>JALGBA010004302.1:2582500-3980958 GCA_023970755.1 Azemiops feae | reverse complement strand
TGGATTTGATTATGATTTGGAATGGCAATAAGAATAATTGAAAAATTAATAATTAAAGGAGTTAGATTAAGATTGAGACTGGTGAAATATTATTGATATTTTTATTTATAAGAATTGAATGGTAATTAGTGAGGTATTAAATGGATTAAACTGAAACAATTGAGGAATCTTTTAGGGATGTGGACTGATCTATGAAAATATTGGATAGAATATATGAAATAGAATATAGTTGAGAAATATTAAGATATAATAGTTATATTACTTGTTTATGATAGAAATAATTATTGTCCTATTATTATTATTATAATGTTATTATATTACTATGTCTAATGCAATAGTTTTAAAATATATAAATTCATGTTTATTTACATAATATGTATGTGAAATAGAATAAGAGATATAATTTGATTGAGAAGCATAAATTGAAATCGGAATAATAGATAGAGGTGAGAAACAATTTATATTTTAGGAATGCTCGAATTGTATACCATAAGAGGGAACTTTTAAAGTAGTAGTTTAAATTGTATATGTATGACTGTATTTTTTGTTGTGTTCTATGGAGTGCCCTATCTCCACGATGTGTTACAAGCACTTGGCTGTAAAACAAACAAAAACTAATAAAACTTGTTATGAAGAAGAAAAAAAAAGGACAGATCCTGTAATGTAAACAAAAGCATATATTAATGATTAGTTTTCGGTTTGTTGGGGTGTTTCGTATGAAACCTTTTGACGAGCCTGTCAGCTTTCACCTCACTGGATTTCACCCAAGTAGCTTCAGACTACGGGTATCCCTTCCATTGTACTAGGTACTGCAATTTCCCTTTAAAAATTCTGGAATCAAGAACACGTTTCACTTCGTAATGGGTCTGCCCCGCAACTACGAGGGGCCCAGATGCTTTCTTTGGGGGAGATCTTAAAGTGGAACCCCGATAAGGTTTTAACAAGCTACTATGGAAGACAGGGTGGATTTTACCCAAAAGCCTAGGGAGTTTCAGTTTTACTGTGACCGGATTGATGACCTTTACGATAGGAAAAGGCCCTAAGAATTTCGGTCCTAACTTCTTACTGGGTAATTTGAGGCGCAAATATTTGGTCGACAGATAAACCTCTTCCCCAACTTGGAACGTTCTTTGGGGAGCTCTCTTTTTATCAGCTTGCTTTTTATAGGTTTCAAAAGTCTTTTTTAAAGTAATTTTCGTATTTCTCCAAACTTCTTCCCATCCCCTCACCCATTGGTCAAGTGTCTGGGAAGCTGTTGGCATCTGGGGGCATTCAGGTATTGGACCGAACTCTTTGCCTGTGGCTACTCTGAAAGGTGTGTAGCCGGTGCTGCTGTGCACAGAATTATTGTACGCCACCTTTGCAAAAGGGAGGAGGTCAGTCCAGTTCGTCTGTTGATAGGACACGTAGCATCTGAGATATTGCTCCACCATTTCGTTAGCGGCTTCTGCAGCTCTGTTGGTGGCTGGATGAAAAGCGGATGATAAGCCTTGAGATGATCCAATTAATTTAAGAAAACTGCTCCAAAACTTTGCTGTGAACTGCACCCCCCTGTCTGAGATTATTCGCTTAGGGGCGCCGTGCAGTCGGTACATATGTTTCAGGAACAATTTAGTCAGTCGTTGAGCGGATGGGAGTCCTTTGCAGGCGAAGAAATGAGCCTGCTTCGAAAACAGGTCTATTACAGTCCAGATGACAGTATTTCCTCTACTTTCAGGTAGGTCTACGATAAAGTCCATAGCTATTTCTTCCCAGGGTTGGGAAGGGTCTGCCACCGGCTGCAGTAATCCAGGGGTTTTCCCCGGTATTCTTTTCATTGTAGCACATACAGTACAACTCTTCACATAGTTTTCCACATCTCGTTTCAGTCGTGGCCACCAAAATTGCCGGCAGGTGAGATGTAGTGTTTTTAGATATCCAAAGTTTCCAGCCTGCTTTACATCATGGCTGTGTTTGAGAGCATTGAGATGGAGGCATTCGGGCAAATACAGTTTCCCCCCTTTGTAAGCCAAACCATCCCGGCACGTCAAGGAGGTTTGATTATCTTTGAACCATTGATCGATGAGGAGCTCTCGTTTTATTTTCTTTGCTCCAGGGTCATCCGGATTAGGGACCCTGCGAGGTGTGATTTGTGCAACAGGTTGTGGATTGGAGATAATCGCCTCATTAACTTCTTCACGTTCGCTTTTGTATTGGGGCAATCTTGATAGCGCATCAGCTAGGAAGTTTTCCCCCCCTGGTATGTACTTTAGTGTAAAGTTGAAGCGGTTAAAGTACTGTGCCCACCGTACTTGCTTTGGGGACAATTTGCGAGGAGTTTTCAGTGCCTCTAGGTTTTTGTGATCTGTCCATACTTCGAATGGCACCTTGCTCCCCTCCAGGTAGTGTCGTCAGTTTAACAGCCCCCATCTAATTGCGAAGGCCTCTTTCTCCCATATTGCCCATCTCCGTTCACTTTCCGTAAATTTTTTGGAGGTGTAGGCGCAGGGTTGCAGGACTCCATTCTTGTTCTTTTGAAGCAATACAGCTCCAACTGCTACATCACTGGCGTCGGCTTGAATTACAAAGGGCTCCCCTAGACAGGGGTGCTTTAGGACCGGTTCGGCAGCAAATAGTCTTTTTAAATTCTCAAAAGCTGTTTGACAGCTCATAGTCCATGCTAGTGGTTGGCCCGGTCGCGGCTTCCCTCCTTTTTTCCCTGTTTTGAGTAAATCTGTAAGGGGTAGGGCAATTTTGGCAAAAGAGGGGATGAATTGACGGTAGAAGTTGGCAAAACCTAGAAAGCTCTGGAGTTGCTTGCGGGTTTTTGGGGGCTGCCATTCGATTATAGTTTTCACCTTGGCTGGATCCATCTCAATGCCTTCGTTGGAGATTCTGTAGCCGAGGTAATCTAATCGGGTCTGATGAAATTCACATTTTGACAATTTGGCATAAAGCTTGGCATTCAATAGTTTCTTTAACACTTCTCTCACCAGCTTTATGTGATCAGTCATATTCGTGCTGTATATCAGAATATCGTCAAGGTACACCAGAACCCCTTTGTACAAGTGTTCATGTAGGACCTCATTAATCAACTGCATGAATACGGCTGGGGCCCCCTGTAGTCCGAACGGCATGACTTTAAATTGATAGCTCCTCATGGGGCAGTTGAAGGCAGTTTTCCACTCGTCTCCTTCTTTTATTCTCACTCGGTAGTACGCCTCTTTCAGGTCTAATTTCGTGAAGACACTCCCCTTAGCCAGATGAGTTAATAAGTCCTTTAGGAGGGGGAGGGGGTATCTGTTTTCCACACTCACAGCGTTGAGGCCCTTATTGTCTATGCAGAGACGAAGAGACCCATCTTTTTTTTCTTTAAATAACACGGGGGTTCCCATAGTAGATTTGGCCCGTTCAATGAACCCCCTCGCTAAGTTTTTATTCACATATTGCTGCATCTCTTCCATCTCGAGGGGGGACATGGCGTACATTCTCGGGCGTGGAAGTTTGGCTCCTGGCACCAGTTCGATAGAACAGTCATTGGGTCTGTGATGGGGTAGGACATCGCATTCATTTTCACTAAATGCCTCTGCTAAGTCCCGGTATTCATTGGGGATGAGTGATTCATCTGGTGACGGTAAGGCAGCTATGAGTGCTCGCTCATTAGGTGGCCTAAAGTGTCCCGCAACGTCAGTTGGATCAGTGGGAGGCTCAGGCCCTATAGGTAGTCTCACAGTTCTCATTCCTTTCTCCCACCAGATAAATGGCTTCCATTTGTCCAACCAGGCTAAGCCTAGAATCACAGTCTCAGTCATTTTTGGGGCCACCAGGAACTGAATAAATTCCCAGTGTGCCCCTATTTCTAGGTGTAAGGGCTCAGTTATTGTGTGACTAAAGTCCCTCCCATCAGGGAGCCGTCAGCTTGCTCGAACCTCACAGGGTTGGAGAGTTCTTTTGCCCGTATGCCCATTTTCATGGCAAAGGGTAGGCTAATAATGCATCGGGTGCATCCAGAATCAATTAGTACGTTTAAGTCTATTTGTGCCCCCCGACTTAGGGATTGTAAGCTTGGCGGCCAGTGAAAAAGATGGGATTTGTCGACTCACCATCGGGTCGTTCTCCCCTTCGTCGTCGCCGTCAAAGGAGGGTAGAGCAGGGGCGGGTCCACCTGGAGTCCCGGCGTTCTCTTGTGTGGGAGGTGTAATCTGGGTAACAGGTGCTTGCGTGGCCCGGTTGGATTTTTCTCTCATTAGCCGCTGGGCAGGTCTCCTTCTCGTCGCTGGTTCCGGACTGCTCTGCAGTTGGGGGTAGGGGACCGGACAGTTTGCTGCTCGATGTCCCTTCTTTCCGCACCGGAAACACTTTATTGACGCGCTTGCAGGTGGCCCGGTTCTTTCAGTCATCCTGGTAGCCGGAGGTTCTCGTGGGGGTGATTGTTGTTCGGATTGCTCTGGTTGCTGCTCAGATTCAGGTGGGGAAGGCTTTTTATAGCGGGCGAGCTGAACATCTAGCTTCACCGTTGTCTGGTACCACTCGTGCAGTCGGTCAGGTACTGCTCGAATAATGCAGGCCTGGGAGAGGTGATCATCTAATCCCTCAATGAAGTGATGGATTAGGGACTGCTCTGGCCACCCCTCTATCCGACCTGCTATCTTGCGAAACTCTCGCACGTACTCCAGGGCAGGCCTGCCGGCTTGTTTTATTTTGTGGATTTGTTCTCTTGCTTTTAAGTCAAGGGATGGGTCCTCAAATCTTTCTTTCAGACCCAGGAGGAAGAGGTGGGGGTCTTCCAATTCTGGGGCTTGCTCATTATATAGATTGTTCAGCCATTCGGATGCTTCTCCCTCTAGGCCGGACGCAATCACATCGACCATAGCCCCTGGGTCTGGGTAGAGATAAGCCCAGCGATTCAAGTGAGAGCGTACTTGGTTGAGGAAAAAAATCAGTTTCTCTGGGTCCCCATCGAAGGTTGCTCTGAATGGTGGAGTAATTATATGTTGTTGGGCCCCCCACTGTGGCTGTTGCTGCTGCTGGCCCCATCCTGGTTGCTGGTTTATGCCCAGGGGTTGCACGTTCGGGGGCTGGGGCCAATCTCCTTGTTGTGGCCGTCCTCCCTCTAGCTGCTGATCTCCTGGGCCCTGCACCACCCCAATCTGTTGCAAGGTCTCTATTAGTTGTGGCAAGTTCAGAGGATTTATAGGCTGTTGGGGTCCACTCTTTGGCTCTTGCTCCCTCAGGCTGTTGCAAGGCCCTTATCAGCTGTGGTGAGCTCAAAAGTCATCTGCTCCCTGCCTGCTTCGAATGCCATACTCCCCATTGTTGCAGAGGCCTCAGACATGGATTCCCTCTCTCTTCAGGGCTGGGGTCCCTGATAGAGGAAGACAGGGTCTGAAAGGCTGTCTGATACGAACTGGAGGGGCTGTAGGCTTCTTTTTGCAGGGGTGGGACTCTGCCTCTCTCCCCTGGGGTTTGAGATATTTCCAGTAACTCACCCAGGCCTTGTGTGGTAGTTTGTCCGTTGTCTGTCCACCAATTTTCATTCGTCTGCCAAAATTCATCTTCCCACAGCATGCTGTCTGTTACCTCCCCCTCTGAGATATTAGCAGCTGCCGGGTTGTATTTAGCAAACTCCCGTTTCATGATAGATTGTCCTCCCCCTGAATTCTTCTCATTCTCACTCCAGCCTCGGAGAAAGAGGTGGGGGTAATGCACCTCCGGTTGTTTGAAAAGGGTTCAGTTTCTGGCATGATGTTATGGTTCCAAAGGAAGATTGCTTTTCAAAGAAACATGAGGCATTTTTCCTCTTTGAATCTTTTTAATTGCAAACATAACCTTGGCACTTACATGGACGGATGCCAGAAACTGAATTTCTCTGGCTTGCGTCTTTCTTTTCTTGCTACACCCCTCCCTTATTTTACAGTCATGAATTACGTCTTCCAATTAGGCTGGAGGCCAAAGATTTACTTCCGTTTCTTTCCCGGGCTTTCCTCATGAATCTCCTCCCTTTCTGTCATCTGAATTAACTCTAAAAATACCAGACAGTTCTGCATATCTTGTCAAAGCAATAAAATCCTATATTAACAGCGTTGACACTTGGGGGTATTCAGGCATTGGGATAAAATCCCTTCCAGTGGCGATCTTAAAAGGCATGAAACCGGTGCTACTGTGGGCAGTGTTGTTGTAAGCCACTTCAGCGAATGGGAGGAGGTCAGTCCAGTTCGTCTGTTGGTAATCCACATAGCACCTAAGATATTGTTCCACCATTGCGTTCGCTTTTTCAGCCGCCCCATTCGTAGACAGATGAAAAGCCGATGACAGTCCTTGCGTTGAGCCAATTATTTTCAGAAAGTTTCTCCAGAATTTAGCCGTAAATTGCACCCCCTGTCAGAGATTACATGCTTTGGCGTGCCGTGTAGTCGGTAAATGTGTTTAAGGAACATCTTAGCCAATTTCTGGGCTGACGGGAGGCTGGAGCAGGTGATGAAATGAGCCTGCTTTGAAAAAAGATCAATCACAGTACATATTACCGTATTTACTCTGCTTTCAGGTAACTCAACGATAAAGTCCATAGCGATCTCTTCCCAGGGTTGGGAAGGGTCTGCAACAGGCTGCAATAGTCCAGGGGGCTTCCCTGGAAGTCTTTTCATGGTAGCACAGACTGCGCAGCTTTTTACATAGTTCTCTACATCATTCTTTAAGCCTGGCCACCAAAATTGCCTCCGAATTAAATGCAGTGTTTTCAAGTAACCAAAGTGACCAGCCTGTTTTACATCATGGCTGCGCTGGAGCGCTCGGAGTCTGAGTGATTCAGGCAGATATAATTTTTCCCCTTTGTAAGCCAACCCATCCCTATGGGTCAGGATGCTTTGATTGTCCTTAAACCATTGATCGTTAATCAGTTCTTGCTTTAACTTCTTTGTCACAGGATCATCAGGGTTAGGAGTTTTTGCAGATTGGGGGTTCTGTGGGTTAATTTGAGAGATAACCTGTGGTGCGGACATGATAGAATCTATGACTTGCTCGTGCTGGCTTTTATACTGGGGCAATCTGGATAGGGCATCAGCCAAAAAATTCCACCCGGTATGTATCTTAGGACGAAATTAAAACAATTAAAATATTGCACCCAACGTACTTGTTTGGGAGACAGTTTACGAGGAGTTTTCAATGCCTCTAAGTTTTTGTGATCAGTCCATACTTCAAAAGGCACCTTGCTCCCCTCTAGGTAATGACGCCATGTCAACAGTGCCCACTGAATTGCAAAGGCTTCCTTCTCCCAAACAGCCCATCTTCGCTCAGTGTCGGTGAATTTTTTTGAAATGTAAGCACAGGGTTGTAAGGTCCCGTCATGATTTTTCTGCAAAAGTACTGCTCCTACAGCCACATCGCTGGCATCGGCTTGAATAATGAATGGTTCCTCTGGGTAGGGGTGCTTTAAGACTGGTTCAGCAGCAAATAGTCTTTTTAAGTTCTCAAAAGCGTTTTGGCATTCCATAGTCCATTGTAGTGGCTGACCAGGTCGTGGTTTTCCCCCTTCCTTGCCAGTTTTTAATAGGTCTGTCAGGGGTAAAGCAATTTCAGCAAATGATGGGATGAATTGACAGTAGAAATTGGCAAACCCCAGGAAGCTTTGTAGCTGCTTTCGAGTCTTTGGAGGTTGCCATTCAATTACAGCTTTCACTTTGGCTGGATCCATCTCAATGCCCTCATTGGAGTTTCTATAGCCCAAATAATCCAGACGCGTCTGATGAAATTTGCACTTTGACAGTTTGACGTAAAGCTTAGCGCTCAGCAGTTTTTTCAATACCTCTCGCACCAAGCTTACATGGTCTGTCATATTCTCAGTATAGATTAGGATGTCATCAAGATACACCAAAACACCTTTGTACAAATGATCGTGTAGCACCTGGTTAATCAGCTGCATGAACACAGCAGGAGCCCCTTGTAACCCGAATGGCATGACTTTGAACTGATAACTGCCCAAAGGGCTATTAAAAGCAGTTTTCCATTCGTCACCTTCTCTTATTCTTACACGGTAATATGCCTCTCTCAGATCTAATTTGGTAAAAATATGCCCCTTCGCCAGATGGGTTAACAAATCCTTCAGTAGAGGGAGGGGGTACATATTTTCCACACTCACACATTTGAGCCCTTTATAATCCACGCAGAGCCTCAGCGACCCGTCTTTCTTTTCTTTGAACAGTACTGGGGCTGCTACTTGGGATTTAGCTGGCTCAATTAATCCTCTGGCCAAATTCTTGTCAATGTATTGCCGTAATTCCCCCACCTCGAGGGGGGTCATGGCATACATTTTTGGCTTTGGCAGCTTGGCTCCTGGTAAAATCTCAATGGCGCAGTCATTCAGTCTGTGGGGTGGCAGGACATCACACTCCTTTTCACTAAACACTTCCGCCAAGTCTCGATATTCACTGGGGATGAGCGGCTCTCCCGGCAGGGGAATGGTGGCTATTTTTATTGTGTCAGCCGGTGGCTCTGTCTTTCCGCTGGTGTCAAAAGAGCCACTGGGGGGAGTTGGCCCTATGGGTAATCTCAGGGTCCTCATCCCCTTTTCCCACCAGATAAAGGGTTTCCACTTGTCTAACCAAGCTAGACCTAAAATCACTGCTTCAGTCATTTTCGGAGCCATCACAAATCGGATAAGCTCCCAATGTTCACCTATTTCCAACCGCACCAGTTCTGTTAGGTGGGTGATTAAGGTTCCTCCCATTAAAGACCCATCTGCCTGTTCAAATTTCATAGGGTTGGAGAGTAACCTCGCCCGTATGCCCCGTTTAAGAGCAATCAGCAGGCTGACTTCCGGTTCCGGTTTGCAGCGCTGGCGGTTGCTGAAGAGTCTTCTCTCTTCGCCGGCCGGTTTCCCTCCGCCGGTAGACCCTGGACAGGGTTGAAAGTCACCCTGGAGGGGTGACCACCGCTGAGGAGGACACTTGTTGACTGCGGAGGGAGCGGCAGCACCTTCCGTGGTCCGAGACAGCTCCTTTGGGCCGAAGGGGGAAAACATGGCCGATCATCTAGCTGCTCCAGCCGAAAGTCACAAGAACAGCTAAGCAAAAAGAACCACCGTGGAAGATCCGGGTGAGACCTTTCCTTCCCTCTCTGTACCCTAACTACCTCCCTGTGAAAAGCCCCTGGAATTATTTCCCTACTTTAAGAGAGCGGCGTTTGGATACTTGGGAAAACGAGCTCTGAGAAAAATAATTAATTTTTATTGACTATCTTTGTTGTTGGACTCTGGGGATCCTGAAAAAATCTTACCTGTGAAGATGGATTTTTTTTTCTGCCTGCCTGTCTTTAGCTTAAGCGGAAGCCCTTAGGGGGTGTGTGGAGTGTTTTTTTTTCCTCTCCCCCCTCCTGTAAATAAGCGGCGGTTTAAGCTATTTTATATTTGGAAGATGAATTTCTTTTAAAAAATGATAAAACTGTTTAAATTCCAACAGAAATTTGGGAAGCTTATTTCTTTAAAGATATTTTCTATGTTTAGAAAAGCTACTCTAACTGTATTGTCTATTTTAAAACTTTTTTTCCTTCATTCTGGGCTGCCTTTTTCTTTTCTAAGCGCTGGCAACATTGTATCTAGTGGCGACCCTAAGAACTTTCTCTTTCCTGTGTCTGGTGTTTATTGAGATTAACAACTTGGCTCCACGCCCAGACACTTGGCTGTATGCCCAGACATTCCTATCTGACTGTGAAACCAGCTGAAAGAAGGTTTCTTTTTCTTTTTTTTCTCTCTCATTACTTTAACTTGGCTTCACAGTACAGACTATATATCTTAGATATATGATATTTGGATTCTTTCTTTTTCTTGGATTACAAACATTTTTATGAAGAATTGATTTTCAAGGCACTTTTTTCATTATCTTTTTTTTTGCGAAGATACTATAAATTGGATTACAAATTGGATATTTTTTTTTAGTATTGACTTTGGTTTTCTTTTTTCTGCTCTTTTTCTTTCTTGGCCTTTTTGCTTTTTTTCTTTTGTTTGGAGATTATATTCTACAATATCCCTATTATAGAATTTTATTGTTGTATTTACTTTTTAAGCTGAACCTCTACCAAAAAAACTAAGATTATTTTATTACTGAAATGGAGTTTTACCCACAGCTTGGCTATGGACTTATACTAGAAAAAATCTTGGAACTTAAAGAACAAAGGATTTTTAGAATGAACATTAAAGATGAGGTTCCAGAACTAAAAATTGAACCTCAAATTTTGACTGATCAACTTATAGACCAAGGAACAACAGAGGAAGAACAGATCAACTGCAAAGAGGCCGGCATGCAACTACATATACAACTTAATGAGATGGAGGAATCTCATCCACAATCTATTTGTAAACTCATGCTGGGAAGAATTTACGAAATTAATAAGCAAGTGAATGCTAGAATAAATGCTTTTATTACAAAACTTCAAACTGACTTCCAGATTTCAACTGACTATCCCACAACTCAAACAACAATAGAGGAGGAACAAATCAACATAGAAGAAGATATCATACAATCCCACATACAAGTCATTGGGAACCTCGACGATCAAAGATGGATCTCAATTAAAACATCTACAATGCCAAAAGCAATAGGAACTGATTTTCAAATACGAGGCATTGAGAACTGTGACAACACGGATAATCAACAAGTAACCACCACATTGAATAAAACTGATTATACAGCGCAGACAATATTGGAAAAAAGAGAAGAGAAATATGATCAGACTGAATTGTTGAGAAATATGTATAATCAAATATTGAGATTTGATGATTTAGAGGCTCTTTTATGGAAACCTGCTTGGCACAAAAAGAAAGCTAGAATTAGATTTTAAAACGAGACTTAAAATTTTACCTGATGGGTTAAAAAGGCTTTTAGAGATTTTGACTGAGTTAATACTACTGAGATGAAAATTATTGATTTGATTATGGTTTGGAATTGTGATATGGAAAAGGTGGTAAACAAGAAGTTAATAGAAGAAGAAATAGAATATAGATGTGAAATGAAATAAGGTATTTTCTGGAATAATATGTTTCTTTTTTAGGTATAATTATTTTGATGGGATTTAAACTTTACGTAATGAGTTAAAAAGGTTTTTTAGAGATATGGATTGATTTATAAAATATATATTTGAAATAGAGTAGAATAAGAAATAGAATATAGTTGGGAAATATAAAAATATAACGGTTGGAATAATATGTATATTCTAGAAATAATTATTATTTTATGAAATAAGGGAAATTGGGATACCCGAAGTGTAAACTATGTGTTTATTTAAAGCTAAATTGGAACATGGTAATTGTAAGTTAGTTAAGCTTAAAAACAGGATTTGGCCTGATATAGGTGAAATATTATTGATATTTTTTTTGATTGACTAAATTCTATTTAGAAATGTATTAATTTGATTATGTTATATCAATTGAGGGAAATAGAGAGGGAACCTTTAAAGAATTAACCTGAATTATATATGTATGGCTGCTTTTTTTTTTCTTTTTTGGATGATTGACTACCCTATCTCCACGATGATTCCTAAGCACTTTGATGTAAAATAAAAAAAAACCAATAAAACTTGTTTAAAAAAAAAAAAGAGCAATCAGCAGGCTGATGATGCATCGGGAGCACCCTGAGTCTACTAGCATCTTTAAGTCCATTTGAGCTCCTGTCTTAGGAACTATGAACTTGGCAGCAAGGGAAAAAGGTGAAATTGGTCAACTCACCATCGGGTCGTTTTCCCCCTCGTCATCACTGTCATAGGGAGCCAGCGTGGCGGCCGAGTCAGCTGGGGTCTCGACCTTCTCTTGAGTAGGCGAGGTGACCTGGGCAACTGGCTCCTGCGTGATCCAATTTGACTTCTCCCTGGCAGATGGCTGGTTTACTTTTCTTTTCTCCGATGGGGCTGAGCCACTTTTCTGCTGCGGGAATGGGACGGGACATACCGCCGCCCGGTGACCTGGCTGGCCATATCTAAAACATTTGATTGGTGGTGCCAAAGATGATTTAGGAGGTTCCGCCGCTCCTGCTGCTGGGGGTCGTCGGGGTGGTGGTCATCTAGTTGGTTCTGGCCTCGGCCCCGGTCTGGGAGTCATCGGCTTCTTATAGCGGGTTAGCTTGATGTCCATCTTTACTGCCACCCAGTACCACTCCTGCAGTTGGTCAGGTGTCTCTTGGTAGACACAGGCTTGGAACAGATTGTGGTCCAGGCCGTTCTTGAAATGGTGCACTAGGGATTGTTCTGGACACCGCTCAATAAGACCTGCGACTCTTCGGAATTCATGCACATAATCCTTCGCTGGTCTGCCCGCCTGTTTCACTTCGTGAATGTCCTTCTCTGCCTGTAGGGCTATGGATTCATCCTCAAATCAAGTTCTCAACCCCTGGATGAATAGGTTGAAGTCCCATAGCTCAGGTGCTTGTTCGTTGTACAGGCTATTTAGCCACTCCGAGGCCTCTCCCTCTAGGTTAGCTGCAACAACATCAACCATTGCAGCCGGGTCTGGATATGCATTGGCATTTCAGTTCATGTGAGAATGCACTTGGTTCAGAAAGAAAGTTAACTTCTCAGGGTCTCCATCAAACGTGGGCTTGAAAGGAGGAGCAGCCACAGGTTGCTGCCTGTTTAATAGAGCGTGCAGCCACCCATACTGTTGCATCAGGCCACGTTGGATGCCCCCTGCCTGATCGAACCTTGGCATGGGCCCTGGCCTGGTGTGGCCGTGGGGGCGGTATTCAGGGCTGTGTCGCAGATGGCACGGCTCAGGGCTCCGTTGGTGATAATGACGGTCTGGACTGTCCCGGTATCGGTAACGATCAGGGCTCTCCCTGCGTCAGTGATAGTCCGGGCTACAGTGGCGTGGGTACCGGTCAGGGCTCGCATAGGGGCGGTGCTGCTCGGGGCTAACATACCGTTCTCGACGTTGATGGCGGCCAAGACTCAGTGGCTGCCGACGATGGTTGGGGCTATCACGCCACTGCTGACGATCTGGGCTTCTCCTCCGTACTGGGCTCGAGGCTAAAGCTGGTGGCCTCGGGGGTGGGGAAGCGGCCCGGGCCCCCATTGTGGGACTGGGGCGTCTCTTGGACTGGGAACGGTCTCGGGAGCGCTTGTCATGCCGCTCGCTGGTCAGCAACGGACGGGTGGCATGCTCCTTGCTTCCCACGTCCAGCCCTTCGAATATCTCCCTTAGACGCTCGACTGACTGGCTTCAGATTGCTGTCAGGTACTTCCACTCACCCGACTCATCCGATGGTGCCATTCGCTTAGCTCCTCTACCGTCAGGAGAGCGTGATTCTTGGGAGGCAATTAGTGGAAATTCAGCTTCAGCGGCCTTTGAAGAACTCTTCTTCAGCTGGGCCGCCTCTGAACGCCACGAGTCTCCGCTAGGCAGGGTCCATTCTGATGACCAGATGTGCTCCCGTGCCTTTGGTTTCGCCCCTGCCGCTGGAACCTCCGAAACCACACTTATCGGTGCGATGGCCTGCGCTCCATCCGCCAATGCAGTTGTTGTGGTTGTGGTGCTAGTGACAGGCTCCTCCTTCTTCTCCATCTTGGGATCTTCCCTGAGTCTTTTTCAGCCTCCCTTCTGCTTTGGGTAGGTGACTGGAGCTCAGGACCCTGTAAAATTAAAGTGACAGTGAGTCTTGGGTTAATGTCATGGTTCCGATAGATGAAACCAATTAAAAGAACTTCAAGGCAAAGATTTCTTCCTTAAAATACATTTTATTCAGGAAACAAAGTATCGGCACTTACATAGTTGAACCCAAGACTAAAGTTCCCTCCCCCCTGATACAATGTAACAAGTTGCAATTCCCACCCCAGAAAGGCTGTCATAAATCACATTCACCAATTAATCTAAAACGCGGGCTCTCCTCCACACTTTTCAGCCCGCCAAAACTTTATCTAGAATTGACCTTGAAGCTCACCCAGCTGCAATTGTTTAGGCTAACTAAAAATGCTCAAGCATTCCCCCCTTCCCCCCTTCTACATCTGAGAATCCCAAACAACAGAAAAAGCACAAGGAAAGCAAAAGGTAAAATGGCTGTAATTTCTTAATTGTCACAGCATTGACATCTCCATCAGCTCGGTACCACTCCATCTGAGCCCCAGGCTGGGGTCCTGGCTGCGGCTGTCCCTCCAGCATCCCGAGGTAAGGGCCCGATGCTGGCGGTGGTGGCTGCCAGCTAAATCCCCCCAGCTGGGGAGCAGGAGCTGTCGGCATGCGGTAAAGTGGTCGGTTCGGGCTAAGACTCAACAGGGGTGTCAATCCGGATGGCTGATCCACTCCTGTCATTGCTGTAGCCGCAGCCCCCATTGGATACTAGGGCATGAGGATCGGAACCAATGTCAGGCTAGGGGTCGATCCCTGTTGTGGCCTGGAGTCTAGCGGTATGGTCGGTTGTTCCCCCCTGATGTCCAGTCCACTGAACTTCTGCCTCAGCTGCTCCAACGACTAGCTGCCACACTGGGACAAGTATCGACCTGTCTGTCCCATTCCCTCGGCAGCCCTCTGCTTCCACCATTCAACTCCTTCCCATTCAGGTTGAGGACGATTTGACCGGAACTCAGCTTCTACAGCTCTCCGCATCTCCTCTCTCCATCTCAGGCTGGTTGAAGGCAGTCTCTCCCCCTGTCCATCCCGAGGTCGACTCCTTCCATTCAATCCGCTCCTTGGGTTGAGTTGCAGGAGGGGGGGTCGTGACACCGCCTGTCGCTCCAGCTTGGGTCCCCCCAGGTGAGATTGTTGTGGCTGGAGCTCCACCAGTTGATCCCGACTTCCCCGCAGTTCCGCTGATCGATCCCGATCCCGATCCAGACACCTGCAACTTCCCTGCATCTGACATCTCCTGAGTCTTCGCCACCTCCCCAGAGGCTACCAGAGAGGGGCAGGGGCTCAGGACCCCTTTAATGGTGTTGTTAGTTTAAGAGAGCCAGCTTAATGTCAACCTCCACCTGAAATCCCCACCAAGAAACACACCGGAGTCAAAAAGTCCTCTAATGTTATCTTTAATGGGCTGAATCATAGCGGCAAGTTAGAAAGTGAAAGCTGGCTCTAACGAAAAGGCGGGAAGCGATTAATTAAAATAATAACTCTCCTCCTCTCTCCTCTGACCGGTCAGGTCACATTGTCCAATAGAATTCCCAATAATTGTTATGAGAAGCATTCTTGGTTCGCCAAAACAGAACCTTCACTTCTCTAGCTTTCTCACAATGATAAACCACCTGTGGATTCCACTCTCTCCCCATCTCCCCTCCCTGCTCTGTAAGCAAGCTAAAGGCATGCAGCGGTCCTAAAGGCAGCTGGGTTCATAGCTTAACATTAAGTACTGTATCGGCTTCCCTTAATCCTGTCAAACAAATGTAATTGATTTTATCCTGTTATCTTTAGTCTGGGTGTTGCCTCTAGTGTGCCTCCTTTAGTGAATAGGCAGGCTTAAGTCAATGTTTCCACTTTTCTCAATGACCAGAGTTACTCAAGTTCATGGGTGAAACATTGTTTCTGTATTTCTTTTCCTGAGCTTTATTCTTGTGATTTGGGGGGCATAGTAAAAAAGGATTGGGGGGATGCATTCTTACCACAGTTCCCCACTTTGTGCCATATAAGTGTGGGTGACACACACACTTTTATTGGCACAAGATTTAAGAATTGATCTGATATTTCTTGTCAATTTGACACATCATCAGGGAGACTTGATGGGTGCTTTTATGGGGATTCTGTGATGTGGGGGAAGGCATTGATAGAGGCAGCAGAAAAGGATCCCTGCAGTGGCTTCCAAAAGGAGAGCTTTCAACCCATGAAGGTCTAGCAGCCAGGGCAAAAGTTCTGTTAAGTAGAAAAGAAATTTATAGTATCCAATATTCTATGCCAATTCTTTTTTGATGTTTGATGTAATTTTCTGTGAGCTTTCAGTCAGGTTTGAAGTAAGCACATGCCCCAAAATTCTTTGCAGCCATGGTTTTACCTTAGTAAATAATTAATGGCTGCCCATTTTCAAGGGTTGCTTCCTGAACCTGCCTTAGCTCTTAGTTTAGTGCATCCAGGGTTTGTGATGTCAAATTGAGGTTAGCCAGTGTGCAATCCCAGGCTATTAATATCTCTGAAATTGCACACAGCGAGCCCAAGGACTCCCACTAATGAGACCACCAGTGCAACATATTCTGCCTTCCTGGGCAGCACCATTTGTTAGTCACAATCAGGGCTTTGGGTTTGAAGATCTCTTTTCTGCTACCTTTTCAGTGAGGGCATATGGATTGTTAATCGCCTGAGGGGGCATGCCCCCCCATGGAATTGGCAGGAAGGTATGCATGCATAGGCCTTAGTGCCACAGAGCAAGAACCAGCCTAGGGGAGCTTTACGTGGAGGTAGGTGAAGGGGATAGCCTCAGTGTGGTTCTGAATGGTGTGTGTGTGCAGCTACTCCTGCAAGACAGGTGGTACAAACATCCTTGACAGATTTCCCTCCCACCAGACAGAAGTCCGAGGTGTTCAGGACTTGCTGTGCCAGCCACTCCCAAATGCCATCCCTCCATGAATCCATTTAACTGGTTAATTAATGAGGAAAAAAACCACAAAACCTTACAATGAGCTTCTGCCCTTCCCCCATAGTCTTTCCAGTTGCCTTCTGAGGCCTTGAAGAGAGTCTTCAGTCTCCACTCGTCCATCTCGGGGTCTTTCTTGAGCTTTATGGGCAGGACCTTTGGTGCCGGGTCCGGTTCAACTGGATTGACATGGGTCCAGTGGATCCAGGAGTTTCTCAGCTACTTTCACTGTTGTCTGAGTCGTCAGGGGTACTTGGAAGGGTCCTTTTCACTTGGGCTGCTATGGTGACTTCCGAGTGAACGATTTGATTCAAACCCAGACCCCTGCTTGAACGGGTGGAGGGTTTCCTCTGGAGGCAGCCTCTGGGTCAGTGCACTCTGTTTCCACAGGTTGCGGAGTTGTCTGTGCAAGGCTGAAAGACATGAGGACAAGACCACCTCCCCCCTTTGTGGGTGACCCTCCCAGAAGAGGTGTTGTTGGTCTGACATAGGAATGGAAAACAGAGGATAAGAGATGGCGAGATGGAGTGGGGTGGATAGCTTGCAGGCAGGGTTTTGAAAAGACACTAATACTGCAGCTGTTAAAGAAACAGATAAAACCCGTGACAACAAAATAGGAACACCACAGATGGGGGGGGGGGGGAAGCTGGATTCTGGTAATAAGGCAAAAAAAGATGTCTGGTGATGAAAGGGAACAAGAAAAGACAAAGGGTCTCACTTCTGAAACTGAACAAATACAATTTAATTTTTGTAAAGCACCTGTTAAAGAGGACTTAAGGACTTGCAGCTTGAGAATGCTGGGCAGCTTGAGAATGCTGAAAGTTCCAAATAATTTTATAAGCCTAATATTTTAATGTGTACAATTTGTCAGGGGCAGGAGAGTCTACCTTTAATATTTGTTTTAAAATATTTAAACATCCTGACAGCATTTGGCCCAGTGTTATCAATACACAATTTAGATGAAAAGATCACATTATTTTAGAGATTGAAAAAATGCTTATATGTTCCAGGATTAGTTCCATAGTAATTTTATTGACTACTGATAGGATAAAGAAAGTAACTTAAGAAAAAGGCTATTTCCCTACCCAAGTAAACTTGTGTTCATGAGGCTCCTGTGGATAGACATACCTCATGTTTTTGGAAAAGGATGGACAGATAAATCCCACTTAAACACATACAGTAAATGCAAGAATAAAACCTTTCCTCTAAATGAACTTAAAACATTCCCTCCTGACAACCTTGGGCTGTTCTTAAAGGTACAGAGGGGGGGGGAAGTGAACACAGTTCTCTTCACCCTGTTTTGCTGGTCAGGCAAACTACGGTGAAGGTACTTTCTTTTTGTGGCTTATTTTAACATTTTTTTCCCTAGCAGAATTTAAAATTCTTGTCTCTAGGGATTAGAGACATTTAACTGTTACATTTACCTCCAGGACACATAAAGACTTTGACACGCATACAAACACAAAGACAATGGAAACAGAAAAAGAAAGGAAAACAGAACTCTCAGGTTTACACACCCTGGTCATTCTCACCAAAAATCTTAGTTAACTCAAATTAGGAAAGGCAAAAATCTTAACAAACATATTAAGTGGTTGCATAGAAGAGAGAGAAACAAATTGATGTTACTATGTATTTTTTCCTTTTCTTTTTAAGTACCTTTATTTAGCCAAATTGGTTTTCTAGCTTTGTCCCTGAGCAAAGACCACTCTTTACTTAATTGGTGTGCACACTTCTTTTTCATTCCCACCTGGACAGGTAACTTCTTTTGATCCCAGGCTTTTAGCAGTCTCCCTAAAGGAGACATTGGCAGGACCTTGGAATCAGAGGTTCTCATATTTTCAGACAAGACTCTGACCCTTGTTCCTGTTACATGCAGTGAGATTCCTTCCTTGACTCTCCTGCGTCTGCAGATTGACTCTCTTGGAGTCCTCTGCCCTTGGCAAGGCAAATCTTTCAGCCCTAGCCTCTGGCAAGGCGACTTTTGAAGCCGCACTAGCCCTGTGCAAGGTGACTTTTTAAAGCCTCCCTTGCCCGGTGCTCCAGTTTCAGACCACAAAGGCGTCTGGGAGGACTCTTGACTTCTTTTTGCAGAGTATGGAGGTCCCTCCTAGAAGAGTGGAAGTTTGCCCAGAGATTTCAGCCAGTTGCCCGAATGCCAATCCTCCACTCACACTGCATTCTTCTTTCACTTGACTTCTCCTTTTCCTGACAGAAGGTCCCACACTCTGGCCAAACCCCCTTGCTTTCCAGAATTTGTCGGTCACAGTCCAGTGGGACTAGCAATGAATCTGGGTGCGGCTAGGAAAAGCACAGAGGAGGTGGGATCCAGCTGAGATGGAGAAGGATCACCCCTTTTGCACCTTCACACGCTTCTCACACTCACTCCTCCTTTGGGCACTCAGAGACAATAAATTTAGCAGTACTCACCTTCTTTCCAAGCAGCTGTTGAGCACAAGACTCAAAACTCCCTTTACTACCCTTGTTCCAAATAGGCAGGGTCTAGGAAACCCACCCACAGACACAAGGGGTCTGCTGCCAGCAAGGTGGAGGCTTACCTGGGCCAGGTCTGTTAGCTTGGAGTCCCATCTGGCATGCCAAATTATTGGAAGAAAAATCCGGTCCGGTTCCAAGCCGGGAGAAAGATGCTGGAAATAAAATGGAGGCAGGCTGCAGGAAAGAAGGTCTCTGTTTATTTGGTAGCCAGAAACTAAAATGGCAGCAGCATGTTTCTGGGGTGGCTGAAAAATTAGCTTGTTGAGTGCAAGGATTTTTATACAGTTTACAGTATTTTGTAATTTTGAGGCTTGTTTTGTGTGCTTTTATTATTTGATTGCTTTTGTTTCGCAAAGGCTTTGTGATGACCCAGGGCCCCGAATGGAGGCAAAGCAGTTGGCTGGCAAAAGCAACAGTCCTGGAATCACTGCCAATGTTCACCCAAAAGCTCTCCCATATGCTGGCAAGAGTTCAACCAAGATAGCCAGGAAAGTTTACAATATTCTCAAAACAAAACAGATAACAAGAAAACATAAAAAGTCCTTTTACTCTCGGCTTGTCTGCGAACTGCAAACTGCAAACTGCCGACTGCAAGGAGAGATCAGGAATGTAAGCTGTGATCAGGAAGCAGGAAACAAACTGGTCCGGAATACAAAGCGTCCAGGTTACAAGAGCACAAGTCACGACAATCTCAAGATCCCACGTTTGTTCCCGGCAAATGCCTCACCCCACAGCGTCTCCTTAAATACTAATCCCCAGGTGTGCCTTGTGGAGTGGGGCGGGACGCTCTCCTCCCGAGCAAGTGAGCCTGCCTCCGTTGTTCTCTCCTCCTCTCTGCTCTCCTTGCTCTAGGATCAGGTGGGGAGGGGCCTTGCTCCTCGCCTGAACTCTGCCTTCCCTGTTCCAAACCTGAGGGGCCCTGGTCTGCCTCAGCCTGCTCCTCCCTACAGTCCTCCGAAGCTACAGACACCCCCTCCTGGGCCTCAACAGAGAACTCCATCTTTTCCTCGGAATCAGGCTCGGATGGAGGCATGACAGGCTTGTGATGGGTCTTAAGTATTGGCTTCCCTTGATCTTAATCCTGTCAAGCAAATGTAATTGATTTTATCCTGTTATCTTTAGTCTGTCTGTTGCCTCTAACGTGCCTCCTTTAGTGAATAGGCAGGCTTGAGTCAATGTTTCCGCTTTTCTCAATGACCAGAGTTACTCAAGTTCATGAGTGAAACATTGTTTCTGTATTTCTTTTCCTGAGCTTTATTCTTGTGATTTGGAGGGCATAGTAAAAAAAGGATTGGGAGGTGCATTCTTACCACACTATCTTTACTGCAAATAAAATGCATAGCTGTAATAAGGGAAACGTGCAGTCCACATCTATGTTTATTGGGTGAAAGTATTTATTTGTTAGATTTATATCCCACCTTTCATTCAGGAGCTCAAGGTAGCAAAAAAAATGCACCCTCCTCTCATTCTTCCCCACTACCATGACCCTGCAAAGTAGGTTAGGCTGAGAGAGAAAGCGTGGCCCATAATCACACAGAAGCTTCTGGGGTTAGGATGGAATAGAACTTGGATCATACCAGGATCAGCCCAGCCTCTTAATCTTTACATTATACTGACTCTCAGTGCCTTTTAGCCTGTATATGATTTCAGTTGCATGAGAAAAAGATGACTGATGCAGCCAATGTACATTTTCATAGATTTTTATTTCCAGCACAGTACTTGTCACTCCAAAGAAGAAAGGGCAACACCTCTCATTAACAACCAAGCCACCCCCTACAAAATCATTATAAAGATTTGCCAAGTGAAGGTTAGGAAAGTCATCCAGTAGATCTCCTCATTTATGTGTTAGTGGGTTCCTGTTTTTGTATACCCTTAAAGGGTTTTCACAGGACAAAGAAGGCTGCTTTCATCCAGCAATGTTTAGGGGCTGGTGGGAATGAGAAAATGATAGGTCACAAAAACAAGGATAAAAATAATACTCAGTGAAGACTATAGTGCCAATTATTGCCAGTCTATTGCCTAGAACCACTAATAGTTCCCATAGATGTTGCAAATACAGGTTACAACTGTAATGGAGCCTGCCTACCACGGTTGAAACTCGTGACAGTTGTAAAAAGGGTCAGTCATGTGACTGACCTGATTTTACAACCTTTTTTCAAGCCATCATTAAGTGAATTACTATGGTTATTAAGTGAATCCACGGTCATTAAGTGAACCAATGGTTAGTAAATGCTGGTTTTCGGCATAAAATGTAGTTATGTGACCATGGAACACTGCAAATGGCTGTAAATATGGCCCGGTTACCAAGTGCCCAGAGCACAGTGAGATGACTGCGGTCAGGGCAACTGTCAGAACTTTGAATCCAGGTCATAAGTACTCCCCAGGAAGGTCTGTCGTAACTTCAAACAGTCACTAAGCGACCAGTCATAAGTCGAGGACTACCTGTAATCCCTGGTCTGGATCTGAAAAATAAAATAAAATAGCTAGAATCTAATTATATTTGTGTCGTTGTCAAAATCAGACTTTTCCATTTTTTTAATAAATGAAAGCTCACTTTGGTGAGATTATGTATGTTGGTGGTGGTTTGTTCTCCAAGCTTGTTGTTTAGTTTCCGAAAGTTTTGTCACCAAGCTAGGTAACATCATCAGTGGAACTTCGGTTGAAGTGTCTTGTTTCAGTTCTCTTCTGGTCTTATGTGGTCAATTGGTCATGTGACCGACTGATCACACCATGTGAGGTTACATTGCTGTTCTCTTCGTTTTGTACTTTGTCTTTGGTTCTAGACAGCTCTTATCGGAGTGTTGATATTGGTTTGTGGATGCACCACACAATCAGCCACAGCATGGAAACAAACTGTACCATATGTCAAAGGAGTGTCAGAAACGGCAGCCAGAATTTTACAACCTATGGGAATAATGGTGGCCCACAAACCAACATCAACAGTCTGACAAGAGCTGTCTAGAACCAAGGACAAAGTACAGAAAGAAGAGAACAGCAATGTAATCTACAAGATCAAATGCAACAACTGCAACCAATTCTATGTTGGACAAACAGGACGACAACTGAGCACAAGAATCCACAAACATTGACTAGCAGTCAGTCGACATGACCACAAATCCCTGATCTCGACTCACATTAACACCAAACAACATCAGTTCGACTGGGATTGAAAACAAATCATTGGTCATGATACTACACACCACGCATGTGAACTTGTTGAAACCTGGTATTCAACGAACAGGTCAATCAACAAACACATTGAACTGCAACCAGCCTACAAATCTGTAAGAAGTTGGATCGAGCGACCAACCAACGATGGCGTTGACCACCAGCCGACTCACATGACCTCCAGCCAGGGTGACCTCACCACCAGATGACCCTCACATGGCATGACCAGTTGGTTACGTGACCAACTGACCATATAAGACCTATAAAGCCAGAAGAGAACTGAAACAAGACACTTCAATCGAAGTTCCGCTGATGATGTTACCTAGCCTGGTGATGAAACTTTCAGAAACTAAACAAGCTCAGAGAACAAACTACCACCAACATCTACCACCTGAGCGACAAATATTCTCCACCATTTCTGAGATCGTGTATGTTATAGTCCCCACAGGTGCTGTGTTGCCAACTGCAAGGGGTAATTCAAAACTCAGATGACGCTTAAGAGTTCCACAGAGGAGCTTTCTTGGTTTTTGTCCCTGCCTCAGTATAGGTTTGTGGCTAATATTCCCAGTGTATATGGCTTCAGTTAACCTGTGTGGGCATAGTATAATTCTGAATACCTCTGTTGATGTTTATAAGGCTTTCTGGTTCCCCCTTTTAGACATTTACTTTCTCTCTTGGAATCTGGTGGGTTCAATATCCAGAACCATTTGGATTACTAAAATTGCTTCATATGGGCCCAGAGGCATGCTTAAAAAACAAGAATTGTGGGTATTCTCAGTCCAGTCTAAAATTAGGGAAGCAGGCCAGGACATAAGTTACTAAAATAAAATTTTAGTTGATTTATTTTGTGTGCAGAGTGTTTTGTTATTTTCTTTGTTTTCTTGGATGAATGTTGAGGGGACTAAATGTACTGTAAGTGGCTGCTACATTTCCATGTTTTTCTGATGATCATCAATCTGTATTCTGTTAACTGGATCTTATGTGCGGAAAAATTGTGATGTCTATATTTTGTGATTGACCATAGACGCATGGCAGCCATTTTGTCAGATTGCTGATAATACTCTCTCAAATGGGCCCATTTGATTGCCAATTCAGTTAAATTGTGAAAAAAAAGCATACTGTGGAGCTCAGACTTAGTTTTTGAATCATATAAAGTACAAATCTTCTAGATTTTAAAGGATGCTTTATCTTGAGACTATCGTAGAAAGAGTTTCTTCTATTGGGATTAATCTCATCCCATTTCAGAACTTTCCTGCTGTTTATCCCAGGGATCTTTCATAGTAGGCAAAATGCTGATGTAGGGGAGTTTCATAGAAACCCCTTATAGCAGGGGTCCCCAACCCCCAGGCCACAGGCCACTACCAGGCCTTGAGCCATTCGGAACCGGGCTGCGGAAGTGGTGGGCAAGTGCGTGCACATGCACCCATCCCCACTTTTGCGAGCAGCAGGCAAGCACATGCGCTCACGCAAATGGAGCTGCGCACACACATGCGTTTGCCCGCCACTCATGCAGAACCATCCCCTTTCCTCCCCCTGCCAGTCTGCAAAGTCTGAAAGGTTGGGGAACTCAGCCTTATAGTTCATACAAAATATGGTTCCAGTTATTTATCTAATAAGCAATAATTTAATTATAGCTATATTTCTTTTCATCAATCATTACTGTTGTGCCAGGTTCAGCATGGATGTTTGTAATGTTATGGATGTACTCCTTTTTTTCTCTGTTTAGCCACCAGCTAAATACCTCTTGCCAGAAATGACAATATCTGATTATGGGAAGAAATGCATGGTCATTGATCTTGATGAAACATTAGTACATAGTTCCTTTAAGGTATGTATTCTGTTCAATATTCCTTATAACTTGCTGATAAATACATGAAAGACAGACATGCTTTGTATAAATATCCCTTATTAGATGCACCTTTTAGATCCTATAATGTCTTTGCTGCCATGCTAACCTCATTAATGAGTAACTGTGATATTTAGTGGTTTATAGGCATGTATATCCATAGGATAGCCTTAAAACATGTTGATTTCCATTAATTGGATGTTCATTAAGAATCCATGCAATATATGTGCATTTGTGAATTTCCAGGGGGAGCAGCAGTAATAACTTTTGTTATGTGGAAAATTTAGGTGTAGTAATTTACTAACTAGGAAGTAATAAATGTATTTATTTCCTAAAATAATTTAACTACTGCCATTTAGAATCCTTATTGAAAATATACTATTCTTGAGATCATTTTTGTAATAGCATGAATAATATACTTTAAGTATCAGACTGACCTATAGTTGAGAAAAAAATTAAATAAGAAAATAAGTTTATTATATGGTATTAATTTAAATACAGGTAGTTCTTGCTTACCAATGGTAATTGGGACTGGGAATTCTGTCACTAAGCAACATGGTCATAAAGTGCAGCAATTCTGTTAGTTCCAATTACCATTGTTAGGCAAATCCTGTGTGGTCGCAACATCCCATGTTTACATGATCGCTGTTTGCAATTTCCTGCTGGCTTCCCTATTGACTTTGCTTGTCTGAAGCTGGCAGTGAACGTTGCAAATAGTGATCATGTGACTGCAGGATGCTGCGACCATCATAATTGCAAGCCGGTTGCCAAGCGCCTGAATCACGATCACATGATCGTGGGGGAACTGCGACGGCCACAGCTACGAGGACCAGTTGTAAGTCCCTCTCATTCAGTGTCATAACTTTGAACGGTTGCTGAACAAGTGAATGTTAAACAAGGACTATTGCATGATATGTTGCCAAAATGTGAATCATATCAAGTTGTATATTATGTCTTATAAGCAGTTATATGAAAAACAATATGCCTCCCTTTATATTTCCTGAACATTTGCAAATCTTTGGTACTGAGTATTATCAGAGCTTCATGTATGTCCTACTGATACATAATGGGAATCTGAGCAAACAGTAAATTAATCAAATACCAAAGATTTATTTCATAAACAAAATAATGTAATTTGTAATATTCCTGTGTGAAAAAAGAATTGCTCCTCTGTGTCTATGGAGATTCTCAATCATCCAGGTCATGGTTGTCCCAAAGATGCTTTTTGGATCTCATCCAAGAAGCTTCTTCAGTTCAAACCTTTTGAAAACTTTTGAAAAGCACCTTTGGGACAATTGCTCCTATAGTTCAGTCAATTCAATAACTAGGATCAGTTTGTCTCTCAGTCTGGAAAGGTTGCAAAACCATTTCTAAAGCTCTGGGGCTTTAGAGATGTAGTCTTGAAATGGAAAAAAGTTGGGTCAGCAGTCAATTGTCACAAGAATCTCCATCTTCTTCAAATAATCTCAGCACAAAATCATAGAGGAGTAACCAAAAAAATTAGGACATCAGGGAACTTCAGGTCTCTCTTGCATTAAAGTTCATGGCTCTTCCATCAGAAAAGTACTGATGTGCTGTTCTGCTTAGCCCCTGCTGATGTCCTGTGAAAAATGTCAGTATTCTGAATTACCAAAAGAAATTCTGCTTCTTAGCAGTAGAATCCAAAGCCTCTTGCCACTGAAGACTTCCTGTGTATGATGTGATCTTCCAGGAGGCCACAAGTCTGATTAGATACAATTTCATCTCATGCTTTATTTGAAGCTGAAACATTTAACCCTACTACAAATCTTAATCAAAATAGTTAACATCTCTTTTTACATGAAATCTACTTTTAGCTGAGCTTGACTCTTGGGGACTTGATGGACCTATTCATGTGGGTTTCTTGGCAATAATATAGAAGTGGTTTGCCATTGTCTCCTTCCTTTTTAACTTCCCAGTCTAGGCTACAACCTGGAGTTCCCTGGAAATCTCTCATCCCAGTACTAATCAGCCTTAGACCCTGCTTAATTTCTGACCCTAGACCAAGATCAGCCTAGTGGTGCCATCTGCTGAGAGGTGTCTGTAGTAGATACATTAAAGAAACAGGTATAATTGAGAGCCAGTTCAATTACAATATTGCAGCCTCCCCTGGCCACATGTGGTCCTTATTTAATGACTCTCATGGTCCTCACTTAACAACAGCAACTAAGACTGCTGGAACTGCCATCGCTACATAGTACAGTCATGTGGTTTTTTTACTTATGACCGTGTTGCTTAATGACAGAGTTTCCTGTCCCAATTAGTGTTGTCAAGTGAGGACTACCTGTATATGGTCTGGATTATGCAACCCAGGCAAGGCTGTTCTGAAACTGCTTTAAGGACCGGTCTTCCCATGAAGACCAGGTAGAGACTGTTTTTCAGACTTCAGATAGTGAAACAACATGTCTGTGTGTAGAAATTCATAAGAAAGGGAACATTTTAGTTTTTTCTTGTCTTCCACCTCCTAAATTCTTACTTCTTAAAAATGGGAAACGTTTGAAAATGACATTCACCCTTTGCAATCTCAAATGGGATGCAAACCAGTACCAGGCTGGGATTGCATATTAGCCTCATGATCTTTCATAATAGATGAATATCAGTTGTTAAAAACCCTTCTTTGGGAAAAGGTTGTGTTCCTATTTAAAACCTGAGGGAAAAACCTTTTGAGATTGTTTCTAATATGTCCTCTGTTCTTGGAGAAAAGGAACATAGTCAGTCGAAGGCTGCCTATCTAACAGCTGCTTTTCTCCTGGACATGTCCCAGGAAGAGCTGATTCAATCTGCTCTTTTTCTGGTTGTGTTGCCAGTCAGGGCTGTGTGTTCTGAATTCTCCTCCACTTCCATTTTTGAAAAGGGAAAAGAGTCCATGGGGGAAATAATGAAAAGACATTAACCCCAATCAGATCCATTAGCCCATATTGAACTGGAGGCTGGAGTGAAGCAGAATTTCATATAGTAAATAGTTGCTGTTTCCTACTAATTCTGTTGGGAGTGTAGCAGATATGGGACACTGCCTTTTCTCAGTCTTATTCAGAGGAAAAGAAGTCTCCTGCATGAGAGAACGTACAGCCTGCTCCACCTTTTAACAGCCCTTCTTTGTTGGTTTAAAAAAGGTATTAAGAGCATTTTATCAGCTGTTATGCCTGTATTATACAAATACATCTTAGCAAAACATTTGAATGCATCTCTCCAATATATGAACAGGATAATCCCAATCTCTTTGGTAGGTGTAGAAGGAGCTTTCTGTGCCAGTTGTCACCAAAAGTTCTGCAGATCTTTATGTGAGCTGTGTTTTCATTCTGTAAGAGTCTGTACATAATACAGTAGTCCTTGACTTACAACCACAATTGAGCTCAAAATTCCTGTTGCTAAGCAAAACAGTTAAGTGAGTTTTGCCCCATTTTATAACCTTTCATGCCATAGTTGTTAAGTGAATCACTGCAGTTGTTAAGTTAGTAAGATGGTTGTTAAGTGAATCTGGCTTCCCCATTGACTTTGCTTGTCAGAAGGTCTCAAAAGGTGATCACATGACCCTGGGACAGTGCAACCATCATAAATATGAGTCAGTTGCCAAGCGTCTGAATTTTGATCACATGGCCATGGGGATGCTGCAATGGTCATGAAGTGTGAAAAGTGTGAAAAACAGTCATAAGTCACTTTTTTCAGTGCCGTTGTAACTTCAAACAGTCACTAAATGAATTGTTGTAAGTTGAGGAGTACCTGTACAAATCATTCTTTTTAAAGATCATTTTGTTTTCACTTTTCTAGCCAATTAGCAATGCTGATTTCATTGTTCCAGTTGAAATTGATGAAACTATACATCAGGTGAGAAGTACTGCTGTATTTGTATTTTTGCATGAGGGTGGTAAATTGGTTTGTGCCTGCCTAGAATTGTCAGATTAGGTTGGCAGAGAATTAAGTTTTGGAGTTAACAGATTAAAATTAGTGTTTTTTTAGGACTGCAGAGTTTTTACTTGAAAACTATTTCCATTCAAATAGATGAACTGTAAATAAGATTGTAAAATGTGTTACTTAAATCAGTAACTGTAATTGGCTCAGCATATAAGTATATTTAGCTGCATGGTCATGTTGACCATAGTCTTATCCAGGTAACCTACTCACTGACTATGAAACTTCCAGAGCTTCAGATATCAGTTCTAGGTGTTAAATATGAATTCATATATGACTTTCTGACAGCCTTCTGAAGTAAAGGAAAATTGATTTCAATCTAGAGGGTCAAAGATGCAACATAATTTTTAAAAATCAAAGTTCAATACAAGAGCATAGTATGTATTAAACAATGAGTAGTCTTTTTAACTGTATGAGCAATAAAAGAAAATATTAGCATCCACAAGGATAATGCATTGAATATATCTAGGTAACATTAAGAGCCATGGTGGCGCAGTGGTTAGAATGCAGTATTGCAGGCTAATTCTGCTGACTGCCTACTGCCAGCAGTTTGGCAGTTTGATTCTCACCGGCTCAAGGTTGACTCAGCCTTCCATCCTTCAGAGGTTGGTAAAATGAGGAGCCAGATTGTTGGGGGCAATATGCTGACTCTGTAAAGCACTGTGAAGCAGTACATAAGTCTAAGTGCTAAGTGCTATTAAAAATTGTATTTGGGAGAGAGCATCATTCTGTTTGAAAATTCTTTGAGGTTCTAACTTGAAGCAGGGAGTGTGTAATAAGATACTAATCTGCATCATAGAAGAGAAACCACTACAGTCTTATCACATGAGGTGGAATGAGACTTGCATTTCTGAGAATATGCAAGTACATGTGCATATTATCTAGGATATATGACCCCCCAAAAATAAAGAATATAAGGTAATACTTGACTTATGTCCTTTAAGAACAGTTTGAAGTTCTGACAGCCTCAGAAATTTGCACTTATGACCATCACAAGCTGTCACACCACCCCCATGGTCATTGATCAAAATTTGAGCACTTAGCAACCAGCTTACCTTTACAACTGGTTGCAGTGTCCTGCAGGTCACATGATTTGCGACTTTGTTGCCAGTTTCCAGCAAAAAAACATCTATCGGAGAAGCTGGTGTCAAGGTTCCGACTAATGGAGCACTTCAAAGAACTTCCAGGCATTGTTTATTCTGAAAAGTCTTTAATCATGGACACAATGTCAGCACATCATGGATGGATGCCAAGATCTGAATTTCCTTTTCTTTGCACATTACATTTCAAGCTATTCCCCTCCCCTATTTTGCAGTCATGATTCACATTCTCCAATTAGCCTGAAGGGCAAAGATTCACTTCCATTCCTTATCCCGCGCTTTCCTATCTTTCTCCCCCCCCCCACCATCAACTGAAATTAACTCTAAAAATACCAGACAGTTCTGCATATCTTGTCAAAGCAATAATATCCTATATTAGCAGCGTTGACATCCGGGCCCCCTTACAAAAAGGACAGATCCTGTAATGTAAACAAAAGCATATGTTAATGACTAGTTTTCGGTTTGTTGGGGTGTTTCGCATGAAACCTTTTGACCCTGTCAGCTTTCACCTCACTGTATTTCACCCAGGTGGCTTCAGACAACGGGTATCCCTTCCATTGTACTAGGTACTGCAATTTCCCTTTGAACATTCTAGAGTCAAGAATACGTTTCACTTCATAGTGGGTCTGTCCCGCAACTATGAGGGGCCCGGGTGCCTTCTTAGGGGGAGGTCTTAAAGTGGAGCCCCGATAAGGTTTCAACAAGCTGCAATGGAAAACAGGGTGAATTCTACCTAAACGTTTAGGGAGTTTCAGTTTTACGGTGACCGGATTGATGATCTTTACGATAGGAAAAGGCCCCAAGAATTTCGGTCCTAACTTTTTACTGGGTAATTTGAGGCGTAAATACTTAGTCGACAGATAAACCTTTTCCCCAACTTGGAATGTTCTTTGGGGGAGCCCTCTTTTTATCAGCCTGATTTTTATAGGTTTCAAAAGTCTTTTTTAAAGCAGTTTTCGTGTTTCTCCAAACTTCTTCCCATCCCCTCACCCATTGGTCCAGTGTCTGGGAAGCGGTTGACACCTGAGGGTATTCAGGTATTGGACCAAACTCTTTCCCTGTGGCTACTCTGAAAGGTGTGTAGCCGGTGCTGCTGTGCACAGAATTATTGTACGCCACCTCTGCAAAAGGGAGGAGGTCAGTCCAGTTTGTCTGTTGGTAGGAAACGTAGCATCTGAGATAATGCTCCATCATTTTGTTAGCGGATTCTGCAGCCCCATTGGTGGTCGGATGAAAAGCAGATGATAAGCCTTGAGATGATCCAATTAATTTAAGAAAACTCCTCCAAAACTTTGCTGTGAACTGCACCCCTCTGTCCGAAATTATGTTCTTAGGGGCGCCATGCAGCCGGTAGATATGTTTCAGGAACAATTTGGTCAGTCGTTGGGCAGATGGGAGTCCTTTGCAGGCGATGAAATGAGCCTGCTTCTAAAACAGGTCTATCACAGTCCAGATGACAGTATTTCCTCTACTTTCAGGTAGGTCTACGATAAAGTCCATAGCTATTTCTTCCCAGGGTTGAGAAGGGTCTGCCACCGGCTGTAGTAACCCAGGGGTTTTCCCCGGTATTCTTTTCATTGTGGCACATACGGTACAACTCTTTACATAGTTTTCCACATCCCGTTTCAGCCCCGGCCACCAAAATTGCCGGCGGGTGAGATGTAGACTTTTTAGATATACAAAGTGTCCAGCCTGTTTTACATCATGGCTGTGTTTGAGAGCATTAAGACGGAGGGCTTCAGGCAAATACAGTTTCCCCCCCTTGTAAGCCAGACCATCCCTGCATGTCAAGGAGGCTTGATTATCTTTGAACCATTGATCGATGAGGAGCTCTCATTTTATTTTCTTTACCCCAGGGTCATCAGGATTTGGGACCCTGCGAGGCGTGAGCTGAGCGGCAGTTTGTGGATTGGAGATAATTGCTTCATTAACCTCTTCGCGTTCGCTTTTGTACTGGGGCAATCTCGATAGCGCATCAGCTAGGAAGTTTTTTCTTCCTGGTATGTACTTTAGAGTGAAGTTGAAATGGTTAAAGTACTGTGCCCACCGTACTTGCTTTGGGGAAAATTTGCGGGGAGTTTTCAGTGCCTCTAGGTTTTTGTGATCTGTCCATACTTCAAATGGCACCTTGCTCCCTTCTAGATAGTGTCGCCAGTTTAACTGCCCCCATCTAATTGCGAAGGCCTCCTTCTCCCATATTGCCCATCTACGTTCGCTTTCAGCAAATTTTTTAGAGGTGTAGGCGCAGGGTTGCAGGACTCCACTCTTGTTCTTTTGCAGTAATACAGCTCCGACTGCGACGTCACTGTCATCAGCTTGGATTACAAAGGGTTCCCCTGGGCAGGGGTGCTTTAGGACCGGTTCAGCAGCAAATAGTCTTTTTAAATTCTCAAAAGCTGTTTGACAGCCCATTGTCCATGCTAGTGGTTGGCCCGGTCACGGCTTCCCTCCTCCTTTGCCTGTTTTGAGTAGTTCTGTAAGGGGTAGGGCAATCTCGGCAAAGGAGGGGATGAATTGACGATAGAAGCTGGCAAAACCTAGAAAGCTCTGGAGCTGTTTGCGAGTCTTTGGGGGCTGCCACTCGATTATAGCTTTCACCTTGGCTGGATCCATTTCAATGCCCTCGTCGGAGATTCTGTAGCCAAGATAATCTAATCGGGTCTGGTGGAATTCACATTTCGACAATTTGGCATAAAGCTTGGCATTTAATAATTTCTTTAACACTTCTCACCAGTTTTATGTGATCAGTCATATTCGTGCTGTATATCAGGATGTCATCAAGATACACCAGAACCCCTTTGTACAAGTGATCATGTAGGACCTCGTTAATCAACTGCATGAATACGGCTGGGGGCCCCTGTAGTCCAAATGGCATGACTTTGAACTGATAGCTCCCCATAGGACAGTTGAAGGCAGTTTTCCACTCGTCTCCCTCCTTTATTCTCACTTGGTAATATGCCTCTCTCAGGTCTAATTTAGTGAAGACACTCCCCTTAGCCAGATGGGTTAATAAGTCCTTTAGGAGGGGGAGGGGGTATTTGTTTTCCACACTCACAGCGTTGAGACCCTTATAGTCTACGCAGAGATGAAGAGACCCATCTTTTTTTTCTTTGAACAACACAGGGGCTCCCATGGTAGATTTGGCCCGTTCAATGAACCCCCTCACTAGGTTTTTGTTTACGTATCGCTGCATCTCCTCCATTTCGAGGGGGGACATAGCATACATTCTCGGTCGTGGGAGTTTGGCTCCTGGCACCAGTCATTGGGTCTGTGAGGGGGCAGGGCATCACATTCTTTTTCACTAAATGCCTTGGCTAGGTCCCGGTACTTATTGGGGATGAGTGGTTCATCTGGTGGCGGTGAGACAGCCATGTGCGCTCGCTCATTGGGTGGCCTAAAGTGTCCCGCAATGTCAGTTGAATCAGTGGGAGGCTTAGGCCCTATAGGCAGTCTCACAGTTCTCATTCCTTTCTCCCACCAGATAAATGGCTTCCATTTGTCCAACCAGGCTAATCCTAGGATCACAGCCTCAGTCATTTTGGGGGCCACCAGGAAGCGAATAAACTCCCAGTGCGCACCTATTTCTAGGCGTAAGGGCTCAGTTATTGTGTGACTAAAGTCCCTCCCATCAGGGAGCCGTCAGCTTGCTCGAACCTCACAGGTTTGGAGAGCTGTTTTGTCCGTATGCCCATTTTCACGGCAAATGGTAGGCTAATAATGCATCGGGTGCATCCAGAATCGATTAGCACGTTTAAGTCTATTTGTGCCCCCGACTTAGGGATTATAACCTTGGCGGGCAGTGAAAAAGACGGGACTTGTCGACTCACCATCGGGTCATTCTCTCCGTCGTCGCTGTCAAAGGAGGCTAGAGTAGGGGCGGGTTCACTCGGACTCCCGGCGTCCTCCTGCGTGGGAGGTGTGATCTGGGCAACAGGTTCTTGTGTGACCCGGTTGGATTTTTCTCTCATTAGCCGCTGGGCAGGTTTCCTTCTCGCCCCTGGTTCTGGTCTGCTCTGTAGTCGGGGGTAGGGGACTCGATGCTCGATGTCCCTCCTGTCCGAACCGGAAACACTTAATTGGCGGGCCTGCAGGTGGCTTGGGTCTCTCAGTCATCGCAGTAGTTGGAGGGTTTCGTGGGGGTGATTGTTGTTTGGGTTGCTCTGGCTGCTGTTTGGATTCAGGTGGGGGAGGCTTCTTATATCGGGCGAGCTGAACGTCTAGCTTCACCGCTGCCTGGTACCATTCTTGCAGCTGATCAGGTACTGCTCGATAGAAACAGGCCTGAGAGAGGTGATCGTCTAATCCCTCAATGAAGTGATGGATTAGGGATTGCTCTGGCCACCCCTCTATTCGACCTGCTATCTTGCGGAACTCTCGCATGTATTCCAGGGCAGGCCTGCCGGCTTGTTTTATTTTGTGGATTTTTTCTCTTGCCTTGAGGCCAAGAGATGGGTCCTCAAATCTTTCTCTCAGCCCTAGGAGGAAGAGGTGGGGGTCCTCCAATTCCGGGGCTTGCTCATTGTATAAATTGTTCAGCCATTCGGATGCTTCTCCCTCTAGGCTGGACGCAATCACATCGACCATGGCCCCTGGGTCCGGGTAGAGATAGGCCCAGCAATTCAAGTGAGAGCGTACTTGGTTGAGGAAAAAAATCAGCTTCTCTGGGTCCCCATTGAACGTTGCTCTGAAAGGTGGTGCAATTATAGGCTGTTGGGGCCCCCACTGTGGCTGTTGCTGCTGACTCCATCCTGGCTGCTGATTTCCTGGCTCCTGCACCACCCCAAGCTGTTGCAAGGCCTCTATTAGCTGTGGCAAGCTCAGAGGATTTATAGGCTGTTGGGGCCCCCACTGTGGCTGTTGCTGCTGGCCCCATCCTGGCTGCTGATTTATGCCCAGGGGTTGCACGTTTGGGGGCTGGGGCCAATCTCCTTGCTGTGGTCGTTCTCCCACCAGCTGCTGATCTCCTGGCTCCTGCATCACCCCAAGCTGTTGCAAGGCCTCTATTAGCTGTGGTAAGCTCAGAGGCTGGCTACCCTCTGCCCGCTGGGAATGCCACTCTCCTCATTGTTGCAGAGGCCTCAGACTGGAATTCCCTCTCTCTTCAGGGCTGGAGTCCCTGACAGGGGAAGACAGGGTCTTGAAGGCTTTCTGTTCTACAATGGAGGGGCTGTAGGCTTCTCTCTGCAGGAGTGGATTTTTGCTTCTCACCTCTGGGTTTTGAACTCTTTCCAGTGACTCACCCAAAGCTTGAGTGGCAGGTGATCCGTTATCTCTCTGCCATTCTGCTTTTTAAGTCTTTGAAAGTGGCAAAACTGTTTCGAAGACTGAAATCTCCGCTCGGCTTCTCCCCGTCTGAAGACCAAATCAGCTCTCCTAATTGCTTTGGCCTGCCAGAGTTCCTGCTCCCCCGGCTTGCTGGCTGTCGCTCCCCCCCCTGGGGAAGTTGCTGCTGCCGGGGTGTTGGCTTCAGGCAATCTTTCTTCTTTCATAATGAGATCTTCCCTGAATCTTCGTCAGCTTATCCCTTTTGTTTAGGAACAGCGACTGGGGCCCAGGACCCCTAAATGGTTTGAAAAGTTGTTAGATCTTGGCATGTTGTCAAGGTTCCGACTAATGGAGCACTTCAAAGAACTTCCAGGCATTGTTTATTCTGAAAAGTCTTTAATCATGGACACAATGTCGGCACATCATGGATGGATGCCAAGATCTGAATTTCCTTTTCTTTGCACATTACATTTCAAGCTATTCCCCTCCCCTATTTTGCAGTCATGATTCACATTCACCAATTAGCCTGAAGGGCAAAGATTCACTTCCGTTCCTTATCCCGCACTTTCCTATCTTTCTCCTCCCCCCCCACCATCAACTGAAATTAACTCTAAAAATACCAGACAGTTCTGCATATCTTGTCAAAGCAATAATATCCTATATTAGCAGCGTTGACAGCTGGATTTCCTTAACAGCCCCAGTGAATCACTTTACAACTGTTGTAAAAATTGTCATAAAAATAAGTTCCAGTCAGATGGTGACTCAACTTATGACCGCAACAACTTATTTTTTATTCCGACTTCTATTGTTTTATCCAAGTATAAAATATAAAGGAAAATAGAAACAGGAAATTAGAGGAAGGAAAAAAAGAGGGGGAAAGAAAATATGGGGTACAAGGGAAAAAAGAAAAAAGCATTGACTTCCAACTCTTTTTAGCACAGTAGAAGATAACATTACAGCCTAAACTTTTTAATTACACATTAGTATATAATAGCCATACCTATAACAACAAATCTATCTAATTGGCAAAAGCAAAGTCAAAGTTTCATTTTTTTCATCACAAGCACAAAATCCAGAAGTGATTTCCAAATAAAAAACAAGTATTTTCCTCTTTGAATAAAGCAATCAGTTTAACCGTTCCTGCTTTTTCTTCCTTGCTGTGGAAATAATATATATTTCTGTTTGCACTTAATAATCTTTATAAACTATCACCATTTATATTAACAAAATTCACTGTATTCTTTCAAATTCTTTAACCTTAAAGGGAAAAATGTTTTTTCATCTATTTTAAAACACTAATCTTTTCTTTAAAAACATTTCTAAGATCAAAAAGTTCTAATACATCTTTTTTTAAACTTCCTCTTACCATACAAACTACACATGCATCAGATGCAAATTATGTGAACTACTACAGGAAAAGGTTAGGAACTTAGAGGCAACTCTAACCAAACCCCGACATACGAAAGAAAGCTCCACCCAAACCGAACCAAACAACGAACAAATAACTCCCAGAGGACCTGACCCTACTGATAAACCCTTGGAGGAAGACAAATGGAGGTATGTCACACACAGAAGGAAACACAATACCCAAAGAAAGAAACATCATACAACAAACAAAACCCTTCTGCCCAACCCTACCCAACCAGAAGCAGCCCCTCTAAAACTGACCAATCGATTTCTCCCCTTAGATGGAAACATGCAAACCCACAACCCCCCCCCTCAAAGAAGACATGCAGACACCTAGCAAAAAAACTACTTCAAACATCCCTAAAAAAGTCACTTCAAATATCCCTAAAAAAGCCACATCAACAAACACACCTGAGAGAAACAGAAAAGCACCCCAGACTGCAGCCCCCCTAAAAAAGAAAGGAGAGTGTTGGTAATAGGAGACACTATCCTCAAAGGAACAGAACCATCCATCTGCAGACCAGACATACAATCCAGGGAGGTATGCTGTCTCCCTGGAGCAAAAATCAAAGACATGGCTGAGAACCTAACCAAAATAATTAGGCCCACAGATTACTACCCCTTCCTCCTCCTCCACATTGGGACGAATGACACAATAAACAACCTGAGTACAATAGTGAGGGATTACAAACAACTAGGCAATAAAGTCAAGAAGCTATGAGCACAAGTAGTGTTCTCATCAGTACTCCCAACGAAAGGCCAACACCCATTGAGGGGAAAAAATAATTTTAGAAATAAACCATTGGCTAAAGGGTTGGTGTCGCCAAGAAAACTTTGGTTTCCTGGATCATGGACTGCATTTCCTATGCGAAGGACTCTTGGCAAGGGATGGGCTACACCTCACGAAAACAGGCAAAAATGTACTTGGAAAAAGACTGGCCCAACTCATTAGGAGGGCTTTAAACTAAAACTGAGGGGGGAGGGTGACCAATCTCTAGAATCCAAAACCAATCCAAATACCAAAAAAACAAATATAGGGTTTCCTGCCTGAGCAGGGGGTTGGACTAGATGACCTCCAAGGTCCCTTCCAACTTTATTATTATTATTATTATTATTATTATTATTATTATTATTATTATTATTATTATTATTATTATTATTATTATTATTATTATTATTATTATTATTATTATTATTATTATTATTAAATCAAACAATGAGGTAGGCAGTGATGAAAAAAAAGAAAAACTCAAACAACAATCAGGAGATACAGGAAACACTCCCATGGACAGGCATAAACGTCTTAAATGCTTATATACAAATGCTCAAAGCTTGGGGAACAAATAGGGTGAACTAGAAGCAATAGTACACGAGGGAGGGTGTGACATAGTTGACATAACAGAAACCTGGTGGGACGAAACCCATGAATGGAATGGACTGATGGATGGATACAAATTGTTCAAAAGAAACAGGTCTACAAAAAGAGGAGGGGGAGTTGCACTATATGTAAGAGGACACTACATATCTGCAGAAATGCACATGATCCAAGATAAAAGCCCTCCAGAATGTATATGGGTCAATATAAAAGAGAAAAAAAGTGACATTACCATAGGTGTATATTACAGGCCACCCAACCAATCAGAAGAAATAGATGAACTCTTTGCCAACCAGTTAACAAATGTATGCAGGAAGCATACCACAGTTGTAATGGGAGACTTCAACTATCCAGTTATCAACTGGGAGACAAACTCTGCAGCGAGCGGGAGATCAAACAGATTCCTAACAAACCTAGCCGACAACTTTGTCATCCAAAAGGTGGAGGAGGGAACTAGACGCAAAGCTATACTGGACTTAATCCTTACAAATAGAGAAGAAGTGATAGAGGGAATTGAAATTGCCGGAACCTTGGGTGAAAGTGACCATGTCATACTGGAATTTAACATAAGGCAAACACTAGCAATAGAAAACAGTCCAACCAGTGTCTTAAACTTCAAAAGAGGTGACTTTAACAAACTCAGAGAGAACCTAGGAAAGATCCCATGGATGAAAATCCAAAAAGGGAAAACAACCCAAGAAGCATGGGAAACCCTAAAAAATGCTATCACAAAAGCCCAGACCAGCACAATACCACTGAGAAAGAAAAACAAGAAATCCAAGAAGAAACCAACATGGCTGCACAAAGATCTCTCTGACAAACTGAAAGACAAAAAGGACAAATACAAAAAATGGAAAGAGGGGCACATAACCAAGGCCAATTATCAGCAGACAGCCAGAACATGCAAAGATGAAGTCAGGAAAGCAAAGGCTCAGAATGAACAAAGACTTGCAACAGAAATCAAGGACAATAAAAAAAAGTTTCTTCCAACATATAAATAACAAGACAAAAGTCAAGGAAACTGTAGGACCACTAAAGAGAGAAGATGGCAAGGAAGTAACAAGCAATAGGGAGAAAGCAGAGCTGCTTAACTCATACTTTGCATCAGTCTTCACACAAAAAGAAACTATAGCCCAACATACCAAAAAAAAAAACCACTGCAAAAGACATACTAGAAACAAAAATTAAAATAAGCAAGAAAATGGTAAGAGAACTCCTATCCGACCTTGACGAGTATAAATCACTGGGACCCGACAGATTACATCCCAGAGTTCTGAAAGAGCTGGCAGATGTTATCTCAGAACCATTGCACCACATCTTTCATAAATCCTGGAGCACCAGGGAAGTACATGAGGATTGGAAAAGGGCTGATGTGGTCCCCATCTTCAAGAAAGGAAAAAAAACGGACCCAGGAAACTACAGACCAATCAGTTTAACATCAATTCCTGGGAAGATCCTTGAAAAAGATAATCAAAAAACAGATCTGCGAACAACTAGAAGCAAACAAAGTCATAACTAGTAGCCAGCACAGGTTTGTTAAAACAGATCATGCCAAACCAATCTTATCTCATTCTTCGATAAAGTGACTAAACTAGTAGACCAGTGAAACGCAGTGGATACAGTATCCTTGGATTTTAGTAAGGCATTTGACAAAGTAGACCACAATCTACTAATTGGTAAGCTAGTAAAAGGTGGAATAGACAACATCACCACCAAATGGATCTGTAGTTGGCTGACAAACTGTACTCAACAAGTAGTCCTCAACAGCACTACATCTATCAGCGTCCTTACCAGTCCCTGGTTCCCACAGACGCAAAAAGAGGATGACAAGGTGACAGGCAAACAGGAACGGTCTGACAAGCGGTTTATTCTGACATGCAAAGTCAGCGCTGGGAGTGATCTGCTGCCAGCGCCTTACATACGGTCAGTCCCCTCAGCTCCACCCCCCATCCAGCTAACCAGCATCCGGCTGGCATCATCAAAAGAGGCAACACTGGCCCCTGGATCCTTCTTCCGGTTTGCTATGCAGTCCCCTGTGTCCTGTTCCGTGCCGATCAGCTGTTTGTCGGCTGCGCTGCCACCCGGCTGTTCAGCGGCGTAGCGGTGCAGGTAGGACTGTCCCCTCTCTTTCCCCCCGGGTGCCGTTCTTGCTGTTGGGGCTCCAGCGTCAGCCGGCTGCTCCGCAGTCAAGCCAGGACCTCCCTAGGTGTTCGGCGTCGTTGCCAGCCCAGCGCCTCGCCGAGGAGCCTCCCAGCTGTTCGCCGGTTGAGCAAGGGATTCCCCAGTGTCGTCATCAGCCCGGCCGAGGAGCCTCCCGGCTGTTCGCCGGTCGAGCGAGGGATTCCCCGGTGTCGTCATCAGCCTGGCGCCAAGCCGCAGGGCCTCACGGCAGCCTCCCTCCCCCCTCCCTCAAATGGCAAGCCCACGGGGCTTGAGAGGCGGCTCCCTCTACCAGGGCTCCACCTGGAAGGCAAGGAGAAACATGTGAGCATTCACCCGCTGTAACGGCCGGTTCAGCTGACCCCCTCCCGACTTACTGGGACACTGTCAGTGGAACTTCCGCACCAGTCGGGGGGCTTGGACATCTGTTTCCCCCACCCACGAGGCCTCCGTGACAGGGTATCCCTTCCACCGTACTAGGTACTGCAGCCGGCCCTGTCGGAACCGGGAGTCCAGTATCTCCTGCACCTCGTAATGGTCCCCTGCGATAGGACCTGGTACCTTTTGCACAGGCCTAAAGGAGGTCCCCTCTACCGGTTTCAGTAGGCTGCAATGAAAGACTGCGTGTATCTTCCCCAGGAACCGGGGTAGCTGTAGTCGTACGGCTACCGGATTGATAACCTGCGTTACCCGTAATGGCCCTAGGTATTTTGGACCTAGCTTCTTACAGGACACCCTCAGGCGTAGGTACTTCGTTGATAGGTATACTAGGTCGTCCACCCGGAAAGGCTTTTGGGGCCTCCTTTTCTTATCTGCCTGCGCTTTTGCGGCCTCCCCGGCTTTTACTAAGGCCTTCTTTACTTTTCCCCACACACACCCCGATGTGGGTTATCCAATCCTGGGGTTGACAGGGCGAGGGGTCCCCTTGTGAATACTCGGGGATTGGGACAAAGTTTAGGCCGTGCACCACCCGGAAGGGGGCAAAACCGGTGCTACTGTGCACCACGTTATTGTACGCCACTTCCGCGAACGGTAGCAGGTCAACTCAGTCCTTCTGTTGGTACGAGACGTAGCTCCGTAGGTACCACTCCACCGTTGCGTTTTCCCATTCCACCGCCCCGTTGGTGCTGGGGTGATATGCCGAGCTGAGCCCTTGGGACGACCCGATGGAACGGATGAACTCACGCCAAAAGCGGGCCGTGAACTGCACCCCTCGATCTGAGATGATCCGTCGGGGCACCCCGTGCAGGCGATACACCTGCGTTATAAACAGCTTGGCCAGCTTCCGAGCGGACGGCAACCCCTTGCATGGGACAAAGTGGGCCTGCTTGGAGAAGAGGTCTATTATTGTCCAGATTACGGTATAGCCACGGATCTCCGGCAGCTCTATGATGGAAGTCCATCGCTATATCCTCCCATGGTCAGGTTGGGTCCGCCATCATCTGCGGCCACCAGAACTGACGCCTTACCAGGTGTAGGGTTTTCAGGAACCCGAAATGGCCCGCCTGCTTTACGTCATGGCACCCTTGCAACACCCTCAGTCTCAATGCTTGTGGGACATATAGTTTGTCACCTTTCCACACCAGCCCATCCCTCCTTGTCAGTAGGGTTTGATGATCCAATAACCAGGGGTCATCCTGGACTGCCTTGTGTAGCTGCTATCTCCATCATCGTCGTCGGTGAGACACCTCTCCCTCCACTCCAGCAGGGGCCCTTCCGCCCCCGGTGTATGCGTGTGGCTGGCAGCTGGGTTGGTGACTGCTGAGCTATGCCACCATTCCCCTGAGTGCCCTGCACCCTGGGTCTCACTCACCAGACCTGTAGGCTGTGCCTCACGCACTTTGGGCCGCACCACTGGCTGAGCATCCCCAGCTCCCGCCTCTGGCATTGGCTCTGGCGCCTCAACTGGCTCTCCTCCCTCAGCCACAGGTGCTGCCTCCTGCTTTCCCTCAGCCATTCCCTGGTTAGCACACAAGGGTAATGGGTTGGGATAAACAAAGTGAGCGCTGACTTTCTATCAGCATCCTTACCAGTCCCTGGTTCCCACAGACGCAAAAAGAGGATGACAAGGTGACTGGCAAACAGGAACGGTCTGACAAGCGGTTTATTCTGACATGCAAAGTCAGCGCTGGGAGTGATCTGCTGCCAGCACCTTACATACGGTCAGTCCCCTCAGCTCCACCCCCCCATCCAGCTAACCAGCATCCGGCTGGCATCATCAAAAGCGGCAACACCGGCCCCTGGATCCTTCTTCCGGTTTGCTATGCAGTACCCTGCATCCCGTTCCGCGCCGATCAGCTGTTTGTCGGCTGCGCTGCCACCCGGCTGTTCAGCGGCGTAGCGGTGCACATAGGACTGTCCCCTCTCTTTCCCCCCGGGTGCCGTTCTTGCTGTTGGGGCTCCAGCATCAGCCGGCTGCTCCACAGTCGAGCCAGGACCTCCCTAGGCGTTCGGCATTATTGCCAGCCCAGCGCCGCGCCGAGGAGCCTCAGCCCGGCCGAGGAGCCTCCCGGCTGTTCGCCGGTCGAGCGAGGGATTCTCCGGTGTTGTCATCAGCCCGGCGCCAAGCCGCAGGGCCTCACGGCAGCCTCCCTCCCCCCTCCCTCAAATGGCAAGCCCACGGGGCTTGACAACATCCACATGGAGAGAAGTTAGCAGTGGGGTACCACAAGGTTCCGTCTTAGGCCTAGTACTCTTCAATATCTTCATAAATGACATAGATGAGGGAATTGAAGGGGAACTCATCAAATTTGCAGATGACACCAAACTGTCAGGAGTAGCCAACACCCCAGAAGACAAACTCAGGATCCAAAAAGATCTTGATAAATTCGAACAATGGGCCCTATCCAACAAAATGAGTTTCAATGTGGAGAAAAGCAAAGTTTTACACTTAGGCAGGAAAAATCAAAGGCACAAATACAGATTGGGCGAGACCTGGCTTAAAAACAGTAACTGTGAGAGGGACCTTGGAGTCGTAGTGGTCAATCACTTGACTATAAGCCAGCAGTGTGCAGCAGCAACCAAAAAAGCTAATACAATCCTGGGTTGTATAAACAGAGGCATAGAATCAAGATTACACGAAGTACTAGTACCGCTTTACAAAGCCCTAGTAAGACCACACCTGGAATACTGCAGCCAATTTTGGTCACCATATCACAAAAAAGATGTTGAGAGTTTGGAAAAAGTTCAGAGAAGAGCAACTAAGATGATCAAAGGCCTGGAGGCTAAAACATACGAAGAACGGCTGCGGGACTTGGGTTTAGCTAGTCTAAAGAAAAGAAGAAATAGGGGAGACATGATAGCAGTGTTCCAGTATCTGAGGGGCTGCCACAAAGAAGAGGGGGTCAGGTTATTAACCAGAGCACCAGAGGGAAGGATGAGAAACAATGGCTGGAAACTGATCAAGGAGAGAAGCAACCTGGAATTAAGGAGAAACTTCCTGACAGTGAGGACAATCAACCAGTGGAACAGCTTACCCCCAGAAATCGTGGGCACTCCATCACTGGAGATTTTTAAGAAGAGACTAGACAACCACCTGTCTGAGTTGGTATTGGTTCTCCTGCTTGAGCAGGGGGCTGGACTAGAAGACCTCTAAGGTCCCTTCCAATTCTATTCTATTCTATTCTATTCTATTCTATTCTATTCTATTCTATTCTATTCTATTCTATTCTATTCTATTCTATTCTATTCTATTCTATTCTATTCTATTCTATTCTATTCTATTCTACATAGTTTAAAGTTCACTTTTAGTTAGACCAATAAAGTTCCAACTAACTCGAATTAACTCATTAAATTTAAATCACAGCAGCCCACCCCCCCCCAGCTGTCAGCACACAGGGTACTTCAAAGCACAGCTCCTGAAGCTACTTGCAGACCTTTGCTGTATGAAGGATCTTGTGGGATGATTCTAGGACATTCCCTAACTCAGGAGTGTCATATAAACTAAAGGAATGCTGGTTCCTTCTGTTGGTAAATTGAAAAAGTGACAGCCAGGGAAAAGCCCTTCAGGAATCTTTCCCTGGGCATGTTGTTTTAGTTGGCCAGCTTCACCGGAAGTCAACCGCAACAACTTATGATGGAAATTTCGGTCCCAATTGTGGTTGTAAGTTGAGGACTACCCGTAAACTGTTACTTTTTTCCATTTGGAAATGGAAGTAAACACAAGGTAAATTATGAACAGTTGAAAGTGTTATGCATGATTTTAGTAGGTGATGGCATTTAGCATTTATTCTTTCTCTGAAGTACAGTGTTCTTGATGTGCCTTTCCAGAAGGGGCTATGACCCGGTTCAAGTAATCCAGGATAGGCTGTGTGCATTCTTAATGGCCTATCCTTGAAGACTTGCACTGGGACGTAGCCACAATGCAGTAAACAGGATGCTGGAAATCCAAGTCCATATGTCTTCTTCTCACTCTTCAAATAAGAGGGCCTGCTAAAGATACCATATCTCAAGGGTAGATTCCCTCCAGTTCAGAAAGTCAATTAAACACATACAAAGCCAAATTACATGTTGATCCAATAGTTGTACTGTTTGTCTCTCTCTTCTGTTATACCTCTGTCCTAAGTCAGTATTTGTAGAAGTGGCAGAACCTGGGGGCCCAAGTTAAAAGAGGGATGAGTCTAGAATCTCTATGTAGCCACAAGCAAACTAAGTCCAACCTCCCTTAAATTCCATTGACCCTTATCTAACACCAAGCAGGTGTTAACTTTTAGTTGAGAAGATTCTTATGCATAGGTATGATTAGCAATAAATTAGTTTAATTGGACCTTCACATGTGGACCTGATCTTTCATGCCTGACAGTATTTCTTTCTACATCCAACAATTATGTAAGACAGGGGTGTCAAACTGTTGGCCCATGGGCCGGTTGCATCATGCGGAGGCCGCGACCACCCCAGCTCTGGCAATGTGAAAAAAGTCACGATACATCGTGACATGTCACGTGATGCAGTGAGTTTGACACCCGTGATGTAAGAGGAATAAAATTTCTTGAGTTAGTATAGCTAGGTTTTATTGCATTAGCTATAATTATTTATTGAAATACCTTAGTTGCAATTCTATCAACAGCTTTAATAGTAAAAGCCATGAAAATCAATTCAATTCACAAAACTGGAATTTTGCAATTTTTTGAAATGAAATAGGAGTTTCTTTTCATCTTAAAGAACAAAATCTTCCCTTTTGGAAGAGTTTAAAAAGGTAGCATTGGAGACATTCATTCTTCTTGTAAAGGAATAACATTTCTTGACTTAGTATCATAGGTTAATGGCCCTTTAATTTTAAGTTATGTCCCTTTAAGTTTATAGACGTAGTCCTTGACTTACAACAGTTTGTTTAGTGACCATTCAAAATTACAACGGCACTGAAAAAAGTGACTTATGATCATTTTTCACACTTATGATCATTGTGGCATCCCCATGTTCACGTGATCAAAATTCAGACACTTGGCAACTGACTCATATTTATGACAATTGCAGTTTCCTGGGGTCATATGATCACCTTTTGCGACCTTCTGACAAGCAAAGTCAATGGGGAAGCCAGATTCACTTTACAACCATGTTACTCACTTAACAACTGCAGTGATTCACTTAACTGTGTCAAAAGAAAGTCATAAAATGGGGCAAAACTCAACAAATGTCTCACTTAGCAACATAAGTTTTGCACTCATTTAAGTGAATCACTGCAGTTGTTATGTGAGTAACATGGTTGTAAAGTGAATCTGGCTTTAAGTCAAGGACTAACTGTACTGTCTTTCCTGAAGCATCTGGCTGGTTTATGCAGGAACAAAACGTACTAGCTAGGCCTTTATTGCGATCCAGTGGGACTCCACTTCGCCTGTTACGTTTATCAAATATAAATTTAATCTCCAGGATCATGAACTCCAGGTGTACCAAAAAGTGTTTGCACATTCTTGAATCTCAGTGGCTCGTCTTTTCCCCTTCCTTCTCTAACTTCAGGTTTATGTATTAAAACGACCGCATGTGGACGAATTTCTTCAGAGGATGGGAGATCTCTTTGAATGTGTGCTATTCACAGCCAGCCTAGCAAAAGTAAGTCATGCAATTGGTATGTCTTATTCCCACAATTTTGTTTCATTTCAGGTCCTCCAAAGTTGGGTACAGCACACTGTCAGTATGGTTAATTCTGTAATATTGCCCTATGTGCCATCTGCCACCATTTCAGAAGAAATGGGCATTCAGTGAACATTAACAAGGAGTTTTCTTTTACCCCAAAAATCCTGCAAGGACCATTTTCAAACTTGGGGGTCTTTTTGCATGTCATATCAAATAAGGAGAAAATAATTATCTTCATCTCCACCCACAACCCCTTTCTCTTCTGCTTTCTTTATCTGGCAGTGTGTTCTTTTCTTTGCGAATGTGTGGGTAAGTGTTTCCATGGTAACCATATCACATATGGGCTTGTCTCATCACATAGCCTTCCTGGATTGCTCATGATGCCAATATGGAACACTTTTTTTAGTTACCATGGTTATGTGGGGGCAGAGAAAAATTAGCTTATTACATAATGTACTATCCTCAAACTGGGACAAATAAAGTAGTTCTGCTACATCAGGGGTCCCCAACCCCTGGTCCATGGCCCAGTACCAGGCTGTAGCCCATTGGGAACTGGGCTACGCAAGCAGCGTGCAAGCGTACAAAGCTCCATTTGCACAAGTGGGTATGCATGTGAGCATGTGAAGCTCCATTTCTGCAAGTGATGGGTGTGTGCACGAAACCATCCCCTCTCTCCCCCCCCTGCTGCTGCTGGTCCGCGGAGCCGGAAAGATTGGGGACTGCTGTACTACACGGTTGGGTTGATTTATGGGCAATTAATAGTGGAGACTTCAAGCAGGTAAAATGTACCTAGCAAGCTAAAAAAACATTACCTAAATTGTGCTGATGTAATCTGCGTTTGTGGACTTGTGATATTCTTAACCAGGAAGGAAGGGAATCAATACTTTGTTGTGCCCTTGAATTAGAAGTAATGCTTATAGTGAGCTCCACCAATAATGTATTAGTCTTGTGATGTTTCCAGTGTTGTCTATTATCTGTGGTAGCAGTATAACTCAGTCTGCTTTTTGCTTTGTAGAGAATAAATCTTTATTTTGCAAGCTTGATAGCAGTGGAGTGGTATGGCAGGATGTCTGCGTTAGCCAGTGGAATAGGAGAGCCTCACAAATAAGTTGACAAGTGGCCCTTGTTTGCAAGAGAGGTTTTCATACAAGGCTGCTTCATCAAAATTATTCCTGTTCTGGATAAAAATTATAATCAAGGCTGTACCTGTGTACATTTGCAGAACAGACTGCCAGCAAGGCAAAGCAGCTGTTCAATGCATCCAGAGATAGCTTTACAAGCAGCAGCAAAAAACTTTGCAGAATGCTCTTTACAAATTTCTCATCTATATAGGTAGTCCTTGACTTACGACCAAAATTGAGCCCAAAATTTCTGTTGCTAAGCAAGACATTTGTTAAGTGAATTTTGCCCCATTTTATGACCGTTCTTGCCACAGTTGTTAAGTCAATCACTGCAGTTGTTAAGTTAGTAACATGGTTGTTGAGTGAATCTGGCCTCCCCATTGATTTTGCTTGTCAGAAGGTTGCAAAAGGTGATAAAATGACCCTGGGACACTACAACCGTCATAAATATGAGTCAGTTGCCAAGCATCTGAATTTTGATCATGTGATTATGGGGATATTGCAGCAGTTGTAAGTGTGAAAAATGGTCATAAGTCACCTTTTTCAGTGCCATTGTAACTTCAAAGAGTTACTAAACTAACTGTTGTAAGTTGAGGACTACCTGTATATGATATCAGTGTGTTCATTTAACACCAGAGTGATATTGCCAGAGAACCCAGGTTCAAGTGATTTCAAGTGGCAACAAAACCCCAAGCTTCAGCATTAAAGCAGCTTTAATATTCTTCTTTATCCAGGAAGGTTCAGCAGGTTTTCTTTTCTATCTCTTGAGAAAGATTAAAAATCAAGACAAGTTCATTAGTCTTCTACATTTTCATTGAAAAATATGTCCCATTTGAAGCTGTCGTATCTTGTCATTGCAGTGAAATTAGAAGTTTATCTAATCTCTACTCTAAAATTCTATGCAATGCAGAAAATTCTACATGATGCACAGTTTTCAAATTAAAACAGGACTGTTCTCAATTATTTTAAAATTATAAATAATAACAATATGCATGTTGACTGTTAATAGTTTAAAGCTTGGCCTGTTTAATTTCTAGTCTATACTATACCGGAGTATATTTAGGGAAGTACAAGAGTAAACTCTGTTCTTTTATGAGCAATTGGTCCAAAGCTACTCCTGTCGTGGTTTTTCGGTCTTCCCAAAAATGATACCACAGCACACAGATGAGATGCCACCATGATTTTGATCTAGGCCAAGCTCATTTAATGACCATTCAAAGTTACAGTGGCACTGAAAAAAGTGACTTATGACCGCTGCAGCATCCCCACAGTCACTTGATGAAAATTCGGGCACTTGGCAACCGGCATATAGTTACAATGGTTGCAGCGTCCTGGAGTCATGTGATCACCATTTGCAACCTTCCCAGGCAGTTTCTGACATGGAAAGTCAATGGGTGAAGCTGGATTCGCTTAATGAGCATGTGATTCACTTAACAACTGCAGTGATTTGCTTAACTGTGGCAAAAAAAGTCATAAAATTGGGCATGACTCGCTTAACAACCACTTTACTTAGCAATGGAAATTCTGGTCTCAATTGTGTTTATAAGTCAAGGACTACCTGCATCTGTATTCTGTTTGGGAATTGGTCAACAACAGCCCTGATTAGAAATTATATCTTTTTATTTTTTAAATCTCTTTCATAATCAAATGTGCAATTGAATTGGCCTGTTTAAATATACCTTCCACAAGGAGGTTTTAATGGTTATGGATTTGTGTTAATGCACCACACCTTTGGTGTTTACAGAGTGAGTACTCTGATATCCCTCATTTTACACTGAACCATAAAAGTCTTCTAAATAATCACAAGTTTATGGCAGAAGTTTAGATTATTTTTGTGTGTTTAATCTTTAATTTGCTGAGGAGTCTCTTTTAGCACTTAGTTGGGGGGGAGACCTCTTACCCCTAACCTTGAACCATTTCCATCAGACAAAAAGACACTTTAAGCCAATGTCTGCCGATCATTTTTTGAGTTTTGGATGTTTTATATCACATTGTAGGAAAGCACTTAGCCACGTCCTCATCATAATTTTATCTTTATTTCTTCCATTTGGATTGGGGGTCATTTAATATTTGTACTGATAAAAAATACATTTAGTTTTCACAAGAAAGGAAACATTCTCTATGACTTAATCATGACCCCTTTTCTTTTATGTAAAAAAAAAAGTATGCAGATCCAGTGGCAGATTTGTTGGACCATTGGGGTGTATTTAAAGTTCGACTCTTCCGAGAATCCTGTGTTTTCCACAGAGGAAATTATGTGAAAGATCTAAGTCGGCTTGGGCGAGAATTGAGTAAAGTCATAGTAGTAGATAACTCTCCTGCCTCTTACATCTTCCATCCTGAAAATGCTGATTACAATATATGGAATGATTTTTCTGCCCTTTAGATTTGTCTAGAGAGATATTTGTTGCCTCTTTTAAAGAGGAGGTAGGTAGGGTTATCTCTGTAAGGTGTTCCACCACAGGGTCAGTGTTAGAGGGTAAGTGAATAAATCAGTTGAATCAGAGATCTTGCTCATTTGGGAGCCTATGGTGTCTCTTCAAAATTTGGGGACCTGTCATTTAGAGTCTCATCAGTCTCAGGTCATTCACCAAAGAAACCCTGAATTAAATTCATGAATCAAAGAAGAGAGCCTTCTGTGCTGTTGTCCCCGCCCTATGGGATATTCTCCCCCTGGAGGTGAGGCAGGCCCACACTTTCCTGGCCTTCCGGAAAGGCATGAAAGTATCGCTCTGCCCCCTTGCCTGGCACGCAGAGGAGCACACAGTCATGGGGCTGGTTAGCACACTGAAAGCCCTCCCCTGCCTTTTAATTAACTTTTAACATTGATTTTTAATTCCACCTTGCATTTTTAAATTTTATATATTTTTATGTTTTAATATTATATTATATATAATATTTATCTGTGAGGGAAAAGGGCGGTTTCAAAATTTGATAAAATATTCAAGGTAGACACTACGTTTGTACTTCAAATAGCAAATTATATATGTGACCCTTAGAAACACAGCAAAACACCTGTTAACCAAAGGAAGAAGATCCAGTGATGCTGGGTAGATGCCCACCCTGAAGGAAACAGCCCCCCAGAAAGGGACAAAACTAAGATAACTATCACACCCAAACATAAGGGGCAATGTTACACACGTGTGCTCTCAGGTTCAGCTTATGGTCACTCACAACTCTGGAAAATTGCCACACTCAAATCACTTTCAACTGAACATTGAGGCACAAATGGTTCTTTAGAATACATGGAGACCCAGTGAATTTAAAATAACAACAACTTTACTGGTTAATGTATATCTATTTGCTCTTTCACACACACACACAAGCACTCTCTCTCTCTCATCCACACTTACCCACGTCCTCGACTAGGCTGCCAAGCACTAGCCAGAGGGACGGAAACCACCAAGTCTGGATCCAAAAATGACTCAAAGAGTGGGCTGACTTCAGGACTCCTTTTATCCCCCAAAGTCCTTGCTTTGTTGGTGGGGAGGGGCTTCCCATGTGCTCAGGCCCAACCTTTGTCCTTTTGCTTCCTTAACAACTTGGTTCCTTTCCCTGAGGGAGCTATTCCTGGCTTTTGTCCATCCTGCTTACGTGCTTTCACCACTTTTAGATATGGTGGCTTCGGCCTAGTCTTACACATTCCTTCCCCTGGCATTGAGTTAGACAGGAGATATCACAAAATGGGGGTCACTCATCACCCACTGAGAGCATTACAGGTTTTTGTATGTATTCTTGCAAGGTTACCTGTCTAGTTGTCATGGATGTACGATATTTTAATAAAACAAATTTGAAATACATTGAAAGATTGAGAAGATTAATACAAAGGCAAATAATACAAACAGCAAAAAAATCAGGTAACCAAGATGTGAGCCAAGACCAGTTCCATCCCTCCGGATCTTGGGAGATGTGAGAGGCTAGAGTTTTAAGCTTGGCTTAAGGCAGGACATAAAACAAGACATAAGTCATAAAACAGGACATGAGTCTTAAATGCGTGTATTAGTTAGAAGAAGTTAGAAGAAACAAAAAAGGAAGTGAAAAATGTCAAACCACAAGTTCATCTGTCGGTCACATATGAGTGTCAAGCTTGAGGCTCTGTTGCAAGTAACCACATATGTCTCGTTTCTATGTCTCGCTCTTGCTGGTAGCTAACCACAAACGAACTGCAGGAAATGCTTTGGCAAGATACCTGTAACCTAGATCCATGAGAGGGGGACAAGATATTTCGCTATTCTAGCATAGCAACAGGGGGCTGTCATTCAAGTAACCAATCAATGCTAACAAGTTACATTTCCGTGTTTTGCTGCTTCTAAAAGAGTATATATGTACTTGTTATTCCATGAGAAGGTGTTCAGAGGTTGTTATGATTTTTGCTCTGAACCTTTGCGCAAATAAACCAACTTCTTTTGATTCCGTGGTCTGAGTCCTGTGGTTTTCTGCAACATTTTTCTGGCGACCCAAGATGGGACTTGGAGCAATATTTTGCTGAGGACGGCACGGACCGACCGGTGCCCAAGCGGGGCCGTCACGCTAAACCTTCAGCCGGCACGGATGATTTCTCCAGAAGGAGGTGGACGGCACCGCAGGGGTATTTGGTGGACAACCGACCGATCCAAGAACCTGAACGGAATCAAAACAAGTCACGAAACAAAGCTGGTTGGAAAAGAAGACGCCTGCAGGCAAGTATTGTGGAATTGTAGACCCACTCGTTTTGAGAGTGGAAGAGGGGGCCTGATCACCCCCCTGGGTCCGGGATCGGCGCATCCTAAAGAGGCCCAAGAGTTGTTGTGTGGGTGGTTAAGCCATTGCAGTTCCTGTTGGTGACCGTTGGAACGTCCGGCATCACAGGTCAGTGGCAGTGTTTTAGAAAATGGGTGGTGGAGGAAGTGTCCCTTGGACACCTCTTCAGTGTATGTTGAGGAATTTTAAGAAAGGTTTTAGTGGAGATTATGGAGACCCCAAGGCCAATCTAGGAGACTTAAAGAAATTCTGTGAAAATGAATGGCCAACGTTCAATGTAGGATGGAAGGCTGAAGGTAGTTTTAATCTAGACATAATCTCAAAAGTCCACCAAATTGTTACTGACCCAGATCATGGTCACCCAGATCAATACCAATATATTGACCAGTGGCAAGTAGTAGTAAAACAGAATCCTGAATGGCTTCGCAAATGCAGAGTGGAACTCATGCGGGTCTGCGTGGCCAGAATGAATAGAAATCCCAGATCTCAGGTCACGAAGAGTCAGACTGAAGCCAAACCTGTCTTAAAGACTGAACCCTATGAAGAAGATAATCCTCCTCCATACGCCCCTGTGCATCGTCCTATGGCCCAAGGCATGCAACTACCGGTCCCAATTCAACCGGCAAATGTTGATGATGGCAATATTCAAGTTCAGGGGGCAGGAGTGCAAGGAATTCAAAGGAAAGTGCCCCTGATGTTAAAAAGAAACTTCAGAAACAAGAAGGGGCATTGGGCATGACTATGAGTCAATTGATGGAAATTGCACGTAAAGTTTATGTGAATAGAGAGAAGGTGGAAGAGAAGAAGAAAGAAGGTAAAATGCAACGTAAGGCTGAATTGCTGGCAGCTGCATTGTCAGGCAATTCCAGAACCCTAGGAAGGAATCAGTGTGTTTTGTGTAAAGAAGAGGGACATTGGCAACATGAATGTCCTAAAAGGTTTGAACTTGGAAGAATAGAACAGGGACGTGGACATTTAACTCAAGAAGTCAAAATATATGATTTCCAGGGAGAAGGAAGAGGAAAAATGTTTCGTCCATATGGATTCCAAGGAAGAGGTCGAGGCCAATTTCAAGAACAAGTGGAGGCCATAGGTTTGGCCGCAGTTGAACAATGGCCTGAGGACTGAAGGGGACCGGGTTTAAGTCAAGCCCCCCCCCGAACCCTTGGTCCGAATGAAGATAGGGGGCAATAATGTGACCTTTTTAGTAGATACGGGGGCATCTAGATCTGTAGTTACTAAGTTATTGGCTCCCTTCTCTGCTGATGTCATAAATGTACAGGGAGTTGATGGTTCAGTAAATTGTCACCCTTTTCTAAAGCCCCTGAGATGTTCCCTAAAAGGAAGGGACATTGAACACCAATTCCTATATATGCCTGAGTGTCCCATTCCCTTATTGGGTCGAGACATGTTATGTAAAATGGGGGCAACTTTGTCATTTGAAAAAGACGAAATGGCACTAGTAATGAAGCATCCTCCAGATGAGATGTGGCGAATAATGGTGGCCCAAGAGGTTCAAGTCCTCGATACTTGGCAGGAGTTTGATGTGCACCAGTTATGGGTGGCCCAAGAGGTTCAAGTCCTCGATACTTGGCAGGAGTTTGATGTGCACCAGTTATGGGCAGAAGATAATCCGCCAGGACATGCAGGTCACCATACACCACTAGTCATTCAAGTGAAGCCTCTGGCAGTGCCTATTCGTCTCCGGCAGAGAAATTATCCTCGCCCCATTACAGAAGCAATTCAAGACCATATTACCAAATACTTAAAGGCAGGCATTTTAACAACTATTCAATCTCCTTGGAACACCCCAGTCTTACCCATCCCAAAGGCTGATGGCTCATTTCGACCAGTCCAAGATTTGCGTATTGTCAATAATGCTACAATTACTGTACATGCTGTAGTGCCTAACCCATATACCCTCCTGAGCTTGATTCCAGCAATCATATACGCTGCTGGTCTTTGAGACTGTGGAAAGAACTCTGCAGTGAGGATAAATGGAATTCCACCTTCAGAAGTTGTGGGTCCTTCAACACTAGAGGTTTTTAAGAAGAGACTGGACAGCATTTGTCTGGAATGGTACTATAGGATCTCCTGCTTGGGCAGAGGGTTGGACTAGAAGACCTCCAAGGTCCCTTCCAACTCTGTTATTCTGTATTCTGGTCCAATGCAAAATGAGGCAATGATTGTAAGAATGCAGACTACACTGAGATATCGAAGCCAGACTGCTTGATCCTGTAGACTCATACACACAGTAAGTATGACGAAGAAGAAAAACATCAAACCAAATCCCCCAATCAAAAGAGGTCTGCGTCCAACTCTTTCAATCACTAAACTAGATAAAAGAGCAGCCAAGATCTCCACAGCTCCTGTGCTTAAGGTAACATATGGAATCATTTCAAGACTTAGGCCAGCTCCCCTGAAAATGTCATTTGTGTAGAACCAAATCTTTTTCTGCTGCTTTTGTGTCATTTTTTTCAAGTAAGAGGAAGCGAGGACTTTCTGGAAGAAAAGGCAGGACTCCAATTTAGAGAGTTGATGGAACAATAATCATTGCAAACAGATAAGGCCACAGGAGCATTCTCATGCAGGCCTGATTTAACTGATGTGCCACTGAAAACAGTGGACTGTAATTGGTTTACTGATGGGTCAAGTTTTATTGCAACAGGAGAACGATATGCAGGCTATGCAGTTGTCTCACTTGATAAAGTCATAGAAAGTGGGCCACTCCCAAAAGGCACAAGTGCTCAAGCAGCAGAACTGTGGGCTCTCATACGAGCACTGGAAAGAGCAAGAGATGAAAGTATAAACATTTGGACTGATTCTAAATATGCATTCCTCACATTACATGTACATGCTGCAGTCTATAGAGAGAGAGGACTCTTAACAGCTGCAGGAAAAGAAATTAAACATCCTCTTCTGATTGAAAGACTTATAACAGCAGTCTTGGGACCAAAGAGGGTAGCTGTCATGCACTGTAAAGGACATCAAAAGGGACAAGATGAAGTAGCCCAAGGAAATAGAGCAGCTGATAGAGAAGCAAGGTTATCAGCAACCCGAAACAGCCAAGCTTACCCTGACATGACAGCTTATGTAGCATTGGAAATGCCACGAGGACTGAGTCCTAGATATACTAAAGCAGAAGACTTACAGGCAAGTGTAGATTTGCAAGGACACAGGCAGGGAGAGTGGTATGTACTCCCAGACGGAAGGATTTTTGTACCTGAGAATTTAGCCTGGCCAGTGGTAAAGGAAACTCATTCAACTACTCACATGGGAAAGAGTGCATTAGCTGAAGCCCTCCACCGTATTGTGTATATCAATCGTCTTCACTCGCTATGTGCCCATGCAATTGAGAGATGTAACATTTGTGCCCAGGTTAATCCAAGACAAGGACCTATTCTTCCGCCAGGAAGTCAGCCTAAGGGATATTACCCTATGGATTCATTGGTTGTTGATTTTACAAAAATGCCAAAATGTGGACTATATAAAGCAATGTTAGTCCTAGTGTGCAATTGTTCAGGGTGCCTGAATGTTTCCCAACCAAGACCAAGCAGGCACGAGAAGTGGCCAGAATCTTGCTCAAGGAGATTATTCCCAGATATGGAGTACCCTCATTCATATCATCAGATAATGGACCTGAGTTTGTACATCAAGTAAATAAGACGCTGGCTAAATCCTTAGGGACCCACTGGAGGTTCCATTGTTCTTTTCATCCTCAATCCGGGGAAAGGGCAGAGAGAATGAACCGGACTATAAAGGAAAAGGTGACAAAGGTGTGCCTTGAAACTCACCTTAAGTGGGTGGATGCATTGCCACTAGCACTTTGGTCTGTGCGGTGCACCCCTCGAAAAGGAATTAGGCTATCTCCTTTTGAAATGATGTTTGGAAGACCCCCCCTATCATAAGTAATAACTTGAAAAATCATATAGGGGACTTAAGTCAATTAGGGACTACATGGGTGAGTCAAATGGTGGGAGAGTTAAACAAGCAAATACAAGAAATCCAACAATATTGTGTGTCCCTCAGTCCACCATTTTTGAGTACCCCCAGTCATAATATTCAAGTGGGAGACAAAGTATGGGTAAAACACTGGAAAGGGGAAAACTTGATACCTAAATGGAAGGGCCCGTATACTGTGGTCATGTGTTCTCCACTTGCAGTAAAAGTGTTAGAATCCAAGTCTTGGATTCACTGGACTCGAGTTAAGCCTGCAGCTGATGAATATTGGGAGGCAGAACAGGACGAGGCCCGCCCTTTAGTGGTATGATTGAAGAAGCACCCCCTATAACTGCCCTACCGGCAACAGGCAGGCAACATACGGGGCAGAAGAGGCCTTACTGGTGTCACTCCGGAAGCTGACCCTCTACGTACGGCTGAAGACAAGAATGAGGAAGACAGCTGTTAATGTGTTAGGAGTGGTGTGTGGTGTAGGTTAGATTTATTTCAAGGAATGGTAGTCCGACCATACATAGCCATAGGTGCAGTGAGTCTGGCCTTAGTGATTCTGATTACCCTGATTGTGACCTGCTGTATTGGACACCTTTTCTTCTGGAAACATCCCAATCCCAAAGACACAGGTGTTGCACCTAAAAGCACTGACTGTGACCAAGGACAGTGTGTATCTCTTGGGGACACTTATGTTTGAAGCACCTTGGGAGTGGGTTCTCTGTTGTATAGTAGGAGTCTTGGGAGTGTGGGCATTATATTTAGCAAATAAGACTCGGCTGTATGGCTCACCCAAGACTGACCTGGTCCTTTCCCAAATCACACCTAATCCCATCCATCTTCCTGATGTGGTAATTTCATAATTGCAATTGTTCCCCTTGGTGTGACTTGAGTGTGAAACTGAGTGGGATATTGGGCTTGTAAGATAGAAAAGGAAAGGAAAGTTGACATTGACTCATTTTAGATTATCAAACATGAGTCTTCTATGGCTTTGGCTAATGTTTGCAAGTGGCATGTTGAGTAAAAAGACCCTGAACGATAGTCCCAAATGTTGTGAGAATGGCCAATTAACTCTTCTCACACTTGAAGAAGGCTCCGGGGACATTGAGGAAATAAATGCTGTTTGTGTTGTTATGTGGAATAGCAGGACTAGCCTTCATCCCCTGTGTTATACCGTTAATCAGATAATTAGTTATGAGATCAGTGAAAGAAATCAGGGTTGAAAAGGAATTAGTTGTGATAGAAGGATCCTTGGAAAATAGGTTCACATCAGACCCACAAAGGGAAAGTGAGGATCCAGCCAGTGGAGAGTATGTACGGATGAGACCCTGGAGATTGGAGGACGTGCCTGAGGAAGAGGAGTTCTGAGATAGATTTTTCGCTTTTTCCTTATTGGTGCTATCTGCCTCTATCTTGAACTGGCAGCAGGAAACAGAAAGATGTGTGCCAGTCTAAAGTGTTAATCATGCCATATATTATGCCTATCCATATATGCGATTTCTGCTCGGCTATCTTCGCTTGCTGGGAAAAAGCTAATGCTCAAGTAGAAACTGTAAAAGTGAGACTCAATTGTTACCTAAAATGGAGTCTCAAAGGGGGGAATAAGGCAGGACATAAAACAAGACATAAGTCATAAAACAGGACATGAGTCTTAAATGCGTGTATTAGTTAGAAGAAGTTAGAAGAAACAAAAAAGGAAGTGAAAAATGTCAAACCACAAGTTCATCTGTCGGTCACATATGAGTGTCAAGCTTGAGGCTCTGTTGCAAGTAACCACATATGTCTCGTTTCTATGTCTCGCTCTTGCTGGTAGCTAACCACAAACGAACTGCAGGAAATGCTTTGGCAAGATACCTGTAACCTAGATCCATGAGAGGGGGACAAGATATTTCGCTATTCTAGCATAGCAACAGGGGGCTGTCATTCAAGTAACCAATCAATGCTAACAAGTTACATTTCCGTGTTTTGCTGCTTCTAAAAGAGTATATATGTACTTGTTATTCCATGAGAAGGTGTTCAGAGGTTGTTATGATTTTTGCTCTGAACCTTTGCGCAAATAAACCAACTTCTTTTGATTCCGTGGTCTGAGTCCTGTGGTTTTCTGCAACAGGCTAGTCTTGCTTTAGTGTTAATTCTCATTGTTGGTTAGGTTAAAACAACAAAGACCTTGAAAGGATTCACAACCTTGACCCACCCTTAATAGTAGATAATCAATAACCACACAATTTTGAATGACTGCAGTCCTGATATCCGTCATTTCTTCTGTCAGAGCTGCAATGAGGGAGGATGTGAGGTTGACACTTTTAGCTAGGATGCATGCCACTTTTCTTAGATCCATGTCTGGAGATGACCCAAAGTGAAAGAACATTCCCTCCCACAAGTCATAAGTGAAATCTTTTAAAGCAGTAACATCTCTTCTAGGCTTGAGGGTACTCCAAAGAAACAGGTAAATGTGACCCCCTCCCAATGTCAAAAAGTCCCCTACACAAAGAGCTGAGCTGTTCATAAGTCTACAAATTTTGTTACAACTGTGTTGCAGGACTTTTAGACATTGTCCCAGGAGGAGTATTTTGAAGAGAATGTAGGTTTTCCTGGCTTGGATCCTGTGGATAAAACTGAGGAAAAGGGGTGGGGGTGGGTAGGAACAAAAGAGGGAGCAGTGCCACCCTTGGTTTGTGTCCAGGTACATCAAGCCAAGAGAGAAAAAGGGGCAAAAGAGGGAGCGGTGCCACCTTTGGTTTATGTCACTTGGGATAGCTTTGGAGTCTCTGGAAGCAGCCTTAGGTTTGCCAATGTCTGTTCTTATTTCTGCTAAGAGATTCTGGACTCCCAATCAATGCATCCTTCCCTGGTTTCCCAATGAACACCAGAGTGCTTGGGAAACCAAACAGGATTTCATAGGGGCTGTGTCCCAGTGACCTGTAGTTGGAGCTTCTAATGTCTCCTAGAATGGTTGGCAAAAGGTCTGCTCATGCATGTGGGTGTTGGAGACAAGAGTTTCCTTATTCCCAATTGTTGGGTAAAGGCTTCAAAGAGTTGAATAACAAAAGATGTGCCCCTATCTGTTTAAATCTGGAATGGCAGGCCCCAGGGACAAAAGACCTGTGGGTGCAACAACCTTGCAGTGGTGTCTGCAGTTTTATTACACATGGAGAAAGCTTCCACCCATTCAGAAAGCCCTCAATTTGTGTCCCATATACCGATCTGTCTTTGCCCATAAAATGGAAGTTGCAACTTGGAGTACAGTAGTTCCTGTTTTGAATTTGGCATTCCAGGCAATTAGCAACAATGTGCTGACCTCTTTGCCACTGATTGGGCCACATTACAACTAGATGTGTTTTCATCAAGATTTTCTCTGTTCCCTCATGGGCCATGTTGTGCAAGTCCAAAATAATCTGTTCCTGTTCCCACAACTTAGTTACCCCTACTAAGGCATGTGCCTGTTGAACAATCTCTAGTTCTGCCCCTTGTGTGCTGTAAGAATTTGTCAAAAGAGCCCCAAACTTTAAATCTGTGGTAGTAACAGCAACACAGGAGGTATTTTGAGTCCCATCCTTCCACCATGAAGCCCCATCAGTAAACCAGATTTCCTTGCCTGGGGTTAGAGAAGCTAAAAGGGGCATGGGGTTTTGGATAGTCCAAACACAAAGCAAAAATTCGTGCTGTGTGCTTTGTTCAAGAACGGAGGCAGAAAACAGATCAGGCTTGGATAAATTCTCTAGCATGTAAAGTCTCCCATCTGATGTCAGTATGGGCCAGAGGGGGCTATTAAAGGAGTTTACTGGTTTATTTAGAACACCTTCCTTTTCTAAGTTGCAAATAACCTCTGTGATTCGTGTTTCAGCAGCCTTTGGTTTGCGGTATTGTTTCTGGGGGGTTACAAGGGGCCTGGTGATCTCTACTTGTGCACTAACATGTGTCCCACACTGGCCACAATGGGCTTGGTTAGCCCCTGAAACCAAAGCTTCCCTGTCTAGAGGTTTGTCAGGCAGATAGGGCTGCAATAGAGATTTGCTTACCCAAAGGAAAGTGTTTAATAAAAGAAGTTTCAGTTCCAGTATCTAACAGAGCTTTCTTAGGATCATTCTGGGTTAAAACAGAAAGGTAATTCCTCATGCCTTTAGGGTCTTTCAAATGTTTTCCCCGATACTGCCTGGAAAGACCCATGTGTTTATCTACCACAGCAGTGGGGCAGCCCTAGAAATTGACTAAAGGGTGTGTGTGTGTGTGAGAGAGAGAGAGAGAGAGAGAGAGAGAGATATTGCATTTTCCTCAGGATTTGAGATCTCAGTTTCCTCTTCCCCCTTTACAGCTAGGACTGAAACATTCTTTGGAGCTTCGGTTAATTGTTTCAGTTCCTGCCTGAGCAGCAAGAAAGGCTGCTCTTTTTCCTTCATCTTCTCTCCATTTTCTGCCTCTGATCCATGCCTTCCTTGCTCATTTCTTTCTAACTGCTCCACCCACTCCATCCCATCTCTCCATGTTTTTCCCCAAATCTCTTAGCTTTCGCCACATTTGCACACACTCATCTCCATTCACCCCTCTCTGCCATTGGTTGCTCCACAAATTCCTTTTTTTTTTTACAAATTTTATTGATTTTCTAATATTACATTCACATATTTGAAAAGCAATGTGGCGGTTGGGTAGTAGTAATTCAATTACATACAGATATCATTAGTACAGATTTCAAATTGCTACCATAAACATTTCCTCTCTTTTTCCCTTCATATATACTGTCTATTTGTAGATTTAAAACAAGTTTTATTCTATCAATCACATAAAAAATAACTTTCTTAAATATATCGATAGTTTTTAGTTTATATATATTCTAGTTGTTTTAGCATACAATCTTTTAGACAATCAATGACCTAATAAATTTTTCCAGTTTTAATTTCCACTAACATTTAAATTTAACGTTTAATATTTATCATTCCCAAGATTTTTAATATACCTCCAATTCCTCTATCACCATTCCTCACAAGATCTAATGTTCAAAATACACATCTTATCTGTTTAACTTCTCACCCTCTATATCAACAAATTTATAATACAATATAATATCCTTCCTTTCTGCTAGTTTTCAATTTTTTAAGTAGTAATCATACTTTCTTTTTATTTCAGTATTTAATGCTTCCTCTCTTCCTCTTTGTGTCTGCTATCTCATGCTTAAACTAATAATTTTTGTTACTGACGTTCCATATAGGCCTGTTTATTACTTTCATCAATAAGCTTATCTACATCCTATTCACCTTTACATAACCTTTATACACAAATCAAAATTCAAATTTAGCTATTAGTATTTATACTGCTAAGTTTTAATGACCAAAAACTTTTCTTATGTTCAACATACACATCTTATCTATTTAAGTATATTCTGTTTTAAATTTCGATAAGATGGTCGAAACTCCATTCTTCTTCAGTCTTATTCTAGCTTTTTTCCTTTGCCAAATCATCTTCCATGTCCTTGTTTTTGGGTCATCAAGCCAATCTTCTTGTAATGTCATATATATTATTTGGTGTTGGCAAATCCGTCCGGTCACCATTTTTTTGAGAGGACTTGTAGATCTGGTGGGTCATCTCTTTATTCTTCCATATCGACATGGTTGTTCTGAGTTGTTTATCTTCTCATCCAACTGTTCCTTTTCTGGATCCTCCAGTTCCTTCTGATTTATATAGGAAACCTTTTCCTTTTTCCAAGTTGTCGGTGTCTTTTCTGGATTTTCAAATGTCAATATTTGTTGAATAGTTGATTCTTCTGTCATGGTATTTGAATGTTTCATTTTTTCTATAGTATTTTGTATAGATGATTCTTTAGTTGTGGTCAAAATTGGGGCTTTCATATCTGGGCTGTCTTTTTGTTCCTTCCCATAGCTTCTTAATTTTTCATTGGCTGTGGTGAGTGTTTGAATTATTGTTTTCAACATAAAGAGAATTTGTTGATCTTTATCCATAAGGAGATTTTGTTCCTGATCCTCTTCCATATTGATATTTTAGACTAAAGGCTTTACAATTAGGAAGTCCAAAAGAAAGGAAAAGTTTTTTTTTCTGGGTAAGGAACACAAAGCCTTTCGCAGCTGTTGTTTCAAAATTTTCAAGGTTATGTGTCTTATCTATTTCTCTTGGCTGTCAGCCAAGCCCCTGAAAAATAACAGATTAAAATACCAAATTTGACCACACGGTGTGGCCTCTACCTTTTAAAGTCTCCCTTTGAGTCCCAGAGTTATTTTAATCTTTTCAGCTTTTCTTCTTATTTATAAGGAAAAAAAACCCAGATTTTCAACAGAAATAGATAATGAAAAATAAAAAGTAAAAGATCTTTCAGTCCATAAGCTTTAGGAAATAAAGTTCCAATTGCGATCCAATTATTTTTTCAACGTTTTCAAAAAAAAGCTCCCCTGTATATAATCGCCGCTGTTTCTGGAGGGAGGGCTAAAATCCCCCTTCCCTCACCACAGGGGGGGAAAGTACTTTAGCAGCTTATGCAGGTAATTAAGTAATTAGGATGTAAGAGAGGCAGACCCCTCACCCAGTCCTGTCCACGCTGCTTTGAAGTTGCCAGATGGTGATGTGACTTCGGCTGTTAGCAGCCTAGGGACGAGCCATATTTCTATGGCCGGTCCTTTCGTCCGCCAGTTTGGAGGGATTGCCAGCTCTAGCGGGAGAGTTGCTGCTCTCCCGCGATCAGGCAAATGCCCCTCCTTGCTGGTTGCCTCTTCGGGGCGACTTTCGGCCCTTTTCAGGGCCCCCCAGAGATGCGAAACTGGACGGGGGAGAGAGAGCAAGTCTCCCAGCCGTCCATGGCAGCCGCGTGACAAACCGGAAGTCCACAAATTCCTATTCCTATTGTCTTCTCCTCTTCTTTCCCATCTTTCTTTTATTACTCACACCTCCCCGAACCACATTCTTTACTTTCCTCCCCAACATTTCCAACAGCTTTCCTTGCTTCTCGCAAGTCTGTTTCCAAAGTGGCTAAATCTAATGGGTAAGCTGCATCTACTCACCCAATCCAGGATTGCTCAGGGCACTGCAGCCCACCCAGCACTCCTTTTAAAGATTGATTGCTCCAAGGGCGCTGCATAGTGTCACCCATAGTTCGCCCCTTGTCCCTATTTTTAGGGGGCTCTATTCCAGCTATGAACTGGTACCAGGATTGGGGGAATTAAGTTTTCTCCAGTAGGTGTGCCATTTTGTACGGACTTCAGGATATGTTAATATGACCCGCTCAATCTCTTGGTCAGACAAATTGTACTAGAGGCTGAGTTGATGTAGCTTCCAGGTCCATTTGAGGGGATCGAGGCTCAAGGTCCCTAGATACGTAACAATTGTTTCAGCTTTCCTCCTGATGAAGGCGTATGAATGACTTCTTTCCCACTCTTCCCATTACTGGTTTTGGGCATTTCTGTGCCTTGTTTGTGCTCGGGTTTCTACCACTGCAATTGAAGCCTGAGGAATCTCATTGCTTAATTCCTCAAAAGGCTCCTTCCCATCAAAGAAAAAGCCTGGGATTTCATTTGGATCTGAGCCTGTGAAGCAGGCAATTTGGTAAGATTGTTGCCTTATTTGTCTGTGCAGCTCCTCTACCTTACCCCATTCTCCACAAGCTGGGTGCTTATTCCTAGCAGAAGTCTGCACAAGGTCCTTTAAAGTTTCAATTTTTAATTCTTGTACTGCATGCTTTTGTTGCCATTCCTCTTCCCTTCCTAAACTATCCTTCAATTGAGCCAAGGTCTCTCTTAGTTCCACCATTTGGCTCTTTTGCAGCTAGTAATCAGCCTGCAAAACATGGTGGTTATTTTTGAGTATTGCTCCAAATCTCCTTTTAAAGAGGAGTTCTCCAATCGCAACTGCCTAAGGAGCTGATCCATTTGGGTCAGGCCAACCCCCAATATTACTGCCAACACTCCAGGTACATCTTTCTGTTTCTTTCCTCCGCTTAATTTCTACAGCTTCCCAAATTCTACCTTCACATCTCTTCCCGAATGTACTGATTTCGTTTTCTCCTGCAAATCACCAATAAGCAATCCAAATTTCTTAACAAGTTTTTCCATCAATTCACAATATACCAAACCCATTTCTCGAATATAAATCACCAGGACCCGACAGATTACATCCCAGAGTTCTGAAGGAGCTGGCAGATGTTATCTCAGAACCATTGCACCATATCTTTCAAAAATCCTGGAAGTACCTGAGGATTGGAAAAGGGCCGAGGTGGTTCCCATCTTCAAGAAAGGAAAAAAAACAGACCCAGGAAACTACAGACCAATCAGTCTAACATCAATACCTGGGAAGATCCTGGAAAAGATAATCAAAAAACAACTGCGAACAACTAGAAGCAAACAAAGGTATAACTGGTAGCCAGCATGGTTTTGTTAAAAACAGATCATGCCAAACCAATCTTATTTCATTCTTTGATAAAGTGACCAAATTAGTAGACCAGCGAAACACTGTGGATGTAGTATACTTAGATTTCAGTAAGGCATTTGACAAAGTAGACCACAATCTACTGCTTGGTAAGCTAGAAAAAGGTGGAATAGATAACACCACCACCAGATGGATTTGTAGCTGGCTGACAAACCGTACTCAACGAGTAGTCCTCAATAGTACTACATCCACATGGAGAGAAGTAAGCAGTGGGGTACCACAAGGCTCCATCTTAGGCCCAGTACTCTTCAATATCTTCATCAATGACTTAGATGAGGGAATAGAAGGGGAACTCATCAAATTTGCAGATGACACTAAACTGGCAGGAATAGCCAACACCCCAGAAGACAAGCTCAGGATCCAAAAAGATCTTGACAGACTTGAACAATGGGCCCTATCCAACAAAATGAATTTTAATGTGGAGAAAAGCAAAGTTTTACATTTAGGCAGGAAAAATCCAGGGCTTTTTTTGACATAGAATGCACCGGAACAGAGTTCCAGCACCTTTTTTCGATGGATTTTTCAGAGTTGCGTTCTTTTCCTATTGTTTCCCTTCCTATCCTTGTTTGTTTTTGAAAATGCCCCGCTGGCGGTACGGTGCGAGCAGGGTCCACTCCGGCGCTGTCTGCCTCCTCTAGGAGGAGCCATGAGGCGCCGGAGCACCACAGCCAGAGCGTGGCTTGATTGGCTGGGTCGGACCATGTGGTGTGGAAGCCGATGGTGGCAGTGGGAAACATATAAACAGGGAGGCCATCTTTCACAAGAGGGTGAGTGAGCCTTTTGCCTTCCCTTACAGAAGGTGGGGTGTGAGGTTGAAAAGAGGCAAAGAGAGAGGAAAGAAAGGCGGCTGGCGTGGAAGCTTGCCCGACAGTGAAACTTTGCTGTTTCAGTTCCTTGAGTAGTTCAAAGGCTGGGATGTCTACAAAAATCTCTTTTTAGTCTTTTATACTTTATATTCAAACTGCAGAGGGGAAGAATAAGAATAAAGCCAATGTCTTGTGATTTGGAGGTATTATTAATAATAATATATATTAATTATGTATTGGTCAGATGTAAAGGTAGACCTACAGTATGAGGTTTAATCAGATCTATTTATTAAATTGGGTTTAACTTAAAGGTAAATTAAAAGTAATATGTTCACTGACAAAGTTTCAACTTTAATTTGTTTCAAGTCAATATCCATATTAAACTCCAAATGTAAATTTTCCCACCTTGACAACTTCTTAAAAATAATTCAATCTTTTACAAGCAACCAAATTTTGTTTTATTGGGCCAATTTCATTCGACATAGAAAGCTGACATTTCCACTCATTAAACTAAATGGGTATGCCCAGGGCTTTTTTTCTCATACAACGCTCAGAACGGAGTTCCGGCACCTTTTTTGGATGGAACCTTGTAGGGTAGGCAAAGTGGGTTGTATGAGATGTGTGAGTTCCGGCACCTTTTTTTTTTTACAAAAAAAGCACTGGGTATGCCAGTGGTAAATGTCCCAAAAGATTAATAAAATGCCTTCTTGTAATTTAAAGCCACACAGTGCATGGTAACCTTAATAGTATTAACTTACCTTGAACAAAATCCTAGTCTTTTAGATACACTAAAAATTGAAGGGTTTTTTTTTCCAACTACAAAGGTAAACCTTGTAGTTGTAGGGTAGGCAAGGTGGGTTGTATGACATGTATGAGTTCCGGCACCTTTTTTTTTTTTTAACAAAAAAAGCACTGGAAAAATCAAAGATATAAGTACAGATTAGGTGAGATCTGGATCAAAAACAGTAACTGTGAAAGGGACCTTGGAGTCCTAGTGGATGATCACTTGAATATCAGCCAGCAGTGTGCAGCAGCAGCCAAAAAAGCTAATACAATCCTGGGTTGTATAAGCAGAGGCATAGAATCAAGGTCACACGAAGTATTAGTACCACTTTATAAAACCCTAGTGAGACCACACCTGGAATACTGCAACCAATTTTGGTCACCATACTACAAAAAAGATGTTGAGACCTTGGGAAAAGTTCAGAGAAGAGCAACTAAGATGATCCAAGGCCTGGAGACTAAAACATACGAAGAACGGCTGCAGGACTTGGGTTTGGCTAGTCTAAAGAAAAGAAGAAATAGGGTGACATGATAGCAGTATTCCAGTATTTGAGGGGCTGCCACAAAGAAGAGGGGGTCAAATTATTCTCCAAAGCACCAGAGGGCAGGACAAGAAACAATGGTTGGAAACTGATCAAAGAGAGAAGCAACCTGGAATTAAGGAGAAAGTTCCTAACAGTGAGGACAATTCAGTGGAACAGCTTGCCTTCAGAAATCATGGGCGCTCTATCACTGGAGTTTTTTAAGAACAGACTGGACAGTCACTTGTCTGAGATGGTATAGGTTCTCCTGCTTAAGCGGGGGGCTGGACTAGAAGACCTCCAAGGTCCCTTCCAGATTCTATTCTATTCTATTCTATTCTATTCTATTCTATTCTATTCTATTCTATTCTATTCTATTCTATTCTATTCTATTCTATTCTATATTCCATTCCATTCCATTCCATTCTATTCTATTCTATTCTATTCTCCCTTCTCAGGATTCTCCAGTGGAGCTGTCACCTGGGAGGCAGGCAGTGACAAATTACCTTTTTGCTGGGCATCCCCAAATTTCCGCAAAGGCATAACTGATCACTCAAACAATAAATTGAAAGGGTCTAATCCATATATCCCACTTCTCACAGTATAAAATGTTACACAAGTGTGCTCTCAGGTTCAGCTTATGGTCACTCACTCACACACTCATAGCCCTGGAAAATTGCCACAGTCAAATCACTTTCAACTGAACATTGAGGCACAAATGGTTCTTTAGAATACATGGAGACCCAGTGAATTTAAAATAACAGCAACTTTACTGGTTAATGTATATCTATTTGCTCTTTCACACACACACACACACACACAAGCACTCTCTCTCTCTCATCCACACTTACCCATGTCCTCGACTAGGCTGCCAAGCACTAGCCAGAGGGACGGAAACCACCAAGTCTGGATCCAAAAATGACTCAAAGAGTGGGCTGACTTCAGGACTCCTTTTATCCCCCAAAGTCCTTGCTTTGTTGGTGGGGAGGGGCTTCCCATGTGCTCAGGCCCAACTTCTTTGTTTGCTAGCTGTTGGTGAGACTTGGGGAGGGGCTTCCCATGTACTTAGGCCCAACTTTTGTCCTTTTGTTTCATTAATGACTTCATTCCTTTCACTGAGGGAGCTTCTCCTGGCTTTTGTCCATCCTGCTTACTTGTTTTCACCACTTTTAGGTATGGTGGCTTCAGCCTAGTCTCACAGCAACATCATGCACCCAGTATTTCCCAGATAAACAAGGCATCTCCTCATCTGCCTACACACATGCACACAATATTTTTTATTAAATTTATATGCCACCTCTCTTACCAATATGGTGACCTATGGGTATAAAAATCTATTTTCAACTGTGTGGTCCTTGGTGCTCTCTGAGTTTGGTTGTTTTCTTGCAGACATTTTATTACCCAACTAGGTAACATCATCAACTGATGTCTATAATGAATGAAATATCTGCAAAAAAACCAACCCAACTCGGAGAGCACCAAGGACCCCACAGTTCAAACCTGAGCTACAAATATTCTCTTCTATAAGTAACCTACAGTTGCAGGATAATAATAATAATAATAATAATAATAATAATAATAATAATAATAATAATAATAATAATAATAATAATAATAATAATAATAATAATAATAATAATAATAATATGATGATGATGATAATGATGATGTATTGGGGTATGCTTTTTTTGTTTTTAGGTGCCTGTTCAGTCCTGGTTTGATGACATGACAGACACAGAATTGTTAGACCTTATTCCTTTCTTCAAAGGACTAAGCAAAGAGGAAGAAGTCTACACAATGCTACATAAACTGTGCAACAGGTAGCCCTTTGAACTTCTGTTCTGCTGCAGAACCACAGCCACCTGAAGCAACTTGCAGATATTGCTCTGGAAAAGTGTTAAAATGTTTCTGACCTTCCTCTGCCATGAAAGACAATTGGGACTCAGTGCTCCTAAATCATGGGATTGACTGATACTGTAAGATGATCAGACTACTTTTTAAAATAAAATCAAGAAAGAAAGATAATGAAAAAGAAGCTATTTTGAATGGGACTTTTAACACATTTCATAAACGTAATGTTTTACAAAATCTGCTTTTTTTCTTAAAACCTGCCAAAAAAAGAAAAAATATGAAAGCTTGATGTTATTTCAACCAGTTGAGTCATCCCCCCTTCTCAGCTCATCCTGCTATGCAGACTGTTTTTCCCACTCCACCCTGCTTCTAGAGCAGTTGACCTAACTCTGAACTTAATTTCTTCTAGGATGGAGTGCCTTTTTGAATGTTGTTTTAAGATTTTAAAAGAATCATTTTTGTACAAGGGGTATTTACAGAATCTTTTAGTCTTGTATTGTATAAATGCTTGAAAAAGACAAGAGGAAAGTTGGAAGGCTTTTATAGAGCAATGTAATCTATGGAATCAAAGGAGAAAATTGGAAAAGGTGGTGGGTTTTGCTGTCCAAGTTACTGCCATTGAACTATCAATAGCTATATTTTGTTCCACATTTGAAACTGCATACCAATAGATGGATGCAAAAAGGGTAATATATAGGGTGGAGATGCAACTACCTTACTAATTTGGATGACATTTTGCACATAGATTAGGGCATATCTGCATTTTTTTAAAAATTTTATGGAATACAACAAAATGGAATGGGAAATGCCCACAACTGTAAGTCCTCAGTACCTTCAAGAAGAGTCTTTGATTGTGTTTGCTAATCACGAACACAAAGTCCCAGTGAAAGGAAGAGGAGACAATTTTATGACCATAGCCCGCCTTCCTTTCAATGGCTTTTATGTGGGAGATGCTTCCCCCACCTATTTTTTCAATTGTCCCCGGTGTTTTGTTTGTTTTTCCCCTTAACTGCTGCTAACTAAGGCTCACGGAATGGAACTGAACCTTGGTTGTTACGTACTGGCCAACGTAGTCAAGTGTTAAGCAATTAATCTTTTAATTGGGGTTGTGTGTCCCACTATCAATGTTTCACAGTGGAATTTCACTCCAGTTTTTCTCCTTTATGCTTCTTCCTTTTTTAATAAAAGAAAAATAGGGATATTAATTCTATGCTTTAATTCTATAGTGGAACATTTGATTTTTTTTTCTTAGCAACTATCCAACCTGACCTTGGGTTGGAGTGTAGAGATTAGATCTGAAGATCATTTAGGGAAAATTGGATTACCCAAGTGTGAAATTGAAAAGCTTTTAGTATTTTTATTTGGTATGTGCTTATTCTTTAGTATAGAACAAGGCTTAGTTTTCTCCCACAACCACAACCCTGTTAAGTATGTTGGGTTGAGAGAGAGCACAACTGCACCACACTTTCTTTTGTCAAGATTGTCAAATTGTTCTCCATTGGTTAGATGTATGCATTTTTTTCATCCTTGGAGGGAAACATTGTGATAAATATCAAGGATGTTGGTCTTCCATATCTTTTTTTTTTTACCTCTTGAATCTAAAAAGGAGTATGTTTTCATCCTCCTTCTAAATTCACTTCTGTTCTTTTTTGTACCAACTGTTCTTTCAGCACCCTTTAAAGTGCTGCAATTAGCCATATTGGACAAGAACTGTCTAAAAACATTTGGTGCTTACCCCTGTAAAACTCTCAGATGCTTAAATTACAAGTTATTGCTCCTTGACTTGGTTAAAAAAGAAAATCAGGTAAGAAGCAGATGAGCCTGTTGATTCAGAGTGAACATCAGGCTAACCTTCGTAAGCAGAAAACAGGTGATCAGAGGTACAGTAAAACAAAGTCAGAAGCATCACTCCATCAAAGGGATTTTTAACCAGTGTTTGGAGAGCTCTAGCAGTATTGTATAACCAGGACAGTCCTATGTGAGCCCCAGAGAATTGCCCCTCCATATATCTTCAATTGGCCTACTAAAGGTTCTTCTAAGTATTGTACAATCACGTGAAAAAATAAGTACACCCTCTTTGAGTTCTATGGTTTTACATATCAGGACATAGTAAAAATCATCTGACCCTTAGCTCTTAAAAGTAGGCAAATACAACCTCAGATGAACAATAATAACACATGACATATTACACCATGTCATCATTTATTTTACAAAAAGAAAGCCAAAATGGAGAAGCCATGTGTGAAAAACTAAGTACACCCTTACTGCTTCCATAGGTATGAAGAGGCTAAGTAGCCAGGTGCTGCTAATCAAGTGCCCTTGATCAATTGATCATCAACAAGCTTCTATAAAAGGTGAAGTTTTAGGAGTTTGCTGGTCTCCAGCATTGAGGTGTGTTTTAACACAATGCCAAAGAGGAAAGGCATCAGCAATGATCTTAGAGAAGCAATTGTTGCTGCCCATCAATCTGGGAAGGGTTATAAGACTATTTTCAAACAATTTAAAGCCCATCATTCTACAGTGAGGAAGATTATTCACAAGTGGAAAACATTCAAGACAGTTGCCAATCTTCCCAGGAGTGGATGTTCCAGCAAGTTCACCCCAAGGTCAGACCATGCAATGCTCAGAGAAATTGCAAAAAGTCCAAGAATTGCATCTCAGACTCTACAGGCCTCAGCATGTTAAATGTTAAAGTTCGTGACAGTACAATTAGAAAAAGACTGAATAAGTATGGTTTGTGTGGAAGGGATGCCAGGAAAAAGCCTCTTCTCTCTAAAACGAACATGGCAGCATGGCTTAGGTTTGCAAAGTTGCATCTGAACAAATCACAAGACTTCTGGAACACTGTCCTTTGGACAGACAAGACCAAAGTGGAGATGTTTGGCCATAATGCATAGTGCCATGTTTGGTGAAAACCAAACACAGCATATCAGCACAAACATACCAACCGTCAATCACAGTGGTGGAGGGGTGATGATTTGGACTTGTTTTGCAGCCACAGGACGTGGGCACCTTGCAGTCATTGAGTCGACCATGAACTCTTCTGTATACCAAAGTATTCTAGAATCAAATGTGAGGCCATCTGTCTGACAGCTAAAGCTTGGCTGATATTGGGTCATTCAACAGGACAATGATCCCAAGCACAGCAACAAATCTTCAACAGAATGGCTGAAAAAGAAAAGAATCAAAGTGTTGCAATGGGCCAAAGTCCAGACCTCAACCCGATTGAAATGCTCTAGTGGGACCTCAAGAGAGATGTGCATAAACAAATGCCCACAAACCTGAATGAACTGAAGCAACGTTGTAAAGAAGAGTGGCCTAAAATTTCTCCACAATGATGTGAGAGACCGATAAAGTCATACAGAAAACAATTACTTCAAGATATTGCTGCTAAAGGTGGTTCTACAAGCTATTGAATCATAAGGTGTACTTAGTTTTTCACATGTGGCTTCTCCATTTTGGCTTTCTTTTTGTAAAATAAATGATGACATAGTGTAATGGGTCATGTGTTGTTGTTCATCTGAGGTTGTATTTACCTACTTTTAAGAACTGCTAAGGACCAGATGATTTTTACTATGTCCTGGTACGTAAACTCATAGAACTCAAAGTGGGTGTACTTTTTCACGTGACTATATGTCTCATCTGTCAAGAATCTGGCTATATAGAGAATAGCAACAGCTGGAGACTTGGTGGTTTTTCTTTGCTTATTCTTTCTTTTTGTTGTTTGAAGTTTTGTTTGAATGCTGGTTTAAGTACATAAAACTTGCCTTTAGTCACATCTTTAATTTGGGTATTTGACTTCAAAATAGCAAAACATGCTGAAGCATCTTCTCTGAGCAGTATTTTTCCACTATTTCTGGCTTTGTGAGCCATGGTTACAATCTGCAGGGAAAGGGATTCAGGTTGTAGCAGGGGCAAATACGATGGGAATGGTTGGAGTTATGTTGAAGAAAACTTTCAGTGGTTTTTCTGACTTTTATTGAATCTTTTGATCTTCCCAACAGCCAGTTTCCATCATATGTTGCCCTTTCTAGGATGATGTGTGTCTTTCTGACAGTTTTGTGTGATCTGTTTCTACATAACGCAGGCCACTTTTGTTTGGTGTTCACTTTTTATAAAATCAGTATTTTTTTCTCTCTATCCAGTTGCCTTAAATGTCTGTGAATGAACGTTGATTAAGAAAAGTGTCTTGTAACATTGTAAGAATCCCACATCCAGGAAACAATAAAACTCATGGGGTTTGTGGGTGGCTCTTCCCTCCCCTCTCCCAATTCTGATAATAAACTCTGGGATGTGGAAAATTGATCCATCTTTGGAAAATCTTGGTTATAATAGTCTGATAGCCTTTCCTAACCTGGGCAGCATCCAAACAAATAGATTTCAATTCTGGAACTCTGCAATTTATAATACTCCTGATTGAGAATACAGGAAGTTACTCATGGAATGTTAAAATTTAGGCATTACTTCTGTTTGGGCAAAACCAGCTCTGAGTTTTCGCGCGTGAAAGCTTGCTTAGTTAAACAACAGATTCTCGTGGCCCCCGCCCACCAGGTGTTCACATTGTCCAATTGTATTATTACTTTTTGTTATGGGAACAGTTCATTTCTCCATCGAGCAACTGCGGTAGTGACTTTGGCATGGTGCAGGCTCTCATGGTCCGTGAACGGCTTCTTGGCATTCCATTTCCTCCCTTCACTTTCTACCCCTCCCCTCTTTTCTATGGCAAGTTGATTAGTGATAGAAGCTAGCAAGCATCATAGTGATTCAATCTTGACAATAGGCTAAAATCAATCATCTGCCTTGCCGGATAGCCTTGATCCTCCTTTTTGCCTTCTGGTCTGCCAGAGGGTCCTCAAACCATCATCTCAGGGCAATCATGAAGTACTTAAAATCATACAACTCTTCAGCGTCAGCATCGTGGAGTGAAACAACCCAGTTGGCTGCCTCCCCCTCCAAAACTATGGTGATGCAGCTTACCCTGTGTCAACTGTCCAGTTGGCGGATCCACAGAAAGAAACTCCTGGGACATTATTTTACCAAGAGTATAAACTTTACTGAATAAACCATATTGGCACAGATGAAGCGAAACCAGCTCTGGGTTTCCTGCACAAAAGCTAATATAGTTAATTCTCCCCTTTCCCTATGGGCCACCCACAGTCCATTATGTCTACCAATCACTTCTGTTCATTTTGTTATGGGAACCAGCAGGCCACGCTAGTCCACCTGCTGAATGCGTCCTTGGGTTGGAGCACTGTCTCACGGGAACAGACAATGCTCAGATGCAATTACCCCCACCCTTGCATTCCATCCCACCTCATCCCTTTTCTTTGTCAAGCTGCAAACAAAGCGGAATATAGGTGAAAGTGCAAATCAGTCTTGACATGCTGACCCCCCGGAAGAAGGATAGACCTGAAACAACAATAAACATATATACACATCATTACTCACAGCTCAACTGCGGCCACACCCCTCATTGGGGCTGTTGAGGGTACCTATTATGAAACTTCTTAACTAACCTCGCTGTTCTAACATCAGGAGCAGCCACCCACTCAGGGTCTGCTAGCGGGTAGCCTTTCACAATACTAGGTATTGTAATTTTCCCTTGTGATATCTGGAGTCGAGAATCTTTTTGATCTCATAGTGCTCTTCTCCCTTAACTAGAATGGGAGGAGGAGGTAGTTCCCTGACTGGCCTCAAGCCAGATTCGCAAAATGATTTTAAAAGACTGCAATGAAATACCGGGTGGATTTGCCTGAGGCTTTTTGGCAACTTCAGCTCCACCATGACAGGATTCATTATCCAAATGATTTGGAAAGGTCCTATGTATTTGGGACCTAACTTCTTGCAAGGTTGCCTCAGGTTTATAGATACTTGGTGGACAAATACACCTTATCCCCCACTCTAAATTCTTTCTGGGGGGCTTGTTTCTGATCTGCTTGCCTTTTTTGGCTTTCTCTAGCTTTGTTTAGCGCCTCATGCAAAGTGGGCCATGTGGCTTTTAGCGTATCCATCCAGTCAGCCAACGACACTGAGGATGGGGTTCCCTGTGGCAGCTCTGGCATAGGCACAAACTCAGTCCCTGTGGCCACCTTAAAAGGGGTAAACCCGGTGCTACTATGCACCGAGTTGTTATATGCCACCTCAGCGAACAGCAGGAGCTCAGCCCAATTAGTCCGCTGAAAATTTACATAACACTGCAGGTATTGCTCTACGACAGGGTGTCAAACTCGATTTCATTGAGGGCCACATCAGCATTGTGGTTGCCCTCAGGAGGCTGGGTGGGTGTGTCTGGGTGGGCACAGCCAACGGCGGGCGTGACCGGGGGTGTGGCCAGCTCGATGTCGCTTGCTTCGAGGGACACCTGTGGGGGGGCGGGAGGGGCTGTGGGGGGGAACTGGGGGTCTCCAGTGGAGAGGGAGAGGAACGGGGCAGGCGCCGGGGCCTGGTCCACCAGAGGAGCTTTGCCGTCCCTCTCGGGCTGCCAGGGGGCCCCCTGGATGACGGGGAGGCGGGTGCCGGGCCCGGCCTTTGAGCTCCCAGGGCACCGGGATCCTGCTTCTTGGGGATGGGGCTCCCCACCCTTCCCATTTGCCAGGGCCGTTGGTGTGGCGGTGGGTGGGAGGCTCATCCCGTGTGTGTGGCGGAGCTGGAGGATGAAGTTAGACAGCGGGGGCTGAGCAGGCAGGGGTGACGGCAACCGGCTGGGCTGCCTCGCCACAGCCCCATCATACATCTTTGCCTACATCCGCTGTGGTTGGGATGGGGTGGCTGGGTGGCCGGCCACCTGGCACATCTGGTGGGCCAGATCGCATGCCTCCCCCTGTGGGATCCTGGGATATGCAAGCCGATGGACAGCCGAGGGGCTGGCGGGCTACAGCTGTTCCCAGGAACCTCCGGCCCTCGCGCATTCACCTCCTCCTCTATGCGCACCCGGGGGGGGGTGCCTGGCCGGGCTGGGGTGGGCCTGGGCTGGGGCAGCAGGGGCCAGTCCCTTACCATCTCTGGGGCAGCCCCAAAGGCCGGATCCGGGCCCATTGTGGGCCTGGATCCAGCCTGTGGGCCTTGAGTTTGACATGTCTGCTCTACGAGTTAGCGTGTTCAGCCACCCCATTGGTACTAGGATGACAGGTGGAGCTAAGCCCTTGAGAGCAGCCTATCATTTTGAAAAATTCCCACCAAAATTCTGCGTTGAATTGCACCCTCCCTGTCTGAAATAATGTGCTTTGGGACCCCGTGTAGTCTGTAGATATGTTGCATAAACATCTTGGCTAAGACCCAGATAGAAGAAATCTTCGGACATGCCACAAAGTGTGCTTGTTTCGAGAACAGGTCGATGACAGTCCATATTACTGTGTTTCCACAGTAGCACTCTCTGGCAACTCCATGATAAAATTCATGGATATCTGCTCCCACGGGTTGGCTGGGTTGGTTACCAACTGTAGCAAGCCAGGGGGCTTCCCAGGTAGGCGCTTCATGGAGGCACACACAGGGCAACTGGCCACATAGGCTTCTATCTCCTTTTTCATCTTTGGCCACCAAAACTGTCTCTTTAACAGGTAAAGGGTCTTCACAAACCCAAAATGCCCTGCAGGCTTCCCGTCATGACTCTTCTGCAGGACCAAGCTTCTCTGGCTGGCTGGGATGTACAATTTACTCCCCTTCCATGCCAAGCCCTCCTTTAACGTCAAGTCCTTATGTCATTGGAACCACTCGTTCCTCCCCCCCAAGGCATCTTTTAGTGGCTGCATCAGTGAGTCTCCAGACCATTCTCTGCTCTCATAAGTGCTGGTGCTGTGAGCTGCTTGGATAGGATGGTGGAGTTAACTACTTCCTCTTGGGCACTTTTGTACTGGGGCATGCAGGAGAGGGCATCTGCTAAGAATTTTTTTCCCACAGGCAAGTAGCAAAGGATGAAATTGAAGCGGTTAAAATACTGAGCCCACTGGACTTGCTTAGGGAATAGCTTCCTCAGGGTTTTTAATGCCTCTAGGTTCTTGTGCTCCTTCCACACCTTGAATGGGATCTTACTACCTTCTAAAAATTGCCTCCAGGTCAGAAGAGTCCATTGGACAGCATAAGCCTCCTTCTCCCAGATGGCCCAACATCTCTCAGTATCAGTTAATTTGTGAGACGTATGGGCACAGGGTTGCAACTCCTCCTTTTTGTTCCTCTGGAGTAAAACAACTCCCACTGCCACATTGCTGGTATCTGCCTGTATTACGAAAGGCTCATCTGGGTTTAGGTGTTTCAAAACTGGTTCTGCAGCAAAGTGCCTCTTCAGTTTTTCAAAGGCAGCCTTGCATTCGATGGACCAATTTAGTGACTGACTCAGTTTGGGCTTCACCCCTCCCCCTGTCTTGAACAGGTTGGTGATTGGCAGGTCTATCTGAGCAAAAGTGGGGATGAATTGCCGATAAAAGTTTGCAAATCCCAGGAAGCTCTGCAACTGCCTCCAGGTCCAAGGGGCCTCCCACTCCAGAATCACCTTCACCTTACCCGGGTCCATTTCCACCCCATCCTTAGAGTTGTGATACCCCAGGTAGTCTAGGCTGGTCTTGTGAAAGTCACATTTAGAAAGCTTCGTATACAGCTTTGTGTAACTTCTCAAGTACTGCTCTCACTAGCCTCACGTGCTCTTCCATGGTCTCAGTATAAATTAGAATGCCATCTAGGTATACCAGCACCCCTTTGTACAGGTGTTCATGCAGGACCTTGTTTATTACCTGCATGAATACTGCTGGCACCCCTTGCAGCCCGAATGGCATCACCCGATATTGGTAGCAACCCATATGGCAGTTAAATGTGGTTTTCCACTCATCCCCCTCTTTAATCCTCACTCGATAATAGGCTTCCCTCAAGTCCAGCTTAGTGAAGAGCTTCCCTTTGGCTAGGTAACCTAGCATGTCCCTCATGAGGGGGAGGGGATACATATTCTCCACGCAGATACAATTTAATCCTCTGTAATGTATGCATAATCTGAGAGACCAGTGTTTCTTTTCCTTGAAGAGCACAGGGGCAGCCATCCTTGATTTCACTGGCTGGATAAATCCCCTGGCCAAGTTCTTGTCTATAAACCCCTGAAGTTCCTCCATCTCCCTCGGCATCATGGAATACATCTTCGGCTTGGGTAATTTAGCCCCTGGCAAGAACTCAATAGCACAGTCTGTGGGGCGGTGGGGTGGGAGTACCTCTGATTCCTTCTCACTGAATGCCTCTGCTAGGTCGTGGTATTCAAAAGGAACAAGCAGCTCTAAAATCCTCACTTCCCTTTAGTGTATTCGCTGACTCCACTTTCACTTTCCTAATTGCCAGCTCATGTCTGGCGTTCGGCGCTTTCGCTGGCTTCTGCTGACTAGCCACTTTCTTCCTCATTTGCCACTTGTTGCTGTTCCAATCTTCTGACGGATTCCATTTCTTCAACCAGGCTAGTCCTAGGACCATGGTCTCAGTCATTCCAAGAACCACAATAAAACTAATAGTCTCTATGTGGGTCCAAGCCCTGAGGCTCACTGGCTCTGTTAGGCAAGTTGCTGGTGCCCCCCCCCATAAGGGAACCATCTAACTGGGCAAACCCCATGGGCTGCCTTAGCTTCCTTAGCCTCAGTCCTAGTTTCTCCACTGTCTGAAGGCTAATTAGGCACCGAGTGCACCCTGAGTCCAGCAAGTCCATGAGAACCCCCCCCCTTACTCCTGAGGAGGGCACCAAAATCTCCACCTGGGTCATCATAGGGATGATGGTGCCACTTACCATTGGGTCATCTTCCCCATCGCTGTCGCTCTCGTAGAAGATCAAGCCAGGCTTGTCGTGGGTCAGAGTTCCCTCCCCTTCGCTGGATTGGGGCGAGACCTCCATGACCTGTTGAGCCGCGCATTTTCTCCTTCAGCTTCACAGGTGTTGTTTTTTTGTTGGCTTCAGTTGGGCTGGGGCTCGCGGTGCAGATGCCGGCCATGGTGCAAGGCAGTCAGCCTCTTGGTGGCCTTCCTTCCCACATTGGAAACATGCTCCTGGGCTTCTGTGGGGCATCTCCCCCCTGGCAGGGGTTGCTCCCCCTCTTCCTCCATGGGGCGCTGAGTGTCTCGGGCATTCAGCAAGGCCAGTTCTCATGCACAACATGCTCCTGGTACTCCATCAGGTTGAGCACATTTGTGGCCACTTGGTACCACGCTCAAAGGTCGCCCCCCCCGGGCCAGGCAGTTGTGATTCAGCTCCTTGTTCAGCCCCTCCCAGAAATGGTAGACCAGCATGCGCTTGGACCAGTCTCTTAGGTGAGCCACCAGGCTATGAAAATCTTGGATGTATTCTGCCACCAGCCGCTTGCCCTGCCGTAAGGACTGGATGTGGGTCTCTGCACGCTGGGTTGCTGTGGGGTCCTCGAATCTGTCCCGCAATGACTGTATGAAAGCGTCTAGGTCTTGCAGCTCTGGAGGCTCCTCACCGTGGAGAGACACCAGCTATCCCACTGCATTCTCCTCCGTGCTTGTCCGGGTACATCGCCCCATGGCGCTTCATGTAGTTCCAGACCTGGGTCAGGAAATAGGTCAAGTTGTCGGGTTGCCCATTGAACCAGACTGCTAGGGGAGGTGGCAGTCAGTCCTCTTGTACCAAGACGTATGCAGGCAGCAACCCCACTGCTGCCAGGGGTGCCTTAGCGGGGGACCCCGGCTACTGCTGGGGTTGTGTGTGCCGGCACCTACCCCCCCAATGGGGCAGTGGCAGGGATGGGAGGGGTTGGGGAGGGCAATGGTTTCATGGCCCCCATCTCGACTCCCGTGATTGCTGCCCTCGGTGAGGTGGCTCCCCAGACATCCAGCCCACTGAACTTCTCCCTCAACTGCTCCATCGACGAGCTGCGAGCTGTGGTTGGGAACTTCCACTTAGCCAGGTCATCCTACTTGGCTGCTCACCTAGCCTTCCATTTGCTCCGCTCAGTCACCGTGACTCCAGGGGGGATCGGTTGACCCTCTGCTTCTGCCAGTTCCCCACATGGGTTGCCCACTGGCCCGTGGGGCCTGTGTAGGGCCTTCCATTGCTGTCTCCCCCTTGAGTGTGGGCTGCTGCTCTGGCTTCTCAGCCCTCTGTTTGGGGGGGGTGCTGGCCGCTTGCATCCCGGCTTCAGCTTGGGCTGCTGTTCTCTCGAGAGGAGGCTTCCCCTGGCTTTGCCCCCTGCCTTCCGTTCCTTTATCAGTTGCCAACATCTCAAGGCTGCCAACCTCCTGGTGGGGTCCAGCTAGGCTGCTACTTAGCTGGTTTAATGTCAACTGTCCAGTTGGCGGATCCACAAAAAGAAACTCCTCGGACATTATTTTACCAAGAGTAGAATATTTACTGAATAAACCATATTGGCACAGATGAAGTGAAACCAGCTCTGGGTTTCCCACACAAAAACTAGCATAGTTAATTCCCCCCCCTTTCCCTATGGGCCACCCACAGTCCATTACGGTCCACCAATCACTTCTGTTCATTTTGTTATGGGAACCAGCGGGCCACGCAAGTCCACCTGCTCGATGTGTCCTTGGGTTGGAGCACTCTCTCACGGGAACAGACAATGCTCAGATGCAATTGCCCTCACCCTAGCATTCCGTCCCACCTCATCCCTTTTCTTTTTCAAGCTATGAGTGAAACGGAATATAGGTGAAAGTGCAAATCAGTCTTGATACCCTGGCTTTGTCGTCTGGGAAGTTTGACCCATGGCATGCCATGAAATTCCACACTTGGGTAAGGAAGTACCCCAACTGCTCTGTGTCAACTGTCTGACTAGCAAACTCAAAATCAAGGAATCTCCAAGGCTTTGGAATGCCATAAAAGATAAAACTTTATTGAGTACACACCTCAGAACTGAAGAAGCAAAACCAGCTCTGGTTTTCCCACGTGAAAATCTGCCTAGTTAGCAATAGCTTCCCCTAACCCCCACCAACCGGGTGTTCACGTTGCCCAGTCATATGTCTTTGGTTTTTTATGAGAATGATCCACTTCTCTGTCAGACACCTGCATTAGTGACCTTGGCATTCTTGTAGACTCTCACGGTGTCAGAACCCCAATGTATTTTATATTTCTTTCTTATGCCTTCGTTTTCGGGTTCTGCCATTCACATGGGGGGAGGGGGGACCTAATGGTATTCTGCAGTATACTTCCTTTGCTTTGTTCTATCCTCTTTGAAGTATCTTTCTTGGGGTGAGAAAGGAATGTGCCTCCGGCCATCTGCCTTATCTCCAGGTGGAGGGGAAGAAGCCACGGAGAAACCTGACAGCCTTGAGAACGGCGACTTATCAGTTCTTTCCCACAACAATTTAACATCTATGGATTGGCTCAATTCATACCAGCTGGATGGACAGTTGGGGTGGGGTTTTGAAAGGGTGCTTTTAATGTAACATTTCGCGTGGGAAATCCTCAGATCCTGCCTTACTATCCTGCTATCAATAACTTCCAATAAAAGTTCCTTTTGAGACAATGCAAGTTTCAAGAGTTCTGCTTTCTTGGGAGGATTAACTGAGGCAGGTCCTTACACACAGTCTGTGGATGGCTTCTTTGACTCCCATTTTCTCCCCACATTTTCTAGCCCTCCCCCCTGGTTCTATGGCAAGTTGAGTAGCAATAGACATTAGCAGGCATCTTAGCAATTCAACCTTGACACTCTGCCTCTCAGTTGAATTTTACTTTCAGCTCTGGGATCCGATGATCATCTTGCTCCACTGGTCCTGCAGGGATCAGGGTGCTGGGGTAGTAGGCGGGGCTGCTGGTGCTGGTCCAGGTGCGGGTTGCTCCAGGGGAAAACAGACCAAAAGCTCCCCAAACTTTTTTTCAAGGAATTTGAGCCTCCGGTCGATGGTCACATTGTGAGCCTCCTTCCTGGTTTGCCACGGAGTGTACTGTTCCCCCGGATGGTGCCATTTGGTTCCAGATCCTCTGGTGATGGTCACCCCCGTTGGTAGCTCTTCTGGCTTCCAGATACCAAGAGACAATTAAGACTGATCCCTGCCATTGGAAACTCCCTCCGTCTCCCAGGGGACTGGGGCAGCAGTGTCGGCCTCCACATGGTTGTCTTAGGGTGGGTGCTGGGTTCAGCCACAGTTTTCCAGGTTCTCCTCTGGGTCGGTGGGATTTACGGCTCCTCTCCCAGGTCAGGGCTTTTGCAGCTGCCCTCTGGCCCTGCTATGGATTTCTCCTTGCCTTCTAACTCTGCTTGGTTTCCACCGGAGCCAGCCATGGTTCTAGTGGTTGCAAAATCCCCACGGCAGTTCTGGCTGTCAGACTGGCCACATCCTAAGCCTCTAAATAGAAACGATCTTGGCTCCATTTGTTGAGAAAGGTATAGTTTTATTAGAGGTCAAGTGTATTGCAGTATTGCATAGCCAGAACTGAGAATTGCACACATATCCCTAAGTTCTACTTCCCCCACAACTGTCCCTCGCTGCCCACCCCACTGTAACCAATCAAGTCCGTACAAGATGTTTCCACAACAGTCAGTCCAAGCGCAGGTTGGTATGCGGGTCCCTCCTTCTTCCAGTTGGGTGAACTTGGGACAACAACTTGAGGAGGTACAGTCTCTACTTTCAATTTCCCAAACATCCCCCTCCTTATCCCCCCTCCCCACAGCTCATGGCAGTCTGTTATCACATAACAGCAAAGCACAGCAAGCATAGGGTGACAGCTGACAACCTGGCTCAATAGTAGTGTAGCGGAGCTGGGGCGGAATCGGCGCCGGCTGAGAGGCTTTGCTGGAGCCCTGCCGATTTGGTGGGGAAATCAGGAGCTCCGGCAGCCTCCGTTGTGGCTGGCGGCGGGGCACGGCTCTTGGGGAGGGATCAAAAAGGAAGAGGAAGTTGGCTGGAGAGGAGGAAAGAGCGTGGCGATTTTGGATGTCCAGTGGAGCAGGCGGGAGGGAGACAGAGAGAGAGAGTAGGTTGGTGGAGTTAATTGTTTTCCTTCGTTAAAGGGCAAGCCGGGCGGGGAGAGAGAGAGAGAGAGAGAGAGTAGGTTGGTGGAGTTTTAATTTTTTTTTCCTTCGTTGGGGCAAGCTGGACGGAGGGAGAGTGAGGGAGGAGGTTGACCAGGTTGAATTTATCTCTTCAGTGGGGAAAGGCTAGAGAGAGATGGGGAAATAGAGAGGTTTCTGTAGAGCCAGCTGGAAGGAGGTAAGGGGATAGAGAAGGAGAGCATTTAGTGGGAAAAGGGCAGAGAGAGACGAGGAGAGGGAATAAGGGAGGTTCCTGTGAGCTGCAGAGAGAGATTGACCATCATCACTCCACGTGAGTTGCCTGTGAGAGACTGACCACGTGAACTGCTGTTGCCAGAGACTGACTACCATCATCTCCTGCAAGCTGCTGCTGTCAGAGACCGACCACTATCACCTCACATGAGCTGCTGCTGCCAGAGACTGATCACCATCACCTCACGCAAGCTGCTGTTGCTAGAGACCACCATCATCTTATGCGAACTGCTGTTGCCAGAGATTGACACCATCATCTCATGCGAGTTGCTGCTGCCAGAGACTGACCACCATCATCTTATGCGAACTTCGGTTGCCAGAGACTGACTACCATCATCCCACGCAAGCTGCTGCTGCCAGAGATTGACCACCATCACCTCATGCGAGCTGCTGCCGCCAGAGACCAACCATCATTATCCCACGTGAGCTACCGCTGAGAGAGACTGACCATCATCATCTCACGTTAGTGGCTGCTGACCGAGACTGAGTACCACTGCACTACATGTCCCTGTCAAGCAGAGGTGCCCAAGTAAGGGACCCCTTGGACTGGCAGCCAGGCCAAGAGGAGGCCAGGAGGACCCGGACTTCAGCGGTCCCTATGGGGGTGGCGCTACAGTAGTAACTTCCAGCAGGATCTAGGATCACTGCTTAAGTTTGAGTCAGCAGTGTGTTGCATCTACCAAAAAAGCCAATGCAGTGCTAGTGTCAGAACCCCTCAAATGTATTTGAATTTATTCCTTTATCCCTTTCCTTGTTTTGCTTTTGTATTCATTTTCGGGGCCTGCCATTTCTGCTGGGGGGGGGTGTTTTTGCTTTGCTCTGCTTTGTACGGGGTGCCCTCCCTCTGGGTGAGAGGAATGTGATCTGGGAACATCTGCCTTATCTCCAGTCAATGGAGCCTGGGACCTCTGGGAAACAAAACCAAGAGAGACCTTGAGAAAGGTGCTAAATCTCCAGCTTCTCATAACACTGTGGCACCTGTGGATTGGCTGAGTTTCAGCTGGACAGTTGGACACTGGGGGGAGGAGTTCTGAATTGCCTTTTTCATGTAATCATTTGTGCGCCAAATCTTTAGGCCTTGCTTTGCTCTCTAGCCATCACTAGCTCTCAATAAAAGTTCCTTTTGAGGCGATGCCTGTTTCAAGAGTTCTGCTTTCTTGGGAGATCTAGTTGAGGCAGATCCTTACATAAAGCAAGGTCTGCAATAGTGCCCAACCTGGAGAGGCATCTGCCCTACCAAGGGGGGCCGTGCACAACATGTCTTTGAATGGCAGCGAAACGGGAGAAGCTGGAACCGATGACTGCAATGAGTCGACCGTCCAGATCTATCCCGGAGAAGGCACGTCCACCTGGTTGGAGGAAGCTGCTGCCCTAGAAGACTCCTCAAGGCCAAGATGGTTGCTCGGTGTCAGAAAGAAGGAGGATTGGGAGGAAAGAACCCAAAGAGTAACTTTCACCCGAGGAGGTAGGAAGAAGACTCGAAAGAAAAGAACGGAAGATGTTTCCGATGACGAAGAACCAGACAGGCAGTCAAACCTGATGGGGGGGGATCTTGAAGCAGGCCATGCGCTACATGGAGGAAGCTTTCAAGTTGTCCCATTCCATATTAAACAAGTTTACTGGTTTATTTAGAATACCTTCCTTTTCTAAGTTGCAAATAACCTCTATGATTCCTTTTTCAGCAGCCATTGGTTTGGGATATTGTTTCTGGGAGGTTACAAGGGGCCTGGCAATCTCTACCTGTGCACTAACATGTGACCCACACTGGCTACAATGGGCTTGGTTAGCCCCTGGAACCAAAGCCTCCATGTCAGAGATCTGTGAAGCAGATAGGGCTGCAATGGATATTTGCTTACTCAAAGGAAAGTGCTTAATAAAAGAAGTTTCAGCTCCAGTATCGAACAGAGCTTTCTTAGGATCATTATGGGTTAAAACAGAAAGGTAATTCCTCATGCCTTTAGTGTCTTTCAAATGTTTTCCCCGATACTGCCTGGTAAGACCCATGTATTTATCTACCACAGCAGTGGGGCAGCCCTAGAAATTGACTAAGGAGGGGGTGTCAAGAGTGATTTGCACTTTCACCTATATTCTGCTTCGCTCACAGCTTGACAAAGAAAAGGGAAGAGGTGGGATTGAATGCAAGTGTGGGGGCAATTATATCTGAGCATCATCTGTTCCCGTGAGAGAGTGCTCCAGCACAAGGACACATCGAGCAGGCGGACTAGCGTGGCCCGCTGGTTCCCATAACAGAATGAACAGAAGTGATTGGTGGACATAATGGACTGTGGGTGGCCCATAGGGAAAGGAGGGAATTAACTATGCTAGTTTTTGCGTGGGAAACCCAGAGCTGGTTTCACTTCGTCTGTGCCAATATGGTTTATTCAGTAAAGTTTATACTCTTGGTAAAATAATGTCCCAGGAGTTTCTTTTTCTGGTCCGCCAACTGGACAGTTGACAGGGGGTCTGAGATTGCATTTTCCTCAGGATTTGAGATCTCGGTTTCTTCTTCCCCCTTTACAGCTAGGACTGAAACTATATTTAGAGCTTCGGTTAATTGTTTCAGTTCCTGCCTGAGCAGCAAGAAAGGCTGCTCTTTTTCCTTCATCTTCTCTCCATTTTCTGCCTCTGATCCATGCCTTCCTTGCTCATTTCTTTCTAACTGCTCCACCCACTCCATCCCATCTCTCCATGTTTTTCCCCAAATCTTTTAGCTTTCGCCACATTTGCACACACTCACTCCATTCACCCCTCTCTGCCATTGGTTGCTCCACAAATTCCTATCCCTATTGTCTTCTCTTCTTTCCCATCTTTCTTTTATTACTCACACCTCCCCGACCCACATTCTTTACTTTCCTCCCCAACATTTCCAACAGCTTTCCTTTCTTCTCGCAAGTCTGTTTCCAAAGTGGCTAAATCTAATGGGTAAGCTGCATCTACTCACCCAGTCCAGGATCACTTATGGCACTGCAGCCCACCCAGCACTCCTTTTAAAGATTGATTGCTCCAAGGGCGCTGCATAGTGTCACCCATAGTTCGCCCCTTGTCCTTATTATTAGGGGGCTCTATTCTGGCTATGAAATAGTACCATAAATAGTGATGACTGAATTCTAAAGGGTTCTCTTTCCCCTGCAGATCCCCAATGGTTTTAAGTCGTAATTGGGTGCCAGACATTAAGTCCTGCACCATGTTTTGGAGCACCTGTAAGACGCTGAGGCGGTCAGCAGGATTGGGGGAATTAGGATTTCTCTGGTAGGTGTGCCATTTAGTGTGGACTTCAGGATAGGTTAATATGAACCACTCAATATCTTGGTCAGATAAATTGTACTAGAGGCTGAGTTGATGTAGCTTCTAGGTCCGTTTGAGGGGATCAGGGCTTAAGGCCCCTAGATCTGTAGCAATCTGTTTCAGCTCACCTCCTGATAAAGGAGTATGAGTGACTATTCGTTCCCACTCTAACCATTGCTGGTTTGGGGCATTTCTGCGCCTTGTTTGTGCTCGGGTTTCTACCACTGCAATTGAAGCCTGAGGAATCTCATTGCTTAATTCCTCAAAAGGCTCCTTCCCATCAGAGAAAAAATCTGGGATTTCATTTGGATCTGAGCCTGTTAGGCAGGCAATTTGGTAAGATTGCTGCCTTATTTGTCTGCGTAGCTCCCCAACCTTACTACAGTCTCCACAAGCTGGGTGCTTATTCCTAGCTGAATAATTTTTATAATTTTTCTAATTTTTAATTCTTGCACAGCATGCTTTTGTTGCCATTCCTCTTCCCTCCCTAAACTACTGTATCCTTCAATTGAACCAAGGTCTCTCTTAGTTCCACCATTTGGCTCTTTTGCAGCTGGTAATCGGCCTGCAAAATGTGGTTATTTTTGAGTTGCTCCAAGTCTCCTTTTAAAGAGGAGTTCTCTGATCACAGCTGCCTGAAGAGCTGATCCATTTGGGTCAGCCCAACCCCTAATATTACTGCCAACACTCCAGATACATCTTTCTGTTTCTTTCCTCCGCTTAATTTGTACAGCTTCCCAAATTCTACCTTCACATCTCTTCCTGAATGCACTGATTTCGTTTTCTCCTGCAAATCACCAGTAGGCAATCCAAACTTCTTAAGTTTCTCCATCAATTTACAATATACCAAACCCATTTCCCCCTCCTCAGGATTCTCCAGTGGAGCTGTCGCCTGGGAGGCAGGAGGTGACAAAGCACCTTTTTGCTGGGCATCCCCAAATTTCCACAAAAGCATAACTGATAACACAAACAATAAATTGAAAGGGTCTAATTGTGTATCCCACTTCTGACATCATAAAACGTAACACTCAAAGCAGTAAAGTGAAAGTGCTGACGAAGCTGAGGAAGTAGACATTTTGTATCAAGACTGTAGACTGAATACTAAAGAGAAAGGCAAGAGAGACACCTGCTGGCTGAACAGAGAACAACTTTTGAAGGGGAAAAAAAATAAGATAAAGAGGAAATAATAAACCTATGACTTTAAAGTCCACTTAGTTTTGTCTGTTAGTGCAAATTGATATCTGAGTGAAAACTCTCTGACTTTAAGGTTTAAAAGGAACTATAGGGGGGGAAATTATATGAGGAAACTGTGAGTACAGCAAGTGCGAAAAACCATATATATTTATTGAACTTTCTGAAATTATTGACATCTATATGAACTAAAAGAATGATTGTTAATTATATTTATTGATAAGTTTATTGTGAACACTGATTATTGCAAAATATTGGTGATTTGGATTTATAACTTAATTAATTTAATTTAACTCAACAATAAGTATCAAAAATTAATTAGTTAGCCAAACATCTTTAATATTCACTGTTAAATATATTATTATTTGTATCTAACATATTTAATTGTCAACCCATTACTATATACAAAACGTAATATACTTAGATCTATTGTGATAACCTTGATATACTGGAGAGAAAGATAAAAATTGTAAATAAGTGGGGAGGTTGGTTTGAAGAATTGAGAAAGATGACAAGTATTCCCAATCTCACGAGAGTTGGAACAGGAAAGAAACAGACAACACAAACCACTACAATGGAACCAAGCCCAGCTAGGCAAAGATCCTTGGAAGAGGTGACTCAAAGAGATAGAGCGAATTCATTTAAAGACTTACAATTAATGCTGCAATCAATGCAAGAGGTGATGTGTAAAAACCATGAAGACATAAAAAAAGAAATAGGGGAAGTGAGAAATGACACAGGAGAACTCAAGGAAAAGATGAAGTTAATGGATGGGAGATTTGAGTGTTTTCAGCAGCAGATTTTGAAAAATGAACAAAAGCTACAGGATATGGAAGAAAGAATGGGAAAAGAAGAAAAGAGAGTAGATGAAATGAATAAGAGGCTAATCCAGGCTAACAGAGAATTGGAATCGACAGTCATCTCCCTGGAATTAGAACAGGCCGCCCATTTCCTATGGTTCCAAAACGTTAGAGAGAAGAAAGGCAAAGATCTACCAGAGATGATGACAGACCTATTGGCGGGAGCTCTAGGGATTGAAAAAGAAGAGATGGCGAATGAGATAGATTAAATCTATAGAATTCATACGAATTATGCAAGACGTCACAATCTCCCTAAAGAAGTCCACATCAGATTTGTCAAGAAATCTGTTAGAGACGAGATATTATTTAGGACTAGAGACGATCCACTGGAATATCGAGGCAGGCAATTAATTGTACTTAAGCAAGTACCAAAAAGGGTGAGGGATTTGAGAAGACCTTACCAACGAATAACCTCCAAATTGACAAGGAAAAATATTAATTTCAGATGGCTGACACCGGAAGGGATCATGGTGGTGTGGCAGGAAAAAAGGCTTCGACTAGACACAACAGATAAAGCAGAAGAATTCTATAGACAAAACTTTGGTAGTGAGGAAGAGTTAGTGGAAAGAGAGACAAGAGAAGAAGGAAAAAGACTAGCACAGGCCATAGAAGAAAAGGAACCACAAATCAAAGTCAAAGGAGCTGGGAGAGGAGAGGATATAGATAATGAAAAACACGATGAGGAAGCTAAAGAGGTTAGACCGACAAGAGAAGAATTCTATAGACTAAACTTTGGTAGTGAGGTAGAGTTAGTGGAAAGAGAGATAAGAGAAGAAGGTGAGATTTTAGCACAGACTATAGAAGAAAAGGAACCACAAATCAAAGACAAGGGAACTGTAAGAGGAGAGGATACAGATAATGGAAAACATGATGAGGATGGACTCAAAGAAGCCAAAGAGGCCAGACCGACAAGAACAACAAGATCCAAATATAGATCAAGAGACAAAAGAGGAAGCTGAGATTCTATCCTTGAACGTTAATGGTCTTAACTCCCCACTAAAAAGGAAAAAAAATTTAAACAAACTTAGCAAGATGAATTTGGATATAATAATTTTACAAGAAGTTCACATAAAAAAACAACATCAACTTCTATTAAGTTGCCCCAAATTGGGAAATATGTTTGCATCACTGTCACAACAGAAAAAAGGAGGAGTTGTAGCATATATTAAAGAGGAAATTCCAACGAAACAAATTTTCAAAGATGAAGATGGCAGAATTCTAATAATAGAAGTTATATTGAATAAAATAAAAATAGCCCTTGTGGGAATCTATGCCCCGAATGAGGGGCAAAAACAATTTTATAAAAAGCTACATAGTATTATTGGTGAGTTTGAATATGACAATATCTGTATAATGGGAGATTTCAATGCAATTGCGGATAGACACTTAGATTATAAAAGTGATAAGATTAGAAAAGGAATTAGAAGAACACTACCTAACACCTTCCTTAAAATGGCGGAGGAGTTTAATATTCAAGATATCTGGAGGGAGAGGAATATAGGAAAAAAGCAATATACCTATTATTCGGATCGACATCTCTCATGGTCCAGAATCGACATGGCGTGGCTGTCAGTAGATTTAAATTCGGAAGTGGAAGTCATTACAATTGACACTAACTCCTGGGCAGACCACAACCCAGTCAGAATTAGATGGAGAGGACAAAAGAAAATAAGGAGATGGACTTTGAAAAGAGCAATTTTAAAACATAAAGAATTTAAATTGAAACTGGAAGACCAAATGGGCCTGTTTTTTCAGATGAACAAAAAGGAAGATACAAACTGCCAAAATTTATGGGATACAGCCAAAGCTTACATGAGAGGTGTTGCAATTGCCTATATGGCCAAGGGAAATAAAATCAAATTACAGTGACAAAGAAATGTAGAAGAAGAACTCAGTAGAGCTGAGACAAAACTACAAAATGAACCGCAAAGACGTGACTTGAAACAACAAATAGACCTAATTAAACACAAGATGAATGCCATTGAAAAGGAAGAACTGGCGCAGCAAATAAAACGCACTAAGCAATTTTTTTTTGAAAATGCTAACAAGCCGGGTAGATGGTTGGCTTACAGAATAAAGAAACATAATGATAAAAAAAGGATTAGTAAACTATACAATGAAGAGGGTGACATTGTATATCAGAATGAAGGGAAGAGAACTGTGGCCTATGAGTTCTATAAGAAATTATACAAAGATGAAGAACGGAAAAACGAAGATGATATACAAAAATATTTGCAGATAGCTGAATTACTGAAAGTCCCGGAAGAGATTACAAACATTGTTGAAGAAAGAGATAACACCTTTAGAATTATCAGATGCAATTAAGAAACAAAAAAATAACAAAGCTCCTGGTCCTGACGGCTTACCAGCAGAAATATATAAAATTCTACAGGAATCTTTAGGTCCAATATTAATAGAACTATTCAATGAAGTTCTAAAAAGTGCGAAAATACCGGCCTCATGGGAAGAAGCAATCATTACATTGGTTCCTAAGGAAAATTCAGATTTGGCGTTTATTAAAAATTATAGACCTATTTCACTACTAAATTCGGATTACAAAATTTTTATGGCTATAATGGCTGAGAGACTCAAAAGATTCCTAGTAGAATTTATACATACAGACCAAAATGGTTTCTTGCCAAAAAGATATATAAGAAATAATGTTAGGATTGTATTAGATGTATTGGAATATTATGAGATTCATAATGAAAAACAAATGGGGCTAATCTTTCTTGACGCACAAAAAGCATTTGATAATGTTAAATGGGATTTTATGCTTAACCAACTGGTATATATGGACTTTGGGGAGAATTTTATAAATATGTTCAAAGCAATCTATTCCAAACAGGTAGCCAAAGTAATAATCAATTGAGAAACAACTGAAAGTTTTCAAATTCAAAAAGGTACAAGGCAAGGTTGTCCACTATCCCCGTTACTGTTTGTATTGTCCCTGGAGGTATTAACTAGAACAATTCGGAAAGATGATCAAATTAAAGGATTGGAGATTAAGAGAGAAATATTTAAAATACAAGCCTTTGCAGATGACCTTGTCTTCATAATTGAAGAGCCCCTACAATCAGGGACAAGGCTAATGGAAGTACTGGGTGAATATGGTGAAATAGCAGGCCTAAAGATAAACAAGGAAAAAACTAAAATGCTTGTTAAGAACATGACTAGAGCACAGACAAATGAATTAGTTGATAGATTAGGCATCCAGACCACAAAGAAAATAAGATATCTAGGGATACAATTAACAGCTAGATGTGCCACACTTAAAGGAGACAATTATGATAAACTAATGGAGCAGATTAAAATTGACCTGGGCAGGTGGACAAACTTACAGCTTTCCTTTATGGGAAGAATTGCTGTAATTAAAATGAACGTATTACCCAAAATACTATTTTTGTTTCAATGTATACCGATCAAATTAGATAAGGAATTTTTTCGAAATTGTAATAAAACCATACTCAAATTTATTTGGCAAGGGAAAAAAGCAAGGATTAAGTTAAAATTATTGCAAGATTCGAAGGAGAGGGGCGGATTTAGTCTCCCGGATTTGGAAAAATATTATCAAGCTACAATATTAACATGGGTGCGGGACTGGATACAATTAAAAAATAGGAGATTATTAAAATTGGAAGGCCATGATATGCAGATTGGATGGCACGCCATATTATGGGATGAAAAATACAGGGTTCACCAGTACTTCCGGAGGCATAATATTAGACGAGCGCTAATAGATGTTTGGGTTAAAATTAGGCAAAACTATATGCAAGTTCCAAATTGGATTTCAACATTGGAAATGCACATACATCCAATGTTCATACAATTAGGGAAAGTAATAACGTATAAAGATATATTAGACGAGAGAGGAGAATTGAAATCAAGGAAAAAACTCCAGGAAGAAGGGATAGAACTAGAATGGTGGGCTTATCTTCAATTACAATCTCGATATAGGAAAGATAAAAAAGATTGGGGTATAAAAACAGAGTCGACAGAGTTAGATAAAATATTATTAGGAACCAAAAATAAAATGATTAAAAGAATATAGATCAGGCAATGTTTGAAGAACAGGTCAAGGAAACTATGTTAACATGGAGTAGGGATTTCGGCTTTAATATTGATTTACATATTTGGCAAGAATTATGGGAAAGAAACAGGAAACTCACATTAGCCACTTCTTATAAGGAAAATCTCTATAAGATGTTTTATAGATGGCATTTCCCACCAACGAGGTTAGCCAAAATGGGCTCAAATCTTTCACCTATATGTTGGAAATGTAAAACAGCAATAGGGACCTACTATCACATGTGGTGGGAATGCCCTAAAGCCCGTGATTATTGGAATAGGATAAGAAAATGGTTGAAAGAAATATTAACATTGGAGATAGAGCTTAAACCTGAATTATTTTTATTGGGTATAACCATAGATAAATACGATAAGGGAATAGTTTATTTGTTACTGTACATCTTGACTGCTGCTAGATTGGCTTTTGCACAAAAATGGAAGAACAAAGAAACTCCTACAGATGAAGAGATACTACACACAATACTATCTTGTGCTGAAATGGACAGGCTCACGATGGAATTGAAAGATAAAAGCAAATCAGAATATTTTGAAATCTGGGATAAATTGTATCATTGGTGGGAATCGAGGAGGACTGTTGGGGTTATAGATTAGCGATAAGACAGAAATATATATATTTTTAGGTTAGCAAATATATAAAATGTATTTAGTATTGTATAAAAAAGCTTGTATATATTTAATGAGATAAAGAATTGAATTTAAGAGGAGAAATAATTTGACAGAAATGTTCAAACTGGAATGTTGCGACATGTCCAATTATTTTTATATATATTTTTTTTTATATTGTCTCTGACTTATATGTGTTATGTTTGTATTATTTGTATTTGAATAAAATAAAATTAAAAAAAAAATAAAACGTTACACTCTCAGGTTTAGCTTATGGTCATTCACTCACACACTCACAGGCCTGGAAAATTGCCACGCTCAATCACTTTCAACTGAACATTGAGGCACAAATGATTCTTCAAAATACACAGAGACACAGTGAATTTTAAATAACAGCAAAATTTTACTGATTATAAAGTATATCTATTTGCTCTTGCACACACACACATTCTCATTCATGCTTACCCAACATACACAGCTAGGCTGCCAGGCACTAGCCAGAGAAATCGAAGCCATGAAGTCTGGGATCCAAAAATGACTCAAAGAGTGGGCAGCTAATCATCTTAGTTGCTCTTCTTTGCACTTTTTCCAAAATCTCAACATCTTTTTTGTAATATGGTGACCAAAATTAGTATTAGCGGTACTAATACTTCTATGCCTCTGTTTATACAACCACTTGAACAGCATGTGCACAGCGGTGTAGAAAGCAAAGGGAAGACTACTACACTATATATTTCCCAGGAAAATTATGTTAATGGCGGCAAAACCTAACAATGGCCCCGAGTACAGGCGCCCCTTAAATGGGGCAGGGGTGCTAAGAATCTCCCGGTCCGCTAGAAGCATGATAAACCCCAAACTACAAATTGGTACGTGGAATCTGAGAAAAATCAGGCTTGTCAGATGCTATATTTTTTCTATCCTGCTCTATGGAGCAGAGAGTTGGTCTCTGACAGAAGGCCACCTGAAGAGACTAGAAGCATTTGAAATGTGGATTTACAGGCGGCTGTTACGTATAAGCTGGGTGGACAAGATCAGAAATGAGGAGGTTTTAAGCCGCCTGGGAAAGCCAAGGGAAATCATCAAAACAATTAAGAAACGAAAGTTAGAATATTTCAGACATGTGATGCGACACCCAGAAAAATACAGCATACTCCATTTAATCCTCCAGGGAAAGATTGAAGGCAAACGAGGTCCAGGCAGAAGAAGAACATCATGGCTTCAAAATCTAAGGGACTGGTTTGGACAAAACTCAGCAGCACTTTTTCGTGCGGCTGCTGATAAAAACAGGATCGCCAACATGATCGCCAACGTCCGATAACGGATATGGCACAAGAAGAAGAAGAGTTTATACAACCAAGGATTGTATTAGGTTTTTTTGGCTGCTGCCGCACACTGCTGGCTCATGTTTAAGTGATCGTCCACTAGGACTCCAAGGTTCCCCTCACAGTTACTGTTTTTGAGCCAGGTTTCGACTAATCTGTACTTGCACCTTTGGTTTTTCCTGCTAGGTGTAAAACCTTTATTTTCTCCACATTAAATATCATTTTGTTGGATATGGCCCATTGTTCAAGTCTGTCAAGATCTTTTTGGATTCTGAGCTTGTCTTATGGGGTGTTGGCTATTCCTGTCAGCTTAGTGTCATCTGCAAATTTGATGAGTTCCCCTTCTATTCCCTTATCTAAGTCATTTATGAAAATATTAAAGAGTACCAGCCCTAAGATGGAATCTTGTGGTACCCCACTGCTTACTTTCCTCCATGTAGATGTAGCACCATTAAGGACGACTCGTTGAGTACGGTCTGTCAGCCAGTTACAAATCCATCTGGTGGTGATGCTGTCTATCCCACATTTTTCTAGTTTACCAAGAAGTAGGTTGTGGTGTACTTTGTTGCTTATTTTCTTGCTTATTTTAATTTTTATTTCTAGTCTGTCTTTTACAGTTATGATTTTGGTAGGTTGGACTATAGTTTCTTTTTGCGTGAAGACTGATGCAAAGAATAATTTAAGCAGCTCTGCTTTCTCTGTACTGCCTGTCGAGCTTCTTCAGTAGAACCTGCCAGAACCAGGCTGTGAATTGTATCACAACCCCATCCAGCAGTCTGTGCAGCCTGAAAACATGACAATTAAACAACTGAGCCGTGGTGTGTGCTGATGGTAGCCCCGTACACAGAATGAAATTGGCCAGTTTGGTTAACATATCCACCATGACCAGAATAGTTGTGGCTCCCTTGGATGGTCTCTGCTGTCTGGGCAATGGTTGCAGAAGTCTAGGAGGGGCATCTGTGGCATTTTTGGCCTGTCAACACTGCACGCATGAGACCACGTATCCACTGACATCATTCCATAGCTGTGACTACCAAAAGGTCTGGGAAACCAGAGGGAGGGTTTTAAAGAAGCCAAAGTGGCCCGCAACTGGGTTGTCATGGCACTGGTGCAATATGAGACCTCAGAGGGCCCCTGCAAAGATATGAAAAGAGTCCCAGAAGTGGAGTAGGACTTCTGCATATGACCAGGGGGTGGCCTCCCCCCTCGCGCCAACTCCCAACATTATGCAGCAACAAAAGGGTCTTGCTGCTGCACGTCTCAAATCTGCGCCCTCGGGTCCACAGTGTCAACTGTCCAGTTGGCATTTCCAGAAAAAGAAACTCCTGGGTCATGATTTTACAAAGAGTATAATACTTTACTGAAAATTTACATTGGCACAGAAGAAGCAAAACCAACTCTGGTTTTCCTGCTTGAAAGCTTAATTAAACAATAGTGTCAGAGCATGCACAGTCTTATTGCACTGAGATAACCCAAGAGTAAAAACAGTACACAGTGGTTTGTATTTAAATGGTGGTTTATATTACACTATCTACAAATATACACTAGAAACAAGATACATACACGTGGCCATTCAGCAAACTCCAATACACAGCAATTACAGCAGGAAAAAGACAAGAGACAAAGACTCCAGCAAGGCCTTCCCTTTTATACTCAAGCTCTTAAAGGGATACAGATTCCTGCTGAGTCATTCCTAACATTGCATCATTCATCTCACATTATACAAGCTGGTTAGCTTCTAAATCATTACCTTGACAAATAGATTCCCTTGCCCCCACCCACCAGGTGTTCACATTGTCCAATAGTAATACTTCTTCTTGTTATGGGAAAAGTCCACTTCTCCATTGAGCACCTGTGTTAGTGACCTTGGCGTTATCAGAACCAAGCTCTCAAAGATGCCTCAGTTGCCTAGATACCACCCCTCCCACCTTTGCATACCAAAATCTTGTCAAGCTATGAGCAAGGGAGAAAATGTAGGTGAAAGGACGAATCAGTCTTGACACACAGGTTCTTCAGTGGTGGCAAATTAGTGGAGTGATGTTTCAGGACCCCAACTTATACTCCCTCATGGTGTATTCTGGCTTGCAGGACAACACATCTGTGTGCTGGTTATGACCACTGGGCACGTACGTCACCGTAAAATTGAATCACGTGAAGAATGATCACTGCACCTGCTGCTGGTTCAGGTTCTAAGCTGTCTGCAGGTGCTCCAAATTCTGGTGGTTGGTCTGAACTTCAATCTGGTGCCAGGCGCCCTCCAAATGGTGCCATCAAGTCTTGAAGGCCACCTTCACCACCAACAGCTCCTTGTCCTATATGGTGTAGTTCAGGGGTAGGCAACCCAAAACACTCAAAGAGCCACTTGGACCCGTTTCCCACCAAAAACAAAACACTGGGAGCCGCAAAACTCTTTTGATATCTAAAATGAAGATAACACTGCATATATCCTTTTTTACCTTTATTCTAGGTATATATATATATATGTGTGTGTGTATGTGTGTGTGTCTATATATGTGTGTGTGTGTATATATATGTGTGTGTGTATGTGTGTGTGTGTATACATATACACACACACATACATACACATATATACATACACATACACATATATACATACACATATATATACACACATATACACACACACACACACATAAAATAAAGGTAAAAAAGGATATATGCAGTATTATCTTCATTTTAGATGTCAAAAGGGTCTCTCTCTGTCTCTCTCTCTTTCTCTCCCCCCCCCCTCTCCCTCTCTGGGATCTTCTGCTCACCTGGCAAGCTGGCTTCAAGCTATTCTCCAACAGGGGTAGGCAACCTCGGCTCTTTTATGACTCATGGACTTCAACTCCCAGAATTCCTGAGTCAGCATAGCTGGGCTAGCTAGCTCTCTCCTGCCCTTCCTGCTTCCTGCAGAGACGCAGCAAAAAGAGGAGCCCCGCCCACAATGAGCTTCTCAGCTCTTCGGAACAGGGTGAGGCTAATCTCTTTTTTACACACAGACACAGACACACAAAGAGAGAGAGAGGGAAAGGGAGAGAGAGAAGCAAGCTCTGTCTCTGTCCCTCTCTGCAAATGGCAGAGGAGGCTGGGAGCCGCAGGGGAGGCTCAAAGAGCCACATGCGGCTCCGGAGCCGCAGGTTGCCCACCTGTGTCCTAGTGGATGGTTGAGTACCAAGCACAAGGGTCCAATATCAATAAAAAAGGGAACACATTCCCTCTGACTTGAAGTTTTACTAGGGGTGCAGAGGGAGGCATTTGTGAAAAGGCTGGGAGACAAAGGTCTCCCTGCCCCTGACTCCCCTAGTATCTCTAATGGGGCATGGGGGGTACACACTAGGTGGGGCGTGGAGCAGGCTGGGTGCACAAAGGGCATTCCCTGCTTCAATGGTCAAATTTCTTGCAGATCCTGCATTGGTTGTGCTGCAGGGGAAAAGATTGCAGTTGCTGATTCTGAGCAGCCTGAAATCTGGGGATCACTGTCTTGTTACCCACAAAACCTTCTTGCCCACCTCTTCTGTGATAACCACTTCCCCCCCCCTTTCCTAATGTTACTTTCTGCAAGGCTTCAGCAAGTAAAAAAACACTGCGTTTTTCCTCCTTCTTGACACTCTTGTCCTCCACTTTGGGCCTAGTGACATAAACTTTGTAGGCCACTTCTCACAGCTTTTCCATCCTTTCAGTGGAAGCACCATCCAGTTTCTGCAACTTCCATCTAATATCAGGGGCACTTTAACCAATAAAAAGCATATTGTAAGGTCCTGCCTCAGCTAGTCCTTCCAAGAAAGCAGAACTCTTGAAACAGGCATTGTTTCAAAAGGAACTTTTATTGAGAGCTAGTGATAGCAGAAGAGCAAATCAAGATCTAACATTTTCCTGCGCGAAATGTTACATTAAAGCATCCCTTTCAAAACCCCACCCCAACAGCCAAATGTCCAGTTTGATTTCAACCAATCCGCAGTTGCAAAGTTGTTATGGGAACTGAGGTGATAAGCACAGATCCCAGGCACCATTCTCAGGGTTTCATTTCCTCCCGGCCTCCTCCCATCGGAGTGGAGATAAGACAGATGACACATTCCTCTCCCATTCACACCCCGAGGCATCAAAGGGGCGAGGAACAAAGTGGAGGACACACTGACCAACCTCCCCCCTCCCGGCAAAATGGCAGAACCTGAAAGCAAAAAGGAATAGAAAGGTTGAGGGTCTGACATGGCGCCCCCCCTAAAAGAACAGGCGATCCACCTGCAGGAGAGAAAAAATAATAAAATGGAAGAAAGAAGAACAGGTGATCAACAAGGTTTATCAGGATAACGTTCATGGAAGCATTTAAGCAGTCTAGGGGCCCTAACATGCTTTTTGTGAACACATTCATTCTGAGAGGCTGGTAGATCTTTCCAGGCCACCAAATATTGGACAGCCCCATGATGCCTACACAAATATAGGATTTATTTGATCTCAAAGTGTTGTTCACCTTCTACCATGATGGGCTGTGGTGCAGGGGTTGCTTTTGGTCTTAAAGGCGAGGTTATTTCTGGCTTCAGCAAGCTATAATGAAACATGGGGTGAACCTGCCTTAGGGTTTTGGGGAGTTCCAATTCCACAGTGACTGGGTTTATGATACACTTAATAGGAAAGGGGCCTACGAACTTGGGCCCTAGTTTCTTAGAGGGTTTCAGTGATTGCAGAAATCTAGTGGATAAGTACAGTCTATCCCCAATGCGGAAAGGTTTGGGTTCTGTTCTTTTCTTATCAGCTTGAATTTTATAGGTGTTTTGTAACTGATCCATTCATTCCTTAAGGGAAGGAATGGTGGGTTCAATGGTTGGTAGTTCAGGCATTGGTTTGAACACCTGCCCAGTGGCTATTTGAAATGGGGTGTATCCCATGCTGGAGTGGACAGCATTATTATATGCCACTTCAGCAAATGGCAAGAGGTCAGTCCAATTGTCTTGCTGGTAGTTAATGAAGCATCTAAGGTACTGTTCCAGAACTGAGTTCATTCATTCTGTCCCCCCATTCATTTGAAGATGATGACTAGAACTCAAGCCTCGTTTAGTACCCAAAAGGTCCAAAAAGGCCCTCCAGAACTTTGAGGTAAACTGGACATCCCTATCTGAAATTATGCGCTGAGGGGCTCCATGCAATCGATATATGTGTTGGAGGGACATTTTACCTAGGGCCTTGCGGTTGGGATCTTCTGGCATGGAATGAAATGGACCTGCTTTGAGAACAGGTCAGTTATGACCCAAATAACTGTATTCCCTGCACTCTCTGGCAGTTCCACAATAAAATCCATAGAGATCTCTCTCCAGGATGCTGAAGGGCTTGCTACCGGCTGCAAAAGACCCGCTGTTTTTCCTTGCCTTTGTTTTGCTGCAGCACAAGTAGGGCAGCTGGTGACATAGCTTTCAATGTCTTTTTTCAGTGACGGCCACCAAAACTGCCTTTTTATTAGGTGTGGTGTTTTTGCAAATCCAAAATGTCCTGCAAGTTTTGAATCGTGAGAAACTTGCATAGTTCTTAATCTTTGCGTGGCTGGGACATATAATTTGCCCCCCACCCATGCTAGTCCATCCTGCATTGAACAAAGATTTTTGTGTTTTAAAAACCACTCATCCTTCTCTAAGGCTTGTTTGAACACTGTTGAGGTAGCACTGCCCAGTGGCATGGGTGTTCTCTTTTGTGATCTCATGACTACTGGGGCTGCTAACTGTTGTGTTGGTAATAAAGGCTTGACTACTGCTTTGGAGCTGTTATACTGCGGCATTCTGGATAGAGCATCAGCTAGAAAATTCTTCCCTCCCGGCAAGTAGTGGAGGGTAAAGTTGAATCAGTGGAAGTGTTGGGCCCACCGTGCTTGTTTAGGGGAAAGCTTCCTGGGCGTTTTGAGACCTTCTAAGTTTTTATGGTCAGTCCATACTTGGAAAGGGACTTTGTTCCCTTCTAAGAAGTGCCTCCAGGTAAGGAGGGCCCAGCGTACTGCATAAGCTTCCTTTTCCCAGACCGCCCAGCGCTGTTCGATTTCTGATAATTTTCAAGAGGTGTAGGCACAAGGTTGTAATTGGCCCTTCTCATTTTCCTGAAGTAACACGGCCCCCACTGCAACATCGTTGGCATCAGCTTGAATTATGAACCCCTTCTCTGGATCTGGGTTTTTAAAAATTGGTTCTGCTGAGAAAAGCCTTTTTAGCTTTTCAAATGCTGCTTGCCACTCCATAGTCCATTTCAGGAGCTGGCTGGGCTTCGGCTTATCAACCCCTTTGTTTTTTAACAGGTTTGTGATAGGTAGAGCATTCTGAGCAAATGAAGGGATGAATTGTCGGTAGAAGTTCGCAAAGCCCAGGAAACTCTGTAGTTGCTTTCTGGTGCGGGGGGCCGCCCATTCCAACACGGCGCGTACTTTTTCCAGGTCCATCTCCACCCCCTCATGCGAGATCCATTAGCCCAGGTAGTTGATCTTTTCTTTGTGAAATTCGCATTTTGACAGCTTTGCGTAAAGTTTGGCTGCCCAAAGTTTATTCAGGACCGCCCTGACCAGTTTTATGTGTCCAGCCTTAGTTTCTGTGTAGATTAATATATCGTCCAGGTACACCAAAACTCCCTTATATAAGTGCTCATGTAACACCTCGTTGATCAGCTGCATGAACACCGCAGGGGCCCATTGCAAACCAAAGGGAAGTACTTTAAATTAAAAACAGCCAAAGGGGCAGTTGAATGCAGTTTTCCACTCATCTCCCTCCTTGATCCTAACTTTGTAATATGCCTCTCACAGGTCTAACTTGGAAAATATCTTTCCTTTCGATAGGTGGGCTAGCATATCGTTCATGAGAGGCAAGGGATACACATTTTCCACGCACACCGTGTTCAAACCTCTATAGTCCATGCAGAGACGAAGAGAGCCATCCTTCTCTCTGAATAACACAGGGGTGACCATCTGGGGTCTGGCTGGCTGGATAAACCCACGGGCCAGGTTTTTGTCCATGAATTGACATAGTTTGCTCATTTCCCTGGGGGTCATTGAGTACAGCTTTGGTTGCGGCAGCATAGCCCCGGGGATGATTTCAATGGCACAGTCTGTGGGTCAGTGAGGGGGCAGCTCATCCAAACTCCTCTCACTGAAAACCTCCGCCAAATCCCGATATTGTCTAGGTATGGCCCGCATGGCTTCACTGCTTAAGGTAGCGGCTATTTCCCATGTTTCTTCTTTTCCCAGCTGGCTGTCAACGCTGCTAATATTGGATATTCTTGCTTTGACAAAATATGCAGAACTGTCTGGTATTTTTAGAGTTAACTTAGATGATGCTGGGAGGGGAGGAGAAAGAATGTGTGTGGAGAGTAATTAAGATAAGGAATACGCAGGCTACAGAACGGAAGTGAACCTTTGCCCTTCGGGCTGATTGGAGAACGTGATTTATGACTGCAAAATAGAGGAGGGGAATAGGCTGGAATGTTATGTGCAGGGGAGGGGAATTCAGATCTTGGCACCCATCCATGCCGTGCCGACACTTTTTGCTTGGCAAGGGGTTTTCTTCCTGGGGAATTTTAAACGACCCATCCTCCAGTCTATTAGTGGGTTCCATTTTTTTAGCCACGCCAGCCCCAGGACAAGAGGCCACTCCATGCCAGGTGCCACGATGAAAGTTAGAGTTTCTGAGTGGCTTCCCATGCTCAGCCCTAGGGGTTCCATGGCTAGTGTACCTGGGACAGCCCCTGCGATGGACCCATCAAGTTGGCAGAATGAAATGGGGTTTTTTAACTTCCTTAGCTGGACTCCCAACTTCCCGACTAGGGCTGGGCTGACCTTCCCTCCAGGGGAAAGGGAGAGAGAAGGGAAAACATGCCTTCAACCTGCTACTCTCATCCACCATTGAAGTCTGATGAAAAATTGTGAAGGGAGGCACCCCCGGGGAACTCTCAGAGAGTGCTTGGTGCACTCCCTTCCCTGGAGTTTCACAGAACCGAGCACCAATGTGCCATCTGGGGTGCCAAAAATGTCAAGCAGGGAACCAGGTGTGGCTCAGCATGAACGAAGTGGCAGAGTCTAGATTATCTCTATAGATAACACATTTATTCAACACTGGACAAAGGTGAGTCCTCCCATAAAGCTAGAAGAACCCTGAATGCAATTTTAAGGAAGTATATAAAGGTTTCTTGTTTACATAATAGGAGTACAGCTTAGAAAAGATAAGACACAGAAGTTACAAAAATGCTTGTGCATGCGTCTTGTGGCTATCATCACATGTTCAGCTGCAAGCCTGTGACTTCTTATCAAAGGTTTCCACAAACCTGAAGGCCTGTTATGGCCCAAACTTTATTTCTGTCATTTCTGTCATTTCAACATAAGAATCTTTAGAACCATCATCAGAGTTATCAGAATCCTGATCAACAGTAGAAAGATTGCAAAGAAGAGTAACAAAAATGATAAGTGGTCTGGAAGCTAAATCATATGATGAATGGTTAAGGGAACTAGGTAAGTCTAGAATATTGAAGAGAAGGATTGGGGTAACATGATAGCTGTCTTCTGGTACTTGAAGGGCAGTCACAGGGAGGAGGGGGTTGGCTTATTCTCCAAAGAACCTGAGGACAGGACAAGAAGCAATGGGTAGAAGCTTGTTAAAGAGAGATCCTGTCAAGTGCCAGGGAAATCAGGAGATCCAGGCAGTTCAAATGAGTATAAAGATTTATTGCAAGCTTAAGCTCTCTACAAGAATCTGAACTACTAATGGTCCAAGCAAATTGGTGGTAGATAAGAGTCACAGGAATTCAGGGTGGGCTGGACTAAGGTCTCTTGTGGGCATGAAGGGACTCATGACTGATGACACATTTGACCCCTCTCTCGGGCTCAGACTGGTCATCTCGTACATCACCCACCCCTCCATCTTGCCCCCTTCCTCTTTCATGGGTTCTTCTAGGCTGCTTTCCCCTTCCTGAGTTGTGTCTTCAAAGTCTGAGTTCTCATGGGAACTTGGCAAGGGCTGAATGGACTCAGTCTAAAATGAATCCACCTCCCCCTCCTCTGAAGGAGCTGGTAAGCCAGGGGATGGTTGGTGAAGCTGGAAATTGGAAGGTTGTAGGATTGTTGATGGTGCTGAAGTCTGTTGAACAAGGGAATATTCTGGTTTGTGAGAGAGCACATCTGGCATTAAGTTGTTGGAGCCTGAGACATATTTAATGTAAAATATCGAAACATGAGAAGAAGTGGCTCCATCTGATTTGTCTGAGCAAAAGCATTTTGGTTTGTTGCAGGGTGTATAGATTCTTGTGTTGACTTCTATAAGAAAGTGTGCGCCTTTGTCATAGCCCCATCAGATCCCGGTTCGGAGGAGGAGTTGGAACCGGGACTGTCTGATGGGGATGGCACTGTGAGGCTGCTCGTGAGAAGGTCACCCTGCCCATCCTCACATCTTTGAAAGGTCCATACAGAAAATCATTTACACCATAATTCAGTTAGGGGCTAAAGATACTAATTATACAGATGATATTAAAAAAGAGCAAGAGACACAATTAGGTATAGAAAATTATCAACCCACTGTGTCAACTCTACAAATACTGGACAATGCAAATAACTGTACCTTTGGAATATAAATCTGACACCAGCTTTTATTATGATGATGGTTTGACTATAACCCTCCCAGTGCAACTGAAACAAGAGTGCCAAGTACATTCACAATTTTTTAAAATATATTTTATTGATTTTTTGCTATAACAATCCTTAGTGCTTAGTAAACAGCGTGTTGTCTGGGTTCATATATTTGAAAAAACAATCAATAATAATTAATTTCTATAATTCCATAATCAATATATTAATTAATAATATGTTTCCTTGATCTTCCCTTCTTCCAATGGTATTCTCCTTTGTCAACATTAGATAAATGTAATAATATTTTTGATGCATATGTAGCGGGGCTGTCTGAAACTGTCTGCAGGAGCCTGGCCGGGGAGAGAGAGATTGGGACAGCTGCTGCCGGTTTTGGGCACGGCAGGCGTGGACGAGGGGGAAAGACAGAAAAGGAAAGAAGGAAAGGAGAGTGGGGGTGGTGGCTGCTCGTCGGAAAGGCCAGGTGAAGCCAAAAAGGGCTTGGAGGTTTTAAGCTGATCCCTTCTTGTGGAGGAGGAGGGAAAGGAGAGAGTGAGAGAGAGTGAGGGGGTGGAATTTTACTGCTTTCTTTCACAAGGGGGATATCCCAAGCGGAGGCAAGAGAGAGTGTGTGGAGAAAGAAAGTTGCTGGGGCTGTTAACCTCAGATTTTAATAATAAAGGATAAGTGGGGAGGGGTTTGCAGAGGGAGTGGGGCGCTTATGGAAATTGGATAGGAAAAAGAGGATAATACAACCAGGGGAAGTGGTGTGCCTGAGGGCCTCCGTTAAGTTAGATTGGGAGCAGCCTGGGCCATATCTCATTCTTGAACCTGGCCCAAAGGGACGGAATGGTGGAGTGGAATTAATTCCAGAGGTAATCTCCACATGGGTTTTACAACAAGAAAAAGGGCAGATCTCGGTTGGGGTTCGGAATATCACAGGCCTCCCTGTACGGTTGAGGGATCGGATGTTGTTGGGGCAGGTGAGCCCAGCTACTCCGATTGAGTCTCTGGATGGTAAGGGAGAGATGGAGGGGGAGGTTTCAATGGATCAGTTTTATCCCAAGAACACCCAGCTTTCTCTTGAGTGGCGAGAGAGAGAGAGAGACCAGCTTTGGAAGTGGAGACATTTATTCTCGAGAGACGGTTTTGATGTGGGCTGTGCTAGGAGTGCCCAACATGAAATCCGACTGAGGGAGGATAAACCCTTTAGGGAGAGATCTCGGCAGATCCCCTTAAGTGACCTAGATGATCTTAGGGAGCATCTAGCAGAGCTGAAAAGGACTGGGGTCATTAGGGAATCCCGAAGTCCTTATGCTTCCCCCATAGTGGTGGTCCGGAAGAAGAACGGGACCCTAAGGATGTGTATAGATTATCGCACTCTTAACCGGAGGACCATCCCTGACCAGTATACAACTCCTCGGATAGAGGATGCTTTGCAGTGTTTGTCAGGGGCGAAGTGGTTTAGTGTGCTGGATTTAACGAGTGGTTATCATCAGATCCCCATGCATCCAGAGGACAGGGAGAAAACCGCGTTCATCTGCCCACTGGGGTTTTATGAATTTAATCGAATGCTTATGGAACGGACAGTAGGGGACATGAACCTGATAGAGGTGTTGGTCTATTTAGATGATATTATTGTTTTTGGTGAGACACTTGAGCAGCATGAGGAGCGTTTAGAGAAGGTATTGACAAGGCTCCAGGAGGAAGGGCTGAAATTGTCGTTGGAGAAATGCCAATTTTACCAGCCATCTGTCACTTATTTAGGTCATGTCGTCTCGGCTGAGGGGGTGGCAATAGACCCCGCTAAGCTTGAGGCAGTGGTTTCTTGGCCCAGGCCCCAGAGTGTAGCCGAATTGCGATCGTTTCTGGGATTTTGTTCATACTATCAGAGGTTTGTGGAAAGGTTTGCGAAGATAGCTCGCCCACTCAATGAGCTGTTGAAGAATGAGGAAGTAGAGGATGCAGTGGGTTGTTCGAATCCGACCCATAAAACCGGGGGACCCAGGAAGTCTCGGGAATCTATTCAGGCAGAATGGACTGAGCACTGTGAGCAGGCTTTTGATCAGTTGAAGTGGAGGCTTACGAACACCCCAGTCCTAGCTTATGCCGACCCCAATCGACCATACGAGTTACATGTGGACGCTAGTCAGGATGGCCTTGGGGGGGTGTTATATCAGGAGCATGATCAACATTTGAAGGCCATCACATATATCAGCAGGGGCTTAACCCCCGGGGAAAAGAACTATCCCACTCATAAGCTGGAATTCTTGGCACTCAAGTGGGCGGTTGTGGATAAGTTGAAGGATTATTTGTATGGGGTAGAGTTTGAGGTTAAAACGGATAATAATCCACTTACGTATTTGCTCACAACTGCTAAACTTGATGCCATGGGGCATCGATGGCTAGCTGCCCTTTCTGGGTTTAGGTTTAGTTTGAGATATCGCCCGGGCGTGGGGAACATTGACGCAGATGCTTTGTCAAGGAGGCCCCAGGATTCAGGGGCAGGCATTAGAGAGTGGGTACAATTGCCCCCTGATGGTATTCAAGCACTGTATCGAGGGGTTGAGCACCGAGCTAGGGGAGCAACTGGGGCTGAATCGGTGGGGGTTACCACTGCAGGCGTCCCCAAATTATATTGTAATCCCATTCAGATCAGGGGGGAGGGTAGGTTTGCCCTGACTAAGAAAGATCTGTGGAGGGACCAGGTGGAAGATCCCCTCTGTGGCCTGGTCGGAAGAGCTTTGAGAAGTGGTCAGCGGGAGTTTCTACTTGCCGATTTGCCGAGAGGAGCCTGAGTGCTGTACAAGGAGTGGGATCGCTTACAGCTTCGTGATGGAGTGGTTTATCGGAGGGGCCCTTCAGATGGGCTTGAAGAAAGGTGGCAACTTTTGCTTCCAGAGAAACACAGAGAAGCAGTGCTGACTGCGCTTCATGACGAGCACGGGCATTTGGGGCTGGAACAGACTTTTAAGTTAGTAGTGGATCGATTCTACTGGCCCTGCATGAAGAAGGAAGTCGGAGACTATTGTAGAACTTGTCTGCGTTGCATTCAGAGGAAAACCCTACCATCAAGAACTGCGCCAATGGGCCATTTGCAAAGTTATGGGCCCTTGGACTTGGTTTGCATTGATTTTCTTTGCCTGGAACCGGATGCAAGCGGACAAGGAAACGTGTTGGTCGTGACTGATCATTTTACCCGTTATGCTCAGGCCTTCCCGACAAGAGATCAGCGTGCTGTTACGGTAGCCAAAGTATTGGTGGAGAAGTTTTTTGTACATTATGGGCTGTCTCAGCGCATACATTCTGACCAAGGGAGGGACTTTGAAAGCAGGCTTGTTAAGCAACTACTGGGCTTGCTGGGCATTCGGAAGTCCCGTACCACCCCGTATCACCCACAAGGAGATCCACAGCCTGAGAGATTTAATCGTACTCTTTTGGACATGTTGGGGACACTTACTGAAGAACAGAAACAACACTGGATGCAACATATCTCTACCGTCGTGCATGCTTATAATAGCACGAGGAATGATGCCACCGGGTATTCCCTGTATCGGTTGATGTTTGGTAGGGAAGCCCACCTGCTGGTAGACATAGCCTTTGGCACCTCAATGGATGAGACCTCCTTTAGGTCACATCGTAATTATGTGGATAGGTTGAGGAAGAGTTTGAAGGGGGCTTATGAAAAGGCCGCAGAGGCCGCAGGGGTTCGGGAACGGTGGAATAAGAGAAATTACGATCTGAAAGTAAGAGTCCAGGATTTGCAGTCTGGGGATCGGGTGCTATTAAGAAATTTGGGCCCCTCTGGGAAGCACAAACTGGCAGATCAGTGGGGTTCCCAGATGTATGTTGTTATTGAGAAGCTGCCGGGACTACCAGTGTATTGGATACGACCAGAGGGAAGCTCAGGGCCTTTGAAAGTGTGGCATCGGAACCATTTATTGCCATTGAACGAGGCAGTACGAGCTACCCAGCCAGTCCCCGTAGATGAGCCCCCTGTAGTGGGAAGGGGATTAGGAACTAGGGCAAAACCCATCTTGTCCGTAGGAAGGGAAACGGAAGACTCTGAAGAAGAAGAGAGTTGTATAGGTTGGTTGTGGTCATCAGGGAATATTGGGACCATACCCCCCACTGTGGGTAGCGAGGTCGAATTAGAACAGTCTGGGCCTGATGTTTTGGAACCCATGCCTAGAGCTTGTGAACGGGAGGGGACTCCCCAGAGAGTTGAGGCAGGGGATCAGCCTGGGGGATTGTTGGGACAGGAGGGGCTGGCAACCCCGGAGATCACAGAGCTAGGGGAGTCATTAGAGGTGGATCAGGCTACTTCACATGGTCTGCGATCATCAGCATTAGAGGAGGAGTTGCCAGCCCCGGGTACCTCCGGGGGTGGGGAGTTACTAGGGGACGGTGCCCATGATACTGCTGAGCCTAAAGTGCAGAGACTGAGGCGGGTGATACGCCCGGTGAAGAGACTAACATACGATGCCCCAGGCCATAGCATAGAGAGAGAGTGACGTTCGCTCCCTGGATAATACAGATGCCTAGCAGAAAGTTCTCTATTCTTTGGGGGACCAAAGAAACTGCTTAGGTGGAGGGAGTGTGTAGCGGGGCTGTCTGAAAGTGTCTGCAGGAGCCTGGCTGGGGAGAGAGATTGGAACAGCTGCTGCCGGCTGTCTGAAAGTGTCTGCAGGAGCCTGGCCGGGGAGAGAGAGATTGGGACAGCTGCTGCCGGTTTTGGGCGCGGCAGGCGTGGACGAGGGGGAAAGACAGAAAAGGAAAGAAGGAAAGGAGAGTGGGGGTGGTGGCTGTTCATCGGAAAGGCCAGGTGAAGCCAAAGAGGGCTTGGAGGTTTTAAGCTGATCCCTTCTTGTGGAGGAGGAGGGAAAGGAGAGAGTGAGAGAGAGTGAGGGGGTGGAATTTTACTGCTTTCTTTCACAAGGGGGATATCCCAAGCGGAGGCAAGAGAGAGTGTGTGGAGAAAGAAAGTTGCTGGGGTTGTTAACCTCAGATTTTAATAATAAAGGATAAGTGGGGATGGGTTTGACACCGACGGGGCCTGAGACTGAAAGAAGCCACAGAAGAGGAAGAGAGGCTGCTGCTGCTGCTGTGAAGACTGAAGGCCATCCGAACTGTGATTATTGCTGCTTGTGCAAGTTTTAGACATTGTGGGGAGTTGCCCTGGGGGGGCAAGCCATTACTGCAGCACACTGACTGCTTTTGTTCATGTTTTTACTGCTGCCTGGAGCCGGGGGTTTTCCCCTCCCCACTTGTTTCCAATGAGGAATCATTGACTATTGCTGCTATGACAGCCTGGGGCTGCTAGACACCACCACAGCATTGACTATTGGGACTAGGGGCTAGTCATCTTTGTTCCTGGAAGTCCCTTCTTGACGACAAGAGCCTGCTGCCTTCTCACTTCGCATGAGCCTCTGCTAGAAGAGACACTTTACTAACACCTTGAGAGCACAGCTGCAGAGCTCGACGGAGCGGAATGGGCTGGGAGGGCCTGGGCTTTGGCAGCCTCCGAGGAGGTAACGCTACACATACAAGGTGGGATATAAACATTTTTTTGTGTTTGTACAAATAGTGACATCCATATATAACATCTTTTCTAATTAACTTATGTTTCAATTGCATTTGTCATCTTGTTAGGTCACTACGTGTCCTGTTTTCAAAATTCTTATTAAAACTTAATTTCCCCTCAGTATTCAAACCATTCTTATCAGTCATAGTTTTCTCAAAATTGATTACCTAAATATCCAAACTTTTCATTTACATACACCATCCCAATATTTTCATATTTCATATATTATAAAAATACTATACTACTTATATATCCTATAATATCCACATATAACATCTTTTCTGAACGGCTTATATTTCAACTATATTTGTAAAAGTTATCTTGTTAAGTCACTATATGTTCTGTTTTTAAAATTCTTATTTAAGCTTAATCTCCCCTCGGTATTCAAATCATTCTTCTTGGTCATAATTCTCTCAAAATTAATTACCTTTAAATATCCAAATTTTCCATTCACATACATCAGCCCAGTATTTTAACATTTCATATATTGTAAAAAATACTATACTACTTATATCTCTTATCCCTCTTACTATATATCCAAAATTTATATCCAAAATTATCTGTTCTTTTAACCATATTCAAACTAATGTTTAATCATGTAGTACTCCATCTGGTAAGTCGAATCAAATCTCTTAAGTCTAACTCTAGCCTTCTTCTTTTGCCATATAGCTTTCCAAGTTAGTATATTCTGCTTGCCAGGAAGTTCCTGTATTTTTGTAAGTGTTATTGGGAGTGAGAAGGACAAGTTGAGTAGGATATATGATTTTTGTCTCCCAGACTCTGGTGATTTTCCTGGCAGCTCTATAATCCATTTTGTTAAATCTTCTTTCTTATCCTCGAATTTGTTTTGAAGTCCTGATGGATAAAATATCTTTTCCATTTTCATTGTTGTGGTAAAATCTTGTAGATTTTTTTCTGTTTGTGTTAAGTTGTACTTCTCTTCATTTGTAGCTTCCCTATTTAAGTTACTTTCTTCTAGTTTGTGTTCTGTTATCTGATTTGTTTATTCATTCTTTATCATCGTTTTCTGAGAGTTTTTTAATTGTAAGTTTAGATTGAAGATGTGCTCATTTATGTCATCAAAGTTGTTTTTTATCTCATCATGGTTTGATACTATTGTCATTTGAATCTGTCGTAGCATTGCGTACATTTCCTCCTGAAAAGTACTTGTCTTATCTTGGAGTATTACCCCTGCAGATCTCTGATGTTCCAGGCTAGATCCTTCGGAAGGGTATATTAGGTGTGGTTTCCTGTCCCTTTTAGATAAATACGCAATATCCATTTCATCTCCCCCCTCCAAATAGTCTTTCACCAGTACAATAATCTCTGTAGTTAGCCTTATCAAAATCCAAGCAACCAAATCTTATATAGTTCTTATCTTTATATATGGTTTTTGTAATCCAATGCATTGCCAATTGTCAAGGCATCAGTGAAAGCAGTATTTTATAACAATTCTTCTATTCAGGGGTCAATTATTAACCAGTCAGAGTTGCAATCCAGAATGTTTAGCCACCTGAAGCCTTCTAGTAAATTCCCCCCTAGAAGATTAGCCAAGAGTCAAAGTTTTTCTTTTTCAGCAAACAATTCTTGAGCTTAGAGAACAGTTAAAGTTTTCTTTTTCTGCAGACATTTTTTAAGCTTAAAAATGGCCCAGTATGTTTTCTTTCTTTGTTCCCAGCTGTTTTCTATTTAGCTGAAGGTTATTAAAGTTCAAGGGAACAGATTATTCTTTGTTTCTGGGCGTCTTGCCAATTTCTGAGTCAGAGTTACTGTTGTTCTATGCTCTGATTCTCCACTAGATGTCAGTAGTTATTTTCCATTTTTTTCAAGTAAAATTGTTATTTTTTTATATATAATTTAATCAAAGCTCTTTAGGGTGTAAAATCTTAATGGTTTTCATAATTTTCAGATTTATCCAGACTATAGTGTTATTAATTTCATTTCAGTATATTTCTTTCCCCCTTGGAAATTAATTTGCCGCTTCCGTCTATGGAGGGGTGGGGATTTAGTCCCCTCCCTCACTTTTGGAGGATTCCCGGGATCTTTTCCAGGGAATCAGTTACAAAATAGAAGAAAGAAGATCGATATTCTCACCCAGTTTCAAGCACACTGTTCACTGTTGTTCTGGTTCGTGCTTTTGGACTTCGGCTGCTGGTAGCTTGGGCTAGACACTGATGTGCAGCTAGCCTTTCCCCTGTCAGGTTGGAGGGCTTCCCCCAGATCGAGCGGATCAACCGCCATCGTTCCATGATCATCGGGGCACCCCTCCTTCTTTGTCACCTCTCCGGGGCGGCTTTTGACCCATTTAGGGTCCCCTGGCAGGGTGAAATCAGCCGTGGGGTGCCGAGCCCCATGATCCCTCAGCCGCATTGCTACAGGGTGGAACCATAAGTCCTACATTCACAATTTTTAAGAGGTCAAGTTTTGGATTTTTTCTTCATGGATACTAACAAGGTCGAGAATCCTTTGAGAAAGAAAGATATGAAAGACATCTCAGAGAAGAAGACTTTTTTCTATGAGGAAGTGCTCCAGGTTAATCTACAAGGTCTAACACAGGGGTGTCAAACTGCCGGCCCGTGGGCCGGACGCGTCATGAGGAAACTGCACCCACCCCATTGCCGGCAATGGGGGAAAAGTTCCAATACGTCGGCAATGTCACGTGACGTTGTGAGTTTGACATGTCTGGTCTAACAGAACAACTTTGGGACTCTTTTTTCATGGATATTAATAAGGCTGAGAATTTTTTTGAAGAAAAGAGATTTGATAGACACTCCTGAGAAGAAAAAGATCTCATTCTACAAAGATGAGTTGCAGGGAGTGACTTAAATTTAATGACTTAATTAGTCAGGATGGATATAAACAAATAATATAGAAATAAATAAAGTTATAACTAGTAGCCAGCACGGGTTTGTTAAAAACAGATCATGCCAAACCAATCTTATTTCATTCTTTGACAAAGTGACTAAATTAGTAGACCAGTGAAATGCTGTGGACATAGTGTCATGGTTCCGATAGATGAGACCAATTAAAGCAGAAATCCGAGGCTTGAGTTTTCCTCTAAGAACATTTTTATTGGTTATAAAGTATCGGCATGGTCAAAAGTGAAACCAAGACTAAAGTTCCCTCCCAAAGCAACAGTATTACAAAGTTAAAATTCCCACCCCCAAAGGTATGCAATCAACTACATTTCCCAATAGAATAGACTGGCGGGTTTTCTGACATTAGGCTCAACCCCTCAGCTGAGGGAACAGAAATGACCTTGGTTCCCACGGGACAGAGAATTGTTTAGGTTAGCATAAAACGTCTCATTCCTCCCCCCCCCCCAATCCTGTGGCAACTGAAAACGAACAAGATGGCTTCAGTCAGGTTCGTTGCAGGTTTGACACATAGTATATTTAGACTTCAGCAAGGAATTTGACAAAGTAGACCACAATCTACTGCTTGGTAAGCTAGAAAAATGTGGGATAGACAGCATCACCACCAGATGGATTTGTAACTGGCTGACAAATTGTACTCAACGAGTAGTCCTTAATGGTACTACATCTACATGGAGGGAAGTAAGCAGTGGGGTACCACAAGGTTCCGTCTTAGGCCCAGTGCTCTTCAATATCTTTATAAATGACTTAGATGAGGGAATAGAAGGGGATCTCATCAAATTTGCAGATGACACTAAGCTGGCAGGAATAGCCAATGCCCCAGAAGACAAGCTCAGAATCCAAAAAGATCTTGACAGACTTGAACAATGGGCCCTATCGAACAAAATTATATTTAATGTGGAGAAAAGCAAGGTTTTACACCTGGGCAGGAAAAAACAAAGGTACAAGTAGAGATTAGGCAAAACCTGGCTCAAAAACAGTAGCTGTGAGAGGGACCTTGGAGTCCTAGTGGACGATCACTTAAACATAAGTCTGCAGTGTGCGGCAGCAGGCCAAAAAAGCTAATACAATCCTTGGTTGTATAAATAGAGGCATAGAATCAAAATTATATGAAGTATTAGTACCGCTTTATAAAGCCTTATAAGACCATGCCTGGAATACTGCATCTAGTTTTGGTCACCACATTACAAAAAAGATGTTGAGACTTTGGAAAAAGTGCAAAGAAGAGCAACTAAGATGATTAAAGGCCTGGAGACTAAAACACATGAAGAACGGTTGCAGAATTTGGGAATGGCCAGTCTAGAGAAAAGAAGGACTAGGGGGGACATGATAGCAGTATTCCAGTATTTGAGAGGCTGCCACAAGGAGGAGGGGGTCAATTTATTTTCCAAAGCACCAGAAGGCAAGACAAGAAATAATGGATGGAAACTAATCAAAGAGAGAAGCAACCTGGAATTAAGGAGAAACTTCCTAACAGTGAGGACAATTAACCAGTGGAACAGCTTGCCTTCAGACGTTGTGAGTGCTTCATCACTAGATGCTTTTAAGAAGACACTGGACAGTCATTTGTCTGAAATGATATAGGGACTCCTGCTTGAGCAGGCAGTTGGACTAGAAGACCTCCAAGGTCCCTTCCAGCTGTATTCTGATTCTAGATTTTTATGTTTGATATATGTGTAGCGGAGTTGGGGCGGAATCGGCGTCGGCTGAGAGGCTTTGCTGGAGCCCTGCTGATTCGGCAGGGAAGTCAGGAGCCCTGGCAGCCTCCATTGTGGCTGGCGGTGGGACGCGGCTCTGGGGGAGGTTATCAAAAAGGAGGAGGAAGTTGGCTGGAGGAGGAAGGAAAAAGCGTGGGGATTTTGATGTCTGGTGGAGCAAGCGGGACAGAGAGAGAGAGAGAGTAGGTTGGTGGAGTTTTTATTTTTTTTTCCTTTGTTGGGGGCAAGCCGGATGGAGGAGGAGAGAAAGAGTAGGTTGGTGGAGTTTTTAATATTTTTTTTCCTTCATTGGGGCAAGCCGGACGGAGGGAGAGTGAGGGAGGAGGTTGACTGGGGTGAACTTATCCCTTTCAGTGGGGAAAGGCCAGAGAGAGAGGGGGAAATAGAGAGGTTTCTGTAGAGCAAGCTGGAAGGAGACAAGGGGATAGAGAAGGAGAGGATTTAGTGGAAAAAGGGCAGAGAGAGAGAGACGAGGGGATAGAATAAGGGAGGTTCCTGTGAGCTGCAGAGAGAGACTGACCATCATCACTCCATATGAGTTGCCTGTGAGAGACTGACCACCACCACCCCATGTGAACTGCTGTTGCCAGAGACTGACTACCATCACCTCACGCAGGCTGCTGCTGCCAGAGACTGACCACCATCATCTTATGTGAACTGCTGCTGCCAGAGACTGACTATCATTATCCCATGTGAGCTACTGCCGAGAGAGACTGACCACCATTGCCTCACGTGAGTGGCTGCTGACTGAGACCGAGTACCACTGCACTACGTGTCCCTGTCAAGCAGAGGTGCCCAAGTAAGGGACCCCTTGGACCGGCAGCCAGGCCAAGAGAAGGCCAGGAGGACCCGGACTTCAGCGGTCCCTACGGGGGTGGCGCTACATATGTATTGAAAGAAAGCTTTAAGGTAGTTTTGTATTGTAAGGATCTGCCTCAGTTAATCCTCCCAAGAAAGCAGAACTCTTGAAACTTGCATGGTCTCAACAGGAACTTTTATTGGAAGGTATTGATAGAAGGATAGTAAGGCAGGATCTGAGGAGTTCCAGCACAAAACGTTACATTAAAAGAACCCTTTCAAACCCCACCCCAACTGTCCATCCAGCTGGTATGAATTGAAGCAATCCATAGGTGCTAAGTTGTGGGAAAGAACCGATAAGGCGCCGTTCTCAACGCTGCCAGGTTTCTCCGTGGCTTCTTCCCATCCACCTGGAGATAAGGCAGATGGCCGGAGGCACATTCCTTTCACACCCCAAGAAAGATAATTCAAAGAGGTTAGAACAAAGCAAAGTGTCATGGAAAAACCCAATGAAAAAAACAAGAGACGGCAACACAAAGCAATACTTCTTACTTTAAGATTCAGAGGTTTATTTCAGCAATAATTTGGAACACACACATAAACATCACTTACATTAAAAACCCATTGCAATGAGGTCCAATGACATAGCAGTTCCAGTAAGGACAGCTATAGGCCAATGGCAAATCAATCAGGTCCAGTCCCAACTTTTTATACCCTTTCTCATCCTAAGACCATAGACAGATGGTCAGCAATCTTACACTTTCTGCTGACTTTTTGCTGAACATAACTTTCTACATACTCATGTACATTGGAACCCACATCCATCAGTTACTTTCAGTTTCCTATTTCTTACTGTTCCAGTCCTTATGTTCTAAATATATTTGAAACAAGCAAGCTTAGCAAAATCATATTAAGTAAAGTACAGTTGCAAACTGCAAAATTAAGCATAGCACAGACTTTGGTTCAATACTTTTTCCATGAGGCCTGATTTAATTCACCTGGGCCTAAACCTTGCATAAAAGAACAATAGACAATATTTTCATCTTCCACAGTCCCCACTTCTTGTCCATAAGGACAACACAAATCATAAGTAAAAATATAAGATTAAAAGGACTCTGGGGTGAAGGGTCTACAATCGTTTCATAAGGGCATATAAGGAAAGTATTTTATTGGGAAACACATACAACCTCAGTAGGCTTAAGACTCATGATAAAAGAGTACAGAGCTTTATATAAATTGAGACAAATGCCAATAAACAACAACACAACTACAGTCCATACAGCAGGCATGAGGCATTTCCCTGATGCAGATCGTTTCCTTCATGCACCTCTGGGCTTCCATTGTGTTGGAAAAGATGGTATGAAGTTTTTCAGTTGTCTGAGGAAGGCAAATCAGAGTTCATTCTTTTTTTTCTTTTTTTTAATTTTTTTTAATTTATAATACAATTAAAAAAAACATTGGACATGATGTAACATTCCAGTTTGAACATTTCCATCAAATTATTTCTCCTCTTAAATTCAATTCTTTATCCCTATAAATATATACAAACTTTTTATACAATACTAAATACATTTTCTCTATTTGCTAACCTAAGAATATATATATTTCCATCTTATCACTAATCTATAACCCCAACAGTCCTCCTCGATTCCCACCAATGGTACAATTTATCCCAGATTTCAAAATATTCTGATCCGCTTTTATCTTTCAATTCCATCGTAAGCCTGTCCATTTCAGCACAAGATAGTATTTTATGCAGTATCTCTTCATCTGTGGGAGTTTCTTTATTCTTCCATTTTTGTGCAAAAGCCAGTCTAGTAGCAGTCAAGATGTGCAACATCAAATAGACTATTCCCTTGTCGTATTTATCTGTGGTAATACCCAGTAAAAAAAGTTCAGGTTTTAGCTCTATCTCCAACATTAATATTTCTTTCAACCATTTTCTTATCCTATTCCAATAATCACGGGCTTTAGGACATTCCCACCACATGTGATAATAGGTCCCTATTGCTATTTTACATTTCCAACATATAGGTGAAAGATTTGGGCCCATTTTGGCTAACCTCGTGCGTGGGAAATGCCATCTGTAAAACATCTTATAAAGATTTTCCTTATAAGAAGTGGCTAAAGTGTGTTTCCTGTTTCTTTCCCACAATTCTTGCCAAATATGTAAATCAATATTAAAGCCGAAATCCCTACTCCACGTTAACATAGTTTCCTTGACCTGCTCTTCAAACATTGCCTGATCTAGAAGGTAGTGATATATTCTTTTAATCATTTTATCTTCGGTTCCTAATAATATTTTATCTAACTCTGTCGACTCTGTTTTTATACCCCAATCTTTTTTATCTTTCCTATATCGTGATTGCAATTGGAGATACGCCCACCATTCCAGTTCTATCCCTTCTTCCTGGAGATTTTTCCTTGATTTCAATTCTCCTCTCTCGTCTAATATGTTTTTATACGTTATTACTTTCCCTAGTTGTATGAACATTGGATGTATGTACATTTCCAATGTTGAAATCCAATTTGGAATTTGCATATAATTTTGTTGCCTAATTTTAACCCACACGTCTATTAACGCTCGTCTAATATAATGCCTCCGGAAGTACTGGTGAACCTTGTATTTCTCATCCCATAGTATGGCGTGCCACCCAATCTGCATATCATGGCCTTCCCTTGCCAAATAAATTTGAGTATGGTTTGGTTAAAATTTCAAAAAAATTCCTTATCTACTTTGATCGGTATGCATTGAAACAAAAATAGTATTTTGGGTAGCACGTTCATTTTAATTACAGCAATTCTTCCCATAAAAGAAAGCTGTAAGTTTGTCCACCTGCCCAGGTCAATTTTAATCTGCTCCACTAATTTGTCGTAATTGTCTCCTTTAAGTGTGGCACATCTAGCTGTTAATTGTATCCCTAAATATCTTATTTTCTTTGTAGTCTGGATGCCTAATCTATCAACTAATTCATTTTTCTGTGCTCTGGTCATATTCTTAACAAGCATTTTAGTTTTTTCTTTGTTTATCTTTAGGCCTGCTATTTCACCATATTCACCCAGTACTTCCATTAGCCTTATCCCTGATTGTAGGGGCTCTTCAATTATAAAGACAAGGTCATCTGCAAAGGCTTGCATTTTAAATATTTCTCTCTTAATCTCCAATCCTTTAATTTGATCATCTTTCCGAATTGTTCTAGTTAATACCTCCAGGGACAGTACAAACAGTAACGGGGATAGTGGACAACCTTGCCTTGTGCCTTTTTGAATTTGGAAACTTTCAGTTGTTTCTCCATTGATTATTACTTTGGCTACCTGTTTGGGATAGATTGCTTTAAACACATTTAAAAAATTCTCCCCAAAGTCCATATACACCAGTTGGTTAAGCATAAAGTCCCATTTAACATTATCAAATGCTTTTTGCGCGTCGAGAAAAATTAGCCCCATTTGTTTTTCATTATGAACCTCATAATATTCCAATACATCTAATACAATCCTAACATTATTTCTTATATAACTTTTGGGCAAAAAGCCATTTTGGTCTGTATGTATAAATTCTACTAAGAATCTTTTGAGTCTCTCAGCCATTATAGCCATAAAAACTTTGTAATCCGAATTTAGTAATGAGATAGGTCTATAATTTTTAATAAACGCCGAGTCTGAGTTTTCCTTGGGAACCAATGTAATGATTGCTTCTTCCCATGAGGCCGGTATTTTCGCATTTTTTAGGACTTCATTGAATAGTTCTATTAATATTGGACCTAAAGATTCTTGTAGAATTTTATATATTTCTGCTGGTAAACTGTCAGGACCTGGGGCTTTGTTGTTTTTTTGTTTCTTAATTGCATCTGATAATTCTAGAGGTGTTATCTCTTTATTCAACATATTTTTAATCTCTTCTGGGGACTTTCGGTAATTCAGCTATTTGCAAATATTTTAGTATATTATCTTTGTTTTTCCGTTCTTCATCTTCGTATAATTTTTTATAGAACTCATAGGCCACAATTTTCTTCCCTCCATTCTGATATACAATGTCACCCTCTTCATTGTATAGTTTACTAATCCTTTTTTTATCATTATGTTTCTTTATTCTGTAAGCCAACCATCTCCCCGGTTTGTTAGCATTTTCAAAAAAAATTTGCTTGGTGCGTTTTAATTGCTGCGCCAGTTCTTCCTTTTCAATGGCATTCATCTTGTGTTTAATTAGGTCTATTTGTTGTTTCAAGTCACATCTTTGCGGTTCATTTTGTAGTTTTGTCTCAGCTCTACTGAGTTCTTCTTCTAGATTTCTTTGCCGCTGTAGTTTGATTTTATTTTCCCTGGCCATATAGGCAATTGCAACACCTCTCATGTAAGCTTTGGCTGTGTCCCATAAATCTTGGCAGTTTGTATCTTCCTTTTTGTTCATCTGGAAAAACAGACCCATTTGGTCTTCCATTTTGAGTTTAAATTCTTTATGTTTTAAAATTGCTCTTTTCAAAGTCCACCTCCTTATTTTCTTTTGTCCTCTCCATCTAATTCTGACTGGGTTGTGGTCTGCCCAAGAGTTTGTGTCGATTGTAATGTCTTCCACTTCCGAATTTAAAGCTACTGACAGCCACGCCATGTCGATTCTGGACCATGATAGATGTCGACCTGAATAATAGGTATATTGCTTTTTCCCTATATTCCTCTCCCTCCAGATATCTTGAATATTAAACTCCTCCGCCAGTTTAAGGAAGGTACTAGGTAGTATTCTTCTAATTCCTTTTCTTTCTTTTTTTTTCTAAATATATTTTATTAGATTTTTATAGGGGTAAAAGGGTTACATCAGAGTGCTTAGGAACCACCGTGGAGGTGGGTATATTGAACATCCAAAAAAAGAGAAAAACAATCACAAATATATAGCCCAAATCAATTCATTTAAAATTCCCTCTCTAATTCCCTCATTTAGTCTTGCATATTCAGATTAATACATTTCTATATAAGCTTCAAACAATCCTATCAAATATCACTCACATTTCAATTCTAAAGATCCAGGTCCTGTTTTTAAGCTTTACTAACTTACAGTTACCATATTCCAATTGGCCTTAGATAGACATATTATTAACACTTCGGGTATCCTTTTTTTTTTTACATAGTAATTATATCTGGTATTATTTCCGCAGTAATATTCTTATATTTTCTTCATTAATTCTTCTCTTGTCACCCATCCCTCTTATTCTCCTTCTATTTCAAAATAATTATCTTAAAGTAAAAATATCAAACCAACAAATAGATTTCTATCTAATTTAAGTATATATTCTATCAATTCATCTATATCTATGAAAATCTTTTTAAACCAGTAAATAAAGTTTACCTCTCCAGTAATTATCATGTCTAAAACAAAATATTGTTACAAAGGGTATCCTCTTAGAGATTTCACGTGCTCCATTAGTTATTAACTCAGTCAAAAAATCAAAGCCTTTTTAAACCCATTAAATAAAACTTTAAAATACATTTTTAAATCTAACTCTAGGTTTCTTTCTGTGCCATAACGGTTTCCATAATAAAATTCCTGCATCATCAAACCACAATATTAAAAGGTCCATATTCTTTAACGCTTCAGATTGGTCAAAGTTCTCTTTCCTTTCTTCTAGTAGCCTTTGGATGGTAAAAGCCGTTTTATTCCATGTTATATTTGCCAGTTGTTTATCCACCTTTTCACAATTTTCAATAACTTGTATCTGAGTGTCAGTCTCTGTTGATGTTAATGTTTCAGACATCTCCGTTAAAGTTATTCTTTGATCATCAGGCTTCTCCATAGATTGCGTTTGAAGTTGTATAAAGTTAATTTGTTCTTTGGTTTCCACAGTTTCTCTCAGTGTAGTTTCATAGTTGAGTTGTTGACGTGGTTCCTCTTTAGGTTGTACATATTGTTCACTAATCTCTTTGGCGCCAATCTGCTTCTTCTGCGCTGTCTTTCGGTCTATAATTTGATCTGTCAAAGTTTGAAAGTAAGAGTTCATATCCTCTGTGGCTTCCAGAATTTTTCCAATATGAGCTCATAGTCCAGCTGTGTGTTAGGTTCCATATCAGTAGTAGAAAGATTTTTTAATCTTTTAGAGAAGGCTCTATTTCGTAGAAATCAAACAAATGTTCACCTCCAATTTTCAATAGACCAGCTGTTTCAGTTATCTTATGCTTATCATCTTTTGAAGGTCATAGCCATTACCAGCCATAAAAAAATATACAGTTGCAGTACCACTTTTCGACACAAGATGTCCTCAGCAGACCATAAAATCTTTTTTTTCTTTCCAAATTAATAGATTTTTTATTTTTCGTGTTGAAAAAGATGAAGAAAGGCCTCTCCAAAGTAATAGATGCGTAGTTATAACAATAATAATCAAGAATAAAATGTTTTTTTAGACTTCCGGTTCCGGTCGCAGCGCCCGCGGACGTGCAGAGAACTCGTTCTCTTGGCCGTCCGGTTTCCCCCCGCTGGTAGACCCTGGATAGGGTCAAAAGTCACCCTGGAGGGGCGACTACCGTAGAGGAGGGCACTCGTTGATCGCGGAGGGAGCGGCAGCTCCCTCTGCGGTCCGAGAAAACCACCTTTGGGCCGACGGGGAAAAGATCGGCCAGTAACATGGCCGATCACTCAGCTGCTCCAGCCGAAAGTCACAGCAACATCTAAGCGAAAAGAACCACCGTGGAAGATCCGGGTGAGACCTTTCCTTCCCTCTTGTTAATTTACCTTTTTCCCTGCTAACAGCTTTAAGAACTATTTCCCTATTTTGAGAAAGCAGCGTTTGATTACTGGGGAAAACGGGCTTTGGAAAAATAATTATTGTTTTTTTTATTATTTTATTTTGTCTACATAAGCAGTTGGAACTCGGGCATCCGGGTTATTGTGACTTTCTCTTTTGGCTTGTTTATCTTCAGTTTAGGTGAAAATCCTTAGGGAGGGGGTGGAATGTTCTTTTTTTCTCCCCCCCCTCCTGAACAGTACTGCCTAAAAAAAATTTTGCTCTCTGGGCGGACTTATGTAGATTCTTTTGGATACAATGCATCCTGGGACTTGGCATGAAGCCCAGAAACTATGACTGATACAATGTAACTTTCTCCATTTGAACTCCCACTTCCTGATTTTGGCGTGATGCCCAGACTGGATTACAACATAACAACTGACTGCCAGTTTTTATCTCTGTGCTGGACTTGACTATTGGTTTTTTTTTTCTCTATCTTTCTTTGGAAATATATCTCTGTCTGCATTTTATATTTTATAACGCTGCAATCTATTCTTTAAGCTGAATTTCTTTAAAAAAAAAAGAAGATGGAATCCTACTCACAGATTAATTATGGACTTATATTAGAAAAAATCTTGGAAACGAGACTGGAACTTAAAGAACATATTAGATCGCTTAGTTTCAAGGAGGACTCAGAATTAAAAATTGAAGCTCAACCTTTGATTGACTATGATACACAATCAGATCTACAACTTAATGAGATGGATGGAATACATTTACAATCTATTGAATCTACTGAATTTATTGAAGAGGAAGAGGACACATCCTACATGATGGATTTCTTTGATGATCAAAGGCAGAACTCAACTAAAACATTTACAACTTTAAAAGCAACAGGATTGGACTTCCAAATACGAGGCACAAAAAACGTTGACAACATGACAGTACAGACAACACTGGATAAAAGAGAAAAAGAATATGATTGGACTCAATGGTGGGAAAAGGCCTTTAGCCGGTTACTAAGATGGGAGGATTTAGAGGCCCTGTTGTGGAAACCTACCTGCCACAAAAAGAAAGCTAGAATTAGATTTAAAAATAAGAGTTAAAATTTTATTTGATGGGTAAAAAGGGCTTCTGGACGTTGATTGAACTAATATTTTTGAGATCTTTAAGGTTACTTTGGTATGAGTCAACACTAGATTTAAATTATGAATTTGATTATGATTTGGAATGGCAATAAGAAAAATTGGAAAATTTATAATTAAAGGAGTTAGATTGAGATTGAGACTGGTGAAATATTATTGATATTTTTATTTATAAGAATTGAATGGTAATTAGTGAGGTATTAAATGGATTAAACTGAAACAATTGAGGAATCTTTTAGGGACGTGGACTGATCTATGAAAATATTGGATAGAATATATGAAATAGAATATAGTTGAGAAATATTAAGATATAAAAGTTATATTACTTGTTTATGATAGAAATAATTATTGTCCTATTATTATTATTATAATGTTATTATATTACTATGTCTAATGCAATAGTTTTAAAATATATAAATTCATGTTTATTTACATAATATGTATGTGAAATAGAATAAGAGATATAATTTGATTGAGAAGCATAAATTGAAATTGGAATAATAGATAGAGGTGAGAAACAATTTATATTTTAGGGATGCTCGAATTGTATACCATAAGAGGGAACTTTTAAAGTAGTAGTTTAAATTGTATATGTATGACTGTATTTTTTGTTGTGTTCTATGGAGTGCCCTATCTTCACGATGTGTTATAAGCACTTGGCTGTAAAACAAAAAAAAAATAATAAAACTTGTTATGGGAAAAAAAAAAAAAAAAAAAACATGAGCCAGCAGTGTGCGGCAGCAGGCAAAAAAGCTAATACAATCCTGGGTTGTATAAACAGGCACAGAATCAAAATCACGTGAAGTAGTACGGCTTTATAAAGCCTTGGGGCACACCTGGAATACTGCATCCAGTTTTGGTCACCACATTACAAAAAATACGTTGAGACTTTGAAAAAAGTGTAGAGAAGAGCAAGTAAGATAATTAAAGGCCTGGAGACTAAAACATATCAAGAACGGTTGCAGATTTTGGGTATGGCTAGTCTGAGGAAGAGAAGGATGGGTGATATGATAGGGATGTTCCGGTATTTGAGAGTCTGCCATAAAGAAGAGGGGTCAATTTATTCTCCAAAGCACCAGAGGGCAGGACAAGAAACAACAGATGAAAACTAATCAAGGAGAGAAGCAACCTGGAATTAAGGAGAATCTTCCTAACAGAACAATTAACCAGTGGAACAGTTTTGTCTTCAGAAATCGTGGGTGCTCCATCACTGGAGGTTTTTAAGAAGAGACTGGAAAGCCACTAGTCTGAAATGGTATGGTCTCCTGCTTGAGCAGGGGGTTGGACTAGAAGACCTGCAAGATCCCTTCCAGCTCTATTCTGAATTTGAATTTGAACTTTCTCTTTTGAATTGACCTACTCTTTTTAAAAATAAGATTCCCAGTGAAAGATGGGAGTGCTAGACAGCAGGTATGGGAAACTTCATCACTCAGTACTATTTGTCGTTACCAGGCAATCTGATTTGTTGTTGGGGAACAAGGGAGTTAAATTGGCATCAAAATATTTTTTTTTCTAAGCTTATTTGTTACTGGGGCCACAGTTGAGACAGACAGCCAAATTTTTCTTCCTGATGTATAGGATGCATAGTTAAATTTCATTGGGGAAAAAAAACTGCTGATAGAAATGTCATATGATACATTGTTTTCAAATCTTTTTTGAAGATTTGTCTTCAAAATCTCTAGCAACTTTAAATAAATTATGTGTATATAATGGTCATTTTGTAAGGGAATGCTAATGTCTTGATAGCCCTTTATTCTTCAACCTGAGAGGAACATTGGCGGTAGCATCTGTTGTATTACAGCTTTTGGACTTGATTTAAAGGACATTGTGCCTGCCTGAACTGTAGATAAATGCATTGTTACAGAGTAGATATTCTCAATGAAAACGTATTTCAAAGTAACTTATATATGATCTGTCCTGCAGCTCTTGATATAGAGTTCAAATAGCAATATCAGTTTGGGGAAGTGCACTCTTGGGAAAAAGAAAGCCCAGGCTTAAATTTTAAATGTTGGATTACTTTAATATTTAAATAGTTAAACAAAAAATGATGTCAAGGTAATCCCAAAATTACAAATTGCATAGATACTTCATTTATATATGACATAGCTGAGGTTCTCCAGGTAATTCCCAAAGTAAAATTTTAAAATAATGAACTAAAAGCAATGTTATTTTAAAAAAAATCAACAACTCATAAACCTCAACTTCCTAAAAATCAACCTCTGACACATTGCAGGTGGGTTCTATTTTATTAAAGGATGTAAATTAACATGGGCTGCTTTAAAATTGTTTTGAACTAAAACCTGAGCCCAAAAATTGCACAAAACCCAGGTGGTTCTTTATGCTAGGAATAATTCCCCTGAGTTGCTCCAAACTAATTTCTAAGACTTATACTTAAAGTGCCCATTCTCCTGCCCACCAATACAACTAGAACTGGCCCTGGAGGAAGGAGAACCACTGCGAATCAATGTTGTTCACTTGCAAGTCTCTTAAGTTATTAAAGAAGAGCAACCAAGACAGCTGAGTGGTCAAGTAGAGTCTGGATGGGTGCACTACTCCCATCCCAATCCCGCCAAAGGCCTCCCATCAGTAATACCAAAGGTGTCTCAATACACATCTGGTATCCTTCCCCACTTTCTTCCCCTTGTGGCAAAGATAGGGGAGAAAAGCTTCCCTGAAATTACATCATTATCTGCAGCATACCTGCCCTACCCCGTTCTCTCTCCCTCCCTTCACCTGCTCACCCTTTGCTAGCAAAGCAGAAGGGGAAAAAAGGAGGGGCTGTATTCCTGCTTTCCCTGCTCATTCTGTTGCCATGGATGGCAGGAGAAGCAGAGAAGCTCATTTGATGCAGCCCATGGGGATCACAGAACTAACAGCAGCAGTCCCACGGGACAGGGGCTCAAAGGAGGCACTTCCCATCGCTAGACAGAGCTACTTCTCTGGTTTGAAGATCTGCAATGTTGCGGGCGCCTCACACAGTTGTTTCCGCTGGCGCACTTTTCTGCTGTTACACCACGAACAGTGCTTTAATGCAGCCGCGTGAAAGTGCCTTCGGGGACAACGCGACACATTCCACCATTGCATGGTGGTCCCCTACACCATGCAAAGGCAATATGTTATTAGAAATTAACTGTAGCAAGAGTTGCAAGATGGACATACTAGCGTTTTCTCTACTTCCTAATCGGCATTCTTTATTAATCGACATTTTTACGTCCCTGCAGTTAAGAAGCTTCCGCGGTCTCGCTCCGTCGACTAAGAGCTCCTTGCCAGTCTCTCCTGCCCTCATTCAATATGGCGCCACCGACCACTGCGCGGAGCAAAGGACGATCTTGTGGGCGTCAGTGGATCCTCCGGTGTGATTCTATGGTCTGCGTAAGCCGGAAATTTACCTTCCCCTTCCCTCAGCGCTTGTTGTGGAAGTGGCTGTTGAGAAAGCGGGGAGGTGAGGACAGCTCGGTTCTTTCCTTCCCCCTCGGCGGGGTCGCAGGTGAGAGGGCGCCAGCCAACCGGCGGTGACAGCCCGGGCAATTCTGGGGGGGAGGGGGGCTGATTTCCCGGTAACGGGGGTAATGGCTCAGCTCGACGCTGGCGAGAAAGGATTGACTTTGGGGCTCAGTGTCTTTTCAGGAGAGGTCTCATCCCCGTCCTAGTGATTTTGCTTGCCATGCAGACTGCCTGTCATCAGCACTAAGGCGCACTTTAGCAAAGGAAGAGAGCCGCCCAACGTCGGGGCATTATTAGTGCCTTTGTTTTATCGTCACAGAATTTTATTCCAGAAAGGTGGAGAGTCCTGTGACATTTTAAATATTAACCGGCATATTTAGAGATTAGAGTTCAGTTGGATAAGTCAGTCCGTTTCTCTTTCTGCCCGTCTATCTCTGAAATATAAGATTAGGTCTGATGATCTGACATTGAGTTACAGAATTAATATTGTTTTATTTCATGATCTTCTGGCCCTCTTTTGTGTATTTGTGTTTGAAACATTTTTTTCCTGTCTAATCTGTTCTTTACTTCTCACTGTGGGGCATGCCATATTATACAACTTTTTAGATAGGTGACCAAAACTTGTATATTTCTCTGTGAGTGAATGATCCAGTGAATAGTGAGTGACATAGCTGAGCCAGGAAGTAGAATGAAATACTGAGAGTTAATAAGGAACACATAAATAGTATGCTGTAAAATGGAAAATGGAAATGAGGGGCATGTACATTTAAAAATAAGAGTGATGACTCTGCTTTGGTATTTCTGGTAAAGGTGTTGCTTCACTTTAAAAAAAAAAAAAGAATCAGTGGTGGTCAGACTAATTTTGTTCCAGGAGTCTCCAAGCTTTCAATTTTCTGTAATTTAAATGTACTGCATTTACTGTTTATCAATTCAATTTGTGCTTTGTGTTTTCTATCATTATCTCTAAATGGATACAGAAAGACAGTTAAACAAATAGTCAACAAAACCAATTAAAACAGAGCCAGTTTGGTCTAAAGCAGGGGTTCCCAACCAGAGGTGCTCGCACCCTGGGGGTGCGAGATGATATTCCAGGGGGTGCGAAAACTTGGGTTTTCAAAATTATAGTGTATATGCGTAATTCGTTGCTGTTATTTCAAACTTTTGTAAGGGGTGTGAGAATATATCAGAAGCGTTCTAGGGGTGCGGGGTATAGAAAAGTTTGGGAACCACTGGTCTAAAGGTTAAGGCACCAGTCCAGAAAGCCGGAGACCATGAATTCAGGTGCTCCCTTAGCTATGAAAAGTCTGCTGGGTAACCTTGGGCCAGTCACTCTAAGCCCAACCCACCTCACAGGGTTGTTGTTGTGGAGAAAATAGGAGGAAAAAGATATGTTGGATATGTTCACTGCATTATTTCTAAAAATAATAATAGAAGGGGATATAAAATAAAACAAAATAAAAATCCATGGCTAAAGAGGAATTTAAGTTGCTCAGTGCAAGGGAAACTTGTACTTATCTTTTTGGTAACAAATTCTTATTGGCTAATTTAAGTAAAGAAAATGTTCTTTAACAGTTTCTGGAATATCGTGAATGTGCCTTTCTCATTGTATAAGCCTATGACTAGGGAGGGGAAAAAAGCCAAACAATTTTGCCAAAAAATAAGCAACCACCAAAGGGCCTTAATTCATATGGTCAATCACTGATTTTGAAATGAACTTCAGTTACTATAGTGCAAGACTTTTGCATTTTTTTTTCAGTCAAAGAGAAAGACCAATATGTGAAGCCTGTAGAATAGATTTTGATGTTAAGCTCAAAGGCAAATCCATGTAACCACTACTAGATTTGCCTTTGAGCTTAACATCAAAATCTATTCTACAGGCTTCACAAATTTGTCTTTCTCTTTGACTAAAAAAAAATGCAAAAGTCTTGCACTATACCTAGATAGTAACTGAAGTTCATTTCAAAATCAGTGATTGACCATATGAACTAAGGCCCTCTGGCGGTTGCTTATTTTTTGGCAAAATTGCCTGGCTTTTCCCCCCCTCCCTAGTCATAGGCTTATACAACGAAAAAGGCACATTCATGATATTCCAGAAACTGTTAAAGAACATTTTCTGTACTTAAATTAGCCAATAAGAATTTGTTACCAAAAAGATATATATATATCCTTCCCTTCCATTTGCATTAAAAGGGATTCTGCTCCAAATTGTATGCATGGGGAAAAAGGAATAATTAAAACTTTCTGTTTCTGCTGATTTTCTTCCTTCAGCATAATCACTTTAGGCATCCCTAGGTGAAAAGAAGGTAATAGCCTTTAGATGGTACAAATTTAAATATATCTTTTTGCAAAATTGAATGCATATCTACTATTTATGTGTAGTTGCTTACAAATTCAAAATAAGAAAACAATTTATAGGGCAGATGCAAAATCTTGGAAACTCAGTACTTTGTAAACTTCCTCTGGCTGAAATAACAATTTTTGTACATTTCTTAAAGAGACTTTGAAGTGTTTCTATTTGCCTATTTGCCTTCTTTGCAGAGCTCAAAAAATATTCTTTGGCCTTTATCTTTTTGCATGTACTGTATATATGAGCTCTCCCCATAGATTTTCAACTATATTCAAATCTGGTTTCTGTGAAGACCATTTCCAAACCTTGATCTTTCTTATAATACTTCATAGTTGATTTGAAAGTGTGTTTTAGATCTGTTCTATTTAAATTTGTACCATGTAGAGGCTGTGTCAGCTTCTGTTCATTCTGAGATTCAGTAGCATATCCAAACTGACGTAACTTTTTTCATATTCTGCACAAAGTTACTTCTTTGTTTCCAGAAAGGGCAAAAAGACAATTTCTGGTAGAATGTACTTTCAGTGTTTTCAGTGAAATTGTTCTCAGCATGTCATGTTTACTTTAAGATATGCACATATATTTAAAAACTTGAAATGTTTATGTTCAAGACATTGGTAGACATTCAAACATTTTCAAGGTTAGTACTGTATAGTCATAGGTATATTAACCTGGAAGACCTACTCTGATTAATATGGGTTACTCTGTTTATATTTTCAGTTTTAATCTCACATCTGTCATCATAAAACAGTGAAAAGTTTCCTTTTCTTATGTTCTTCCTGCTTTGTACAAAGAAAGGATGGGGAATGGGGTATCAAACAATATGTGCATCATGTAAATACTAACACATAGGTTTCTGATTATGCAAATGATTTACACTAAGTATGTAATTGTAAAATCTGCATTATGGCATAATCACAATTTGTTATGAATGCTGCTGAAATGTAAGGAATTTTACACTAATATTAACTGGGACTAATTTGTCTGAAATCATTTCTCTTTAAAGCTTCTTTGCTACTATAAAATATATTCCAAGACACCTTGAGTTAGGTAATGGGATCAGAGAACAGTGCTCTAAAGCGTGATGCAGTGGAAGAACCTTCATTTACACTACCTTCTGGAGTCAATATTTATTCAGCAATATTGCAGCATGACAAACTTGCTTCAGTGTTTGTTTACAATAGAGAGAATGAAGACAATGTTAACAGAGCTGCCAAGGTATTTAAATATTTATTATATTATTACTATTTGCATAGAAATTTCTGAAATCTCTTTTCAGTAGAAATTTCAAGGGCAATTTATGGGGAAAAGACACATGGCCTTTGAAATAGCAGCACAAAAAGTAAAGTTGAGCTTAATTCCTAGTGATTACTGATGTAGAACATAGAATATATCACTACATAGAGTATTATTCTGACAGGATAATGTTTGGATTCACAACATACTTGATCATTGTTGTTTTGTTATAATTTATTGAATATATTGGGTTTGTAGAAATATTAAAATATAAACCATGTTTTACAAAACACAGTGACTATATTCTCACAGGTAATTAGCAATTATATTATGCTTAGCATTTTATGTTCTATTTACATTCAAAGCTAGGCATGGGAAGAAAATAATAATGGTTACCGTGTTTCCCCAAAAGTAAGATCTATCCTGAAAATAAGCCCTAGCTTGATTTTTGGGAGTGGGCCTAATATAAGCCCTACCCCAAAAATAAGCCCTAGTTTTGGGGTGAGGCGCATGCCTAAAAATCAAGCTGGGATGAGGGGGTGGAGCCGCCCCACAGGCCTCATACCCACTTTCCAGGCCTCCCATGAATCAACACCTGCCTCTCCTTGCCAGCCCACCTCTTCTGTGGCATCCCCAGGCCGACATTTTGCAGTCAGAAGCCTTTCTGGAAGGCCTCTGCAGCCGAGAACTGAGCTATGGATTCAATCCGTAGCTCAATTTTCAGCGGCATAGGCTTTCCGGAAAGGCCTCTGACTGCAAAATGCAGGCCGGAGCTCTATTCTCAGCTGCAGAATGAAGCTGGTCCTTCGGCTGCAGAAGAAGTGGGCCGGCTGGACGGGGCTGTCGGTGCCGCCACGAGGTGAGTGGAAAAGACACCCCCTGAAAATAAGACCTGGTGCCTCTTCTGGAGGCAAAAAAAAATAAGATTGGGTCTTATTTTCAGGGAAACACAGTAGATACGGTATATAAATAAGAATAGAATAGAATAGAATAGAATAGAATAGAATAGAATAGAATAGAATAGAATAGAGCTGGAAGGGACCTTGGAGGTCTTCTAGTCCAGCCCCCTGCTCAAGCAGGAGAACCTATACCATTTCAGACAAGTGACTGTCTAGCCTCTTCTTAAAAATCTCCAGTGATGGAGCACCCACGATTGAAGGAGGCAGGCTGTTCCACTGGTTAATTGTCCTCACTGTCAGGAAGTTTCTCAGACACTGATAAATATTTGTAGAAACTGCCCATTTTACATAATATTGCTGACAGATCTTCCTGCACTGATGACTTAATTTTGTGTGATATAATTAGAAAGTTTTATAACTGCATAAATATATATTCAGGCTAGTTGTTTTCAAAAAAATGATGTTTCTAATTATTTGGCTCATAATTGCTTTCTTGAAATCACTGATAGCCTAACCCTAAGAGCTGAAGTGTTTCTAGGACTGTTTTTTTTCTACTGCCATTTCCAGTATTAGATATTTATCTAATGGAACTGAGGAGAAACTTCCTGACAGTTAGAACAATTAACCAGTGGAACAACCTGCCTCCAGAAGCGGTGAATGCTCCAACACTGGAAGTTTTTAAGAAGAGACTGGACAGCCATTTGTCCGAAATGGTATAGGGCACGGGTCGGCAACCCGCGGCTCCGGAGCCGCATGCGGCTCTTTGATGCCTTACCTGCGGCTCCGGAGCCTCCTCCGCCATTTTGGCGGGCGCGCGCGCGCATGCGCGGGCGGGTGCGGGGGGTGCGCGTGCGCAGGTGCGCATGCGCGAACGACGCGCGCGCATGCGCTAACGGCGCGCGCGCATGCGCGGGTCCGCGGGTGCGCATGCGCGGGTCCGCGGGCGCGCGCGCATGCGCGAACGGGGCCGCGCGCATGCGCGGCTCCCAGCGTTTTTTTTTTTTAAGCTAAATGGGTCCGTGCGGCTCATCCGAAGTTTCGGATGGCCGACCCATGGTATAGGGTTTCCTGCCTGAGCAGGGGGTTGGACTCGATGACCTCCAAGGTCCCTTCCAACTTTATTATTATTATTATTATTATCCATATATTTTTCATCAAGATTGGTTTGTCCTTTGCACAATAAAACATTGTCTGAGATGAAAGCTTACACTACAGTAAGTTATTGGTGCTATTGTTATGTCATATATTAGTGCTTGAAATAGGGGCAGAGTTGGTATCTGAGGATTTGACTTTTGTTTATGTATCACTGTGGCTGATAAAGTATTTCTGATTTGTAACTGTTTTAGATTGGTTGGCTGTTATTTAGTAAAATTATAGGCATTGCAGAAGAAATTATACACTTTTTTACGTGCAGGTAGTATTTGCTTAATGACTGGTCGCATGGTGATCATTCAAAGTTACAACAGACACCAGGCACTCTTCCCTCCCCCCCCCCCCCCCGCCATCAGGTACCCATCACTCGATTTCAAAATTTCAACAGCCATATCCGGTCATGGGATTGCATTTTGGGCATATGGCTACTGGCTCACATTTATGGCCATTTGAGCATCCTACAGTCATGTGACTGCAATTGTTGACATTTTTTGCCAGTTTTTGGCATTTACTTTCAGTTTCCAGCAAAAAAAATGCTCATGGGATAAAATGGATTTGTTTAATGACTGCTGTATTCACTTAACAACTGCCACAAAAAAGTTGGCAAAATTGGGTGCGGTCACATGACGACCCACTTAATGATCACAACAACTTATGACTGTAACTCAATTATGGTCGTAAGTTGAAGACTATCTGTATTTTACTAAATACGTTCAGGCAGATTAGCTGTGAATTTGAGCCCTTCTCCAAAACGTCTGTGGTTTAGAAATACCTTTTTAATTCAGTGAATGAAAAGAAATATACATGCTTTCATCTATATAAGAAATAGATATGGGCAAAATATTTCAAGGCTGAAATGTTCTAACACCAGAATATTTTCCTCAGTTTTCAAGATGTGTTTTAATTTTATTGGAAGTATTCCACCTACAAATAGGCCATTCTGACATCAGAACCCTTTAAATAAAATTGAACGGGATGTTTCAGTATTTGGACATTTTGGTCTCAAAATATTTTGCATATGTGGAGTTCTTGGTGCTCTCTGAGTGTTGTTTGCTTAAATATGTTTTATTAGGTAACTTGTTACCTCATAACTAGGTGACATCATCAGTTTTACATATCTATAGTAAGGGAAGGTGAAATTGTTGTCCAATTTGCATTGCCCGTGATCTTCAAAATAATTTTAAATATTTTCAGGTCAGGTGAGCTCAAAAAAGCTCTGCCAATTGTAATTTTATTAGTGTCTTTTCAATTACTTTAATCTCTTTTTAAGAAATAAATGCATGGGGTGGTATTTCTTGTAACATGTTCTTAAATATAATTGGGAAAGGTTTAAGTATTCTTTGATTTTGTAAATATATGGATTAAGCATATGGAATTACTTTTAAGAAGAGTGAGTTAAAATTATTATATATATCAAATAAAGGCTATGACAAATTGCAAGAAGTAAATGTCAAAACTGTTGTATTTGGGGAATCCTAAAGGTTTTGATTTTGTGTCTGCATTTATATTATTTGGATTGTAGTGAGTGATTTTGCAGACATTTTGCATACTGTATAGAGCATTTACTGCTACAGACTAAAACGTTTCATAGAATTGTTTGTGAGTTGTCCTTCAAAACCATTACAGACTTACAGAAAAATGTAGATAGCCTACATGTAAATCACCTATTAGATGTTATTTAAAATTAGGCTTTTGGAGTACCAGGATTTTTTGTCTCATTTTATGTATGAGGCTAGAATTTGAAACCAAAATATAGGTGGAAGTTCTGATTGCTAGAGAGCAAATTAGAATTAATTTTGTCCAAATATTCTAATGAAATATTCAATTTGTTTAGTAACCATATGGAAATCATGCTATACAGAAAGGAAGTGTATAATATTTGTCTTCTTCCCCTTTCACTATTGGATATGAAGTGTGTGCATATAATAATATGTATGTCATACTGAGTGTTTTGTTTTGTTTTGTTTGCATTTTGAAAGCACTTGAAAACTTTACGCCACCCTTGCCTTCTGCGCTTCCTTTCATGTACTGTGGAAGTAGATGGAATTCACCTGGTTACAGAGCATGTGCAACCACTGGAAAAGGTCCTGGAGACTCTCTCTTCTTCAGAGTTATGTGCTGGAATCTATGATGTTTTGCAGGCTCTTGTGTTTCTTCATGATAGGGTGAGTGTGATGATTAAGCACTTTCCAATCAAAATAAAGACAGAGACATATGGAGATAGGCTTTTGTTAATTTGTTACTTTAACACTATATTTCGTGTGTCTATCATATGTTAGGTGTTTCTTTTTACTGCTTTAGGTTTTTTTTGTTTTTTAACATAATTTTGTGTCACCTAATGGAAAATAGATCACATTATGCTGTATTTTTACATATCTGCATTTTTGGAAGCTAAAAGAATTTTTCATAGGCCTGATTTAGGGAATGTGCCCAAAGCACAGTTTTCATTCTGTTTTGTCTCTATTCTGGAACCATCCTTTGATCATCACTTTTGTTAGCCTCAGAATGTTGAGAAGAGACAAAGAAAACTCATGAGCCAATCATTTATCTGCCAAGCTAACCAATAGGAGAGTTCAAAAATGATATTCAAATATCATTCTACCCCCTAAGCTGTCATAGTTTCCAGAATAAGAAAAATCCTTTCAATCTTATCCAAATAATAGAAAATTAATTGCCACTATCATATTTTCATTGTATTTACGTGGTCTTTGAAAGAATAAGCAGTTATAGTATTGTAGGAGAAGGAGCCATCTTGTTGTCAAGCATTCTAATTAAATTAAAAAGTCATTGTTGGGTTGCTGGAAGAATATGTCAGCATTGTTACAACCAATCATTTTCAGTATTGCTTTGACAATGGTTGCAGGGCAGGACAGGGCAGTGTAAAGTTCACCTAAGCTAGGGGCTGGGAGACAGGTGAACAAGAATTTAGGATCGTGTTTATATAAGGAGGAATATCAAAATGGGCATTTTAAATAGGGATGATGAAATTGACTTAAAGGCTTGCTAATGGAGGTGGTTGTGTTCCTTCTGTAGCTTAGTTAAATTGCAGACACTATGTTTTGTGCCCAGGAGGTCGTCCTTGGTGAAGTAAGAGTAAAAGAAACGTAAAAGTAAATTGCCTACTAGTCCAAGAATTGTAGAAAAAAGTCCACCTATACTTGTATAGAGTGAAAAAAGCACTGATTCCTCTCTCAAAACAAACCAATGTTATGAGGACAGGCAGGTCTGGAATAAATCTCAGAGTGACACAAAGAGATCCTTCAATTTTTTTAAGCTGCTATTTTATATTGGGCTTGTTTTTATTTGATTCATGGGCAAAAGTTTTCAAAATCAAACAAATTCATTTGGCTTATGCTTTGTTTCAAACCCAGAGGAAGCACAATTTTATAATGTTAATAATTTTAAAAGTCTATTACGCTTTACACTTTATTCTGGATTTTACATTAGATTTTGTTAAGGTGGGATAAAAAAAATTGGTGAAGAGAATAAGGAATAAGAAGTAATGCAGGAGAAAAAAAGATAGTCATATTGGATAGGAATAACAGCATGAATTTGATTTGTGCCTGGAGACTGGAGATGAATTTCTTCTAATTAAACACATACTTGGTCATGGAAATAATTATCTGGCCCTAGATGCCTTGTGTACTTAAAGTAACTATAAGAAGTGGCAGAATAAATGTAGTTAATGGAATAGGCAACTGAAAAGATAGAATTATGGATTTTAGTTCTTCGTATTTGGAGTTCTATTTGAGCACAGTGTCCTCAATTATTTTCTTTAGTGGTTATTGATGAATAGTTTTTCCACAACTAAAGCAAGCAAACTCTTTTTCTCCAGATGTGTGTGAGTAATAAACTGATTAGTATAAACTTGGCCTGACATAACACTCCCTTCTTTCTAGTTCTCCAGTGGGATATAAAGTTCCTGTGTGGTTTTGACTGCTGTCCTCTGTTGTCTCAGGATATCTAATTAGTACTAACAAGACTTTTACATTTAACTATTCCCAGTCTTACTATGTATTTTTTATCTTTTTAAAAACACCTACTAGGGAAACCTAACCCACAATAATATCTGCTTATCCTCTGTATTTGTGAGTGAGGATGGACACTGGAAATTAGGAGGCATGGAAACTGTCTGCAAGCAGAATGAAGCAACAGCAGAGGTAGAGTCAAGCACCCTATTCTGTTGTCACATACAAGGGAACTACTTCCTGTTCCTTGAATGGTCTTCACTATTGCATTCTACTCTCTTGAATAGTTTGGATATTTTTAAATTCCAACATGTGTGAGTTTATTAGCCAGTCATGTTGCCTTATTTCTTTTTTCAGAGCTATTAGTAGGGTCCCCAAACTAACAGCACTGAACAAGAAGACACAAAGCTAACTGAAAAGGTTCAATAAACAATTATGTAGGGATATTGTTGCAATCTTGCAATGACATACATATATTTAGCTCTAATGAAGACACTACTTTGCTAAAGATGAAAGAATATGATCTCCTGTGGGCTCTTGATATAAAATAATTTTAAATTGGGATTCACTACAATGTTCTAATTGCTGTGGCATGTGAGGATTTGGCTTTCCCAGCTTTGACCAAATAAGAAAAGTGAAATTATACTATTCTCAATTAAGGTTGTAAGAATGATACCTGACTTCTGTATTTGCGAAGTGTACAGTGAACAGAGATGGGACAGAATCTACTATTAACTTTCAGTAGTTATCAATATTTAATATCCAGTATACATCAGTTGCACTTCCTGTTACTCTCAGACAAATTACACACTTGTCTTTTAGGGACAATGATTTTGCTCTGTGATATAGCCATTTTTTAAAAATATTTCACAATCTTATTACAGAAGCTTTGGGTTATATGCAACATAGCTTGAAATGATGCATTGGGATTTTGGAGTGTCAGATAATGCATCAACAGTAGAGGGGTAGAGAAATGCTGTTTGAATAAATATTTAGATGTGTGGTAAGGAAAGGACAAAGATAACATATATAGGTTTCTGTAGCTTCTCTTTCTGACACAAGTTCCTCTGTGTTAATATGGCTTTCCATTGTTTCACCCATTGTAGTTTCTGCATAGTATCCAGTCAATACGAGAGAAGACAGGAATTACACCTGAAGAACAGGTAAACGTTATCATTGTTTATACAGAAGAACTCTGCTGAGACCAATCTAAAAGATAACTTGAAAAAATAGTTTCTGTTAATGTGTGTTTAATTGTAAATGTATAGTAATCAAAAGGTAACTCTTCATTGTCTGTTGCATGCATATTATAAAAGATATTTTATATCTTTTAAAGATATCAAGATGGTATGGTACCATTCAGTGTTGGACCCATCTGTAAGGAAAACTGATAAAATTGACATAAGAGTTACATTCTTAAAAATGTTGGTTCTGAAGTTCCCTCCCTAAATATATTTACTTTGAATTTCAAATTTATCAGATCCAGAAGTTCAACATGATTTTTAAAAGCAAATTTAATATATGACATCTTTTGAAGTTAGGCTTTCATTTAAGAACTGAGGCAAAAATTCATTCAAACAGAATTTTTGTACTAAGTTACTTGATATACTTTTAAAATATCTATGATGTAAAATGAGAATAATTTTTTATTTAATGCTTTTCTGAATTACGCAATTACATTGAAACTTTTTTTTAAACTTTTTATTGATTTTCTAATGTTACGATTATATCTTTGAAAAGCAACGTGGCGGCTGAGTTACAATAATTCAATTACATACAGATATTATTGGTACAAATCTCCAACTATTACAGCCAATATTTCCTCTCTTTTTTCCTTAATATATACTGTCTTATTTCAATTAGTATACTTCTTATTCTGTCAATCAGATAAAAAATAACTTTCTTGCATTTATCAATATTTTTTAGTTTATATATGTCTTAATTGTTTTAACATTCCATCTTTTAGACCAGGGGTAGGCAGCCTTAGCTCTTTTATGACTCGTGGACTTCAACTCCCAGAATTCCTGAGTCAGCATGGCTGGCTCAGGAATTCTGGGAGTTGAAGTCCACAAGTCATAAAAGAGCCAAGGTTGCCTATCCCTGTTTTAGACCATCAATAACCTAGTAAATTTTTCCCAGTTTTAATTTTCCATTAATATTTAAGTTTAACGTTAATAGTTAAACTATTAGAAAGATCAGTCTGGCTTTCTGCCAAAAAGACAGTTAAGGGATAATGTGTGGACTGTTTTGAATATTATTGAATATTTACAATATCATAATGAGAAATAGGCAGCTTTAATATTCTTGGATGCAGAGAACGCCTTTGACAATTTAATGTTGTCAGATGCAATGTTGAAATGTTGGAAATGCAAAAGTAAAGGGATCTTTTATTACTTATGGTGGACATGTGACAAAGCAAAGAAATATTGGAGTAGGATTCACATCCTAATACAGAAGATTCTCAAAGTGAATATAAAGATAAAGCCAGAAACTTTTCTTTTGGTTTTAATGAAAAAGATGTGGGGGAAAAAATTGGAACTTTGATGCTATATATGATGACAGCAGCATATGCTCAAAAATGGAAGGACACTTTGATTCCCACAATGGACGAATGGCTGCAAAAATCGATGGAGTTAGCAGAGATGGCTAAACTGACTGCTTTGATTAAAGAAAAAAACACAACTACTTTTGTTTCTACTTCTGGAAACTTCTGAACTTTGTGCTCGAGATGGAAAAAAATGAAACTTTGATTTCGGGTTTTACTGATTAGATAGGGTTGTTGTTATAGAAATGACTAGTTTATACTATTATGTAAAAGTAAAAGGTTGAGGTTTGATATTATCTTATTCTACTGCACCAAAGGGAGCCCAAAGTCAACGCCTTTTCTTTCCTTTTACCTCTTTTTCCTACACTTTTCCCTCCTCCCTCCCTCCCTATCTTTCTTATTATTTTCTTTTGTATTTTTGTAATTTATATTACAAATTAATTAAAAAAAGAAAAAATAGCTCTTATCAAATTGATGACAATATAATGTTGGGCTAAAGCATAAATTTTTAGGAAACATTAAAAGCAGTTTGCAGTTATACAATGTTTCTGTAAAAGTTCGTGTTGTTACTTTTAGCTGATTCTTTTTGCTTGATTTTGCTCTTTCTACTTTTTATGTCAGTTTGATAAGAAATCCCTTTATCACACATCTAGATAATTTATAAATATTTTGGGTAGCATACAGTATGTAAGACGAAAATCCTGTGTGACACACTGTTCAAGATGTCATTTTAAATTAATGATGAACCATTAATGAATACATTAAGTATTCAATATTCTTGATTTCAAAATTTCTGCTGCTACAGCCAGGTGGATAAGCAGCTAATTGAACAAGCATCAAGTATGCTTGCTCAACTAGCTGCTGATCCACCTATCTGTAGTAGTAGAGATTTTAAAATTAAGAATATTACCTTTGACAAAAATATGTTAGTCCTAGAAAAGAATGCATTATTTTCTAGATGTTCACAAATTTGATCACTTAATTATTTTCCTGGAATTTTGCTTTACTATCAGACTCTCATCTGTAATTTCAGTTTATTCCCCTAATTGAAGATGATAGAAATTTCTTGTTATGAGTATTTTGTATCATCTCTCTCCATTATTTCTCAAATAATGTCTGCAGGCTCTTTATCATCCTGGGAGTAACTCCTGTGGTTCTGAAAACCTGAACTTTAAAAAAGTACTTTAAAAGCTACTTTAAAAAGTATTCTCTAAACCTTTCTTGTAGAGCCTCTTCTTGCTGTTTATCTTGTCTATTTAATGCTACTTGCCCACTGCAAGGGTTTCTTCCCTGATGATGCCCTTGATTTCAGAACCAAAAAAGTTCTTTGGTTAATGTATCTCTTACCAAGTGCCGTGACTCTGGCCTTAGCCTTATTGTAGGTCAAAAAGCTCCTCCTAGATTATATGCTGTTTCTTCTATACTCTGTGTATATCTTTTTTTTATTTAAAATAAAGTCTCCTTGTTTTGGTAATTTTTCTCTTAATATGGTACTCTTTGTATTTCAATAGAAAGATGTACATACTGTATATTTTTAAATATTTAAGGAAATATGATATATTTAAAGGTAATGTTTCGGAAATGGTTAGGGTCTTCCATATAATATTTTTATTCCCCAGTCTGCAGACTTCCAGCTTCTTCCTGAAGGCCATGGGCATTCCCGAGATGCCTACTCATTTGGTGTAATGGTTGAAAATCTGCTTACTTTTTTAAATGAAGAAGGTAGGAATTCTTGGAAATAGAATGTATTGCCTCAAATGTAAATGCACTCACAATTCAGAATGGATAAAAGGAAATACTTTCATATACAGTGTTTACTGGAATTGTGGAACATGTTTCTGCTTGTGGCTTTCAATATTGATCTTGTTGACCACCATCTGTAGAGCAGGGTAGGACAACTCACAATGGCCAAGTCGGCATGGATGGGTGGGCGCACTGGGTAGGCATGGATGAGTTGCTGCGACTCGATAAGCATGGATGAGTTGATGCATATGAGTGGGCTTGAACCAGTCGGCACAGATGACTCGGTGCGAATGACTCGGAGTGGCCAAATGGGCACAGATGGGTGGGTATGGCTGGGTCAGTGGGGAACAAATCACACTGTCCAACTTGATATGGGGACAACTTGGTGCCCCACGAGCTCCTTGCCTCCCTGAACTGACAGCAGCCAAGCATGCAGCTGGATGCAGGTTCATTCCATCCCAGCACCACAATCTCAAAGGGAGAGAAACCCATGAAATCTCCCAGAGCCCATGCTGGAGCCCAATGATGGTTGATCCACCGCTCTGAAAACAAGTTCCCCCTTGTCCCCACCTTCAGTTGGCTGGTGTGACTTGTTCCACGCTGACCTGGCCATGCCTACCCAGTGCTGTGCCCAATTGGCCACCGAGTAATCTGCGCTGACCCAACTGCGCCCACTCGTATGTGCCCACTCGGCCACCCCACACCCAGTTGGCCAATGCGTCCACCTGATCCCGTCCACCCAGTCACACCCACCAGCCTGAGCCCACCTGGCTGCACCGAATCTTCTGTGCTGACCCGGCGCGCCCCCTTGTCCGCTGCTGCCTAGCCACACCCACCCATCTGCATTGAGCTGGCCATTGTGAATTGTCCCATTCTGCTCTAGAGAGCACAAGATTAGAAAGTTCTGATTTTAGTAAATAAAAACTCCATGTAAAATCATAAGAACTATCTCTGAAGGAACTGAGTTGTCCATTATTTGTGCCATGATATTTTTTCAGCAGGTAATTAAACACAGTAGGTTTCTTTACAAAATCCTACATTCGCACAATGTCAGTTGTAAAATATTGCCTTTCAAACCTGGCAGTGAATAACTTCAGGGATTGTGTATTAGAATCCTTAGAAGAGATTTTTCAAAAATCAGTCTTATATGTCATTTAATATTAATCCAAGGCAGCAGTGGTTTGAATATCCTGCTGTATAGATTGGATCAGTAATTGATATAAAACTTGACAATTTTTAATGAAGTTGCTTATTGTCTTTAATTTTAAAATTTGGAATCTTCCTTCCTGATCCCAAGCAGAATAATTCCGTTTTTTTGACTTGTGGAGCAAATAAACTTATAAACTCTTCTGTGCATCTGTGCATCTTCATTTATTTTCTCAGAGTTTTCAAGTAGAAAACCTGTTCTTCACTTCCATTCCTTTGAAATAATCTTCTGTTATATTTCATTGCCATTTCAGTACCTGTATCTTCATTTAGTTCATTTTATTTTCTTCTTATAGCCACTATAAGGAAAAAAGAAGCTGTTCTGGAGAGTTAATGTTTGCTTAAGGTGCAAAAGAATAAATCATTTTCATTTTTCAATATGCTCTCTTGTTTTGACAGAACTTTTTGTTCTTAGTTTCAAAGAGAATTTATTATTAAACTTTATGTTTTAGTTTCAGAGGATGTACTTTCCCGCTTTCAGCATACATTGCACTCCACTTTGCTCAATCCAGACCTAACATGCCGCTCCCCACTGTCCAACCTACTGTGTCATGAATTTTTTAGGTAAGTATGTTACTGAAATATAAACTAACTTGTCAAAACTTTACTGAACGTGTTTTGTTTTCTAATTAAACATGGGTGAAAGGATAGGATAGGATAGGATAGGATAGGATAGGATAGGATAGGATAGGATAGAATAGAATAGAGCTGGAAGGGACCTTGGAGGTCTTCTAGTCCAGCCCCCTGCTCAAACAGGAGAATCTATACCATTTCAGACAAGTAACTGTCTAGTCTCTTCTTAAAAACCTCCAGTGATGGAGCGCCCATGATTTCTAAAGGCGAGCTGTTCCACTGGTTAATTGTCCTCACTTTAGAAAGTTTCTCCTTAATTCCAGGTTGCTTCTCTCTTTGATCAGATTCCAACCATTGTTTCTTGCCCTGCCCTCTGGTGCTTTGGAGAATAGTTTGACCCCCTCTTCTTTGTGGCAGCCTCTCAAATACTGGAATACTGCTATCATGTCACCCTTATTTCTTCTTTTCTTTAGACTAGCCAAACCCAAGTCCTGCAGCTGTTCTTCATGTTTTAGTCTCCAGGCCTTAGATTTTAGTTGCTCTTCTCTGAACTTTTTCCAAAATCTCAACATCTTTTTTGTAGTATGGTGACCAAAATTGGTTTCAGTATTCCAGGTGTGGTCTCACTAGGGTTTTATAAAGCAGTACTAATACTTTGCATGATCTTGATTCTGTGCCTCTGTTTATACAACCCAGGATTGTATTAGCTTTTTTGGCGGCTGCTGCACACTGCTGCCTCATAGTCCAAGTGATCATCCACTAGGACTCCAAGGTCCCTCTCACAGTTACTGATTTTGAGCCAGGTCTTGCCCAATCTGTACTTGTACCTTTGATTTTTCCTGCCTAAATGTAAAACTTTGCTTTTCTCCACATTAAAGTTCATTTTGTTGGATAGGGCCCATTGTTCAAGTTTGGATCCTGAGCTTGTCTTCTGGGGTGTTGGCTCTTCCTGCCAGTTTAGTGTCATCTGAAAATTTGATGAGCCGAATAATAACAAATAAATATATTCTTAGTTAATTTCTATTGTTCTTTCATTAGAAACTAAATAATACTGCAACTGCAATTGCTTCAATCTTGTTGATATATATGAGCAATGATTTGGAGAGTTCTAGTGTTTGCCATAATCTGTGATCAATGCACAAGCAACACTGATACAAAATAAGCTTTTATTAAAAGAATGATCAATATTCTTGTCTACATGTTTTTCTACTGCATTCACCCAGTTTTTATAGCATAGTTTCTGATGTGAAATAGTTAGTGTTTTGTTTTTATTTTTTAACAACTAGCTTGTGCCAGAGCCTGATGCTGATTAACTTGAATTGTTCTTGGGAGAAATCTCTAAGTTTGTGTTTTGGTATCATTACACTGTGGAACATGACTGCATCTTTTTATTTGCAAATGTGTCATTTTTATTCGTGGATGTTGACTTATTCTGTTCTCTTTGTATGTCTTTGCTCAATAATAACCATTTAAACTTTTTCAGAAATGATTTCTTAGAAGTTGTGAGCTTTCTGAATAGTTTAACACTGAAATCTGAGGAAGAAAAAACAGAATTTTTCAAGTAAGAATAAATGTTGACTGTTTTCTTACTTTTGTATATTACTTTCCAAGGCATTTTATAAAGTTCTTTGTTGTTTGTTTGATTGACTACAGTGATTATCGCTTGAGAAACTGAAAATAAAAATAACTGGGAAATGCTAAAGATTTCATGTATAGTTCAGATAACCTCCTAAAAATTGGGAAGTAGCATCAAATTACAAGAAGCTAATTCCTTTTTTTCATTTGTGCAAGTGGTCATCTTCTAAAATCTAGAAAAAAAATTAAAATAAATTTTCAAAGTGGCAGTTCTAAAGCTAGTTATGATAGTAATTCATTACTGTATTATATTCTGATAAATAGATCAGAAACTTGTGTCTGAATTAATAATATGTGTCATTCTTTACTACAGTACTTTACCTTTCCAGTGAAAAAAAATAACTTGAAACCTTTTACATTAGAATTATGTATTCTGCTACTTACCTATGTTACTTGATATAGTTGAAATAATTAGCATTTTATTGGCATTTTCATAAAAATTTGCACATGAATGAAAATATTCCATGGATGAGAATCCTCAAGGGGAAAACAACTCAAGAAGCTTGGGAAATTTTGAAAAGTGAGATAATAAAAGCCCAGTCTAGCACAATACCAACAAAGAAGAAAAATAACAGCTCTCAAAAGAAACCAGCATGGCTGCATAAAGAACTCTGATAAATTGAAAGATAAAAAGGACAAGTATAAAAAGTGGAAAGAGGGGCACATAACTAAGGCAGAATATCAGCAAATAGCCCGAGCCTGCAAAGATGAAGTGAGGAAAGCTAAGGCTCAAAATGAACTAAGGTTTGCGACCAAAGTCAAAAATAACAAAAAAAGCTTCTTTCAACATGTAAAAAACAAGAAAAAAGTTAAGGAAATGATTGGTCCATTAGTGGGGGAAAGTGGCAAGAAGGTGACAAGCAACAGGGAAAGAGCAGAACTATTTAACTCGTTTTTTGCATCTGTCTTTACACAAAGGGAAAAAGCAGTCCAACCTATCAAAAACAGTGCCATAAAAAGCAGAATAGAAACACAAGCTAAGATAGGCAAGAAAATGGTAAGTGAGCACCTGTCCAGCCTAGATGAGTTCAAATCACCAGGACCAGATGGATTACGCCCCAAGGTTCTCAAGGAACTGGCAGATGTGATCTCAGAACCATTGAACTATATTTTTCAAAGATCCTGGAGCACTGGGGAACTACCAGATTACTGGAAAAGAGCTGATGTAATTCCCATCTTCAGAAAAGGAAAAAAAATGGATCCAGGAAATTACAGACCTATCAGCCTGATCTCAATACCTGGGAAGATTCTGGAAAAGATCATCAAACAACGAATCAGCGAACACCTACAGGCAAACAAAGTCATTACTAAAAGCCAACATGGGTTTATCAAAAACAGATCATGCCAAACAAATCTTATTGCATTCTTTGACCAAGTGACAAAATTAGTGGACCAGAGGAATGCTGTGGATATAAATTACTTGGACTTCAGTAAGGCATGTGATAAAGTAGATCACAACCTACTACTTGATAAGATAGAAAAATGTGGGTTAGACAGCATCACCACCAGATGGATTCGTAGCTGGCTGACCGGCCGTACTCAGCGTGTGGTCTTCAATGGAACTGCATCTACATGGAGGGAAGTGTGTAGTGGGGTGCCCCAGGGCTCTGTTCTAGGCCCAGTACTCTTCAACATCTTCATCAACGATTTGGACGAGGGGATAGATGGGGAAGTCATCAAATTTGCAGATGACACCAAGCTGGCAGGAATAGCCAACACTCCAGAAGACAGGCTTAAGATACAGGAAGATCTGGACAGACTTGAACACTGGGCACTATCTAACAAAATGAAATTCAATGGTGAAAAAAGTAAGGTTCTACATTTAGGCAAGAAAAACCAAATGCACAGGTATAGTATAGGTGGTACCTTGCTCAATAGTAGTAACTGAGAGGGATCTCGGAGTCCTAGTGGACAATCACTTAAATATGAGCCAGCAGTGTGCTGCAGCTGCCAAAAAAGCCAACACAGTGCTAGGCTGCATTAACAGAGGGATAGAATCAAGATCATGTGAAGTATTAATACCACTTTACAATGCCTTGGTAAGGCCACACTTGGAATACTGCATCCAGTTTTGGTCACCACGATGTAAAAAAGATGTTGAGATTCTAGAAAGAGTATAGAGAAGAGCAACAAAGATGATTAGGGGACTGGAGGCTAAAACATATAAGAACCGGGTGCTGGAATTGGGTATGTCTAGTTTAATGAAGAGAAGGACGAGGGGGGACATGATAGCAGTGTTCCAATATCTCAGGGGCTGCCACAAAGAAGAGGGAGTCAAGTTATTCTCCAAAGCTCCTGAAGGCAGGACAAGAAGCAACGGATGGAAACTAATCAAGGAGAGAAGCAACCTAGAACTAAGGAGAAACTTCCTGACAGTTAGAACAATTAACCAGCGGAACAACTTGCCTCCAGAAGCGGTGAATGCAATTTGCAAAAGAATGATATAAAAGTTGTTTTATTTATTATAAAGAGTATCCAGAAGCATATATGGTTATGCTAAATTAGGCTGCTAAACAATTCTTGGCTTCAAGATTTTTTTTCTTGTGCCTTTGAATCTGTCTTGATGGGAAGATTTCAGAAGTGGTTTGCCATTGTTTACTTCTCAAGGCTAAGAGAGAGTGACTGGTCCAAGGTCACGAAGATGACTTCATGCCGAAGGTGGGACCACAACTCTGGGACTCCCAGTTTCTAGCCTGATGCCTTAACCATTTTGGGGACACCTTTATTCACTGAGGCCTATTTGAAAATAATATTAAAAGGATTGTTCTCAATATTTCTTTCTATATTATGGAATGCTCTCCATAGAAAAAATTGCTCTGCTTTCTTGGCTATTTGAAAGAGAGATAAATTTAATCTTCAAAGTTGCTTTAATGTGGGAATTTCGATCTGTTAATATCAATTATCAAAAAAGAATGGCTGCATGAACATTCCCAGCCAATTTCCAGTTCAACTACACAGAAATAATATTTTCTATGGAATGTACATAAAATAGGAAATGGCATCATCTACCAGTGCAAAAAGTACATGCTCAAAGTATGTATCTGGTATTGCTTGAGACATTCAGGAAGATGACCTAATAATTGATAAGGAGTTTGTAAACTACAAATGTTCTAGACCAAATTAGCACCCTCCGTGGGGTTGTGTATATGAGTTTCCTACTGGTCAGATATCATGAATTAGAGACTTCAAATCCATAGTTGTGCCTTCATGTGGAGAAGTAGACACTGTGTCTTGTTATTGAGGAGGGTGGAGGCAATACAATAAGGAACTTATATATTTAATTATGTGTCTTTGGTTTCCTTTTTGGTATGATTTGGTGGACAAGTATAATGTGGTTATTTTAAAAAAAGTGCAAGCTTGACAGATTCAATTTCCAGGTTATTAATAGGTTCATATCTGCAAAACTATATTTCTACATTTGGGGATAGAGAACAGTGGAAGAAATTATGGAGCTTGTTCTTATATTCAAAGGGTTTGATCTGTTTTTTTTTAATGCTCGAGGTGAGAAGTGGTAAATGTAAAATATAAATGTAGAAACTGTCTTGAGGCACTGACCAGTTTCTTTCTTAATACAGATTCCTGCTAGACAGAGTGGCTGGCCTGTCGGAGAAGTTGATTGCTTTGCGCTTGGTGCCTCTCCTGCTCAATCAGCTTGTGTTTGCTGAGCCAGTAGCTGTGAAGAGTTTTCTTCCTCATCTTTTGGGGCCCAAGAAGGGTAAACATTGAATACTATCTCTCCAGCATGCATTCAGTCTGAGAGTTGGAATGCCCCAGATGAAGTGCCACAGGATGATATGATTAACCAGGTCATATACATTAGGGGACAAAAATTGTTATGGCTGTTTTCACCTTTTCTGCCATGTTTTCTATCCTGATTTTCTAACTCTTTCACTGAGATAATGGTTGGTCTAAATGTGCTAATAGGGTTTTTTTTCTTAGAGATTAATGAAAGTTGCCATACTGACTTCTTCCTTCCTTCCCATTGGTTTCAGTAAGCAAGTAGTTTTCTGTTTTGTTTTTCACATACCGGTAGTGCTTCAAATGTTAAACAAGGCAACAGATCTTTTTAAAGACTTTTAGTTTTAAATTTTAAATAGTTAAATGTAAAATGAAATAATAATAATAAAGTTGGAAGGGACCTTGGAGGTCATCTAGTCCAACCCCCTGCTCAGGCAGGAAACCCTATACCATTTCAGACAAATGGCTGTCCAGTCTCTTCTTAAAAACTTCCAGTGTTGGAGCATTCACCGCTTCTGGAGGCAGGTTGTTCCACTGGTTAATTGTTCTAACTGTCAGGAAGTTTCTCCTTAGTTCTAGGTTGCTTCTCTCCTTGATTAGTTTCCATCCGTTGCTTCTTGTCCTGCCCTCAGGTGCTTTGGGAAAATAGCTTGACTCCCTCTTCTTTGTGGCAGCCCCTGAGATATTGGAACACTGCTATCATGTCCCCCCTCGTCCTTCTCTTCATTAAACTAAAATATAAAAATTAAAATAGTTGTGGTAATAGTTGTGATAACACCTTTGAATTGCCAGTTTTATCTGGCATCATGTTAACTTTCCAATTTGTTCACCCCAGATAAATTGAGTGACAGCCAGATCAATGGCCTGCTGTCTCCAGCTGTGTTCCAAGCACATGTCAGCCCAGTGCTGCTGAAACTCTTTGAGGTCCACGAAGAGCATGTTCGGATGGTACTGCTGTCTCACCTAGATGCCTATGCAGAACTGTTTACACAGAAAGAGCTGAAAAACATCATATTGCCACAGGTGAAAAACATTGTACATATTGCCCTGCTTCCTTACTTTGTCAGGTAGGGTTGACCAAGATCAGTTCAGGAGGCTTTTCCCCCCAACCTATCTATGCATATGAGATAGATGATACCGATAGACAAACAGACATTTGGATGTCTGGATATATAAATTGGCTAAGGCCATATACCCCAAAAGGGCAGGATAGGATACATCATATATACATATAGCTAAACACATAGGGAGAATGAAGTAACGTTCTGGAAGCATAAAACTGCAATAAATCTCAGTGAATTGATCATAAAATAATACTTAAGTTAGGATGAATATTTAATCTGCTTTTTCTTTCTGTTTGCAAAAAAGAAACTCCAAACTTATATGACTGATTTATGTATGATTGACTTTTGTGCTGAGCTGCAGGCACAAGTCACCTTATGCATTACCTTGTAGTACATTCTAGTTCAGTGGCTTTTATATAGACAGTGAGTAAAAGAAACTTTGCCATGGAAACTTTCAAGGGATTAGGGATGCTGAGCATTCTCATTCCAGCAGACAGCCTTCATGGACGGAGGAGACTCTACATTGCATCCTTTACACATGGAGGAGGACAAGACAAGGGTACTATTCACCTCTTAAGTGAAACAGTTGTTTCTCCCCCCTCCATTTCAGACACTTGCTCTTATTATTTATAGTATCTGCCAATTCATTTGATTACCATGTTCTAAGTTAAACAGTTCATCATTTGGATCATAGCAGGTCAAGTGACAAAATGTATATTGCAACCTCACAACTCAACTCTATCTCTGAAGTACTTACATACAACAAGTATGCTAGTATGATACGAGTAGGAAAGGATGGAGTTTGTGTCATGATATCACAATGCATGTTTTGTCATGTTATTGTGACTAGCTGTGGATACCTGTGCTAGGTAATGTAAGGTAATGTAATTTCAAGACGTGGGTAATTATGTGTGCGTGAGGGAGGGGATTTTCTTTCTAATAAATAGAATTATTAAGGATTGTTGATTTCTGCAGTGAGATTATTTACAAAGATAAAGTCAACCAGTCTTTTTTCATTTCTCTTCAGGAATATGATTCTGAAGTTCTAGCCATCCTTTCCATTTGGATTGATTTTCCCTTTTATCCACCTTTTCTTGTTTACATAATTACACCCATTTAGTATTATCTGTGCTGGGCAGTCAGAAGTGGGAACAAGTATTTGGCATTTCAAAACTCTTTTGTATAAATATTCAATTCTAAATCTACACAAAGCTGATAAATCTGGATGTTATAGCCAAACCAGCTTGAAAATATTGTTGTGGTAGTAAATGCTCCAAAAAACTACCTTTTGGGATATCTGCCTCCCCCCAAGTACTATAGCTATTAAGAAAGGGATTTTTCAGACCTACATTGTTGTTGTTTTTTTGACTGAAGGTGGGTAGGAAGCCAACTCCATTTGACAGAATATCTTTATTCTAGGTTTTACTTGGCTTGCGAGATACTAGTGATTCTCTAGTGGCTGTGACACTGCAAAGCTTAGGAGTGCTAGTCTCATTCCTTGGACCTGATGTGGTTGTGGGGGGTGACAGAACAAAGATCTTCAAGCGTTCAGCCCCAAGTTTCACTAAAATTATGGATCTTTCCTCTGAAGGTAAATAAATATAGCCAATTTTAGCTCTCCTACAAACAAAACAAGCTCTGTTGATGAAGCTAGAACAGACAATGTAATTGGAGCAACATACTTAATCACAATCTGTGCTATATTTTAAAAAGGAAAGCATCAGGGACAAAGTTACATGCTTAGGATTCATTTGGGAATAGTTACTGAACCATTAAATTGCAATAATTTTCTCGCTGATATGGAAGGCTGTTTACATAATAAGTTCTAAACAAAGCTAAAGTGAAATGATGTTATGTAACTTGGAATAATTGTGTAGCTAGTAGATAGGAATCATTAATCGATACAGCAAATTCTTTTTCATAAAGATACAATACTGTTTTATTCTGGGTGTTTGGTGAACATGCTGGATCATCGAAGAATTGGCATTACCATCTTCTGATCTCAGACGTGCGTCTGGGTTTCACTGAATTGGTTTTTTAATGGGAAATGTGTGGGTAAACAGCTTCTGGGCAGAGAAAATAATTTTTGAATTAAAGGCTTCCCAAGGTAGAATTGTCTGTGCAACTCAATTTACATAGCTCCTTACTATTTTCCCTCTCGCTCGCAGTGAAATTTCAGAAGATATAAAGTAGCATAAGAGATTCATCATCATCTAATAACGTGTCAGATCACATGTCCCAAAAGCTCTAAAAATATCAGATTAACATATTTCATTCATCATTAGATCTGTTCAGGCAGATTGAACTCATGCAGGAGAAAGAATTTCTGCTTTTAAATCTGTCTACTGTACCAGTAGACTTGTGGAACTAACTCTCATTTGGGGGAAGAGCAATGTCAGCTCCATTTCTTTTATCAGTTTACTGTGTAGGGTGATGAGGAGAAAGCATCCTGCTGCTGGGGTATGAGGATTCCTGTTCAGATGGGTTGTCTTAGAAGACCAAATTGGACATACAGATCAGATTCCCCAGCTCCGATTTATTGCTTTGCTTGCAGTTTTCATAACTCTTTATCCATCTTATAAGAGCAAATAATTCATGCTTTTATTAATGAAACTAAATAAAGTATTCTGAAAAGTATTAAATATGTTTTAAATGTTTTGATATTACTGGGTTGCTGCTTTTTTCTATATATCCTTATATATGTCTTAATATCTTAACAGATTCTTCTGATGATGTAATGAGCTGTGAGGGTAAACTAATCTATCTGCCACTACAGCACAATTCAAGTATGTTTCTCAAGTGCCACAATTCTGGAAGTTTGCCCTTCAGCAACAAGAACAATGTACCAGGGGAAGGTTCTCACATTGCTCTAAGAAAAGGTAGCCTTGGTCCTGCTTATTTTTGCCTCTCTTTCTAAAAATTGTTATATCTACCAATCCAAGACAAAATCCAGATCTATACTTTTGGCTAAGATATTGGGAAATCTATGATAAGATCTGTTTCTTTTGAATGTAAATAAGTGAAATGTTATAGTAATTGAGAGAATTCTAGGCTAGGCAGCTATTATTCAGCTTTAGAAAGTATTTTCTTGCCTTGCATTATAGTTCAGTCGGTAAATGGAAGTAATATGCTTGTACTGTATGTTTAAGTACAAAAGTGTGTGTGTGTGTGAGACTTCATTTAGTTTCACTAAATCACTGATCAAAGCTTGTGTATATTCCCTAGGGAAGCAAGACTCTTTGAACTTATATAATATTCCTAGTAGAATAAGTACAATAAATAATGGCAAAAACTGCCACCATGTGACTGAGAAGAAGACAGAGGAATGGCCAGACTGGAATGAATGTGAAGAGCTCAAGTCAGAAAAAAATAGAATTGCTGAATCCAAACTGAAAGACTTTTGTGTTAACAGCCATCCATGTCTTGCCAATCATGATGGAGAAGAGAAATCTTGGACGAAGAAAGCTCCTAGCCCTCCCTTTAAGCTCTCTTCAGGAAACGGTCACTATGATAGAGGGATAAATGACATCACAGAGCTGCAGCTGCCTCCAAATACATTTGAGCCCAAAAAAGAACTCAGAACTCTCCGAAATAATCCTTTGCCAGGGTCCATCAGCAACAGTGATGGTTGTGACCCAAGAGACCAGAATCAAAAGTCTTATTTGACAAAAACATCATTTCCAGAGAAATCTCCTAAGTTGAAAAGTGGTTTAGGAGAAGAGTTTGTGATCCAGGTGAAGAGGAAAGAATTGCACGACACAGAGCTGGACTGGTTTGCAGACATGGTCCCAGATATCAAATCTTCATCATCGCTCTTAGTTCTACCAGAACTAGAGACCCATTCATTTAATCAGAGTAACTCAGACACAGTTTTGAGCTCTATGAGCGATGCACAAGAAATGCAGTTTTCTTCTAAATTTGCAGCCACAGAAATTACAGAGGTAAGAATCTGAGGAACAGAAGCTCTAGTACAGTACTTTATAAAACTCCTGCTGTGTATTAGTCAGCTACTAAAGTTGTTATATCAGGTTGATTACATGAGAGATATGGCAGACATTCTGTCAGCTACATTCTTAGTAGATGTGCTCACACAAGAGTGACTCAACTGAACTGTTAGGACAGTTCACCATCTGAATTGAAACTTGGAATAACTTGGTTGATTTCATTTTCAGATAAGACCTATTTCTGAGGGGGCTTGGTGGATGAATAGGGAAGGACTGGTGTGCTTTTCCCTTCCTCCCATCTTCTCCTGTGTGGCTTTAGTACCAGGCCACCTACCCTTCTCTCTCAGGCACTTTCCTTGCCTTAGCCACATATTTTATTTTATACATATTTTATTGGTTTTAACTATAACAATCTCCAGTGCCTAGTGTACAGCGTGTTGTCTTGGTTTATGTTTTAATAAAAGGAAAATAATAATAATAATTAACAATCAATAATGATTAAGTTTGATAATTCCATAATTAGTATATTAATAAATTTCTTTGATCTTCCCTTCTCCCGTTTATATTCTCCTTCTTCAACCTTAAACAAAATGTAATTCTTAATATTTTCAATATATAAATGGTTAAATATTTTGTACAAATAATAATAATCTCTATAGCATTTTTTTTAGTTTATATTATTCTTATAACCATCATCTCATTAATTCACCATGCATCCTATTTTCGTAATTTTTGTTTAAGCTTAATTTCCCTTATATTCAAACCAATTCTTATCAGTCATAATTTCTTCATGTTAGTCATCTAAATGTCCAAATTTTCCCTATTGTGCATTATGGAAATCCTGTACTTATTATCTATCTTATAGTATCTAAGTATAACATCCTTTTAAATCAGTTTATATTTCACTTATATGAATAAAAGTTATATCAACCCACTATTTTTACATTTCATATATTGTAGAACATACTATATTACTTAAATCTCTTATCCCTCTTGTTATAGGGCCCCTTTATGTTCAAGGTTCTCTATTCAGTTAACCCTATTCAAACAAGTGTTTGTTCATGTAATAGTCCATCTGGTAGGGCAAGTCAAATCTCTTGCATCTGTCTCTGGTCTTCTTTTGCCGATTAATGTTCCAAGTTGATATAATCCGTTTACCCGGCAGTTCCTGTATTTTTGCAAATGTTGGGAATACAAAAGATGAGGTAAATAAGATGTATACTTTCTGTCTCCCAAACTCTGATAGTTTTCCTAAAAATTCTATAGTCCATTCCATTTTTATTGTTGTATCAGAAACTTGTAGATTTTTTTCCTGTTTGTTCGGGTTCGTGCTCTTGGACTTCGGCTGCAAGTAGCTTGGGCTAGACGCTGATCTCACGCTAGCTTTCTTCTGGATCAAACGAAAGCGACTGCCGTCACTTCATGATCAACGGAGCGCCCCTCCTTCACGGTCACCTCTTCGGGGCGACTTCTGACCCATCTAGGGTCCCCCTGGCAGGACGAAACCAGCAGTGGGGAGCGGAGCTTTGCTCTCCCGCGACCATGCGCTACGGGCGCAAAACTGAAGTCCCCACATATTTTAATTCAAATGCAGCACATCTAATAGCCTGCTTTGCTCTCCTGCGACCATGTGCTACGGGCGCAAAACTGGAAGTCCCCAAATATTTTAATTCAAATGCAGCACATCTAATAGCCCAACTTCCCAGTACTGTACTGTACCTTCCTTTTCCTTATATTCCTTTAACTGCTACTGCCAATCACCATCTATTTTCCATTTTCTTTACTACCCACTGCACTCAAACATTTGTGTTGTACATCTGTACCTTGTCAGGAGGCACATCATTAGAACTTGCTGTTTTGTACAACTTTAATCCTTGGGTTCTGTTTTCATTAGTTGCACTGGCAAAGAGTACCACATGTCTTTTTTGAACAGGTGATTGCTTAAAGAAAACACGTATTATCTACAGTTTCATAACGGAGAAAAGATACAAACCTAAAATAGTTCTATAATAGTGTTAGAGAAAAGGCATATTGTTATATCATGTAGTGATTATGTGAACTGACTAACTTCAACAGGAAGGGGTCTGTGTCTGAGTTGGATGTGGCATCCATGTTTCACTTCGTAATATAGGAAAGCCACACAGGTTCTTAGTAGTGTTGTAAGAAGAGATTGTTTTGATCAGTATGTTTGTGTTAGGTTCAGGAAAATCAGGACCCCCAAGATGGTTGTGACTGATATACTTATTGCTATTCCTGGGAATTAAAACCCTAACCCTAGCCCCCAAGATGGTTGTGACTGATATATTTATTGCTATTCCTGGGAAATAAAAATGACACCCTGTGAAAAAAATGCACTTTCTCAAAGAGTGGTGCACAGAGTTCAATAATGTCACTGGCTGTCTTCATGATTTGATCATTATTTCAGGTGGATGGTGCTGGCTGGGAAGAAGATGACCTAAATTGGGAAGAAGATACTAACTGGTGATGATGAAGATCTTCTATTGGTTACAGTTCAGTAGCTTCTTTCACAGTACCCTGGACATTCTTATTCCTCTCCTCATTCTGCACTTTCACAAGCAATGAGAACTTGGTATTTGCATATCAGTGCAAGTGCTTGCCTTTCTGAGTTAAACTTTTAGGCCAAAACTACAGCAGGGATTTCCCGGCCCTGGTTGCTAACAATGAATTATTGGACAAAAGGGGATATTACAGATATGTGGCTTTATATTTCCACAACTGTTTTATTTGTGAAGAATTCTAGAAAAAATAAATGGATAAATCACTAGCTTTTTGTGCAACTTATTTTTATGAGTAAACTGGCTTCAAAATATTTCTATAGATCCTACAAGAGAAACTTGCAATTGTTTTTACAAGGGTAATTGTAGAATAACTGAGATTAAATTAGGACAGGAGAGAAAAATCACAGGATAGCAGCAAATCTTAGTTCTTACACTAGATAGTTTATTTCCCAGATAAAATGTCCTGATGGGGATTGTTGAGTATACTTGTAATTTTTATGTTTTGGTAGTAAAGTCAATATAAACAAACTAAAAAAATAGCATAAATTAACATATGTGCAACTTTTTAAATCATTGTTTTCACGCAATTGCAGTATTTTTCAACCAAAAAGGAATAACAAATTGTAAACATAACATTAACTTGCAGCTTTCTAGATCCAGAATTACTACTAGTTCTGCCTGTTTCGTGTTCAAGTCCTAATGTGGAACTTCAGTTTACATCATAGTACTAAAATCATCCGGAAAGGATACCTTGGTCAGACCAATGTATGCTGTTCTGTTAAGCTCTGCAATGTCGCCTGTAATGCTTCCAGTTTCTTTGCAAGCCAAGTGGGGGGAGGGCCTCTCTGTAACAACTGCTTCAGGGTCTCCAATGCCCTTTCCGTGGTGTCAACTGCTGATTTGTACTGCACCTCAGTGGGCGAGTAGCAAGTTCTCTTGGGGGATGGCTACAATTAAAAAAAACCAGAAGAGCAGTTCTGTAACACAAGGGATTTTAAGCAGGGAAACCTAATGAACTCAGCCATGCAATAAAATCCAGCAATTTTCCATGATGCTCTTTGATTGTCAAACCCTATGTTCCTTATGTTTCTTATTGGAAGGTTCAAAGTGGCTCTGTTTTAAATATGTAGGTATTTTATGTCTGAAATTAATCCTCCTTGCCAACCAAAAAGAATAGATTGTAATGTTGAGGGAAGCTTTTTCACATACAGATAAGTAGCATCTTTTCAGTTACAGTCTTGTAAAGCTGTTCTGATATTACTATTTATGCAGCAATTTGGAACCAAAAACTAGTAAAACCATATAATAGTAGAGGTCTATAGAAGCAGTTATAGTCCAATTGTCACAAACTCAGTTTTGGGGATAAGATTGTTGTATAAATATAATAAGTTTTATATTTATAAAACAATATACTTTTCAGACTTACTTCTACTTAAAGTAACTCCTCTAAATACAAGCCTTAAAGCAGTATTATGAAAATTCTGTTGTCATTTCTACAGATAGTCCTCAACTTACAACAGTTCGTTTGGTGACTGTTTCAAGTTACAACAACATTGGAAAAATGACTTGTAACCATTTTTCATACTTATGACAGTTGCAGCATCCCCATGGTCATGTGACCAAAATTCAGATATTTGGCAACTGACTCATATTTATGACAGCTGCAGTGTCCCAGGATCATGTGATCATCTTTTGCAACTTTTTGCTAAGCAAAGTCAATGGAGAAGCAAGATTCATTTAACAACTGACTTACTAATTTAACAAGTTGCAGTGATTCACTTAACAACTGTGGCAAGGAAGGTCATAAAAGGGGCAAAATTCATTTAACTGTCTTGCTTAGCAACATAAATTTTGGGCTCAATTGTCATAAACTGAGGACTACTTGCATTACAGAGAATATTAAGAAGTGAACAGACTTCCACCTCTAAAATGATCTGAAGTAACGCAGTTTTGGAAGATCTGCTAGAATGTAAGAATACATTTCAAGGCACTGATAACCTAATACAGTATAAGATACATCACCATTTGAATAAGAACAATTTTAAATAGATGATTGCTAGTAAGATTTCATCTTGCTAGCAATCACTTTAGTAAATGTGATTCCCTCTGTATATACATCTTAGATATTTAAATTTTAATAGTTAATTCCCATGAATGAAAAAATTAAGATCATATAAATGATCGTTAATGTCAGTATCTGTGAGAATCCTCAATTAACCCTAAACTTTCCAATATAAAAATAACACTGTGATACCCTTTGTCATTCTGAAGTTAGACTTTCTCATTGAAAATACTACAGTATACCTCTCCAATAAGTGCTCTTTGCCCATCAGCTCTGGCCTCCAGGAAGAAGTGCATAAAAAGAGCATTTTCTTCTTTCATTCGACCTGCTTTTGCTTCTGGTGTCTCCTCAATATGATTGCTCTGTGAGAGAACAAAAATAACCCAGTATTACTAATTAATGGCTGTTAATAGTTCCTATCATAGAAATCATCTTAGTTTACTCCTAGAAGTGGGGCAAGGAGGAATAAAATTACACAGAAAGTCAGGTGGAGAAGAATAAAAGATCTAACTTAAAACTCTGTTATTTTTTTCCAGTTAGAAAAGTACAGATAGTACAGATAAACCTGTTAGTAGCTGCCTCAGGTAGTGGCCATTCAAACTTACAACAGAGATGAAAAAGTAACTCTGTAATCGATGCCTGCATTTACGACCATTGCAGCATCTCTGTCAGTTACATGTTCACCATTACAGCCAGTTAGTACGCATGACTCTTTACTCCCCACCCCCAGGGAGATTACTTAAATGATCTATTCCTGAGTTCTACTAATGGAAAGTTAAACAAGTTTATTTCTGTAACTTTAATTAGTAGGCTGCTGCCTGTAACTGGCAGGACTTTAATCATTTTTCCATTTTCAGCTTTTGTTTGCCTCCCAAGCAGCTCAGGACCTAGAGCTCTGAGTGCATTAGGCAAACAGCCAGGGCACTGCTTTTAATGTGTATTCCCCACTGTGTGCCTGCTTACTCTTTCCAATGAATGTAAATACAAATATTAAGTCTATTCTTGATAATTATCCCAGCAGAGTGAGCATTCCAAAGAGCAGGGGAGTAGGGAAAAAGGAAAGCCAAAATAAAATTGTAAGCACAATTGCGGTCACAAGATTTTTCACTTCGCAATCACATCATGTAACAAATGGGGTGCTGGTGCCAATTGTGGTCACTAAACAAGGATTATCTGTACAATATAAATATTTAAAATAAATGTGGATAGCTACATACAGGCTGTAAAGAGAAACCTATGCTTTGGGTACTGAATTGTATACTGTACAGAAAAACAAGTCAGAAATCTTGTGATCTCACTCAGCAGAATTCTGCAATGCATTGGGCCAGGTGACTTTGTCTAGCCAAAGTTCTAGATTATGTTCCAAGGTCCTTAAAGATTCTTATCTGTTCTGCAAGATCAATTTGTTTTAAAATAGTAAAGACAGCATGAATACTAATTAATGAAACATGACTTTAAAAGTAGGTTTGACACTTTTACATTTTCTTGTATACCTTGGACAGAAAGCCAACAACTTTGCTTTTGATTTCAACAGAGTTCAGACATTTCTGAAGTATTTGTTCATGGCTTGTTCCCTTGATACAAAAACAAAAGAGGAACGTAAGGAAAGTTTAGATCAATAACTAGTCAGTTTATTAAGTGTAACAATTAAGCAGTATCTTGATATCAAGAATATCTACTAACTACTGAATGTATTCAGCACTAGAGAAACTTAGGTTGCAGTAAGTTTAATACTGAAAGTATGGAAAGTACTCATGATTCTGCTCTGCTCATATTCCCTTATTTTTCCACATTTACATAATTATCTTATGTAAACAATAAACATTACAACCAAAATACACTTCAAAAGAAATAGAAACACTATACAACTTCTCCACACATTTTTCTGTCCTCAACAACTCATATTTTAAGATTTCCATTTCTCCAAAAACATGACTTGTTACTAAGCAAATATGATCTGCTATAATGAAACTCAGTCACCAGTATGATAAGCAACTCAAGAATGCTGATCTAGCTAAAGTTAAATCCTCCTAACAATTGTATTGCTAATAATCAGCTTGCTGTTCCCATCCCTATATTCTTTCATGCAAAAAAGGCTTGCAGAAGAGGGAAGAATATTCTTGTTTTTTAAATGAAATTTGCAGGACAAAGGCAAAAAGCTAGCCTTCCTCTACAATTTCCTCACTTTCTCCAAACTTCTGGTTATGAAATATAATTCTACCTTTTCCCAAAACTGTGGTGCATGCAGAGATTTTGAATTTGTACTTTGGGCAAGGCAAATGTTTCTGCTGCTTCTAATTTCTCCAAATTCCATTACATACCAGTCCTCTAAAGCAGGGATTTTCAACCTTTTCACCGATTGTATCACTTTTAGAATATGGCAATATTCAAGTACCACCAGTCGCCTAGCAAGGTGTCAAAAACTTGACCAAAAAAAAACCCGGAAAAAAGTGATAAAGTATAGATAGTCCTCACCCCCCTTTATATCCTCTCTTCTCTCCCCCCTTTATATCTTCTCTTCTCTCACCCCCTTTATATCCTCTCTTCTCTCACTCCCTTTATATCCTCTCCCCTTTATATCCTCTTCTCTCACCCCTTTATATCCTCTTCTCTCACCCCTTTATATCCTCCCTTCTCACCCCCTTTAATATCCTCTTCTCTCACCCTTTTATATCCTCCCTTGTCTTTATATCCTCTTCTCTCACCTTTATATCCTCTCCTCTCACCTTTATATCCTCTCTCCTCTCACCCCCTTTAATATCCTCTCTTCTCACCCCTTTAATATCCTCTTCTCACCCCTTTATATCCTCTCTTCTCTCACCCTTTAATTTCTCTTCTTACCCTTTTATATCCTCTCTTCTCTCCCCTTTATATCCTCTTCTCTCACCCTTTAATATCCTCTTCTCTCACCCCTTTAATATCCTCTTCTCACCCTCTTTATATCCTCTTCTCACCTTTATATCTTGACCCCCCTTTATATCCTCTTCTCACCCTTTAATATCCTCTTCTCTCACCCCTTTATATCCTCTCTTCTCTCCTCCCTTTTATATTCTCTTCTCTCCCCTTTATATCCTCTCTTCCCCCTTTTATATCCTCTCTTCTCTCCCCCCCCCTTTATATCCTCTTTTCTCTCCCCCCCTTTATATCCTCTCTTCTTTCCCCCTCAGCAGAACCCAGGCAACACCTCGCGCAGCTCCAGCTGAATCTCTGCCTGAAGACTGGGTAAGGCTGCCTGCCACCCCCAATCAGCTAGAGCTGTGCGCACCTATCCTGGGCTCTCAGCAGGACCCAGGCAATGCGTTGCGTAGCTCCAGCTAAATCTCCACCTGAAGACTGCATGAGGCTGCCTGCCACCCCCAAGGCTGCCGCCAATGAGCTGGAGCTGCGCACTTTGATTCTGGGCTCTCAGTAGGACCCAGGCAATGCCTCGTGCAGTTCCAGCTGACTTTCCCACAAGCCTGTGCGGCGCTGCTGCCACTTCACCTCATCCACTTTTACACTTTTTTTTACACTTTTTTTTTTACAGTGCTGTTCAACCCAACGTACACGTACTACCTGCCAGGTGCCAACGTACCACTAGTGGTACGTGTGCCACCAATTGAAAAGCCCTGCTCTAAAGGACAGGTTCTGCTTCACAAATGGATTTCATCCCGAGTTAGTTACTTGCAACAATTTGAAACAACTTAACTTGGACTATCTAAAACTTGAAAAACACAAATGGACTTACCTCTGCAAATTTTGTGAATGACTCTATGGCATGCTGTTGTATTAGCCAGCTATTGTTAGCCAATAAAGAACCAAACAAACAGGACAAGCTGGACAGAAATTGAACCTAACAAATGAATAATACATATAGTTTGGTTTAAATCTCTATATTAAAGTAGTTACTACAGAGATTGACCTATATAATTCATCTCCAGTTCTAGAATTAAATCACGACAGCAATTGCTAGTAACAAATGGCATTTCACTCCCTCCAGAACAAACCAACAAACATGCAATACCATATTGCAGCTGTTAAAATGTATTCATGTATACCAAACTATATTAATCAGGGGAGTAAAGAAATGGAAATATCTTACGCATTAATGACTGTTAGTTTAAAATAAATTTAGAATCAAGCCCAGATGAAGTGTTTTCACCAAATTTCTGCCCCTATGAAAAAAACTATGGCTATATACCAGAAAATAAGACCAGGTCTTTTTTTTTTTTGCCTCCAAAAGAGACACCAGGTCTTATTTTTTGGGGGTGGTTGTCTTTTATACTTACTTCTGGCACCGACAGCCCCACCCAGCCGGCCCACTTCTTCTGTGGCCGAAGGAGCAGCTTCATTCTGCAGGTGGGAATGGAGCTCCAGACTGCATTTTGCAGTCAGGCCCTTCTGCAAGACCTCTGCAGCCGATTGAATCAATAGCTCGGTATTCGGCTGCAGTGGCCTTCCAGAAAGGCCTGTGACTGAGAAATGCAGGCCTGGCTGCAGAAGAGGCCGCAGAAGAAGTGGGCTAGTGAGCAGCGGTCTGGCTGCAAGGAAAGTGGGTGCAGGATGCATGGGGCAGCTCCACACCCCCACCCCAGCTTGATTTTTAGGCATGTGCCTCGCCCCAAAACTGGGGCTTATTTTGGGGGTACAGCTTATATTAGGCCCATCCCCCAAAATCAAGCTAGGACTTATTTTCAGGGAAACACGGGTAGTATGTTTTCTCTTTTTGTGGCCTAACACTCGTGGGCAAATTGATCTCAGCTGCTATACTTTTCAATGTTCCAGTAACTGAAGAGAGAAAAACCAAACCAATATATTCCTCACTGCCAAATCTGTACCTGAGATTTACCTAGTCTTATTTATTTTGATACATTTGTAAGAAATCGAAGGTTACTTGCATTGAATTGCAAATTCCATCAAAATGGATAGCTTGTTATTAAATCTTTTGGTGGGGAAAAATGGTTGTAACTTCTGAAAGATTGAAAGAACTTGTCTACATTTTTTGCTTTGTAAAATAAATGTACCTTTAATTATAAGATTGATTACAAATTGGGGAAGGGTGGTGGTGGGAAGTAATGGGGAGATATGTTTGTATAAACCTGTTGCTCTTATTCCAAAGAGATACTGTGTCAACAACTCAGAATATACCAATTCAGACTATGGTTTTTATTATTGCCACAAAGATATATTGTTTCAGACTTCTATGGGAATTTCTACAGCAGGCAATAATCCCTGTATGTAATGAAATAGAACATCTATCTGAGAAAGATTTCCTGATTTTGACTCAATTTATTTTTGCTTTCCACAATGTCATCTTATCACAAATGTCTTGCATGGTCACCCTGCTATATAACTTTTGATGTTGAGCAGAGAGGCATTTTGATATACTGATCTCAGATAAGATCTTTAAGGTTGTAGAGTTCTCTTTAGTTCTGGGATATAGGTATCTGCAGAAATATTTCCTATTAACATCAAGAAAATTGCTTCCTTTTGACACTCTTAAGGTTTGTCTTTGCTATTATGGCCTAAGGCAAGTAAACTAAATTGCCCCCCTCATCTTCATATTCTGCCAGAACAATTGGTTTGTCCATGCCTTTCTATGGATAGATCTACCCAAACTTTGGCTTGACCTGAAACAATTACTTTATCATTACCAACTAGATAGAGTTAATTTAGATGTCACTTTAAGACATACAGTTTTGTAACTTCAATAATTATAATAGCTCATATTATCTTAATACATGTACATGATGCAGATATAACAAGAGGACAGACTGGTTATCTGTAAATGGTAGCACACTTTCCCTCTCCACTGGAGGTGTACATAGCCTCTACATTGGTTATTAAAGACTGGGAGGGAATTCTGCCTTCTGTCAAAACATTTCTCAGTTTTAGGACATTTTATCTAAATGTAGATCTGCGTGCTTGACTGCATGGAGCTCAAAGAACAATCATTATTCCTCTTTGTATTAATATAGTATTCAGGAGCCAGTGCTGAAAAGTAATATCTCAACTGCTATTCCTTATTTTTACTGTAACAGTTCCAAAGATTACATACAGAAAAGAAAGAACAGAATGACAGTTTGCTTTATTTACCTGGAAATCTGGAGGAATGATAGGTTTTCCCACTGAAGAAAGAAAATCTAAGACTGCAATCACAACATGATCAGGGGAATTCAGTTGCAAAAGGGAACATTGTAGTGAAAGTATCTATGGAGAAAATAAGTATCAAACATAAAAAAATGCAGAAAATACATTATCCTCAAGATTAAATTTGCTCAGACATTTATCTTTTCTTCCTTTTTATAAGATAAACTGCCTACCTTTAGCTCATGAAGACACTATTGAATATGCTATTCAGTAAAATAATAAATGAGTGATGAAGCATTCTGAAAAACTCATTAATGTAAGTAGCAGGTCATTTTGGACTGAGTTTATACTTTCTCTCATAACTGAAATAGTCCTGTCTTGCTACACCGCTTAGCAACAGCAATTCTGGCAATAATGGTTGCCATCATTAAGCAAATCCTGCACTGTCATTAAGCAAGAAAAGCACATGGCCATATTTGTGACACATGAAAAATTAAGGTTTAATAAACAAATCAAATGCATAGGAAGAGGATGGTGAGTACTATTCTTGGTGATGGTAATTGTGAAAAATTATTTTTAGTCTTAAGAAAAGATGGAGAAAGATAGCAGAATTCAAATACCAGAAAAGATGTCACACAGAAGAAAGTAAAGATCTGTTCTTTCTTGTTCTAATCTAGAGAGTGGATCATAGAAAAAATAATAATAATTAGAGGACCGAAGATTCTGATGGCATGTTAGAAAGAACTTTCTAACAGTGGGAGTGTTTTGATAGCAGAACCAGTTACCAGAGATAGAGGGCTCATCTTCACTGGTTGCGTTCAAATGTAGGCTAGCTGTAATTTGTCTCAGATGTTTTAATTTGGAGTTATTCATTGAACAGGGAAATACTAACTTTGGGAAGGATAAAGTAGCTTGGCTTATTTTTTGCCAGACTTCCATAATTTGATAAGGAATGGCAGGAATGTGGCATTTTCACAATCCCATAATTGATACAACCCCAGATTATTTATTTATACATTATGTATATTTAACTAAAACTAGCTTTGAAAAGCAGTACATTAGTCAATTCTGTATCTAAATCAAGACTACCCACCAAATATTTTCTTACCTGAATTAGCAACTGTGGTTCTAATCTTTCAATGAACAGCTGGACAAGTTGAAGTGTCAAGCAAAACGTCTGCTGGAAACAGGCTAGACTGGATATCTTAATTGATAAAAGTAACATTTTGTGTCACCCCAAGCATCCATTTCACTGTTTAAACAAGATTCTGGAACTACAGATGCAGTTGCTAATATTAATATCAGGAAGAGATATATAATTTTTTAATTGCAGCAGTCAATTTTATTATTGATCAGCTTATTAAAATCCACATTTTAAAACTTACAGAGCATGTACCTTCTTATATAGTGAATTATGAATTAAACTACCTTCTAAATAAGAGGATCCAGTTTTAAAAAATTCTTCTCCATTGGCTTCTGAGATTTCAAGGATCATGGTAGTGATATAAGGAGAAAGGCTTAATACATTATTTAAGGGCTTATTTCATAGAAAATGGAGAGAGAGAAATCATGCCACTGATTTGTCATTTTGACAAAGAAAAATGGGGGCTGTACAGAACATTTTTCTTCTGGCCTACAACAGACATTATTGCAATCACATCTTATGTGATGTTTGATTTGTCCTGAGAAGCTATTACAATGAGGTAGAACTACAGGTATTGTAACAAAAAGCAAGAATAAGATGGGCGCAGTAGTGTAGCAGCCGAGGGATCGCGGGGCTCCGCACCCTACAGCCGATTTTTGCCCGTTAGGGGACCCTAAATGGGCCTGAGGTCACCCTGTAGAGGCGATAAAAAAAGAGGGAAGTCCCACCGAGTGCAGAGAGATGGCGGTCAATCCGATCGGTCCAGGAAAAGCCTTCCAGAAACCAGCAGGAGAAAGGCTAGCTTAACTTCAGAGTCTAGCCCAAGCTACAAGCAGCCGAAGCCCAAAAGCACTATTTTAAGCTGACTGTAAACAACGTGCTTGGAACTGGGTAAGAACAGTGATTTTCTCTCTTGTACTTGATAATTGATTTTCTGGGGGGGGGGAACCCCAAGAAGCAAAAAGCCTTCGAAAGTGAGAAGGAGGGGGATCTTTGCCCCACCCTCCTACAGACGGAAGCGGCGAATTAAACCCTTAAGTGGGGACAGAAATATACTGAAATGAAATGAATATAAGACCTAAATCTAGATAAGTTTGAAATTGGTAGAATGTGTTAAGATTTCTTTTTTAAATCATGAAAATAGAAGAAAATAATTGTTTATTTTGAAAACTGAAAAACAAACTAGTGCTGACATCTAGTGGTGGATGAAAATATAGTAGCTGCTTCGAGACTTCCGGCTGTGACGTCATCGTGGAGCGGGTGAAGGAACAAATCTCTGTTCCTAAATCCCGGAAAATTCTTCGCTAAGAGCCCGGTAAGGGCTTTACCGATCCCGGAGAGACAGGTAAATCAAAGAGGAAGCTTCAGAGAAGCCGGGTGGAAAGCAAACACCCGAGCAGACAGGAGCAGCACTCTTAAAATTGGCGGAGAAGAAGCCGGTTTTTAAGGCCGGCCGGGAGCGATGGCGACAGCCTGAGAGGGAAGTGAAAAGTAGAACTGACAGCTTCGTACGGGAGACGAAGGAAACCCCTGAAGGAGGTGAGGAATACTTGATAGAAGGCGCGGAAAAAGCAAAGCGATAAGGAGAGAGACACAGCGGCAACTGAAATTGAATAGAGCGGAGAAGGGAGCCTTAGAGCAGAACGAGAGTAGCGAGAAGAAGCAGAGAGCCCACAGTAAAGTTTATAAAACGTGAAAGACTGGAATTTAAAAGCTGCAAGAAGCAGAGATTGAAACTAGAGAAAGGACTGGAGAAAGGACGGCCGGAGGCAACAAAGGGTGATTAAGAGACTTTGAAAAAATTAACATAAGGATTAAAAGTTGAAGTGAGACAACGGAGAAACTTAATACCAATTAGTGGATCTTATTTTTGAAGAACAAATAGCATTGAAATTTGAATCTTAACTGACATATATCTGGACAAAGTGACTAGTGGACGTTTTGCATTCATTGGATATAAGAAATAAGGTGACATTTGGTGGATCTGTGGACACATTAAACTGAGACAGAGAGAAAAAAGGCTGATGCAATATTGCAGCACCTGTTAACAAGCAGGGATCATAGAGAGAAAGGTGATTATTCAAACAAGAGTGATAGTGAATGAAATTAAGAGCGGTGATAATACTTAGAGAATAGTATATGTATATGCATTGTGTGTAGTATTATAGAAATATATATAAGAGGTGTTAAGAGTATTATAAATTATATTATATAATAGTGGGATAAGAAAAGGTATAACTCTATTTGTAATCTTATTTTTAAGGTTAACCCTAAGAATAACGTTATATAATATTGATATATGCAAGTGTGGAAAAATATTATTCAAGTAATAAAAATGACAAGTACCACAGCAACAACTAAAATAAGTAAAAAACCAGCTACAAATCCCACACCTATAATGCCATCTCCTATAGGTCAAAGAACGATAGGAACCATGTTGGGGAAGGAAAAAGAAAAAGTAGAATTGGCGATGAACCCACAGAGTATACAGATAATGCTACAGATGATGCAGGAAACAATGACGAAGACCCAAGAGGCAATAGCAAATAATCATGAAGAAACAAAAATTCATCACAAAGAAATCAAAAATGAAATTAAAAACATGAATGACAAGATAGAGAGTATACAACAAACAATGATGAAGAACGAACAAAGAATTCAAAAAGTTGAAACAAAAATAGATCAAGTTGATGGCAAAATAGAAAAGATGGATCAGATATCCAAACAAGTAAACAGAGAGTTGACTGAATCTGTTGCCTTCTTGGAATTGGAAAAAGCTTCGTTCTTCCTAAGATTTCAAAATATCGTAGAGGAAAAAGAAGAAGATTTGGGAGAGAAGATGGCGGAGATATTGGCTGAGATATTAGGAAAGGACAAACAGGAAACAAGAAGAGACATAGATGAAATATATCGAGTATATACAAATTATGCACGAAGGCACAGATTGGCGAGAGAGGTGCATATAAGATTTACTAGAAGATCAATAAGGAATGAAATATATAAAAAAACAAGAGATGAACAGATAGTATATAAGGGTAAAGAAATAATTGTATTAAAGCAAATACCACGTAGAATACGAAATCAGAGACGAGAATACCAATTTCTAACAACCCAATTAACTAAATACAAAGTTATGTTTCGATGGTTAGTACCTGAAGGCATATTTGTAACATGGCAAGAAAAAAAATATAAGATAGACACACTCGAGAAAGCGCAGGATTTTTATGAATGTCACTTTGCGCAGGGAGAAGAACAAGAAAGTAGGGAAGAGCCAGAGAGTAAAAGACAGGAGGAAGACCTATTAGAAGAATTTGAACGAGAAAGAGAAACCCAAAAGATACAAGAAAGAGAAAGATTAGAAAGAGAAGGAGCAAAAGGAAGGGTAATAGAGACAAGAAGCACAAAAAAACCAGATCAAGTAAAAAACGGGAGAGGCAATTAAGCTCTTTTCTGTAAACATTAATGGTTTAAACATACCAAGAAAAAGAGTACAAACGTTTAATAAATTAAGGAAATTGGATGCAGACGTGATATGTCTTCAGGAAGTTCATATAAAAAAGGATTATAGAAAACTACTAGAGAATGTAAAATTAGGAACACTATACACAACACTAGCACAAAACAAGAAAGGAGGAATTGCTATATATGTCAAAGAAAAAATAAAATCAAAATTAATATATTCGGATGAAGAGGGGAGAATTTTAATGTTGGAAATAGAATTAGAGCAAAAACAAACTTTATTAACGGCAGTATATGCACCAAATAATAACCAACATGAATTTTTTAAAAAGGTACATAAGAAACTAGTGGATCTGGATTATGAAAGTATTTGTATGATTGGGGATCTAAATGCAATAGTTGATGTTAAGAAAGACTATAAGAGTAGCAAAAAGAGCAAAAAGAAGAAAAATATATTACCAAAATCGTTCTTTAACATGGTAACAGAACTCAACCTTCGGGATATATGGAGAGACACACACAGATCAGACAAACAATACACATTTTATTCGTATCCGCATCAATCCTGGTCCAGGATCGATATGGCCTGGGTAACAACAGAAGTACAGAACGGGATAGAGGAAATTGAAATAGGACTTAATGACTGGGCGGATCACAACCCAATAACAATAAAATGGAAAGGCCAGAAACAGAGAAAAAGATGGTCAATGAATCAAAGACTATGTAAAGACAAACAATATATACAGATGCTAGAAAAGGAATTGACATTATTTTTTCAGGTAAATAAAAAGGAAGAGACATCAACACAAAATTTGTGGGATACTACAAAAGCCTACATTCGGGGATTGACAATTGCATACAACTCTAAGAAAAATAAAGATAGGAGACTTCAACAAGAAAAACTGCAAGAAGAACTTAAAGAAACAGAAAGTGACCTACAGAAGGATCCACAAAACAAAAAGATAAAAGAAAAATGGAATATTATAAAACACAAGATTAATCTGACAACACAAAAAGAAATGGCACAGAAAATTAGGATGGCGAAACAAAATTATTTTGAAAACGCGAATAAAACCGGTCGATGGTTGGCCTATAAATTAAAAAAAGAAAAAGGTAAAAGAACAATACATCAACTACAAGATGAAAGTGGAACAGTACAATATAGACGGGAAGAGAAAAAGAACATAATACAAAATTTCTTCTCAAAGCTATACTATCAGGAAGATATAGCAGATGATAAAGTTAAACAATATATAGAGGCAGCAAAAATGAGCAAAATCACCGAAGAACAAAAGGAAATGTTGAATAGACCAATAACCGCAATAGAACTAGAAACAGCATTGAAAAAACAAAAAAATAATAAATCACCAGGCCCAGATGGAATTCCAGTTGAGTTTTATAAAAATATACAAGAGTCACTACAATGGATAATGTTGGAGATTTGTAATGAGGTGTTGGAGGAGGCGAAGATACCGGCATCATGGACTGAAGCAATTATTACTCTTATCCCTAAGGAAGATTCAGACCTGCAACAAATTCAAAATTATAGGCCGATTTCTTTACTGAATACAGACTATAAGACATTTGCAACAATAATAGCAGAAAGGATTAAAAAAAATTTGAATAACTACATCCACCCAGATCAAAATGGATTTCTACCAGGACGACAGATAAAAAATAATATGAGGATAATAATGAACACCTTAGAATTTTATGAAGTCCATTCTGAAAGACAAGCTACACTGGTTTTCCTTGATGCCCAGAAGGCATTTGATAATTTGAATTGGAAGTTTATTATAACACAATTGAACTACATGGAATTTGGGACAAAATTTGGAAAGATGGTTGAGAAAATATATACTAAACAAACAGCTAGGGTAATTATGAATGACGAAATGACAGAAAAAATTGACATAACTAAAGGAGTAAGACAAGGGTGCCCACTCTCTCCTCTTCTATTTATTTTATCATTAGAAATACTTCTGACAAAAATCAGAGAGGACCAAGAAATAAAGGGTTTAAAAATTAAGAAGGAAGAATATAAGGTCCAAGCCTTCGCTGACGATTTGGTATTTATTTTGGAAGACCCATTAGAAACCGGCCCTAAATTAATTCAAAAAATAGAAGAATTTGGTGAGGTAGCCGGACTTAAGATTAATAAGAATAAATCCAAATTAATAACCAAAAATCTTACAAAGGCACAGGAAAGCGAATTGGAAGATAAAACAAAAATAAGCGTAACTAAGAAAATAAAATATTTAGGGATTTGGCTTACAGCGAAGTGCTCCTCGATTAAGGAGGATAATTATGATAAAATACTACACCAGATAAAAAAAGATTTAGAAAATTGGGAAAATCTACAAATTTCATTTTTAGGGAGGATTGCAACGGTCAAAATGAATATATTGCCAAAAATATTATTCCTGTTCCAAGTTATTCCAATAAAACTAGGGAAAACATTCTTTCAAGAATTAAATAAATTGGTTACTAAATTTATATGGCAAAGGAAAAAACCTAGGATTAAATTAAAACTCTTGCAAGATACGAAAGATAAAGGGGGATTGGCATTACCAGAGTGGGAAATATATTACCAAGCATCAAGCCTAACTTGGCTAAAAGAATGGATGGAATTGAAAAATACCAGAATTTTAACACTTGAAGGACATGACTTGCAAGCGGGGTGGCATGCATTCCTATGGGACGGAAAATATAAAGTACATAGATACTTTCAAAGACATATAGTTAGGGATGCATTGCTACAGACTTGGGAAAAAATAAAACAAAAACATTACATAAGAATTCCAATGTGGTTATCCCCAACAGAAGCTCTGAAACACCCAAACCTACTGGACATAAATAAGATAATTAGATACAAGGAATTGGTAAATGAACAGGGAAATCTGAAAACAAAACAAGAATTGGAACAAGATGTAGGCAGAGAGATTGATTGGTGGACATTCACACAAATTCAATCTAAATATACAGAGGACAAAAAATTATATGAAATACAAAAAGAGTCGCAAGAATTGGATAAAATTATACATGGAACAGAAATAAAATTAATTAGTAATATATATAAATATTTACTGAGATATAAAATGGAAGACGAGGTTGTCAAAGACACAATGATTAGATGGGCAAAAAATTTCGGATACAACATAGAATTGGAGAAATGGGAAAAAATATGGGAAACAAACATAAAACTGACTATGTCTGCGGCATTCAAGGAAAATCAGTTGAAGATGTTTTACAGATGGCATCTTCCACCAGCAAAGCTTGCTAAGATGTTCCAGAACAACTCGCCGACATGCTGGAAATGTAAAAAGGTACATGGAACATATTACCATCTATGGTGGACATGCCCCGTTGCAAAAAAATACTGGACTAAAATAAGAAGATGGATGGAAGAAATAATAGATCAACCTGTAGATTGGAAACCAGAGATCTTCCTGCTGGGTATTTTAAATAGAAAATACAGTAAAGAAATACGGTACTTAATCTTACATATAACAACAGCAGCAAGAATAGTCTACGCACAGTTCTGGAAAAATGAGAATATACCATCAGAGGAAGAAGTGATAAGGAAAATCTTAGACTGTGCGGAGATGGACAAATTAACAAAAGAGATAAAAGAAAAGGAAGACACAGAGTACTATGCAATATGGAATAAGTGGTATGATTGGTTGGAGATTAGAAACAATAAATGAAAATAAATGTAGAAAGGTCAAGAAAGGGAAAATATGTGTATAATAATGTATAATAATGTATAGTAATAATATGTATTATTCTTAGTATGAAATATAGTATGAACGAAGAAAATGGAAATAAGAAACAATGGGACAACAAGGACAAATATTTTTTAAAAGAAGAATAAGGGGGGAAAATGTAAATAATAGAAGATTACAGTTACGAAATTGCTGTTTAAAAAAAAAAGAGTATACACTGTGTGTTTATGTGTGTTATGTTTTGTTGTTTTAAAAAAATAAAAATAATTAAAAAAAAAAAAAATAGTAGCTGCTTCAATACAGGAACTGGCAAAGCCCAGGAAAAGATAATTTGTTTTTGGTGACCTTCAATATCTTAATAACAGAGAACAGCTGTGACAAAAAGAAAACATCTTGGGCTACCCACAAAGAGAGAACTATAAACTTTAGAAAAAAAATTAACCTTTCTGAATTACAAATACTTATTCAACTGTGACATTAAAGCTGTCTGTAGAGAAAGGAAAACCCTGATTTTTGGCTATCATGGAAAACCAGAGATCTGCAGAAAGAATATACCAAGAAAAAAACAAATACTTTGCAGGAGGAAATATATGCTATGTTGCAACTAATTCAAACAACAATGATCTCAAACCACGAGGAAATTAAAAATAACTTTGAAAATATAAATGAATGCATCTCTAATTTAACTTAACAACAAAAAACTTCTCAGAAAATAAAAATAGAGAGTGAGCAGATAAAACAGACAACTGATGAACCAGAGAAGAGCGATTTAAAGATGGACCCTAACAACAGAAGGAAGTATGACTCAACCCAGGTGGAAAAGAACTTACAGGAAATAATGGACATGGAAAAGATAACTTATACTTTAAGATCACAAAATAAGTGAGGACAAGAAAAAAGATTTGACAAAATGGATTACAGAGCTACCAGGAGAACTACAAGAACTTAAGACACAAAAAATAATAAGAGAAATTAAAAGAGAAAGAAAGGAAAAAAATTTCAATGAATATGAAGAGGTAAAATGCTTTGATTAGATCTAAAAGATTAGATAATTGATTTATTTAAATGGAACACTTAAAGATTAAACATATGCTTGAATATGGTTAAAAAGAAGAGAAAAATTCTGGATATAAATGTACATTATAAGAAGGATATGTATTTTAAGTAGTATACTATCTTCTTATTTCTTTCTTTTTTTTTTTTTAAGATATGAGAAATGTAAAAGTGTTGGGATGGCCTGTATGAGGAAAAAGACTTAAATATTTAAGTGTAATGAAAAACTTAACAAGTAAGAATGTTTTGAATATTGTGGGGAAAACAAATTTAAATAAGAATTTTAAACAGGATCTATGATAAGGCAATCAAGATGATTAGTTAGAAAAGAAGTTTTATATCAATGTGGTTATTATTTGCAGAAATATTAGAAAAATTTCTATATTTAATTGTTATTTATCCAAATAATAAGAATTGTATTAATTCAAGGATGGCAAAAAAGGAACATTTTTGGAAGAAGAGAACATCAAGCAAAGCTATTATAATAATAACTAATTGTTATTGTTTTTTAAATATAAACCCAGACAACACGATGTTTACCAAATATTAAGGTGATTATGTAAAAAAATTAATAAAACGTATTTTTTTTAAAAAATAAGATGGAATATGATTTCCATTTCCCTAGCAAAAAAATTGTATACCCCCATTACATCTAAAGAAGTCAAGCAAATGCAGCTGAAATTAACATTCTTTACCTGCGTAGCTGGCAGATGAACTGCAATCTGGCTAACAGCTTCCACCAGTGCTGCTTGGTCTTCTTCCTCCAAGGTCTCCCTAGCACTCTGGCACATAGACAGCAAGGCTGAGAGAGCCATGTTCTAGCAACCGAGGAAAGAATTGTAAGAAGATAAAAATAATGTAGGAGTCTTCCTGCAACAGAACAGCTCCTCCAGAATGGAGTTCTAATGAAATTATCTTCCAAGATTAAATGCCTGGTGCAATGCTTCTCAATCTCAGCAACTTTTAAGATGTCTGGACTTCAAACTGCCTGGGGAATTCTGGAGTTAAAAAACACACTTCCTAAAGTTGCTAAGATTGAGAAGCACTGGCCTAGTACAAGAACTTAAAGAGAGGTTTAGAGGCTATAAAAATTAAAGTAAATCAATTATATTGATTTTTTGTTGGAATATTCTCTTCTCTAAAAGCAGCAGAAGCTATTTCTGTTTGCTCTGGGTTTTTTCTGCAACCACAGAGAAAAATAGCTAACTGCACTCTCTTTTCAAGTGATAGCTTTGTAATTCAGAAGTCTCCATCCTTCATGCAGATTCACTGTAGTAGATGGTGCTGGATACAGTCGGGCCACTCCACTTGTAAAGCCGGAAAACACTATACCCCATTTAAGAAAATATTGGTCTATCTGTCTATATGTGTAGGCTTCTCAGAAAAGATAGGAACTAAGGAAGACAAAATAACCCCCATGACTTGTTAATTCATAAAAAAAATCCTTTGATTCACGCTTTTTCTTACCACTTGTGGAAGTTCATTCAATGACTTTTCACTATTCAGCCACTCCTGACATTGCACAAGTCCTGCCATAAAAAGTTCATGAGCAACCTGCTGTCTGTGCAACGGTAACAGAGCCTGGAGAGAAAGGTGCTGCCACAGTAGTAAGTTTTCAGAATCTTTTGGAGGAAACTTTTGGGTGAATCTTAACTACAGAGAAATAAAAACAAAAGCATAGGATAAGCACTATATGAAAGTAGAAAAAAATTCAACAGTTTACTCTTCCATCCAGGATATGACTTGCTCTTTCTTTCAAAGATTAAAAATCTACCCATAACAATAAGTCTAAAATGTATTTATATTTTTAATGCTAAAAGAAAAGGCTATAAAGCTTCAGTCAGTACTATTAGATGCTCTGAGGAATGCAACTATTCACAACCTTTGCACAGTGATTTTCTGGAGTCACGTTCAACTATTCCTCTTCTCATACAGATACAAGCAAGACTCTTTCCCAAGCCTCCAGTGTCACTTGCAGGCTATCATCATTTGTAAGCTGTTTACCAAATATATAAACCCAAAGGGGTGGGTGGATCTGCCTAGTTTTCAGAAGAGGGTTTTTTTTTGTTTCGTTTTGTGAGAAGGGTGCTGATTTTTAAGGTATGCAAAACCCATTTGGGGACTTATACAATATTTCCATGTGTTGGTTGTCTCCAAATGATGGGAATTGTGACACTAATTTCAGTAATGACAGGAGCCCTGGGAACTGCACAGAGACTACTGGCTGTTGTCCATCCTGCTCTAAAATATTCTAAATGACATCATGAGTAGCCAACAAAGGGCCCATGATAGAAACACGGAGGCCACAATGAGGAACATTGAAAGGTATTGATAGTGAAATTAAAGGGAAAGAAAAACTTTTTTTTTCATTCCATGTTATAATTAAGCATCAGAAATAAACTGTCCTGCAATAATGAGCAAGTATATTTTACCATTCATTGCAAACGAACAAAAAATTGATTCATGTTAGCTAGTGAGTTGATATTCACATTGAAGAAAGCTCATTATTTATAAGCTGACCCACATCAGGAGAGACTTGCCTGGTGATCCGGGGCCATCAGAAAGAGCAAACGTCGTAATAGCACCCCTAAGAGAGAGACTTGATAACATTCAGCAGGACAAGCTTTTACCTAAATTTGGACACAAAACAGATGGTTTTTAAATGAGACAATATTTAATCAACTTCATCTGAATGCTCAGAATCTGCACCTATGCACACATTGGCCTAATTTTAGGCAGCAATTAGTCCATCATCATAATTATCTCTTTAACATTTATAGACTCGTAATTAGAAATGTAGAATGTCTGCCATAAAGACTATCTAGCCTAACTAACCAATATCCCTTTCATATCAACCACTTCAAATGCATTCATTTTGTTTTTATAAGTAGAACCAAGAATTTCTTCTTATTCAGAAGTTTAATATCAGAGCAGACAAAAGACAAGAAATGGCTTAGTAAAGGTCCCCTGATAGCTTAAGTAAAAATATCAAATGCATTTAAGAAAAAATGCCTACCAAAGTTAATCACAACTGAGCACTCCAAAAGCATTTCATCCAAGTAGCAACATTTCAGGGAAAGAGCCCCCAAAAGAAACACTAGCTTGGCCCGGAATACAGCTTTAAGTAATTTGAAAGCACTCTGCTTAGATATGTTCCCAGCATCACCAGTGCAGTAATCAGTTTGACTATTTTTTCTTTACTCCTATTTTTCTAAATTACAAAACTAGCATTTACCACTTTGTATATAAGCAAGTCAGGCAAAGGAGGGGGGAAATTAGCATTTTCCTATATTATAAAATAACATTTTCCAAAGTATCAAAAACTCTGAAATTAGACCATTTAAACTTCACATTGTTCTTTGCCTGACTTTACTATTTTTGCTCTGTTCAAATTAGCATTTTATAAGAAAACCAAATGCTGCTTACTACATGTGCCATTATAAATGCATGGTGTGCACACAGGTCTTCTGTTCCATACCTAGAAGATGAGAAAGACAGCAAGATTAGTATATAAATTCATGACCAGCCAATCACTATTACTCTGGAATGATCTTTCAGTGGGAACATTTGAACTCAAATTGTTATTTAGTTCTAAGCAAGCACATTTTTAGCCCAAATGGAAGAAAATGGAATAACCTTCTTGATTTTCAAATGTAAAGGATAAGTAGATAAGTAGCTCTTGTGTCACTCTTTGTTGTACACCTCACCCTTCAGCACACCTTTGATCTTACCGGACAAGGAAGCACCAGACATCCATAGCTAGGAGAGCCATGATCATATTTGGACCTAGTACGGTTTCCAGCAGAGAAGATTCCTAAACATTAAATAGATAACAAACAGACACAGAGAAACAAAAAGTTGTTTTTTTAATTGTCATCCCATAGTCAGTAAAGAGAAAAGGTAGATTCCCAGCCATATAGAATTATAGAAAAATAGTTTAGGATTTGACTAGCAGCTTTGAGCATATTTTAAAATTATATATAATAATTGTTGCATTAAGAAATCATGATTCTATTTGGGAGAAAGAGTAGACTTCTGGCCATGTATATCACATTATCACCATCAAATAATACAAGGCTACAATATGAAATGTTAGCCTTAGAGAAGATATATTCTGAGTAAGGTGTTAGGGAGATAAATAATGAGTAATTTACCTGGATCAGGGGCAATGGAGAAATATATGGAAGAAAGAGCAACAATGCACTGAAAAGCTGAAGCTAATAAGAGCTCAATTTTAATAATGATAATGATAATATAATATGTGCATTTTTTATTTTTAAATCACAATTATTGATCGTACTAATGTAATCCACATTAGTGAGGCATGATCTATCCAAATCTCCCAAAATAAATGCCTGATTTAAACATTCAAACACTCTTTCAAGTTAAGAGTTGCAATATTCCTTACCAGTAAATGGAAATATGACACTGAGAGGGATGTTATAAAGGTACACAAGTGGATGCAAACATAGTGGTAAAAGGTGAAAGGGCCCTTAGTTTGCTCCATCTCTCTTGCTCTTTGCAAGAAGGGAGGAAGGGAGAGCTCACTAGAGCACTGCTGAAGACTGAGCAGTAGGGCTGCAAACAAGGGCAACCTGTGAAGAAACAGAATAGAAGAGTTTATGCTCTACAAAGATCCTTGGTACTCATCCTCACACATCACTAAAACGAATAGAGACTGAAGCTTATTATTAATCACTAGATTTCTGAAAAAAACAAACTCAAGGATGACAACAATTATATAGGTCAAACATAAGTTAGTATGTCATCGTTAGTATTGTAAACAGGTTAATTTAAAACTCAATGTTGAATTTCACTTGCTTCATTAAAACCAAATACTACATTTCCTTCACTAAAACAATGTAATCTGTTTTCATAAAGCAAGTTCAGGATGTTTTGGCTTATCAGCAGAAAATAATCAGGCTCAAATACATCCACACATGCCAACACAGATTCATGGCACTAGCAAGAAAGTACCTGGGAATCTCTTCTGGGAGCTGACTTCCTCTGTTCCACAGAGACTGCACATCCTGGGACTGGGATGGTAACATGTCCATTATAGAAAGAAGAAGCTGACACTGTGGAAAATGCAGCTCAGGAGAGAGAGCTGAAGTTTGGAAAAGGAGACAGCAAATGCATTTTGGTTAAATAAATAACAAAGCAAATACATAATTTTTATTGACTTCTCAAGTTTGACAAGTCTAACAAATCCACAAAAATGTACAACCCTAGAAATACTAGAATTTATATCTTGATAGTGCATGGAACTGAAATTTGTAATGCCAATTTAAACTATCTTACTAGGAAACCTATCTTTTTAAAATATTTGCTGTTGGTTTTCCAAAAGTTTAAACTGCATTTTTCTTTATTTCCTGCTTTGGTAGTTAATCTCAGTTATAATTAGCAGTTTGAAGAGTTAGAACCAATCATGATTACTCATGCTTGAGCTACGATGTACCTAAAAAAGTAAAGAAATCAGATGCAGCTGACATATTTCTTACTTTATTCTTGTATGAAAATCCCATTAGCTACAATAAGAAAATAAAAGAAATTGAATTAAGCAGGTTATGGCTACATTTGATTTGAAAATGCATGCAATACTGTTGCAGTAAGTCTATATTCTACAAGAGATGGGTAAGGAAAAGAGCCTTTGTATACACAGTAATATTTCTTTGTGGCAACTTAATATACTGGAGCACAGTCAGGACTTTTAAACCTACCTGAAGTTTTACTTAACACGACTTCTACAAAAGGCCTAAAGGAAAGTAACGGGAGGACGAGAGAATCCAGTGACATTAGGAATCCCCTGGCTATTTCATCCTGATGAGCCTCGGAAATCACGAGAGCATGAAGACTTGGTGGAAACTTACTGTTGAAAAAGAATGCAGAATGTCTCATTGTTGTATGCCTTATGCAAATCTCATTTCTTTTTTTTCTTTTTTTTTAAATATATTTTATTAGATTTTATAGGGGTACAGGGATTACATTAAGGTGCTTAGGAACCACCATGGAGGTGGGTATATTAAACATCCAAAAAAAGAAAGACAATCACAAATATATAACTCAACTCAAGTCTTTTAAACTTCCCTCTCTAAATCCCTCATTTAATTTTACTTATTCAAATTAATAAATTCTATATAAGTTTCAAACGGTCCTATCAAATATCAGTTACATTTCAATTCTAAAAATCCAAATCCTGTTTTTAAGCTTTACTAACTTACAATTACTATATTTCAATTAGCCTTAAATAGACATATTATTAACACTTCGGGTGCCCTTTTTTTTTTTACATAATTATATCTGGTATATTGTTCTCGCAACAACATTCCCATATCTTCTTCATTGATACCATTTTTTTCTCTTATCACCCATCCCTCTTATTCTCCTTTTATTTCCAAATAATTCTCTTAAAATAAAAATATCAGGCCAACAAATAAATTTCTATCTAATTTAAATATATATTCTATCAATGCCTCTATATCTATAAAAATCTTTTTAAACCAGTAGATAAAGTTTACTTCTCCAATACATATCATATCTAAAACAGAGTAATATTACAAAGGGTATCCTCTTAAAAATTTCACGTGTTCCATTAGTTGTTAAGTCAGTCAAGAAGTCAAAGCCTTTTTAATCCCATTAAATAAGACTTTAAAATACATTTTTAAATCTAACTCTAGGCTTCTTTCTATGCCATAGTGGTTTCCATAGTAAGGTTCCTACATAATCAAACCACACTATTAAAAGGTCCATATTCTTTAACGCTTCAAATTGGTCAAAGTTCTCTTTCCTTTCTTCTAATAGCCTTTGGATGGTAAAAGCTGTTTTATTCCATGTTATATTTGCCAATTGTTTATCCACCTTTTCTCGATTTTCAATAAGTTGTATCTGAGTGTCAGTCTCTGTTGGTATTGGTATTGATGCTTCAGACATCTCTGTTGAAGTTGTTGTATAGTCATCAGACTTCTCGATAGGTTGTGTTGGAAGTTGAATAAAATTAGTTTGTTTTGTGGTTTCCACGGTTTCTCTCAGTGTAGGGAAAAGGGATTGAAAATAGGAGCTCACATCCTCTGCAGCTTCTAAAATTGTTTCCAATATAAGTTCATAGTCCAGTTGTGTATTAAGTTCCATATCGATAGTAATAAGGCTTTTTAATCTTTAATCTTTAAAGAAGGCTCTACTTCATAAGAATCAAGCAAGCATTCACCTTCAATTTTCAATAGGCCAGCTGCATCCGTTATCTTGTAGTTATCACTCTTTCAGGGTCATAGCCATTCCCAGCCATAAAGAAATATAGTTGCAGTACCACTTTTCGACACAAGATGTCCTCAGCAAACCAAAAAAAAATTTTTTTTTTTTCCTTTCCAAATAATAGATTTTTTATTTTCCGTGTTGAAAAGGATGAAGAAAGGGTTCAAAATAATAAATGCGTAGTTGTAACAATAATAGTCAAGAATAAAATGTTTTCAGGTCCCCTCAGTATTCCAAAATTTAAATAGTCCATCGAAATTAACTGGTTTTTATTTATATATTTTTTTTTCCAACGCTGTTTTTCCCCATTGCCCAAACGCTGCTTCCTCACGACAGGGAAATAGTTCAAAGAAAGCTTTTAACAGGAAAGTAGTTAGGGAAAAAAAAAGGGGGTAGGAAAGGTCTCACCCGGATTCTCCACGGGGGTTCTTTCGCTTAGATGTTCTTCTGGCTTTCAGCTGGTGCGACGAAGTGATCGTCCATTTTATTGGGCGATCTTTTCCTCCGGCGGCCCTAAGGAGAAAGCTCGAACTGGGGAGAGCCGCCGCTCTTCCCCAGTCGAGCAGGAGCCTCCTCTAACGGTGGTCGCCTCTACGGGGCGACTTTCGACCCGATTAAGGGTCTACCGGCGGAGGGAAAGCAGCCGGTGGGAGAGAGAGATCTCTCCGTGCGACTGCTGGTGTCGCGATCCGGAACCGGAAGCCCAAATCTCATTTCTTATACAGTACTTAACATGCCCTTAACTACTGAGGTATAATATTAAATATTAAAAATGAACTTTTAGGATTCAAAACAGTACAAAGCATGGCCATTTAAACATTTTCAAATATCTTATTCCCAAATGATTAGAAGTTCAAAGGTTACATATAGCACTTCAGAAAGACCTTATAAGATAACCAATGTACTATAAGGCATAAGCTATTGTGAGCTACAGTTTAATCAACACGTATGGAAGGGCCTAATTGACATAAGATTTAAACATGCTGAGATGAGGAAAACTGAGTGAGGCAAACTGAGGTAGTTCACAAAATCCTATTTACAAAATTGTTAGTCTTAAAAAGTACAAGTAGTCCTCGTCTTGCAACAACAATTGGGCCCAAAATTTCTGTTGCTAAGAGTTTTGCCCCATTTTACGAGCTTTCTTGCCACAGTTTTGAAGGGAATCGCCGGAGTTCTTAAGTTAATAACCCAGTTAAGTGAATCTGTCTTCCCCATTGATTTTGCTTCTCAGATTGCAAAAGGGGATCACATGACCCTGGGACCCTGCAACTGTCAGAAATATGAGTCAGTTGCCAATTGTCTGAATTTTAATCATGTGACCATGGGGATGCTACAACAGTTGTAAGTGTGAAAAACATCATAAATCACTTTTTTCAGTGCTGTTGTGACTTCGAATGGTCACTAAACGAATGGTTGTAAGTCAAGGACTACCTGTATTACTAGACCATTTCTGATTATTGACATCTGCAGACTAAAATGGTTCTCCTCCTACAAATTCAGCATTTCCTGATCACCAATGAATTCTTTCTTGTTTTGATTTGGCATACAAAAAGTACTCAACTGCAATCTCCCGTTATTTCATGTAGAAATTAAACGTTTATGTGGGGACTAAACAGTTCAGGAATCCATTGGTCCAGGAATCAAATGGCTTCTTTCCATACTGTACTGTAAAGGATCTAAACCTTTGTTAGATTTATGTCCCTTCTTTTCTCCAAAACTACAAAGCACTCCCTCCTGCATTTTAGTTTTTTCTAGAAGTGAGACTGATATTGGATTACCATCACAGTCTGAAGCATCTTGCTCAATATTTTTTAATTAAGAAACTGTATAGAAATAAAAAAATCCGGTACAAATTTCTTGGGGGTGATCAATTGCCATGAGAGAATATAGATTTCTGCTAATAGCAGGAGGGATTTCACAGTCTTTAGTAGCAAACAAAAGGTCAAGCATCAAATTTTTAAAAGGTTGTATTCAAGTAATGCTGAAGCCAATCAATCAATCAATCAATCAGAATAGACCTGGAAGGGACCTTGGAGGTCTTCTAGTCCAACCCCTACTCAAGCAGGAGACCCTATACTATTTCAGATAGATGGCTGTCCAGTCTTTTCTTAAAAACCTCCAGTGATGAAACACCTTACAACTTCTGAAGACAAGCTGTTCCACTGGTTAATTGTCCTCACTGTTAGGAAGTTTCTCCTTAATTCCAGGTTGCTTCTCTCCTCGATTAGTTTCTATCCATTGTTTCTTGTCTTGCCTTCTGTTGGTTTGCAGAATAAGTTGACCCCCTCCTCTTTGTGGCAGCCCCTCAAATACTGGAATACTGCTATCATGTCACCCCCTAGTCCTTCTTTTCTCTAGACTGGTCATACCCAATTCCTGCAACCATTCTTCATATGTTTTAGTCTCCAGGTCTTTAATCATCTTTGTTGCTTTTCTCTGAACTCTTTCCAGAGTCTCAACATCTTTTTTTCCAATGTGATGAGCAAAACTGGATGCAGTATTTCAGGTGTGCTCTTACTATGGATTTATAAAACGGTACTAATACTTCATGTGATTTTGATTCTATGCTTCTGTTTATGCAACCAAGGATTGTATTAGCCTTTTTGATTGCTGCCACACACTGCTGGCTCATGTTTAAGTGATCATGCACTAGGACTCCCAAGGTCCCTCTCATAGTTATTGTTTTTGAGTCAGGTTTCGTCTAATCTGTACTTGTACCTTTGGTTTTTCCTGCCTAGGTGTAAAACCTTGCTTTTCTCCATATTAAATTTCATGTTGTTGGATAGGCCCATTGTTCAAGTCTGTCAAGATCCTTTGGATCCTGAGCTTGTCTTCTGGGGTGTTGGCTATTCCTGTCAGCTTAGTGTCATCTGCAAATTTGATGAGTTCTATTCCCTCATCTAATTCATTTATGAAGATATTGTAGAGTACTGGGCCTAAGAGGGAACCTTGAGGTATCCCACTGCTTATTTACTCCATGTAGATGTAGTACCATTTAAGGATTAGTCATTGAGTATGGTTTGTCAGCCAGTTACAAATCCATCTGGTGGTGATGCTGTCTATCCCAAATTTTTCTAGTTTACCAAGAAATAGGTTGTGGTTTACTTTGAGACCACAACCTACTCTTTGGTAAACTAGAATATAATATAATAACTGGAATATGCAATATTAAATTTAAAAAGCCTTTTTTCTGATTAGATTGAATCTTAAGAGTAATCATTTGCCTTACATGTATTTTCTGGACTACTTTGAATGCAACCTGAACTATCAAAAGAACAAAATATGAAAGGTTTCATACATCTATAAAAGGAAGGAACCCTATAGAGTTAATACTTCAGAGAAAGGACCAAATGATTTTTTATAAGCTAAGGCTATAAATATTTTATGTCACAAATGGTGTAGAATATTTCTAAATTATATGAAGGTTGACTAAACCTAAAAGGATCCATGTTTGAGCAAAAAGTAACCTCTATGAACATAGTCAGTAGCTGTTTATTACATGATTAATGATCAGGTTGATGGAAAATCATGCCAGAATATCCATTCATTTGTAAACCAATGAAAGTGGACATGCTAGAATGAAAAGGGAAAGGAAGTAATGTATTCCACATCACAGCATATGAGAAAGGAGCCAAATGGCTCATTCTTACAGTCGAAATTATTGTAGAACTAGTACATAAAATAACATTCCAGATGTCAGAAGAAAGCATATTCCAGTTTCTTCCTTCCAAAAAAGAAATAAAGTCAATAATATGCACAGTTGACTAACTGAAAAGTGCTGTCTGAAACCAGCACACTGCTCTGGAATGAGTGGAAAAAGAGCTAGCGAATTCAGCTGTTCGTTCAGCTTTTCATCTCTTTATCCAACGTTCTCCTCAATGATGTAACCTAGCAACTGTCTGCTTGCAGAAGCTTTCATTTCAATACAGGGACATCATGACTAACCACCCATTCTTCTTGCTATGGGGTAAAATGCAGTCTATTGGTGTGCCTACAGAGGACAAATACCCTAAATTGATTTAAACTTGGCTAAGCAAGAACTGGTGGTAGACAGAAATGTGATTAAAAAGTATTTGTTTACATGAAATAGTAATATGCGGAAGGGCATTAACACACACTACATAAACATTGACGAGATGGACAGCATATGAATTTAATAAATAAATAAAAATTGAGTTTCTCTATCTTCGGTCTATTTTAATTTGTTCCAGTTCTGAATAATACAAAATTTTGACCCTTTCCAGCCCATGATAGCTAGCCTTCTCTTGTCTAGTGACCAATGTTTTTCAACTATCTGTTATCTAACAAGATAATATGCATCCCAAAGACTCCAAATTCAAAGATTTTTTTCCTGGCTGTTAATACCCCCATTCATTTAACAATTCAATTTGAGGAATAGTAGAGAAGCAGTGGAATGGTTTTTGTTTGGAGATGTTGTTGTTGCTATCTGAACCAGAGATCCCTTGAAACAGTATCTTGCTTATAGGAAAACAATTTAATATTTTTAAGTTCCACACTGGCTATGGAGGCTAGTTATATGTAAGGCATATGATTTGGGAAGGTGTTGAATTATTCTTTTGCTTATTATAATCCATAATATAGCAACACCATCACAGACTCATTCAACATACTCAGTACTGGGCTTTAATTTATGTGGCTTATTTCTTGAATATAAAAAAATCCAAAATAATAACTTTGTAATTCCAAATTTGAAAATCATACCTGGAAAATGGCTTTTAAATTAGTTCCAAATTGAAGCCCAAAAAACATGGAGCATTCTATAATAAGATCAAATAGCTATGTTTCATTTACCTGTATATTTGAAGATATGTCTGGTGAAGCTGATAGCAAGAATCTACCAGGAATGAAGTGAACTCCTATAAAGCAAACAGTGTTAAACAGTGTTAAATACAAACGCCAAAAACTCCAAAACCACAAAGAGGAGATACTGAGCAACAGTAAACTGGAATCAGAGGCCAAGAGTCCAGATAGGGTTGTCCTCTCTCTAGAATCTACAGACTGGGAATGCTCTTTAATCCTCAGCTGTGCTGGCACATGTGATGAGAAACCTATTATGCTAGTAACTAGTATGCTACTTCCTGAGTCATTCAAATCTAGCAATTTTTACCTATAACCCGATCACACTCCATCTCAGCTGTTGCAATGTATGCTGCTAAGAGCCAACCTTGAAAAGTACTGCAAAGTTCAGCTGGCTCAAAACATGGTATAGCTAGGTATAAACTAGCACAAGATAGCAGAGTCAAAGGTGCCTATACTGAAATATCTGCTCAGGTGACTCATTGCTTTCCAAGTATTATTTAGAATAGGGGTGTCAAACTGGTGGCCCATGGGCCGGATGCATCACGCGCAGGCAACTCTGCAGCTCCGCAAAGGCAAAAAAGGTCACAATACGTTATGTCACGTGACACAATCGAGTTTGACACCCGTGATTTAGAATATTAGTGCTAACTTTTAAAAACCCAACTGGCTTAGGGACTGACTAGCTACGGGAACCATTTCTCTAATACAGGGGTGTCAAACTGCCGGTCCGCGGGATGCATCACCAGGAAACCGCGCCCACCCCATTGCCGGCAATGGAGAAAAAGCTCCGATACATCGCGAGTTTGACATGTCTGCTCTAATATATCTAGCTGGATACTGAACTATCCATTCTTTCTCTGAGTCCATTTCTCTGGGACAGAGGAGAGGGCCTTGCTCCTGGCATTGCTCCCAGATTGTGGGCTACATTACCCTAGAAGTTATTTTGCTCTCCCATTCTCTTTTGCCAGGGCTTTATTTAATTAATTGATGAATTAATAAGAATTATTTTTAATTTGGTTAGCTGCCTTTAGTAGCAAAAGATAGGATATAAGTAACATGAATAATTACAAATAATACACTGATTTAAAACTATGAATTTTAAATTTTGTTATCCTCCACAGTCTTGAGGGTTACACATAGTTCTGGCAAGGCAATGGAGAGACTTGCACATTAAATTAAAAATTCAGAAATCAAATGAAGTTTTCTTTTCTGTAATTGAGCAGCCTGTTGGTGCGTCACTGTCATTGTAGTTTGACAGCATCTCTGATAAATGACAGGACTGCATTCACTGTTGGGGGCCAAATGATATGCAAGCTCTCCTGGAAGCATTTTAAAGTTGAGAAATGGGGTTAATAATACACTTGCCAATATAATTTAATGTTACTTAGGTGGCAATGTAGTTCAGAATATTTTTATGAAGAAGTGTTTTTGTTGATTTAGAAGTACTACATGGAATACTATTAATATTCAAATGGAAGATTTAGAGAAAAAGAATAGAACAGGGTTTTAGTAATGAAGTTTGGCCATGTTCATTTGTAGCTTTGGGTAAAAAGTGCATAGCACCACCATTAGTAAGAATGCTAAATTAATATTAATAAAATTGAAGCCAATAACAACTTACCTTGATGTAGTGCATTAGAGAATTGGCAAAGAATCTACACAGTTTTATCGCTCTCTGGAATATCTTATAATCAATAATCTCCTATTCAAAAAAAAATAGAATATCTGAAATGTACAGCACTAACAATGTCCTAGAAATATTATCTAAGTTCAAGTTATCTCATTCCCACTCCCCTGGACAAGTCAGTTCAGGTAGGAACTGAGGCAACATTTGGGTCTTCTAATCACTGATGTGCATGATAATGACAATTTAACATGATCAGAAGAAGTGAGGAGGGAAACACTTGGTTATATTATGAAATTTGTGATACAGCTGCTAATGTGCCCCTTTTAGTTGTGTAAATTTAATAATCTGATACAAGTGCTTAAGAATTTTGAAACTAGGTTGATCTTTGCTTCCATTGTATGTCAGGCATTTTATAGCCAGTCTGAAAAAATATATAATTTGTATGCCAGACTATAGCACGCTCAATTTATGAAACCGACATTATTTTTCCCATGAAGTCCCTGCTAAACCACTGCTTCACAGCACCAGATTAAGGCTCGGAGCCACATTAGTTAGGACTTGACACTTTTCCTCCCAAGATATCTGGGAGCATCAGTTTAAGAAAGGTGAGTTAGAATCTATTCACCTGGGTTCCAGACAGTTTCATGTGTTCAGCCAGTTGCAAGCAGGATTGGAAAGAAAACAAGATGTCCTCACAAAGGCCACTAAAGATATCAGAATGTTTCAAACTGTCCTTTATTAAGGATTTGTGCTTGAGAATCTGCCTGGCAAAGACAAATATTCAACAGTTCTTAACAGTTTTCAATAGTTTGGCATCATTCTTTCTAACAATGAACAAGTGTGGATATGGCAACTAGTATATATGGGGAAGATCAGCATCTGTCACTATTGATGAAGACAACATTAGAGGAGTTGAAAAAAGATCTTAGTTTTCTCTTTTTTCTTCTTCTTGTACTTCTGGCTTACATTTGTGACAAAATGCCCCGGGTTCACAGATGTTGAATCGACAGTGGTCCTGACTAGATGAATGCAAGTAGCATTTTCTGATCTTGGTCAAGACTGATCAAACTGTGGCATCCAGAAATAGGACTCACATTCTACAAATTGGGAGGGCTCATATAGATGTAGTTTTCCCCCAAAGTTGATTGTAGCTGCTCTCAGAAATGTCTGGAGTCTTGGAGTTACAACAACCTGCTTGGGACAAGCTTGACAAAACGGATATACCACATAGTTTTCTTTTGGAGTCATAAGTCAGAACAAATGCTGACTAAAGGTCAAGAACTTATTGTCATTTTGCTGTTTTCAAAAAGCATCCCTATAGGCTCTGAAGATCAATCAAATGAGATCACCAGATACTGGATATTCAGAGAATGCTGAATAACTACCCTAAAAGAACAAGCCATGATCTTATCAGCAGTCAGAAGTGGAAGATGTTTCTGTACATAATACTACAAAATGGGTACTGTTCCTGCCCCAAATATGGTATAGGGCAGTGGTGGCGAACCTATGGCACGCGTGCCAGAGGCGGCACTCAGAGCCCTCTCTGTGGGCACGCGCGCCGTTGCCCCAGCAGAGTTCGCCAGAGTAGCGAGCAGGTGGCGTTTGGAAGCAACAGGGCAGGAAGTGAACGAGCAAGCGGTATTGGTTCCCCGGGGATGCCCCGGAGATGGCGAGGGACTGGCCCCGGCCATACTCACCCAGTCTGCCGTGACCACTGCAGCCACACCCACCCAGTGGGCCACACACCCCCGCCCCCCCTGAGGGCACCACAATGCTGATGCAGCCCTGGCACTTTGCGATAAATAAGTGGGTTTTGGGTTGCAGTTTGGGCACTCGGTCTCTAAAAGGTTTGCCACCACTGGTATAGAGTCTCCTGCTCAAGCAAGAGGTTGGACTAGAGTAGACATGTCAAACTCGCAACGTCACGTGATGTCGCGCAACGTATCGGAACTTTTTCCCCATTGCCGGCAATGGGGTGGGCGCGGTTTCGTCGTGATGCGTCCGGCCCACGGGCTGGCAGTTTGACACCCCTGGACTAGAAGACCTCCAAGGTACCTACCAACCCTGTTATTCTATATTCTACATCAATAATAAGAACAGTGAAGAACCTTATAATTAGTCAGATGGTCCTGGAAGTCAAATTTAGATTGCTAGCTAAGGAAGAGATTTAGAACAGACAAAAGAATGTACTTCTACCCAAAACCTCGTACGTTATCTGTGGAATTAATTTAACACAGGATATGGAGATAGCCATTATCTTAGATGGCTTTAAAGGGGTATTAGATACATTCATGGAGGTCTATCAAAGTCTTGAAGACTTAGTAGCCCTCCTGCTTGGGAAAATCAAGCCTCTGTACACCAGTTGCAGTGAAACAATGAAGAGAGAAGATAGGTCTGCATCTTCTACTACTGAATACTCCCAACATTCCCCGTGTGCTACTGCAAGATACAGAATTTCAAACTTTAGATTGCATAATTAATAAAATTGATAGCTTAAAATTACCTGATTATAAACTTCCATGTGTTTGCGTGAAGTGCATGATCTATGCTGGAAATAGCAGAACAGATCTCCAGCATAGTGTGAATCACTATAGAGGAAATAAATATAAAAATAAAATGCAAGAAAAAATCAGTCTTGAATACAATAGATGGTTATGTTGAATATATAGTCAATGAAGACTTTCTATTACTTTCATGAAATTATCTTTCTTTAACATCAATGTTCATCAAAGAGAAGAGAATTTGAACATTTAGTGCCATGTACTAATAAAGTGAGATCTATTTAAAAATACACACCTGATGCCATAATTCTTATGCTGTCTTCAGTAGCACAGGAATTTACAGACAAAATATCCAATAGTATCATAAACTCTTTTTGCAAACTATAGGTCCCCTTAAACAAAGACTGTAGTAAATCAGAAACCACATGGAGACACTCTGCATATAAAGATTCACTGCTCTGTAGCAAAACAAAAATTCAAAAATAAAATTATTAGATTACTAGATCAGCAGTTGATATGGTCCAAGAAACTTGGAAGCATCTATTCTTCTTTGTCTATTATGGAGCAGCTCCTGCTGGGTCTTTTTTTGTCCATAACAGACAAAGAAGAAAGCAATAAACAAAGCAATGTTGTCATTCCATACGCTGCAGGAATATCAGAAAAGCTCAGGAGGATTTTCAGCCAACACAACATACGTGCACATTTCAAACCCAAGAATACACTAAGGAGAAGTTTGTCCACCCCAAGGATAAAACACCCAGACACAAACTGAGCAATGTGGTAAATGCAGTACAATGCAGTGAACCATGTATAGATCTGTACATTGGGGAAACAAAACAACCACTTCATAAACGTATGGCACAACATAGGAGAACAAACCCATCAGGACAAGATTCAGCAGTCCATCTGCATTTAAAAGACAAAGGCCATTCTTTCGAAGACAGCAAAGTCCACATTTTGGACAGAGAGGACCACTGGTTTGAAAGAGGAGTTAAAGAGGCCATCTGTGTCAAAAGTGAACAGCCCTCTCTAACAGAGGGGGAGGGAGACAACATCATCTATCTCTACTCTACAACACAGTCCTTTCAGCAAATGTCTATGGAGATTCTCAATCATCCAGGTATGATTGTCCCAAAGGTGCTTTTTTCAGGAGGCAACTGACTTTGTTTTTTCTTGAAGACGTTTCGCTTCTCATCCAAGAAGCTTCCAGCACAAGAAAGTCCAGTTGCCTCCTGAAAAAAGCACCTTTGGGACAACTATGACCTGGATGACTGAGAATCTCCATAGACATTTAGCTATTTACTTTGGGATGAACACCCTTTGAATGGTACGAGAGTATGAACGGATTTCTAGAAAACATTGCAGACTACAGGAACCATTGGTGCTTCAGTTTGAGATTCAGACAACACAGACTCATCCCCAACAGCCTGCGCCTGTCTTTAATAGTGAAGGGACAAAGGGCAGAAAAAAACATCTTGCAGCCAAGAAGGCTCGGTACACATTTGCACTACTCAGGACACAGGTAAACCTCCAAATGGTCCCAACGACTCTCTAAAAGAATGCAAATGACCAGCTGTCTGCAAGCAATATAAATTCTTTCACTCCCCTCCATCTACCGTGTTTCCCCAAAAATATGACCTATCCCACAAATAAACCCTAGCTTGATTTTTATGTGTGCGCCTAATATAAGTCCTACCCCCCAAATAAGCCCTATTTAAGAGCCTGCACAGCCGGCAGCCTGCCCATTCCGTCACACCGTCTGGTTGTTTGCAGTGCTACCGCCATGGGGTGAGGCGAGGCAGGTGGGGGAGGGGGTGGAGTGAACCATGCGCCCCCACCCACTTACCTCAGGGCCCTCGCAGCCAGGCCTCCCATGTCCCAACACCTGCAGTGCACTGCAGTGGCAGTGGCACCAACAGCTCCATCCAGCAGGAGCCTGCGTGGCCACCGGCTCACTTCTGCTTGCGGCAGGAGGCCGCACAGCTGCCAGTCTGCCACCACAAGGCGAGGCAGGTGGGGAGGAGGTGGAGCTGCCCCACACGCCCTGTACCCGCTTACCACAGGGCCCCTGCAGCCAGGCCTCCCACGCCTAACCCTAACCCCCACTCCCCTCCCCAGGGCAACCACAATGCTTAATTCTAACCCTAACCCACAATGAAATCAATTTAGACGCCCTAATTTAATGGTAAATTTAAAGGGAACAATATTTTGACCCCCAGACAAGATGAGTGCAAAAAGAAAGAGCTATTCCGCCATGTTCAAGAAAGGAATTGTGGAGGACTCGCGGGGCAAGAATCTTACTGCTTTCTGCAAAGGGAAGTTGGATTTCCATATGGTCCGAAAATGGTGAGCAGAGTACGATACCCTCAGTCAATAGGTGGACGAGGGAAATGCTAAGAAGCACAAGTGTGGATCAGGTCAGCAGCCATTATTTCCTGAACTGGAAGACAACATCTGTGAATGGATTGCTGACAGGAGAGCAAAGGTTTGGTTGTGCGCAGGGCTGATATTCAAGCATTTGTCCTTGCAATGGCACCACAGTTAGAAATATCCCCAGAAGAATTTAAAGCATCACAACACAGGCTGGATGGCTTCCTTCAGCGATATGAACTGTCTCTTAAGAAGATCGACAACACTGTTCAAGCTGCAAGATACTGAACTTATTAAACGTGCACTTGCATTCAAGTCCTTTGTTGATGGCATCGACTTTTCTAAATACCAACTCTCCAACATGATTGCTATGGATGAAACTGCAGTGTTTATGGAGCAAGGATCTCAAATGATAACTGATCAGAGGGGTGCCTCGTCAATCTACATTCCCTGCACTGGTTGCGAAAGTGCACGTGTTACCTGTATTTTGGCAATTCTTCTGGATGGAAACGAAGCCCCACCCTAATCATTACTAAGGGCAAGAAAGATAAGATTGAACATGTTTCAGGCATTTGTGTTCTTGAAACCGAAAAAGCCTGGTGCGCACAACCAGTTATAAGGAAGTGGGTTGATTTAATGCTTCCACTTGTTCTGCGAGGTAGCAAAAGAGGGATTCAGCCAGCACTCACTGCCCTAAAGACATGAAGAAGTTCCTTGCAGAGAGAAAAATAGATCAAATGATTCCTGCAGGAATGACTGCCTATCTCCAGACTCTTGATATTGCAATAAACAAGCCATTCAAGGACCATTTGCACAGGGAAATCAATGACTACATTGAACACAGAATGGAGAGAAATCAGCGTGGAAACTTTGTGAAGCCTAGCCTGCCAGAGGTCGTGACTTAGGTGAAGAATTTGTGGGATAAAATCACTGACAGCTGTGATGCCAGTGCACTATGAGCAGGCTACATGGAAAAAAAATGCTCATTTAAGGAACTCTATTGCTGGACATGAGAGATTGGGGCCAATGGTTCTACAGGAAATGGAGCTGCAAGACATTCAGGCCGGGTTTGGAGAGTTATGACAATGTTTCAGAAGATGATGACATGACTGTATTTGAATAAATGTAGATTGTTGTGCATCAGCATTGTGGTTGCCCTGGGGGGGGGGGGGTAGGCATTATGGGCTAGGGTTAGGCATTGTGGTTGCCCTGGGGGGGGGTGTGTGTTAGGCATTGTGGGTTAGGGTTAGGCATTGTGGTTGCTGCACAATGGGGATTCTGGACCACTTCGATTTCTATTCTTATACCAGATAGCAGGAGGACCGAGAGAATTCAAGCAACGGATCCACTCAGGGCTGTTTCCATTATGACCCCTCCCCCATGACTATCCCGCCTGGCTGGAGGGCCCGCATCGCATAAACTTTTGCAACGCATGACTTGGACGTCTGTCCAGCGAGTTTTCGGCACCGAAAAACTCATGTTGCCTTCCTTCTCCCCCAAGGCGGCAGCAGCAGGAATAGGCGGGAGCATCTCTCCCTCTTCCAGGGAGATCCTGGACAGGGACACCCCCCCCATGCCAGCCTGCTCTCTTACCGCTCTGCATAAGCAGGGACTGGGCCTGGTATGGCGCCGCAAGGGATAACTCACCAAATGTCCCAGGCTCCTGTCCCTGTAGCCAATCAGTGTGCCGAGGGGTGGGCCTCTGCCTTACATCGGGTGACACTGGCCAGGACATTGGGTGGGGCGGGCAGCGGCCTCAAGTGTGGGACTGCAAGCGGTGGGCTTTTGGCTGTGTGCAGCAGGCAGGGAACATGGCACCTCAAGCACCTCTTTCTGGACTTTCTCTGGATGTGGTGCACTGAAGGCAGCGCCCCACTCACTTCCCGAGAAGAACCCGTGGTCAGCCGATAAAAAAAAACCCTCGGGTCTTACTGCTAGAGTCCAAAGGAAGCGAGTGGCCGCAGAAGTAGTGGGCCAGCGGCCACACGGGCTCCTGTTGGTGCTGCCACTGCGAGGTGAGGCAGGTGTTGGGGTGTGGGAGGCCTGGCTGCAGGGGCACTGAGGTAAGCGGGTGGAGGTGTGTAGGCAGCTCCCCCCCTCCCCCACCTGTCTCACCTCGTGGCGGTGGCACTGGCACAACATGCCGCACGGCTTCCTGCGAGCGGCTGCAAATGGCCGCAAGCAAGCAGAAGTGGGCCTCCCTTACATGGAAAAACTAGGACATCCCCCGAAAATAAGACCTAATGCCTCTTTTGGAGGCAAAAAAATGTAAGACCAAGTCTTATTTTGGGGGAAATACGGTAGTCAGAACTGAAGAAGCTTCTTGGATGAGAAGCGAAATGTCTTCAAAGAAAAAACAAGAAAGCCTCCTGGAAAAAAAAAACACGTTTGGGACAGTCCTTTCAGCAGTTTCAGGAAGTCTCCACACCCATTTGCACTACTCAGGTGATCCTGATGACACAGATAAACCTCCAGGTGGCCTCAATGACTTTCTAAAAGAATGCAAATGACCAGCTGTCTGCAAGGAGTATAAATCCTTCCATTCCCCACCACCCAGTCAGAGCTTGGATGAGAAGCAAAATGTCTTCAAAGAAAAACAAGAAGATCCAGTTGCCTCGTGAAAAAGCACCTTTGGGATAATTATGACCTGGATGACTGAGAATCTCCACAGACACTTCACCAGTTTTGTATCTGTCAGCTCGTTTTCAAAACATAGCCTCACTAACCTTGCAGTGTAGAAATGTGTTCTTGATTACATGAAGAACAGAAGAGGGAAGGCTATAGATATGTTCTAAGGGTACCATCTCCTGTCTACTACAAATGTGTTGCACACAGCCTGTTAATACTTCTAACATATGTATCAGGGCCTGTAAGAAAAAATATTATTAATAAAAGAATCAATAAATGTTGCAAAAAGAATATTGCAGCATAAATATGATGTCTTAAAAATTATCAGCTTAACTGTTAAATTTTTACTTCAAAGAAGAATAACGAAGTAAATACTTTGGACATCAATGTTTTTAATAAGTTTTAAAATATATATCTGCATGTTTAGCCATTCTACAAAGATCTAGCATTTGATGTATACTAAACAAAGATCAAACTGATTTTGTTTCTTTCTTTGCAAATGGAATGTTTAAACTTGAGAATATGTATGAAAAAAATATTTTTTATTAGCTCAGTGGCGGGTTCAACCTACATTAAGTTGATCTTAACAATATAGCTGCCTTGGGCAGAAAAAACATTCATCTGAAAAATCCAGCAACTCAAGAGAAAAAAGTAGCAGTTGCAATTAATTGCTTTTTCTGAAATTACATGTCTAAGTTATTAGCAAATTATTAGACAACCTAAGATCTGCTGGGTTGTCATTTCAAAGATATCTCCTTATCTAAACAGAATAACCAAGGGCAAAACAGTGGTGGGAACAGGAGCAACTTCCAACTTGACCACAGCTGACTGCCCTCCCGCAGCCAATGGTGGGACTAGTCTACCCCACCTCTGGAGGACTAGAGCACGACTGGTCTGCTGAACCTCTGGGTGGCAGTATTGCAGCACTGAAGGAGCCACAAATTTGTCAAATTTCAATTCCACAGGAGTCATGGGCCCCAGATTTTGGACGTGTTCTGTAATCTAGCCCATTTGGGGTACCTTGGTTCAAAAATTGTTGCCCTATGATGCACAGTTTCATTCAGTTAAAGGTTATATACATGAGAGTTTAAGTAGTTATATAGATTATATTTAGTACCATGTTTCCCCGAAATTAAGACCCGGTCTTATATATTTTTTGCCTCCAAAAGAGGCACTAGGTCTTAATTTCAGAGAATGTCTTACCTTAGGACCACCGCAGCCAGGCCTCCCACGCCCCGACACCTGTCATGCCGCTGCTTGACTTCTTCTGCGGCTGCTTGCCGCCGCCTGTGGCCAGATGCCATGTGTCGCATTGCACCGTTGCCGCTCCTCCTGGCAGGACGCCATATGGCGTTTCGGGCCACTGCCACTGCTCACGTGCTTCGGGCCGCTTCCGCAGCACTTTGGGCCGCTTCTGCTGCTGGCGCGGCTCTTTGGGCCACTTCCGCTGCTTGCGCAGCACTTGGGGCTGCTTCTGTTGCTCATGCGCTTCAGGCCGCTTCTGCTCCTTGCGCAACGGGAGGACACTGCACGGCTCTTTGGGCCATTTTCGCAGCAGAAACAGCCCAAAGCGCCACGTGGCCTATTGCCGCGAGCAACAGAAGCAGCCCAAAGCACTGCGCAAGCGGCGGAAGCAGCCCGAAGCGTGCAAGCGGCGGAAGCGGCCCAAAGCACCATGTGGCGTCCTGCCAGGAGGAGCGGCAACAGAGCAATGCGCCACATGGCATCTGGCCACAAGTGGCGGCAAGAGGCCGCAGAAGTCAAGCAGCGGCACGACAGGTGTCGGGGCATGGGAGGCCTGGCTGTGGTGGTCCTACCGGTAAGGTAAGTGGGTGCGGGGCGCATGGGCAGCTTCACCCCCCATACCCCTACCCTAGCTTGATTTTTAGGGGTGTGCCCTAAAGTTTTGGAGTAGAGCTTATATTAGGTGCACCCCCCAAAATCAAGCTAGAGCTTACTATCGGGCTGGGTCTAACTTTCGGGGAAACACAGTAATTATATATTGTGGGGGTTGCTGAGAAATTGGAAAATTACTCAATTATATTTTTTTCAGTTTATAAAGATATTTACAGTAGGTTCTTGTCTTCACAACATGAGAGCAAAATCTAGAGTAGGGCAAGGCAAGGTGAGGCAGGGGCTGGGGCGGCTGCTGCCTGACACCATTGGCCCCTGTACACAGAGGCCAGCGAGCCCTTGGGGGCCGAGTAGCCACAGCCTGCCGGCCCCTCGACCAGCGCACTCTGGGGCTCTGCAGCCCGCTGCGAATACTGGGCTAGCCCTCTAGCAGCAGGCGGAGTAGAGGAGGGGGGAGGCGTGTGATGCAGACCGCCAGACGCGCCTACTCCATCCCATCTATTTTTGCTTGCGGTTGGAGAGCAGGTCGCTGCTGGTCATCTCCTCGGCCCCCTCGCAGATCTTGCCCTTAGCCCGCACGTGGAGCCTGTTCCCCTCGCACACCCAACGCACCTTGGCCCCGCCTCGGGCCGCCAGCAGCTCGCACAGGTCCATTAGGCCGCCGCCACTGCCTGGAAGCCCAGCACAAAAGAGGCAAAACGGCCGGCTAACAAGCTCAAGTAGAGGTGGTAGAGCATGCCCAGGGCCAGCAAGCAAAAGGCTACCCCAAGCGGGGAAAGCCAGATCCCCATCGGCGCCATGGCCCCCCAGTCCCAGGTAGGATTGCGTGCCTCCCATCTCTGCTGGGCCTGGGCAGCAATGACGCCGATGGGGATCCGGTTTTCCCCATTTGGGGTGGCTTTTTGCCTGCTGGCTCTGGGCGTGCTCTACCACCTCTACTCGGGCTTCCTTCATGCTGGGTGGGCCTGCAGCTCTCGGCAGCGGCCTAATGGACCTGCATGAGTGACTGGCGGCCGGTACCAAGGTGTGTGAGGGGAATGCGCTCCACCCGCGGGCCAAGGGCAAGACCCTCGAGCGGGCTGAGAGGACCAGTGGTGACCTGCTCTCCAATCAAAAAGAGATGGGACAGAGTAGGTGTGTCCAGCGGTCCGCATCACATGTCCCCCTGACTCCGCGTGCTGCTGGTGCTGCTGCTGGAGGGCTGGCCCAGTAGTCACAGCGGGCTACGCAGCCCCTGCTGCCAGATGCCGTCGGCCCCTATGCGCTCACCTCCTCCTGTGCACACGCCTTGGGGTCTGCCAGGCTGGCGGGGGCCAGTCCCTTGCCATCTCCGGGTCATCCCCAGGGGCCAAATATCGGCCAATCGTAAGCCAGATCTAGTCTGAGGGCCTTGTGTTTGACATGTCTAGTATAGGAGCTCCTGCCACGGGGAGGGGATTGGACTACAAGATCTCCAAGGTCTCTTCCAACCCTATGATTCTATTTCAAAGCATACAGCATTAATGGTTCTCCTTATATTTTCAGCATGGATGAGAATAGGCAGAGGCACATCAAATATTAATAAAAATCTGCAAAATATGTTCAACACATTTCAGTTTTTACTTTAGTAAAAGTCAAGACAATTCACAATTGACTCTTACTTTTTTTTCATCCAAAAAATAATGGGAATAGATACAGATGCCTTTTAAACAGCCATAGACACATTATATGCAACAGGACAAAAACAGCAACTGCTCACACATTTTCAGTGGATTTACTTTTTGTAGTTGGTATAAATTAGCCCCAAAATCTTAAAATTGTAGAAAAAAAAAGATATGGACAATTCTTTGAGCTAGATTTACCTGAAGATTGTTTCTCAATATCATGTTTAACTGTACATTCTTATCTGTTAATCTTTTGGCTTCATTGGATATTTCATATAATAAAAGGTCAAATAATTCTACGGTCTGTTTGAACAAAAACAATCACAATTAAAACAATATTAACTGAAAGCAATAAATTACATACAAACGAAACATGATTTGTTATAAAATGGGATGACATTTACTATCCTTGATAGCTTTTAATAAATACAAGAGAAATTCAAGGTATGTAATGGTTATCAGCCAGGACACTCAAACAAAAAGCCTTCATATAAGCAGACACTGGATTAAGATATCCTATTTAAGTTCTTCCAGAGATTCTCTAGAAAGAAACTAAAGAGCATGAGCATTAGGGGACAGGAGTCTCAGCTTTTATTTTCTTGCAATGCAATAGCACAGCACTACAACAGAAGCTCCAAATTTAACAGACAACTTGGCAGAGAATGAGGAGGGCCAAGAGGCCAGAGGGGGACAGCTAGCAAAAACAAAATAAAATTCCAGCTGCATATGAATTATTGTAGCCTTTTTAGATTCCAGTCAATGCTTAGCTAAATTAAATTTGGTTGATCCCACAATACGCTTTTTATATTGTGCTTAGGTATATAGATATTTACATAGTCTTCTTTATTAAAGAAGCATACAGGTACTCCTCAATCTATGACCATAATGGAGCCTGCCCATTACAGTCGCAAGTGGTGACAACCATTAAGTAAGACAACCTTGCTTAATGACCCTCATCTCTTGCTCTGATGCTAAAGTTAAATGAACACAGGTCTTTAAGCGAGCATGGGTGAAGGCAGCCCTGGGAGGGCCCATACCCAGCCGGGTCCATAAGGGAGGCAGACAAGCAACAAAAAGTTTGCAAAGTCAAAAACAGCTCAGCAGGGGGAGGAACCCAGGTAGATTAGTGCCTGGCACTGCATTCCAATGCCCAAGAGGCTTCTAAACAAGCCTCCATGCTTAGGCAACAAAGGGGCTGGGTGATGGGTGGTGGGATGGGCCTCTGCCCCAATTAGGTGGCCATTGGGAGACTGCAAACCTTTCCTGACCCTTGCTAGCTTTTGAAGAAGCCAGCCACCTGCATACACAGGCAAGAGCTTCAGGAAGAGCTTCCCCAAACCTTTCCCTAGCTTAACCCCCTCCCTACACCAGAAACCCCTTCAATAAAGAAAACAGGGGAAAAAAGCAAGGAGGACAGACTCATTGATCTAAATGGAAGATTGTAAGTGGAAATCTATCAACATAGCCAGTGGTTATTAGAGCCAGTTTTTAGTAGTTAATGCACCAGGCTAGAAACAAGGAGACTGTGAGTTGTAATCCTGTCTTAAGCACAAAGCCAGATGGGTGACCTTGAGCTATTCACTTTCCCTCAGCCCTACAAAGGAGGCAATGGCAAACCACTTCTGAAAAACCTTGCCAAGAAAACTTCAATAACTTGTCCAGGAAGGCAAGATGGAAAGGTGCATGCACACACACAGTAGTTATTCATTCACACTTTTCAGTTCATAACATACAATATCATACCTTTGGAAATATTTTGGGGAAAAAAACTTTCTCCAATTCTGAAAGTTTTATGTGAGGTAGAAATCTCTCTGTCAGAATCCTTAAGACATCTGTAAATAAGTACATTTAATAAAATCATAAATCCAAGGTTTATATCCCAATTAGGAGTCTCAATGTGACATTTTACAGCTTTTAACCACAAATATGGAAATACTAAACAGATTTTTATCTAAAAGAAAATGATTTATAGGTGACTAAGCCAAAATAATGAGAATGATAAAAGACTGCAATTCTAAGCATCCTGAACCTGCAAAAAAGGCAACATCTTTTCAGAAACCTGAGAGGCTATAATATGGAGCTGTTATTGTCTAAGAAATATGATATTTTTCATGTATTAAGCAGAGTTCTAGATAAACATTTTATGATGCTTAGAATTTGAAGTTATATTTAGAATTTGTCTTATCCACATACAGTAAATATAACTAATATATTGCCAGAGAATACTTTTCTGAGGGGTCCTTGGTGCTCTCTGAACTTGGTTGTTTTCCTGCAGATGTTGCATTACCCAAACTAGGCAACATCATCAGTGACTATTACTGATGAAATTACCTAGTTTGGGTAATGAAACATCTGCAAGAAAACAATCAAGCTCAGAGAACACCAAGGACCCCTAATTTCAACCCTGAGCTACAAATATTCTCCTTATTGAATACTTTGCTGCCTTCATTTTGAATTCCCATATGGCATGTTTACTGAAAAATCTTCCATTTTCTCTGAAACATTTAACTATGAAGATCTAACAAGGTAGGATAAATACATTTACAGTTTCTTTGGTATCATTGACTGAAGGAAGAAAGAGATGGTTGATAGGATAATTTAGTTTGGTTGGCTCTAAGCTCTCATATTTAGATGTTCATTTGAGAAATTCTAAATTTCTATAAGCAGGGTGATTCCAGAAAAGGTCTCGCTGACATAAATATAACAATGTCCACACATCAGATGGCAGGTGAGATATACGTCCTGGGAGATACAAAGATGGAAAAGCACCAGCTTTGGTCTGCTTGCCTTGCCCAGATTTTGTGTCATCCAAAGCTTGGAACCACCAAAATGTTATGGTAAATTGTGCCTGACCTGAGACAATTTGTCAGAACCTCCAGACCACAATGATTTGATCTGGGTTCAAAATAAACCTGTTTTGTGCATATTCATAGTATTTAATAATTACAAATAAAGGAATTAAGCATACTTTAAAAGTCTATACAACTACTACTTACCTATGTGCTGAATCCCACTGTCAGTTGCCTGATATAAAGAGTACAAATATTAAGAAAAACAGCATATTCATATCTTAAAATAAAGTTGAGCTTTATCAACATCGGAGCACGCTAATTTAATTCACAGTATATACTAATGGTTCTGCTTTCAACTAAACTACAGTACAAATTAAGCTATATGGGCTACACCAATTGAGATTACTACTTCCAAATAAAAATATGTGTTGCTTGGAGAGCATAGGATTTGTATCTCAACACAAAGAACTGAAACTCCAGGATCCTCCAGGCCTAAAGAGATATCAATTGTGATTTAGAATCAGACAGAATTTGTCATTGCAACCAACTGAAAAATGAAACTATATGTTTTGTTGGTAGTTTAAATTGTGTAAAAGTATTTGGTTCCTTCAAATTAACACAAAACTAGAGCTCTCTAAACTCTACAGTTATGGACATTTCAAACACATTTGGCAATAATTAATTATATTATCTTAAACTATATTATCAATGTTTTCCTGATTACCCTTATTTGTACAAATATTCTAGAATATTTGCATTTTGGCACTTCATCTTAATGTATAGGATTTCTTTTTGATTTTCAATTGTTTAATTTGTTTTATTTTCCTTTTTAATTCTGGGTGATGATAATGGACAAATTTCCTTGGATGTATTATTTTAAGGACAACATATAATTAGCTATCAAGGGAGATAGGAAGTGTAGAAATACTGTATATCTTAGAGAATAACCAATCCCAATATCCAAGCAGATTCTTGAGTCAGAAGGTGATGTTTAGGATACTTTTTCCCAGTTGTTTTAAGGTTTTACAAATCAAAATCATCATTGTGAATTACATTTGAAAGCGGGTGAGAGATCAGTATGATTATAACTGTAGATAGATAGATAGATAGTTAGATAGATAGATATAGACAGACAGACAGACAAACCTTTGCCATTTCACATTAAAAATGAAATTCTGTTGCTTGCTCTCAAAAGTGTACACATACATCACACACATATAGACATGCTATATACATACATTTGTATATACCTACACCCTTATATATAAAACATATAAATATTAATCACTGTCTATTTTGAATACATAGCGGAAAGAGGAAGCTTGAGAGTTCACAAGGTTGATACTGTATGGAACAAAACTGTGACTGAATCTGGATGTTTTGCTTCAGATACCACAAAGCCTCCTCCCAGAAGGTAACAGGTTGTGAAGAGGATGTAGTGTTCCAGATAATCCTGCAGACCCTGCTCAAGCATCGCTTATATGCTATGTCCTGGATAGAAGGGAGTGAACTGCCAATATTTTCTGCCATCCTCACCACTCTCTGCACCATCTTCCTGTCTGAAGCAGTGATGCTTCCAACCCAGACTGTAATGCAATATGACAGGATGCTCTCAATCATCCCTCTATAGAAAATGGTAAGGACAGGGAAAGGAAGATGTACTTTTCTCATGCAACACAGAAAATGCAGGCAGTGTCTTGCTGTTGAGCGACCAAGCCAGCCTACTCGTTAGCTGCACACCCAGAAATTTCATGCTGCTAACCATCTCCACAGGTGAATCATTAATACGCCTTTTCTGAAATCAACAATGATCTCTTTAGTTTTTCCAACGCTTAAAACTAGGCTGTTTTTATTACACCAATTCACCAAACCCTCTACCTCCTTGGGGTAAGCACCTTGCAGTAAAACAGATGAGATCTGATCTCAGTTGATAAGCATGGGGCTATATTTTCTAATAGTCGCTGTTTCTGAACCATTCCCAGGTGCAACATTTTGCATCTTTGCATTTAACAATTACAGTAACAACCAAACAAAAATGTCAGGCACAAAACAAAGAGACTTCAGTAGTAACTCCAACATTAATGCACTGAAATAAGAACCATGCTCTAATAAAATGTTGCTTCCAAATTCTATTCTGTGGCTAAAAACATTGGTCTCAATAAACATTACTTACTGGTCATGGAATATGTTGCATGTCTTTTGTTTTTGTCATAATATAGTGAAAATATCAGTTAAATATAGTTAAATGTTAAAGCTTTTAGTATATTTAAGATGTGTGCTTTACAACTAGCTTTATGAAGGACTCTGGAGAATTAAAAATGTACCTATTTGATTTACACGCCCTTCTACTCAAGGCAGCAAACAAAAACAAAAACAGAAATTTAAAAATATAAACATGATCACTTTAAAATCAAAAAGCAATTCAACTGATAATGTAGTAAATAAAGCTGTATATTTTTCTACTACACTGCAGGTACCTAAAAAAAGACATGTCTTTTCTATATCATTGTATGTATAAATTAGGGAGTCATTTTGCTTTCCCTAAAAATATATTAATGCATTGTTGAAAGTGAGCAAATGAACAGGAGGTGCAAATAAGCAAGCCAATAAGAATGAAGTTTAGAAACCAGTGCCAACACGAGATGGGGAGAACCAGACACCAGTCTTGTGCCCTTGTTCCCCTCCATGTGTACAGTATAGAACAGGGGTGTCAAACTCAATTTCATTGAGGGCCGCATCAGCATTGCGGTTGCCCTGGGGGGGGGCGGGTGTGTGTGGCTAGGGTGGGTGCGGCCTACTGGGTGGGCGTGGATGGAGTGGGTGTGGCCTACTGGGTGAGCATGGCCAGGTCTACATCGTTCGTGTCAAGGGGGCCTGTGGGGGCCTGTGCAGGAATGGGACAGATCTGAGGGTCTCTGACAGAAGAGGGTGGGACCAGGGCAAGTACCAAGGCATGGTCCACTGGAGGAGCCTCCCCAGCATGCACCCAGGGGGCGGGGCCGACACGGCAGAGGCTGGTTCTTCGCTGTTTCCAGACGGCCTTGTGGAGCTAAGACTGAATGCGTTTCAGCATAGATGGCCACCACAAAATTGTACATTGGCTCCTGGCTGGCCTGGGCCAGGGCCAAGGCAGCGGGGGCCGTTCCCTCACTGTTTCCAGGATGGCTTTGCGGGCCACATGAAACCACTTCGCGGGCTGCATCTGGCCCCCGGGCCTTGTTTGACATGTCTGGTATAGAATGAAGCCCTGCTTCATTCTTTCATTCCTGTGAGGTCAGGTGCATTCTTCAATCTCTTTTAATTCCCTCCAAGTAGAAAGCTATGACAACAGCCTCCTCCTTCCATGGGGGGCTCAGAAAAATCAGAACCTCGAAAGGGAATAGAATAGAATAGGAATAGAATAGAAAGAATAGAACAGAACAGAATCTGGAAGGGATCTTGGAGGTCTTCTAGTCCAGCCCCCTGCTCAAGCAGGAGAACCTATACCATCTCAGATAAGTGACTGTCTAGCCTCTTCTTAAAAACCTCGTGATGGAGCGCCCATGATTTCTAGAGGCAAGCTGTTCCACTGGTTAATTGTCATCACTGTCAGGAAGTTTCTCCTTAATTCCAGATTGCTTCTCTCTTTGATCAGTTTCCAACCAGTTTCTTGTCCTGCCCTCTGGTGCTTTGGAGAATAACGTGACCCCCTCTTCTTTGTGGCAGCCCCTCAAATACTGGAATACTGCTATGATGTCTCCCCTTTCTTCTTTTCTTTAGACTAGCCAAACCCAAGTCCTGCAGCCGTTCTTCGTATATTTTAGACTCCAAGCCTTTGAATTTTTTCCAAAGTCTCAACATCTTTTTTGTGATATGACCAAAATTGGCTGCAGTATTCCAGGTGTGGTCTTACTAGGGTTTTATAAACTGGTACTAATACCTCGCGTGATCTTGATTCTATGCCTCTGGATATACAACGCAGGATTATATTAGCTTTTTTGGCTGCTGTTGCACATGCTGGCTCATAGTCAAGTGATCGTCCACTAGGACTCCAAGGTCCCTCTCACAGATGCTGTTTTTAAGCCAGGTCTCACCTAATCTGTACTTGTACCTTTGATTTTTCCTGCCTAAATGGAAAACTTTGCTTTTCTTCACATTGAAACTCATTTTGTTGGATAGGGCCCATTGTTCAAGTTTGAACAATGGGCCCTATCCAAGTTTCCATTGATTTATTATTGTTATGCTACTGCTATCCATTTTTTTAATTTTATGTTACTAATTGTAAGTCGCTGTCTTTGGAAAGGGAGCGAAAAACAGATAAACTCAGTGTTAAACATTTAATGCTCAGGATGCTGCGTTTGAGAAACTGTTGAGTGCGAGGCTTTACCCTAGGTTGTCTAGGGCGTTTTCATTTCTCACTTACAGCGCTTCCTTTCTACCCATCCCCTTAGCTCGCTGCGAGCAACTGACTGACTTACAAGTAAACATCCTGATTTACAGAGATCCGAGGAAACCATTGAACCATCACAAAAGCCAGCAGTGGATACGACTAATCAAAGCAGCGGCTCCCAACCTTTTCTATATCCCGCACCCCTGGAACGCTTCTGATATATTCTCGCACCCCTTACAAAAGTTCGAAACAACAGCGATGAATTATGCATATACACTATAATTTTGAAAACCCAAGTTTTCGCACCCCCTGGAATATCGTCTCGCACCCCCGGTTGGGAACCCCTGAATTAAAGGAAGGGGCGGGGACACCTTTCCCAATTGCTCCCGTGCCTCGGCTATTGCAATTCAGAAGGATATGAAAAGGCGCGGCAGGGCGGCGGAGAGCTGGCGACGGCACGCCTCTGGATCCCAGCCCTCCACCTCGGACAACAGCGAGATCTCCTCAGGCTCGGCCTGAGCCATGCCGCTCACTCCGTATCTGCCGCCAAAAACAAAGGTCCTCCTCCTCCTCCTCAGCTCAGTGCAATTCCCATCAAACACCGCGGCAACCATAGAGCGAGCTCAAGGGCGGGCTAGTCCTGCGACGGAGCCGCTCTGGAAACTCTTTGGAAAGCGAAACCCGTTCGGGCCGCGTGGGGTGTAGCTTATTCAGCCGCCGACGAGCCTCTCCACTAAGTCGATCGGCTGCTCGGTCGTGGGTTAGAGGCTTCCTCCTCCCGTGCGAGGTTTAGTTTTCCGAGTCTGCCAACGCCACCATTCACGAGGTTGGAAGGAAAGGATCTTGTATTGTGTGGGAATTAGGCTGCTCTTGGAAGGGGAAAAAAGGGGGGGCGAGGGGAGTTGCATAATCAAGTACCGGTAATAGTACAAGGCAGTGAAGTACTTGGTGTGTCCGATTTAGTCACGCTGGGTTCCTTTTTCCCATGGAAACGCTGTGAAAGAGATTCTTGAAACTGGATCAGATTTGGGGGCAAATTACTCCTGCCTCAAATCTGGTATGTCTTTTTCTGAACAACAAAGATTGCTGTCTCTCTGGGCAACACATGAAGCCGTAACTGGATAGTGTAGCATTTATGAGTATTGTTAAGAAACTATATACAGTATAATATATGTGCTGTATACATTTGTAAGGATATTAGAAATAGTTTAAATTATAACTGGATAGAAGTTATTGTCACTTTAAAAATAAGATTTGTACATTTCTTTTTAAGCACAATCAAAATCAGTATATGTTTGCTTATTAATACATCAGACATAAACTTTTTTTTCTGTTTATTTCTCAAGACAATGGAATTTCAATTCAACTTCTCTGTAGACCAAATAACAGAAAACAGAACAGATACTGCTGAGAATGAAAAGCTACAGCAGGAAATGGTCCTATTGAATAATCAAGGCGATGTTTCAGAAAACAGCAATAAGATTACCTCAGAAGAAAATATATTAAATTACTATTTATCTGGAACCACTGCTAATATATCAGACCACAATACTTTGAATGGAAGCCCTGACTCAAGTTCGTTGAGGAAACAGTCCTGTCCCAAATCTGCCAAGGTGCATGATATTCCTAAAGATATCAGTAAAGTCCTTGAGAGCAAAATTATTGCAACTTTACCAGGCATTCACTATGCAAATATTTCTGTGGTGGAGGCTGCACTCCCAGGAAACTCTGTCAGAGAAAATATGCCTAACATTTCTTCTCAATCTGACCTAATTACAGGTGTCTATGAAGGAGGTTTAAAGATTTGGGAATGCACTTTTGATCTCATGGATTATTTATCAGAAACTGACATTCAGTTTGCTCAGAAGTCAGTTTTGGACTTTGGGTGTGGAGCTGGACTGTTAGGAATAGTTGCACTAAAAGCAAATGCCAAAGAAGTTCATTTTCAAGATTATAACAGTTCAGTAATTGAAGAAATCACCATGCCGAACATGCTGGCTAATTGTTCTCAAGATGATGATGGTGAAGAAGATACCCAATTTCACCTAAATCAATCTAGGAAAAAAGACTTCACCCAAGATTTTCTATCTAAATGCAAGTTCTTTTCTGGGGAATGGTCAGAATTTAGTAAATTTATTTTAAATAATACCAAGCCTTTAGTAAAATATGATCTCATACTTACATCAGAAACTATTTATAATCCTAATTACTATGAAGCTTTCCATGATGCACTTTCAAGTTTATTGGCAAGAAAGGGTACCATATTTTTAGCTAGCAAAGCACATTATTTTGGGTGTGGAGGAGGGGTCCACCTTTTTACAAGTTTCATAGAAAAGAAGAATATATTTAAATCTCAAACAGTTAGAGTTATTGAGAAGGGGCTCAAGCGTTTCATTATTAAACTGACATTTAACAATTCCTGTTAGCCAATTCCTGTTGGCTCAGCATATTATTAAATATGTATTTTCTGTTATCAGAAGCGTTGTAATTACTAGTACATTTAACTTTACTTGCACCATAACTTTTTTCATTTACCATGTTTTCTCATCTCTGAATTATTTATAATTATTTGTGCAGGGTATGTACCACATAAGCATATTTTTTATCTTGATTTTGTCTAGCAGTCATTTCCCATGAATGTCTAAGACTGCATTATTTTATGGACCTAGTTTGATTTCACAAACTAGGACCATAATTTATCTAAGACTGATATTACATATGTAATATCTTTCCCTCTAATACATCAATCACTTATCAAAATTATCTCAATAATTTTTACTGGCATAAAGATCCATCTAGTCTAAGGCACTAAGGCAGCTGCTTCAAAAAAGCAAAATAGGAACAGCATTCTATGCTTTAAAAATTTATAAATTCATTGTACATTCCATCTCTGAGATACCATGGGTAAATTACATGTATGAGAGAAATTTAACGTTATTTTCTTTATAATACCATGGGGTAAGCAGCCTCCCTCTACATGCTATCCTCTTTTTCCTTGGGTGGTTTTTTTGACCTCTCTTGGTATCATTTTTATTTATTGATTGATTCTTGGAAACAATATGGATAAGTCCATGCACTTTTTTTGGCATGGTTTTCAGAAGTGCTTTGCTGTTGCTTCATCCCAGGGCTGAGAGTGACTGGCTCAAAGTCACCCAATTGCCTGCGGCGCCTAACTCAGGATTAGAATTCAGGTCTCCCTGTTTCTAGTTGAGAACCTTAACTGAGGTCCAATTGGCTCTCTTGCTTTTAATTTTCTTACTGCTAGAAACCAGCAACCGTATTTCCATTATATTTTCTTTCCAGATGTTTCCCTACCTTTTTTTTTGAAGCTCGTCTCATACTTTCCTCTGATCTTCAATTGTTCTATCTCTTGCTTTCCTTATTAGTCCAAATTCATAAGCAATAGCTTATGAAGCATGCTTACCTTTCACTTTTCTAACAATTCACAGCAGTAAAACCAAGCAGAACAGTGGTGTCAAACTGCTGGCCCGCAGGCAGTGCCGAAACCACACCCACCCCATTGTCAGAAATGGAAAAAAAGTCACGATATGTCGCGACACGTCACGTGACGTTGCGAGTTTGACACCCCTGTGCTAGAAGCTGAATGTTACTGTAAATTAATTCCATTTTTTTTGGTTCAGATAACAAATGAAGAATCACAGTAAAAATTGTATTTCAGCACAATTTAATTCAAGGTCCTCATCCAAATAGTGAAGTAGATCTAATCCTTCCATGGTTGATGTATCTTGTCATGCACAGGGATTAAAATGAGTTTTATGAAACCTTAGTTGTACAGAGTTACACTGTGATTATGTTTGCAATGAACCTCGTTAAATGCCTTTTCAATCTAGTATGTATTGTGAATCCAATCCATATGGTTATCTTTATGGTACAAGTACAAACCCACAACTGAGTAAATTGTAATTAAACATATGTCATCAAAGCACAATCTATTCTATATCTTAATGTTTTAACTATTTAAATATTTTTAAATTGCTCTGGGATTGGATGACAAAGAGAATTATGTCATGTAATTGCCCACAGAATTTATATCCAGCATCTACAGTTGCCAGGGTGTCAATGCTACCTAAATGGCTCACAGTGCCCCTTCTAAATTAAAATACCATGTTTCCCCAAAAATAACACCGGGTCATAATTTTTTGGGGCCTCCCAAGAGGCACCAGGTCTTATTTTGGGGGAGTGTCTTTTATACTCACCTCTGCAACCAACAGCCCCGCCCAGCCAGTCCACTTCTTCTGACTGAAAGAGCAGCTGCATTCTGCAGCTGCATTTCGGCCTGCATTTTGCAGTCAGGCCTTTCCAGAAGGCCTCTGCAGCTGAGTACAGAGCTATGGATTGAATCCATAGCTTGGTTCTCGACTGCATAGGTCTTGCAGAACCGAGCAATGGATTGAATCCATAGCTCGGTTCTCGGCTGCAGTGGCCTTCTGGAAAGGCCTGTGACTGATAAATGCAGGCCTGGCTACAGAAGACTCCACAGAAGAAATGGGCCGGCGAGGAAAGGCTTGGCTGCCAGGTAAGTAAGTGGGTGCGGGGCATGTGGGGCAGCTCCACCCCCCACCCCTGCCCTAGCTTGATTTTTAGGTGTTGCCTCGCCCCAAAACTAGGGCTTATTTTTGGGGTAGGGCTTATATTAGGCCCACCCCCAAAAATCAAACTAGGGCTTATTTTCGGGGTAGGCCTTTTGGGGAAACGGTATTAATACATTAAATTGTCATATTATATACAATTTTGATTTTCCCAAATAAGGCTCTAAAATTGCATTATTTTAGGGAAGGAGTACCTGAAAAAGATGTATATCCCTAATTTGGAGTCTGGAAATACAAGTATTGGGTATGATATTCAAGATAATTTCCATGAATTTTAATATTGAAACTGGGTGAATTATCAAAGATCATGTGTTCATTCTGGCTTTGATTTGGCAGTTTATCAACAAAAATGAAATATTTACCAATGTTCACTAAGTCCTCAAAGAAAGCTTGACTTGTATGAAACTTTATTCCTTAAAAATGCTTAAAGAGGGCTTGCATCAATGCACTGTTCAAAATTATCTTTATGGCAATGTAAACTGGAAGTAAAGTACAGTATAGATTTCAAAGAAATTCAAATGCTGTCAACAAGATGTGAAGATGTGATACCAAGTTATTTAAAGCATGAACCAACCCATTCATATCCTATTTTTTTTATTCAGTATAGGCTAAATGCACTGATTGTGTTTCCTCATGGGAGCTTAGAATTAAGTGTATACTATCTTGAAAAGATTCAGATTTATATTAGATTATACAATTTATTTCTTGTCATCTGACCAGCTAATTTCATAATCTTTATAAGTTCTCTTCAGTATTTCAACAGTCGCAGAATGATCAGCTTTACCATATCCCTGTAAGAAGAAAAAATTTCTAGTGTCATGGAATCATAGAATAAAAGGATGGGAAAAGACTCAAAATATTTTACTCCATTCTGCTATAGCTATTGAGCATGATTATTTCCAAATAAACTTATTCCTAATAATACCTGCTCAAAGCAGACAACTTATGATAAAATAACAAGTCTGCTCAAAGCAACTTATGATAGAACTCAAAGCAGATTATTTATGATTGTTCAATGTTGCCCAGTCACCTTTTTGTGAGATGGGCAGCTATACAAATTTATTTTGTATAACTCAAAGCAGATGATTTATGATAAAACAACAGATTTGTTTTACTTGATTGTTCTATGCTGCCCAGTCACCTTTTGTAAGATAGGCAGCTATTTATTTATATAAATAAATGATAAACAACTACATTAATTTCTTAAAGAAAACTGAAGAACAACCAATAGTATCAAACAGCTGTATTCTGTAATTATTTGTGTTTTCTATGATGCATCATAAATAAATTTTCCCTAAACTAGGAATGACTCCTATGTCCCCAAGATCTCTTCAGAACAGAAAGCAATAAAAATAGATTCTGGATTCATTATGCCTATTCTGGATACTATGTAATTTAGATTATGTTTTTGTTTGAAGTTTTTGTTGCAGTTTTGCAATCAGCAGAATTGGAAATGTGTGGACACAATAAAAATTCCACAAGCAATGGTTTAACATGAAAGATGATACATATTTGAGGACAGCTGAGAGTTACAGAAACCTCATCCTCAAATCTATTACTGTTCCTTCTTGTGAATTAATAGCAATACATTTATAAACACCCTAATCTTAATATGCAAATTAAATTGTTATATTTGGGCAGCATATGTAAGCAGCACTTAACTGTAGAAAGGCCAAATACACGGATTTTCTTGTCTTTGTTGTTAAGTTCAATTTTTCCTCCTCCAAGACACTTGCATACAAAGCCTAGCTTTTCCATTTCAGGATTTACTTTTTCAAATATGTGATCTGTAATAAAAAATAGAGGCTAAGCGGAATATCAAGAGTATATAAAACAAGGATCTGTGAAATGTAAACATTGTAGGAACCTCTATAAAAACTCTACCTTGCCTGAACTATAGTATTCATGCAAGTAGTTTTGAATATATTTATGTCTGGAAAGGATTCATTATTATAAACGAATGCCAAAAAACGAGTCTGACAAGGTTTTTTTGGCTTTCTCTGTCTACAAACAAAATAGAATGGTAAAGAATAATGTAAGTGGTTTTTTTGTAAAATGAAAATAGCAGCCCATGTACTTAAAGGTTTTGTGGAAAAAGAAAGCGTGGCATTTTGACTAAAGCATCATCATTTAGATTTATTATACTATAATCCAAATAAAAGAGAACAATGTGCTTTTCTCCAGATTCGAAATGCAAAAGCTTAACGGCATAGCTGAAACAAGTTATTTCAACATGCTAAATTCACACTCTATGCAAACTCAAGATTCAAGTTCCTGAAGGGGTCTAGTTCATCTATTACTAAAACATAAGGGCGGGGGAGGGGGGGAGTCCACAAACCCTACTTAAAAGGAAAGCAAACGGAACATTATAGTTGAACTAGGTTTGGTGTCCCCGCGAAATCTGACAGCGGCTCTAACCCAGGTTTAACACACTGAACTAACGTTTTCAGAGACCACTCATTAGTCATACATATAAGTTTTCAAAACAAAATTTCTTTAGTGCTATCCCGGCTTCCTAATTTCACGCTGAACGGTGCCGACTTCACATTTTTTTTCACTGTTAAGCAACTGTCTGGGTCCGGTCCAGCTGGCAGCTCCACTCACTGTGGAACTCGGCGTCCGCAGTGCCCCTCACAATGTCGCGGTGGTCATCAGCCCCCCGTTGTACCCGCACCAGGATATATTTGAAAGTGCCGTCGGGGTCCAGCTCCACTTCGGGCACCGAGCTCAGTTGCCCTCTGGCCGCCATTACCCAGTCTCGCGGAGGGGAATAGAGCGCGATGCCAAGCGCAGAAAGCGAAAGCGTCGCGTCTAACCTCTCCAAGGCAAGAAGGGGCCTCGATCGCCAGCCGCAAGCGCTTATTGGTTGGTACTGGTTGTGGGCGAGCTGCGTATTGGCCGCACGAATGCGCGAAAGGGACGGGACTTTTCCAAAAGGGAAGAAAGCTGCACTGAGCTTCTTTGCTAGAATCATCCACACACAAGCACAACCCTTCCCCCCTCCCCCCCTCCCGCGAAGCCCACAATTTCAGGGTAAATAACGGATATTCTTCAATCTCGACCAGTGGAACAAAAGGTGCTTAATATGGGGTACTAACCGTATCTATTTTAAACTGAGTTTAAAGGAACAGAACAAGATGGCATGTTTGCTTAACAGCCCATTAATCCAAATTGCAGGCCAAATCCAAATTATGTTGGATTAACCGATTTAACTAATACATTACATACTGGCTGTATAACACATTGTGATACATTGTAGGAGTGCATGTTAGTCTATAGAAGGCCCAGATCAGTTTGGTAGTACCTTGTAATGCTAACAAAATTGGTTAGAAGGCAGAAGCATTCATCAGATAGTAAATTATTCCAAATTGGGTAAAAGCAATTTTTCTTTAGGTACAAGTGGTCCTTGATTTAGGATCACAATTGAGCCCTAAATTTCTGTTGCTAAGAGACATTTGTTGAGTTTTGTCCCATTTTATGACCTTTCTGGCCCCAGTCATTAAGTGAATCACTGCAATTGTTAAATTAGTAATGTTAAGTGACTTTGCTTTTCAGAAGATCGCAAAAGAGAATCACATGACCCTGGGACATTGCAACCGTCATAAATATGAGTCAGTTGCCAAGCGTCTCAATTTTGATCATGAGACCATGGGGATTCTACAATGGTTGTAAATGTGAAAAATGATCATAAGTTACTTTTTTCAGTGCCATTGTAAGTTTGAACGGTCACTAGATGAACTGTTGTAAGTCGAGGGCTACCTGTATTGACATACAAAGCAATTTCCCACTCACAACAGGGACATTTATAAGGACTTTCTGATAATTGGTATAAACAACTTTCTGATAATGAAAGAAAACGTTTGGGAAGCACTCGCTTACACCATTCTAAGATATATATCGCTTCCTGTAACTTTGCTAAACCTCAGGATTTGGATAGCTCCTAAAACTAATGCCATGATTTCTTTTTTCCATCCTTTATGCAGCTGCAGGCTATGGTGTCTATTATCTGACCATTCACTAAGCTTCATCTCTTTCTCCCATTTCCCAAGGTCATTCCCACATACCATTACAATGCATTTGTAATGACTGACAGGGAAGGATGTTTGGAAACATACAGAAATGAAACTTTGAAACAAAAATTTTTGTCTCCAAGTGCCAGGTGTATAAGATCTGAAGTAGCCCAAATTACTATTACTACTTGGAGTTAACTTTTTTTTTTATTAAGTTACTTCTGGACCTCTGCATTAAAGGCTAGTCACATAATGTGTAATAGTTGGCCACTGGAAACTGTTGGAAAAGGAGTGGAGAATTCCCTATTTGTATAAAAAGTTTTGGACAGCCCTTTTATGTCTCTGTTTTATTGCACTAATATTCCCAGGTTTATGTGAAGAGAGTTTTGATATTCCTGGCATTAGAAAGGACTGAGCATTTTGATCTGTATGAATAAATTCAGTCAGGAATTTCTTCAATCTTTCTGCCATTATTGAAGTAAAAATTTTATAATCCACATTTAATAGCGATATTGGTCTATAATTTTTGATTTGTGTAAGATCAGTGTCTTCTTTAGGTATCAAGGTAATATTAGCTTCAGTCCATGAATTTGGTATTTTTGTCTCTAAAAAGATTTCATTGTACAATTCTTTCAAAATCGGGCTTACTGTATCTTGTAAAATTACATAAACTTCTGCCTAAAAGACAGATAAAGAACAATTTAAGGATTATTTTAAATGTTTTAGAATATTATGAACATCAGCCAGGGAAACAGATGGCACTTATATTTCTTGACGCACAAAAAGCCTTTGATAATTTAAATTGGCAATTTATGTTTCAACAGTTGATGGAAATGGACTTTGGTAAAAATTTCATAAATGCGATTCAAGCAATATATAATAAACAAACAGCAAAGATATTTTTAAATGGAAAATATACAGATGGCTTTGATATCAAAAAAGGCACAAGACAGGGATGTCCACTATCCCCCTTGTTATTTATTCTTACACTGGAAGTGTTGGCTAGAGACATTAGACAAGATATGGAAATTAAAGGATTGGAAATAAAAGAACAAAAATATAAATTACAGGCTTTTGCGGATGATTTAGTCTTTATTATAGAGGAACCATTGGAAACAGTTACTATACTGCTGCAGAAAATAGAGAAATTTGGAGATGTAGCAGGCTTGAAGATAAATAAAGAAAAGACTAAAGTATTAACAAAAAACCTAACAGACAAACAGAGATCTCAACTTGCAGAAAGATCAAATCTTCAAATGGCTAAAAAAGTTAAATACTTAGGAATATATTTAACATCAAAATATACAACAATAAAAGAAGATAATTATGAAAAACTAATGAAACAAATAAAAGTAGATTTGGAAAAGTGGAAAAATCTTCAATTGACATTGTTAGGCAGAATAGCGACTGTGAAGATGAACATTTTACCAAAAATACTTTTTCTATTTCAAACGATCCCTGTTAAATTGGGTAAGAAATTTTTTGATGATTTAAATTCAACAATATTGAGATTTATATGGCAAGGGAAGAAAGCACGAATTAAAACTAAACTACTACAAGAAACAAAAGATAGAGGGGGCTTTGGACTTCCGGACTGGAGACTTTATTACCAAGCGTCTATGTTACTTTGGCTCAAAGAATGGATTATGCTGAGAAATAAACGACTTCTTTATTTGGAGGGACATGACTTACAATTGGGCTGGCATGCGTTCTTATGGTATGAGAAAAACAAAGTACATAAATATTTTCAAAGACATGCTATAAGGAATGTGTTGTTCTCAGAGTGGGAGAAAATTAAACATAAAATATATATGAAAATACCAGAGTGGCTTTCGACGATGGAAGCATTTGCTTATCCAAATTTAATTAATTATGACAAACTTGTTACTTATAAAGACATTGTAGATAAGGATGGAAAACTTAAAGACAGACAAACTCTCTATCAACAAGGCATTGACTTAACATGGTGGTCCTATCTGCAAATTCAAACAAGATATGAAAAAGATGTAAAAGTAATGGACTTTTATAAAGAACAGACAGTATTTGATAAAACACTTTTGAAAACAGATGAAAATCTGATTAAGAAACTTTACAAATTTTTATTAAATTGGAAGATGGAAGAAGAACAAGTAAAAGAAACAATGATAGTGTGGGCAAAAAACTTTGGATATTCCATAGATTTAGAAGACTGGGAAAAGCTTTGGGAGAGAAATATTAAACTTACTAAAGCAGCTTCATATAAAGAGAATTTATATAAAATGTTTTATAGATGGCATATGACACCAGTTAGATTAGCGAAAATGTTTAAAAATGTATCGAATATTTGTTGGAAATGTAAAGAAAAACCAGGTACTTATTATCATATTTGGTGGATGTGTCCTAAAGCTAAGAAATTTTGGTTTAAAATTCATAAATGGTTAGAAAAGATGACTAAAATACAAATAGAATATAAACCAGAATTATTTTTGCTAGGAATATTAGGATCTAACTATGGTAAAGAGAATGAATATTTAATATTACATGTATTGACAGCAGCGAGAATTGTATTTGCTCAATTTTGGAAAAATGAAAATCTACCACACGATCAGATTATAATTATGAAAATTTTAGAATGTGCAGAAATGGACAGATTGACGTTGGAGATCAAGGAGAAAGAGGACTCAGTGTATTTTAGGACATGGGAAAAATTTTATCAGTGGTTAACATTACGTTAGAGCTAAATTATATTTAATTAGTAAGCTTTTATTTTATGACTATTTTTAGTATTAAATTATAATTGTTTAGTATTGTACTAATTACTATTATTCAATACGTGTACCCGGACGAGAGTCTGCTTGTGTAAGCGTTGGATTTTTTATGTGGGGGTAACCCCACTACTGTACCTATCCCTACCCCTATTCCCATCCCTATCCCAACTCCACTCCCTAACCCCATCCTCTACCCATATTATCCTTATCCTTCCCATACCCATATAAAATTTAATAAAATATATTTAAAAAAAAAAAAAAAAAGGACTGAGCAAACCATCCATTTATAGATAAGTCTTTTTTTAATGTACTGTTCTGAATTGCTATCTTTGTTGATTAGACCCAAGAGATCTGTTCTTTGCTCAACAGGATATCTAAAAGAACTTTCATTCAAAGGAAAGGAAATACTAATGGATCATAAGCTGGAAGACTGTTCTCTTGATTGCTTATTCACTGAGGGCTATTTGGAGATAAAGTTCTGCAGCTGCAATTTCCCCAGCGATGATTCAGTGGGTATGCATGCATGCACACAGCATACTTCAAAATTGTGATCAAACAAAATATTGTTAGGCTTTTTGAAATAATTATATTTTATTTCATGATATAAAGTAATATGATTTTATGACAAAAATGCTGTAAATTTACTCTTTTGATTACTTGTCAAGATTATAAAGTCTCATTTTGGAGATAGGGTTGAATAATAGGGTTGAATGGCACTTTGCAGTAAAAAGGCAAGGGGTTAGTCTTACTTTGGTCTTATTATCTGATAGAGAATATTATTTGTGGGAATAATTAAGATTGCAATTTTTAAATGAGAAAGTTAAATATTTTGTTGCAAGTCCACTATAGCTCTGTTAAAAAAAAACATTCCCATATATCTACTGCTAAACTTTAATAGCAGTCACAGATAATCTAATATACTGTAGTTGAAAGTGCTTGATCGAGGTTAAAATATATTTTTTTTGCAATGTTTTATAGATTTGCTTATGGATGAGGAAAAGGATATGGGATGAAAAGGTATCAGTTTAACCTTATAAGGGGTGAAGAGTTAAACAATGTATTGAATAATAGACATATTACATCTTTCTATATATTAGTATATATAAAACCATAAGTATAATAAGATTAACTAAACATGCAGAGTCTTTTGTTGGTATGAGAGCATTTGACGTTTCACCCTCTGAAATCTGAAATGGAACCAGAGATAAGGTTTCACCTAGTAAGTGACTGTTGTGACATCACCGGGGTTTGAGGAGTAGCTTCCAGTTGGGTGACTTTACAGGTTCCATTAGCAATATCCAGATCAAGAGGAAGAAGACTAAAAGGCTCCAAGGGAGGTGGTAACAGGCCATCATGTAGCCCCGGTCTAAGATTCAAAGCCTGTTGTTTAGCATCTGTTCTGGTATAGGGTGTGCTTCCTCCTCCTTAGTTAACAAGGCCTGGCAGTCTCCAGCAGATTCCCCATTCATCTTATAAAAGCAGGAACAAATATTTTTGGGCGGGTGATTTCCAACCATTCCATTATCCACTGAAGAGTGGTGATGGGTGTCAATATTTCAAGACGCAAGATCAGTAAATGGTCCTGCTGTAGCTATAGTCACCAATAAGATTTCTTTAAGATTATTCAGCTTTTGTGTTATATTATCTTGTTCAGTCCTGGGCAACAAAGGCACTGATAAGGTCGGCTTCAGCTGGATCTGACACATCTTCATTTAGTAAGAGTGGCTTACTCCTGATGCTTTATTTTTTCAAGGCCATATGTGGGGGAGAGGAAACCTTACTGATCTGTTGAAGTTTTGCAATGGGTACAAGGTTTAGCTGAGGCAAAGTTGAATAAGAAATTAATTTTAAAACGGTGAAAATCTCTGATAGAGATAATTTGAAATGAGTCTAGATATGGTTTCATCTTAAATAGCATTAGGGGAATAATATGATTAAAAAATAGCAAAAGCTGTTTTTGGTTTTGAACAGTTGGAAGCTATTCAGCGGCCCCTAGCTCTATCTGTATTGATTGAAGAAGTTGCTTTAGGGAGGTTACAAGTGCTATCCTACAATCCCAGTGTCTAACGTTAAGACTATTCAGGGAGATACCAAGAGAAGTCTGCTAAATTTGAAGAGAACAGTTTAGCTTGCAGGTAATTTCCTCTTTGGGATCCAGAGAGGCATTAATATAAGTATTAATGTATTAATTACCTTGTCAGACATTAATACAATCGTTTAACATTGCACATTTTTGTCAATGTTGCCCTTTAACAACTTGCCATTTTTTAGAATGCATTCTGGGAATGAATTGTATAAACCTTAATAGGAGAGGAGACAGGTCTGACTTTGTGCTTTTGTACAAAAGGCTTAAAATCTTTTTTTTTCAGTAGGTCTAAATCATGTTTTATCGCAGACAGCTGCTCAAATAATGAGACAACAGTTTGAGCTATAAGAAGGCATTGCTAACTTCACCATATTCTCAATAAGCATTTCATCCCAAAATGTTACTCTAGTGTCTAATCCATTCCATACACTAAGGTATGACTGCCAGAAAGGCCAAAGCAGTCCTTGGCTACATCAACAGAAGGATGTCATCAAGATCACAAGAAGTGATAGAACCACTTTATATTGCACTAGTCAGCCATACTTGGAATACTGCATCTAGTTCTGGTCACCACAATACAAAAATGATGCTGAGATCCTAGAAAGTGCTCAGAGAATAGCAACTAAGATGATAAGGGGTCTGCAGGGTAAATCATATGATGAATGGTTAAGGGAACTAGGTATGTCTAGCCTAACAAAGAGAAAGATTAGGGGAACATGATAGCTGTCTTCCAGCACTTGAGGGGCTGTCACAGAGAAGAGAAGGTTGACTTATTCTCCAAAGCACCTGAGATGCGGGCAGAACAAGAAGCAACAGGTGGGAGATCATTAAAGAGAGATTCAACCTAGAATTAAGGAGAAAATTCCTGACATTGAGAACAATCAAACGGGAACAAGTTGTGAGTGCTTCATCACTGGATATTTTCAAGAATAGACTGGACAACCATTTGTCCAGGATATCATAAGGTCTCCTACCTTAGCAAGGGATTGGACTAGAAGGTCCCTTCCAATCCTATGATTCTATGACTACCAGTGAATTTAAAAATTCTTCTAAAGACTAATCGTACCATCAAATTAGAGTTTAAGAAAGTCTTCAGAGACATGACAACTAAGCCTATGCTAGTGCTTTCTGCTTCTGGGCTCATTGCCAAGGGCAGAACTGGTGGAAAAGATATAGATAAGACCCTGACCCCTATTCCAGAGAACCTGACCTCAGGAAGACAAAAACATAATCTATGCCAGGATTAATTAACCCCCTCTTCCTCTCCTGCTCTGACCAAAGGGATGGAAGCCAGGAACTCCTTTGCCTTAATTCCCAAGAATGAACAAGATTTTGTTCTTCAGAGATTATAAAGTTTAAGGCAAGATCTAGCTAACCTGCTTCTCAATGGCATTACAAATATTATTCCAGCAGAGCTGAGCCTGCCTTCTAATGAGGACAAAGGGGACTTTATCTGAGTAGCAATTGCAGTGGTAATACAGCAACTCCCACTTAACAGATTACTAAGAACAATATCTTTCTCCCAGTCAGCATACATCTTCTTCTGTTTTAGACTGGCCGTACACACACCAACTTGATTTACAAACAGGTTAGTAATAACAAGAAGTAACACATAAGGCAAGCCAAAGAAATAGCCACAACCACAAGCTCACAAAGCAATTCAAATGTACAGAGAATTTAGTAAAACAATGTAATCCTTATTGCTTGTCCGCTTATCCTGAGGTTCTCATGACCATTGTATGAAGAAGAGAATGCCAAATTTTGTATGAGACTTTTGAGACTGATGCATTGTCACCTTGAGGTAATTAAACTGTTATAGGATTTGGTGATTGTAATATAGCTGATGTTGAGAGACATAAAGCAGGTCATAGGTGAAGTTGCATGAAGGAACCCAGCCTAAAGTTTGTAATTTTATTTATCTGTATGAGCATAATATAGCTGGTTAACAAATTATATCCATAATTAATTGAAATTTGTGGAATATGGTAACCAAATCAATAAACTGAATAAAATTTGAAAAGTGAACAAGACTTAGCGCACTTTCCCCACTTATCACAGGCCAGGAGAAAAGGGAAATTCCCCACCATGGATAACAAAAGTTATCTGAAATTACTTTTAGCCCTCTTTAAACCATTGTCGCCAACTCTTCCTCCTGAACTGAAGAGAGACAGAATGACTAAAGCAGAGAATTCCAGTTTATGACGATGCAGAGCCAGACAGAGTGGAGACTGTTTTACACAACACCAGCTATACTAAAACTCTCAGAGGACTGACTGATGGGAACCACTGAATTATTTCTTTCTGTTAAATATCACACAAGGCAAGAACTTCTCCCAAGCTCAGAAAAAGGAATGCAAATATTTCCTCATCATCTTTGCATCCATCCATTATTTTGAAAAAATAAATAGCAGAGTATTAAAATTCATTTTTATTATACACCAAAGAGTAATTTAATATAACACCAAAAGAAGTTTAAGAAACACAAACAGGAAGCGCTGCTATTTCTCTTTGCTTTTCTTTTGTTACCCTGTGCTTTCTGGAAATAATAAAAAGAAGTTTACTTTTCCATATCCAAATTTTGTTCAGAGGAAGAAAAACAATTTTCTGGGACTTCAAGGAATTTACAGAGTAAGTCATTCCTAATTTCAAAAAGGAGACGCCTATTTTTTCTAGAAAACGAACAGGTTAATTCAGGCACAGTACTTTTCCAAATGAAAGTTATGCCACTAGAGATCACTAAAGACTGGGTGATCATTTGTCAAAGTTGCTCAAGTAGATCTAGTACTTAGCAAGGAATTTTTTTTCTTCTGTTCAATTATGTTCAGTTCTTGAAGACTGCCTGGACAAGACTGAGTGGTTTTCTTGGCAAAGGTTGCCATTGCCTCCTTTCTAATGTAGAGAGAGAGAGACCGACTGGCCCAAGGTCACCCAGCTGACTTCATGCCTGATGCCTTAACCACGACACTGAACTGGTTCTGTGCAATGGACAAATTAAATTAGGTACCTTCCAACTCTTATGATTCTATGAAGATTATTGTTCATTGGAAATTTATTTACACTTCTAGACCAGTCATTAAAATGTATGGCCACAAAGGGAACAAGTTTTCTAACAATAGGTAGCAAAAGATCTGGTCACCATTGTTTATAAAGTGGGCATTTTAATAATATATGTGATAAAGTTTCACCCTCTGTATCTTGGCATACCCACATGCAATTTTCACAAGGGAAGCTGGTATAGCTGCCTATTGTCATCAGAATAGGCAATGCATTAATTCAGGCCAGGGAGAAAAGTCTCCTGAATGGGGTATGTAAAATGTTTAAAAAATATCTACGGATAATCCAAAAAGGATGGAGATTGCATTATAATGAAGGTGGGAAGGTATTGGAAACACTTGCTCTATCCAACTGGAAATCTTGTTCCCAAATTCTTTGCCTTATTTTGGCCAAAGTTTTATAAAGGCCAAGAGTGGATATTACGGGAAAGCTGCAGTATGCAAAATCATAATTTATCTGTTTAATAAATACCCATGTGCATTACAGATAAAATGGTTACATCATCAGCATATATGCAATTGGTGACGAGGCAATGAGCAGGACATGGAGGATGATGTTCTGGCTTAGCAAAGACATCAACAATATTGCTAATATGTAAATTAAACAATGGTAGGACAAGAAAGTGTTCTTGTTTCAGGCCCTTTTGAATAGGGCCAGGTTTGATTAAATTGTCATTGCAATTGCCCTTTCTTTGAACGGTGGTGCCATGATGCATTGCTATTATCAATTTAAGAGGTCGTTGTCCAATCAATGTAGCAACTATTTTCCTCCAAAGTCCATCATGTGGTTTTGAATCAAAGGCTGCCTTTAATTCAATGACAGCAACACAGAGGCACCTTTTGGTAGGATAGAGTATTTCTCAGCCAAATCATGATACATTGGCTAATTGTTGATTGTTCAGACCTGAATCCGGCCTAAGGGCCAGAATTTTCTCTCGTTGCATCCAATCCAATTGTTATAATATAGGAATCTGATGTATAATTTTTTAATTACAGATGAGAGACTATTTCTTTCTTTTTTACAAAAAAATATATTTTATTAATTTTGTACAATAACAATCTTTAGTGCTTTAGTGTGTTGTCTGGGTTCATATATTTAAAACAATTATAATTAATTTCTACAATTAATATGTTGGTGATATATTTCTTGATCCTCTCTTCTTCCTGTAATATTCTCCTTTTGTCTACATTAAACAAATATAATTCTTAATATTTTCAGTACAAACCAAGTTGAATATAAACATTTTTAGTATTTATGCATATAATAATAACATCAACGTATAACATATTTTTAAATCAGCTTATTTCCATTGTGTATATAAAAGTCATATTAAATCATTATATGTCCTGTTTTCAAGATTCTTATTGAAGCTTAGTTTCCCCTCAGTATTCAAACCACTCTTATCATAGTTTTCTCAAAATTCATTACCTTTAAATATCCAAACTTTTCATTTAAGTAGACCCTCTCAATGTTTTAACATTTCATAAAAGTATTATACTACTTATATATCTTATTCCTCTTACTATAGGGCCCCTTTACAAACTTTATTCTTTTGGCTATATTCCAACAATATTTAATCCTATAATACACCATCTAATAATCTTTCTCTAGGGTATATATATATATATATATGTAGGTCTTTGGTAATTCGGGTTTTCTCCCGTGTAAAATTGGAAGTGTCTTGGCAACGTTTCGACGAAGTCCCATTCGTCATCTTCAGGCTGGTGTCTTCGGCTTCGTGCTTCTAGGAGCAATTGCTCCTAGACAAAAAGTCGCATTAAATATTTGCAACAAGATGCAGAATCACTATGTATTAGATATTATCATCTAGTTATTGAGAGTAAATGCTCCTCTTCAGCCCCATTTCATCTTCAGGGTCATCTGACATAAAGCCATTAAGTATATTTAAGTTTCAATATGAGGAAGAACAGTCCCCAACCTCCTCCGTTAATAGCAATGAGACTTTAGATTTCCATGAGATCATCCCAGCTGGTAGTATGCAAGTGGATTATAGTGCTGGAAAAGACCTTCATCATTGGTTCCTATCCTGGCATCAGAATAACCTGTAACTATTTCTATCAAGTTTGAAAATTGGGGAATTAGGTCTTCTAATGCTCAAGAGCAGTAAAAATGGAAGGATCTTCCTCCAGGGTGGGCAAGAGAAAGAAGGTAAATGCTGGTTGAGAGAAGCATGTGTTGCTCTTGGTGGATCCCTGTGGGGGTATCTATGAAGTCATTGTGGTAGCTGCTTTCCTGGATGTACTGGAGTCATTTCTGTGATGCTGTTGGGAAGCAAATTAGCTACATTGTACTTCACACTTTGTAGCATCAACGTAATGAAAATTATTCCTTCCTAGATAGCAAGGCCCAAAAGATCCTGTCTTCCATCTCTTCTGTCAAGGCAGGAAAGCATGCCTGGATTTATTCATCCTCGAAAGAGTTCTGCTTGTATGACTCAAGGACAATCTCAATAAGATATGGGCCAGGTCTTAGCTGAATCTTTTCTACAAATGCTGCTTTTGGCAACCTATGCAGAGTCAGAGGATGCTAATATAGGTTTGATTCTCAGATATTTAAAATTTGGTTGAGAAAGATCTGTGTCAGGTCCCCTCAAATCCTCATTCTCGGGGCTCTGCCATTCTGTAGAGGGGGGCAGTGGTGGGATTCAAATATGTGAACAACCTGTTCTCTGTATGGATGCCACTTCCGGAAGTCCATTCTGGGCCTGGGCAACAAAAAATTAGCTACCGGTTCTGCCAAAGTGGTGCGAACCGGCTGAATCCCACCACTGGAGGGGGGAGGTTTCACTCTGTTGAAAGGAGGGAAGACTTGTGGGCTCTGGGATGTATTTCCGTTACTTTATTCTCTTCACCTTTGATGTATCTCTCTGGGTGTGAAAGGGGGGGAGGAATGTGCCTGGGGACATTTGCCTTATCTCTACTCCACTGTGAAGACATCGGGAAGAAACTACAATGCCAGAGAACCGTGCCTTATTGCTCCGGTTCCCATAACAACTTCACACCTGTGGATTGGCCAAAATCAAACTGGACAGTTGGGCACTGGGGAGGGGTTTTGAAATGGTAGTTTTAATGTAATGTTTCACATGGGAATTATTCAGATCTTGCCTTGCCTTTCTGCTTTCACTGTCTTTCAATAAAAGTTCCTGTTGAAACAATTCCAGTTTCAAGAGTTCTGCTTTCTGGGGAGTAGTAGATGAGGCAGAACCTTACAATCTGAAAGGAATCCAGAGAGCAAGATAAATGGTACCAGCTGACTCAAGTTGTCATTATACATCCATTTGTCGAAATGATCAAGATTTAAGAAGTAAAACTGAATTAGAATTTGACAAGATGAAATAAATATTCAATATTCTAGTAACATATTTGGACCATAATATCTGAAGAAAGCGTTCATATTTTCCTGATGCTGGAAATGTGTTCTAGCCAATCTTGGCTGATCTCAAAAAGCTAAGCAAGGTTACACATGGTTATTACTTGAATGAAAGACCACAAGAAAATCCCAAGACTGCAGACTAGACTGAGAAGTTAAAAAAAAAAACCTAGAAGGCAATGGCAAACCACTACATTGTTGCCAAGAAAAATTCATGGATGTATCCAGGATATCACCTGGAATCAAGCTGATTCACAGAGAATAATATAAGTGAAATCTAGTTATAAATATAGTATGGAGAAGAAAAATGCAATTAGAAGAAGGAATCTGGAAATGATATAAATATGTGCGCATATGTCATTGTAATAGTTTTTAACACTAAGAAATGCTTTCATAAGTTTGATAAGATTGCAAGGGAAAGTAAAATTCATTGGAAGTTTTTAAAATATTACAGTAATATTTTTTCTGGCTTATCAACAAAGTCTTGCTTGGCCATTGCACAGGAAAGATATTTCTGAGCCCACAACAAACTGTCTGGTGGAGTTTCCTTCCTTCTTGGAACTCCACTGATGAATTCTTCCAGTGAAATTACTGCAAGTCACTCTGATAATTCCAGTTAACAAAACAAAGCTTTAAACTAAGCAGTGCCCAACATACAAAGTCACTAAAATAAAATTAATACAACCATTAAAATGTATGCATGGCACAAGTGAAGTTTAATGTAGCACTTCATTAGAAAAAATCCTACTAAAAATTATGAACATTATATTTATGAATATGTACTACAGGACTTAAAGAACACTTGCCAATGCTTAGTATTTATATATCATCCTTCTTCAGAGACAACCTAAATATCATATGGAAACCTGTGTTGAGACTTGATTAAAGTGTTTGGTTAGGCCTGGTGAAACCAACCTTAAGTCACAGAAGCTCTTGGGGTGATTTGGGGCCAGTCAGACTTTTCTGACTTAGTCTGCTTCATAGGGTTGTTGTTGGGAAAAATTGGAGGAGGAAATGTTATGTATGTCACTTGGAACACCTGGAAGAATATAAATCTAGTAAACAATAAGCTCCTAACATCAGTTTCAGAAAAGACTGAGTTTATCATGAATTCCAGAAGAAAAATGGCAAAAACTGAAAAGACATTCATGCCCTTGATGTGTTTTTCATCCACTGAAAGGTCACTTTCTTATTTTCCTAAAAGCAGGGTATTGGAGTAGATTTCTCAAGCAAAACCAAGCAAGGACACAAAAGGAAGACAGATAAAGATTGGGATGTGCAGTAGAGGAATACAATAATAGGAAATCAAACTGAGTTTGCAGGCTGTATAGACTGTTCTGTTCAAAGTGTGCATGACTTGCAGCAGCAGTGCCTGTAAAAGGAAATCAAGTCAAACAAGAAGGCGGCCTGACGTCCATGCTCCTACATTGATGCATGTACAAAGAGACAGGGCCACCATGTTTATTTGAACCCTCTATGGACAGTGAACCATGGAAACATACAATTGGCAGGGACCTTAGAGGGCATCCACTCTAAATCCTGCTCAGAAGGGAGGAGCTTCATAGCATGGTTTGTGTGGTGAATTTTATTTTTTATATATTTACAGTATATTCCACCTTTGTTATTTTTATAAATAACTGAAGGCAGTGAACACACACAGTATTCCTTCCTTCATCTATTTTCCTTACAACAACCCTATGAGTTGAGTTGGATGGAGAGTGACTGGCCCAAAGTCACCCAGCCGGCTTTCATGCCTAAAGTGAGACTAGAACTCACAGTCTCCTGGTTTCTAACCTGAGACCAAACTGGCTTTGTGACCATATCCAAATAAGACTTCTATATTGATTGGCTCATTCTACCGTGTTTCCCCTAAAATAAGACCAGGTCTTTTTTTTTTGCCTCCAAAAGAGACACCAGGTCTTATTTTCAGGGTAGGCCTTATCTCACCTCCGGCACCGACAGCCACACCCAGCCGGTCCACTTCTTCTGGGGCCGAAGTTCTGCAGCTGCATTCGGGCCTGCATTTTGCAGTCAGGCCTTTCCAGAAGGCCTAAGTGGCCGAGTACCGAGCTATGGATTCAATCCATAGCTTGGTGCTCGGCTGCTGAAGTCTTGCAGAGCCGAGCTACTGATTGAATCCATAACTCGGTTCTTGGCTGCACAGGCCTTCCGGAAAGCCCTGTGACTGAGAAATGTAGGCCTGGCTGCAGAAGAGGCCTAAGAAGAAGTGGGCCGGCAAGGAGAGGCCTGGCTGCAAGGTAAGTGGGTGCAGGGCAGGTGGGGCAGCTCCACACACCCCACCCTCGCCCTAGCTTGATTTTTAGGTGTGTGCCTCACCCCAAAACTAGGGTTTATTTTGGGAGTAGGGTTTATATTAGGCTCACCCCCAAATTTTTGGTGTAGGCCTTACTTTCGGGGAAACAGGGTAGAAGCATCTCTTGATAAGAAGTTATATCTCCTGTTCTGTATGTTTCCCCCTCCATGCGCCCTATCTCCTACCCTTTGATGGCAAGATGATAGCGAGGCACCAAGTTGAAGATGGCAGTCCTGACAATAAAATTCTCCAGTGAATGGCCTGAAAATCCTTACAAATTTCATTTCAAATGTGATCAGTGACAAGTTTTGCAATATTATTTGCTATACTTATTAAACTTAATGCATTTGTGGGGAGACAAGGAGAATTGTATCTTTCATTCAAATCATAAAAAAAAATATTCTTCTAGTGTTGAGCCATGGCTAGCCTTAGAACAGGAAGTCCTTGATCCTGCACATATGGAGGCAATAGATCCAGACTGGGCCTGGAGTCACAAGGCAATCACGATGCGGGCAGAGCCAAGGCAAGGGACTAGGATCAGCAACAGACAAGTTCAGGCATACACACAGTTACTGCTACAGTATTATACTCGAGGAATGTGGGTCAGGCCCTATCTCTCAAACCTAACCTATCTTACAGGCTTTTATGAAAAACTTAAGGGCAGGAAGGCTATTTTTACTGCAGTGAGTTCCTAGAGAAAAGGATGGATGGATAGATGGATGGACTGAATAAAAAGGAATTTTTCCACTTCCATAATTAAACAAAAAAAATTGTTGAAGAATAAATCCTTGAAATGAATCCAATTTCAAGAATAGCTTCATCAACAAAGGAATCTGAGCACATCATTTTTAAAAATGAGGATTAATTAAAACAAATATTTGTGTCCAGGAATTGCAATCAGATATTCATGAGGACAAATACTTTCAAACGGAAAAGGCAGGGAGGTGGTCTCAGTGCTTTAACATCATGAAGGAGATTTTTTTTTTCCTACCTAGGGAAATTCTCACTTTCTTCTGGTAATATCCTCTTGGATGTGTCATGGGATTTCCAGAGCGGCTGGAGTCTTCTATATAAGGCAGTGAGCTGAGCAATAGGCCAACAATCAACAAGGGAAAGCTGTAGAGTGTAAATTTAAAGCTTGAGTTTGCAGAAGACGACAAGACAACTATTCTGCTGCTCTATCATTCCACAGTCGCTATTGGTAAGTTAAAAAAAAAAACTCAGAGCTTTTTTTTTAATTTTTCAAAGGATGCCAGAGGGAAAGTTTAATAGAAAAAGGACATATGAGTAATGACAGCATTCATTTCATCTTAAAACTACAATTTGATAAATTTCTTTTAGAAAATACATTTATAATGCAGGATCAAAGAATAAAAGTATTATTTATATTATTAAATATATATTAATTTTCACATTAATCTGCCCTTTAAAATTAAACTATCAATTCAACAGAGAACTAATGCCAATCTGAATTTCCTTAAAATGTACAAGTCTAACGTGCAGTTTGTAAGTCTCACTTTTGTGAAGTTCATACTTTGTATTGTTAGGCATCTCCAGAAAGTAATTTTCTCCTAATGGTTGGAATTGCAATTCTCAGAATTCCCAGCCAGCATGCCTAATTGCCATTCAATATAACCAAATGCCAATAGTTGGGAAATGTCACTTCAAAGTGTTTGGAAGGCAGATTAAGGGAGGGGGGAAGGAATAAACTATTTTAACTCTATACTTAAAAAAATATGCATGCAGAATATGTTTCCTCCAGTTCAACATTTTTCTAGCTCCAGTTTGTATTTACAGCATTCAAATGTTTCAAATAGATTCAGTCTAGCTCTCTTGAAAACGATCCTGTAATCCTGTAATCTCACTGAGCAATCTGTTGCTGATAACTGGGTGAGGAAAATGAGAGGGAAAAAGAGCTTTGTATGTCAGAAGGCTGATGAGGTTTAACTGCTACTTTTGTTTGGATTTCACGTTTAATACCATATATAACAGCATGTGAATTGTATGATTTTATTTATATAGGCACACACTTGAGAAAACCCATACTTCTTTTATCAATTTACAACAGTCTACTATTTTAAAAAAAATTTTATCCAGACACTGCAGCACTACCAACAAGAATAAAGAGAGGATTTTAAGATTGTTTCTGCTGTGATGAATAGCTTTTACTTTCTCTCCATTATTTGCTATGGTAAGTGAGAGTTTCAAACTTTAGGAGCCTTCCTGGAAACAACATTTCTTACTGTGGGTTTCTTTTAACTAAAACAGGAATCTTATTTTATACTTTTTAAAAATTACACTAATAATACAAACTAGAAAAAAATATTTTGGCTAAAAACAGACAGCAAACTAATGTCGAAAGTACAGGATATTTTGTGTATTTTATATTTGTGTGAGGGTGAATGGTATCAAAAATCTACCAAGTTCTGCTTAATGATGTTCTCTCATAGTTTCTAAACTGTCTGAAGGAGAAAATTATCATCAGATTCATTTTTCTCTTTTTTATTATTCTGAAAACTCAAGACTATCGTTCCTGTCTGTTTCCTCTTTCCATCTTTTCTAGATCACTTGTTATATTTCATCTACTTTCTTTTTATTCTATTTTTTTAATCAAGTCCTTTGTTTCCACTAAAAAAACTTTAGGTTCCATTCCACATTAGAAGCCCATTCTAGGCATATGCTAGTTTTGTGCTCTCTTCCTTTTCCATCCAGTTCATAGGAAGGCATAGTTATCTCTCATCTGTTTTTTAAACCAAAACCATTCCTCTTCCCATAGCTATCCTCTCTACCTTTATTTATGTTTTCTTTTAGCATGAACTACATTTCTGGTCTCTAGGGCTTATGTTTAGCTCAGATAGCTAAATTCTAATACAGCAATTTGTTGTTATCTCTTGTTTTAGGACTTTTATTATTTAAGGATAGCAATGGCTGGACATACCATGCGTCAGAGGCAAACATGAATTATGCCAAAGCAGAGAAATGGTGTAAAACCCATTTTACAAATCTGGTTGCTATTCAGAATAAAGAGGAAATTCACTACTTAAATGCAACATTTCCTAGTAATTCAAATTATTACTGGATTGGTATCCGAAAAATTGAGAATGAATGGAGATGGGTTGGAACAAACAAGCAACTGACTGAAGAAGCTAAAAACTGGGCTGAAGGTGAACCAAACAACGGAAAAAAGAATGAGGACTGTGTTGAGATCTATATAAAACGAACAAAAGATTCAGGAAAGTGGAATGATGAACCATGTTATAAAACTAAAAGAGCTTTGTGCTATAATGGTATGGACTAATATCACTTTGATTACTGTTTATACTGTTTTCAGTAGGAAAACTACGTATTTATTTTTAGGACTGTTGTAAATATTGGAAAATAAGGGGTTAGATTTGGATTGAATCATTCTTGATGTAAATCAATAATAAGTCTCAATGGAACTTCTGTAAGAATATATTTGGAGTAATTTCATTGTATGGATTCTGCTTCTAATATTGCAAAAAGTTATAGTAATATTTTTTAAAAATGTCAGATGTGATAATTGTTGGTGGCTATAATTGGAAGTCCAATCAAATTAACATTGGATGTATGAAATGCAAAGATATGGGGTTAATATGGGGAAAACATATGAAAGTAATTGTGGAAACAGTTTTGCATGAAAGCAAGAAATTGGAAAAATCTCTGTAATTTATGTAAATGGCTGTTTCTGTCCTATTTTTTTGTTTTTTCATTGTGGAAAATGTTTCCACTGAAATTTATACAACACAACAGACAGCTTTTAAAAAGAAAAAAAAGAGCACCAAAAGGACAAAAAACCCAAAGAAAAAAATGAATCTTCAAGATAGAAACATAGTTTTTTTCTCTTTCCTTCTTGAAGGGAAATACCTATTCTACTATCGTGTTATAATAGCCACAATATCACTACTGTAACATTTTCACAATATAATCTGTTTAATTTTCTTGCAGCCTCTTGTACTCCAAATTCCTGCAATGGTCGTGGGGACTGTATAGAGACAATTAACAATTACATCTGCCACTGTAACAAAGGTTTCTATGGACATGACTGTGAACATGGTATGATTAATTAGTCATTTAGTTAGTTCAAACTTATTGTGATTTCCAATTCTGTTCATTTGTTCCACTTTGGTAGAAATGCCTTATCCAAACTCTTCTGTTCTCTTGTAGTAATTACTTGCGATCAACTGGAAGACCCAAATCAAGGTATCTTTACATGCAAACATCCAATACAGGATTTTGGCTTTAACTCTTCTTGTGATGTTCAATGCAAGGAAGGTTACAAACCGACTGAGATGGAATCAATAACATGTACCAGTTCTGGAAAATGGTCTGCACCATCTCCATCCTGTAAAGGTATGCACATTTGACTGCTGAAACCAAATGAAAACCAAAGAGAATTGTCTAAGTCTGTGTTGTTGAATTAGAAACATTTTATTCAGTTGTCAAAAAAAAATTGTGCTACCTTCAGTTGAAATCATGAGTGTGTCTCAAGACACTCTGAACCATCATCTAAGTCACCAAATGTGGATTTTATTTTGCCAATACACTGAAGTTTTAAAATAGCTTCAATTTAGCAAAAATAAAACTTTGGGGAAAGTAAGTTAGAGAACAGACATTACCTTGACTCTTTCCCAAAGACTAAGCATTTTCATTGTTGAGACAGTCTGCTGGAAAACAAAGAATAGGAAAGGAAAGAGAATTGAGTATTTTTGGAAAAGGCATCATTGATTAACTGAAGAAAAGCAAGCATACAAAAGCTGAAAATTTGTTATTTAGTTAGTTATTTCAGTTAGTTAGTTATTTCTGTTAGTCAGGTTGGAAAGATTATCACATTAAATTACCAGAGGAATCTACTAATATAAATTACATGCTATTCTACATTCCATTATCTGTCACTTATTACAGTCCCCTACTTACAACCACAATTGACCCTAAAATTTCTGTTGCTGAGAAAGACTGATGTTAAGTGACTTTTGCCCCGTTTCACAACCTTTGTTGCCATAATTGTTAAGTGAATCACTGCAGTTATTAAGTTAGTAACACAGCTGTTAAATGAATATGGCTTCCCCCATTGACTTTGCTCATAAGAAGGTGGCAAAAGGTGACCACATCCCAGGATATTGCAACCATCATAAATACATTTGCCAGGCATCCAAAATTTGATCACGTGACCATGGGGATGCTGCAAAGGTCCTAAGTGTGAAAAACAGTCATAAGTCACTTTTTTCAGTGCTGTTGTAACTTTAAACAGTCACTGAAAAATGGTTGTAAATTGAGGACTACCTGTGTAGACATTGTTATGGCAACAAATGATAAATAATGGAACACAAATTTTGTAAGTATTCTGATGAAGAATTCACAGCTTTAGTTTGTCTTCAGCCAATAGGCATCTTGTTGACTAAGGAAGATGCCTAATCTAATGGAATACAATTCTGTCTTTAGTTGTGGAATGTTGTGCACTACAGAAGCCTGTGCATGGTTTATTCAACTGCTCCAACCCTTCTGGAAATTATGCCTGGAATTCATCTTGCAATTTTTCTTGCGAAGAAGGTTTCATTTTGAAAGGCCCCGATATGCTCCAGTGTGGAGCATCAGGCAAATGGGATGGACAGGAGCCTACATGTGAAGGTGAAGGTTTTATCTTATTGCCTTACTTGCACTCACAAAGAGTTGCTATTTTTCTATGTTCTGTTCTTTGACCATATATGGGATGATTTACAGCACGATCTGCCTCTATTTCAGTGATGAAATGTCAAGCAGTACCTCAGTCAGAAGGAAGCCTTATGAATTGTTCCCATCATGATACAGAACTGAAGTATAAGTCAACCTGTGATTTTGCTTGTGCAAAGGGTTACACTTTAAGAGGATCACCCCAGATTCAGTGCTCATCAAATGGACACTGGAGTCAGCCAATTCCTGTTTGTGAAGGTAAGAGACAGAGATCAGACTATCCAATAATATATTTTGGTTACCGGTGCTACATGCATGCCAGGATTCATTTTTCATACTTATCGTAGTGACAGGGATTTTACTAGAATTTTATGAAATAAGCATCTTTATGATGTGTAAATATTATATTTGTAATTTCTAATACTTTGAGGCAGGACTACATCAAAGTCAATAAACTTCCTTTCCCACTTATACAATATTAACCTCCAAACTCATCATTTTTATATATGATTACGATATATGAATATATGTATATCATATGAAAATATAACAAGCCATATTTTTTCACTCTAAATGATAATTTAAATGCTGTCATTTACAGCTGTGCATTGCAGTGAACTACAGCCTCCAGCTAATGGCTCCATGAGCTGCTCTGGTCCTTCTGGAAACTCTGCCTGGAATTCAACCTGCAAGTTTGCTTGTGAAGAAGGATTTAAACTTAATGGATCCAGTGAACTCCAATGTGATGCTTCTGGACACTGGGATGCATCAGAGCCAGAATGTGAAGGTACCTTCTTTTCTTAGTTCCTAGTATTGTTTTCCTACAGGGTATATTTTTTAATGTAGTGAATTGGCCCATTTATCATCAAACTAAATTGTTGTGTAAGTCTCCTCCACAAGATGGCTGCTGAGGAGCAAGGGGCTTTCTTTCTCTTACTCATGATCTACTGTGTTTGCTGCCAGACCTGGTTCTTTGACAGTCTTGCCCCCTGGATTTGAAAGGGAGTATTTAGGAATGACCCAAGATGCCTTTTGGATGGCTGTGGATCCGCCCAGGAAGGGGAATCTTGAAGATTGCAGCTCCTTGTGGGAGCAGCTGAAAAATCAATGGGCATTTACACCTCTTCCTACCAGAAGAAATCGTAAACATGCCTGTGATTTTTAAGTTCACTTTTTTTTTTTTTTTTGGTTATTTAAAGGTTAATTGGTTGGCTGAATGCTGATTTATATCAACCCCAGCTGGATTTTTTCTGTTTTCTTTTTTGCTTGGTTTCTTTGAATTATTGGACTGCTTTTATCCATTTTTGCTTTCCATATGGAAACACAGCACTTGACTTTTGATTTGTATTTAATTAACCTGCAAAAACGTTTTGGATCAGTATAGTCAGAAAATATCTTCTCTGTCTTCTTTGCTTCCTCCCTGCTTTGAACAACAACATATTGGATTACAGAGAGGAGGAGGAAGCTGACACCCAAGGGGGGGAACAGAGTCTGGCTAGCAACATGCAGTCTTTAACTGATTTTTTTTTTTCCAAAATGTTGGTTGAACTTATAAAGTCTGTGCAAAACATTGTAAAAAAAAACCCAGACATTAAATACTTTAAACCTATAAGAAGAACTTGTTTTCAAAGTAGCAGATTCATTGGGAAGAAATATAGACACAGAAATAACACAGATGGTGCAGAACATTGAGAAGAAATGTGATTTCCCAGCTGTATACTGGCCAGGAAGAAATATAGACTCAGAATAGAGCCAACTCCATAGAGCTTACAGAAGTGTAACACTGGGCTTTTTATAATAGCAGACAACAGTGTTAATGGGTTTTGAAAGAGGAAAGAGAGTGGAAAATGGGGTTAATATAACTGATTGAGGAATGATTTTATCTGGGTTTTTTTGGGCAAGATAGAGTGGCTTTAGAGATTGGATTTATGGTATTCAATCAATCGGCAGTTGAAAAGAGATGGTATAAGAAACAAATGTGCATATTTGATCCAGGACCAATTAGGGTTAATATTTGGGATGATTTGGGATTGAAGCCATGGTAAATTTTCTACAAGTTGATTGTAATAATAGTTTGCTAACAGAGGGTTTTGGAATTTCAATCTTGTCTTCTCTTATTATTGTTCACAATTTTTATTACTTTTATACTTTTATATATTTGTTATTATTGCCTTTTCTGTTAATTATTTTGTTATTAATATAGTTTATAGATGACAGGATAACAACTTGTAAGTAGATTTAGTAGTTTAACAGTTTAAAATTCTTTTGGCCTGTTTCACAGGGGGTGGGAAACTAACATTGCTGTATTATATTAATCAGCATTCAGTTAGGGAGGAGGTTATGTCTATATGTCTTAGTCTTCTTTTTTTCTTTTTAATTTTTTTTGTTCTGTTTTTTAATTCTCTCGTCCTGTTTTGAATATTTTGGTGTTTTGTGTTTAATTCCAGCAGTAAAATGTGTAGCGGTGCAGCCTCCTGAAATGGGAATAGCCAAACATTCTTCAGACAACACAAATCCAAATTTTAAGTCAGTCTATGAATTTACTTGCATGGAGGGTTACATGTTGAAAGGATCATCCCGCATTCATTGTTCATCAAATGGTGAATGGTCTGGTCCAGTTCCTAAATGTGAAGGTAAACTTTAAAAGCATTGAGAAATTGCCATTTGTCGCCTCCATACATTTGCTGAAATTAGGAAATACATATCAAACTATGCAATATCAAGCAGCATTGTATAATTTCTTTGATTCAGGATGAGTCTATAAAACAATGAATGCATATGGGAAATGTTTATAAAGAATCAGAATCTTTGAATTTTGTACCCGTTTTTAAGAAAGAAAGTGCAAATAAGTTATAGAAAGTATTTCAAGAGTTATATTTTCAGCATGGAGAAAAGGATTGTACAGTTTAAACTAGACTAGTCCCTTTGACTGCACTGAAAGAACATCCCTTAGATTATTCTGAATTTCAGTGCACTGTCAAAAAAAGGACAGTGAATTTTAAGACATTTTTATTGGGAATGTATCCCCAAATCTAAAACAACAATGGAAATCTTGTTGAAATATAATTTATATGGACTGGAGTAAACACAAATGAATTATTTGTTATAGAGAAAAAATCATTGAGTTTGGTACTAGATTTTGAAACAGAAAATAAAGAAATAATTGGGAGAAAAGATCAGGAGTTTAAATGGAACCTCAGTACTATGATAAGAAATTCACAGCTTTAGTTTGTCTTCAGCCAATAGGCATCTTGTTGACTAAGGAAGATGCCTAATCTAATGGAATACAATTCTGTCTTTAGTTGTGGAATGTTGTGCACTACAGAAGCCTGTGCATGGTTTATTCAACTGCTCCAACCCTTCTGGAAATTATGCCTGGAATTCATCTTGCAATTTTTCTTGCGAAGAAGGTTTCATTTTGAAAGGCCCCGATATGCTCCAGTGTGGAGCATCAGGCAAATGGGATGGACAGGAGCCTACATGTGAAGGTGAAGGTTTTATCTTATTGCCTTACTTGCACTCACAAAGAGTTGCTATTTTTCTATGTTCTGTTCTTTGACCATATATGGGATGATTTACAGCACGATCTGCCTCTATTTCAGTGATGAAATGTCAAGCAGTACCTCAGTCAGAAGGAAGCCTTATGAATTGTTCCCATCATGATACAGAACTGAAGTATAAGTCAACCTGTGATTTTGCTTGTGCAAAGGGTTACACTTTAAGAGGATCACCCCAGATTCAGTGCTCATCAAATGGACACTGGAGTCAGCCAATTCCTGTTTGTGAAGGTAAGAGACAGAGATCAGACTATCCAGTAATATATTTTGGTTACCGGTGCTACATGCATGCCAGGATTCATTTTTCATACTTATCGTAGTGACAGGGATTTTACTAGAATTTTATGAAATAAGCATCTTTATGATGTGTAAATATTATATTTGTAATTTCTAATACTTTGAGGCAGGACTACATCAAAGTCAATAAACTTCCTTTCCCACTTATACAATATTAACCTCCAAACTCATCATTTTTATATATAATTACGATATATGAATATATGTATATCATATGAAAATATAACAAGCCATATTTTTTCACTCTAAGTGATAATTTAAATGCTGTCATTTACAGCTGTGCTTTGCAGTGAACTACAGCCTCCAGCTAATGGCTCCATGAGCTGCTCTGGTCCTTCTGGAAACTCTGCCTGGAATTCAACCTGCAAGTTTGCTTGTGAAGAAGGATTTAAACTTAATGGATCCAGTGAACTCCAATGTGATGCTTCTGGACACTGGGATGCATCAGAGCCAGAATGTGAAGGTACCTTCTTTTCTTAGTTCCTAGTATTGTTTTCCTACAGGGTATATTTTTTAATGTAGTGAATTGGCCCATTTATCATCAAACTAAATTGTTGTGTAAGTCTCCTCCACAAGATGGCTGCTGAGGAGCAAGGGGCTTTCTTTCTCTTACTCATGATCTACTGTGTTTGCTGCCAGACCTGGTTCTTTGGCAGTCTTGCCCCCTGGATTTGAAAGGGAGTATTTAGGAATGACCCAAGATGCCTTTTGGATGGCTGTGGATCCGCCCAGGAAGGGGAATCTTGAAGATTGCAGCTCCTTGTGGGAGCAGCTGAAAAATCAATGGGCATTTACACCTCTTCCTACCAGAAGAAATCGTAAACATGCCTGTGATTTTTAAGTTCACTTTTTGAATTTTTGTTTTTGTTATTTAAAGGTTAATTGGTTGGCTGAATGCTGATTTATATCAACCCCAGCTGGATTTTTTCTGTTTTCTTTTTTGCTTGGTTTCTTTGAATTATTGGACTGCTTTTATCCATTTTTGCTTTCCATATGGAAACACAGCACTTGACTTTTGATTTGTATTTAATTAACCTGCAAAAACTTTTTGGATCAGTATAGTCAGAAAATATCTTCTCTGTCTTCTTTGCTTCCTCCCTGCTTTGAACAACAACATATTGGATTACAGAGAGGAGGAGGAAGCTGACACCCAAGGGGGGGAACAGAGTCTGGCTAGCAACATGCAGTCTTTAACTGATTTTTTTTTCCAAAATGTTGGTTGAACTTATAAAGTCTGTGCAAAACATTGTAAAAAAAACCCCAGACATTAAATACTTTAAACCTATAAGAAGAACTTGTTTTCAAAGTAGCAGACTATCCAGTAATATATTTTGGTTACCGGTGCTACATGCATGCCAGGATTCATTTTTCATACTTATCGTAGTGACGGGTTTTACTAGAATTTTATGAAATAAGCATCTTTATAATGTGTAAATATTATATTTGTAATTTCTAATACTTTGAGGAAGGACTTCATCAAATTCATAGACTCATAGGAATAATCGGGGGGAAATTCAGGAGTTTAAATGTATGAATTTGGAGGCTTAAGCATCTGAAACTTCTAAGGCGGCCATTTTGCTTTGTAAATCCTCACCAAAATGCAAATAGCAAGTCAAAGCCCCAGTTTTTCATAACAATTACTTTGGTCTGGCTTCCAAGAACACAACAGGTTTGCTAATGGACCACCATTTTTGCACTCATGCTCCAAAGGAAGATACATGAATTTTGAAAAATCAACCTCATACAGAGGTAATACTAGAATAATATATAGTATTTTTTTTCTTCCGCTCAATCATGTCCAATTCTCAGATAATGCCTGTACAAGTCCCTGTAATTTTCTTGGCAAGGTTTTTCAGAAGTGGGTTGCCATTGCTGTCTAGAACAATAGATTCAAAGCCAATAGAACAGATTTTTATAGTCTTCTAATTTATTCCAATTTTCCAATTTTAGCTTTTCCAGCACTTGGGAAATTCTTAGCAATTGGTATATCAGTCACTGGTCTTTCGGTCCTATCAGTGATATCGTTCATTATCTGGGTCCAAAAGCATCTTCAAAGAAAAAGTAAGACATTTTTACAATCTGCTGTTTTAAAGTAATACCCAATTGTTTATATACAGAAACTGCAATGCTATGTAGAAATAGCCAAATTACAAAGTAAATCTCTCAGCCTAATCTCCCTCACAAACTTGTAGGAAGCAGGACTATTAGCTATATTCATCATCTTGAGCATTTGTGTGTGTGGATAAAAGTGAGATAAAAATTTTGTCTGAATGCACATACCAATAGCAAAAAAATATGTATTAAAATGTCTGTTTTAAACAGATTCAAACAATATAGATTGTTACAGTGGACATGAAAGAAAAATTGAACTTTTTTCACTCTTGCCGCAATCCTCTGAAGTTGATATGTGCATTCAGACAAAATGTCTACTGGAACCAATGGGAGATTTCTTCAAATTGTAGCAAGCATTGGAAGGTTTGAATTTCACATTCATGACTGCTGCAGTCCCAGTAATTTCTCCTGGGCCGATATTATCTGTTTTTTTAAAAGAAATCTCTATATTAAATATAAATTAAATTAGTAATTGAAGTACATTTAACTCTATGAACAAGTGTTATGGGAATGGACTTTCACTTTGATAACAGATGAGAGCAAGATTAACTTAAAAAGCAACTTATGAGAATGCTTTTGATACATATTCTTATAGATACAGAATTATAGAATGATTTATATTCTTTGTATGTATATAAGATGATTCTTTAAAAAATGAAGAAGATAATCCAGATATGTTTATATTAGCAATTGCTAAAAAATGGGTAAAAAAGTAAAAAAATCTTACTTATCTTACTATTTTTTTTCTTTTTCTTTCCTTCTGTTTCTTCATTGCCCTTCTCTCTTGCAGAAAAATCATTCACTCTTACAAGGTATGTTCTTTTTCCAGATTCTTGAAGAATCCAATGCAATTTTTGGCTGTTAGTATATTGTTTTGGGACCCAGTAACTTACATTATTTTTCCTGTGTTTTTTAGCAGTGTTTCGAGCCTTGATTCAGAAGGTAGTTTCCAAGCTCAAATCATTTAATCAAGTAAGTTGTGAAGAAAGCTATTGTTTATTGCTTTTAATAGCGCATAGAATGGTGGGTGGGTGGGTGGGTGGAGGCCAAGAGCACAGTTCAGTAGCAGAGTGCTACTCCATAATGTGAAAAAAGCCAAGGGCACATGCTAATGTTTCTAGTAAGGAATAGTATTAGGTTATAGGACTGGGAAAAAAGGAACTTTCCCTGAAGCCTGAGAAATACTGGTTGCCAAACTATGTATGTATTTTATGTTAAATCACATGTTTCGATAAAAAGCTGAACATCTTTTTTTTTTATAATGCTTAAAGTTCTTACTTCATGGCTGGATATTGATTTATGAAAAAATTATATATTTTTTCCCATCAAGTGACAAAGTTGACTAAGAAAATATTATAGTATTTAAGACACATTTAAAATTTAAATCTTGAACCTTTATAAAAATGATCTGGGGCTTCTTTCAATGTTCCATGGGATAAATTTTTCCATCTTCATCCAGAGGACTATATTAAACTGGGATACAATTGGCTCAACTATTCCATATATGATGCTTTTTTAAATGGATTTATACAATTTTAGATTCCATTTAATCTAAACTTCTGATAATCTAATCCAGCTTTTCCAGAAGTGCAGGTAGTCCTTTCTTAGTGAGCACAATTGGGACAGCAACATCTTTGTTGCTAAGTGATGCGATCACTAAGGAAAACATCAAGGGAACATGACAGATTTACTAACGTTACTTCCCATTTGGTTGTTAAGTGAGTCACCACAGGTCATTAAGGAGACATCAAACAACTACGACTTCTGATTTTACTGCCAAATTTTCTTTGTATATTATTACAGTACATTCAACTTTCCCAAACTTTCATTATAGTATTTTCATTGTTGCTTTGTGTTCTTTTGATGTTTGGATTTTTAGGGGAAGTGTATACATTAAGATTACACAAAAGTGAGGTGTGATGGCAAAAAGCTTAGGAATCCCTGCTCTGGAGGAAAATATAAACAATAGCTAATTTATTAATCATTCCAATAATCTGCCTAATATTACAGAGTTTTTATGCAGGTTTCAACCTGAGCTAAAATATTAAAAACAGTGGAAGGGATAAAATAAGAAAATACTTTAATAAATAGTGCAGGAAAATATACAATAAAAATATTACCAGAATCCCTGGTAATTGTCTGTTAAAATAACATCATAATAACTTGTGGCACAAATTCATATGAGCTTAGTCATACAGAAGGATTTTTTTTTCCAGAAAGAAACATCCAGAAACAGATCCTTTAAATAGTGAGGTTGGAAATTGACCTAAAGTGAGGTCAAAAATAGTCTGCAGCTAAGAATAATTTCACATTATTATGTCAAATAATATTGTGTCATACTAGCCACAGAAATATTTAGATTAAAAAGTTTCTCCTGAGTTCAACTTTTATAAACACTAAATAAAATATTGTTATAGCCATAGGATTTTGATCTATTCCCACCAATATTTGGAATACCTAAGGAAAAAAGTTGAAAGGAGGCATATTCAACACTATTACATTTTCTTATTTTCAGCCAGTAAATCTGGACGTCTCTGAAATGATATCCAGACACTCCATGGATTGAGATAAGTCACCTTTGGAGAAGCCTTTCCGACAGGGATAAGGGGAGGTTCCTTGAGGACAATGACTTGAGAAGAAGCAAACTGTCCCACCACAACAATCCTGTTCCAATGCTGGCAACCTATCAAGGAAGCATAGAAGCCATCCAAGCGGCATGGAATATGTTCCAGCCTTGTGCCCAGTCCACCTGAGGGTATATTCTGTCCTTTGATATTTTAGGCTCTGATAGCTGCCTTCATTTCTGTAAATCTAGAACAAAGATGATGGCAATTTATTCTCTCTTTTATAAATAATACTTTTGACGTATTGAAAATGGTTAAAGGTGTATGTAGTAGGAGAAAGTGGCAAGAAGGTGACAAGCATCAGGGAGAAAGCAGAACTACTCAACTCGTTTTTTGCATCCGTATTTACACAAAGGGAAAAAACAGTCCAACCTATCAAAAACATTACCGTAAAAAACAGATAGAAACACAAGTTAAGATAGGCAAGAAAATGGTTATTGAGCACCTGTCCACCCTAGATGAGTTTAAATCACCAGGACCAGATGGACTACACCCCAAGGTTCTGAAGGAACTGGCAGATGTGATATCAAAACCACTGAATTATATATTTCAAGATCCTGGAGCACTTGGGAACTACCAGAGGACTGGAAAAGAGCTGATGTAGTTCCCGTCTTCAAAAAATGGATCCAGGAAACTACAGACCTATAAGCCTGACCTCAATACCTGGGAAGATCTTGGAAAAGATAATCAATCAAATCAGTGAACACCTAGAGGCAAACAAAGTCATTATCAAAAGCCAACATGGGTTTGTCAAAAACAGATCATGCCAGACAAATCTTATTGCATTCTTTGACCAGGTGACAAAATTAGTGGACCAGAGGAATGCTGTGGATATAATTTACTTGGACTTCAGTAAGGCATTTGATAAAGTAGACCACAACCTACTTGATAAGATAGAAAAATGTGGGTTAGACAGCATCACCACTAGATGGATTCGTAGCTGTCTGACCGTACTCAGCGTGTGGTCCTCAATGGAACTGCATCTACATGGAGGGAAGTGTGTAGTGGGGTGCCACAGGGCTCTGTTCTGGGCCCAGTGCTCTTCAACATCTTCATCAATCATTTGGATGAGGGGATAGATGGGGAACTCATCAAATTTGCAGATGACACTAAGCTGGCAGGAATAGCCAACACTCCAGAAGATAGGCTTAAGATACAGAAGGATCTGGACAGACTTGAACATTGGGCACTATCTAACAAAATGAAATTCAATGGTGAAAAAAGTAAGTGTTCTACATTTAGGCAAGAAAAACCAAATGCACAGGTATAGTATAGGTCAGTGATGGCGAACCTTTTAGAGACTGAGTGCCCAAACTGCAACCCAAAACCCACTTATGCATCGTCGAGTGCCGGGTGGGCATGGCCCATTGGGTGGGCATGGCCCATTGGGTGGGCGTGGCCCATTGGGTGGGCGTGGCTGCGGTGGTAACAGCAGAATGGGTGGGACTAAAAAGTTCAATCAATCAATTCCAACTTTGCAAGATCTTTTTTTTCCCCACGAGAAGTTGAAATTGACTGATTGAATCTTTTTTTTTTTTCACACGGCGGCGGAGGCCTAAAGCGAAAAGGTTTTATAAAACCCAACTGAAGGCCTAGGACTGGGGCGACGGCGCGCGTGCCCACAGAGGGCTCTGAGTGCCGCCTCTGGCACCCGTGCCATAGGTTCGCCATCACTGGTATAGGTGGTAACTTGCTCAATAGTAGCAACTGTGAGAGGGATCTTGGAGTCCTAGTGGACAATCACTTAAATATGAGCCAGCAGTGTGCTGCAGCTGCCAAAAAAGCCAACACAGTGCTAGGCTGCATTAACAGAGGGATAGAATCAAGATCACATGAAGTGTTAATACCACTTTACAATGCCTTGGTAAGGCCACACTTGGAATACTGCATCCAATTTTGGTCACCACAATGTAAAAAAGATGTTGAGACTTTAGAAAGAGTTCAAAGAAGAGCAACAAAGATGGTTAGGAGACTGGAGGCTAAAACATAGGGAACGGTTGCTGGAATTGGGTATGTCTAGTTTAATGAAGAGAAGGACGAGGGGTGACATGATAGCAGTGTTCTAATATCTCAGGGGTTGCCACAAAGAAGAGAGAGTCAAGCTATTCTCCAAAGCACCTGAAAGCAATACAAGAAGCAATGGGTGGAAACTTATGAAAGAGAGAAGCAACCTAGAACTAAGAAGAAATTTTGAGACAGTTAGAACAATTAATCAGTGGAACAACCTGCCTCCAGAAGCTGTGAATGCTCCAACACTGGAAGTTTTTAAGAAGAGACTGGGCAGCCATTTGTCTGAAATGGTATAGGGTTTCCTGTCTGAGCAGGGGGTTGGACTAGATGACCTCTAGTCCCTTCCAACTTGTTGTTGTTGTTGTTGTTATTATTATTATTATTATTATTATTATTATTATTATTATTTAGAATTGTACATTTTGTCTTTTGTGGCCATGTTTCAATATTTAACTAGTCTGGTACATACATATATCTACAATACCTCTAAGGGAACAGTTCAGTTTTGACATAGAAAACAGAGATGTTAATTGTTATGGTGTAATTTTCTATAGTTTTTGAAGTTATCAAAATAATACTTAAAATAATTTCAGAATGGGATAATTGATTATCTCTGCCAAAGCCTAAACTTGCAGAAATGTACCTACATGTAGTCCTCTAATGTCAATAGTATATCTTGAAATGAATCAAGACTTTTAAAATGTTTCATCCCTATGGGATTTAGTACTGTATTATCTAACTTACGGATAGTATTTATTTCTTGGATAATTGTATGCAATTTTGTGTGAATCAAAGATGACTAAATCTGTTTTGGAAGCAAAGTATAAGTGAAACAATTCTAAAAATAATCCTCCAAAATAAACCCAGAACTATCTTTTTTTTAAAAAAATGGAAATTTGTTTGAAAGTATTTATACATCATATTAAGGAATAGCTTAATAAATAACACAGAGACATCTATTAGTAATTTAATAATTTGAATGCTCCTGAAGGATCAACACTCCCTCCTGAAAAAAACCCTGCATATCTATACTTGCAATCTAGAATTTCTGTTCATTCTATAGCTCCATAAATATGATTGTTTCAATTGTAGGAATGTATTCACACATTGCTCTTAAATCATCATATGGTTTGTTTGACTTAACATGAAATATTAATAAAAGATATGAATGTCTAAGCCCACAGTTCCTTATTTTTAAATAAAAGTTTATTTAAAGGAATTAAATATGAAACATAATAAGTTTTGTAATATTTTATGTATAATATGTATTTAATTTATTTAAAATTAATTCCAGTGCTGTTTTATGCTTTAAATTGTAAATGTTTTGATAATAAAATCATTATAGAACTAAATAATGTTGAAGTTTTGCATCATTGAATCTGAATATATTACATTGTTATAACCAACAGTCTTAGTTTGTATCATTTTGCTAATCTGCTATAAACTCAAGTTCAAAAAGAGTGCTTCCATCTGATTGGGGTGGGAAAAATTGAAGGCTCTTTAGTAGATGGAAACTGAACAAACAGAGAAGCAACCTAGAATTAAGGAGAAACTTCCTGACAGTGAGGACAATTAACCAGTGGAACAGCTTGCCTTCAGAAATCGTGGGTGCTCCATCACTGGAGGTTTTTAAGAAGAGACTGGACAGTCACTTGTCTGAAATGATATAGGTTCTCCTGCTTGAGCGGGGGGCTGGACTAGAAGACCTCCAAGGTCCCTTCCAGCTCTATTCTATTCCCCGCCTGCAATACAACACAAAAGTCAACACCCCATGTGCTAGATTATGTACTTGATTTATTAAGAAAAAAGACAGTGTCCAGTAGATGGCGCCATTTGGACATAACTACTCATTGTTAAGCCTAGTATATTACACGATACTTTGAGGATAGGGTATTTAGAGATACAGTATAAGTATCGGACATCTCAAAATTTGAAAACAGATCAGTGAGATGCCAAGCTATAGACAGTCTTTCAGGTTGTTCTTTAAAGAAGCTTCTAATGAGGTATTTAGGTAGTTCTTGGACTCACTCAGCAACCCAACTGAAAATTCGTTGATTACCTTATTTCTTTCCTTCAGACAAAGTAAAAGAAGGAAGTGATCTTTTCCCCCTGTCCCTCTTATTAATTTGGGGGATTTTTCTCCAGCAGAAATGTCAGGATTACAAATGGGACTTTGCTTTGTCTGCTCACTAAAATTCCTTTGCATGCTGCTCTAAGTGTTTTCCAATCTCTCTTTATACTTTATACTTTGACATTTTGACTATTTTGAAAAATCAGATAAAATCTGATTTTATTTTCTGATTTTTTATCTTCAAATGATACATGCATCATAAAGTAACCTTAATTGCTCCATTCACATAACTCACTAGGCTAAAATTGGTTGCTTAGCTTGCTATTAAAAAATAAAACAGTATGAGTATATGCATACATCTTGGTTTGCAACTATTTCTACATAGCTGTTGGAGAACTGAACTTCTTTTAAGATGTTATCCTAAAGCTAAAAGAAAGGATAAAGGGGGACCCAAATCTTTAACAGAAGTTGGACATCAACCTGATAAGAATAGAAAGGGGAGGACAGATCACAAGCTGAATACAACCTATGGAAAACAAATTATCCTGTAATTCTTGCTATGGGAATTTGAGGTTTAAAAAAATGTTGATATCCTCCTCACTCAGCCAGCCAGCCAGCCAGCAATATGGAAAGTCAATGTCATCAAATAGAATGCAACTTCTAGGGGCCATATAGACATGTCCATGCTATTTTCTTAGAAACAATATGGTCATGGTTCACTGCTACTTTCTCCTGAGAAGTTCTTTCAACTCTCCTGACAGGTTGGTCAGTCCTGGGTTTTCCTAGCAGGTCCTCCACCAACTTCTTCTGTCCCTGCTTAGTTTTTTTTTAGATAAGCCATTTTGAGACTGGTGTCATATGGAAGTGTGTGTGGGGGGTAGACTCTTCTGCTTGTGGGCAGCACCAGGACAAAAAAGGGAGGACCACTTTACTTGAAGTGTAAATTACAATTTAGTTTTCAACTAATTGACTTGATACCATTTTTCTGATCGATCTCCATGGCTTTAGGAACCGTCTTCTGTCACATTCTTCGATGGAGCCGTGGAAGGAGCCCTGCTGTGGCTGGTGTACTCTGGCAACTTGATTCCTACTTTGGAATATTTAACTGTACATGTCAGCTCTGCAGAAGGTCCCTGAGTGACAACCCTATTTTTGGATGGAATAACTATAATTTCCTATACGTTAAAATTGTTGCTCATTGCTTCCCCATTGTAGATTAAGGGGAAACTATTAGACCTTTGTAAATATGTAAGTCTTTCAGAAGCAGAACTTCCATGTTGGGGAAAAGTTGGGTTATCACAGGAGGCATTTTCTTCTCACACTGTAGATTATACCTCTGAAATGCGCTACCTTCCCCATCTCCATTAATAGCATCCTTTCTGAAACCAATGAAACCAACTGCATTTCCATAATTGGAAACCACAGGCCGTTGCTGTAGAAATTAAAGTGAAATTTCTGAGTCTAGTCAGAAAACTTTATGAAACAAGCCAGGATTGGGACTAACTTCCAAATCGAGCAAGTTTCTTATTTCTTATTTAAGTAATCAGTCTACGGACCATTCATTTGCAGAATACAAATAATGCTCACATCAAGTGTGGCATCTCTTCAGCCTCAAAGGAATTTGAATTATGAGCAAATAGCCTCTTGAACTTTTCTATCCTGTTGGTGGGTGGAGAAATTGGGGAAGAAGAAAATGTACACAACCGTTCCCCCATTTTTGCTTGTTTGTTTCTTTCACTACCATGTCAGTACTAGCCAATAGTTTTCTAAGGCATTGGATAGGAAGGGGATAAAAGATGGCCCTCACAAATATTCTAGAAAGTAGATGTTTATTCCTTGAAAAAGGGAAAGCAATCAAAAATTTGTTGCACACCATCCAACAGTATTTGCAAAATTTTCTACATATGAATACTTTATGCTTATTCTAAAGATCAGAAGGAATGGAGGATAAAAAATGTTCACATTTTAATCTGAATTTACAAAATTTATCAAAATATTGTTATATTTCAGGATTTACTTATTTTCCAAGTTTTGCAAGGCAATTCACTGATACAAATTTAATCAAATGTATATCAATGTGCATAATCAAAGAAATGTGCACAAAATTTATATTAGAAAACATTGTGATTCTGTGTTATGCAATACAAATCTATATAGAGAGAGGTGGATTGTATATTACAGAAAAATATTTTATATTAGAAAAGATATTTGAAGAAATGTAGGTAAATAGAATATGTAAAATTAATTGTGCCGTATATAAGCAGTCCCATGGAAGTTGATGACAGTAGGGTTCACATTGCCTTTTGGCTTATTCACTTAACCTGCATGAGAAATCACAGAACTCCAGGATTAAAACTGGGTGCTGCCTCCAGATTTCCCAGCAAAATGTATGGGGGCCCTCATGGAAAGTTCATATTTTTCTCACGTTCATTACAATTCCTTGGGGGAAGGGGGATTGGCAGAAACTTTGGGCTTAGAGTTTAAGCTGCCCCTGTTCTATGCTCAAACCAACTTGACTCTAAAACAGATTAAGAAAATCCTGTCTGAACTTAGACACTCTGGCAGTAATCTGCAAAATGTTCTGAACTGCAGGTTACTATGTCCTCCCAGTGGACAATTCATCTGCTGCTATACACTTTCATCTCTCTGTTCCATGAAGTCTTCCTGAGGGTGGATCTTTTGGATGTATAGATACTTTTATACATATATAGATAGAGATATACACCTGAACAAATATATACACACACACAAACTATGCATTAAATACCAAAATAAAGCAGCAAATGCACATACATGCATATATACATAACAATCACCTTTAATATAAAAATTCCTTTGTTATAGTTTATTTGCTCCTCAAGAATGTCTAGACCTAGCAGTTAAAACAGTATAGTAGTAAAGAATTTTGCTTTGTACACAAGAGATTGCTGGTTCAAACCCCGAGAAAAACATTTTTTATTGCTATTTTCTTTTTTTCATGTACATAGCTTTCTCTAATTGACTGAGGGCTGTTTTTGAAAGATTAAGTACAGACTTCCAATGTTTCATTATCTTTTCAGTCATTTGAAGTAAAAAGTTTCATACTTCTGCTAGGTTTTGAACAGAAGAAGGAGGAGGAGGAGGAGGAGGAGGAGGAGGCGAAGGAGGAGAGGAGAGAGATAGAAGAAGAAGAAGAAGAAGAAGAAGAAGAAGAAGAAGAAGAAGAAGAAGAAGAAGAAAAGAAGAAGAAGAAGAAGAAGAAAAGAAGAAGAAGAAGAAGAAGAAGAAGAAGAAGAAGAAGAAGAAGAAGAAGAAGAAGAAGAAGAAGAAGAAGAAGAAGAAGAAGAAGAAGAAGAAGAAGAAGAAGAAGAAGAAGAAGATGATGTTAGGACAACCATTGCTTCCTTCTTCTTCGTCTACAAAGTAGTCAGTGAATTGTTGCAAGGAAGTTATCAGCTATAATGGGCAAGAACACTGAAGACAACTTGAAAAGACAAGACTAGTTTCAAACCACAGCCAGGAAACATGCCTGAAGGCTGAATTTGTGATGAGAGGGAAATGACTAGAGGATTGACATCGTCTATTTTCCCCCTCTTGTTCTTGTGACAGAGCAGATTGGCAGGGTGGTTAAAACCCTACGTCTTCCTTCAGTTACTGTAAAATTTAGAAGTTTCGGTTGATTATTTAAGATAGATGATCCCCAATTGAGGAGGATGGTCCATAGCTGAAATTAAGCATCAATCTTAGTTTTTTTTTAATTTCCCAGAAATAGTTTGTGCTTTTTTCTTCTTCCTTTTCATGAAGATACTGTCAGGCTGCCCTCCTAATCACTTGTGCTGCAGGCTGCCACAATCCTGAGAGGGAGGGGAGGGGGGAAAGGAGAGGGAGACCAGCGGACACAGGAAGCAGAGGTGTGAACCAGTTTCATCCGGCCCACTTCAAGGACTTTTGGGCACCCAGGACCTGGGAATGGAACTTCTTCTCGAATTATCCTGTTCTCATAACACCCAGCTATCATCCTATTGGGCAGTGACAAACTGGTCAAAGGGGGGAGTGCTAAGGGTTTGGAACAATGTAGCAGTTTGCGTGGGTTTTCTCCAGATCTGGCCTTGTTTTCGCTGCATCCAGTTGTCTCTAGTAAAAAAGCCTTGTAACCTTCTGATGGAGTCAAGTGTCTTTCTCTCCTAGAGAGCAAGCTGGGCTGAAAGATGCTTTGCAAAGAACATAATTCTACCAGTGAAAACTAAAAAGAAAAGATATGACTAACTAAAATTAACTAACAACTGAAATATTAAGATAAAAAGCATAGTATACACTAAATAAAAATAACTTGATATGCTGGAAAGAGCTACCGTAAGCCTGCTGCGGCTTCAGTGCCTTCATGAAAAAGAAAGGAAAAAAAACTTTAAAGTGTGTTTTTAAAATGATTTCTAGAATTGGGGAAGTGCCATGTGTGAGAGATGTGATGTCTACATGTGCGCACTTAATTCTTTCCCTGTACCAAAGTAATCTTCCATAGTCTTCCAAATATGACTGAAATATTTGCAGAGGGGGGAGAGAATGGATTTGGAAAACAAAAATAGCACCTTCCCTTCACTTTCCCCCAGTTCCAATAATATCCAGTTCTCAAAATGTTTATGCCATTTCTCTAATTTGTCCCTTAACATCTGCTTAACTCATTCTGCTATAAAACATTACATTTCAGATATTATGTTATTCATGCTTTGGATTCATTCACATAAAGGAAATATCTATATCATAATGAGGTAAGTGTATATATGAATGAGAAGTCCAATGCACCACTAATGATTACAGGCTATTAATTGAAAAAAAGAGAGAAGTACCAAGATATAATTTTTATATCTAGTTCTGCTTTTTCAAATGTAAAGGTTTGTGTTTGTTTTTTCTGATGAAAACTAGATTCTTGGCTGTTGAATTCTATTTTGATCCTTCCTTCCTTCCTTCCTTCCTTCCTTCCTTCCTTCCTTCCTTCCTTCCTTCCTTCCTTCCTTCCTTCCTTCCTTCCTTCCTTCCTTCCTTCCTATTCATCTGTCCTATTGCCTCTTACTGGTCTTGTTGCTTTTGTCTTCTTTTGGAAAACTTGTTAACTTCATTGGGTGTTTATCTATTATATTTATATCCTGCCTTTCCTTCCAGAGCTCAAGGCAGCAAATGTAGCAATGCCTCCTCTTTTGTTTTTTCACACTACAACAACTCTGTGAAGACACTTTCTTTCCCCCCCAATATTTTATTAATTTTTATAGTCAAAAATCTTTAATATTTTATCAGCAACATATTGTCTGGATTCCAATGTTTAATTTACTAATACATGTTAAACTCCTTTCTCTACCTCGTTTTTCTAGCCATTGATAAAATGTATCCCATGTTCTAAAGTAATCTGAATCTTCTTTCTCTTTCATTTTTAGTGTCAGTCTGTCCATTTCTGCACAATCTAAAATTTTCTTAATTATCTCTTCCTCCGCTGGTAATTCTTCATCCTTCCAATGTTGAGCAAATACAATTCTCGCTGCAGTTAATACATGTAACATTAAATATACACATTCCTTCTCAAAATTTCCTACAATTATACCTAACAAAAATAATTCTGGCTTAAAATCTATGTGTTTTTTAGTCATTTTCTCTAACCATATATGTATTCTTGACCAAACTCTTTTGGTTTTAGGGCATGTCCACCAAAGGTGATAGTATGTGCCTGGTTTTTGTCTATATTTCCAACAATTGCTAGACATATTTTTAAACATTTTTGCTAACCTCACAGGTGTTAAGTGCCATCTGTAGAACATTTTGTATAGGTTTTCTTTGTAAATCACCACCTTTGTTATTTTAGAATTTCTTTCCCAAAGACTTTGCCAGTTTTCTAACTCTATGTTACGCCCAAAGTTTTTTGCCCATGTTATCATTGTTTCTTTAACTTGTTCCTCTTCCATCTTTAAACTCAACATATACAGTTTCTTAATCAATTTTTCATCTGATGTCAATAACATCTGGTTAAATTCTTTCTGTTCTTTATAAAATCCAGATATTTTAACATCTTTTTCATATCTTGTTTGAATTTGCAAGTGTGGCCACCATGATAGATCAATGCCCTGTTCTTTCAGTTCTTGTCCGGGTTTTAGTTTCCCTTCAGTATTCAAAATGTCTTTATAGGTCACAATTTTCTCATAGTTAATTAAGTTTGGGTGAACAAATACTTCCATTGTTGAAAGCCATCCAGGTATTTTCATGTAGATTTTCGTTTTTATTTTTTCCCATTCTAGAACAAGTGTGTTTTTTTATGTAGTGGTTTTGAAAGTATCTATGTATTTTATTCTTCTCATACCATAAGAAGGCATGCCATCCAAGTTGTAGGTCATGCCCCTCTAGATATGGTAATCTTTTATCTCTAAGAGCAGTGCTTTTTTTGTAAAAAAAAAAAAAAAAAAGGTGCCAGAACTCGCACACGTCATACAACCCACCTTGCCTACCCTACAAGGTTTACTTTTGTAGTTGAAAAAAAAAAAACCTTCAATTTTTAGTGTATCTAAAAGACTAGGATTTTGTTCAAGATAAGTTAATACTATTAATGTTACCATGCACTGTGTGGCTTTAAATTACAAGGAGACATTTTATTAATCTTTTGGGACATTTACCACTGGCATACCCATTTAGTTTAATGAGTGGAAATGTTAGCTTTCTATGTGGAATGAAATTGGCCCAATAAAACAAAATTTGGTTGCTTGTAAAAGATTGAATTATTCTTAAGAAGTTGTCAAACAAGGTGGAAAAATTTACATTTGGAGTTTAATATGGATATTGACTTGAAACAAATTAAAGTTGAAACTTTGTCAGTGAACAGATTACTTTTAATTTACCTTTAAGTTAAACCCAATTTAATAAATAGATCTGATTAAACCTTATACTGTAGGTCTACCTTTACATCTGACCAATACATAATTAATATATATTATTAATAATAATAATACCTCCAAATCACAAAACATTGGCTTTATTCTTATTCTTCCCCTCTGCAGTTTGAATATAAAGTATAAAAGACTAAAAAGAGATTTTCGTAGACATCCCAGCCTTTGAACTACCCAAGGAACTGAAACAGCAAAGTTTCGCTGTCGGGCAAGCTTCCATGCCAGCTGCCTTTCTTTCCTCTCACTTTGCCTCTTTTTAACCTCACATACCCTACACCTTCTGTAAGGGAAGGCAAAAGTCTCGCTCACCCTCTCGTGAAAGATGGCCTCCATGTTTATGTGTCTCCCACCGCCACCGTCGGCTTCCACATCACATGGTCCGACCCAGCCAATCAAGCCACGCTCTGGCTATGGTGCTCCTGCGCCTCATGGCTCCTCCTAGAGGAGGCAGACAGCGCCAGAGGGGACCCTGCTCACACCATACCGCCAGCAGGGCATTTTCAAAAACAAACAAGGATAGGAAGGAAAACTAGGAAAAGAACGCAACTCTGGAAAATCCGTCGAAAAAAGGTGCCGGAACTCTGTTCCGGTGCGTTCTATGACAAAAAAAAGCCCTGTATAAGAGTTATCCATTCTTTTAACCAAGTTAATATAGATGCTTGATAATATAAAGCCCAATCTGGCAGGCCAAATCCTCCAAGTCACTTTCTTTGGCTAAGGATAGCCTTGAACTTGCATCTCCCCAGTGTCAGTCTAATATCTTAACTTTTATACCACATGGCTACTAGATGTTGTTCAGCAAACTACTTAACCCTGAGGCAGGGAGCAAAACCTTTCCCCCTCATCCCATCCCTCCCTCTTAGTTCCTTGGTTCTTCTAACTCCTCCCCTATATCATAAAAGAAGAAATCCATTTTCTTTCTTTCAGGTTGGGTTCTGTGTGCAGACTTGATGGATAGAGTTTCTTTGGGTTCTTCTAATGGTAGTTCTGAATGAGCATGTTCAAAAATACTACATGTTACAATAAAATTCTAACAGGATACACTTCCAGCATCTGCCAGTGTGTGTGTGAATGTTTGTGTGCGTGTTTTTGTGTAAAAATTATCAGAGGTCGGCTGTGGCACCATGATTAAAGCCAGATCCATATGCATGTTCAAAGGAGCAGGGTTTCAATCAGGTTCCCATGAGTGCCATCTTGATTTTTTTATATCCCTCCTTTCCCCATAGTGCCACTGGATACATGCTTTAAATAAAAGAACAACTCATGACAAAAAAAAAGAGAACTACTTAACATATAATTAACATTGTCTCTGATTAGAGCCCTTGCTGTAGTGAAAACCTTTTTTTCTTCTCAGGGCAGAACTTGCTACGTTTTTCTATTTTTCACGTGTATTTCACAATCCAAAATACTGCCAACTCCCAACAGTTACTCTTTCTATTTCAGAATTTCTTACCCTTTTCCAGTTGTGACAATGAGGTAGAACAAGTGTTATTCTTTGATTGGTCCCAGATCGTCTTTCATCAGTCCTTTTAACATTCTCCAAATCTAAAAGAAAATTAAAATTTTTAGAAATTAATTAAAAATTTAGAAAAGAATTACAGAAATTAATGCATATTTACCATTTTTATTTGCATACTGCCCAGAGTGCCTCTTGAAGGAGATGGGCGGTTTTTAAATTTGATAAACAAACAAACAAACAGTTTATGTATGCCACTTTCAATTTCTTAAAAAAAAAAAATCATCTGACTCCTTGTAATTACAAAAAGTATATTAACACAATCTGTGCTGCCCCTGTGTCCTTTAATATGGGGCAGTTCCAGATCACCAATTGGAGGATCCCTTGGCTTCTTTTTCCTCCCACCTGGAGGGCAGGAAAAACAGCCTTCAAGTACTCTTTAATGTGGACAAGACAAGATTTGAGACTCTGTCTGCTCCCTCCCATTATATCTCCTTCCCTTCCTATAACCCAGCATTTAGCAGTTAGAAGGAAGGGTGGATGGACAGACAGTCATGAACTTTCTGTCATATCACAGGACTATTAATCTCATGGGGGCGGGGGGGGGAAGACCCATAAGTCTGGACACATTTTGCATAGACATGGCTACTTCCTGCATCAATTTGCATCTCTCTTATTCTTTGCAAGTTATGAATGATGAATACTTTTTCTATTTTTGTTTCAAAGGAGTATCTGTCTCCCAGGAGATTTTCTTTAACAGCAAGCAACATATACTTAAATCACTGCCAAAGACCATGACATTTTTTTCAAATAATACCTTCATCTATACATTTTAAGGAATTTAGGCTATGAAGAGACACCATAGGCCCAGTACTCTTTAACATCTTCATAAATGATTTATATAATGGGATAGAAGGGGCAGTCATCAAATTTGCAAGCTGGTAAGAATAGCCAACTCCCCAGAAAATAGGCTCAAGATCCAGAAGGATCTTGACCAACTAGAACACTGGGCCCTATCTAATAAAATGAAATTCAGTGATGAGAAAAGTAAGGTATTAGGCAAGAAAAATCAAATGCACAGTTATAGTATAGGTGAAAATTGACTTAATAGCAGTAACTGTGGGAGGGTCTAGGAATCCTTATGGACAACCATAAATATGACCCCGCAGTGTGCTCTAGCTGCCAAAAAAGCCGACACAGTCCTAGGCTGCATTAACAGAGGGATAGAATCAAGATCACGTGAAGAGATAATACCACTTTATAATGCCTTGGAAAGACTACACTTGGAATATTGCATCCCAGTTCTGGTCACCACAATATAAAAAAGATGTTGAGACTCTGAAAAAGAGTGCAGTGAAAATAACAAAGATGATTACGGAACTGGAGGCTAAACATATGAAGAACAGTTGCAAGAATTGGGTATGTCAGTCCAGTGAAAAGAAGGACATTAGCAGTGTTTCAATATTTGAGGGGTTGCCACAAAGGAGAGGGGGTCAACCTATTCTCCAAAGCACCAGAAAGCAGGATAAGATGCAGTGGATGAAAACTAGGAGAGAAGCAACCTAAAACTAAGGAGAAATTTCCTAACAGTGAGAACAATTAACTACTGGAATGGCTTGTCTCCAGAAGTTATGGGTGCTCCATCACTGCAGGTTTTTAACAAGAGCCATTTTTCTGAAATGGTACAGAGTCTCCTGCTTGGGTGGAGTGTTGGATTGGAGGATCTCTGACATCCCTTTCAACTCCATTATTCTGTTCTGTTATTCTTTCTATGATCATGTGTATCCATCCCATCAAGCCCAAAGAAAATCCAGAATGATATAGGAACTCCTCTAGCGGGCAGAGAATTGGACTAGAAGACCTCCAAGGTCCCTTCCAGCCCTATTATTCTATGTTCTATGTTCTAACTTCACTTGCATGATTTACACCATACAACACACACTGAAGTACAAGCCAGCCAACTCCATTCTGCTTAATATATTGTGCAAAATGGATTTTTCTTAATTTTCCAAATGGCAACTGCAGTCAATGAAACATTGGTTAGCTTTTTCCTATTCAACTACTCCCTTGAAGAAATGAGGGGCATTTTAGTCTCTTTTCCTCCAATTTCATCTAAGCAGGAATATCAGAAATAGAAGTTCAGTTTGAACCCCATTACAGTATGTGAAAATATCATTTAATACTCTTTGCTTTTCCAGAAACCTTTGCACTGATTTCCTTCTTGGTCAGTCCCTCAGCTTTCCTTTCCTTGCACGGCTTCAAATTTCGATGGTAGAATCTAGAATGCAGCTGGCCTCCTGGGAACTTGCTTCTTCTCTCTTTTGTGCTAATGTAGCATTATTAGAAAAGATGCTTTTATTTTATTTATTTACTTTTACCCCATCTTTATTATTTTTATAAATAATTCAAGGCAGCAAACATACCTAATATTCCTTCCTCCTCCTATTTTCCCCACAACAACAACCCTGTGAGGTGAGTTGGGCTAAGAGAGAATGACTGGCCCAAAGTCACCCAGCTGGCTTTCATGCCTAAGGTGGGAGTAGAACTGGCGGTCCTATTCATTTTTTATATATTTATGAAATATTATGAATAATGATATAATACAATATTATGAATATGAATGTGAAAAAAATGCAATTTATTTATGAAATGTTGATCATACGGTTCTCCAAATTAACACTGAAAAATGCTAGTATATCCTCCCAACGGCAAAAATTAATTGACTAATTAAAAATATGCTTGCTGACTGGAAGACGTTACTGTATGGTGCTGTCTGGTCTTCCTCCTCAGTCTTGCTTGCCCTAATATCTCTCGGTGGCCTGGCTGTGCAACTCCCCTTGCTCATGCCCAGAGGAGTCTCACCCAGCCTGTGACCCATTCTGAAACCAAGAAGTGGAGGCTCCTTTTCAGAGGTTTCACTGGGCTAGTTCTCCTCTTTCTCAGGAAAGTTTGCCACATGCTTTTCCATTACGTGCCTCTTCGTGACCTTTCCTCTCTGGCAAGGAAAAGAGGGCAGAGCACATAGACTCTGATTCTTTCACTCACACAAAAGATGGAATTGTTGGCAGTCTGTGGCTCAGAAAGCATCGAATTGACTCAACTTTCCCTGCCTGAGCGCTGAATGTGTTTTCTGCCTTAGGATACATCTCAGCATTACAGTGGTTCTCTTTTCTCCCCCTCCCCTCCCTTTCATGCTATTTGGAAAAAAAAGTGCATTGTTCAACCAGAGACTGAGACCAAATGAATGTGCTGGAAGCCTCTTGAATAACTCCAATCATATTCTGAACAAATCTCTCGCACAGTAATGCTGGGAAGCAAAACACAGAGAAATCTAAGTGAGCCAAAAGCACTGAATGAAGAACATGGATGAAACAGAGAATCCCACAAAATCTATTACCTCTCCTTCTGCTCCACTGCATGAATGTCAAGGAGTTAGTGCAGAATGCAACTACAAACAGTGCAAATATTTTTTTGAGGCAAAAAAAATAAAGTGAGATGATGGGGAGCAGGGAGACAGTCTTAAATGATTTCTTGCATCTCTCTTAGCTGTTTTTCAATAGCAGCAGCTGAGCAGCCTCCATTCTTTCCCTTAGACGTATAATAATCAACTATAATAAGGCATTCAAATATTTTTCAATAAATTGATTAAATGAAATAGTGTCATATTCAGGTCTTTTGGTGCCTGAGGACATTACCAATATTAACAGTACATGAGGTAAGTTATGTTCTTTGATATTGCCACATACAAGCAAATTACAAAAATACTCTCCTATCATTGCTTGCCAATGAGTGATAAAGGGAGCCAGCAGTATATTACAGTTGAAACTTTGGTGCCTATGTTTTGCATCCAAAATTTCAAAGTTTCCAATAGCTGCAACTGAAAACATCTCAAGATCAGATTTTTTTACTCTGAGGTTGCTAACCTTTTCATTTTGCATATTTCTCGCAGAAAATGTGTTTAAAATATGCTGCTGCTCTATTTGTCACCTCCTGAGTAATCAGCAGTGAAAGTGGTAAATATGGGATGTCAACCTCTGTCCAGTCTATCACTTGCTCTACTATAACTGTTTCTGCTAACATTGAGGATGATACTGTGGAATAACCCTTCTGTTCTGGAGGGTTATTCTGTATACATGCTGACAAGAAGTGAAATCAATGTGGTATTTCTCAATTTCCATGCATAAATTGGTTCCTTTTATGCTGGGGATATTTTCCACATGACCTTGCGATAGGTATTAGATATTTTTTAACAGGTGGAGGAAAGAATTATTGCTGAGCAAATTCTCTGTAGTACAAAATGCTGTACTTTTTTTGTCTGAAAGTACATGCTCTTAATTAAGTTATGATCATAATATGGTGCAAATATTAGCTAGCTGCCCACAGAACAGTGCCACTGAACTCTTATGGCTCTTGACTAATTGTGTGGGTAAACATTAAGGAAAGGGAAATCATAAAGACAAATGTAATTGTGGAAACTGGACATAGTGTAATTCTAATCTCAAGAAGAGAATGGTGAGAATCTATCTGTCTGTCTGTCTGTCTGTCTGTCTGTCTATCTATCTATCTATCTATCTATCTATCTATCTATCTATCTATCTATCTATCTATCTATCTATCTTTTAATTTGAAAGAAGGAAGGAAGGAAGGAAGGAAGGAAGGAAGGAAGGAAGGAAGGAAGGAAGGAAGGAAGGAAGGAAGGAAGGAAGGAAGGAAAGAGTCTTAATTATTAGGACTCATATTAGGATTCATATCTTTTGTTGTTGTTCAGTCGCTAAGTCATGCCCGACTCTCTGCAACCCCATGGACCACAGCATGCCAGCCCCCCCCCCTCCGTCCTCCACTGTCTCCTGGAGTCTATCCAGACTCATGCCCATTGTGTCGATGACACTATTTAACATCTCATCCCCTGCCATCCCCTTCTCCTTTTGCATTCAATCTTTCCCAACATCAGGATATTTTCCAATGAGTTCTCTCTTCTCTTCTGGTGACCAAAGTATTTGAACTTCAGCTTCAATTTTTGTCCTTCCAAAGAACAGTCAGAGTTCTTTGGTGATCAGCCTTCTGTCGGCAAGGTGATGTCTCTGCTTTTTAATATGCTGTCTAGATTTGCTGCAGCTTCCCTCCCAAGGAACAAGCATCTTTTAATTTCATGGCTGCAGTCACCGTCTGCAGTGATCTTGGAGCCGCCAAAAAAGACTCTAGAAAGAGTGCAGAGAAGAGCAACAAAGATGATTAGGGGACTGGAGGCTAAAAGAACGGTTGCTGGAATTGGCTATGTCTAGTCTAGTGAAAAGAAGGGCATGATAGCAATGTTGCAATATTTGAGGGACTGCCACAAAAAAGGGGAGGTCAAGCTATTCTCCAAAGCATCTGAATGCAGGACAAGAAGCAATGGATGGAAACTAATCAAGGAGAGAACCAACCTAGAACTAAGGAGAAATTTCCTAACAGTGAGAACAATTAACCAGTGGAACAACTTACCATCAGAAGTTGTGGGTCCTTCATCACTGGAGGTTTTTAAGAAGAGACTGGACAGCCACTTGTCTGCAATGGTATAGAGTCTCCTGCTAGAGTCTGTTATTCTGTATTCTGTAAAATAAAATCTGTCACTGCTTCCATTTTTCCCTCCTTCTATTTGCCAGGAAGTGATGGGACCAGATGCCATGATCTTAGTTTTTTAATGTTGTTTCAAACCAAGTTTTGTATTCTTTCACCCTCAGCTTTATGTGATTGCAATATGTTAATATAATAATAGGAGTCCTAATATGAATTCTAATATTGTTATGATTCACTGTACAGCTTCAGCAGTCATAGGCAGTGAAAACTTTGCTGACACAAATAAACAAAACAATTAAGCTGCCTCTTTTTTGCCCGCTCTGTGTCAGAAGTGCTATCATCTATGACCGATAATTTTCAAGGAAAAATAGGCAGCTGTACCTACAATAAAGTACATCTGTTGAAGAGTCTTAAGTAGGTCTAAGATGACTCAATGACGCTACTCATTAATGTCCAGTCTCATTAAGATCTTAGCATTATAATTAAAGATCTTTTGAGGTTTAAATACCCTGTAAATTGGCTTGCTTTCTGGGGACAGAATGCTCTAGAAGTGCATTTTCTAAGGTAGGCAATGTTTAACATCTCCCTATCATGTTATTTCATTTACATATTTATAGCTAGGAGTTTTGTTTTAAACTAGGATGAGCAAAATAGGAAGAGCTCTATTAGTAAAGATATGCTTTAGCAGATGGGTACTCAGAGAGAAGTGTATTCTGCATGTGTTCTTAGGATGTCATGGTTTAACATATCGCTCTTGGTAATTGAATTAGTTGCTTAGGTTTCTGGGGTTAATTTCATTAATGTTCTCAGCAGGTACATGTTTAATACCCACATTCTAAGTGTGTTAAGCAGAAGGAAAAAGCAGGCTCCTCTGAAATCAAACAGTGTGAAAACAGCCATATAAATCCTAGACTACATCTACTATCCCACTTGTATTTTGTTTCTGTGCTTTCAAAACAAGTTCAGGGCTCAAGCAAGTAGCACACTAGCACTTTGCTTTAAGTTTTGCTGTTCTAAATCAAGGATATATTGTTTCAAAACAGGTATTTAATATATCAATTACGGGCCTGCTGAACAACTGAATGGGGGCACCATTAGGAAATCTAGGGCAATGGACTGACAAGGAAATCTAAAACATCCTGAAAATAGTAATAGCAAACTTCTTTTTTGGAAAGAGAAAAAGTGCAGAGAAGAACAAAAATGATCGTAGAGAGCTTGAAAGCAAAATCTTACAAAATCTTTAAGAGTAGCTTAAAGAAAACAAAGATGTGGGAAGACATTATAGCAATCTTCTAATAATTGATGGACTTTTACATGGACGAGGATGTGGATTTATTTTCCATAGCTCCCAAGGTTAGGCCAAGAAGCAATAGGTAGAAGCTTATCAGAAAAACATCAAAATTTGAAATAAGGAGGAATTTCCTCACTGTGACAGCTGCTAAGCAGTGGAATAGTCTGCCTGCTGAAGTCCTGGGTGTCCCATCACTGGACGTTTTCAAGAAAAGATTGGACCGCCACTTGGGATGGTATGCTAATATGAGGATACCTGCCTTGAGCAAGGGATTGAACTAGAAGACCTCTGATGTCCCTTCCAATTCTATAATTCTATGATTCTATGATTCTATGATTACAATAACAAACTATATGGATGTGTCAGTTGAGTTGAAGTCATGTTGAAGCTCCTTCATTATTATTACCCCAAACCATTTTTACATATTCGATTTCCCTTACTAGGTTTTTCTGTTAAAAAAGCAATTTGAAAATAGATTTCCTCCCTGAAAATTGCAAGATGGTTACTTCTTATCAGGTGCTCCAATATACTTTTTTTAAATGTTTTATTAATTTTCTGTTTTCACAAACAAGTGCTCAATAAACAACGTGATGACTGACTCCATTAGTAATTCTGTGGTACATATAAGCTTCTTCCAACTAAGTCCAATATTAAACTCGCCAGTACATCCTCTCTTCTTCTGGTAATAACCATTTTTCCGCATTAAGCAAATACAATTCTTGTTATTGTTAGTAAACATATAATTGTATATCAACATTTGTTACATTTTTCTAATAATATCAATAATATCAGTTTAAAATATCTTTTCTAGCCAAAGCATATCTTAATTACATTTGTGCTCAATTTCCACTTATTCAATACATTCCCTATTTTCGCTTTTTTCAATTTTAATTTCCCATCCATGTTCAAAGTATCCCAATCATTTATAATTTCAAAACAAGTTATATTTGGGCAACCAAAAGCATCCCTTATTCAAAGTTCTTAACATATTCTTATTTCCCTTTTCATACCAAGATATAATATTCTGATTACAAATCCTAACTATCTAGTTATAATAATACTTCTATTTCTAACAATCTATTCTTAATCATATTCAAACCTCTAATTAATAATATAGCATCCTCTCTAATAGGTCAAAGCTTCTGTTTCCTTCAATCTTACTCTAGCTTTCTTTCTTTGCCAACTAACTTTCCAAGTCAGTGCATTTGGATCATCAAATAATTCTTCCTCTATTTTTGTATATATATTTGGAACAAGAGAAACAATTTGGTTAAGGTGTTTTTGGAAGAGCTAGCCCATTGATATTCATTAAACCGCCTCCCTCCTTCTCCAGTTCCCCACAGTTCTGTTAACGACTTTATCTTCCATTCCATCAGCTCTCCTTCATTGTGATCCAGTATGTTCTGAAACCTTAGTTTATAAAATGTCTTTTCCATTTCCAATATTATCTTTGTGTCTTCTGAGTTTTCATTTATCTGAGTCTGGTCATTAGTTTCTTCCTTTAGATCGTCAATGTTTGTGTCAGCATTCTCTAGTTTTCCTTCTATTTTCTGGGTTGCTGGTTCCTTCTCTGTATTGTCTTCTGAGTTTGTAGATTTAAATTAGAAAATTGTCCTTTTATCTTCTTTGTGTTATTATTAACCTGCTCACAAGCTAAAGTAATTGTTTTTTGTATTAATTTCAACATGGAGAGAATTTCTTTCTGTGTTTCATCAGTATTTTCTTGGTGATATGGCAAGTTAAGGTTACTGGGAACAGATGTTAAAAATGGTGTTTTACTATTTAACACTGAGTATGAAACATCCATTTTATTTTTATTTTTTTTAATAAGTAGCCTTTATAGATTTATCCAACCAATTGTCCGTTCCTGAATCTCCCCTAAGCAGATATAAGTAAAATTCAATTTTTTCTACTCCAGTAAGAAATATATCCTTTCTGTCCAGGGAGAAAAAAGAACCATTGAAGATTGTTTAACAATCAAGATTTATAATCCAAAGTGTTCCATATGTTTCTTCTACAAAAAATAAATAAATCCACAATACAGTTCTGAAAGTCAGTATTTATGTTCAAACTTCAGACAGGCCAAATTTAGAATGTTTATCATCTCTGCCACACAGATAAGCAGCCCCCAAGGCTGTTCCTTTTTTCTCAACTGTAATTCTCAATAATAAAAGCGTCCAAGGCCAACCAAAGTCTTAACTAGTTCTGGACTTCAAGCCAGGTTTCTTTTAGGCATAAATAAGTTGTAGTGCCATAATTCACCACTAGATGTCATCAACGCAGCTTTCCAGTTTTTAGATCCAAAACTTATATTGTAAACTTTTCAAGTCTTTTTATTTAAAAAAAAAGGTCTTAAAAACACTTTTAGTCCCCAAATTTTCAAGCTGTATGTATATATTAATTCCAGATAAGTCTTATAGGTTTTGCCAGTATCCCCAAGTAAATAATTCCTGGCTTTTCTTTTCTGAGGGAATGGGGCAGAAATTCCCTTTCCCTCTTTCATTGGGGGGAGTGCTTTGGGCAGATTTTCAGGAAAAGGTCTTAAAATAATAAAGAAAGGATCAGGTCTCACCCAGTTTCATCCACATTGCTGTAAAGTTGCTTGGTAGTGCTTGTTGACTTCCGTTGTCAGCAGCTTCGGACTGGCTATGCGAATGCAGCCAGTCTTTTCCCCGCCAGTTTGGAGGGCTTCCTCAGATCAAACGGGAGGTCTGCCACCCCCCCTGCGATCAACGAGAGTCCCCTCCTTGCTTGCCGCCTTTACAGGGCAACTTTTGACCCTTTCCAGGATCCCCCAGCAGGGAGAAACCAGACACGAAAGACAGAGCCCCGTTGTTAGGGCCCACTTCAAAACCTCATCCTAAGAAAGCAGAACTCGTGGAAGCAAAAGGAACTTTTATTAGGAGAAGCTGATAGCAGGCATAATAGACAGGATCTGAGGGTTTCCCATTCAGATCAATAGGTTAAAGGAGTCCCAAGCAAACCCCACCCCAATAGTTCATCCGGTCAGTTCGAATGGGCCAATCCTCAGGTGTTAAGTCCGTTGTGGGAAAATGCTGATAACGCCAGTCTGTCTCAGGGCTATAGCGGTGTTTGTTGGGTCTTTGCACCTTCCCTTCCACACAGGAGATAAGCCAGATGCCCAGAGGTGCATTCTTTCCTCCCTCCTTTCTAGTTGACATCAAAGGAGGACAGTTCAAAGAGTGTGTATGCAGAGACAGTGAAAGAGTTACATTGTAGCGATAGAGAAAACAAAGAAGCAACCCGCAGCGTCTTCTCCCCTCCCTTCCAGGAGTATGACAGAACCCAGAGGAATAGAAAGAATGGAGTTTAGAATCAGAATCAGAAGTCCTGCCCCCCCTTAAAAAAAAGAGAGATCCACCTGTAGAAAAACAGAGACAAATATAGATATAGGTTAGTCTGGTTTGTTCGAGTAGTTCCTTTTCTCCCCCTACTGTGGCTTTCTCGGCGAGGGTTTCTCCTTGTTGGGGCTGGGCTGGTGTCTTGGTTGACTCCCTTTTCGGGAATCTAAGCTCTGCCATCCTCCAGTCCACCCACAGGTTCCATTTGGTCAGCCACGCCGCCCAGAATTATGGGGCATTCCATGCCAGGGGTTACCACAAATGTTATAGTCTCTACGTGGTCCCCCAAGATGAGTTGAACTGGTAGCGTTGCTAGGGTGGCGGGCATTCCCCCTGCTATGGACCCATCTAATTGACCGAACGAGATCGGTTTCTTCAGCCTCCTCACCGGAATTCTTAAATTCCCCACTAATGTTGGGCTTATGAGGCAGCGGGTGCAACCAGAGTCAATTAACGCCCTAACTTCTATGGCTTCGGGCATGTCAGGGGCTAACAGTTTTACTGTCCTGGTGAGGGGTGCAATGGGTCCACTTACCAGGGGTTTGTCCTTGGAGTTGTCTTCGGATGAATGGGACGTCCCTCCAGTGTTGGCCGGAGTTCCCTTTCCTCGTGGAGCTGAGGCGGGGAACTCGATGGCTTCTGTGCCTTTCATGGCCGTCTCCTTCGGCTTCGCTGGTGTCTTTCTGGGTTTTCCAGCCAGTGCCCGGTCAGGTTTTCCAGTAGGGGTGCATGAGTGGCATTCGGCGGCGCGGTGCCCCTCTTTCCCGCATTTGGAGCATCCGGTGGTTCTCTTAGTGGACGATGACTGCTTTGCTGGTTCGCAGGTCGGCTCCGATGGTGACTTCCCCCACAATCTCCTCCTCTGCGTTGCCTTTTGGCCAGGTCGATCTCGGCTTCCTCAGCTAGGACGTACATTCTTGCAGCCGATGAGGATCTCCCCGAGGGAGGCAGGCGTCGTAGAGCTTGTAATTCAATCCATTCTTGAAGTGGCTAAGTAGGATGTCCTCAGGCCAATTCAGCTTGCTGGCCAGGGTTCGGAATTCCTGGATGTATTCTGCCACAGATCATCTGCCCTGTTTCACCGTCTTTATCCGCTCCCGGGCCTTCCGGTCGGCTAAGGAGTCTTCAAATTGGCATCTGAGGGAAGCCATGAACTGGTTGAAATTCAATAGCTCTGGGGCATCTGCATCGTGGAGGTCTATGGCCCAGTCCGCTGCAATGCCATCCAGGGCTGCCTGTATGATACGAACCCTGGCTCAGTCACTCGCGATGTCATGACCATATTCCTCCATGTAGTTTAGCACCTGGGTTAGGAAGAATCCCAAGCGCCGTGGCTCCCCACGGAACTTCATATCCAGTGGTGGGAACTTTTGGATGGAGCGGTGTCGCTTTTTCCGCTTGTGTCGTCTCCCCTGTCTGCAGTTGCCACTCAGTGAGGGGTGGTTGCAGCAGCAACAGCGGCGGTTTCGGTGGTCCTTTCAGAGGGATCCGGAATCTCGGGTTCAGCTTCCCCTTCGTTGGTTCTCCCGGCGGACCCCAGGTGGATGGTTCCCTGGTACGATTTGGCTTTCTCTTCCTTCATGGAGTCGAGTGCTATCTTCATCATGCCGATTGCCTGTTCCAAGAATCGGCTGGAGTGCATCGAGTGGTCCTCCTCGTCTTCGCTAAAATGGAGGGACCTCTCCATCTCCTCCTTCCAGGCCGACTGATGACTGCCCCGTCTGAGTGTCACCTTTCTAGCCTTCTTCTCCCAGTCTTCCTTCTTTCCAACGCCCATTGACCACCTGGGCTTGTGGCATCGTTCTGCTGCCACTTCCTCTTCCGAGGAGCTTGAGGAATTGGAGCTGGAGTAATTGCAGGGGTCTGCTCAGCGGGAGGCTTCCTCCCCATTGCAGGCTCCTCTCTCTCTATTCCGTTGACTGACATAATTTGCCAAGTCCCCTGGTAAGGTTCTTCCTTCTGGACTGACTGTTACTGCAGATCCTGTCTAATGTTAGGGCCCACTTCAAAACCTCATCCTAAGAAAGCAGAATTCATGGAAGCAGGTTCTTCCAAAAGGAACTTTTATTAGGAGAAGCTGATAGCAGGCATAATAGACAGGATCTGAGGGTTTCCTGCTCAGATCAATAGGTTAAAGGAGTCCTAAGCAAATCCCACCCCAATAGTTCATCCGATCAGTTCAAATGGGCCAATCCCAGGTGTTAAGTCCATTGTGGTAAAATGCTGATAACGCCAGTCCGTCTCAGGGTTATAGCGGTGTTTGTTGGGTCTTCACACCTTCCCTTCTGCACAGGAGATAAGCCAGATGCCCAGAGGCACATTCTTTTCTCCCTCTTTTCCAGTTGACATCAAGGGAGGACAGTTCAAAGAGTGTGCATGCGGAGACAATGAGAGAGTTACATTTTAGCGATAGAGAAAACAAAGAAGCAACCCGCAGGGTCTTCCCCCCTCCCTTCCAGGAGTATGACAGAACCCAGAGGAATAGAAAGAATGGAGTTTACAATCAGAATTAGAAAGAGCTCCTTAGGAATATGGGTTCTGACACCCGTCTTCCTGCATCTGCATCGCCGCTCCAATATACTTTTGATGGTCTGTGCTTCTGTGTTTTTTATTGAAGTTTTCTTGTTTAATTACTAAGAAATAATGGCTGAATAGGGCAGATGATATTTATGTTTGTTTGTTTATGTATTTATGTATTTATTTATTGTTTAAATCGCACCTTTATTATTTTTATAAATGTAATATATAAAATCCCTATATATTAGTGATAGGAAGAGATAATCCTCAAATATAGTAATAGATTCTGTAGCAGAATGGATGAGCGCATAAAATGTGAGGGTAGAGGTTTTAAATATCCCCTCAGAAGCCACCTAGGTCTTCATAGCTATGCCTCCTAATTTTGGTGGCAGCTAGGTAATTCCAGCTGTCATCACCTATTTTCCAGAGTGCATTTCACCTGGTTCTATTGCCCTAACCATGTAAGAGAAACAAGATTCTCATACCCTGTGCTACCTTCCTGGAAATTAAAAAGTGAAAAAATAAAGAAATAATTTTTATGGTGTAGTGTCCTAGCTATGCAGCTGGATATTCTCCATTCCTTAGGAGATAATTCAATCACATGAGAAATGATCACAATCAAATGTTTTTAAAAGATAAAATAAAAATATAAAACTTCTTTTTAACTTTTGTTATTTCAGGTATAATATTTAATGTTAGTAATGATAAAGGTGTTCCAATCAGGATCAGCAGCTTTAAAAAAATTACAAAATAAAATGCAGTACTTCAGGGAAATCACAAGATGGTGATGGTTTGCTACAAATATCTAAATTCCAGGCAGAGTCTTTGTACAAAACAGACTGAAGAAGGTTCAAAACATAATTACAGATCCTAAGAACTTTGTAGAGAAGACAGTAGATCTTCTTTAACATAGTTGAGGTTTGTTTGACTTAAAATCCATTTTTCTATTTGAATATATAAATAGACAGAATCAGTTTTAACCTAGCACCACACAGAAAAAAAAGATAGAATAGACATTTCTTGCTTGACTTGGTTATCTATTTCTTCAAAGGTAAGGCTACCTGAATCATAGGGCAGGAAGGGATTTTAAAGGCTTTCCAGTCCAGGAGAATTTATATTATCTCAAATGCTTGAAATCATCAATATATCAGTTTACCAATATCAATAATATCATTAATAATATTATTGATATTGATTTAAAAAGTGAACCTAAAAACCCTGGACACAAAACACAAAAAGCATATATATAAAAAGTGATTAACTATTTCCCCAAAATTATGACAAAGGGTCTTGTGTTCCCTGTTCTGTTCAGTGTGTTTTTCTTTGGCAACTGGCATGGCCACAGAGAAGTGGGACAATTCTAGTAAATATCTGATCCTAGCTACTCAACTAAAGCAAGCAGACACTTATATTGGGCAGCAGAAGTATGACAATAGCAAAGGCATCAATTTGTATTGTGTGGGAGGAGGCAATTATAAACCACTCTTGTGATTTACCAAAGAAACCACATGGATAGACAAGGTAAAGTGATTGATGATACAGTGTCATGTGTTAGGCTCCTCAGGTTGAATGGTACTCAACATGTTTTGCAAGTTCTAGGTTAAGGTAAAGTGGAAGAAGACACCAACCAGTTTGCATGATATGGTCTTGAACATATATTCACCATTTTCAAGGAGAACACCAGGAATCACTTTAAAGTCCTAAAGTGATTTTAGTGGCAATGGGTGCACTGTTGAGAAATAAGGCTGGGGACAAATCAACCTGAAGAAGGTCTGTCTAAGTGATTGCTAAGAACCAACACCAACTTGAAGGTACCTAAGTAATCAACAAATTCAACAGATCTGACACTTCTAAATATGCAGATGCAAACTGCAATGGAAAGGGTTTGCTTTGTTAATTGCAGTTCTGTTTTGTTATTAGACAAGAGAACCCCATCTATCAAATGATGGCAATGTCAAAATAAAGTCACAATCTTATATTTAAAAAGCTCCTTATTAGATAATTGATAATATTATCTAATTTGTATCTCAACAAGACCAGCACAGAAATACCTCTTTATAACTTTAGCTATATGTCATTATTATTACTCCACACAGTACTGACCTTTTTCAAAAATGAACACATTGAATAATATCCAACCCACTCTTATTCCCCCAGCTTTTGATTTGTGAGTTATACCAGTAGCGTGATACACTGACTGGTGTATGCTGATGAATTCAGCTACCAGGATATCATAAAGCAAGAATCCAGCTCCCTTTGAGGGAGATTTTAAGTTTGCTACAAGCAAAGAGAAGGAGGGAGGGAGGGAAAAGCAGCTCCAACTGTTTCTAACCAGCCATCCAGCAGCTGCTGTTGCTGTCTTGTGGTTAAGCCGGATTTGCTTGCACATAATTTCTTCTCCACTTGAGGAGGCTGCTCTACTCTGGAATTGCTGGAAACTGCTGTCTGGGTCACGTTTGATCAGGAAAAGAGAACATTTTAAGGATTTTTGAAGCTGGAGGCACTGTTGCTGTTCCAGTGAGGTGATGGATTGAAGATTAAAAATGTACGGGGATCATCCACATTTCATGAAGTTTCACACAGACTTTGTGAGTAAGTACGTCATGAACAATTCTGGATTTCACGTTGTCAACACAAAGAGTGAGTTAGGAGTTTGTGTACAGATGAACACTAGGTGGGAGGATGGGAACAGGCACTGGATTTATGTTCATGTTGAGGAAAAGAAAATGAAGCTCCTACTCCTATCTAGCTCAGGGATTCCCAACCAGGGGTGCGAGACGATATTCCAGGGGGTGCAAAAACTTGGCTTTTCAAAATTATAGCGTATATGCATAATTTGTTGCCGTTATTTTGAACTTTTGCAAGGGGTGCGAGAATATATCAGAGCGTTCTAGGAGTTTGGGGTATAGGAAAGGTTGGGAGCTGCTGATCTAGCTACTTTCTCATTGGGAAGATGCTCCTTTACTGGAACTCAAGAGATCAATGGGGTGTTTTTTTTTTTTAAAAAAAGGTAATGTATGACACTTCTTTTAGTTCATTGTGAGTTTATTTGGGGCACACTTTGGCTTTTTCAATTATCCAGCTTGCATCAGTAAGCTGTTCCTTGGCTTTTTCTAAAACCAATTTGATCCTCTTCCTGAAACCAGTTTGCTGTTTTACTAATGTATTTTCTTGGTTCCACCAGTTCTTTCATTTCCATAATAGCTATCTGACACAGAGTTTACCGATTGTGCTAAGCAGCTAATAGTCCTATAACTTGCAAGATGTCCCTTCTTTGCTTTAACAATGAATTAACCATAAATCACTTGTACTAAATGCCACACTCTGGCAATGGCAGACAGCTGTGAAGCCTCACTTCTTCCTTAGAGCAGGGGTCCCCAACCCCCGGGCAAACGCGCGCGCGCCAAGTTCTAGTCGTGCGGGCGAAGGCCACTTGAGTTCGCGTGCGAGGCTCCACTCGCGCTCGAAAGCTTCATTCGCACGAATGGAGCTTCACGCGTGACCACTCTCCGCTCGCGCGAGTGGAGCTTCGCGCGCGAGCACAAGCGCCCTCTGCTTACGCGCGAAGCTCCATTCGCGCGAGTGGAGAGCGCGCGCGTACGCCTCTCGTACCAACGCTGCCCCTGTGCTGAGCCGCCAAGGTGGAAAGGTTGGGGATCACTGCCTTGCAGAGTTAGTCTGAATGGTAATCTTAACCCTTAGACGTTTGAAAACAGTACGAGGGCCATATAAAGCTTTATCAATTTCAAAGAATAAAAATCATTTTGTAATTCCCATAATTTGAAATCTTGGATACAGAATGTTTCTGAAAATATTTACATGAAATCTAACAAATGGTTATCAAGGAACATAAAAACACTGGCTGCCCATGCCTTCAGTGTTTGTATATCAGTGCTTGTGAAAAGTAGGCATATGTGGGTGCAAGTCTGTTTGTGTAGATATGTTTGTGTGTTTGTGCATTTGTGCATGTGTATAAGTCTCCATTACATAATTCTTTTGTTGTTGCTTACATGGAAGAGTTTCATGCAGAGGTCAAACAAGCCAAAATATGTAAGTGTTAGATATACTCCCTTCTTTCCTATCTTAACAGAGGTCTGTACTACTGTATACCAAAATTATATACCATACCATACCATACCATACCATAACAAATACACTATAGAAATATAGTAAAAGTCACACTACATTAAGGACAATTAAGAAGTTATTCGGAGGGTTTTTTTTTGTATCCTAAAGAACATAGAAAGGGTTAATTTACTGTATCTTAAATTGAAATAGTGCACAATTGTTTCATCGAATTTCTCCCCAAAAGCAACTTAACAGAAAAGTTAGACCTGGCCTGCTTTTTTTCCTGATGAACTGATGCAAGTCAAATTGGGCATGTTCATCTCTCCTTCTGCCCTATCCATCTATTAATCTACTATGGGAATTGTTCCTTTGATTGTGTTTTTACCTGAATGTAAGAGTCAAATCTGATTTAAAGAGAATATGTATAAGAAAAGATAAGAAAAGCTCAGCTTGCTAAATCACATTAAAAACATTTGTCAGAGTCAATGGAGTCTGAGCAGGTTTAATTCTGCATATGAAAAGACTATGTTCTAAGTTCTAAGTCTTCATCTGTTTATCCCTCACTCTTAAGTTCTCCCAGTAAGTATGAGCAGCAGAAGACATAACCACAATGTCTTCCCTGGGAGCCTTACCTAACTCTTTAGCTTAGTACTAGATTCAGTGTAAATAGCACAAAAGGCTTAATTTTTTTTTAAAAAAGGGGTTATTAGGTGAGTAAAGAAGGTACTTCTCTCTCTCTCACACACACACACACACACACGAGAGAGAGAGAGAGAGAGAGAGAGAGAGAGAGAGAGAGAGAGAGAGAGAGAGAGTAAAATACAAATAAAGAGATTTAAGAGGTGTAAAATGCCATGAAAGTTATAGTTTTCCAATATATGATTACAGTAGTTAGTACATTAGTTGTAAATAACTGAATATGTTATACTGCTTTAAATCACTAAAAATCACTATTAGTTCTAATCTAAGTTAAAAATGAATATCAAGAACCATGGTCAACACAGAATCATCGAACAGAATTGTAAGATATAATAATTTTAAATCATTTATTACTAAGAATCTGTTCTGATTTAGATATTCTGTAAAATTGAAAGATAATCTTTATACATAGCAAATAGCAGATGTGATACAAATGTATGAAGTTACAGTTCTAGGAAGGATTGAGAATCGAATTCTATGTCAAATTTGCTTTTGAGGTATGACATTAATCTGGACATCAAGGCATAACTTGGCTAGCCATACATGGAAGGGATCAAATGGCCTTTCCAGTAAAAAAAAAGCATTAAAAAACCCTCCTTGCAGTAGTTAGCATATACAAACTGTCTCAGAATATATTGAAAATATACTGTATATATGGCTTAGTAATGTTTATCTTTACAGTAGATGTATTGTTTTTCTAGCATTGAAGTTGCTATTGTTGCATTTCTATCACTGCATTCAAATTCTAAATCCATTTAATCATGGAATCAGTCAGGTTTCTCAGTATTCTCCCCTACTTTTGCAATTCCATTAATATTATGATACTTATTTGAAATTACTGGAACTAATCATGTAGACCGGATCATTATAAATAAGAGTCTCAATCTTTATTTTATTAATAATTAAATCTTGCAATCTGAACAAATTATTAACTCTCCACTGAGTGATTTCCTTAGAATTTCCTTTTCATAAAAGTGAATATTTAATTAAAAAAGCAAGTGAGGAGAAAACTATTTTTTCTACATTTCTCCTGAACCTACTTGTTATTGCATGACCTCTTATAAATTTTTTGTTTTGCTCGCATCAACTAGAGATATTTATGCAGAGTGAAAGTCCTGTCCTTTCCATAGACTTAGCTGGACAATAAGAATCTACTCAAAAATTCATATTAAGTAATTAACATTGTAACACAGTGTAAAGTTTGGAGAATACCACTTGGTCTTTTTAGTCTAGTAAAATCTTGATTTTAATCCTTGGTTTTTTATTGGATCATATGTACTTGATTATGGCAAGTCACTTAATACCTTAAGTGATGTATCATTCATTATGTATTGAAGTAATCTGAGAAAGAAAATTAAGTGTTGGTAAAATATTCAATTCTTCCAAGACTAGTTTAATATTCTCCATCTGCAGATATCTATTGTTATACTTTTTCAATTTGGTAAATAGTTATTTTAAACAATTTTTTTGTCAAGTAAATTCCTAAGTATTTAACCTTTTTTAAAGAAACATTGAATCCTTTAACTAGATGCAGGTACTGTATTGCATTTCTTCCTTTACAAATTCTATATCAGTATTTCAGTTTTTTATTGATTAATCCAATAACCTAGCACAAAGCCACACTAGTCTATTAATAGTACTAAGGAATCTTCAGGTTGAGAAAATGTTAAGTACAGCATGGTCAGTGTGTAATTTCCATTTTATGTTGCTAATTTAGCTCCTGGGATTTTACTGAAGTGTGGTCATTGCCAGTGGTTCTATGGCCAGTAAAACTAAAGAAGGGGAAAGGGAGCAATCTAGGCTGGTCCTCTTCAGTATAGGACATTGTTGTGATAAAGAGCCATTTACAATTTCCTTTGCTTTTTATTCTTTATAAATAATCTGTACCACATGAAAAAAAAGTAGTCCTGAAATTCATCTTTCTCAAAACCTCAAGCATAAAAGATCAATCCACATTTTTTTAAACAAAGCTTTAAGAAAGATCATAGTCATGATTTATTTTAATTTATGTTCTCAATAACATTCAGAATAATTTATGATGTTTATCATATATCTCTTTGGAACAACTCCAATCTGATTAGGATGTATAATTTTGGTTAGAAATAATTTATTCTCTTTATGAGTATGTTATTCTAATTTATTATTGAAATATTTTTAAAAAAACATCAGGTAAGCTTGGCAGACACCAGTGAAAGGCATCTGCAGATACCCCGTCCTAGAATTTATTTATTTTAATGAATTGCCCTGAATGCCTTTTAATTTGGGGACTCAAAGAGTTTAGATTTCTAAAACCACAGCCTGTTTCCAACCAGCTTCTCTCTACATGATGTAATCTAAGAGGACTGGTTTCACGGAGCAAAATTATATTCAACTTTTAACTTGGCAAGACATCACTATGTAAATAATAGTAGTTTAAGTTGAGATATCAAAAATGGGGTGACCTAGAAGAAATGAATCCTAGATTCCATTCCAGCACAATGCCATGCTATTTACGAAGAGTTGTTTAGCATGGTAAATCAGTTGCCCTTACTGATAGACACCATTTTGTCAAGCATAATGCTCTCTGGCATCCTCTGTAATGGCAGACCTTAGAAACTGGTGGCCAAGATGATTCTGACTACTATTGCAGAGTGCTCTGGATGTAACCACACCCCAGTTCTCTATGTCCTGTCAGCATCGAGTAGCAAGACAGAAATGGCAAGGAACAGACATTGATATTAATTCATTCCTTTCCTACACAAAAACAAAGATTGCCCTTCCATTGTGAGTAATGGTAGGGAAATTGTTGAGAGCAGCTGTTGAAATCTGGAAGCACTTCATACCCTACCTTACTCTCCATCTAGCAACATCTATTTTGAGACTTCCCAGCAACAGAAAGACAGCCTTGGACGATGGCTGGAAGAGAAAATTTAGTACTGGATTTTTCCCATCTGAAAGGAAAATCTGTGGTGTGTGGGGGCCAGAGGTTTATAGAGTTGTTTAATGGAGAGACTTTTTCAGTTGTTCCAAATATTCTTGAATATACTTTAGCATCTGTTTTCACTAGCTTGAGTGTTATAAGAGATTAGCCTTGTCTTCACAATGATTCCCTCTTCACAAATTACTTTACAACCATCAAGGAAGTTAAATAAAAAAAAATAAGATGGTTTCTGAATAGCAGCCATATTAGAAGTATAGAAAAGCAGGATCTGTGTCATAGGAAGGTTTCTGTAGGTTTATTCTTGCCTCTAAACTTCTCTGTTTTAATATTGGCGAATAATCAAACACGACAAAGGTGACAGTTCTGTCTCCAGTATCCTCTTTTTTCCTAAAGGAAATTAAACCCTGTACTTCTGCTCATGAACATCTTCCTATTTAAGGAATGAGAAAATATGTGATATGGAAAATAGGCTCTTGTCTTCCCTCTTTCTTTCTTCTTTCAGGTTTCCCAGTTCATACCAGATCTGTACCTGGAAATGGAAACTCTGTTACAAACAGCAAATTCAACCACCTGGAAGCATCTCTTGGTGCATCAGAGACTCTGTCCTTCCCCATGAACTCCATAGGGTCCGGCAGTACAACAGGCTGTCCACTTAAGAAAATTGCGACCCCCGTTGCGTCCCATGCTATTCCTTTGACTTCTCCACCAGACATGAGTTTTACTGTGCATATCAGCCCACAGGTAAGCACCAACTCTCATCATTTTTGTTTAGTATAATGAAATCAGCACTTTATTCGTATTTCATATCATAACATATTTCATAACGTAATTTTAACCCCCTGTGTGGAGTTCTTTCTATCTATGAGTTCTTTCCTTTTTCTAAAATAAAGATTTAGATGTTCTTTTTCTGCTCCCGATATCGAACACTTATATTTCTACAGGTTACATCAATACAAAGTTATGCAGTCTGGAAATGAAGAATAGCAATAGCAGTTAAAGAGGCTTTATAGGTTTATACTGGAATACAGGTTCTGTCTCTTTTTTACCCACTATTTACCAAGACTTTTAATTTTTAAAGGCATTTCTTTTACAGGTGTTGAACAACAAAAAATAACTAGGGATACAGATATTTTTCAGGATAGGGACCAATGGTTAAGATCACAAGGTGTGACACTCTCAATTATGGCCAAATGGGTCTGTTTCCTGATGCTAACTGGCCATGGGAACAATTTCTAGCTATACAGGTAGCCTTCAACTTATGACCACAATTGAGCCCAAAATTTCTGTGGCTAATCAAGGCAGTTCTTAAGTGAGTTATACCCCATTTTATAACTTTTTTTTGCCTGCAGTTGTTAAGTGAATCATGCAGTTGTTAAGCAAATCTGGCTTCCTCATTGACTTTGCTTGTCAAAAGCTGGCTGGGAAGGTTACAAATGGTGATCACATCACCCTGGAACACTGCAACTGTCATAAATACATGCCAGTTGCCAAGCTCTTGAATTTTGATAATCTGACCAGTGGGGATGCTGCAATGGTTGTAAGTGTGAAAAACAATCATAAATCACTTTTTTTCAGTGCTATTGTAAGTTCAAACAGTCACTAAATGAATGGTTGTAAGTCGAGGACAACCTGTATCAAATCTGAATACTTGAATACAACTAGAGAGGAAAAATTCAGGAATTGCGCCTGGTTCAGCATATACCACAGTTTGGCACTGAATATGAGGAGTTTGTGAATTCTTTATTATAACAGCTCATCTCTCAGCTGCTTTCTAAGTGGTTTTCTCAGTTGATTTACCTCCTTGTATGTTTGATATATGATGAATACATGGTTCTTAATTGTCCTGAAAAAGCAGATCAGAGCATGTATTAAAAAAAAGAAAGATTTAGAGGTGAGAAGTAACTTAGAAGTGTGTAGAACAGATTTTAAAAAAAACAAAACCTTAGGGGCAAAAAAAGCACATACATCACAAAATTAAAACAAAAATCAATGACACATGCACCCACTTGATATGGGAGAAAGCAAAGAGAGAGAAGAGGAGGAGGGGGAGCAAATGCATGTGAAATTTTACAGGACAGTTAGCTAATTCTCCACCAGAAATCAAGAATAACTTATGTCTCTCTCAGTTTAGCCATCCTTCCCTAATGAACACATTGCTTGGTTCTGTGCATAAGTGCATCCAGAGAAAGAATGATTCTGTTTTCCTCACTGATTTCATGCATCACACTAAGGCACAATTTGTTTGCTAAGCCAAGATAGGCTGCATTCACATGTTGCATTGACCAATAAGTCATGGTTACCCAAACACAATGATTGGATTCACACAACATGCTAAACAGCATTGGCATATTCTGAGATGCTAGTCTTCTTTCTAACAACCTTTCCTCTTCCCTCTTTGGACAAATATCCCTGTACTATATTTCCTTAACCATGATGGAAGTTGTTCCTGCCAATGAAGATAACTGCATTTAAAGCTACTCCTCTCGAAGATCTTAGACATAGTGTAGAGTCTATTTGGAACTGCTCCCTCTAGCTTTTCAGTCTGGCCTAGAAACTTGGACCTTGTCTGACAATACTGTTAGGAGAGAAAAAAGAAATAGAATGTTGTTACTGTTGTTGTTATTATTATTATTATTAACAACAACAACAACAATGTGAAATCACAGCAGTTAGTTGCTTGGCTGGTGTTGGCCTTCATTCATATCAAGTTCTTCCCAAGAAATTTTATTATTATTAATACACATCAATACTTGGGAATGACATCAATACCTACGAAAATCCTGGAAATGATAATCAAGCAGCAGATTTGTGAGCACCTAGAAATGAAATTACCAGATGCCAGCATCAGTTTGTTAAGAACAGGTCCTAATATCAGTGTTGCATTCTGAAACTTAAGAAAAACAGTATCTAAAATTTCAGTAATTCTATAAACCCTTACCTGGGAAGGAATCATATAGCTTCCTTTGATAAATGTTTTCAACAAGAAAGAAACTTGAATAGAGCAAATTACTTGGGATTCTTTTGACTTTTTGTCTTTTTTTATGCAAAATTCTGGTACCAGGTATAGAGGAAATTCAACTGGGAATCTTTTAACAATGGAGATTAGTGAATCAGTCTTTTTTGGTTTATTGATTTTATAAAAGTATCTTAATTGGGTTTCAGTTATTATTGTTCAAAACACAAAAATTCATGCTTTTGTTCAACTGTGAACTGTGCAAATTTATCCTCTATCATTGGTCATAGGAGATGGGAATTGTAAGCCAACATGGCTGAAGGGGCCAGGTAGAAAGCTGCAATAGAGCCAGTCCAGTCAATTCTATGTGACTGCTTCTGCCACTAGAGACCAAATTACTTCTGTTCTTTAGGCCAGGGCTTTTCAACCTGTGGTACGCGTACCACTTGTGGTACATTAACAACTGGCAGGTGGTACGCAGCCCCACCTAGCCAAGTGTAGTGGGAGAGGGAAAGAGCCAGCGCAGGCAAGGACTTACAGTGAGAGAGTCCTCTGGAGCTGCAGTGGCATGGAGGAGAGAAGGAGGGAGGGAGATGGAGAGTAGAAGGATTCTTATGTGCTTTTGTGACTTTGAAGTTCTGGGATTTGTGCAATGTGGGCTTTGTGTTCTTAAGGAGTGTTTGGCAATTTCTATTTGGCTGATGGCTGATGTCTCATGTTAGCTTCTATTGCTCTTCTATTGTTAGCTGTAAGTTTTGCTGCAAGGGATTTTGAAGTAGCCAGTAGCTAATTCTTAAAGGGGAATGTGCCTTTTTAAGCTAGTTCACTCAGCAGTTTGTCTTTTCTGTTTCTGGAGGCTTTTCCTTGTTTGATGAATATATGGAAGAGAAAAAATATGGGGGGGGGTTCAAATTCTTCCTTCAGAAGGAGGTGGGTATAAGAAAGAGGGAGGCAAGGAGGGAGGGAAGTCCTGCCTTAGCACTTGGTTACCAGCAGCCCTGCCATTGACTTTACTTGTCAAAAGGTTGCAAAAGGGGATCACATGACCCTGGGACACTGTGACCATCATAAATATGAATCAGTTGCCAAGCATCCAAATATAAATCATATGACCCTGGGCATGCTGCAATGGTCATAAGTGTGAAAATGGTCAGAAGTCATTTCAGTGCAATTGCAACTTTGAAAAGGGTTTTTTTTTTGGTCATCAGGTTTTTGACACCTTGCTAGGTGGTACTCGAATATTGCCATATCCCAAAAGTGGTACAATCGGTGAAAAGGTTGAAAAGCCCTGCTTTAGGCCACCTGAAGTCCCCCCAACTTTAAAGCCTGAGGTGACATCTCACCTTTTATGGGATTCCATGTAGCAATGTTCTAATTGTCGCTTTGTAGAACAATTTGGTTGAAGAGCACTAGAGTATAGATGGGTCAAATCAATGTCCATCCATTCCTGCATCCTTCTGCTAAAAATTGCCTTTCAGTGGTTCTAGGGAATATGTTTTCTAAAGGATAATTGATTTCTCAACATTTTGTGAAATGAAAAGTTGCAGAGGAGAAATGATAAGTAGGAAAAGAGTGAAATTGCTCTCTTTTGCTGCCGTTTTCTTCAAACTGTCCTCACTCAAGGTTTTATTTTTTGAAATTCTCTTTTGCATAAAATAGGCACATATTTTATAAGATAACCTTTATTGACATTTTTTACTATGAGCACAGTGGCCCACATTAAAAATGAAATTCTGTTGCCTGCTCTCAAAAGAAAGTATATATCTACCCATACACATACATAACACCAGTGGTGGGGTTCAGCCGGTTCTCACTGGTTCGGTAGAACTGGTAGCTAATTTTTTGTTGATTTCAGCGAAGAGCTGATGCTCTAGCCCTTTTCCGCAAGGCCTACAATGGCCTGCCGGATGTGCGTGGACACCACTTCCAGAAATCTGTTCTGAGTCGGGGAGGCCTCCCAGGCCCAGAATGACCCACTGGAAGTGCATGGATGCCACTTCTGAAAGTCCGTTCTGAGCCTTGGAGGCCTGGGGGAGATGTCCCAGTGGGCTGTTCTGGCATCCACACACTTCCAATGGGCCGTTCTGGGCCTGGGAGGTCTCCCTGGCTCAGAACAGACTTCCAGAAGTGGCGTCCATGCAGAGAACCAGTTGTTCAGGTATTTGAATCCCACCATTGCATAACACCCATATACTGTATACATGCTATATACATACATACATACATACATACATATATATATGTATATATATACACACATACACTCTCTCACACACACACGCGCATATGTATGTATGTATGTATGTATGTATGTATGTATGTATATAAAATAAACTAATCAAGGAGAGAAGCAACCTAGAACTTAAGGAGAAACTTCCTGACAGTTAGAACAATTAACCAGTGGAACAACCTGCCTCCAGAAGCGGTGAATGCTCCAACACTGGAAGTTTTTAAGAAGAGACTGGACAGCCATTTGTCTGAAATGGTATAGGGTTTCCTGCCTGAGCAGGGGGTTGGACTAGATGACCTCCAAGGTCCCTTCCAACTTTATTATTATTATTATTATTATTATTAAATAGTCTTGAAAATATGAGTCTCGGGTATATTCATATTCAACATCAAAAAGCACAGATCACCAAGACTAAAAATTTATTTTAAAAACGTAGCTTTCGTCAGCGCCTGCTGACATCGTCAGAGTTTAAGCCAGGATTGAGGAACTCATTCTTATAGTCTCTGCACCAATCGTTTAGCTAATGAGCGTGTTACAGGTCTATTCGGCTCACGCCCTCCCGTAATCAATTGCTCTGTTCCAGTTTCCATCGGGCTCGTTGACAGCTGTTTGAATTTTGGCACTCTGCTTCTCTCCACTCGCCCCGCCCGTATGGGGTGTGCGTTTTGCCGTGCACAATCTTCTCGCTGTTCGTTTGACAGTTCTATGTGCGATGCTGCCGTTTCGGCTGTTAGTTCTTCCTTATTGTCATCGTCACTATCCGCGTTGGTCACGGGCCCTTCCCTATTGCTCATCGGTGCGGTCTGCCTCCTTGTCGTCATTTGCTGTAACGCTGTGTTGATTGGGGAGAAGTTGTCATCCTCCGTTCGCCTGTTCGTGCCAGAATGGGTCTGTTTCATCCTTTCAGTATTCTTGTTTGATGTTATTAGCCGGCGTAACACCTGTTGCCAGCTTATCTGTGCTTTTTGATGTTGATGTTGAAGCCTCCTCCCAGAAGGTAACAAGGAAAAACAGGTCGTGAAGAGGATGTGTAGCATCCCAGACCATCCCGCAGACCCTGCTCAAGCATCGCTTATATGCTATGTCCTGGATAGAGTGAAATGAACTACCAATAATCTTTTCTGCCATCCTCACCACTCTCTGCACCGCCTATCAATCTAAAGCAGTTACGGTTCCAAACCAGACAGTAATGCAATATGACAGGATGCTCTCAATAGTCTCTCTGTAGAAAGTGGTAAGGACAGGGGAAGGAAGATGTGCTTTTCTCATGTGATGCAGAAAATGCAGGCACTACTGTGCCCGCGTCACCAGTGTCTCATTGTTGAGCAACTACTCATTAGCTGCACATCCAGAAACAGGAGAATCATTAATACACAGAGGTGTGTGGCTGTGCCTGCCTTTTCTGAAATCAACAATGATCTCTTTAGTTTTTCCTTTCCTTTATTTATTTATTTACTTATTTATTTATTTATTTCTGTAGATTAATGTATATGTTACTTTCTCTTATGTAGCTCACAGTAAAATTACTTTCATGTGTTAATAGAGATTCAGCTAGGATACTGGTCTAAGCTAATATTAGTTGATTAATCAACTAACAGTAAAGCCAAGTAATGGGCCTTGGCTTTACTATTAATCATCACGACTGCTGTTTGTACTTATTTATTTTGCAGATGTTTTTATTGTTTTAATGTTTTTTAAATTATTTTAATTGTTTTATAATTTTAGAATTGTAAACCACCCAGAGTCACTTGGTTGAGTTGGGCAGCTACAGAAATTGAATAAATAAATAAATGTAGACTGAGCACTTCTGACCGATGGAACATTTATTTTTTGTCTTCTGAGCATCTATTGTCCCCAAATAACCCCTTTCCCTGCCCACCCACCCTGAGGAAAAGTAAAAATTGTAAATGTGAATATAGAAAATATACTCACTAGTGATGCAGAGTGTAATCAAATGACCGGTGGTAATTCAACCATAGGCAGAAAATGAATGAGGTTTTTTTTTAAGGGAAAGGGGGAAAAAAAGATAAAAGTACACCAGGATCGGTCAATATATTTTTACTTTCATTCAGTTTCAGAAACCTGATGAATTAAAATGCAGGTTGCTAAATGGAACTTATCTCCACAGAACTCTTCTGACAAAAATCAAGAGCCCTTCCCTGGGGTGATTCTTTCTAGTACTGACATAACTTATTTTTATGCTCTTTTGATAGCACAGCAAGTTTATATTCATTTTTCTCAATCCTGTTCTTCCCAGTGCTGGATCACTTGTGTGTGGAAAATACTCAGTCAAACAAAAACAACCCCAATTCTGTTTACCTAATTTAGGTCCTCCTAGTTGTCATGAAATGGCTTTCAGAACAAGGCTGTAATGCCAAGCTGTCGTGTTGAATAGTTCAGAGAAGTGTGCTACATGTGCTTTTCTGCTAATGGGATGAGGCAGCTGGTCCTAAGGGATTAGCAAGCAGCCAGCTAATGGATTTGGATTCAAGCTGCTGTCCCAAATTACATACATCATTGAAGTTAGCATGCGGGAACCAGACTGCAAATATTGTTAAGGAAACCCCAAGACCCTCTATATTAGAATTTGGAAATACAATATAAGAGAAATGATAGGAACAAAATTAGGCCTCCTCTTCTTTCTTTTTCAAAGTATTAAAATGCATCCTAGAATCAGTGCAGAAAGAAAGCAGGAGTCCATAATCAACTAAAATGGATTAAATTAATAGCTACTTAATTTTTTTTTCTCTCTCTCTCTCTCTGCTCTTGATTTTTCACATATTGAGTCTGGTCATTTATATTCTCTTTCTCTCTCACACACACAAAAAAGTCTAACGATAGTAATAACTCCTCTTTAAGGAAGACTAACTCATAAGCTTACAGGCATGTTATCATATTGATCATTTGCAATAATGATTAAAGATGCTTCAGTGGCTTTCTCGTTGTTGCCACACGGAGTAGTTCTGTATTTCATCTGCAATATTTTCCGGCACCAGATGTCTTAAGGAAACACACTACCATAGTTTCTACACCCAAACCCTCAAAACTATTTGGGGTATAATAAATACCACTTTTCTTTTACTAGTGAAAGAATCACTGCCCTGCTCCATATTGCCTTTGCACTTGGAAAAAGAAAATACTACAAAGCTGTGAAGCTAACTTTTCTTTTCAAAGACCTCCTGGAGGTAGAGGGGCCTACAAAGAAGGAAATGGATTGCTCATATAGAGTCCAACTTTTCAAAGAAAGGCTAGTTTGTTATAATTTGTTATAATTTTAAATATAACACAGTTGAGTAGGAAATAAATCAGTTCAGCCAATGTTGTGAAATCATAGTGCTCCAAAGCTGCTTTTTAAGAAATTATTTATATGAAAGGGCCTTAATTCAATTACAATTTTTTAAAAAAAACCAGAAGAAGCTGCCAGTCAGGGATGATTATACTGAGCTGTCTTCTGGGATGGAGGAAAGTTAGAGCTCTTCCTTCTATACCTATAGCAAATAGAATCAGCCCACTGGGAGCTAATACTCACTGCCAGAGAGTCTGAGGGAAGAATGCAAGGTCCCACTAGTGGTGCTGCTCTGCCATCTCCTGGTCTCCTCCACTCTTCTGCCATCAGTCAGACTGGAAACCAAGTTATCTTTCAGAATAATATAAAGAATAAATCTCTGTTTCCCTACTCCATGTCAGAAGCATAGTACAGTTTTTCTTCAACCCTATCTTTTTTAAACATTTCTTTTATTTAAAAGAAGCACAAAGAAGCACATAGAAAATGGAAGGTAACCCATCCACCCCTACTTTCACAACTGTTAATAGGAAAGTGTTTACAGGATATAGAACATACCATCGTCACATGCAGAAGGGAACAGCCAGAGGATTTGGGAGGGGAACTGCTGATAAAATTCCACGTTTTCATTTCTTGATTAGATTTTGAGATATTTAGAGTGGTGGTGGCTTAGTAGTTAAAATGCAGTAGTGCCAGCTAACTATCCCCACTGCCAGGAGTTCGATCCTGGCCAGCTCAAGGTTGACTCAGCCTTCCATCCTTCCAGGTCAGTAAAATGAGGATCCAGATTGTTGGAGGCCATATACTGACTCTGTAAACCACTTAGCGAGTGTTGTAAAACACTATGAAGTCTAAGTGCTATTGCTATTTAAGTTGTAGAAAAGAAGGATGACAGGTTCAGGTACACAGGAAGGTGCCATAGAGAAAATGGTCAGAAAATATTTTCCACTGCCAAAGATATTTGGAGCAGAAATAATTGGTTAAAGTTTCAGTTACCTAGATTTTATTTAAATATAAATATATTTAATTCTTATAATTCTTTAATTTGACTCAATATAATTATAATGTCAAGGTTCCGACTGATGAACCCAATCAAGACATTCCAATCTCTTAAACTTTATTGAATACATAATTTCAGCACGTATAAAAGCAAAACCAGCTCTGGCAAACCCCAGTCCATACCCCTATAGTAAAAGTATAGAATTCGCCCTCCCATCCATGAACAAGTCACATTGCCCAATTAGGTGCAATTATATTGTTTTAAGAAAATGTCTCTGAGTCAGGTTAGACACCTGGTGAATCGTCCTTGATTCTCATGGTCTGTGTTCTTTATTTTTGTAGCAGTGGTGGGATTCAAATATTGAACAACCGGTTCTCTGTGTGGATGCCGCTTCCGGAAGTCCATTCTGGGCCTGGGCAACAAAAAATTAGCTACTGGTTCTGCTGAAGTGGTGCGAACCGGCTGAATCCCACCACTGCTTTGTAGCTGGCATTCTGTTTCCCCATCCTCCCCCCAAGTTCGTTGGCAAGCTAAGAAGTACCAGCAAAGCGAGCTTCAAGCTTGACATATAATTCTTGTATTTATAAGAATTACAATTAAATTGTTAAGGTAAGATCTGTACACTATCAAAACAGTCTATCTACGGTATGGGTGGAAGCTTAAAAAAAGATCCAACCTAAAAGTAAGGAGAAATTTTCTGACAGCGAGAACAATTAACCAATTAACCAGCTTGCCTCCCAGAGTTGTGGGTGCTCCATCACTGGAGGTTTTCAAAATTAGACTCTAGAAACTTTTGACTGGGATAGTATAAGCCTCCTGACTTGAGCAGGGGATTGGACTAGAAGACCTCTGAGATCTATTCCAGCCCTATGATTTTATGTTCTAAATTGTGTGTCCACCATCTCTGAAGATTTTTAACCCTAGGCAGGCCGACCACCACTTACACCACTACATTCTGGGCCAGTTGAAATTTCATCTAAATATGACTAAATGATAACATTCTTTATGCATTTCTAAAATATGTTTCATTCTGTAATACACAGTTCTAAAACATTCTTTGGTACATTTGTTCATGTTAAAAACCAGAAAAATGGAACTCTGGAAATTGATTATATACAGACTTGTACATCATCCTAGGAATACAGATTGGGTAAATTCATAGAATTAACAGTAACCAAATTCCATAAATCTGAATAATTTTTTGAGTTATATTTGTTTTTATGGCCACCCCTTGTTAGACAATGGCTTGAAGTGGACTTTGAAGAAGCTAGATTGAAAGAATATTGATAACATTTCTTCCTTTTTTGGAAAGTGCAGTATTTATTAGCTAATCACTGTTACTCTGTTCTGTGCTTCATGAACTCTGAATTGATTAATAGATTAATTAGTGCATGGAAGATATTACATTAAGACTGTACAGTTTTTCCATTTGTATATATTAATAGGATAAACTTAATCTATCACTCAGTCTTGCATCTGGACACAAAATGCAAGCTTTGAAATTTGAAAAATGTGGACTTCAGACTACTTTCCATAGAATTGAATTGAATTGAATTGAATTTTATTTGGCCAAGTATGATTCGACACACAAGGAATTTGTCTCTGGTACAGAAGCACTCAGTGTGCATGCAAAGCAATGGAATAATAATAATAATAATAATACCAATAATACCAATAAAGGGGGGAGTAAAGAAGATCATAAGTATAAATAATAATAGTACAGCCATACTACATGAGTAAATACACATAGACATTAGATAGCACTGTAAGAATTAGATGTTCAGCAAAGTGATGACATGGGAAAAAACTGTCCCTGTGTCTAGCTGTTTGGCATGCAATGCCCTATAGCACTATCCTGAGGGGTGGAGTTGAAACAGTTTATGTCCAGGATGTGAGGGGTCTACAGATATCTTCTCAGCCCTCCTTTGACCCACGCAATATACAGGTCTTCTGTAGAAAGCAGGCTAGTTGTGATTGTTCTTTCTGCAATCTTAACTAGCCGTTGGAGTCTGTACCTGTCCTGTTTGGTTGCTGTACCAGCCAGACAGTTGTAGAAGTACAAGTGACAAGACTCAATAATTCCTCTGTAAAACTATATCAACAGCCCCTTCGGCAGTCTGAACTTCCTGAGTTGATGCAGGAAGAACATTCTTTTTGTGCCTTTTTAATGATGGTTCTAATGTTAAGTGTCCATTTCAAGTCCTGGGAGATTATAGAACTCAAAACTGAAGGACTGTACTGCTGATACTATGCTGTCATATATAGTAAAAGGTGTAAAATAGAAGGGCTCCTCCTAAAATCCACTCTCATCTCTACTCATCTCAGAATTAAGCATTTTCAGCTTTAGATTGTTCCAACTACACCATAGGGCCAGGTGTTCAACCTCTCGTCTCTGTGCAGATTTATCACCATCTTGAATGAGGCCAAGGACCGTTGTATCATCTATAAACTTCAGTACTTTAACAGAGGGTTCCCTTGTGGTGAAGTCGTTGATATATAGAAAGAAGAGCAATGGGGGCCATTGCGGCGCCTGTGGATGCAGAAAGACGAGCTCCGTCTTCCGTGTCCGAATTCACCCCGCTGGGGGACCCTGGAAAGGGTCGAAAGTCACTCTGTAGGGGTGACAAGCAAGGAAGGGACCCCCGCTTGATCGCAGGAGGGCGGCAGCCCTTCCGTTTCATCCGGGGCAGCCCTCCAAACTGATGGGGGAAAGACCGGCCATAGCAATATGGCTCGTCACTAAGCTGCTGACAGCCGAAGACAAAATTACTACCAAGCACCTTTAAAGCAATGCGGATGAAACTGGGTGAGATCTGATCTTCTCTTTAAGACTTTAAATATCTTTTCCTGCAAAAGCTGTCCAAAGTATTTTTCCCACCGTAAGGAGAGAGGGAAAGGAATTTCTACCCCACCCTCTAAGAACAGCGGCAACTGACTACCCAGGGGAAACAAAGCAATTATAAAAACAACTTTAATCTAATTGGATGCATATACTTTTAAAATTTGGAGACTAAAAGTTTTCCTATTTTTACTGGAGACGTTTGTTTTTATCTAAAAAGAAAAGAAATAAACCTTGAAAAACTATTATAAAAACTTTGGACTTAAAATGTTTTAAACAGCATCGGTGACATCTTGTGGCGAAGTATGGTATTACAACTTGTTATTGACTAAAAGAGAATTGGCTTGAAGCCCAGACTCTAGAAAAAACTCTTTTGACCTTGACAGATACCTGTGAAAAACTCAGCTGTAAAGAAGGAACTTTAGGGCGGCATATCTGGCCTGTTTGAACTATGAAGGTAAACCTTTACTGATTTTTAGAGTTATATGTGGGGAATTGCTTTCCTATTTTTTTACATGAGAAGTATCTGTTATTAAACAAGATGATGGAATACTTTGGACTATAAATTCTTACTTGGCAAACAATTTCCACTATAAAGACTACCTACAACAGTGAAATAGATGTCCCATACCTAGTTATAAAAAACAAAAAACTATTTTTAATGTTTGATTTTAAAGTCTTCAACTTAACACAATATCAAGAGAATATGGATGAAGATCAGGAAAAAATCCTTTCAATGTTGAAATCAATACACGAAACCATTCTTTCAGCTTGTAAGAAAATAAGATGCAACATAAAGGAACAAGATGCCAGCTTAGATATACAAACCCAGATCTTGACTACAACCAAAGAACTAACAATGCAGAAAGTAACAGGAGAAGTGGAACAACTAAATACTAAGACAGAGGACCCAATTGACCAACAGATCCAGCCAACGTAAAAATCAGAAAAGGGAGTGACAACATTGAAAATGGAAAAGACTTTTTACATAAATCAGAAGAAATTTGAGGAAAAGGAAGAAGAACAGATTGAATGGAAGATAAACCTATCAGGAGAATTGTGGGAAATTGGAGTAAAGGGAGGCGATTAAATGAATACAAATGGGCTAGTTCTTCCAAAAAAACTGTAACCAAATGGTCTTTCTTATTCCAAACAATACATATAATAATAGAGGGAGAACTGTTTGAGAATTCAAATGTACTGACATGGAAGGTTAGTTGGCAAAGGAAGAAAGCCAGAGTAAGGCTGAAAGAAACTAGGGTTTTGATCTATTAGAGGGGATTTTATACTACTGATTAGAGGGTTGAATATGGTGAAAAATAAATAATTTTTAGAAAATAAAGTAACATTATAATTGAATAGGTAACATGTGTAATAAGACTAACAGACTTTTGGTTTAATATGGTGGAAAATAGATAACTTTTAGAAAATAAAATAAGATTATATGCAAATAGATAAGATGTGTATTTAGAATATTAGATTTTGTTATGAAAAGGGAAAAATGTAGAAGTTGAGATGAGGGAAACTTTGGTCACCTAAAGCTTGGAAATTATAAATTCCAAATGTTAATTTGAATATTGATGGGAAATTAAAGCCTGGGAAAAAAGCAATAACAGGACATTTATTGTATATAAGGGTTGAATGCAAACACAATTAAGATATGTATAAGCTAAAAATTATTGATAAATGTAAGAAAGATGGTTTTTACTTAGTTGATAATAATAAGAACTATATTAGCCTAATATAAGATAGTAGATATTAAAGGAAAAAGAGAGGAAATATCTGATGTTGTAACTTGAGATTTGTGCTAAAGATTTATGTATGTTATTGAATTATTGTTTACCCAGTCACCACGTTGCTTTTTAAATGTTTAATTGTAAAATTAGAAAACTAATAAAATATTATAAAAAAAAGAAAGAAGAGCAATGGAGAGAGCACTCAACCCTGAGATGCATGTGTGCTAATTGCCCGTGTACTAGATGTTTTTTTCTCTAGCTTCACCTGTTGTAAAAAAAATTGCACAGTGGAAACAAGATTTCTGAGACAAATAAAAACTCTCTGGTTTTATTCATGTTCATTTGTCTGGATTTTCAGAATATATGTCATGTCAACTGAATATATTTGAATGTCTTATTAGTGTTATTAAAATTTGGCAGAACCAAGCAAAAAACCCCAACAACCCTGTGTTCTATTATCACACAGACACATTTAGGATTTATATGAATCAGCAAATAAAGTAAGTAAAAAATACTTCTTTTTCTTCTTTTGCCACATTGTACAAAGTTGTGTTCCTTGAATTGCCGGGTTATGGTGGTTATTTTCTAAACTTATGTTAACAAATACTTTGTGAATGAAATCTTCTTGATCACAGAAAGTATGATGCTCACATGTTCAGCTCCCATATGGAAATGTCAAAAGAAGATTATGCCTTGGATAGTCTATCCCGTCCTGAATGTTGGATCACAGATGGAATATCAATCTGAGGTTGTGTAACCCATTTTGCTTTTATTCCCATATGCTCCCATTTTAGCCCAGTATCATGAACAGTGCTGGCACCTCTGAAGATACCAAGCCTTTGCCAGATTTCCAACAGATGGGATCCTTGAATTATTCATCCCCAAGTCCAGGATCCCTGACAAAGCATGTCTGCGCAATTTGTGGAGACAGATCATCAGGTATCCACAGCTTGCATGTCAAGGGGACTATCTGGGAAGTATTAAATAACTATTATCCTATAATATTGCCTCAGGATTCTTCCTGCTGTATAGCGCTTTCAGTTGGTCATGCAGAAAGTATCTCTAGTGTTTCTTCATTCAGAGTAAAATCATTCTTAATGCATAGATTTTGAGAACATTGAACTCTTGTTTTATTTGAGGCCAATTTTTTTTAGGAGCTGATGAGGGGTGTTAACTGCTCTCGCAAACTAACAGTGCTAAAACATCCATGCCTCACATAATTTCACTCCTTTCCCTGGTTGGCTGCTATTCTGATCACATCTGGGTCCTTCCCGGTATTCTGTATCACAGTCTGGCCTCTTCCCTATACAGTTTTCTTAGTCCTCTCAGGCATATTGAGTGGTTCTGTATTTAACCATTTCTGAAACAAAATGCCCTGATAGTTTGAATGTCCAAATTCAAAACTACAGAAAACATTTAAACTTACTTATATATCCCAATTGGAATGTGCTGATGTGTGTTGCTGTATTGCTAGGGAAGCACTATGGGGTGTACAGTTGTGAAGGCTGCAAAGGATTCTTTAAGCGGACAGTAAGAAAGGACCTTGTCTACACATGTCGAGATAATAAAGACTGTCTGATCGACAAGCGTCAGCGAAACCGTTGCCAGTATTGCCGCTATCAGAAATGTCTAGCAACAGGCATGAAAAGAGAAGGTATGTTACTAAGGTATACACATATATGAACATATATACTAAGATATGCACACACAAACCATCCTTAATTATATCAGAAGAGCCATTCCCCATCATCCAGTCAGAGCTGAAGAAGTTTCTTGGATGAGAAGCAAAACATCTTCAAAGAAAAGCAAGAAAGTCCAGTTGCCTTGTGAAAAAAAAGCACCTTTGGGACAACCGTGACCTGGATGACTGAGAATCTCCATAGACATCGCTCATAGCCCCATTGTTTTGTTCTTTGTCTGGAATAGATGAATTAATCCTCCATCAGCTTAAAGTCAGCCACTGCTAGGTAGTTTACTCTATACGTTTGATGCTCTGCCATTTTGAAGAATATAAGAAATGTGTTCTGAAGTCTCACTGTGGCAGTCACAGCAAGTGAAAGAAAACAAGATGCAATGAAAACTCTATCCATTTTATACTTTGCCAAGTATAAAATTGATGTGGGTTTCCCCCCCTTAAACTGTCACTTCCACTAGGAGGGAGAGGCAGAGGCAGAGGCAGAGGCAGAGGCAGAGGCAGAGAGAGAGAGAGAGAGAGAGACTATAGGTGTATAGTACTGAATGTTTTGCTGATCAGTTAAATGAGGTGTGCAGAAAACATACCATTGTGGGGGACTTTAACTACCCTGACATCAACTAGGCAACACCCTGCAGCAAGCGGAGCCTACTCCAAAAACTTAAGAAGGAGATTAAGAAAAATTCAATGTGTGGAAATCCTAAAGAGAAAAGCAATATCTGGCTAGAATTCTACAACCACTGGGAATAATGGTGGCTCACAAACCAACATCAACACTCCAACAAGAGCTGTACAGAACCAAGGACAAAATACTGAAGGAAGAGAACAGCAATGTAATCCACAAGATCAAATGCAACAACTGTGACCAAATCTATGTTGGACAAACAGGACAACTAAAAACAAGAATCCACAAGCACCGACTAGCGGCCAACCAGCATGACCGCAAATCCCTGATCTCAACCCACAGTGACACCAAGCAACATCATTGGGACAGAACAAAAATCACTGGCCATGCCACCACATACCACGCAGGCAAATTTGTCAATGCCTGATATTCAACAAATAGGTCAATCAACAAACATATCAATCTGGAACCAACCTATGAGCTCGTAAGGAGCCAGATTAATTGGGCAACCAACCCACCAACCACCTCCTTACTTGGTGACCTTCACATGACATGACCATCCAGTCACATGACCAACCGACTACGTCACCACTTAGGATAGATAAAAGTGGAGGAAACCTGAGACTGAAGATGTTGCCTAGCCTGGTGACAAAAGGTTTGAAAGCCAAACAGCAAGCTTGGAGAACAAACCACCACCAACAAAAAGGAAAGTATTAAAAAAATGGAAAGAGGTGCTCATAACAAGAACAGAACTAGAATACAGCCTACTTCTTGGTAAATTAGAAAAATATGGTATAGATAGCATCACCTCCAGATGGATTTGTAACTGGCTAAGAAACCATACTCAATATGTAGCCCTCAACAGAACTACACCCACATGGAGGGAAGGATGCAGTGACCTCAAGGTTCTGTCTTGGGCCCAGTACTCTTCAACATCTTCATAAATGATCTAGACGAGGGAATAGAAGGGGTACTCATGAAATCTGCAGATGACACCAAGGTGGGGGGGGGGAATAGCTAAAACTTTGGAATCTAGACTTAATATTCAGAAGAATCTTGATAGACTTGGATATTGGGGCCTATCCAACAAAATGCAATTCAATGTTGAGAAAAGTAAGGTCCTGCATTTAGACAGGGAAAAAATCCCTCATAGTCATTGCTGAGGAAAGTCTTATTAGAATAACTGCCTGAATATAGAAAAGAATCTTAAGGAAGAAGAAAACCCTATTCTGGACTTAGGCACCCTCCTGATGGGTGGGAGTCAGAGATAATGTAAGGAAGTCACAGTATGAAGATGTGATTATATTTCAGGAGTGGAGAGTGACAAAATTCTTGTGGACCTTTTCTTTGTGCACTAAGCGGTTCAAGAAGAGAGGCAGAGAAGCAGAGAGCGGAGTGAGAATGAAGTGGAATCTACAAGCAGCAATGGTGGAAGTCTTGAAGATATGCCTGTGGAAAGAATTTTAGAAGCTGAAATGGCAGTTGAACCAAAGTCTGAGTCATACGGTGATGTGAGTGCAGAAACCTCGGTAAGTGAGATTGATTTTGGTGCTGTTCCTTAGGCTATGAGTAACTATGAGTTATGTGAGTAACAATAAATATCCTGAATAAAACACATGAATTAATGCACATTCAGAAAAATGACCTCTTTGGCAAGTGCACTATAGGTTCATAATCTAAAATATTTTTAACAACTGCTAATGATAGACACCTTGGGTCTTCTTATGACACACACAAGCAGAAACTTGAAAGTTAGGACAATAGAATCTGTCCATATTCTCTTTGTCTAACAAAGTACTAATCTGAAGTTGCTTGTTACACACATGGGGAACATAAGTTGTTTGGATTTCCTCCTGATACGTTGTATTTAGCTAAGTGTTAAGCTTCTAGAGGGTATTTATTTTAAATAAAAGTTTTTTGCTTTACTAACATTGCTTGGGTTGAATTCCCAATCTCAGGAATGCTTGTACATACATGCAAATGCTTTCTCTTTCTTTCTTTCTTTCTTTCTTTCTTTCTTTCTTTCTTTCTTTCTTTCTTTCTTTCTTTCTTTCTTTCTTTCTTTCTTTCTTTCTTTCTTTCTTTCTTTCTTTCTTTCTTTCTTTCTTTCCTGACTTTATTATTTTTATAAGTAGCTCAAAGAGTCTTCATCCTCCTGTTTTCCTTCATCCTCCTATTATCCCACAAAAACAACCCTGTGAGGTGGCTTGGGCTTCCAACATCATAAAATCTTAACCTCTGCTCCTCCCTCCCCTCACCAAAGCCAGAAAGCAGAAGAAATTAAGAATTCTACTTAATTCTAATCTGTTAGCTGCTAAAGAATTTTGTGAGCAAGCACAGGCAAAAGGGCAGTAGTTAAATTCACAGAGGTCATCGCCAATCCTGCATAATGGGAGAGTTCCTTACATGGAACCAAGCTGTCTTGGGCTGATCTCCTAGGATGAAATGGAAGAAAGACACCCCAAATTCACTGCCTGGGCTGCTGTTTCTACAATGTGCAAGCCTGGCATTTGGGCAGTATTTCAGATTCTTAAAATGCACTTTTGCTTTGATATGGGTATGGCTATGGATTGGATCCACTCGAAATCCTGCTCTGTGGTTGGCTTTCCTGCATTCCTGCATTTATTTCTATTTATTCTATATTCTATTCTATTTTAGATGCTTCTTACCCAATCCTTACAAACTAGTTTCCTTGAGACTAGTTCTGCATTTTGGAAAGATCTCCCTTATTTAAAGTCGCTCTCTCAATCCTTTTTAATCTAAGCCATGAGAAACTCATCCATAATTCTCTTTGTTATTCTGTTCCCTAATAAACAAAGTACTATTTTAAACATACATTTTTGGTGCCAAGGTATGTCTTTTAGAACCTTTTAGAGACCGAGTGCCCAAACTGCAACCCAAAACTCATTTATGCATTGTTGGGTGCCGGGTGGGTATGGCCATTGGCTGGGTATGGCCAATTGGGTGGGTGTGGCCAATTGGGTGGGCGTGGCTGCGGTGGTAATGGCAGACTGGGTGGGACTAAAAAGTTCAACCAATCAATCCCAACTTTGCAAGATATTTTTTTTTCCCACAAGAAGTTGAAATTGACTGATTGACTGAACCTTTTTTTTTTTTTACACATGGCGGCGGAGGCCTAAAGCGAAAAAGTTTTATAAAACCCAGCTGAAGGCCTAGGACTGGGGCGATGGCGCGCGTGCCCACAGAGAGGGCTCTGAGTGCCGCCTCTGGCACCCATGCCATAGGTTCGCCACCACTGTCTTATAATCTGCTTCAGATTCTGCTTTGTTGATTGGCCACCAGTATCATGTCATAGTCTGACCTTTAGACTTTTCAGTTGACAGAAAGGCAATTTCGTTCTTTTTTCTTTTCTTTCCCTGGATGAGGAAATAGGGGGAAAAGATGGCAGAAAATACCAATTGAAAATAAGAATTACTCCATCACCCTGGACTGTCCTTGGGTAGAAAAACAATATGGAAAGATTCTTACAGTAGATTTAATAGGAAGACTGTTAGTTTCTAAAATTAGGTTTATAGAAAAAGCCCAAAAAAGTGTTTTTGCTGGCTTATGTACTTGTTTCTCCCTTAGACCAATGATCCTGTCACCAATATTTGCCATGCAGCTGATAAACAGCTTTTCACATTGGTTGAATGGGCCAAGCGGATTCCATACTTCTCAGACCTAACATTAGAAGATCAAGTTATCCTTCTCCGAGCAGGTAATGGCTTGTAGGCTTCCTCTTTGCCATTGCTCTCCTTGAATGATCAACACAGCACCAGAAACTGGAAAACTTGTGTGATGTAGCTGTAGGTTGTAGCTGATGAAATGACTTAGATGAGGAAATAGAAGGGGAATTCATCAAATTTGCAGGAATAGCCAACACCCCAGAAAACAAGCTCAGGATCCAAAAAGATCTTGACAAACTTGAACAATGGGCCCTATCCAGCAAAATGAATTTTAATGGGGAGAAAAGCAAAATTTTACATTTAGGCAGGAAAAATCAAAGGTACAAGTACAGATTAGGCGAGACCTGGCTTAAAAACAGTAACTGTGAGAGGAACTTTGGAGTCCTAGTGGACGATCACTTAACCATGAGCCAGCAGTGTGCAGCAGCAGCCAAAAAAGCTAATACAATCCTGGGTTGTATAAACAGAGGCATAGAATCAAGATCACGTGAAGTATTAGTATCGCTTTATAAAACCCTAGTAAGACCACACCTGGAATACTGCAGCCAATTTTGGTCACCATATCACAAAAAAGATGTTGAGAGCTTGGAAAAAATTCAGAGAAGAGCAACTAAGATGATCAAAGGCCTGAAGACTAAAACATATGAAGAGCGGCTGCAGGACGTGGGTTTGGCTAGCCTAAAGAAAAGAAGAAATAGTGGAGACATGATAGCAGTATTCCAATATTTGAGGGGCTGCCACAAAGAAGAGCGGGTCACATTATTCACCAAAGCACCAGAGGGCAGGACAAGAAACAATGGTTGGAAACTAATCAAAGAGAGAAGCAACCTGGAATGTTCTAACAGTGAGGACAATTAATCAGTGGAACAGCTTGCCTCCAGAAATCATGGGCACAACGTCACTGGAGGTTTTTAAGAAGAGCCTAGACAGTCACTTATCTGAAATGGTATAGGTTCTCCTGCTTGAGCAGGGGGCTGGACTAGACTAGAAGACCTCCAAGGTACCTTCCAGCTCTATTCTATTCTAATGATCCACTTTCACATTAACTCATAAAACAACACGGTTTTTTTCTAATTTTTTTCAAGGCATTTTCTTCTCCCAGAAAATAAAACAATTTCCCATTTTGGAAATAATGTGAACAGAATATGGGTAGAGGCAAGAAAGAAATGCTCAGCCCTTCAGAAATTGGGCTGCTATTCAGCTTCCTCATATTTTCATATAATCTGATCTTCCTACTTTCTCTATGTCTGGTTTTCAGCTCAAAAAGTAGTACTTTTCAGCTGATTGTAAGATTTCTCTCATCTCAAATCCCAAAGGGATGAGATTCTGAACCTTACTTCATGCTGCACTCCTGAAATAAAGCCCAAAGTTGTCAGGAAAAGATAGATGGTGATTTTTGGAATTGTGTATGTAAATAAACCTCAGAGCTTAACAAGACAGAATGGTAGGATTTGTTCTGTCTCAAGGCTGAAAGGAAGTCCTTCATCTTGCCAACCAGAGGGTAGTGGAGCAGTTACTACCAGGACGGTTATGGGTAATATTATGAGCCTCTAATCTAATCCTCTAAATTCTCACTATCTATGGACTTCAGGCAGTCCTAGACTTACAACCATTTGTTTAGTCACCATTCGAAGTTACAATGCACTGAAAAATGCGACTTATTGTTCACACTCTAATATGACTATTAGAGCATCCCTGTGGTCATTTCATCAAAAATCAGATGCTTGGCAACTTGTTCATACTTACGACCGTTGCTGTGTCCCAGGGTCATGTGATCACCTTTTGCTAGCTTCTGACAAGCAAAGTCAATGGGGAAGCCAGATTCCCTTAACAACTGTGTTACTAATAATAACTGCAGTGATTCACTTAACAACTGTAGCAAGAAAGGTTGTCAAATGGGGCAAAACTCATTTAACAACTGCCTTGCTAAGCAACAGAAATTTTGGGCTCAATTGTGTTCATAAGTCAGGGACTACCTGTACTTGGAAAAAGTCATCTACCTGGTTGGATGTGATTATACAACCCCCATGGATACTGAGATATTGTCATGCTGGTTGTGTCATCCATGATCTATAGAATCACATATCAAGTAAAATGACTGTCCTTTGTGCATTTGTTTAAAATAAGATTGAAAAGTATAAAAATAAGAACAATTTGATGGCCTGTTAAAAAAAATAGTTTATATTTAAACAGTGGCTATGCTGGGAAAAGAGTTTAATTCAAACAATTCCTCAGCACCCAGGTTTTGACGGTTTGTTTGAAGGTTTGTTTGTTTTTTATAGTATTGGAAAGCAGTAAGACACATTCTTCTCCAATTGCATTGTGGAGCAGTAAAGTCCAGTAACTTCTTCTATACAGTTACTGGTTTATTAATATCTGGTGTCCCTATGCAGAAAGGTATTTATTCAATAGCAAGTCATGGATCTGAATTCCCTGCAAAGATTATGCCACGAGATGCAAACATTTTCTAAGAATGTGCAAAATGAGAAATAGATTTTCAATATCCATGCTATTACTTCAGAATCAGAATCTTTTTGCTTACTTCAGTTTCTGTTTTTAAAAAGGATCTTCTTTATCTTTGTTGCTTATAAGCAATACTGGGTTACTTGTACTTTTGCAAACAAACTGGGCTCTCTGGGAGGGAGAATAGTTGCAGGGATGAAATGAAATAAATAAAACTTTGCATACTCTAGTGCAGCATAAATTGGTCCAGTCAAGTTAGCCAGATGATCAAGCAGTTGTTTTTTTTTAAAGACTCCAGAAAAAAATGTGTCTTATCACTTTTGTTTCCTCTTTTAGGTTGGAACGAACTGCTGATTGCCTCTTTTTCTCATCGCTCTGTTTCTGTGCAGGATGGTATCTTACTGGCCACCGGCTTACACGTGCACCGGAGCAGTGCACACAGCGCTGGGGTGGGCTCCATATTCGACAGGTGTGCTTTTATTCTTAATTCCAGCATTCGCGTTTTCCTAGATGACTTCTGGTTAGTTTTGGTAGAGTAAGAAAAGCTTAAACAAGGAAAACGTATTTCTAAAATCTGCAGGGAAGGAAAAGTTGCCTGGGTTCATTCAGGGGGACACTTGCGAAACTTCTCTGCTCTAATTTTTCCCCCTTCAGAAACGTTTTTGATTTTCAGAAATAGCCTTGGGACTCACTCACATACCAATAAATAACATGTTGTTAGTTCCCTGTTTTGCATATTATTCTGCAATTTCTTTGTAGATGGCTGGTTTCCAGCAGTAATTTTTGTTCTTCTGCTTTAGGGATCAAGAGAAATAGTAATAAAAAAATTAAACTGATGTTGACATTTTTTACCGACTATCCATTTCTTCTTACTCTTACTCCAAGAGTATGAGTGGAAATGATCCAGCTGCTATGAATGGGACAGCATGTATGAATGAATTTAAATTCTTTCTATTTACTGCCCATCAGCTGTAGCCTTGGGCAAAAGCTGCAGCTTAAGAACCCCTAGTTAAATTCTCTTTATGAAACTATTAGTGGTCACTTTATTAAAAGTGTACTGATTAACAAAAATATGGGATCTTATTTTTTCTGCAAGATTATATGTACATATTGCCTATAAAAGAGCATATCTCAATTGCATGCCTCCCTCCTCTGTGATCTGATAATTATGAGACAACGTCAAATAATAATGGATACGTTTAACACAGGTCTTTTACAGGAAAAGCAATTCCTTTTTCTGATGAATGGAATATGTTGATCTACAGAAGATAAGGGGACATTTCAGTTTCCACCTATGTAGCCTAGGTAACTAGGTAGTATATTATAAGAAAGAGGAAATATAGATGCACAGGCATATTCTAAGTGTGCAAGCCATAGAAAGGATTAATAAAGAATTATCAGCGTAGTGGAATAATAAAAAAAAAAACTTCAGATAGGTGATATGGTAGGCTAAGCATATTTTATGAAATCCATATAAAATTAGCACTGCAAACATAATAGACAATAGGAGATTGGAAGGAATGATCTGCACCTCTAGTTGCTCAACCAGATAAAGAAGATGAACACTTTATAAGAGTTTTTCATTTGTGGCTTTAGTTATAGTTTTTCCTAATTTAATTCAAATGTTCCTTTAGAGTTGTCCTCTTTTGGAATAAATACATAAAATAATTGGGACAAAAATATGAAAGACATTGCAAAGTAATGAAGGCATGATATCATTTGACTGATACAGTTATTTGTTTAATGTATTTGCTACTGCCCCATTCCCAACAGAATCCTGATGATATACCACATAAAACAAATTCAAACAGAATAAAAATTACACAGCAATCTCTAAAATTGCCAGAATTATACTAACTTGGCTGTATCCCAGCTCTAACATTTAACCATTAACAATTGTCTTGAAAGTTCTCTTTCCATCAACAGCCTAAATCCTGGCAGGAAAGGTGACATACTGATTTCTACAAGAAGTCTGTTCCAGAGAGTTGAAGACCCCATAGAGAAGCACTAACTTCTCCCTCTTCCCACAAATTTCTCACAAGAGCACCTCCTCTAGGACATGCAAACTGAATGAGTGGGTTTTAGTTGAAATAGATAATTCTGCAGGTATCTGCATTCCAAAACATTGAGGGCTTTTATCACTGCTTAGATTGAAATCCCAGCTTGAAAAAGGATAAAAAACGGAACTGAGCATCCATTTGCGTGAAGATTATTCCCGTTTTAAAAAATTCAGATTTTCCACAACCCTAAAAATAGATGGGACAACTACTGCAAAAATGCAGGTTTACTCTAACTGATTATAGTGTTGCATTGGTGCTCCATTATGCAACAACAACAATAACAAAAAAAACCACCTCCTGGTAATTCCACACTACTTAACCATGGAATGGGATAACTTGCCGTGGCCAACTCACAGGACAACTTGCTGCAGACAACTCACCGTGGGACAATTCCACATGGGATAACTACACATGATAAATGTTATTTGCTATGCTTCTTTGACATTATTTCCATTTTTGTGGAAATGGACAAAAATAAAAATAATGTCGAAGAAACAGTGGCAGATAACATTTATTGCGTTGAGTTATCCCATGTGGATTTTCCCCCATGGGGAATTGGCCATGGCAAAATGGCTGTGGTGAGTTGTCCTAGACCCACTTAACCACCGCTTAGAGTAGAAGCACCAGTACTGCATGCATATAACTTGATTCATCCATTCCCCTTCTCCCTTGTCTCTGTATGCAGGGTTCTTACTGAGTTGGTATCCAAAATGAAAGACATGCAGATGGACAAATCTGAACTGGGTTGTCTGCGAGCCATTGTCTTGTTCAATCCAGGTTAAGTATTGACTGTTGGGAAGGCTGCCATCTTCCTTAGGAAATTCTCATGCCTCTCTACACCCAGCTAATTTAGCCATTGGCTATCTTGGATTCTGAGGAGCAGCCAGTATTTTTTTTCTTGTGACTTTTTATAATTGATTTTTGTTTGTTGTTGTTTTTTAAATTGACTTTCAATGTTTGCCATTATCATGTTACATTTACTGAGGCAGCAATGGTCTATAAGAAACAATGGGGGGTGTAGATGTATGGAAAATGAGTTTCAAGAGGAAAGAGAAATGGAATGCTACATGGAATAGAATAGAGCTGGAAGGGACCTTGGAGGTCTTCTAGTCCAGCCCTCTGCTCAAGCTGGAGAACCTATACCATCTCAGACAAGTGACTGTTTAACCTCTTTTTAAAAATCTCCAGTGATGGAGCATCCACGATTTCTGGAGGCAAGCTATTCCACTGGTTAATTGTGCTCACTGTTAGGACGTTTCTTCTTAATTTAGGTTGCTTCTCTCTTGGATTAGTTTCCAACCATTGTTTCTTGTCCTGCCCTCTGGTGCTTTGGTGAATAACATGACCCCCTCTTCTTTGTGGCAGCCCCTCAAATATTGGAATACTGCTATCATGTCTCCCCTATTTCTTCTTTTCTTTAGACTAGCCAAACCCAAGTCCTGCAACCGTTCTTCATATGTTTTAGTCCTCAGGCCTTTGATCATCTTAGTTGCTCTTCTCTGAGTTTTTTCCAAACTCTCCAACATCTTTTTTGTGATATGGTGACCATAATTGGCTGCAGTATTCCAGGTGTGGTCTTACTAGGGTTTTATAAAGCGGTAGTAATACCTCACGTGATCTTGATTCTATGCCTCTGTTTATACAACCCAGGATTGTATTAGCTTTTTTGGCTGCTGCTGCACACTGCTGGCTCACGGTTAACTGATCGTCTACTAGGACTCCAAGGTCCCCTTCACAGTTGCTGTTTTTAAGCCAGGTCTCGCTCAATCTGTACTTGTAGCTTTGATTTTTCCTGTCTAAATATAAAACTTTGCTTTTCTCCACATTAAAACTCATTTTGTTGGATAGGGCCCATTGTTCAAGTTTGTCAAGATCTTTTTGGATCTTGAGTTTGTCTTCTGGGCTGTTGGCTACTCCTGCCAGTTTGGTGTCATCTGCAGATTTGATGAGTTCCCCTTCAATTCCCTCATCTAAGTCATTGATGAAGATATTGAAGAGTACTGGGCCTAAGACAGAGCCTTGTGGTACCCCACTGCTTACTTCTCTCCATGTGGATGTAGTGCCGCTGAGGACTACTCGTTGAGTACAGTTTGCCAGCCAGCTACAGATCCATCTGGTGGTGATGTTGTCTATTCCACCTTTTTCTAGCTTATCAAGGACTAGGTTGTGATCTATTTTATCAAATGCCTTACTGAAGTCTAAGTATACTATGTCCACAGTATTTCGCTGGTCTATTAGTTTAGTCACTTTGTCGAAGAATGAGATCAGATTGGTCTGATGATCTGTTTTTAACAAACCCGTGCTGGCTACTGGTTATAACTTTGTTTGCTTCTAGTTGTTCGCAGATCTATTTTTTGATTATCTTTTCTAGGATCATCCCAGGTATTGATGTTAAATTGATTGGTGTGTAGTTTTCTGGGTCCGTTTTTTTCCCTTTCTTGAAGATGGGAACCACATCAGCACTTTTCCAATCCTCAGGTATTTCACCGGTGCGCCAGGATTTTTGAAATATGTGGTGCAATGGTTCTGAGATAACATCTGCCAGCTTCTTCAGAACTCTGGGATGTAATCTGTCAGGCCCCGGTGATTTATATTCATCAAGGTCGGATAGGTGTTCTCTTATCATTTTCTTGCTTATTTTAATTTTTGTTTTTAATTTGTCTTTTGCAGTGGTTTTTTTGGTATGTTGGGCTATAATTTCTTTTTTTGTGAAGACTGATGTAAAGTATGAGTTAAGCAGCTCTGCTTTTTCCCTGTTGCCTGTTATTTCCTTGCCATCTTCTCTCTTTAGTGGACCTACAGTTTCCTTGACTTTTTTCTTGTTGTTAATATGTTGGAAGAAACTTTTTTTATTATCTATGATTTCTGTTGCAAGTCTTTGTTCATTCCGAGCCTTTGCTTTCCTGACTTCATGTTTGCATCTTCTGGCTGTCTGCTGATAATCGGCCTTAGTTATGTGCCCCTCTTTCCATTTTTTGTATTTGTCTTTTTTGTCTTTCAGTTTGTCAGAGAGATCTTTGTGCAGCCATACTGGTTTCTTCTTGAAATTCTTATTTTTCTTTTTCAGTGGTATTGTGCTAGTATGGGCTTTTATGATCGCATTTTTCAGAGTTTCCAATGCTTCTTGGGCTGTTTTCCCCTTTAGGATTTTCATTCATGGGATCTTTCCTAGGTTCTCTCTGAGTTTATTAAAGTCAGCTCTTATGAGAAGAGTAGTTGAACAGAAATGGGGGGGCGGTGGCAGGAGAAAGAAAAGAGAAGGGATTCTCCCTTCGCAAGATAGAAAGGAAAATGGGACTGCTGAGATTGTCCCAGTGTTCAGTATTGACCATGTTACAACTTCTCAAGTTGCAACTGTAACTATGCCATTATGCTATGAAAAAGCTACATGCCTTTTCATGGGTTTCTTAAAATGGGTAATAAAGTTTATTTATATTTCATAAAATTGTTAGATTTTCTTCATATAATACATAATTTAAGAATCAGTATGACTTTTTTTGGTGAGATTACTACTTGTCCTAAATGGTGCAGCACTTTCATCCCTAAGGATGACTGTAGTTCTTTTTTAAAAAATTGGATACTGTTGTTTCAGGGACTGGAATATTTGTCCCTCTTTTTAATCATTTCCCTCTATTGTCACTGCATCAGATGCCAAAGGCCTGTCCAGTCCTGCAGAGGTGGAATTGCTACGTGAGAAAGTTTATGCTACTCTGGAGGCATATACAAAACAGAAGTACCCTGAGCAACCTGGAAGGTAAATAGAAATTGCTTAGGCTGCTTAATGCATAATGATGTGAAGATGTTACAGAATTACATCAACCATGATGTTTTTGTATCCTTAGCTTGAGCTTATGTTGAACAACGTGTTGAGCTATCTAGAAGAATATTGAGTCATAAATAAAATGAATAAATACTCTTTTTTTCTGTGACTGAGCCTTCAACTCCAAACTGCAACTGGAAATATTGTAGGTGTCTTCAGACAACCTAAAGAGAGAAAGGAGGAAGGAGGGAAGACAAGGGGTAGGTTAGTGTGAAGTAGAATATGAGCTAAAATTGCCCAACTAGCCTCATGATTAAAGCAGAGATTTATACCCAGTACTCTATGATCAAATTTAGACGCAATATCAAATTTGTAAGCATTTTTTGTCAATATTGAATACTTTGTTTCTGCTGTTTAGAATTTAAGTACACTGCATTATTTTTCTAGTATGTAAGAAAAATAGTACTGAGACATTATACAGGTAGATACATACTGTATTTCTTCTGGGTCTCCATTGCTCAAGAAGGAAAATAAATCATCCATAATGGTTTTGAAGTTTGCCATGGGAGTCAGAGGCAGTCTTTGGATGCATTGTCTTTTTTCAACTTCTCTCTCTGTTCCCGCCATCCCTCCAAAGACCTTGTAAGGTTATTAGTGCCCTTACAAGTCCATTTTACTCCTCCTTCTACTCCTTCTGCTCTGATGGGTGAGAGTTTCTAAGGAAGGAGATCCTCAAAGCACAATCTCACAAGATTTGGAAAATCCTACTATGCAAGATTTGTGTTAACAAAGTTGATCTTACAAAATTTTGGCTATACATGAACTAAAAGCACAATCACAAACAATTCCAGAGAGGGAAAAAACATGAAAAACAGCAAAGGAGCCATTGTGACTAGATAAAAAGCTTGGTGAATATCTATTTTTTTTTAAAAAGCACATATAGGAGGTGGAAATATAAACAGGTCACTAAGAAAATGTTGATTTGATAGCATGAAAGTTGCCAGGAAAGCTAAATCTCAAAATGAGCTTGGCAAAGGATGCTAAGAATTATTTTAAACAAAGGAATTAAAGGAAAATATTCAGTATATCAGAAGTTTTATGAAAATGGTACAAGAGCAACAGATAATAGAAAGAAGGCAAAACTGCTAAACTCCTCATTTTGCTTCATCTATTCTGAAAAGACGATTTGAGTTACACTTGATGACCATAGGAACTGAATGAAAGAGTAAGATTGGTTGATTGGAAGAGAACAAAGGTTTCCATCTTCATAAAGAGGATGGTTCCCAAAGAACTAAATATCAGGCACTTTGACATTAAGGATTCAAAAATAGGCCAAAAAACAATAAATCTGTAAGTATTTGTAAATAAAACAATGCAATGGTTACTAGACGTTGACATGTCTTTGTCAAGAATAAATCTCACCAGACTAACCTAATCTCAATTCTTTAACTTGACAACCCACCAGGAAATTCATTCAGTAACCTAGGATGCAATTTAGCTGGCCTTAGAAATCTAAATGCATTCAAGGTCAGTCAATATTTCCTGATTATGCTGTTTCAAGCTCAGACTAAAATCCTGCCTTTTAGGAGCAAAGTATTTTATCTTTTCTTTGTTATTTGCTATCTTTTCCATCTTCCCAGAGTAGCTAGCATAATGTTTCTTTTCTCTTGGTTTCATTTTGAACGTGTCTAAAGAGCACTTGGGTTTTTCTTCACATGCTTCATTAACTTCCAGATGTAGCCGGATGCAGAAATTTGAGTATCAGTGCATGCATTGACCAGAAAATTAATTTTAGTGCCTGTTACTAGTGTTTATTACTGTTATGTTATTGGTCATTAACCGAGGTAGTTACTAAAGTTGGTTCACTGATAAAATAGTGGAAGTCTGGTCTAGTCTGATTTAGTTCAGTCTTTTTAAGTGCAATTGACAAGAAGTTGGTCACTTTCTCCTTATCCAGCCCAAAGGTCAGAAAAAATGGTTATACTTATTGTGTTTACTTTTTCATTTTTTTTACACATCCTGCACTGGTAAAGAAATAGGTAGATCCACCAATAAGAGAGTTTAATTAATTAGATGTATACTCTTCCTTTCAAGGCAGTATATATAATGTTCTTACCTCCTGTTTTTCCCATAACAAGTCTATGACGTGGGTTAGGATGAGATAAAGTGACTGGCCAATAAATACCCGGACTTTCATGCCTAAGGGGGGACTAAAATGCCTGATATCCTGATTTATAATCCAGAACTCCAGACAGAACATCAGGTCATCCACTGGGGTAAAAGCAGAATAATGGATTGAAATTCAGAAAGGGATTTCTGAAGCCAACATCATTTCAGCCTGGCGTTGTAGTGCTGCAATGTGGAAAAGGCCCGAGAGCTATTTTTTAAATAGAATATAAAAGCGGGGAAGGGTCTACATCAAGGGATGAGTATAAATGTGGCTTGTATGTTAATTAGTACTTCAGTGTATTTGGCCCTGGAAGGTTATCTAGAAAAAAACCTTTCTATATTTCTTAGCTTGAAAGAGAATCCCCACAATCTAACTTTTATAATTTTTATACTATCCCATTCTGCCATCTGCTGGACAATATTTAGATTGCTAAAATAAAAAAAATGTATTTTCTGAATTATTTTAAACTCCTTTTTGTGTACTTCATCTCTTTTTTTGAGCAGCAGTATTTTAAACCAGCCAATCAATACTTCTTGTTCAAAATGCATAACTAAGAGAGTGGTATCTTACAGAGTTGACTTACAGAGAAAAGAACTTCTAATTAACTGAAGGGAATACTGCATTTGCAATGAATTCCAATAGCATTTCAAAGTATTCAATTTTAATTACATTGTGACAAATTTAGTAATAGATAGAGGGGGAGATAATACTGAATTTTACACATACATATACCCACCATATATACATAGCCAAAAATTCATTATAGAATTTTTTTAAAGGAAGATAACTAATACAAATGAATATAAAGAATATATAAAGAAAAAGAAAAGAAAAAGAAATCAAAGTGAAAGCTAAAAATGCAAGAAAGAAAAAGAAATAGTAAATAAAGAAAAAAGATACAAAGAAGTAATTTCTAATCTTTTTTAAGCAGTTATTACAATTATAAATTTACCACTTACTCTGTGGTTACAATGTAACTTCCTATATCCTGTCTAATCATTAAACCATACATTATGCTTATTTTTTTTTCTGTTTTACACAAGTCCATAAGTGTTTTCCAACTGGCAATAAATGTACATATTGTCTTTTTTCTAAATAAGTCAATTTAGCCATTTCAGCTAGTCCCAACATCTTTACCAATTATTCCTCCATTGTGGGCAATGCCAAATGTTTCCATCTTTGTGCAAAGAATAACCTTGCTGCAGTTATCATGTACGAAAACAACGTCCCATGACAGTTTTCCAACTGTTTGTACGTCAATCCCAAGACAAAAACCACTGGCCTCAATCGTATATTAATCTTTAAAATTGTCTGAATCAAAAATTTTGTAGCTTTTTTACCCATCCACTGAACATGATAAAATGATATGTCCCTTCTTGTTATTCCCATTTCCAACATATATAATTCTAGACGATTTCTCTGAGGATATGTATCAACAATTGTTTTATAAAACAATTTTATAAATTATAAAAATAATTTTATAAAAAAATCTCTTTAAGAGTATAACATAAAATATATAAACAAAGTTTTAAATACAAGTTTAAAAACTTTTTTAAAAATGGAATAAACAACAAAAGGGTGACTAAAACTTTGATTTTAGAAAGTTACAAATAGACTAAGGATCCAGATAAATTTAAAATAAGTTTTTTGAATTATTTATAAAGAATTCTCCCTGTAGGAAAATGCTGTTGTTTTGAATTAAAAGAGAAAAAAAAACATTTTTTAAATTGGGCATTAGAGGGAACTAAAGATTACAATTAAAAGGAACATATACACTTGACTTACAGTTACAGAATGAAGCAAAATATTCTAATATTAGGCAAATCGAAGGATGTTTTTGATACAATGGACAGAGAAGGTAATTTTACTAGTGTCAACAGAGACATCTGCCTCTATGAAGAGACTGCATCAAAAATGTTATGGAAGAGGAACAAGTTCTACCTGACAAGACTGAGTTGAAAGTGTATTTACAAATTTACTTACTTATTTATTTATTTATTTAGCATATGGCGATGTTACATTAGCCAGGAGACTGCAATGCTAATGCAGAGCAGTAGTTTGGCTGCCTGTTAGCTAGCCCTGTTTGGTTCCCCCTCACGTGCTTCCCAAGGTGTACCACATGAGGGCGAGTTAGCTCCGCACCAGAAAGAAAGACAAGCGGCTTTCCTGCAGCAGTAGCATCCAAGGCCCTGTCCCTCCACTGAAGCTGCCTAACAAACAGGCCTCACAATCTGGAAGGTTCAGCATCAGCAGGATTCTAGCTGTCTGCACGAAGTGCCACCTCTTCACCCCACCGAAGTGGTACCTATGTTTCCCCCATGTAGCATGCTAGGTGGGTAGAAGCTGAGCCAAATGATGGGAGCTCACCCCGCCATATAGTGCTAGGATTTGAATTGCTGGAGCAAAGATCATCTCCAGTGTCATTAAGTCACTAAGCCACCATGCCTCCCATATTTATAAATGACCGGCTACAACATGGAAAAAAATGTTACACTGAACATATAAAAGATGTCTAATCTCTTCATTAAAAGCAATATACAAATGATGTTCAAATAATATATCAAGAGAGTGATCTGATAATTTTCCTATATTGAATTTATAAAAGAGTTATTGTTAAAGTTTTGAAGAATTCTTGAGGAAAGAGACAAAGAAACAATGAAAACAGAGTTCTACATCATCATTTGATATTGACCACTAAAGATCAAGACTGTTAGAAGTAAAAGGAATATAAAGTTAGTTCTCCCAAAGGTGCTTTTTCAGGAGGCAACTGGACTTTCTTGTTTTTCTTTGAAGATCTTTTACTTCTCATCCAAGAAGCTTCTTCAGCTCTGACTGGATAGTGGGGAATGGAAGGATTTATACTCCTTGCAGACAGCTGGTTATTTGCATTCTTTTAGAGAGTTGTTGAGGCCATTTGGAGGTTTATCTGTGTCTTCAGAGTCACCTGAGTAGTGCAAATGTGTGTGGAGCCTTCTTGGCTGCAGGATGTTGTCAGCCCTGTTGTCCCTTCACTGTTGAAGACAGGCGCAGGCTCTTGAGGATGAGCCTATGTTGTCTTCATCTCAAACTGAAGCACAAATGGTTCCTATAGTCTGCAATGTTTTCTGGAAATCTGTTCATAATTCCTGCACCATTTGAAGGGTGTTTATCCCAAAGTGCAAGCTAAATGTCTATAGAGATTCTCAGTCATCCAGGTCATGGTGGTCCCAAAAGTGCTTTTTATTTTTTTTTGAGAAGCTTCTTGGATGAGAAGCAAAACGTCTTCAAAGAAAAACAAGAAAGTCCAGTTGCCTTCTGAAAAAGCACCTTTGGGACAACCATGACCTGGATGACTGAAGTCCTGCCTTACCTAGAAAGTGATCATCTACCTCTGTGTATGTACATGAAGCCCTTTATCAGGCAGATACCCGCCAAGGACCATTTTATCCCTGCAATCTCTACAGCAGGCCTAACAAGATGTTGGGTCAAATGGACCCAACAACTTGATCAGAAGGTAAGGAGAGCCCTAACAGCCCTAATTTTCAAAAAAATCCGCGCAGCCTTTATATCAGCCAACCCAACTCAAGACTTATTAGAACTATATAAAAGTTTAGTTTATGAGCTACAACCATTATTAGCACATGACCGAAATTTCTCAGTTAAGAGGTCCTATACCACCTCCAAACCATGGTTTGATAAGGATTGCGTAGAAGCCAAGAAAGCCCTTAACTTGACATACAAGGAGTACAAAAGCGAGACTGGATATGGCAATAAAGCAATTCTTAAACAGTTACTTACACTCAAAAAACAATTCAAGCAATTGATTGCATTCAAGAAGAGACAAGACACAAGGTCTTCCTGGGAACAGCTCATCGTGGCAGCAAAGCAAAAGAACTCCTCTTTATTTTGGTGTCTAGTAGCTTGCCACTCTGAAAGAATCTATACCCCATTAGACTGTCATATATCTCCTATATCCTGGGAACTTCATTTTCGGAGAATGTATGAAGACCCCTCCAGCGAGAGTACAAAGTCTATAATGAAGGATTTATCTGAGTGGCCTCCAGTTTCAGAGTCTGAAATTAAATCCCTCATTAGCCAACTCAGGAACGGGAAGGCTCCAGGAGCTGACTTCATTTCGGCCGAATTACTAAAGAATAATATGGAGTGGTGGATACCCGTCCTGGCAGCGCTATTCACCTATATTGACTCCACTGGCCATGTCCCAGAGGATTGGGGCTTGGCAATTGTGGTCCCAATTTATAAAAAGGGAGAGACGACCCTGCCAATTACAGACCAATAAGTCTGCTAAATATAATCAGCAAACTCTATGCCAAACACCTTCAAGATAAATTAAAGGAGTGGCTGGACCTTGAGAACCTGATTGCTGAAGAACAAGCCGGGTTTAGAGAGGGGAGAGGCACCATAGATCAGTGCTTAGTTCTTCATCATTTGATTGAAAAATATGCATCAGATAGACCTGTATCATTATACGCTGCCTTTATAGATCTTAAGGCAGCTTTTGACACGGTTACAAGGACTAAGCTATGGGAGAAGCTGGAAGCTGCCTCAATTGATCACAGACTCCTCCATCTGTTACGTGCCTTACATACCAAAATATCCCTTAAGGTGAGGTGTAATATGCAAGGGTCTCTCTCGAGGTCAGTTGAAACTCAAAAGGGGGTTAAACAGGGATGCATTTTGGCCCCCTTGCTCTTCAATTTTTATATAAATGATATGGTAAAATGGTTAAATAATCCAAATTACCACCCCCCCAAAAATAGGTGACCGAAGCATTGCTCTGCTGCTCTATGCAGATGACGCTGTGATTCTCTCCAGGTCTCCAGTTGGCCTTAAAAGAGCCTTGCGAGCCCTTGTCCAGTATTGCAAATATAATAAACTGGACATAAATTATGAGAAAACAAAGGTTATGGCTTTTGCAAAAAGGCCAAAACGGTACTCATGGTATTTAAATAGCCACAAAATAGAGCAGGTAACCACCTTTAAGTACCTAGGGGTGGTCATCCATGCCACTGGCTCACAAAAAGCCCATGGAGAATACGCGGCTGCCTCTGGCCAACGATCAGCGAATGCCATTCTTAAATTTTTTCGCACAAAGGGAGGACACTATGTTCCAGCTGCAATTAAGCTCTTTCTGGCCAAGTCGCTAGCACAGCTTCTCTACGGGACCTTGCTTGGACCCTCAGCTTTGTGTTTTACACCACTGGAAAGAGTTCAATCCAAATTTATCAGAACAATTCTCCAGATGCCGTGCTGTGTCCCAAATGCACTTCTGCGCCTGGAGACAGGATTGATAAAAGTCGAAGCAAGAATCTGTATAGCTTCCTTAAACATCTGGCTAAGGCTTAATTGCTTTCCGCAAGGCCTTGCTCCATTAATTCTACAAGACAAATTTTCCTCTTCATGGATCAAGGCAGTCGAGTCCAGCCTTGCTAAACTAGGCTTCTCGTCAGCCTCAATTCTCAAATTGGACTACAACCAAGCAAAACAAACCTTGCGCCAAAGAGTAGAGGACATCAAGAGGCAAGCGGACTTAGGTATAGCTCCGCTGTTTCTGGCTCCAGACTCTATTAGATATGTGGTTATACCTGCCAGGTATCTTAGTCAGTTGGAGTCAGTAAACCACCGGAAAGCATTCTCGCTTGCACGGTGCCATGCGTTTTCATCGGCCGTCCTGTACGGCAAGTATAAAAAGACACCACTGTCTGAAAGACTCTGCTCCTGTGGCTCAGGAGAGGTGGAGACCATTGGACACATACTCCCTTCTATGTTCCTTCTATAGAGCTATTCGGAAAAACCATATCCTCCCCATAACTGATAGGTATCCTGGTCGTTCGGAAAGTATTTATCTCCAGTGGCTGCTTAAGGATGAGCAGGCAGTGATCACGGCGCAGGTGGCTAGATTCTGTGCAGCAGCATTGGGGATTCGCCAGAAACATAAATAATCATTTTAGATCTTTTTAATAATTTTTTATAATTGATTTTATTACGTGTTTTATCCAGTTTTAGACTATACTCAATGTATTTTTATTGTCAGGTCAGTATGATTCAGTTTTTCTGAAGCTAGCTTGTTTTTGATATACTGTCTGTAAAACTAGGCAGACCTTGGTCGCCCATTGATTGCATCATTGATTGTGATGTATTGCTATGTCCACTTGTGATGGTTCTGTTTAGTTTTGTTTTATTTGGATGTTTGATTTATGTGTGGCCTTTGGCTGTAATAAATTGATTGATTGATACTCCTGCACCATTTGAAGGGTGTTTATCCCAAAGTGCAAGCTAAATGTCTATGGAGATTCTCAGTCACCCAGGACATGGTGGTCCCAAAAGTACTTTTTTTTTTTTTTTGAGAAGCTTCTTGGATGAGAAGCAAAACATCTTCAAAGAAAAACAAGAAAGTCCAGTTGCCTCCTGAAAAAGCACCATTGGGACAACCATGACCTGGATGACTGAAAATCTCCATAGACATAAATTTGGTTCATTTGATCAAAGTTAAAATGAATATGTTGTTATTCTTCATAACTCTTAAAATGACTGAAAGGACTGAAGTGACAATGCATTATGGATTTGTTTATAATTAAGAGGTATTATAAGGGAAGAAGAGATCATTTCGGCATTAAGAAGAGGAGATAAGTTACTAGAATTATATATGCTTCTTGGGATGTTACTTCTTCATTTCTTTTTCCCCCCTTTCTATATCCTTTTCTCTTTCCCTCTTTTGCACCTTCCATTTCTTTTTATACTTACATCTTTTTAGTCTGTATTAATGTTTTACTCTCTCCTTCTTCCAGATTTGCTAAACTTCTTCTCAGGCTGCCTGCATTGAGATCTATTGGACTGAAATGCCTGGAACATCTCTTCTTCTTCAAGCTAATAGGTGACACCCCTATTGACACCTTTCTTATGGAGATGTTAGAAACACCTCTGCAAATCACTTAATGAGGACAGGATGCTAACAAGAAAGTGCAAATGACACCAGTGAAGAAGTTTTGTTCCTGATCTGCCTGCTTTCACCCATCCCATTCTCCTGACTGTCTATATGGAATGACTTTCAGAAAGCAATAGGAACCCCTATAAATGTTTAGCTTTTAAAAATGGAATGTTGTTCATATGCAAACTTTTAAATAGCAGCTAGGAGGAACAGAGCATCCTGTAGCTCATCAAAAACAATTTGTAACTCATCACAAAAAACTTGTATGAATGATTGAGTTTAAATTATTTTTTCACTTCCCAAAAGATGAGAAATAAAATAATATATGAGTAATTAGTATGGAAGCTGTTGCTGAGGTCCTTCTTACTGGGTTTTCCGGAGAGTATTCAGGGAACTTCTCTTATAACATGTCACTTATATCCTTGTATACATGTGTTCATATTTTACCCAGAATATATATACACATGATAAGAAACATGCATTGGATATTTTTGACATCATAATTCCAAGATGGAGTAGGATAATTTGGAATAGACTTCCATTCACTGAATCTTCATGATCTGAATCTGGACGTGTTTTATTTTAGATAGCAAAACCACATACATGAGTCTAGATTTTCTTTTGTTATTTTGTTGTGACAATATTTATAAATAATCTGTTCAGCATGTTCCAGGTTCATACTGCAACATAACTTCACATGGAAATGAAATTGATTCCTCAAAGGGGCAATATTTCCACAATTACTTTGTACATATTCCTGCTGCACTTCGTTATACGCAAGGAGGACAATACCCAAATGTCCAAACCTATCTGGAAGTAGAGGGGTTTATTCAAATTCTCATTACATAGAATAGCTCAAATCAGAACAAGGAGGTTGAGCTATTTGGCTATATAAGAACAAACTTTCATGATGTTACTTCTGTTCTCTTGTGTTCCTGGTGAAAGCATTAGTAACATTTTGCTGGAAGTCTGCCAACCCAGATAATTCTTACATTACTCTTATGAGGCACCAAAGGGCTCCCACACACAAAAGGATAGCAGAAAAGGAAGGATTGGAAATATGGGGACAGAAAAAGAAGGAGGAAAAATTAGAATATTTAAAAGCTAAAACTGCAAGAAGGTGGTCTCCATAACAACCATCAAATGAGGATGACAAATACTACATGTTGTATGCACATAGTTATGTTTACATATTTTTGGCAACAAAAGCCATACACATTTCTTATAATTCCTTATGTCCGTCCACATGTAACAGTTCTTCTGTATTTTACTATTCTGATGGAGTTTTTTGAACAGTTTGTGAAATTGCTGTTTATAGTGCATCCAGTTCAATCCTTTTCTATTTTTTTATTTTTAAAAGGCTGTGAGAGGAAATTATACTTTATTTGTATAAAGCAGGGAAAAAACCAATCAGAAGAGACTATACATCTAAAGTTTATATTATTGTGCACCTGAATTAAACAAAGAACTTACACATATCATATATCTCTGTGATCAAACACTCTACCTTCAAGATAAATATAAAATATAATGAAAATAAATGATTACATGCAGCAAAATGTCACAATGATAAGCTAATATGACAAAATCCTAAATGTCTGAAGTGTTGCATCCCACAATTGGCTTTGGGACATCATCTCAAATCATATATTTCAGGATGATTAGCCTAGATTGGAAAGATTTTGTCTCATCCAGTCAAAGCTTTCTTAAATGAATAGAACAAAAATATGTCATAACTATTTACTGAAAATCAGTAGGAATGCCTAAATAGCTGAACTTCTGCACCTCAAAATACTCTTATGGTATTTTCAAATTATATGTCCACATATGCAGAAGCGTAACCTTAGTGTCATACCATCTTTGTGCTCTCTAATCATAAAACATATACATCAGGCCTTCAAAATTTAATTGTCTTCTATTTTTTTTGTAAAGCTATATTTTCCCCTTTTCCCTCTTTTAAGTACATTAATACTGAGTTTCATTTAGAATTTCCGAATAAACATGGGGGGGGGGGGTTAGAGGGAGATCTTTTGTTCAACCAACCAGTAGATTATCTGACATCATCTTGTTCACTGATAATTATACAGTTATCTTACTTTTTATAAACTTTCCTTAATGGTTTATGGAGTTCCTTCTGGTTTTCAACATATTCATATTTTACTGCATTTACAGAAAGCACTGGACTAGGTCTGATTCAGCTGCATGGCACAAATGACTTACTCCTGTTCATGTAAGACTATTATTTCTGCTGTTCCAAAGTATTTTGGGTGCAGAACCATAGCTGTTTGCTTATATTTATTTTCTACAAAGTTGTCATGAAGTTGCAATGAAGGCCCAGTCTGTTTCAGACTAAACAAGATGTACATATCTTCTGAAAAAAAATATATCTTAATTTTTTAAAGTTTACATGGCTGCTTGAGAATCTGATTCCTGGCATCTCTGCATGAGTGGGACTGTAGAACATTTGCTTTCTCTACAACAACTAGTAAAGAAATGTCTTACCAGCTATGGAATTCTCAAAAAGTTCTCCCCCAACTTGAAAATATTGAGATAGTGGACAGTTTAAATCATAATTTTCTTCTCTACATATTTTTTTAAAAAATAATTTGCCTGAAATGTATCTGAAACATAATTAATTAATTGGCTATAAAGAAGTAGAGACTGTTGTTCAGGCTACAGAAGAGTACTATATACTATGCAGACTTTACTATATTATATAGTCACCGGAATATTAAAAAATAGATGCAATATTTTGTGTACTATTCAAATTGGTTTCTATATTTAATACAATTATTATTTCTCCTTACTTTTATAATGGAGTGGGCTACACTCATTAAGCTCTCTGGGAAATGTTTAGGAATAGAATGGTTTCTATTTAGAAGAGTTCTAAAAATTCAAAACATTTTGTTAATGGCACTCTGATTATCACTTCAGCTCCATTATAGAAGTGGGGAGAAATAACAATTGTATTAAATGTACATAAATAGGAGAGTAATATTTTATATATATATATATATATGTGTGTGTTTTCTGAGGTTTTCACGGGTGTTTGTATGTAGGTCTTTGGTAATTCGAGTTTTCTCCCGCGTAAAATTGGAAGTGTCTTGGCGACGTTTCGACGAAGTCTCATTCGTCATCTTCAGGCTGGTGTCTCTTCGGCCTCGTGCTTCTAGGAGCAATGTGTGATCGCAGCTGTTTCTTCCTTTTAACTGCCAGTGGGGGTATGAACTGATTGGATGGGGGGTTGGCTGTGCTCTGATTGGATGGGGGTGTGTTCTGTTTGGGTGGGGGCTTTGTTGTGCTCGGATTAGTCTGAGCTGCAGCGGGATTTGAGATGGAGAGCTGCATTGCTGTTGTTTGGCTTCGCATTCGTGGTCATGCCATATCATCAAGGTGGGTGTCAGTTTGCTTCATGTATGGATTGGAGGGGTTTGAAATGGCTAATGATGCAGCTGTGGTCTGGTTTCTGGTTTGTGGTCGTGCCTCACCATCGGTGTGGGTTTGGGTTTGCTTTTTGCGTGGATGTGTGGTGGTGACATCCTGTGTGGTTTTCGTGAGTGTGGGTCTAGTGTCATTCTTTGTGTTAGGGACTCGTTTGTCAATAAGGGTGGGTTTCCAAATGGCTGGTAGGCGGGAGGTGTCATCTCGTTTATTCATGCTGTGTGGGCGTTTTTCTATCTCGATGGCTTCTCTGATTATTCTGTTGTTAAAGTGTTCAGTTTTGGCGATAGTTCTGGTATTTTTAAAGTCAATTTTATGTCCTGTGGCTTTAAGGTGTTGGACCAGGGAAGAAGTTGGTTCCTCTTTTCTGACTGAGTTCTTGTGTTCTTCAATGCGTGCACTTATTCTTCTGTTGGTTTGTCCGATGTATGTGGTGGGGCAGGCGGTGCATGGGATTTCATATATTCCTTGATTTTCTAACTCAATTTTGTCTTTGGGGTTTCTTAGGATGGTGGATATTTTTCGGTTTGTGCAGAATGCTGTCTTGATGTTGTGTTTGTGGAGGATCTTGCTGATTCTGTCTGTGGTGCTTTTTATGTATGGGAGGAGGGCTTTGCCGTTTTCTTGTTCTCTGTCTTGGATTTTAGTGGGGGTTTCTTTTTGGATTAGGTTGGTAATCTTCTTTCTTTGGAATCCGTTGGATGTTAGTACGTTAGTGAGAGTGTGTAGTTCGGTTTTTAGGTGTTGTTCGTCAGCTAAGCGTTTTGTTCTCGAGATGATTGTCTTGGCTACGGAGTTGATCTGTGCTGGGTGGTGGTGTGAGAGTGCGTGCAGATAGCGGTTTGTGTGTGTTTTCTTCTGGTAGATGGTGTGTCCTAGGGAGCCATAGGATTTCTTGTAGACTAAGGGAAGGGAAGTTGGTTGTTAGCTTCTGTTTCCATGGTGAACTGTATTTTGGGGTGTAGGCTGTTGAGGTGTGTGAGGAAGTTGTCTAGTTTTTCTTTCCCATGTGGCCAGATTATGAAGGTGTCGTCTACGTATCTGAGCCAGAGTTTGGGTTTGTGATCAGATTTTTCTAGAGCTTGGGTTTCAAAGTGTTCCATGTAGAGGTTTGCAATGACAGGTGAGAGGGGTGATCCCATGGGTGCTCCTTCTATTTGTTTGTATTTTTGTACGTTGTAGATGAAGTATGTGTTGATATATATATATATAGGTCTTTGGTAATTCGGGTTTTCTCCCGCGTAAAATTGGAAGTGTCTTGGCGACATTTCGACGAAGTCTCATTCGTCATCTTCAGGCTGGTGTCTCTTCGGCCTCGTGCTTCTAGGAGCAATGTGTGATCGCAGCTGTTTCTTCCTTTTAACTGCCAGTGCGGGTATGAACTGATTGGGTGGGAGCTTGGCTGTGTTCTGATTGGGTGGAGGTGTGTTCTGATTGGTTAGGGGCTTGGCTGTGCTCTGATTGGATGGGGGTGTGTTCTGTTTGGGTGGCTTCGCGTTCGTGGTCGTGCCATATCATCAAGGTGGGTGTCAGTTTGCTTCATGTATGGATTGGAGGGGTTTGAAATGGCTAATGATGCAGCTGTTTCAAACCCCTCCAATCCATACATGAAGCAAACTGACACCCACCTTGATGATATGGCACGACCACGAACGTGAAGCCAAACAACAGCAATGCAGCTCTCCATCTCAAATCTCGCTGCAACTCAGACTAATCCGAGCACAACAAAGCCCCCACCCAAACAGAACACACCCCCATCCAATCAGAGCACAGCCAACCCCCTATCCAATCAGAGCACAATCAGTTCATATCACCCAATCAGTTCATACCCCCACTGGCAGTTAAAAGGAAGAAACAGCTGCGATCACACATTGCTCCTAGAAGCACGAGGCCGAAGAGACACCAGCCTGAAGATGACGAATGAGACTTCGTCGAAACGTCGCCAAGACACTTCCAATGTTACGCGGGAGAAAACCCGAATTACCAAAGACCTACATACAAACACCCGTGAAAACCTCAGAAAACACACACACACACACACACACACACACACACACACATATATCAAATATTACTCTCCTATTTATGTACATTTATACTGTGTATATATATATATATATATATAATGGACCTATACTACTCAACAGCCACAATGAAAAATAGCAAACTATCTAATGAAAATTCCAGAAAATTGTTTTATAGATAATATAATAGCCACAGTTAAGAAGTATTGTATGATACATAAACAAAATATGTAATATGAATGGAATAATCTCAGAAGAAATTGGTGTACATATCAAGTATCCTACAGAATTTTTCAATTTGTTGAAGAATGTGCCTCACTTCTTTATATGAAATTTTATAAACATACACACACATATACTGCATCTGAAGGTTGAATCATGGCAACTGGACCAAACTTTATTAATCTGAAACGTTTCATTGCTCATCCAAGCAACTTCATCAGTCAGAGCAAAATTAGTTAGGCAGAGAGTTGTTGGAATGTGTCAACTATTTTTGCACCAACTTCAGGAGTTTCTCCTGAAAACTAATTTTGCTCTGACTGATGAAGTTGCTGGGATGAGCAATGAAACATCTCAGATTAACAAATTTTGTCCAGTTGCCATGATTCAACCTTTAGACACCTTTTGCCTGGATGATTGAGTCTTCATTGACATACACACTGTGTGTGAGAGAGATTTCTTATTTGATGCAAATCTTCTCCATGAGATCAATAAGGTCTTTAACTTTGGATCAAAGCACAGGATATGAATTGCTTTTGGTTTCAGCATTTGCCAGTTCAGTCATTTTTGAAGTTTTGAACCATTTATTATTGAGATTTGCATCAAATCAGAAATCCCTTTCTAGGACTCAGGTGTTTTTCCCGCCTTTGCATCTAATTCAAGGCTATTAGCCCATGTGTATATCATCTCTTACAACTTGAACTTTGTAGAATTTCCCTCAATGCCACAAGTTAAGAGGTAGATTCTTTCATAGAGGTCTGTGTCAAGGAATCTTACAGTTCGGTAATTCATCTTAATATGGCCATTTGTCCAATCAGAAGATTGGCCATTTCCACATCTAAGTTTCCAATTAGTTCTCATCACATTCCCCTTGTTGGGTCTAGGACAACTTAGTGCAGCCAACTTGACACAGCCAGCTCGGCATGACCAGCTCACCACTGCCAAGTCACCTCTGCCAAATTACCGCCTCCAAGTTGTTGCAGGACAACTCAACATGGCCAATTCACCCCAGAGATAACTTGCCATGGGCAGCTGGAGGGAAACCTGGGTGAGCGAGTGGGGAGCGAATGAGCGAGCCAGGTGGGTAGATTGCAGAGCAGCAACCGCTGCTGGGAGCTTCCCATTTTCATACTCTTCCACCACCGCTGTCATCACCACTGACCTGCACTGACCCTCAGGTTGTTTGGTGATGGCAGCGGTGTTTGGGCCATTCGGCAGTGGTGGCAGTGGGCAGGGTGAGTGGTGGGGAGGCAGTGGAGTCTGGGTGCATCCCATTTTCATATCCTCATCACTGCTGTCGCCACTGCACTGAGGTCCCAGAGCACCTGCAGGTCTGTGCGTCGACAGTGATGTGTGTGAAAATGGGATGTGCCCAGCCTCCAATACCTCCCCACCCCTTCCACGCCCACCGCTGCTGCTGCCGAATGTCCCAAACATCACCACCACTGCCAAATGTCCTACAGTGGCGGCAGTGGTGAGGGGTGTTGAAAATAGAATGCACCCAGCCTTCACTGCCTCTCCGACGCCCTCTTTGCCCAGCCACCAACTTGTCGTGGCCCTTTCGGTAGCAATGGGGTGTTTGAAAATGGGATGTGCTGGGCCTCCTCCACCTCCCCACCTCCTCTTCTGCCCACACCCGGAGTTCAGCATGGCGGCAGTGTGTATGTGAAAATGGGAAGCCCCTGACTGCTGCCACCACTCTTCACTCTGCCTACTTGCTCACTCACTCACCCACCTGCCTGCCTGGCTCTCTATCTGGCTGCTCATGGCAAGTTGCCACTGTGGTGAATTGGCTGTGTTGATTTGTTCTGCTACAACTTGGTGACAGTGAGTTGGCAGAGGCGACTTGCTGGCTGTGCTGAGTTGTTCATTTTTCCCCTTGTTACCCTTTCACCTAACCATTCAAGAAATATGTTCTAGTGACCTCTTTTTTATTTCATGTCCCAGTCTATACCAGAGGCAGCTTGAAGTTCATTCTTAGCTGATGTTATGTTAATGTCATATTTTCTGCCTTAAACAGGAAACAAGCTGTGGCAGTTTCACATGGATACAATCTGATACAATATTTCACTCTCCATATGTTTGTGTTGATAAGCTGATAGGTTGTTGTTGGTTGGTAGGACCACTCTAGCTCTTATTGGAGCATTGTCTTCTAGGTCATTTTGTCCTGTACCATGGGAAAATGTGACTCTTTCCAATCAGCCAGAATCTACCAAGTCTCCACCTGATCTCTAATTTGGATACCTGATTTTTGAAGAGGTTCGTCCATCTAACCACTAACTGGCACTGGGAAAGATGGTGAAGTCTGCACCATGACATAAGAAGGTTTCTTCCATGTCACAACATACTGTCCCCCACCACCACCACCAGCAGCAGTCAACTGTTATTTAGCTCCTTTTGAATGTGGGTTTAGTGTATTGTGAAAAAAAACTAATAGTCTTCAAAAAGAGTGAGACCTCCCCACTATTAGTCAGCCCCAAACATCTTTGCCTATCATTTCTCTAATCTTGATAAGGTTTTTTTTTTATATAAAAGCCTGCTATTTTCCTTATGAAAACACTGATCCTACTGATTAGCTGGTTCCTGGGATCAGAAAAGGGATAGGCAAAGCAGAAAGAAACTGAGGCTTACCAATGCTGGTGGACCTGCACAGTGAAGCAGGAGCACTACTATGCAGCCAGCCACCTTGCTATACATACTCCAGCCAGCTGTTAGCTGGACTTGTTTTGAAAGCACCTAGTTACAATGTCATTCCTTCTCTGGGCTGAGCTACCTCTTATCTGACCATCTGTCTACTCTGCATCTCTTCCTTGCATCTCCCAAAATAATTCCCACATACCATTACAATTAGCATGCTCTGGGTTCTTTCAATTAAAAAATGTCATCCATAAGGATAAAGTGTGCCTTCTCTGTAGCAGTGCTGCCCTCTCAAGTGAGATTCTGCCCATTTTGCTGTTGTTTAGAAGGGTCATGAAGATCTGGCTTTTTACCCAGGCCTTTGTGGAGGGAGAGTGAGGCCCCTTGCTTTGTTTCCATCCGGTCTGTCATTCTTGCCATTCCATTTTAACTGGTTTTATTGTAATTTTCTTGCTTTGTTTGTTGGGAGTTGTTGATTGTCCAGAATCCTTGGAAGTCAAGTAGTCTACAGGTTTGATAAACAGATCAGTCAGTCAGTCAATCAACCAAAGCCCTGAATGGCAAAGATGGCATTAAACACCAGAACTTGCAGAGTTGTAGGAGATAATAATATATCTGACAGTGGCTGCAGTTTGAGGAGAATTTTGGGGGGGGGGCTCCAGCTGAAAACTATAATATGCCAATTTTAGGGTGTTCTGGACCAACCAGTAGCTAAGAACTGTATGTTAGGATGTTTAGCATTTATCCTGTTTCCACGGCTGTGTGCGCCTTACTTCCGTGTAGACAGGTAGCATTTACTCGAATGAACAGATCAAAGAAGAATATTTTATTCACAGAGATATTCAACAACTCATGATTAAGATGAAACACATCTGGAATGCAATATTAATCTGGATCCATATCATTAGGTTGAAAGACAGTGATGTCCTCCTGTCCTGTATATAAATCACATGTTGAATAATTGCTGTGTCTGAGCCATGAGGCTGGATCCCAATGTGAAGAGAATCAAACAATGGCACAGAGCCAGGAAGTACAGTCATAAACCTTTGAACTCCTCCCACTGACTAGATAAACTGACTGCTGAAACTACATTACCCATAAGCCATTTCTTAAGGAAACAGCGTTTAACCCTATAAATGCTAAACATCCTAACATACAGTTCTTAGCTACTGGTTGGTCCAGAACATAGGGCTTTTCATGAGATTCCAACCAAAAATGTGTTGACATTTTCAGAGAAGATGCTGAAGGCTGCAGAAAAGGGCCTCAGGAAGATGCCTATGGTCCAGGAGCTGCAGGTTGCCCACTCTAGACTTAAGCAGACAAATGAATGGCCATACTTGGAAAAGTGCAGGATTGATAGCTGCAGAAAACCCAGTTCAAATACAATGGGCCAACTCTGCCACTGCCAACAGGGACTAAAGATATGTATGAGAGGTAAAGATTACCGGGATGGATTCATATAACATACTAATTCCTATAATACATCCAGGTCAATGAACACATAATACATAACATTAACCCAAAACAAATGGGTTTATCATGTCCATAGAGGACATCATCATTCAAACAGCCCAGTTTATTTCTATCTAGTCTATTGTGTTGTGTGAACCTAGCAATAATGAAATTACATTTTTTTTGTTATTGCTTTTTATATACCGTGGAGGGAGCAAATATAATAGAGATGCAATTTCTCATATTATTTAGATTCATCAAAGGCAAAACATACTCTCAGTGCATAACTCAGCAGATATATTAAAACTTACTTGGTTTAATGGGGTTTCTTCACAAGTAACTGAAGCAGTTGTGTATACACAAGAAGAGGAAGAAAGTGGGATGCATTCAAGTTTTATCATCCCAGGTTTCATCCAGGACTCCCTTCGACCCCCAGCTGTGCCCAGCTCTGCCACAGAGAAAAGTCTGGGGCATCACAGTGGGTGATCCAGTGGCAAGAGAGATTACAGGTGGTCCTCCTTTAGCTCATTTCTGCTAAATAACCAATATTATTAATTGGGATTCAGAGAGCTCTTGCCACAAACAGTTAGGGGAGACCTGGCTGGGGAAGAAACATTATATTTCATTCATATTTACACTGGTGACAAAAAAAGTAACTATGAGCAGTCCTCACATTTTTGCAGACCTGTAAAGCAAAGGAAAGTTGAAGTATGATTGTAAAATTGTGACGTTTTACATAGCGAACATTTTACTTAACCAAGTTGCCAGTCTCAATTGTGGTAGCTAAACAAAGACTATCTGTAATGTGCTGTTTAACATACAGTGTTCTAATGCCTATCTTGACCTTAAACAATAGTGGATTATTTTTTCCAGTTCTTGATCCAAACATTTATTGGACATAAGTCAGCAAAAGTTCACTGAAACCAAAAGCACTGCTCACAGTGACTTAACTTTCAAGTTTATCTTCTAAACTCCATTGCACAGAACATCAGAGAAGTTTTGGATTCCAGTAAATCTTTTCTGTTAATCAGATTCATTTTGTTTCCTTAATCCAGAACCATTTGCTTAAAGCACAGTGAAGTTCAACTTTCTCTTCTGTTTTTCCCCCTCAGAAACAATACTTGTTATTACTATTCTATGAATATAATATGTTTTTCCCCCCAGCCAAGTCCTCTCCAATGATTTGTGGCAAGAGTTCCTTGAATCCTATTTTATAATATTGGGTGGGTTTCTGGGAGCTTCCAGACATCTGCAGAAGACCTGATTAGAAAAGGCTGAAAGGGTGCATGACATCCTGGAATATAAAACCAGTGATTGTATTTATTGATATGTTTTGTGTTTAATATCAAGAGCATTTTGAACATAAAAACTTAGATCTTTCAGAAGCCAATGTTTTTCTTTACTTGTACTGGGTGATATTGGAGGCTCTTCCACCAAAACCACTTGGTGGTTACCATTTAGTAAAACAGGCAGTGAGCAGCCAGGAAAGTTGGTGAGAGTCTCTAGAATTGCAAAAACAGCTGGGTGGTAATGAACCTCACCAAAGGAGATCTGCTAGTCACACCAAAGGAGATTTCCAGAGAGTGCTCTCCAGATAATTCAGACCAGACCCATCTGGTCAGGCCAGGTCTGGGAAAGCTTTTCCAATGGTGCAAAGGTCTCCCATTTCTTCCTGTCAAATCATCCTGTGAAGAAGCAGCCCCTCGGGACACTTGGGGGTCAGGTCTGCACAGTCTTCCATGCCAGGCCTGGAGAGTGAACCTGTCCCACTGCCCTCCCTCCCAAGGGAACCGGAGCCAAGGGAGCGTCTTTTTACGTTTGATGCTGGTTGCGTTTCTAGCAACTTGTCTTCAACTTCAAACTCCTTTTCCAAACTAATCAGAGCAGATGATGCCCGAGACCAAGCGCACCTGCTCGTCCCGCCTTGCATCTGAAACCGCGAAGTGCCGAAGTGATATTTGGGACAGCGGGCGGGATGATTTCAGTGTCCCGAAACTTTCCGTCCTGAGTTTTCCAACAGAAGGCCCTGCCAGCTAAGAACTTCGCAGCCCTCTCCGAGTTGGCGGCCATTACGGCCCGCGACCAACTCTGCTGGAAACGCGTCTGGAACGTCTGGATACAGGACCGCCGCAGCTCCAGGCAAACCTGGATCGGGCTAGCGAGGAAAAGGGGAACATTAGGGCGGAATGGCTTCATCCCACTGGTATGTCGGTCCCTGAAGAAATCCTGGCGGCACCGAAGAGGTCAGAATAGGCTTGCCTTGCAAACCGCAAGGCGAAGACGGAGTCAAACGGGCGGTATTGTGGGGCTAGGTGTTGTTCCAGGAGTTCACTTAGAAAACAATTTCCCTGGGTATAACTTATGAAAAGGAATCTAGGTTTTATCCTTGGAGTTTGGCTGTTCAATCGTGGCTAGGATAACAATCGTGCCTGCCGTTTTGAGGGAGGCGAACGGGCAGGGGCGAACTTTTCTTAAGTTATTCCGCGCAGCGCAGTGGGCTGGACGGGTGTGTGGCTTCCGAGATGGGGGCCAGAGACCAATGTGGCTCGCTGGCCCTTATTTATTGAACGACATTTTTGAAACCGTCGTATAATCGCACACATACGCGCGCGCGCGCGCGCATGAAATCGTCTGGCGTCGAGTCAATTTCAGGTTAAGTAGGCGGCGGGTCGAAAACCTCTGCCTGAGTCCAGATTTCTTTCGGAAGACCTGCCGGCAGAGGAGAGTTTGCCCGAAGGGAAACCGAGCAGAAAGAGGCGCGCGTTTTTGAGACGCTTACCGCGAATGGCTCCCAACCTGCCCCAGGCCTGGCTAGCCGGCTGACCCGAAGCAGCAGGTAGCGGGGACTGACCCAAGAGGCGGTAGAAGAAAACCTCGACCCAAGTACTGGAAAAGTAGAACCGCGAAGATTTGATCCTGAGAGCGGGTAGGTCCAGCGGAGCGACATCATCGCGGTCGCTTTCGGTCCCTCTTCTGTAAGGTGGGAAGATGAGGTCGGGGGACGCCAACCGCCGAGCCTCGCCCCCCCTCCCTCCCCCCGGCCGGGAGTGGCGCTGCTCCCCCCGTTTACCGAGTTTGCGGGCCAAGGACCACCCCTTCCTGCCCTGACATCTGACCCCGTTTCCTCGGCGCCGCGGAAAAGCCCCCGCTGTCTCCGGCCCTTCTCCGGCGTTACCTGAGCAGTCCAAGGCAGGGGCTGGGACTGGGATGCCTCTCGGTCGTCCCCGGGGAAAGCACCCGCTGTCCTTCGACGGAGGGACCCGCCCAGAGGGCAGGAAGCACAGCAGAGACGGCCAGAGCCGCCGGTGCCTGGTCCGGCGCTAGGCAGGCGCAAGGATGGGGCTCTAGCCGCCTTCGGCGAGCCCGCGGGCCTCGCGGTGGGCTTGGGCTCTCAGCCCCTCCCGGCGCACGGCGCGATGCTGAGTGCCTTCTGCGCCGCCGATCAAGACCGCGGTTGTTTTGGACTCTACGCGGTGGGGCCACTCCGGTTGGCAGGTAAGCGCCAGAGGCTCCGGCTCGGATGCCCGCGGGAGGCAAGAAGAGCCTGGAGTAGGGTCCGCTGTGCTGCTGGTGGGGAGGTTTGCGGGGAAAGCGCTTAGGGGATTCCTTGCCTTACCGACCGACCTCTTCTCTTCTCCGCAAGCGGAATCGGAGCGCTTTTCTTCGCCCTCTCTCTGGCCAGGCTGGGCGGCCTGAAAATGGAGGAAACTCTGCAGGACGCCCTGGAGCTCCCGCCCCCGCCGCCCTCCTTCTCTGCCCCGCTGCTGGGTAAGTAGTAGGGTCGGACCTCGGCCAGCTTTGGGATGAGTCTCTGAGCCTGGCCGGCCCCGACGGTTGAGGGTCCCCTTCTCCTTTGTAGAGCCAGAGGGCAGTTGCCCTCCTCAACGAAGAAGCCCCCAGAAGGAGGAGGGAAGACGCCGGCGAAAAAGCCGACAGTTAGATGCGATCGTGGAACAGGATTATATTTTCCGGTTTTGCCTCAAAAATCATCCCCAGGAAAACAAAGGAGGGGGGAGGAGGAAAGAAGAGAAAGAGAAATTGGGTCTCTCGCGCGCGCGTGTGAAAGAGGCGGACAGCTGCTCCCTAGCAGTTTTAAAACAAAAGTTCAAGATTTACCTGACACTGAAGTCAGACTTCATATGAGTGAATAGCATTTGTTCATCCCAACAGACAGATAAGAAAACACAATATAATAATTAGTAGATACTTAATGTGTGTGCGTGCATGTACTTACATGTACAGATCGTTCTAATTAATGTCGTTAATTAACGATTAAACTAACGCAGGATGTATGAAAGACAATTATAATAGCTGAAATCAAATCTCAGCAATTAAATTAAGCATAAAAGGGGTAGGATTTGACAGATACTAATCATAATTATTGTAGCTAATAAAAGTAAGTGAGGCCCCCCTTTCTCCAGATTGGTTTCAGAGCAAGTTTAGGAGGCAGGCTTGAAAAGGATGGTCCAGAGCCTCGGTGTCGTCGTTTTCCTGTGGATGCGCTTTGGAAGGCTCTTCCGAAGGTTGCACAGAGGATTCGCGCCTTATAAGGAGGGCGATTTTACAAGGCACAATAAGACAAAAAGCGGGCAACGATAGTGCGCCTCTCTAACAAGTTTTTAATGGATAACAACAAATTGCATTAGAACGGGTCCAGTTTTCTTTTTAATGCCTCCTTTTTACTGCTTATTTTTTTTATTTTATTCTCCACTCCAAAATAAAAGGAAAAAAAAAGATAGTTCAGGGGGAAAACGCTTCTAATTGTTCATTTGAAAGCAGTCGGTTTTCCCTAAATCAAAATTGACATTTTTGAGTCTTTGAGTAGAAAAGCAGGGTATAACTATTTTGAATAGATAATTATTTCACAATGGTCACAAAGATAATTTTCAGACGAAGAGAGAGAGAAAACCATTCGTTCTTCCGTTTGTGCTTCAAATGGCTACCAACCCTGGCCCTGGCCCTGGCCAATGCCGAGTCCTGCCTTCGGTCTTCAAGCGCCAGAGCCTCTCTTTAACGCCCCCCCGCCCCGCCCCCCAACAACAACAGTATCTCCGTCCAGCGCACCTAATCGGTCGTCGTCTGAAATGCAAACAGTTAAAAAAAAAACCCAAGAAAGCTAGTTTTGTGACATCAACAGGAGAAAAATCGCACCGATGCCAGAGTTTTACAATGGACCGTCTAATTAAAATAAAAACAACAACAAAAAATCAGAATTGAAAGGGAGAGAGGAATGCACCTCAATTTCTAGAGAAAACAACCAAGAAGCCCGGAAACCATTTCAATATCTTATGTTATAGCAAGCGGAAGGAAAGGCAAGAGTGTAAGCCTTATAAGCCTTGAGGGACAGTTTCACATTTCTTCCCAGAAAGAAGAGTTCGGAGATTAGTTTAAAGTTAGGGTAGGTGGGCCCCAGGGAAGGCGCTCCGGCTAACTGGAGGCAGGAAAAGGAGACAGGCCGCCCAGCATCAGTTTCAGATCTACATAGTGGGGTGCTAGGATTTCCGTGCAGTTAAAGAACCTGGGCTGGCAGCTGGCTGAGTTCAGTGAAGCTGCCGCTGATTTCAAGCGCCAGCAGCGGGACCTTTGCAAGTTGCCTTTGGGGCAAGACGTTCAGTGGCATTTCCTGCGGGAGATACGGAACCCCTTCAGGCTTCCGCCGGAGCAGGCATGAGCACGAGATCCCTGGGGGGGGGGGGGGGAAGGTATTGCTTGAAGGCCACTCTGCTGCGTCACTCGACCTGGCAGTGGCCTCGTGACTTCCCCGGGTTTGGTCCTCCAGGTCAAGCCGTCAGGGCGGAGGATAGGGCGCAGCTCAAAAGCAGCCACTTACAAGAAGTCATTCCTGTGGCCGGACGGCCTGGAAAGGGTGTTCCTGGGTTATAATGGCAATGAATGTCGCCACCTATGCAACGCTTTACCAAGTGACCTTAATCTAAAAGGGAGGAATGCCGAAACCCTCCTGAGCTTGAGGCAGATCAGAGCAGGAGGCCGTCGGGTTCCAAATCCCTTGGGGGGCGGGGACCCACAATCCCTCTCTCCCCCCCGCCAATAATGTTTGGGGGAAAAACGGCCTCGTAGGGAAAGCAGGCCTAAGGCGGGCCTGTGGCTGCTGCAAGCGTAGGACCAATTTGCTTTATATTTCGGAGGCTGGTTTTGGTTGCGAGTGTGTCTTTACTCAGGAAAACCTGGAAAGGGAGGGAAAGCCAGGCTGGCCCAATGATTGACAATAGGACATCCACGCGGGGTATTTCCCCGGTTCCAGTAGTCCACCCTTCAAGAAAACCCAGAACGTTTAAAACGAATCGGGGACGCGCAGGGCAATATGATGCCCGAGAAACTCGTCAAAAGGGCTAACGGGACATTTCCAATCTTGGAGCGGCGGGGCGGGGCGGCGACGGCTGCCGCGCGAGTCATCGTCCTTCTGGGTCGTTGCAGGGAGAGCCGCCGAGCCGCGCTCGGTGTGCGAAGGCTGCCGAGGCGTCATCTCGGAGCGGTTCCTGCTGCGCCTGAACGGCCGCCTGTGGCACGAGCGGTGCGTGCGCTGCGCCTCCTGCCGAGAACCCCTGGAGAGCAGCTGCTTCTACCGGGAGCAGAAGCTTTACTGCCGCCTGGACTACGAGAAGTAAGTCGGCCGTCTTCGCGGGGCTCGGTAGGAGCCCAGAGGCCACGGGGCTTTCCCTCTCTTCTGAAGCCGAGGAAGGAGCCCAGTGGAGCTTCTCCCCAGGCGAGGCTAGAGCCCCGGAAGATCGAGCGAAGTGTACCTGGGAGAGCAGAGTTTCTATAGGCCCAATCCGCCACTTTCAAGACAGGGTTACCCTAGTTAGGAGCGAAGCCTGTGAAGGAGAGGTGACACTGAATAGGAAGAAGAAGGAAGAGATTGTCCCTATTGCAGCCTGAAGCGGTACTCCCATTCAAAAAACAAACATCCCTTCCTGTTTGAGACCACAGTTAGCGTTTAATCTGGACACTACAATGAAATTCCCTAGAAAATCTCCAGACGACCCTCAGGTCCCCTTCCATCGTGGCCTTAAGAGAAGAATGCAACTTCCACTTCTTACAATAGCTGGGCTGGCTGACAACAGGGTTTTCAGAAGACTGAGCTTGAACTAACCCTGTTACTCCTCCAGCCAGAAATATATCTTTTCTGAGACTCTAGAACAAAATAACCTGATCTCTAAGGGGGGAAGGCCTTGTCCCTGAAATAGAAGGGTGTAACCAATTCATATAGAAAGTTTTGATCTATATGGCACACAGTTGGTCACATGTACGCGTAGAAAATTTGCTTTCACTGAGTATTCTACCTAGTTCTTGATTTCTTTATAAAACAGTTCTGATAAGTGAAATCAAACTTTTTGAAGCAGCTCTTTAGATGTAGACAAAAATGCAAATTAGAAGGGAGCTAAAGAGGCAGCCCTTAATTTCTCCCCGCCCCTGCTCTTTGTAAAATTTCCTGAACAAAAGAACTCACTAAAACTGTTTCCCTCAGCCTGAAACTTCAGCTTCAGAGGTCCATCTAATTCAGTAACCTAGTTCCTAGAATTGGCAGCCCATTGCTAGAAAGAAACCCATAAGGGTGAGGCAGCTTTCCTTTTCTATGGCTCTCCTTCAACCTCTGTCCTCTGAACTGGGTGGTTTCATCTATTTTACTTTGTTAGTAACCATTGTTAGAGTCAAGATTCCCCCCCCCCCCATGGTGTGGGAACCTGCACAGAGGGTATTATAATTCTGGCACATAATGTGCACTGCAATGATATACCGTACCTGTGTGTTGTCAGTTGTGCTTTACTACTTAATACCATTAGAAAAGCCCAGCTGTTTTGGGCCAGAAGTCTAATTAGTCCAGCATTCTGTTCTGATGGTGAACACCAGATGCCTTGCAGGAAGCCTCCTGGCAAGCCATGTGGAACCTAATGGCCTACTATTATACTTAGTCTTCACTGGGTTTGAAAGATTTACTATATATAATACCAGATATAAATAGCTAACCATTAGCTGGAACCCTTATTAGCAATATCTTCCATTGATTTGGGTATATTCGTTTCAAGGTAATCAAAATGGGTGATCCTTGCAAATCTGACTCCTTCTAGGCCTAGGAAGTGGTCTTATCCCTCTTTATCATGAGGGTCTAAACGTGGATAGAGGATGGGCAATGAATATAATTCCATCTGTTATTAACTCTGACCTGCTCTTGTTCAGATGAGAAATCTGAGGAAAACTAGTTGCTAGAATGCAATTTTTATTAAGATGAAATATATATGGGGAAAAAAAGGTAGGGCTGCAAGCAATCAAACTATCACTAGAAGGCAGGAAAGTGATATGGAAAAAAACCCTAATCTTTGCTGCCCTCTTCTGGTCATCCTAATTTTTTGTAACCCAGCTACAATTTCAGGCTATTTGGTTCCTGTTAATATTCTGTTATAATAGTTTGTTTTTATATGAATTTGACACAGTTTTATAAATCTACATGTTTCCATAAATATGAAAGGGGCTGTATATTTATTGAACTAGTTATAAAATTACTGATTATTTTAATATGTTTGCATTTTAAAATAACCTTTTATAGCAAAAGATTTAGTCTTTTTGTTTGTTTTGCTAAAGAGTTCTGTGTAACTGGCAAACTATCATATTTTTTCACCATATGATGTTGGTGAAAACTTATCCTATTACTTGATTTGTACCTCTTGACCTAAGCTCATTTGCAGTGCCAGATTGCACAGAGACCTTGAACAGGTGCTAGGAAATGTAGAGAGGATTAAAAGTGCAAAGAAAGTTCAGTCATTTGAATGGATCTGTAACAGACAATCTTAATTGTTACTCAGGGATTTTTGCATTTTTGTCCTTCAAATTTGATATAGCAGATGCATACATTTGATAATGTGATATTTAAAGTGAAATATATATGGGAAGAACAAAATTGGTGTGAGTTTTGTATAATCAGACAAAACCATATAATGAGTCTTAATGTCAGATTACTAGATACTAGTATAAATTTTAACACTTTTTTTTCTCTGCAAGTTGGTATTCTACCCTGGTTAGAATAGAAATGTGTTCGTTCTCTCTCTCTCTTTCTCTCTCTCATATCTCTCTATATAATAAAATGCATAAATTCTATATTTATAATAGTAAAATCCAATATAAACTAAACTTAAGGACAGAGTTCTTCAAATACTTAACAGTAACTCTAGTAGTAGGAAAAACATTAGGTCACTCTATTGGTTTGTCATTTGTATTTCCTTTTTAAATTTTAATACCTGAGCCAGTTCCTTTTGTAGACCCAGTACATTTAAAATACATTTATTTATTTGTATCCTGCCTTTGTTATTTTTACAAATAACTCAAGTGAACACATCCCCCAATAATCCTTCCTCCTCCCATTCTCCTCACAACAACAATCCTTTGAGGTGAGTTGGGCCGAGAGAGAATGACTGGCCCAAGATCACCCAGCAGGCTTTCATGGCTAAGTCAGGATTTGAACTCATGATCTCCTGGTTTCTAGCTTGGTGCCTTAACCAATAGACCTTTTCTAAATGATCTCCTTGTCCAGTTAGTTTAAATCCACTTTCAATGCCATCTCTATCTTGTCAGCTAAGATTTGTTCTATAGCTGACATTTCTTCAATAACGTATTTCGAACATAATCCATAGAAGCAGACATCATTACTGACAATGTTGATATTTTGGCTTCTATTTTCTGATTCCATTCTTCAGAAATCTCCTATTTTTATTGTCACGCATTTTGCCTGAATAGCTTTCCTCTAACTAGAATCTTTAGTTCCCTCTCGTGTCCACCTATTGTAATCATGAAAGTATTTATCAATGTTAGGTCTTCTAAAAACCAAAACAGGATCCACTTCCCACAAGAAGCTGCTTATAATTAATTCCAAAATCTTATTGTAAAGATTTCAATATTCCAATTTTATCACGACCCTTAGTTCATTTATAACTTTCTTGAGATCAAAAATCTTATTTAGCTTTTTGCTGTTGTATTTCAGATTCTTTAAATTATTAAGCTTATATAAGCTTATAATTAATTTTTTCTATCATTCAGGATTAAAGGAAGACTCACCCAATATTTCCTAAATTTTCATTCTAAGATTTCTAATAGCTTAGAAGTAATCAATGAGCAATTTCCAGAAGAGATTAGAAAGTGAGGTTTGCATTAGTGTCCTTTAAAAAGTCTCTGTCGTAGTTGTGAGCAAGATTATACATCCCATTGTTTCCTATTGTTCAAACCCATAGACAACCACAGGACTTGGGAAACTGCCATCCAGAGCACAGGTAGGTGATTTCCTGTCCTCTCCTTATCTGCAGAGCTTCCAAGGGGCCAGTCTACAAGTAGCCCTCAACTTACAACAGTGACCGAAGTTACTTATTTAGTGACCGAAATTACAACACCACTGAAAAAAGTGACTTATGATCGTTTTTCACACTTGCAACCATTGTAGCATCTGCATGATCACGAGAACAAAATTCAGACGCATGGCAGTTGGCATGTATTTATGACGGTTGCAGTGTCCCAGGGTCATGTGATCACCTTTTGCGACCTTCTGACAAGCAAAGTCAATGGGGAAGCCAGATTCACTTAACAACTGTGTTACTAATGTAACAATTGCAGTAATTCTCTCAACAACTTCTTGTGTGGAAATGATTAGTTTGAGAACTTTTAAAAGGGATGGCTATAATCTTAATTTTTAAAAAAATAGCCAGTATCTGAAATATATTTTTTTTTCTACACTCAATAGCTATTAGCTATGCTTTTTAAGGTTTTAAAAATGGACATAACTGAAACAAAATAAAATACTCATAAACACAAACTTCACTGATTACAATTCCAGGGGAAATAGCCCCAAAATGTAAAGAGGCATTATCTTTATTAGATCAACTGAAGTGTTAATATCAAGGGAAGATGGGTAAAGACTAGAGAGTAAGTGGCTGGTCTTTCTGCCAAATCTATAGTGGTTCATGCTTTTAGATGGAAACAGAGGGTGGGAGACTCCAAACACATCAGAGGGTACTGACAGAGAAAAATATTTGTAGCACAGGATTGAAATGAAAGGTGCTTGGTGCTCTCTGGTTTGGTTGTTTTCTTGCAGAGGTTTCATTACCCAAAATAGGTAACATCATCAGTGAAGTGCAAGTGCATCTACAAGAAAACAGCCAAGCTCAGAGAGCACCAAGAATCCCTCATATCAGAGGATCTTACCAGATGCAAAGACAGTATCTAGAGCCATTCCCAAAGCAGGCTGAAAATAACACAATTATTGTAAGGCTTTCTTTTCGGAAAATATAAATGTACAGATTAGGCCCCCATTTCCCCCTTCTTCAGTTCCAAAACCATAAGCATGGGGATAGGAAGAAGAAAGAGCAGCAAATGTCTCCCCTTCCTTGTATAATTCTTCCCTTGGATATTGCAGCATGGATGCATATGCAGAATTGCTCAATGAGCAACTGTTATATGATAAAAGCAAAATTAATCCTTACTTTATACCTTGGTATGAATTCACACCAACAGGGTTTTATTTTATTCTCCCAGCTTTAATTTCTTGATATGAGGATAAAATAATTAGCCTGCTTCATGGACTTAGCAGAAATATGAAATTAATGTATATCAAGTATTATGGATACATGACAGCAATGCATCAGTAGTAAATATTATACACTTACCCCAATTTACTAGGAGTAGCTCTGCTGTGTTTTGTTTGTCTTGATGACAGAATGTCCAGTCAAGTCACAATAGTGTTGGTAATTGTGAGACAGTCACAATTAGATACCAGTATTTGGCAGTGACTTGGGACAGATGCAGTATAAGTAGAGCCAGAAACTGTAGCAATGGGAACAGCAAATTTTATACCAATATTAGTTTCAATAGCATTTGAACTTGATAGTTGGGAAAGGATTTTGGGGAAAAACTGTTCTGCAATTACAGTTTCCTATAGTCAGTGTTAGGAATCCTTGAACAACGGATCAGCTAAGGGAATTCTTTTTTCTTTCTCTGTCTCTGTCTCTCTCTTTGAGAAGTGATGGATATAGCAGTCAACAAGTTCAGTGAATAAAATGTTTTTGAGTTTGTTGACTCTTCCAATTGGTAGAGAGGAGAGAATCTAGGAACACCCCTAGAATCTGAACTAAAGTAACTGGAAAGATTACTATCACTCCAGTGACATCAGGCTTAATATGACCCCCTGGACTATTAGGATACCCCCTCAACATGTTTAGCCTCCAGTATTTGTTCAGAGCTTTCATATTTGTTCTACTTTGAGATAGCTTCTCCGAGGGGCTTAAAAATGAGAAAGAAAATTGAATTTCATCAGAGTTTCATTGACTGAGACATGCCTATAATTAAGTTAAATAAATAAAAGATACTTGATCCTAGAAGCTTCATTACTAAGCAATGCTTAGAATAACATTAAAGACTTGTAATCTAGCACATGCCAATTCCCAGGATGGGTCAAGAAAGCATCATCAACATCCTTCCTGCTGAAAGAATAAACCCTATCAGAGTTCTTGACCAGGCACTCTTGGCCAGCTGTCCATGTCCTTTTAACGGAATACTTATCAAACTTTCCTTCTTAGTCCTATAACGTGGCTGGAAAGCAAACTGAAAAGGAAAATAATATTCCACCCATAATGTCTGCAGTTGCTTGGCCACCATATGCTCAATTGGTTCCTCTAATAAAAGAAAGTTGGAGTGTTGTTAGAACCTCCTTACAAGGGGCTCTCATTTCTCCTCCCAGAAAAAATAGATCCCCAAGTTTTTTTTAAATGAGAGTCATAGATGTGTCTGGACAGACCTCAATCAATTGACTTAAATCAGGAAGGATATGTGAGATCGTGGCTTCATAATCTGAAGCATTCTCTTTTCATTCTAGGGGGAGATAACAACTAATCGGATCTAAGGAATCATAATAAGTATCTTCTCATTTGGTTTAAGATTTATATAATAAAAAATGGAGTGAATATGAGTATTATTAAAAATGGAATACGATTATGAGTAATTTTGTTAGCAAAAACCATGCAAATTCTATCTGTGTGGTTTCTTTTTCTACATCAACATTGAATCTGTCCTGATTACAAATCTTTCTTTGCTTCCTAATTCTAGTTTGTGATCAAATGCTTCAAAATCACCAATCCTCACCACATCCACCCGCTTTTCTTAATTAGTCTGATGAAGAATATTCGAGCATTTAAAAGCTATTTTATAAATTTTTAGTAGGCTTATTAAATGTATTGCTGTTACATAGATAATAAAATGTATCTGATGGCCAATATGGCCACTTTCATTTTTATTTTTTATTTAATGTATACTTTAAAAAATAAGTCAGTTGCAGCTGATGCATTGATAGGAAACCTTTTTCCATTGTTGCAGTTTTGAAAAAGCTGCACTTTGCATTGGTGAAAAGCTCCTATAAGAATTGCTGGATGTTGACCAGACTGTCCGTTAGAGATATAAAGAGTTTGCTTAACCTTTCCTGTTTATCACTGTTTTATATGAATATGGATTACAACAGTTTCATAACATTAAACCAGTATTTTAATCATGGTTTATTGAACCAAACACATGGTATTAAAAGGCAGACCAATAGTTTTGAGTTGAAAAATGATGAGAAAGAAAAGAGTTAATCCTTTTAGATTCACAGTCTATTCTCAAATGCTTTGTTTTGTTTTCTGTTTTCTGTTTTTTGTTTTGCTTGAACTTATCTTTTTAGGGCTGGTTCTGTGATGCAAAACACTGGCCAGCTACTAAATGGCAACAAAGAGTCTTTTAGATTTTTGAAGCCCAGATATGATAGTTCTAAATTTCTTCTGTTTTATGGTCTATGCATTGAATTCAGGAGTGCTAGGGAGTTGCATATACTTTCTTCTTTAACAACTGAATAAACGTTGTATAACTAAACTGGATCTATTATAAGTCAATTGCTTTACTTATCTGACAAAGAGATAACTGGCAAACTGATGAGGTGGAACAGGCATCCAACCAAGTCATAGTTGCTCTTGTAACATCCCATGTTAGGTACTAAAAAAATAACAGAATATCAGAGTTGGAAGGGGCCTTGGAGGTCTTCTAGCCCAACCCCTTCCTCAGATAGGAAACCCTATTAAGAAAAGATGAAATGATAAACCTTCAAATGCCGCAGTAAAATTTTTGAACTGCAACTTTTTAAAATTATCACATTCTTTCTCATATACAACACAAATGTAGAAAAAGAAGGAATAATAGTAGTAGTAATAATAGTTGATTGTGAATGCACAGCTTTAGGCTATTAGCTCAAATCTGGATAGATTTCTGTTAACACTATCATTACTTGTTGCAAAGGTAAAACAGGAAATGGAAAGAATTTGGCTGCCTCTGTAAAGGAGAAATATGGATTAGTATATATCATTCCATGAAATGAAATTAGGTGAAATTTTGGGCAAGCCACCACTACTTTATTTCCCTGGATTCCTGCACAAGAATTTCTGTGTGAATCACACATAAAGAATAGCTTGCTCCTCTGACAATGTAAAAAAGGAGGAGGAGGAGGAGGAGGAGGAGGAGGAGGATCGCTTAAAGGAAAAAAGCTCTGAGGTCCTCTGCAGAGGTTAATCTTACATGCTTACTACCATCTGAGAATGGAGGCATTTCCAGATTGAAAATACCAAGGCTAATTATGCCAAAATATTCAGGCATTTTATTAGCAAGGCTGGCTGTTCCCAATCTTTTTTAACATAGAGGGCAACAATAATATGAATGATGATGAGAAATAGGCATTGGGGAATGAGGCCATTAAGTGGCTGAAAATTTGCTAAATCATCACATTTTATATTGCATACCCGGGGGGGGGGGGGAAACTTATGCTTTTATTTATTTGTTTATTAGATTTGTGTGCTGCCCATCTCGTGTAGAGGCAAGATTTCCCCCAGGACCATTAAAATCTTTATTTTACACATGATATATGATCAATGTATGCTACGATCTGTGATTGTCTGTCGATACTTCTAGATTTGGGCCCTGCCGTAATGTGTGAGGCAAAGACATATTGGTGATAAACTTTGAATCAAAGCCACATTCAGCATTTGAAAAGCTATTTGCAATTGTGACCTGCATTTTTTTCTTATAAAATAGAATCATGTAGTTAATATGACTATTGGCTGTTACTTGTTGATCTGTTCTATGTGTGCTTCATATTACTTATTAGTGCTTATTTCTAGGACACTGTATCAGAAGGTTCTTAAGATTCTCCAGTAGCGCACTAGAAAGACTGGTGAAATTACATCTCCACAGAGTTTTTAATCTATGACATTGAATTATGTCAAAGGGCTACAATGATTTGGAAGAGCAATAAAAAAAGTACTATAGTTGACTCAAATTTCAAAATATTTATAAATTTAGATGTAAACTTACTGGGAGTAAATCCAATTGAGCCAGTGGTGGGATTCAAATATGTGAACAACTGGTTCTCTGCGTGGACACTGCTTCCAGAAGTCCGTTCTGGCCCTGGGCCTCCGAGGCCCAAAAAAGACTTCCGGAAGCGGTGTCCACACACTTCTGGTGGGCCGTTCTGGGCCTTGCAAAAAAGGGCTAGGGCTTCAGTGGGCACCATCCAGTAGTGGGATTCAGCCAGTTTGCCGAACTCAACAAAAAATTAGCTGCAGGTTCTACCGAACTGGTGTGAACCGGCTGAATCCCACCACTGAATTGAGCGTACTGAGAGTAGAGATTGTTCTCTGAATAATTCCCATTTTTAGAAGAAAACTTCCCAAACTCTTTTTGCCTTTGCTGATCTTTTGAAAGACAAATTTGCCTTTGTGGCAGCTATTAATTGGTTCCTGAATTTAATACACATAAATAAATAAAATAGTTTGTTTGGGAATAAGTAAACCCATAGAGAAGTGCTTAACTGCTGTTAATGTATTGTTGACCCTGAACTAGAGGGTGCAATAGCCTTTTCTCCACAAATTTACCAGAAGCCATTTCAGTCAGAGGTGCTCCCTGGAAATCCTTAAGTAATGTGGTATATGGAAATGGATTAGATAATAGTTTGCAATAAACCTTCTGGGTACAAATCCTTTCTGAGAACCTTTCAACATGTCACTGCAGCACGCCAGAATCTTTTAGATGCTCTTATACTTCAAATGATTAGATTCTAATAGATAATACTTATAATTACTTTTAAACAGCAGAGCAAAGACTCTGGAGATTCTATTTTCTTCTGAGTGGAATGTTTGAAACAGCAGCAGTGGCTCATGGTTTTTCTGGGTTTAGTCCATTTTTTCCTAACCTTGCGAAGTAATATTCTTCCCCATTCCACCTTTGGATGTAGAAAAGGACAGGAGAGGAATCATTGTACAACCATTTGTCTGAAATGGTATAGGGTTTCCTGTCTAAGCAGGGGGTTGGACTAGAAGATCTCCAAGGTCTCTTCCAATTCTGTTATCCTATTCTATCCTATCCTGTCCTGTCCTGTCCTGTTCTATTCTATTCTCCACAATTATGTGACAGATTGCAGTTTTTATTTCATCGGAGTGAATCCACTACCACTGCTTGCTACACTTTGATAACTGTCACTATGTGGGGTTATTTTATAGAACTTAAGTGAATTTAATTTAAAAAAATTTTCAGGTTTCTCTGCAAATATGTCCCTTCCAATTTGGTTTTTAAGTCAGAAAAACTCCTGCTGTTAATATTGTGTGTTATAAATTGTTTATGATAATGTTGTAAGCCAGTCTCAGACATGTATGAAAATCAGCAGCTTAAATTGGAGCCTCTTCTTAGTTTAGGACTGAATTCTCTCTGTCTAATATTTTTAGAACCTGAGATGCTATGTGCCTGGAAAGAACCATTTTTATCTATTTGCAACTTTTCATTTGTTTGCTAATAGTCTGCAGCGAGGCTGAGGGATCCTCTAGCATTTATTACTACTTTGATACACCAGTAGGCTACACTAGGCTATTTCCACAAATATGTGTGGGTATGGGCTTGCATAGTAATTCTGATAATTTGCTGCTGTCTTTTCTCTTGCTTGGTCAGAGGGCTGTTACCTCAGCCCTGTTACTGTCTGAATGCTCTTACTTATCCCCCATTTAGATTAGGCACAGCCAGGGCTGATTTTAGACCTAGCCAAGCTAAGCAGCCGCGTAGGGTGTCAAATTTTAGGAGACTTCAAAATGGAAAAGATTTCAACAATATACAAAATATAATCTGATAAGGTTTCCTTATTGCTTTAGAATATTTACACTTTTCAAAAACACTAGTTCACAAAGTCATTCAAGTGCTAGTGAACAGCACACTAACCTACCGCTATGGACGTCAGGAAGCTGATGATGTTACCAAAGCAAAAGGAAGAGCTGGTAGAAAGGCACAGAGTGGGTGAGTCATATGACTCTGTCAGCTTATCAAAGTTACACCTGGAAAAGCGATAATGGCATATTTTGTGTGTCAGTGCACCCATTTGACAGGTAAATATAATTTTGCAGAATTGTTGCCATATTGTAACAGTGGGTCCTGATGTAATTAAAATAATTGTAATTCATAGTAAATACGTAGAGTAAACCATAGGGAGTGCCAAAATATGACCTTACCTAAGGCACCAAAATGTTTAGAGTTGGCACTGGGCACACTATCTTATATTAAATACAATTAAAATGTGATGTGGCAGACATTATTAGAAAAAGGAAATTAGAAGATGGAAATATCTAGTAAAACATAACTATTACCATACAGGTAGTCCTCAATTTACAACCATACTTTTAGTGACCGTTCATAGTTACAATGGCAATAAAAAAGTGATGTATGACCATTTTTACACTTATGATTGTTGCAGCATCCCCATGATCACGTGATCAAAATTCAGACGCTTGGCAACTGACTCATGTTTACGATGGTTGCCATGTCCCAGAGTCATGTAATCACCTTTGTGACCTTCTGACAAGCAAGGTCAATGGGGAAGCAAGATTCACTTAACCTTGTTACTAACTTAACTGCGCTGATTCACTTAATAACTGTAACAAGAAAGGTCATAAAATGGGACAAAACTCCCTTAACAACAGTCTCGCTTAGCAGCAGAAATTTTGGGCTCAATTGTGGTCTTAAGTTGAGGACTACCTGTACTTTCAGAATAAGAGTAGTCCAATAAATACTTGAGAATGACATGGGTTTCCAGGGGCCATTTGTCTTTGGTGAAAAATATTTTATTAAATACTTAGAACTGATATCCACACGTGAGATTCTGTTCCAAGAAAATATACTGAGATATCTGAACAGACCAAGGAGGATGCAGGCAATTGGAAAGGAGGACAAATTGGTGGTGGGGGGGAGAGGAAACACTAACTGCTTAACTTTCTTGGCCGTGAAAAACTGCAAAAAAAAAAAAAAGTGCTTTAGACCTAAATATACAGTATGAAAGTACTTTTTCCAGCATCGGAAAGACTGGCTTTTCAATTTCAGGAATGTGCTAGAGACACTTAGAAGCAGGGCTTTTTTTCTCATAGAATGCTCAGAACGGAGTTCCGGCACCTTTTTTGGATGGAACCGTGTAGGGTAGGCAAGGTGGGTTGTATGACATGTGTGAGTTCTGGCACTTTTTTTTTTTTTTTTTTTACAAAAAAAGCACTGCTTAGAAGGCAACTCTTCCAACATATAACTGATTAAGACCTTATTCATTTCAGGCAGTAGCACTAGGGGCAGAAGATACTAATCGAGTAATTAAGGTCATAGAGTGGACTTGTTAACTTGTAGTTAGCACATATTAGGATGTGCTGGACCATGGAGAAAAGCATCTTAGAAAGAGATGGGTTGTTAGATACTCAGAAAGCTGGACACTTATTTGATTTTAAGATTAGACCTGCCAGATGGAGGACATGAGGATAAAAAGAAGAACATGTCCTCCTCTTGCCCGTAGCTTGATAGCCCTATATATAGGATATCCAGGAGAATCATTTAATATTTTTATATAATAAATTCCCTTTTTATGACTTTGTAATCCCTTAATTTGGGGTAGGGGGACTGGATGGAGCTGAGCACTTACTGGCCAGATGTCCTTCCTGACACCATGTGGAATTCTCAGATTATTTTTTTTTTACACCCTATGAGAGAAACATCTGCCGCTACCTAGGATTGAACTCTCAACTTTCTGAGTGGAAGGCAGAATAACAGAATTGGAAGGGTCTTCACTACTAGACTAATGACACTGCTCAATAGTTTTATATAATACCTGTGCCTAATAAAGTTACAGATGAAAGTTAAATACTGGACTGAGTCAGTTTGTCTGAATGTCAGTGTGTACCCAGGGTGTTTTGTGTGTGTGTGTGTGTGTGTGTGTGTGTGTGTGTGTGTGTAGGACAGAGACAGAGATTGGGGTCCTCAAGTTCAATAAGGTTTCCTTACCCAGTTTAGAATGCTGCTTTTTATGTCCTCTATTTCTGGAAACTAATTTAATTACTTAATTTTTTTTTAAACTTTCAAATACAACTTTGAACTGTGCTGTGAATTTTGACACAAGTTATACATATTTAGCAGTGTATTCTTATGTTTCCTTGCTTCTTTTAAATGACTCTGTGACAAGTCACAATATGCAATTACAAAAGTGTTGCCACATTGCTCCCAGTAGATAGAAGTAACTTCCAACATCATATTTTATGCTTCTAACAGCATATTTTATAAGAAGGTGGAGTAGCGTTTCAGTTTAAATGCTGAGATGAAATTACTCTTGCAGTTTTTGTTTAACAGACCCGTAACAGGGGACTCTGAATGGATTTGAAAGTAAAACTATAAATGCAAAGGATATATTCTGTTACAAAGTTATATTCTCAGCAGCTTTAAACCTGTGTTTTATTGTAATTGCCCAAAGAAAGTGCAGGTTTGTTAATAGATCAAGTTTCAGATGTAACTGTATTTGGGTCATTATCCCATGTTTTAAGTGTTAATATTACTAACGATGCTATTTTTTAAAAAGTATATCTGCCTGGCTTTTGTAAGAGTGGTCTGGACTTATAAACCAAGTTCACCATCTTTCCAATCTTCATTTCATAATCACAATATCTTTTATTCCAGCATTTTGTACCAAACATATAAATTAAGTTTTCACTGCAGACTTTCTCCATAAATGTGTATTTTCTCCTTTGTCAACTTGTTTGCCCAGCATTTTGAAGCAATTGTCAGATCTGTTTTGTACAGACTCCACCATCCAAGCAATTTTCAAATGATGTTTTTAAAATAATTATGTTGTTTTATCCAGAACAAATCCACTATTCTGTTTTTCTTGGTTTAATTGTATTTGAAATACAGGACCACAGAATTTCAGCTAAATTTACTTCTGTGTAAACAGTTTTACAAACTGAGCTGTAAATATATTTGAGCTTCACTGAGAAGGCTCTGGCTATTCTCATCTATTCAATTGATCTATTCAATTGAATAGCTGGCTTGACAATTTATAAGTATGAGATTTATATTTTGCCTTGCCTATTACTCTCCCAGCAAAAAGGGTACCACATACTCTGTTATAATTTGTTATGCTTAAATAACCATAGTACAACTGATGAGGATTATGCTGATTAACCTAAACCCTCCAGTGAATTTCATGTTTGAATGTAGAGATGAATTTAGATCTCAGTCCAAGTCATTTTATGAGTAGCTTTGGCTTTACATAAGAGGACAATGTGACTTAAATGAAAAAAAAAAGTTAGCATCCTGATACAGTAGTATAGAATAGATTCAAGATATGAGTCCATTATCTACCTTTTAAAAGTCTTTATGTTTCAAAGATAAAAAAGTGAAGCCATGTTTCCTTATGGGGTACACTTAATGATAAGCTTAAGATTTGACTTAATTCTGCACTGATATTACATAAATTATTTCCCTGATTTTTCCCTCCCTCCCTCCCTCTTTCTTTCTTTCTTTCTTTCTTTCTTTCTTTCTTTCTTTCTTTCTTTCTTTCTTTCTTTCTTTCTTTCTTTCTTTCTTTCTTTCTTTCTTTCTTTCTTTCTTTCTTTCTTTCTTTCTTTTTCTTTGTATAACTATATTGTATGTTTTCTGTTGGTGTTTTAGTTATGGTATTCCATTACTAAAGTAATGACTATTTTAAAAGTTTGTGAAATAGAAGAGTTGCCAACTAATTTTTTATGCTTGTCAATTGTCACAAAGCTTTTAAAACTATACCTCCACAACTCATAAATACAAAGGTTTTTCTTCTTCCATTTAATGCTTTCTCCAATGAGAAGAAAAATAGTATAATATTTAAATAGGACTAAGATACTAAGTCCAACCACTTATATCAATAATGACTGTACCTTTATTCTGCGGTGGGGGGTGGGGAGAAGGAAACCAATTCCAAGTTATTAAAAAATACAGAGAAATTCAGATGTGGTGTGCAACTGTGAAATATTTTTTTATCTGTTAGGTTTTGTGAAGATGTTAATCACTTATGTTTTTAAAGAACATTAACTTCATAACAGACCCTTGACCAATTATGAAATAGTGGATTTCTGACTCTCCTGTATTTGGGAATCTGTTTGGAAAATAAATAGGTTGTCATCTGCAGTCTAGATGAATCTTCTAAACATTGTAATAAAGAGGTCTGTCCAGCATAACATTTCCTGGTCTTAGATGAAAACAGGTATTTTGCCTTTGTCAAAATACCATAAGATAAGCTTTTAACAGCTTTGGTGTTATCCAGAAAGTGGTTGCTAAGCAACTTCCAAGGATATCTTTTCCATTCTTTACTTGAACTGAATGATGTTTGATGACACTAAGTGTGCTTATGAGGCTGTGGCGGTATTTATGAAACTAGTTTTCCATGGCTTCCTTAAAGATCACCTTGCTATTCAGACATAATAGAAAGTAGTTGTTATGATCAATATTTGCTTGTTAAGTGCAGTTGAGGGAAAGACAACATTAACAGAAGCAGAAGTGAAAGAAGTCCATTGCAATAGATACTGTGGAAGATAAAATGAGAAGGAAATTGGCAGCATGTTTTCCAACAATATTGAAAGCCATAAGCATTCATTGGATTTATAGTGTAACTTGATTGATATAGGATTTAAATTGTGAGGAGAAGGGAGGAAGATAGGAAGATAGGATGGTTATCAGATGCAGGTTACGTGCAAGTACCTTATCAATTAATAATTGTAATGTATTAAAAATCCAGTGTGTTTGTTGCGACCTTCTGAGATTGCCTGAAACCTTTTGATGTGCATGAGTTTAGCAACTTCATTGTTAGTGGTGGAATTAAAGTCACACATCTACATGAAAGTAAATAAACCTGTTCTTTTTGGTGCAAATATTTAAAAAGCGTAAGCAGTAAAATGAAGAAGTTGTAGAGACAATCTTTTCTCCCTAAAACATTGGTGCCTGAGGAAATAGCTTCCAAAATCAGAATAGAAGTTGTGATGCTGTATCGTTCAATTGCTATAAAACAGAACTGATAATAGACAATGTGCCCACACATTATCTGTACATTATTGAACATGCTGACATTATCTGTACTGTACATTATTCTAAAGTACCTATAGGCTGCCTCTTGTTTTCTCTCTCTGACCTCTACCAATATTTGTTTGATTTATTCATGTAAATGTTTGTATCTTGTCTTCATAGTGCACACACACATATTCAGAATGGAAAACATTTGAACTAGTATAAAATATTTTTAAAACAAAATAAAAACAAGACACAGAACTTACATAATTAGATTATTTAGTGAACACAAAGAGGAACAGCAGATAGCATTTTATATTAAATAAATAATCTTAACTAGTCTGAACAAATTGGTAAAAGACTTCCAGAGAGGCTGTCAGCCTGGCTTCGCAAGGAACGAGGTTTAAATGTGGCCAGGTAGGAGCTCCTTTCCCTTTGTCCTCCCACCACAGCTAGGATATAGAAAAATGCCCCCTCTCAAATGTAGGATGCAGGTATGAGGGGAAATAAAACCCAAGGATTCTGGACAAGCCTTTTGGAACAGAGGAGGTTGTTATCTAGCAGTCAAAAATATGGAATATAGATTCCAAGGGTTACAAAGTATGTTCCTGGTCATTTTCATTTTGAGGAGATTTTGGGAGTAGGCCTAAAGAATGAAATGGGTGCCCTAGGGCAGTGATGGCAAACCTTTTAGAGACCGAGTGCCCAAACTGCAACCCAAAACCCACTTATTTATCGCAAAGTGCCAACACAGCAATTTAACCTGAATACTGAGGTTTTAGTTTAGAAAAAACAACTCATACATTAACTTCTTTTGTCTTAAAAGAAAAACACAATAACAGAGCTTTGAATGAAACAAAGAACTTTTTATTGAAAAGTAAAAGTTTGCATTTGGCATGCTTTTGAATCATTAATGTGATTTTTTTGCTGTTGTATGCATGCTGATAATTTGTCTAACCTTGGCTCATACTTTGTAAGTTTGAGAGTAACACATGCGGCACTCAGGTCCAAACAAAGTAAGGAAAGCAATCCCAAGTGCTTTCGTTGACTTAAAATTATTTGGCAGAGAATTCCACACTTTAAGAATTTCATTTTCAGAACTAACTGTGATGTCCTTTGACATCCTTCTATCTTCTCAAGTGTTTCATGCAGGTCATAGAATTTATTTTTCCAGATAGAGCTTTCTTGAAATTCCAATAGCTCCATTTCCAGATTTCCTAAATCTAACCAGTGTAAGCAGGAAAGATCTTCAAATTTGGCTCTATCTGGAGAAGTAAGAAAACGCAGGGTTGTCTCCATCTTATGGAACTGTAAAAATCTGTTACTAAAATTCACCTTTGCAGCTGCTACAATGCTAGAAAATTCCTTGTAGATTTCCTGATGGCTTGTAGGATTGTCTGCAAATGTTGTAGAATCTGTAAAAAACATGAGGTTGGTAAGCCAGGCCATATCAGTGAGCTGTGGATATTCCTGCCCTTTTTCATTCACAAACAGCCTAATTTCATCCAAGCAGGCTACAAATCTCTCCAGGACTTGTCCTCTGCTCAGCCACTGGACATTATTGTACATAAGTAAACATACTGTGCCTGAACCTCCTCAAAAAGTGCTTGAAACTGTCGAAAATTCAGAGCACGAGCCATGATGTAATTCACTATTTTTGTGACATCTTTAGGACATTGTCAAATTTTTTGCTGCTTTCCCTGGCACAAACAGCTTCTTGATGTATAATACAATGGAACTGACATTGATGTTTTGTTTCTTTAACAAAAAACTGTATGAAACCAGATGTTGCCCCAACCATAGAAGGTGCCCCATTACTAGTAATTGAAACCACTTTTTCTGGTCTTATGTCTTGTGACAAAAAAACCTCCATCACATCATTGTAGATATCTATCCCTTGTGTTCTTTCAGGCAAACACACCAGTTTCACCAGCTCTTCTCTCAGCATAACGCAAAATTACTGCTAGCCTTGCATGATTATTTATATCTGTGCTTTCATCCAAACACATGGAGTAACAGGCTGCCTTTCATAAGTCAGTGGTGAGCTGCCGACTAACATCACTTGCCATGCGCTGGACTAGATCTTTAACAGTATTTCTGCTAAGTGGCATCTCAGAGATGCGTTGAATAATTTTATCCTTGTTTGGGAAATCATGAAAAAGGGAATTACTCCCAGACAACATGGCCATTTTGATAATATCCCCATCAGAGAGGGGCTTACCATGTTTTGCTATGCACAGTGAAATTTGAAAACTGGCAGCTGTCAGATGATTGTTCTAGAAAGATAGTTACAAAAACTAAGATACTGGGAATGATATTTCCTCAATTTCCTTCAAGAAACTCTTTTCTTTCAGTTTCATCAAGTTTGGCAACACTTTTGTGGTTGGTGTCAAAGTGCCGTCTGACACTTGATGTGGAACACACAACACTTTCATTACACAGAATACATAATGCTTCCCCATTGCATTCAATCACTCCAAATGACTCTGTCCAGGCCTCTTGGAATGATCTTCCACTATCTGTTTTTGCTTTTTTTGCTGTACTCATTTTTGGGTGTTCAAGACTTGGAGTCTACAAAAACACAAAATTAAAAAAAAAATGAAGCACCCAATACCTGCTGGGCTCTCTCATTCCTGCTTATTTCCAGGTACGTGAGCACCAGCTTCTTCCTCACTGATGTCACTTCCTGTGCTGCTTCCCTCAGCCTGTGCTGTGCAGTGTAGAGTGCTGGCTGGCTGGGTGGCTGGCTGTATGAGCGGCTGGAACATAGGAACATAAGAACATAAGAAGAGCCCGCTGGATCAGGCCAATGGCCCATCTAGTCCAGCTCCTGTATCTCACAGTGGCCCACATCTATAATAAGTAGGTAGCACATACCCATCAGGGCTAGTAATCTGTGATGGACTTTTCTTCCAGAAATTTGTCCAATCCCCTCTTAAAGGCATCTAAGTTAGATGCCTTCACTACATCCTGTGGCAAGGATTACCACCGGTTAATTACATGCTGGGTAAGTTGTGTTCCTCTTTTATTGAGCAGGGGGAGAGTAACTGGTCCTCCACACCCCAGCAGTGTCTTTTCTGGTGGCTATCTGCTGGTGTTCTTTTGCTTCTTTTTACATTGTGAGTCCCTTAGGGATAGGGAGCAGTTAGAAAAGTGAAATATAAATACTGTCAATAATAGTAATACTGTGCAAGATTGCATTTATTTTTTATTAAGCCAGCAGTATCCTAGTTGGATGGCTGCATCATGCTGTATTTCATGAACACTCACAGCTATGTGAAATTCTGCATGCACTTCTTTTCCAAAAGGATTGGAGAAGCAATTCTGTGGTTTACTTTTAAGATCATATTAAAATTAGTTTTGTGTGATGTTCTTACAGATAAGCCTCCAGCGGGCAACAAGGCAGGGCCAGCGGCACGTGCAGAGCTGGCGCCGCAAAGCCCGCGCTGTGGCCCGAGTGCTCTGCTCTCCTCCAGTTCTACTCCCCTCCAGCTATGCCACGCTGTGAGCTATGCTCCCCTCCGACCTAGCTTCTCTCCAACCCCACCACGGGAATCACCTTTGCCACAGACTCAACAGGCTGCCATCTGCACTGCACCCTCACGTCGCATGTGAGCTGCCCGCCTTACCCCAGACAGGGGAGGGAGAAAGCGCTCCCATTGGGCTGCTGGGCAGAGGGGCGGGTGATGTGAGAAATGTCCTCAGGCACGCGTGGAGAGGGGGAGGGGAGCAGCCCGGCCCCGCATCCCTCTGGCTTTCTAGTAACAAACTCTGGCAAACTCTGTGCTGGGTGATGGCGCATGTGCCCACAGAGAGGGCTCTGAGTGCCCCCTCTGGCACGCGTGCCATAGGTTCGTCACCACTGCCCTAGGGCCTTTTCCCCTTCTGTAAGTTATCTTCAGCAGAAGTTATATAGTAGGGATGGGGGGGGGGAGAGGATTACTGAAGGGCATCCAAGGGGGTCGTTATAGATGAAGCCAACTTTTATGGCTCTAAGCCACAATAAAGATAAAGAAAGGTAGAGCTAAATGCATATAATTTGCTGCCCATCCTGCTGTCTTGTAAAGGTCCTTAGGCTATTTAGAAACATTTCATATGTGAAAAAAAATCTTGAAAAAAATTCAGTTATGTTGCAAGTAACTTAGTTCTCTTCTGAAACAAAAGATTCATAACATCCACATTTCTGTTATCCAATTAGATATAACAGGTGTAGAAAATGATGCCTCGTACTTCTCAAGACTTGAAAACAAAGGCTGTGAGCAACATTCAACTATCAAAAGGTTGTGATTTCTGCAGCAAAAAAAGAAAGAAAACATATGACCTTAGCCTTCTCAGATAAACACATTGGGAGAAATGCCACTTCCTAGGATCTGTATAATAATCTCGCCTGGCAGACTTTTTGCCTTTTTTATGACAGCTATCTGCCTTATATTTAGGTTCTTGAAAAAAAATAGTTTATTTTATAGCTTATTTTTTTTCAAAGGTAGCTGTTCTAAGTTGGTTGATTTTAACAATCCTTGGTCACAGGACTTCTCATCTTCTCTTATTTTTTTGCAGCAAAAGAAGATCTACTCTAATGCACATATAACCCACCCCAAAACACTTTGCAATTAGATGCAAATTATCCCAAATTAAATCAAATTTAGTTTTCTTCCAGCCTCCAGCCTCTTTTTTCTCTGATCCTTTTCTACTTATTGGATCTCCAACGTTCCATATGAAGGCCTGTTGTGAATTTTATTCAAAAATGCTGTGAATGTCCTATCTTACCCCTAATAGAAAGCAAATGGTGTATTGATATCTGTTGAAAATATAGGAAGTTATAAAATTCTCATTCATATCATTCTGCTTTCTTGTTACTTGTATGTTCTACACAATATAAAGTGCTAGGATCTTTAACAAGCACTAGAACACATTTATAAGTATCATAAAATTGTGTTTGTTATGTTGTTTTCTCTGAGTGAAGGTTTATACAAAGAAAACTCTGAAGTATTGTAAAGAAATTGCTGCCTGTATGAAAATAATATTTTTTCACCAAGAACTACATAAGCATGCTTATTTGGAATTACATTCACTTGATCTTTGCTTTTGGTAAGACAGTATTCATAGATTTGCAGCCCATTTATTTTGGGCAGGACATATCAATTCATTCTGCAGCATATTTCACTGATGATTGCTCTTCTGCTGAGCTGTGTTTTGTATACATGTATAGAACAAATGGCTGTAGAGAAGCAAAAAATGCTTTTGAGACTCAGATCTCGAATCTCTGAACTCCAGTTGGAGTTCAGAAGATTTTCATCTGGCTTAACTGATACCACAACAGCTGTTTTTCATTCTATAATTTCTGAAAACCAATGGATTGCACGTCTCAGTTATACATACTTTTAAAAAGCTGAAGGATCAACAAAAAAAATTTCCCACCTGTCACAAGGGGATGAGTTGATAAATGAAAAGATGAAAAATTAGATAATTCCATTTGACAATTCAGCTTTTTCCAGCCACTCTGGGTCTATCGAATAGTCTAAACAGCTGGTTTGCAAATCAAATTTAGATTTTTTCCCGATTAGGTACTAAATGCCATCCCTAAAGAACTATCCCTTGTACTAAACAGTAATGCCTAAATCAGGGTGGGAATTACAAAATCCCAACTGAGTACTGAGCCAAATACTAGAGAGAAGAAAATGAGCAGCAACAGAAATAGAATTTATAAGTAAAAACAAAGAAATTAGGAAGATGCAGTGCTCTTTGAACAAATATTGAGATCACAGAAAGCAAACAGAACAAAGTTGAAAACTTAATAGGGGTTGATACGTATACGTATTTGATGAGCATGAATGACATTCGTAAAATAAAATTTATGATTAAACTATAACAATTTGAAAGTATGTCTTCCCTAGAAAGAGAAAGAGGCTTTCTAGAAATAGATGACTACACTTTTACAGATGTAAATCAAAACAATGAGGGATATCAACTGTTCCGCATCTACTACAAGTCTATTTCTGCTAAAACATAAACTAACAAACATTTTAAAAATGCTGTTAATGATAATTTTATATCTTAGTAAATGAAAGAAGGAATTGGAGGGAAGGTGCTATCTTGGATTTAACCCTGGCTAATTGTGAAAAACAATGAATTCATGATTCCTGGAGCTATGAAAAACTGAATTGAGTTGGATATGTACCTATGTTTTAGGAAAACTCATTTATCCCATAATGTTTAGGCTTTTTAGACTCACTGTTGTGCTGCAAGACTAATATTGCTATCCATCCATCCATCCATCCATCCATCCATCCATCCATCCATCCATCCATCCACATAAATAGCAATATTATTTGGGTCTGTTGCAGCAAAAAAGCAATAGGTCTTACGGCATCTTTATTTTTATATCTATGCATAATTCTTGGGTATTGCCCATCCAGATTGTCAATAAAATATCTTCCACACTCTTAAATGAGAACTTGTTTGCTAAGTTCTCTTTTGTCATAAATGTAACAATAAGCAAAACCTATAGAGAAAAGCATTTAAAAACTTGGTATTTTAAAATGAGGACTTATTTATGATATATGAATAGTTGTCTTGTTTTACATTAGTCCACCTCCTCACCACTCAGGTAAAGTTTATTTATTTATGTTATGCTGAATTTTGGTTGGATGTTACTGGTTATGATATTTACTATCATACCTCTATTTTCTGATATTAAACCTGACTGGCGATATTTGTTTTTAGCTTTGTTTTATTGGGAGTTTTCTTCTGTAAAATTAAGTTGTAATTTTGCCTCCTGCTTTTGGAAAGCAGTGTTAGGAGATAACTGAGTTTAAAATTTAAAGCCAGATCATGCCTTCAGTCAGAGGTTTTAATGTGCCACTTTTTTCTTTCTCTCTCTCTCCCTGTCTCCAGTAGTCAAATTGTCCAAAGTAAATATTACTAGAAACATTCATGGTACTGTTGCTAGATAAAGATATACTCACAGCAGCCCCATATTCAAAGCATATAAAAGTCTGTCTTGGCAATCAAGGTCCACATTCAGATCCAGGCAAAAGCTGGAATTTCCAGGTAAAGAAGCAAGCCTTAAAGCACTGGCTAGGCTAACTCCTGTGTAGAACTGTTCTAATACTTTATTGCTCTTAGTATATGCTCTCAGACTGAGGGCTTGTGCTAAAAGTCTCCAGCCTCCAAACAAGAGGAACTGGCATTGGTATTGATCAGTGTTGATTGTCTGATTAATTAACATGGGAACAAAAGCCTACATCCAAGAAGAATATTGCTCCTCAGATGCCTCTTTCCTCTTGGTTTTTAATGCATTGTTATTGATACTTGTGGATACAGATAGTCAGTGGTGGGATTCAGCCGGTTCGCACCACTTTGGCAGAACTGGTAACTAATTTTTTGTTGCCCAGGCCCAGAATGGACTTCCGGAAGCGGCATCCACACAGAGAACCGGTTGTTCACATATTTGAATCCCACCACTGCAGATAGTACTCGACTTATGACCACAATTGAGCTCAAAATTTCTGTGGTGAGTGAGACATTAATTAAGTGAGTTTTGCCCCATTTTACAATCTTTCTTGCCACATTTGTTAAATGAATCACTGCAGTTGTTAAGTTACTAAAACAATTGTTACATGAATCTGGCTTCCCCATTGACTTTGCTTATCATAAGGTTGCGAAAGATGATCACATTACCCTGAGACATTGCAACCATCATAAATATGAGCCAGTTGCCAAGAGTGAATTTTGATCACGTGACCACTGGGAAGTTGCAATGGTCATAAGTGTGAACAATGGTCACAAGTCACTTTTTTCAGTGCCATTGTAACTTTGAACTCTTGTAAGTTGAGGACTACCTGTACTTGTTTCTATATTGAAATTAAAAACTGTCAGTGCAAAGTTAAGCTGGTTTTGCTGTGATGTTGATTCTAAGGCCTGGTTGCCAGATTCTGGCCTATTGGTGCCATGTGAAAGTTTCTGGTCTTCTTCTTTTTCTTGGAAGAGGATCCATTTAAGAAGGCCCTGATGGGAAGATGGAGTTTAAAAATACACTTTCAGGAGTTTTCATTGAAATGAATGGGGCAAGTATGGTGCTTTAATTTCAATTTAATGAAGAGAAGATTCTTTTAGCATTTAGACTGCTGCTAAAACATTGAGAAAAATAATAGTAAATAATTTTAAATGAAAGTGAAGTTTGTGTACAGTCTTGTATCTTTTGTTCTTATTATCATCCTGGTGGGATTTTTAGACTTTTGCATTGCTTTGAAAAACATCGCTATATTCTTAACCATTTATGTTAATGAAAAACTGACATCCCCCCTCTACCACAAACAGTATAGCTTTATCACTGCACCGTCACCTCTCTTAAAATCTATTGTTTGTCCTTAACTACAATGAGGATGTGCCACCACTCTTTCTCTCTCTCTCTCTCCTGCCCCCCAAATTTTAAACCTTGAGGATATAACTTTACTGTGGTTTGTACAGGATTTTCTCTATTATAGCATGTCCCCATAATTTGTCCTAGTGTCAGTTGCTTTCTTGCATTTCTCTGTACATCTTATTTCAAACCAGAAATGTGGACTTAGTTTCTATTGGCACATCAGATATAATTTCATGATCATGATACACTAGATACATAACAAGAGGCATTTGATTGTCCGGGTAGTTAAAACTTAAAAGTGTTCAGTTGATGGAAGTGAGCATGGATTCCTCACCTACAGTAGGGAATCACAGCATTCTCTGACAAACCTAATTCTGCTGTGAATACATTTCACAAACATGCAGCTAAGTTGGTTTCTTTTGTCAAGGGGTTTGTTAAGCATTAGCTAAAGAATGCCATGGTCCAGCCTGCTCGGTATGAAACCTAATTCTTCCCCTTTCTGGAGCCATGGCATGGGGTGTTTAATTTTTCTCTCTCGGTAGGGCTGCAGACCCTCCAGTACTCCAGCCAAAAAAATCACTCATAGTTTAGCAGGCTTAACCCCAACCCGGTTGCCAAGCAGTAAAATGAACACTTGTCTACCACTGCGTAGGGATGGGAGGTGGGGGCTGTGATGAGAGGCAGAGAAAAGGACTTTGCCCACAACATCAAAAACAAGTTCCCTTTTCAAACGATGGTTGACAATGAAGATATTTTATTTATAGAAAAAAAAACATAAAGATTTAAAAGACTGAACTTTTAATGGTAAAACTCAGAATTTTCTATTGAAGAATTAATTGAAGTAAATAAACACCATCTGATAGGACCTGATAGGAATTGCTTAAAAGGGCTCTTTCTATTTTAGAAAAAAAAAACTATACAAATGACTAAACCTCACCAGAAATTGTACAGCTTCTTTGTCCATCCTGAGATTAGGACTATTTTAAGAAAAACAGTGTCCTCATATGTTTGCACTATAAGTGATGAACATCTGCTGGTGGCAGATACTGTTGGAAGTTGAAGCATCGTGGGTGTGCAATCAAGCATTCCTGAGAGTAGGACCCTGACCTGATAGGTGAGGCAAGTTTTACAGTTATGATAGGAAGATTTATTTACAGGAAGGACCTTATAGATAGCATCCAAGAACACATGCATGCCTAGGAAGAAATGCAAAAGGAAGTGACCTCAGATTGCCAGTCTCTTAGACAAAGAGCAGGCAAGTCATATCCAAGAAACGGCACACAGAGTAAATCCTTCTCTGTCTTCTACTGCCCCTTTGTGGTAAGTAGACTATGAACTTTATGTCAAGGTTCTGACTAACGAACCCAACCAAGCAAGCACCATCGAGATGATCTGATCTCTTAATGCAAAACTTTATTGAGTACATCATTTTAGCACAAATGAAGCAAACCCAGCTCTGGTTAATTCCCGCGCAAACCACTATAATTAAAATATAGAATTCTCCCTCCCCATATTAGTGCAGGTCACATGATCCAATCGGGTCCCAAATTATTGTTATGAGAAAGTGTCTTTGTGGGTTTGCAAACACCTGCTGAAATGTCCTTGGTTCATATGGGCTGACTTCTTGTTTTCTGGAGCTTGCATTCCCTTCCCTCTCCTCCCCCCTAGTGCATTAGCAAGCTGAGAAGCAATAATGATGGCAACCTTACACTCGCGCTTCGAGCTTGACACTTTAATTTGAATATTTGAAAAATACTGTGTACCTTCTCTGACCTATTCATATAATTATATAAACAAACTGTATATATCAGATAATGTGCATTTAATCAGGAATTTTCAAAGAACTTATTTTGAGTTTTTGAATTTTTGGACCAAGCTTACACAAGTAAAGTTAATGTAATCATAGGGACTATACAGTCCTAGTGAATGTTTGTTAGGACAAATGTAGAATGTGATCCTGTGCCTCCATTCCAGTGGTCACTATATATTCTTTAAATATCTGAAGAGTCAGAGACTAGAAACTGAATTCTAGTGTGTTCCTCTTCTACAGTGGTACCTTGGTACTCAAGTGCTTTGAAACTCATTGATTCTGGTACTTGTTTTGTCCTGGTACTCATCGTTTGTTTGGTACTCAATGCATAAGCTAGAACTTGTCGGTGTTGGCTGCCTTGTGACTCACTACATTATTTCTTAGGGGGAAAAATTGTTTAGTACTCATCATTTTTGATACTCATTGTGCCTCCCAGAACTAATTAACAATGAGGTACCACTGTATATCCATTTTCTTTTCCAAAACCAATGGAGGATGAAAAGATGCATTTCACTCTTAAGTATTGCATGTAGTGGGAAGGGATTAAATAAGTTTCTAATTCAATGGAAATGCTTTTAGCCCAGTTGAAACTATCCAAAATTGTTCAGCTGCACAATATTAATATCATTTCTCATTGGGCCCTGCATTTATAAGGAAGAATAAGGTTCAGAATTTAACATAATACACGATGTAGAAAAGGTATATTGAATACTTCCTCATTTTGTCATGATAGAATTTCAATTGTGCATGAATGAAAGAAAATGTTTATTGTGTGATCAATCATTGCATGGAATTTATTGCTTCAAGATGATTTTCAAAAAGAGTTAGATAAATTCATGGAGGAGGTCAGTTCTGTCAATGGTAATAAACCACAATAATTAAAAATAAAGAACTTCCATGCCTATAGATCGATACAACACTAAAGTATATCTGCAGGAGAAGGAGGGGAGATAAAATGGAGTGAATCATGCCAGCCTGCTTGTAGGACAGCTCATTTTAATGCTGTTTTGTTAAGCAAAAACAACAATTTTTTCCTTATAAATAGAAAGCAAATATTTTAATAAAAGGGTGAATTTAAAATGTGACATTGTACTCTTCTGTTGCAGTCCATTCTATTATTTGATATACTATTGCCTCTTGCAGGTAATCAATAATGGCAAACTGAATTTCTGCTTCAATGTATGGTATGTGAAGAGGCTGTAACTGAGTAAACATGTGGAGGAAGAAGATGAAAAAAAATGTATGTGATGTTTGGAATGCAGCTCCTTTTCCCCCTCCAATGACCTCTTTTAAATTTTTCAAAAGAAATAAAGTATATCTACCAGTTCCAGGCTAGAGATTTCTACTTTGCAGGAGGGGGTTGAATTGAGACAATGTGGTTCCAGGAGTGTAAAGTCTTTCACTTCTTTTCTCGGTATATTCCTATCCACTTCCACCAAAACTGAAGTAATGATGAGCATAGAATTCTCCAGTGATCATGAATTTCCTTTATCTCAAGGGTGGAGAGGGAAATCTGCAGTCTCGTGTCCTTCAGCTGCCCTTTTACAGAGCCTAAGAATCTTTCCTTAGTTTTAAAGAAAATATATGTATAAAAACATGTGGAGTCTTCTCAAATCATGTCCAAGGCTATATTTAGAATATAGCAGCCCCATTTTATTCTGATGACCTTCACTGGTCTTCTGATACTTTGTTTTACTTATTTATTAAATTTATATGCCGCCCATCTCACTGTTACATGATTCTGGATGACTTACAATATGATAAAATGCAAATACAAAACAAAACATTAAGTATTAAAATGAACAAAAATTAGATAAGTTTAAAACTAGAATACAATGGTTTTCCTAGTTCAATAGCCACCTTCAATATGGCACACTCCCACAGGGCCCCAGGCCAATTGGCAGAGCCAGATCTTGAAACCCTTTTGGAAGACCAAGAGGGCGAGGGCTGATATCTCCTCCAGGGATACAATGTTCCTGTCATCCCCTTTCCTGGATGTTTTCTGAATTCTGAAATACAGACTACAACGAAAATAATAAACAATGCATGGTGATAATGGCAGCTACTATGTTCTTATTTCTGGTACAAGAAGTGGGGTCTTCTAAAGGCTAAGCTGCTATAATTTTAAACAATGCTGAAAGAGTAGCCTTGCCCTTTTCTTCTCTGTATATGGATGCTTGCTGGCTTTCCAGAGTCTTTCTGATGACTGCCTCAATGACACCCCTTCCAAGGTGGCCAGACAGAGTTATTCCACCCTTTTAAAAATGCGAGAAAGGATGTATAAATAATAAAACAAATAAGACTCTATAAGAAACTGCACTATGGAATTAAAAACTATATTATTTTTGAGATCTTAAGAGCTTATCCTTTGGAGAACTCTTCTTAGTTTGGCTATATAGCTCATTTGTTTGTTTATATTGTAGTTTAATTTTTTCATTCTTGTGATATTTTTGAAACCAAAAGAATAGCTGCATCATCTGCATACAGAAGAATTGGAACTGGACGATGAGAGAAGGATGGAGGACGGAGGACGGAATTGGCAAAACCTAAAACAATATTGTTAATGTAAAGATTGAATAATGGGGGTGGACTAATATACAGGTAGTCCTCGAAATATAACTGTAATGGAGTCTGTCTATTATGATTACATGTTGTGATGGTCATTGGGTGAGGTACCTCACCTAACGATTCCACCATCTCTGCTCTCCCCAATGAATCATTAAACGAACACCCAAGTCATTAAGTGGAGCACAGGGTGCCTCCACCACCCTCAGAGATGGCCGATGCTCCACTTCCCATTCCTTGTGTCCCCTCCAGACCTTAGGCCTAATTCCCACCACCCCACAGGCCAAACATTCTCCTCCTCACTTATCTTTTGAAGAGCTCCAAGGCCTTCCAGAGAGATGGAATGGATTGCTTTTTTGCACGGCTGCATGGTGCAATTTTGGAATCAGTCATCATTTTGTCCTCCTCACAAAATGGCAGCCATGTTTGGGTCGCTGCCAGTGGCCTGGGGGCAAACTGCTTTTTTTGCTACTTTAACAAAGTCTGCACAGTACTGCAGAAGCTTTTGCAGAGCTGTGCAGACCTTGTAAAGGCAGCAAAACAATGTAGTTTGTCTCAGCCGTTATTCTGTCCCAGCCCACAAGCATGCAGGACAAAATGGCAGCCATATTTGAGTTGCCTCTCTGCGCCCCAAGGCCAGAGAGCTTCAAAATTTGTTGCAATGGGCGGGTGGGAAGCAGACACAAGGATGTTGGGTCCTGGTGTGGTGAGATGGGGAAAGACAGGTGACAGATGCTGCATTGTCCTTGTGGTCAGTCATAAGGGCGAATGACTGCAGGGGTGCTGTAGCCATCATAATCTTGAAACGGTCATATGTAATTTGGGAGTGTCTGTTGTAACTCTGTTCCTCAAGTGATCTATTGTATCATGAGGATTATCAATATATCCTTGCTTAACCCCTCCATGAATGAGGATAAGCTCCGTTAGATCATCAAAATTAGTACTTTAACCTGTGTAGTGATATTGCAGTGTAACCGAATAATCAATTTAAGCAGCTGATGATCGATCAATGAGTTAGCTAGTTTCTTCCAAAGATTTTCTCAGGGAATGTAGTCAAAAGCCATCTTATTAATGGCACTCAAAATTACATCCAACCTACCAGTTGGGAGATCTGAACCTTGATTTGATAAAGAATGTGCCTTGCTTAAAACTCAGGTAATGCAGGCATATAAAACAGCATGTTTAGCCAGTAATCTCTAGCTGTGTGAATTCTGTTATGAGCATGAAAAGAGATATCAGAACTACACATCATATATATACACATATTTATACATACATACTGTATACATGGATAAGAGAGTCAAAGTAATAAAAGCATAGCTTCTTATTATGTCTTCAGTGGTAGACATAATTGAAGAAGCTTCTTGGATGAGGAGTGAAACATCTTCAAGGAAAATCTTTGAATTCCCTGAAGATGTTTCGCTCCTCATCCAAGAAGCTTCTTCAGTTATGTCTACCTCTTAAAAAAGCACCTTTGGGAAAACCATAACTTGGATGATGATTGAGAATTTCCACAGACATTTAATAAAAACATGCTATTTTTAGTCTACTTTATTTTCCTTAGCCTTTTATGCTTAAATTGTGGGCCCTATGGATATTGCTGAAAATGTAAGGTGCATTGAGTCCACAGGATAGAGACTGCCTGCTTTTGGCCTGGAAAAAACAGCAGTTGTTTCACAAAAAACAATTTCTTCTCTTTTCTTCCCCATTTGGATACAAAAAACACTACATGTCCTTTGAGAGCTAGAGTCATGGTTCATGGAGTTGTGGGAGCATTTTTTTAGTTTCCTACACCCATATTTATTATAGCATTGCTGCCTTGTACTAGAGAGGATTATTGCCAAAATGTTGTTGACATGATAATCATGATACAGGCAATTCAAAATTAATGCTCAATACAAAGGCCTTTAAAAAATCAAATTAACTCTCCATACACCTGATCAAATGTAACTCCCTGAGCTGATCAAGAGCGCTGTTAGATTTGGTCATAGCCAGTTATTTCTATTTGATCAAATATTCTTGCTGTCTTGTCTTCTTTTCATTTAATTCTGAAATCAGTGTGGACAAGAATTCATCCATATGGATGAACTCTCTGGAGTACAAGTGAATACATGAAAAAAGCATGCATGTTGTGTTGTGGGTTTCACTGTTTTTTTTGCTGGATCTCCACAATCTTTTCTTGTAGAATAGAATAAATGGAATAAATAACAGAGTTGGAAGGGACCTTGTAGGTCATCTAGTCCAACTCCCTGCCCAAGCAGGAGTCCCTACACCATTTATGACAGGTGGCAGCCCAGTCTCTTCTTGAAAGCCTCCAGTGATGAAGCACCAACAACATCTGAAGGCAAGCTGTTGCATTGGTTGATTGTTCTCACTGTCAGGAAATTTCTCCTTATTTCCAGGTTGAATCTCTCCTTGATCAGTTTCCATCTGTTATTCCTTGTCAGGTGCTTTGGAAAATAGGTTGACCCCCTGCTCTCTACGACAGCCCCTCAAATATTGGAACACTGCTGTCATGTCTCCCCTGGTCCTTCTCTTCACTAGCCATGCCCAGTTCTTTTAACCATTCTTCATATGTTTAGTGTCATCTGCAAATTTGATAAGTTCCCCTTCTATTCCCTCATCTAAGTAATTTATGAAGATGTTGAAGAGTACTGGGCCTAGGACAGAACCTTATGGTTCCCCACTGCTTACTTCCCTCCATGTAAATGTAGTACCATTAAGGACTATTCTTTGAGTGCGGGTTGTCAGCCAGTTAAAAATCTATCTGATGATAATGCTGTCTATCCCACTTTTTAAAAAGTTTTCCAAGAAGTAGGTTGTGGTCTACTTTGTCAAATGCCTTGCTGAAGTCCAAGTATACCACAGCCAGAGCATTCCGCTGGTCCACCAATTTAGTCACCTGATCAAAGAATGAAATAAGATTGGTTTGGCATGATCTGTTTTTAACAAACCCGTGCTGCTTCTAGTTATAACTTTGCTTGTTTCTAGATGTTCGCAGATCTGTGTTTTGATGATCTTTTCCAGTATCTTCCCAGGTATTGATGTTAGGCTGATTGGTCTGTAGTTCCCTGGGTCTGCTTTTTTCCCTTTTTTGAAGATGGGAACCACATCAGCTCTTTTCCAATCCTCAGGTTTTTGAAAGATATAGTACAGTGGTTCTGAGATGGCAATTGCCAGCTCCTCCAGCTCATTTTGAAAAATAGGGCACTTGGTAACAACAGCAAGTGTTTGCAATTAGCTTTGCCATATGGTAGGGTTTGTGTTCGGCATCTTCCAGGCAGAATAGGAGTCAAATATCTGGCATAGCACAATATCCAGTGTGATGTTAGCTCATTTTACAAAAACCACACAGTTATCAGAATTAAATGGTGATCCAAAAAGTCAACAGAGGAATCTGCCATCCACCTGTAGAGCAAGATCTTTCTAATACTCTGTTATAAAGCAGCTCATTGTAGGATCTGTTGCTGGATTTTACCTCCCCTCCTCTGATTATCCATGGCTAGAACTGCAAGATTTTTCTTTTCTTTCTGCTTGGCTGTCTTTGGGATGCAGCTTAGTTCACTGCCGTGAGGCTGCTGTCTTTTCATTTCTGTTTTTATTCTAAAATAGCCACTTAAAGTCCATTTCTCAGAAACTAGTTTCTATAATAATAAACAATAGAAATGAAAGAATAAAACAATCAAAATTCAAAGGTGGGGATGTGCCATCTCTTTGGTGCAACATAATTATTACTAATGTATTGATCAAACTTTTAAAATCAGTTTGGGAGGTGTAAGAATATTTGCTCCCCTCCACCTTTATGTGCAAGCATGTGGTGAATTCTAACATTGTTTAAAAATCATAAAACAATTGAGGTTTTTGATACCCTTCACCCAACAATAAAGATGTCATGGAAATGTATTTACTAATGTTGTCTAAAATTTGTTTTGGTGGATTGTTTCCCCTCCCCCTCTCACCAGCTGGTAAGAAAACATTGTCATGATTCCGATAGATGAGGCCAAAAGAAAATAAGAACTCTGAGGCATTTGCTTTCCTCAAAGAACAATTTTAATGGCTACATAATATCAGCACGAACAAAGATGAAACCAAGACTGGAAGTTCCCCCCCCAAAGGTTACAAAGTAAAAGTTAAACTCCCCACTCACTAAATATGTAATAAACCACATTCTCCAATTAACACCTTTGGCGGGCTCTCTAACGGTAATTCTAGCCTGCCAAACACTTGAGCGATTTGACCTTGGTTCCCATAAGAAAGTTATTGTTTTGTCTGGAACAGAAGAATGCATTTTCCCTCCCCCCAAAGTTGTGGCAAGCCGAAAAACAAAGAAGAAAGATGGCTGTGACCAAAAGTAGTTTTGTAGGTGTGACAAACATCCAGCAACCACTCCCTTTAATACAAGGCTGGAGGAAGAGGTAAATTATGTCAGATGGCTAGTCTAGTAAGTATACAGATATCTGTAAAAAATTGCTCTGCTTTGGTACAAGTATTCTTCATGGGTTCATCAACTGATAATTGTATGAAATACTTATGCCAGAGATTGGCTTGGTTCTTTCAAATTGGCCTCTCCCATTGAAAGACCCACACTCTTCCCATTGATCAAAGCAAAAGGCCTCTGGAAAAAAAGTCCTTGGGGACTGAAAGAGAGGGGGATGCCCACCCTCTATAGGGTGGCCAATAGGTGCTCTGAGGATCATAACCCCTTAAATATTTGACTCTGACGCTAATCAAAAGTTGGTGATGAACATCAGAATTGCCATGGCTTGTAGTTACTTAAAAGGAAAAAAGTGACTAATACTGTAAAGGAGAACTTTAGGCTGTCCCAGGAATGTGTTGCGGATGAGATGTAGGCAATGTCATGATTCAGAAGGGTATGGAAGAAAAAAAGATGTTGCCAGAGCATGTATATATTAGGAATGCCAATAATTTCCCAAACAACAAAATGGAAATTCAAACACTTCCTGTACTGTATTTCATTGCCAATGCAAGGAGGGCTTACCACTGTAAAGTATACTACAATTGCAGTAGAAGCCATCAAGACCAGGCTCCCAACGGATTGCCTAAGTCAGTGGTGGCGAACCTATGGCACGCGTGCCAGAGGCGGCACTCAGGGCCCTCTCTGTGGGCACACATACCATGCCCCGGAGATGGTGAGGGACTGGCCCCCACCGCCCTGGCCCCGCCCACCCAGTCTGTCATGACCACCGCAGCCACGCCCATCCGGCACCCGGTGATAAATAAGTGGGTTTGGGGTTGCAGTTTGGGCACTGGGTCTCTAAAAGGTTCGCCATCACTGGCCTAAGTGATCAACATAATCTAGGCACAATTCTGACCTATCTGCTTTTGACTTTTTATGTGACAGGATTTTTGCAGTGAAGTGCAACAACTGTTTGGAAGCAATTACACCCAGTGAGTTTGTTATGCGAGCTCAGAAAAGTGTGTACCATGTAGGCTGCTTCTGCTGTTGTGTCTGTGAGAAACAGCTTCAGAAGGGAGATGAATTTGTCCTTAAGGATAGCCAACTGCTGTGCAGGAATGACTATGAGAAGGAACGTGAAAGGCTCAGCATTGGAAGCCCAGCCCCATCGGATTCTGGTAAGGCAGAACCATTTATTTTGCTGGAAGCCATTGATGAGGCAGCAACATTTCTTGTTAGTATCATGATATTTATAAGGTTTTAATATTTTCCAGAAATAGCTGTCCCTGAGGTTAAAGAACTCACAACAATATAAAAGTATGTTTTATTAAGATGTTCATATTATTCCAATAGTTTGAGGAAAGGCAACAATACTTAAAAGTAATAAACCCAAGGAATAAAATTTACTTATTTTATCTCACCTTATTTTTTATATAAATAACTCAAGGCAGCAAACATACCTATACTCCTTCATCCTCCTACTTTCCCCACTGCAACCCTGTAAAGTAGGTTGGGCTGAAAGGGAGGGATTGGCTCAAAATCATCCAACTGGTTTTCATGCCTAAGGTGTGATTAAAATTAAAGTATGATTAATTCTTTATCTGCTTAATCCATCAGTAATTCCAAACATTCTACAATGGATCCAGATGTGGCTGGTAATAAAGCAAATAACATTCCTGCCGCCTTTTTCTTTCTTTCTGTTATTGCCAGCATATACTACTTGTGTACAGTTTGTCAGAATTTTTGCTCTTAGCTCTGATCTTATAAGCAAGACATCAGTTCCTTGAGGTCACATTTCTAGAGGGAAAGAAGTTACCAGAGATAGCTGAAATAACCTTTTTGATTGCTTTTTTCTTCCTTACCACCTCTCAAAATCATCTTCACTTTTTGTAATGAGCAAAATATGTAAACATCAAGTTTACATGGCCAGTTGGTATAGCAGTTACAAAGTTGGACAATGATTTTGGAGACTAGGTTCACTTTTATGCTCAAACATGAAAGCTCACAATGTAATTTTGGGCCAGTCACCTAATTTTGGATAAGATGAATGGAAGTAATCACAAACTGGTTTGAACTTGTGAAAAAGAAATAATGACAGAGTTGGAAGAGACCTTAGAGTCTTCTAGTTCTACCCGCTTCTCAAGCAGGAGACCCTATAACATTTCAGACAAGTGGTTGTCTAGTCTCTTCTTAAAAATCTCCAATGATGGAGCACTGACAAGGTCTGAAGGCAAGCGATTCCACTGACTGATTGTTCTCACTGTCAGAAAATTTCTCCTTATTTGATGATTAATTTCCATCCATTGCTTCTTGTCCTGCCTTCAGGTGCTTTGGAGAATAGGTTGACCCCCTCTTCTTTGTGGAACCCCTTAGATATTGGACAACTACTGTCATTCCACTCCTAGTACTTCTTTTCTCCCCCCCCTTTTTAAAGTTTTATTAATTTTTAAGAATTACAAACTTTAGAGCTTAGTAAACAACACGTTGTGTGGGTTCACATATTTAACATTAATTTATTCAATATAAATCTATTCAGTACTGTACAATCCAGTATTTTTTTCCTGATCCTCCTTTCTTCCCCATATTTTTCCATTTCCCCCTTATTACACAGTTACAATTCTTGGTACTATTGGTGTATCAAAGTTATATATAAACATCTTCATCATATTTTACTAATATTATACAAATAACAATAATATCAATTCATAAATCATTATCCTGTTTTTCGTGCTCTTGTTAAAGTTTGATTTCCTATCAATATTTAAAGTATCTTTGTCAGTTAAGATTTTCTCAATATTAATTACATTTATATAGCTAAAAAATTTATTCATACCAATCCTCTTATTTTCATATTTCCCATATCAAAAGAAGAAAAAAAAATGCTATCTTAATTCTAAATCATATCTTTCATTATAAAAGTCTAATTATATCTAAGGGTCATCCATTCTTTTAATCATATTCTAACAAGTATTTAAACATATGAAGCCCCCTCTAATAGGTCAAATCTTCTATTTTTTAAATCTAACTCTCGCTTTCTTTCTTTCTTTGCCAAGTAGCTTTCCAAGCCAAGGCAATTAAATCGCCCAGGAATTTTCTTTCTATTTTTATGAAAGTTGCTTGGCATGAGGAAGACAATTTAGGTAGGGTATTTTTTGGTGGGGAATTCCGCCCATTTATGATCCTTAAGCAACTCCCACCTTCCTTCTCCCTCAATTTCTCCCCTCATCCTTTGTCTCCCAAATTGTAACATTTCCCCTATTCCATCCCCCAAAATCTTCTTCTGTGTCATCAGGTGCATCTTGCAGACTTAAAGGGTAAAGGGTCTTTTGCATTTTCATTGTTATTTGTTCATACTTTGTAGTTGTTGTCTGGGAACTTTCTAGTTGTAGATTTAATTTGGAGATTTGCTCATTTATATTATCTAAATTATTTTTAGTCTCATTATGGTTTCTTTTTATGTTCTCTTTGTATGCAACAATTGTTTGGTGAGTTAGTTGTAGCGTAGAGTATATTTCCTTCTGAAAGGTGTTTGTTTTTTCTTGAGGCATCATTCCTGGAGATCCTCTAATATCACCAGTCTCAGTAAGAGTAGAACAAAGTTTCCTCTAGCTTTCTGGTCTTTATATGTAGCCTTTATAATCCAATAGATTCCAGAATACAGGTCTAGTCCCAAAAGCAATATTTTATACTGATCCTTTATCTCAGGCATCCAAAAATTGTCAGTTAGGCAAGGTTATAATCCACAATGTTCAAAGTGTTCAACCTCCCTGAAAACAGCTCAAAAGTCGCTCCCAGCCAGATGTAATCAAAGGTTAAATTTTTCTTTCTCTCCCACTAGCTCTTGAGATTAAAAGTCCAAGCTTAGTAGGTGTTTATAGTCCAAAAAGGTCAAGGTGATAAGTATGCCAAAATATTTCCCTTTATTGCCAGCTATTCTCCCTTAAGCTAGGAGTTATCAAGCAGCCAGGAAGCTAGTTATAGTGCTGTACTCAAATCCATCACTAGATGTCATTCAAAATCTATTTTTCACTCTTAAGACAAAGGATTGATTTCTTATATTTCACCTCAATGTTTTTTTTCCAAAGAGAAAATCTTAACAATTAGCTCAGTTCCCAAATTTCAAAAGTGTAGCTTTATGTTACTTCCACTTCAATATTGTGTATTTCTGTCCCCCATAGAAATTAAAACACTGCTTCCGTTCACATTCGGAGGTTGTTAGCTTCTTGGGAGCCTTTCCCAGGAAATTCAGTTGTAAAATAGTAAAGAAAGGATCAATATTCTCACCCAGTTCCAAACATGCTTTTTACGATGTGTTAATTGGTGCTTTTCTTCTTTGGTTGTCAGCAGCTAATGGCTGGCCATAGGAATGTAGCCAGTCTTTCCTCTGTCGGTTTGGAGGGCTTTTCTCGGATCAAACGGAAAGACCACCATCTCTCTTGTGATCGACGAGACACCCCTCTTTCTTCATCGCCTCTTTGGGGAAACTTTAGGCCCTTTTTAGAGCCCCCAGCAGGTTGAAATCGGGCGCAGAAGGCAGAGCCCTGCCTTCCTGCGTCTGTCTCGCCACAACGCAAAACTGGAAGTCCCTAGTACTTCTTTTCACTAGACTTGACATATCCAATTCCTGCAACTGTTCTTCATATGTTTTAGCCTCCCTAATCATCTTTGTTGCTCTTCTCTGCACTCTTTCTAGAGTCTCAATATCTTTTCTATATTATGGTGATCGAAACTGGATGCAATATTCCAATTGTGGACTTACCAAGGCTTTATAAAGCAGTTCTAAAACGTCACGTGATCTTGATTCTGTTAATGCTGCCAATTAGCAGCTACATCTCACTGCGGGTTCATATTTAAATGGTTGTCCACTAGGACTCCTAGATCCCTCCTACAATTACTGCTGTTGAGTTCGGTACCACCTATTCTATACTTATACATTTGGGTTTTTTTGCCTAACAGTAAAACCTTACTTTTCTCACCTTGAATTTCATTTTGTGGAATAGGACCCAGTGTTCAAGTCTGTTGAGATTTTCTGGATCTTGAGCCTATCTTCTGGAGTGATGGCTATTCCTCCTAACTTGGTGTGTCTGCAAATTTGATGAGTTTCCTTTTCCCCTCTCATCTAAATTGTTTATGAAGATGTTGAAGAATACTGGGCCTAAGACAGAACCTTGAGGTACTCCACTGCATACGTCCCTCTATATAGATGCAGTTCCATTGAGGACCACAGGTTGAGTGCGGTTGCTCAGCCAGTTATGAATCCATCTGGGGGTGATGCTGTCGAAGCCACATTTTCTATTTTACCAAGTAGTAGGTTATAGTCTATTTTACCAAATGACTTACCGAAATCCACAGCATTTCTCTGGTTCACTAATTCAGTCACTTTGTCAAAAAATGTAATGATTTGTTTGGCATGATCTGTTTTTGACAAACTCGTGTTAGCTTCTGATTATAACTTTGCTTGTCTCTAGGACATAAATCTTATATATACACACAAACCTCAAGAGCAAAAAACACTGAGCCAAAGGGAAAAGGAAGTTCAGTCTTACTGTACAAATTGTTCTTTAGATTCTTGGACTAATCCGGTACTTTGCTGATGAGTACTTATCTGAATCATTGTGCCCTTTTTCCACTGGGTAACTTATTCTTTTCTATGGAGCAAAGAAGGAAGGAAGGAAAAGACTTCTGAGTCTGGAAGTACCTCAGTGTTAATTACCTCACTGTTAATTCCATATTGACAGATTTGCAAGTAACTTTAGAAATGCTTGAGATGTTTGTGTGAAGTATTTCAATCCCATGAAAGAAGAATTTGATTTAGAGTTGCTTTCCTGTTCAGGTGTTATTAACTATTGGACTTGATGCCAGAGCCTGGCCAGGCCCATCATCTGCATCTCCTATTATTGCCTGTGATGCTTTTGAGTTTCCTACCTCACCCCTATGTTAGAATTCTGGCTCTGGTTCAGGATCTTAAGAGGTGACGGGGAGACCAGGAGGAGATAAGAAGATGCATGTTCTTTTTTTAAGAGCTGCAAAGTAAAACTGGGTAATGTAACCAATAGAAACTAGATGTATTGAATGGAATGTTTAAAGATTAAAGATTAAATATATTCTTAATTATGGTTAAAAAGAATAAGAAATTAAGGAAATAAATATATATTAGCTTAGGAGGGATATATATTTTAAGTAGTAAGTTATTTCTTATGTTTCTTTGCTCTTGTTTTCCTTTTTCTTCTTTCTTTTCCTTTTTTTTCTTTTCATTGTTTTATCTATTTCTTAAGAAATGTAAAAGTGTGAGATGGCTTATATGGAAAAAATAGAATTAAATTTGTAAATGTAAATGTAACTAATTTTTGAGAAAATCTTCACCAGTAAGAATATCTAGAACTTGGTGGGAGAAATAAACTAAAATAAGGATTGTAACAGGATCTAGGATAAGGCAACCAGAATGATTGAATAGAAAAGAAATATTATCCTAATATGATTATTATTTTTAGGAATATTGAAAAAAATTATATATTCAATTGTTATTTATCAAAACAATAAGAATTGTATTAACTCAATGTTTGCAAAAGAGGTTATTTAGGGGAAAGAGGAAATCAACTAAAATTAATATGTGGAATATGGATTATAGAAATTAATTGTTAATGATTGTTTTACAAATGTAACCCAGACAACATACTGTTCACCAATTATTGAGTGATTTATGTTTTTTTTAAAAAAATCAATAAAATATATTTTTAAAAAAAGAAACTTTTCAGCAAAGCTGGAATCATTTTAACAAAAGAGTAACTATGGATTCCTGTGTTTAGATGAGTTGTGTTGTATTGCTTACTTTGGAAATGCCAGTTTTAACAGGAATACATTTTTGAAAATAATATTCCCATGTAAAACAGAATCAGCAAAATGCTGCCATCTTCTGGAAAAAATGTAGTTTTCTGGCTATCAAAATAAAGTAATAGGATAGATTAAAAATAATAAATATTCAATGAAAAAATACAATGACTTTTTCCTAGTGCCAGCTGAGGCTCTTTCAGTTGCTAGTAGCCTAGTTTTCAAAAATTACTTTAAAAGCTTGTATACAATTGTACCAAGCCATCTCTTGACATCATTGAATAGGAGAATACTATTGCATCCTACTTGTTCACTCTAACATCTTACCACTGCATTGGTCTTTAGGGCCAGCATTAATATTCCTGTTTATATTAGGTAAAGGATTTTCTTAATGAAACCACTGTCTTATCCATTACTTTGCCATTTTATATAAAATCTATCCAGATTTGATTATGCTACTTTGGTAGTATCAATGCAAATAAAAAAAAGGTTTTGACAATAATTGATCAGGGGGTCTCTCATCTTTGTGCTTGTGTTCAAAAACAATATTGTTACTATAATATAAACAACCATTGATCTCTATCGTTCCCAGGTTCACTAGGAATTCCCTCATCACTGTGGAAGATCAGTCCACTGGATAGAATTTTGGTTTGAATTTGTACAATATCTTTTGTTCCAATGTATGTCATCATTGCCAATTTGGTATTCTTTACTTAAAAATATCCCACTTGATTTCAGAATTATTTGCACATAATTTAACAAATCCTAAAGAACTAAAGTTCTAAATGGAAAGCCTCTTGGAGTTTTCCAGATTCCTGTGTGAGGCCAAGCATCTCCAAGGTTTGTCCTAATTTGTTGCACACACTGTTGCAAGCACATTTAGCTTAGCAGCAGAAGTAGTCTGTAACTCAGAACAAAGTAGGAATGCACATGTCTGCAAGCAAGAACAGACCTTCTCCAGGACGTTTAGTCAGCTTCACCAGGCTATGATATGACAGCAAATTCCTGCTTGGTCAGCATCTTTTTTTACAATCCCATTTAGAAATCCAGGGGATCAAATAGCAGCATGAAAACTCATGACCATCTTTGTGAGAAAATGAAGATAAAGCACAAAATACTGGAAGCCATATGTTGTCCATAATCTGTAAAGCCCCTCGTTCAATGATTCTCTCCTCTGACCCCCAGTGGCCAAGCCTAAGTAAACAGAGGCCTGTGAAAGAAGCGCCTTCTTTCCAATTAAAAAGGTACTAACATCTCCCCTTCCCCTAATTCCCTCAAACTAAAGATTTTTTTTCATCTTTTTCATGAATCCAGTATTTCATTGCTTTCTCCTGTTGTGTCTTGAGGTTGCCCAGAGGTCAGTGCAGACAATATACACTGCCTGTCGTCCTTTCCCATGTGACATAAGGAGGAGTTTTAAAGATTAATTAATTCCTACCCTGTCCGTGGAGGGCTTGAAAGACAGAGTTAATTAAAAGCATTGCCATGTTAAAGCAGAATCAACTTTCCACTATTTGGGGGGATTTGATGAGCAGGTGTTCGGGGGTGTTGAATCTACTTTTCTTTCTTTGGACAGGATTCCCTCAGCCTTCTCTACACTATTTTTCCACAGTCATTTTAAAGCTTTCTATGTTTCATGCTTCAAATGCAATTAGAGGAGGGAAATATTTTATCACTCTAATTCTCTGAGTTGGTCTTCCTCAATCTTCCATTTTCCAGCTCTCAACAATCCCCCAGGCTTGTTGGGAGTGGTTGAATTCCAAATCAACGCAGCTGCGGGGTAACAAGTTTGGACAAAGGAAATACGGCAGGAATAAAGTCCCATTTTTTTAGAATACTGAGGAAAGTCTTATTTGTTCCCACTTTAAAATCTGGTACCAATTGTAATTGTAATAAAACAGCTACACATCCAGGATAAGCCCTCAAAACACATTTACAAAACTGCAAATAGTTGCAAGAGTTTAAAAAATTAAATGACCCTAAATGAGATAACTATGCAAATAGGTCAGGATGAACTTCCTACCTACCTTCAAAAAATTCTCCCTGCCTTGCATTGGGGTTTTTAAAAGGGATTTCAGTGCAAATCCTTTTCTTTTAAAGTTTCCACATGCTTATACATTTCTAAATTCAGATTAGAAGAGCCACTGCACCCTGTGTGTTTAACATAACATGCAACTTAATTTTAAATTCTCATTTACCTTCATTTACCAAATGCAATATATCCAGCTATTCAGATCAAGAATTGGAAGAGAAAAACCACTAATTCCTTTTACTTCAGTTGCCTCATGTTGTTCTGTTTTTGCATTCAAAATAAATTGAATGTCTGAAAACACATTCTAGCAAATAACAAACAGACATGCAAAATATCTGAGAAGCTTCTTTTAATTCAGGAAAAAGCTATTTTTAAAATTAGAACAATATCATTATGCCAATATTTCATATAATCTGTCATTTTTGCAATGGTATTTTTGATTTTATGCAGACTTTGTCTACATAGACATAAAGTGGTATTAACATGGTACACTGCAAGGTATCCAATTTAGATTGCAAGTTGGAATTAAAATTTGAATGTGTCATGTGTTTGTTTAAAACTACATTCTCTGAATTTAGACATCAGTCATAATACAAAGTGATTTATAAGACAGTAAACATACCTAATACTCTTTCCTCCTCCTGTTTTCCTCACAACAGCAATCCTGTGAGGCAGGTGCATGCCAACATGTACACATAGTACTGCACAACACTTTATTGGAAGGAGCTTCCAAAATTACATTTGTGTTCATTTATTAAAGTTTTTGTGCAACATTTTCAAGCTAAAGATTTTATAACAATTTGTGAATTTTACTGCAATGGGATGTTTTCATATTATAAGGTAAAAGTGATGATGAAGCAAGCTTCTGCAAAATGGAAGAGACTGGGAAAGTATCTGAGGAGATCAGGGATCATAAACGGCCCAAGCGGCCCCGGACAATCCTAACCACACAGCAACGCCGAGCATTTAAAGCATCATTTGAAGTATCTTCTAAGCCATGTAGGAAGGTACATTTTAATAATTAGAAGAGATTGGAATCCTATATGTAGGAACAATTATGGTTGGCAGTTTTTAGTAACTAAGGTCTTTGTATCCCAAGATATTTATAGAGATTCATGTTTCCATAACTCATGCATATTGTGGTCCAAAGACAATATTTCTTTATATTTCTAATTTAATTTATAAGGGTCACCCCATTCAGCACAGACTCTGGGCAACATGCAATTAAATCTAATACACTGCTTCTGTCCTGTCTCCATAAAAGCCCATTAAAAATGCAGTAAGTGCTCTTCCATACTAATCTGAAACCCAACTGAAATTGGTTTAGATTTTCTATTTAGATAAATAGAATAACTAATTCTTTAACAATCATCTGGAACTCTATCTGCTTTTTCCTCAACATTACCTAGAAAGATTGGAGACTGGATTAAAATAGATCTAATGATGGCTTCTTGAGAAGGGGATGCACCACTGTCTTCAAGGAGATTAAACCACCTGTCTCTCAAGAATGATGGATCCAACCATAAATCACCTCTTGGGAGGCCTTAACTAAGCAGGAGGGGCATGGATCTTTCTACCTCCTCAGGAGTCTCTTCTTCTTCTGTGTCTAGATCTAACTTTAAATTGCCAGAATGAAGCCACCTTCTTGGCTTTGTCACTGACCAAAAATAAGTCATTATTGGTACATGTTTCTGGCAGTAGCCAACATACCAGCAGATGGGCCGGGCTCTGCATCTCTCCACATTCACACAACATGTTGTTATCTGCTAAGAGCCTCCACTTCAGCAGATAGGCACCCCAACTCTCAATCTATTCAGGGTCCTCAAAGTAGTGTAAGGGAGGTTGGATCCTTCAGCCAAGAGTCATATTTTCAAGGTAAACCAAACAAGACTGTGTCTTAATAATTTAACAGTCAGAGTGTGAGCCATCTCAGTCAGAGTCTGAGCAACCTTATGAGCAAATGCCTAGAATATACTAAATAGCTGCCCTCTGTAGACATGATCTGAGTGGAAAAGTAATTACGTTTTGCCACTATTACTGCCATGATGTAATCTCTAATATGAGTTCCTAACTCAGTCAGATTAATTCATCTTCCTCCAACAGTGCACTAGGTCTCTCTTCTGTCATTTCATCTCTCAAAGCTCCTCAGAAAAGTAAAGAGCTGTGCAGGAGCAATGAAGTCCAAGGTCTTTATACATCAATGCTGCTCACCAGATTCAGAAGGGAACCTCCAAACTCCTTCTGAAACCTATCCAATCCATTGGTCTAGGGCAGACCAATCAAATAGCTTCACTTTCCCTGCTGAAGGAGTGGCTGTCCATAAGCTGAAAAGCAATTGGAGAGCAACCTGACCATAACAATTGACCTTTACCTTAGAACATATTGCAATTATCCTGAGACAAAAAGAAAGAAACAAAAAAAAAACAGATCAAGCATATGACCATTTGTGTTCACTGAGTTCTGAATAATTTGGGTCAGGCCAATGAATGAATCACACCAGACTCTACACTACATGAGGGTGTAGTTTCCAAAAACATCAGTCTTTGAGACTCCACTGCCAATTCAGCAACAGTCATGTGACTTAGGCAGGAAAATTGCTGTGCAGCAGAGAGACCAGTTCAGTAGCAGCAAACCCATCTGCCCCTAGAGTCCATCTTCAACTAGAATGTCCCATCTGGTTATCTATAGTACAGAGCTTCTGAAAGCCACAAGCAGTGCCACCTTACCCCACTCTCTTGATTTGTAGCTTGCTAAAGCCTAAATTCAGTGGGCAAATCTCAGGGAGGGGACACCTCCTCTAATCACACCCATACAAGCCACTCAGATCTCAGTCATATATGGCAGTAAATTGCCTTATCCATTGTACGGTAGTGGATGAGAGGAGCCTTATTAAACAACAACCTGGAATTTAACAGCATCAGACCAGGACCACTGTGGAATTAATGACCTGGCAACAGGATGATACTAGGAACTGGGAGAAAATGTCTATGGAGATTCTCAGTCATCCAAATCATATTTGTCTCAAAGGTGCTTTTTCAAAAAGGCAACTGGACTCTCTTTTTTCCTTGAGGGGGAAGAAGAAGATATTTTACTTCTCATCCAAGAAGCTTCATCAGTTATAATGGTAGGGAGATGGAAGGATAGGTTCTGACAGGATGGTGGTGGTGGATGGAAGGATTGTATTTCTTTGCAGTCATCTGGTCGTTAGCACTCTCTCTGAGAGCCGTTGAGGCCACTTGAGGGTTTATCTGTGCCGTCAGACTCACCTGAATCAGAGTGCAAATGATTGTGGAATCTTTTTTGAACTGCTGAAAGGACTTCGTTGTAGCCTAGAAATAAGTGGTGTCGCATTCCTACCCCTCTGTTGAGAGAGGGCTGTTCAATTTTAATATAGATGGACTCTTTTTACCCCTCTTTCAAAGCAATGGTCTTCTCTATCCAAAATGTGGACTTTGCTATCTTCAAAAGAGTGACCTTTGTCTTTCAAATGCAGATGGACCATTTAATCTTGTCTTGTTGGGTTTGATGTTCTATGTTGTGCCATGCACTTGTGAAATGGTTGTTTTGTTTTAACAATGAACATATCTGCACATGTCTCACTGTGTTGTACTGCATATATCACATTACTCAGTTTGTGTCTGGATGTTTTATCCTTGGGGTAGACAAGCTTCTGCCTTCATGTGTTCTTGGGTTTAAAGTGTACAATTATGTTGTGTTGGTTGAAAATCCTCCTAAGCTTTTCAGATACTCCTACAATGTGTGGAATGACAATGTTGCTTCATTTGTTGTTCTCTTCTTTGTCTGTAATGGAGGAGCTCCTGCTGGGCCTTTTTTTTTATTTTTAGATTTGATGAAGGCCCATTTAGGATAACCACATATAACTGAGGATAACTGAGGGATTCCTTGATGTGTTTCAGTTCCTTTTTCTTTTTCCCCTTTACTGGTGAGTAAACTTTCAGCCTGGTGGTGTAGGGTTTTGATCAGTCCCATTTTGTGCTACTGTGGGTGGTGAGAATCAAAACGTAAATACTAATCTGTGTGTGGGTTTTCTGTAAATTTCAAAGTTAAGGCTTCCATCTTCCTTAATGTGCACTGCACAGTCCAGGAAAGCCAGACTGTTTTCTTTAACATTTTCCCATGTGAACTTAATATATCTGTCCACAGAGTTGATGTGTTTTTAGTGAAGGCTTCCACTTCCTGTGTTTAATCTTGACCCAAATATCATCCATATACCTATACCAGTGAGTGAGTAGAAATCCTGTGAAGGATTTTAGGACTTTGGTTTGTATCTTTCCCATGTAGAGATTGGCCACAATGGGAAGCACAGGTGAACCCATGGCACAGCTGTGTTTTTGTCTGTAGAAACCTTCATTGTATTTAAAATAGGTAGTAGTCAGGCAGAGGTCCAAAATGGCACATATGCGATCTGCGCTGAGGTTAGTTCTGTTGCCTAATGTGCTGTCTTGTAGCAGACGTTTCTAACTGGGCCTTCATCAAATCACTTTGATTCAGGTGATCCTGAGGGTACAGATAAACCCTCAAGTGACCTCAATGGCTCTCAGAGAGAGTGCTAACAACTAGATGACTGCAAAGAAATACAATCCTTCGATCTCCCCTGCACCATCCTGTCAGAACCTTTTCTTCCATCTCCTACCATTATAACTGATAAAGCTTTGAAGAAGAGCGAAGCATCTTCTTCTTCTTCCTCCTCAAGGAAAAAACAGTCCAGTTGTCTTTTTGAAAAAGCACTTTTAGGAACTGGAAGGTGAAATCAATATTAAATATTGACTCTGTCTTCCCCGTGTATAGTCTACTTCCAGCTCCCTCTCATATCCCTCTCTGCTGATCACTACTCAGATGGAACTGCCTGCCCTATTCCCTCTATACCTCCCATCCCTTCTCCCCCAATTTCTGGGAATCATGCAACTGAAACATCCTCAACAACTCACAGTTGATCCCACCATCACTCACAGTAGGCTCCCACACTGCTTCTGCATTCAGCAGGCACAGGAAAGTCAGATTCCTAGAAAAGATGCCCATACATTCTTATTATTATCCTACAAATCTTTAACATCTTTTCTAGCACCTAATTCCATCAGTATTACTTGCTGGAATAATACTAAATCATATATTCTAGTCTGCAATACCAAACTAGTCAAAGATCTTAATCTTTCAGTCATGAATCACATGAGCAGTCCAGCAGGGATGCTCTGCGAGCAGTCAAATGGAAAATGTTACCCAGAGTGGAATCTGTGGGCAAAAACCATTAGGTGTGTTTAATGGTCAGCTGCAATGTTCAGACAAGTCTGACATTTTATCCCCAACCAATTCAGAACCCACTACCCTGTCTCTTCACCACAACATCATAAAGAGTTTCTGCTTACCCATCTGTTCCAGGCACCAGCTTCCCTTCCAGCATGACTCATCCTAGTCATGGCATAGCAGGATTTTGAGTAAGTTTCCAGCACCAGAATGAACTGGGCCTCATCTTCCCTGGTGGGAACATGCTGAGCACATCCAAAATACCAGTTCAAGGGCCAGTCTCTTCACCATCAGAAGGCTATTGACTCACTCACTCTGTCTATTCCAAAACTTTCAATGTTGACTTGAAGAAAATTCAATTCCAGAACCATTAAAAACTTCAAAAACAGATTTTTTAAAAAAAAAATCCAAGTACTCTAATGCCAAACACTAAGATTCAACCCCATTCTCCCATCCCTCTCTAGAAAAAAAAAATCAGGAAAAATTATTTTGTTTAGGGCAAATGCTGATCTACTAATCAGAATGGGATCCATCGGTCATAGTTTATGTTTTTGTAGACTATAGATAGTAGTTACTTTGCGGCAGTAATATATATTTTTCAGAACCCCTAAAAATCACCTAGATAGCTAGAGATCTGTAGTAATGGGTTACCAATTAAACAGAACTGCTGAGATCAGACACCTCATCTAGAAAGAAAAGTTAAGGCATTATGGAGCTTTTAAGTTTATTTTTTAAACTTGAAGTGAGCACAGGTTCATAAAACATTCTTGCCATTTATATTTTGAGAGACCTTGCAATATATTTGGAAATTTTGAAATACTGGGACATGTTGAAAGCTAAAAATGTTATGTAAACATTTTACATTTTGCTGATCATTTGTCTGTGTGATACTGAATATAATTTACATGTTCTGCATTTCCTAAAGGTAAGAGAAACATTAGCAGCTGAGACAGGTCTTAGTGTTCGAGTTGTACAGGTCTGGTTCCAGAATCAAAGAGCTAAGGTAATAATTACATTAATAATTAAATATGATATTTGTTAGGAGAGGAGTGCCCGTCTACATCAGCTATGTATACCCTTTCCCCAGTAATGCCAGAAATAGGAGTTAATGGACTAGAGTTCCAATATAAATTGCACAGACTGACAATTCAGCTACCATAACATGCAGAATATTTAATATGCACAGGAAAAACATTAACTTCCAACATTCTCAAAACAATGGCATAAAGTTACTAACACCTTTATGTAAGCTCATTTCATACAACTATCTTCTTTTTGTCAAATTTTAATGAAATGTTTTTCCAGCTCTAAAAAGAGTATTAGTAAATACTGCTAAAAAAAAGAATATCTGGTGCTATAATTTTAAGGATTGTTTTTAAATAAAACCTTTCTAGTCAGTGCAACTTTTGCAATGCTTTCCCTACCTAAGGAAATATTTATTTCTTGGAAGAATTTGATGACATACAAATTCTTTCCTAATTTTATGTCAATAGGTTCAAAGTTTTCATATTAATAAGTTCTTGGTTGGTTTGTTTTGTGCCAGAGTAGTGTTTCCTATTTGAGGAAATTCCCCCCTTCTAGATTTCCAATTTTTGGTGGCAAAAGTAATCAAACAACATACAACATATGGAAACTGCAACTAAGAAATAGGATTTTTTTCAGAAGGATTTTATGAAAAAGGCACCTTCAACTTTATACAAGGAGGAAGTAAATCTTTTCACCATTCCCCTTGTCAAAATTTCTTCAGCAATTTATATGAAAATTGTTTACATCCCAGATGTGTCCATAGCTATGAAACCTCTAGAGTTTAAAAAGAAGTAGGGCAGGAGCTAGGAAGTTTTGATGAATGAAATATATTTTTTATATTATTTTTTATATTAAAATCCTACCTTTATTATTGTTGTAAATAACTCAAGGCAGTGAACATACCTAATACTCCTCCTTCCTCCTATTTTCTCCACAACATCACCTTGTGAGATGAGTTGGGCTTAGAGAAAGTGGCTGGGCCAAAGTCACCAGCTGGTTTCCATGACTAAAACAGGACAAGAAGTGATAGTCTTCCAGTTTCTGACCTGGTGCCTTCACCATTAGACCAGACTGGCACTCTTTTTAAGAGATTTGAGGGGGAGGGTAATGTATAGCACAGCGGAGGCTCCAGCTAAAAACTTGAAAATAGTGCATTTGTACATAAAACTGGCTTATGAACCTGGTATATAAAAAGTTAAAACTTTCAGTGGGATTTTTAAATTAACTTTTGAAAATTTATAAGACTGATATTTCTACAGAAAATAAACTGGGTGTGTAAATGTTTGTTTCCTGTATTCTTTAGTACAGGAAATTATCTAAGATAGTACAAGGAGCATACATAGAAAGGGGTGTCATGGGGAATTTATATTTCCATTAGGTTTTTGGACAAAACTACATAAGAGTTTATTCAGTCAGACTGAAATTATTTCTTTTGTACTATATTAATATAAAGAGAGGGGAGCTGGATGAGTACAAAAAATGAACAGCAGCTGTAGGCAAGAGCAGAGCTATGAGTACAGATAGTACTCAAATTACAGCGACAATTGGGATGCAGTCATAAATCGTGGTGTTATGTGACTGTAATCACTCAGAAAGGTCAATTCAGGTAGCCTCAGTTGCCATTGTAACCATAAGGAGTCCAAGTAAGGAGCACAGGGGTGCCACGGGGGTGGGTGGGGGGAGCCCTGGGAGGCCCAGCAGAGGCCACATGCGAGTTGAGGGAGAGGATTATTGCAGGTTGATATATGTGAGTGCAGGGAAGCCCAGGGAAAGAATGTGTGATGTGGTGCACTGGAAAGGTAGGAGGTAGGACTTACAGAGCAATTTGTGATTTTCCCTGCTGGCTTCCCAATTGACTTTGGTTATGGGAAACTGGCATAGAAGGTCACGAATCCAAATTATGGCCACATGATTGTGGGGCACTGCAGCAGTTGGAACTTTGAGAACTTGTTGTAAGTACCCTTCATTCAGTGCTGTCATAACTTTGAATAGTTGCTGAACAAGTGGTCAATAAGTGAGGGCTATCTCTATGTAGAAAGGTAAAGGTGATTGAATAAACACGAAGCAGGAATTTCTCATCATTTTATAAGTGTAGGAAGCTTGTGAGCTTCTCCCAGTATATCCTTCCCAGAATTCAACAGATGACGGATATCAGAGTACCATAGTAGTATCAGCAGGAATCATTTAAGTTGTTTACTCATCCATCAATTTTCTCTTGAGGTTATTCTACTATTCAAGATAACCAAGGAGAGTTATTATGTTGTTCTGAATTTTCTTCCTCCTTTACTCACAGATGAAGAAATTAGCAAGGCGACAACAACAGCAACAGCAAGATCAGCAAAACACACAAAGATTCAATGCAGGTAAGATTTGATCTCTAATTTTCTTTTGACATGGAAACTCTCTCTCTTGAAAATGCACCACCTGCTGCCATTCTGAAAGTAAGATGTAAATTCTTTACAGTGAAAGTACAGTGATTATTAATCAAGAAAGGAAAATATATTCCAACTGTTTCTTCTTACAAATTCAGGTTTTGTATATATTACAGTGCTTGATTAACCTATTTCAGCCAAAGCCAGGCAACTGTACTGGAGCCACAAAAAACCAGGTAGGACAGCTCTAGCCTGAAGGGAGAAGATTTGGCTATTGTGGATATGTAAACCTGAAAATACATGCCTAGAAATATACACACTCTTTAAGCATTTACCTCCATACTCTTGTTTTCCCTTTCATATACACACAGATACATACACAATTTGCTCTCCTTGCTTGGCAAAATATTTATTCATGTATTTGACTTACAGTCACAATTGGGACCAGAATTTTTGTTGCTAAGGAAAATAGGTGTTAAGTGAATGATGCCCAATTTTATGACCTTTTTTGCTATGTTTGTTAAGCAAGTCACTGCAGTTGTTAAGTGAATCACATAGTCATTAAGCAAATCTGGCTTCCTCCATTGACTTTGCTTCTCATAAGCCAGCTGGGAAGGTCATAGATGGTGATGACATGACCCTGGGATACTGCAATTGTCATAAATGCATGCAAATTGCCAGGTGCCCAAATTTTGATGCTGTGGGGATGCTGTGATGATAGTAAGCATGAGGAACAGTCGCAAGTCATAATGAGTGTTTTATCATTCATAGAAGCATAGGGCTGGAAGGGAGAGTGGAGGCCTTCTAGCCAACCCCTGCTCAAGGCAGGAGCCTTATACCATCCCAGTCAAATGTTTTTCCAGTCTACTTTTGAAACCTCCGTCAGACAATTTCTCCTTACTTCTAGGTTGGATTTCTCTTTATCAAGCTTTTACCCATTACTTCTTGTCCTGCCTTCTGGTGCCTTAGAGAAATATGTCAATCCCCTCTTCTTTGTGACAGCCCCTCAAGTACAGTTATCCCCTACTTATCTCTTCGATAGTCTAGACATACCCAGTTCCCTCAACCATTTGTCATATGATTTAGCCTTCAGACCCTTTGTCGTTGTTGCTGTTCTCTGCACATTTTCCAGAATCTGGATCGTGGTGACCAGAACTGGATGAAGTATTCTAAGTGTTGTCTCAACAGTGTAGTGTAAAGCAGTACTATCACTTCTTGTTGTCATCATCATCATCAAATTTTTATTTGGTCATAGACGAGTATGTAGAATACAGAAATCACAGTTAAGTTGATGGCAGCCTAGGACTGCATTGACTTTTTTTGCAGGTGCAGCACATTGCTGGCTCATACTTAAGAGGTGGTCCAGTAGGACACATAGATCTCTTTCACATTTACTACTGTTGATCCAGGTACCACTGATTCTGTATCCATGCATTTGGTTTTTCCTGCCTCAATGCAGGACCTTACTTTTCCCACCACTGAGCTGCATCTTGTTACTTAGGGCCCAGTGTTCACGTCTGTCAGGGTCCTTCAGGATCTTGAGCCTATCTTCCAAAGTGTTAGCAATTCTCCCCAGCTTGGTGTCATATGCAAATTTGAAAAGTTCCCCTTCTATCCCCTCATCTAGATCATTTATAAAGATGTTGAAGTGTACTGGATCTAAAACTGAACCTTGAGGTACCCTATTGCATGCTTCCCTCCATGTAAATGTAGATCTATTGAGGACTACCCACTGAGTGTAGTTGATCAGCCAATTGTGAATCCTTCTGGTGGTTGTATTGTCTATCCCACATTGTTGTATCTTACCAAGAAGTAGGTTGTGGTCTACTTTGTCAAATGCCTTGCTGAAGTCCAAGTATACTATGTCCACAACATTTTGCTGATCACTAATTTAGTTACTTTATCAAAAAAGGCAATAAGGTTTGTCTGGTATGATCTGTTTTTTAACAAACTCATGCTGGCTTTTCATAATCACCTTGTTTGCTTTTAGGTGCTCACTAATTCTCCATATGATTGTTTTCCCCAGAATTTTCTCAGTTATTGATGTCACACTGATTATCCTATAATTTTCCGGATCCATTTTTTCCTCTTTTTGTAGATTGGTACCACATCAGCTCTTTTCCAGTCCTTTGGTATTTCTTAGCAAAGAGTTTATCTATGTTCTCTTGAATGAGTGGCCTATAGTATATAGCTATACTTGTAGATATATGTTTTGTTTTTACTTCAGGAGCTCAAGGCAGTACTTATAGTAATCCCTCCTCCTATTTTTCCCCACAATGATAGATTAGGATTTAAAGTTTCATGAGTTCAATAAAGATTATTTTAAAATTTTAAGGAAATTCCCACATTTCCAATGTGGATCCTGATGGAGGACAGGGGCTGATGAGAGGAAGATAGAACTTAGGGAGAAAAGAAGATTCAATACTTTATAAAGCCAGGGTGGGAAATTAATTTTCCCAAAAGGTCATATGAGAAGTTGGGACTGTTATGGAGGGCCCCCACTGCTATACCTGGCCCCTACTGGTGCCACTCCTCCCCCTCCCCCACTGATGCTGATCTGTCTCCTGCCAATGTTTCACAGCTGCTGCAGCCTGGACAGCCAAAGGGCTGGATGTGGCTCATGGGCTGTACAATGCCCAGGTCTGTTGTAGAGGGACATGGATTTACAAGAATCTGGTTGTAGAGATGGGACCTTTGGAAGCTATATTCAAATGACCACTCAGCAGGTTTTACTGCTTCTTTATTGAATCAGACCTTGTCAAAAGAACTGCAGGGACTTGTCCAGGCAGTTGCCAGGAGCCAACACTGATTTGAAAACACACACACACACACACAATATTATGCATCAGAAGATGACAGGAGGTGGGTAGCAGGATTTCCCCCCTTTGTTGAAAGCCACAGAAAGATGATATAAACCACGATACTCTTTCTGTTCCTCTTCCACTATCTTGCTATTTACTTGATTGTTATTCAGCCAAGATTCAATTCTTGGGAACCATTTTTGTCATTGTTATTCTTATAAAAACTTACTTCTTGAATTGCAGATACCTAAGAAGTCACATACTATGATAGAATTAGGAAATATGGCTACCCTAATCTTCAAATATGGAAGGCAGAAAAACTGTCATCCATTTCTGAATATCATGGCCAGATGTGAGCTGCAAAATTCCAGCTGATCACTAAATGGTAGCAAAAACATATTTAAAACTCTACTATGTTGCAGATATTTAGTGGCCAACAGTCCAGATCTGTTGGGGCTATAGATAAGATACCAGAACTGACCTAGATACATGCTACAAGTTGGAACAGTCTAGTGATCAAATTTCTAGAAAATTGATAAAATGAACTCATAACTATGAAACCAGTTTGACATAGTGGCTAAGGTGCTGGGTTAGAAACCAAGATGTGAGTTCTAGTATTCCCTTGGGTATGAAAGCTGGCTGGATGACTTTCAGTCATTCTGTCTCAGGTCAGCTTACCTCATAGTATTGTTGTTGTGTAGAATACAGGAAATGGGAATATTAGATATGTACACCACCTCATGTTGATCAAACTTAAAAGTGTGATAAAAATTAAAAAAAATTCATTCTTCCTTGTCTTCCAGCTCAGACAAGCAATGGCAACAGCACTAATTTTGAAGGAATCATGAATTCATACACCACATTGCAACCAGCCTCACAACAAATGTTGGTTATTGATCATAGTGTCTATAACTCAGACTCCTTCCAGCAAGGACTTACTCCCCCACAGATGCCAGGGGACCACATGCACCCTTATGGTAAGGACTGAAAAAAATACAAAAGCATATAATATGGAAAGTAGAGGAGGAAAAAGGGAAGAGAAACATGTAGAGAAGAAGGGAAAAGAAAGAAAAGGCATTGACTTCCCTTTGGTGCAGTAGAATAAGAAATAGCATCGAACCTCAACTTTTTATTTTTGCATAATAGTATAAACTAGCCATTTCTGTAACAACAGATCGATGTAATCAGTAAAACCCAAAATCAAAGTTTCCTTTTTTTCCACCTCAAGCAAAAAGTCCAGAAACGGTTTCCAAGTAGAAACAAAAGTACTTGTTTTTTTCTTTTTCTTCTCAAAGCAGTCAATTTAGCCATCTCTGCTAACTCCATCAACTTTTGTAACCATCCATCCATTGTGGGGATTGAAGCATCCTTCCATTTTTGTGCATAAAGTAATCTTGCTGTTGTCAACATATATAACATCAAAGTTCCAAAAATATTTTCCAAGTCTTTTTTCATGAAATCCAAGAGAAAGGTTTCTGGTTTTATCTTCATATTCACTTTGAGAATCTCCAATATTTCTTTGCTTTATCACATATCCAGCATAAATGATAAAAAGTCCCTTCTTTATATTTGCATTTCCAACATTCATTTGAAATACCTTTATACATTCTTGATAGCTTATCTGGTGTTAAATACCAACAATACATCATCTTATAAAAATGTTCTTTTAAATTGTAATTTAATGTAAATTTTAAACCTTTCGTTCACATATTCTTCCATTGTTCAAGCATTACATTATGTCCAAAGTTCCTTGCCCATTGAATCATACAATGCTTTACGTATTCACTTTCCAAATTCAAACTCAATAACGTTTTGTAGCAATAATATGTTCATCACTACCACACAACAGGGTTTCCCATTAATTTTTAATAGAACCAAACCCATAGCTCTTTTTGTCTAGTTTAAATCTTTCTTTGAGTTGTAAATATGTAAACCAGTGGCAGACATGTCCTTCTGATTTTAGCTCTTTCTTAGACTCGAGGATAGGATCACCAAAGTTATATTTTAATATTTTTTATGATTTTGTGGGGCTGCATTACTAGCTGTCCAGATCCTCATACGGCCCTTGGGCCACAGGTTGGACATGCCTGGTTTATACCGTATCTTTCAAAATATAAATTTTAGTATGTTGGCTTAAAGTGAGATAATAGTAATAAATTTGAGCAGCACATCTTGGTTTCTAGCCCAGGACCTTAGCCACTACACCAAACTGGTTTTTATATATAAGTTCATTTTATCAATTTTCTAGAAATTTGATCATTAGACTTTTCCAACTGATAGTATGAATCTAGTATGTATCTAGGCCAGTTCTAGTATCTTATCTTATCTAGTATCTAATATCTTATAGCCCCAGCAGATCTAGACTACAAAACTCCAGATGATCACTAGATATATCAGCAGCAAACTAGGGTTTTAAATATGTTTTTGCCACCATTTAGTGATCAGCTGGAATTTTGCAGTTCACATCTAGCAGCCATGATATTCAGAATGGTTGATGACTTTTCTATCTATTATTTAAATATATGGAAATCGTATCAGAGTAGAGTTGCATTTGAGTAATTTTTGTGGCTCCAAATATGACTTGTCTCTTGTGAAGGATGATGCTACAACTAACCATTTTTTTTTGTCTATTATGAAGGCTCTGAGCCCATTTTCTGTGAGATGGATAGTGATGACACCTCCTTCGGCAACCAGAGCAACTGTTTCTTAGAAACTACAGAACCTGGGCCCTTACAATCAAGAGTGGGCAACCCCATTGACAACCTGTACTCAATGCATAGCTCCTACTTTACATCTTGAGGAATTTGAGGTCATGAATAAACAGAGTGCTGGATTCATTGCAGAAGTCATATGGAGGAAAAAATGGGAAGAGGTCTACTTTTTTCATCAGGAGGACACAGCATACAAAAATCACATGAATATTTGAATTTTCTAAAATTCATTTCTCATTTGGAAAGTTCAGGAAAAACAGGAATATTTGAAAGAGTAGTTTCAGAATTGTTTTCCCTTTGCAAGTCAATTTATAGAAGAAAGCACTGCATGGAAGAAAAGAAAATAATAATTTCTTTTGATGTTAAGAAGTATCTAATGTGAATTTCAAAAAAACAACATTTTTGGTTGGGACTGTATCTGCAAGATATTTCCTATTTTTAATGTTTGAATTGAAACTCCCAATTTTGATGAAGTAAAAAATTCTTCCCCAAATGCATATACTTTTCCATACTCATCATTTTACAATACTTTTTGGTATCATTTATCATAACTGTTGAAGCCAAAGGAAAAGAAAAACAATGTATATAAATAAGTGAACAGTTTCACAAGAAATGACAAATCAACAAAAACGAAATAAATAGGTACTGCTAAAAATGTGTTCAAAACAACACTCATTGCTTGTTCATGCAGGTTCAGAGATTGCAAACTGGAAGCTTTTGAACTTTAATATGTGAAACAGTTACCATGAAGAAAAAATATGTGTGACTAAGATTTTAATACATAAATTTGGGGGTAAATTATGTGTGCTTATATATTTAAGACACAGACTTGCCTAATATTGCATCGAGTTTATCCTTAACAATAGAAGTGTACTGTACAACAAAAATAACTTTATTTTCTGTGTGAATCATATTTAAGGAATTGCTCAATGCAGTTAATTTATGGAATGGGAAAATGGATTTTTGTGAAGATTGAGCAAGCTGAGAGCCTGTCAGTCTCATCTGGAGACAATTTGATACTTTCAATTTCTTAAAATTTATTTTTAAATGGAAATATCAGGGTAATCATACATACTTATGCATAAAATGGAACTTCATTAAAATCAAAAAGAGCATTGCCATTTTCTATAATGGGATTTGACTTCCCTTCTGTGAGAAAGCACTACAGGAAAGTGAGGCAGGACTTACAGTAAACCAGCAGTATAGGAATTGTCCTCTGTTTAAATCAGTGAAATTTTCAAAGCAATGGAAAATTTTCAGACTCCAGAATATTCATATTGTGGGGATTTAAGTTTCATGGATAACTTAAAATTTTACTATTATCATTGATAAAGGGCTACATCTGATTTCAAACCGCTATCTTCCATTACTACTGGTAATTATCTAATAAGAGAAAGGAACGTGAATTCAACAAAGACAATTACAAATTGAGGATTGACAAAATGTATATGCAAGCCCAAGTCTTGCAGAGTTCAGAATCCAGAATCCACAAAACTAATTCTTTTGACTTCAGAATAATGGAGTGTGTCACTGTAATTGAGAAATGTAATATTTATTTCACCTGAATGGTCAAAACATACTCTCCTTTGCAACTATGGGGCTACTATCTCTGACCTGCCACCATAGTTATTACAAAAAGACGAGAGCCAAGGATCCAAGGAGATTCAGGTTCTGCTACCCCTCTGGAACCTTATTCATCAATACTTTCTTTACTACCCCAATGTGTCTCAAAACGTAACAAAATTATCATTTCTTGAAGACCTTTAATACTATTATGCCCTTCTTTGTGTTATGTACAGATTACTGGTTTATCAGCAAGGGCATTAGCATTAACAGTTTGGGCCAGATAGTAATTATTACAATTTTCAAACTGTGTGAAAATGACAATGCTGGAGACATTCAAATATATCAATAGCAAAATGATACTCCTCCCCAATTATCAGTGAATTGTGTAGGAGTGGGAGGGTTGTGGCAGAGTAATAGACAGGCAACATTGATTGAAAACAAATAAATAGAGGTGCAGATGGTTCCTTGGGAGAATTTTTTCTTGACATCTAAACAGAAATTCCTTCTTTTTCCTATCTTATTTAGTTTTCTTCTTACCTCATCACCAATTTTTCTTTCTTACTTCTTACCATCCCTTCCCTGGGTATCTACTCTTTCTTTTTCCTCTATACATTCTAGGGAGGGAAATGCTTCTCTGTGTGACTCGTATAACAGATGTTGGAATAATTCATTGTACAATTGGCGTACCTTATCTCTATACTAAATATTATCAATGCATCTTTTTGTCATGCCCATTTTTGGAGAATAGTTTCTGACAAATGTATACAGATATACATAAATGTGCACAGAGTTATTGAAGTGGGGAAATCTCCAGAATTGATATTAACAAATGTTAAAATCCTTAGCTGAAAAATAAAAAAGTTGGGTATTGCAAAAGATTTTTTTGTCTATGTTTATATTTGCTTGATTGGGGGAACTAATCATCATAAACTCAAATTTGTTTTCTTTTGGGGTAAATACAGTGCACAAATTGGAGTGATAGATTTTCATGTAATAAATGTAACATATGGGCATTAGTATGTTTGTACAACTCTATTTTACAGTCATAACATATGATTTCAAAGTGGTTGAAGTTGAAATCCTATGAGCCTGTATATGTAGAATAGGGAATAAACCAGCTCATTAAGGGATGGCTTAGCCTTTTCTTTGCCTTCCTTGGGTTATGCTGCAGTGTTTCTGTAAGCCTGTATTATTCCAGGTGAGACCTTCGCTACTTGCCATTAGCATCCAGCAGCCCCAAGTGGTAGGCGTCATCCTCATCATGAACCTTGTTGGAAGAATAAATTGCTGGTTGCTCTGAAGGGTGGCATTTTGACATGTATGTGCCGAGCATTAAGAATGGATTTCTTTTCATACCCAAGGATCTGCACTAACCTGTATGAATTGGCCCTGCTCACTTTTGTATTATAACTGGAATTACACATGTCACTGGGGTGGAGTGGAGAGGGGGAAATTGCTTGCAAAAAGTAGAGCACTCTTTGGTAATAATAGTTTCTTGAAACATTTTGAATCAGTTTACATTTTTTTTGAATAATAATTATATAAACTTTACTCATACACTAAGTAAAGAAAAAATGTTGAACGGCTGTAATATTGTAGGTTTGGGCCATGCTAAAAATTAAATACTGAATGTAATAGAATGTGACAACTGATTGAACCTGCCACATTAATGGAAATCAGATGACAAAATTAAATGTTACAAAAAGTCAGTCTGTGAAATGATCGATCCATTGTGAGAGTTAAAGATGTGGAATAGTAGCAAAGTTCATGAAATCTCCCATTCACATCTTAACACCAGCTATGAATTCTCTAGATTACTTTATTCTAATGAAAAGCCAAGATCCTCTGGAATGAAGTGTCTTATAAATCAAATAAATAATTAACAAGTGGAGCTACAATATAGGGGAGAATTAAGAACTGTGCACTATACTAAGGGATGGCTGTCATACTGACTAGCTTGCATCCCGGTAACCGATGGGGTAGAATTAGATTTCTCACCTTTTTGGTGACCATTTCCCCCTTTCAATCTAAACATGTTTGCAGAAAGAATGACAAGAGATCCAAGTGAGCTTGTATTTTGGGACATTCATTCAGGACCTCATTACCTTGAGAGAGCAGCCTGATTATCCAAACTTCTCTTGTTCTAGATCCAAGTGTGTGCACTTGCCCCCAGAAATCATGGGCGCTCCATCACTGGAGATTTTTAAGAAGAGGCTAGACAGTCACTTGTCTGAGATGGTATAGGTTCTCCTGCTTGAGCAGGGGGCTGGACTAGAAGACCTCCAAGGTCCCATCCAGATTCTATTCTGTTCTGTTCTAAAGCATGGCTGGGAGAACATGGTCATGTCCTTTGTGCTGTCCAAGATTTAGTCCAATTCCAAATGGGCAGTGTGGAATAACATACAAAAAGACTTGCCTTGTGCTTTTCATGAACTGCTTGGAATTTGATCCACTACAAATTTTAATGATTTTCCAACATTATATATATTGGAACACTGCTATAATGTCACTCCCAGTCCTTCTTTTCATTAGACAAGACATACCAAATTCCTGCAACCATTCTTCATATGTTTTAGCCTCCAACCCCAAGTGCTCTTCTCTGCACTCTTTTCTAAACTCTCAACATCTTTTTTATACCGTGGCAATCAAAACTGGTTGCAATATTCCAAGTGTGGTCTTATCAAAGCATTATAGAGTGGTACTAGCACCTCATGTGATTTTGATTCTTATCTTCTGTTAATGCAATGTAGGATTGCATTGACTTTCTTGGTGGATGCAGCACAGTGCTGGCTCATATTTCAGTGGTTGTCCTCTAGGACTCCTAGATCCCTCTCACAGTTGCTGCTATTAAGCTAAGTGCCACCTATTCTATACCTGTGCATTTGATTTTTATTGCCTAAATTTCATTTTGTTAGGGCCCAGTATTCAAGTCTGTCAAAATCCTTTTGCATTTTGAGCCTACCTTCTGGGATGTTGGTTATTCCTGCCACTTTGGTATCATCTGCAAATTTGATGAGTTCCCCTTCTATCCCCTCATCTAAATCATTTATGAAGATGTTGAAGAGTATTGGACCTAAGATAGAACCTTGCAGTACCTCACTGTTTATTTCCCTCCATGTAGATGTAGTTCCATTAAGGACTACATGTTGAGTGTGATTAGTCAGCTAGTTACAAATCCATCTGGTGGTGATGCTGTCTATCCTACATTTTTCTAATTTACCAAGAAGTAGGTTGTGGTCTACTTTGTCAAATACCTTACTGAAATCCAAGTATACTATGTCCACAGAATTTCTCTGGTCCACTAATTTAGTCACTTTGCCAAAGAATGAAATAAGATTTGTTTGGCAAGGTCTGTTTTTGACAAACACATGTTGGTTTCTGGTTATAATTTTACTTGCTTCTAGGTGTTCGCAGATCAGTTGCTTGATTATCTTTTCCAGGGTCTTCCCAGGTATTGATTCCCAGCTGATTGGTTTGTAGTTCCTGGATCCATTTTTTCCCCATTTTTGAAGATGGAAACCACGTCAGCTCTTTTCCAGTCCTCTGGTAGTTCCCCAGTGCTCCAGGATCTTTGAAAGTTATGGTTCAGTGCTTCCAAGATCACATCTGCCAGCTCCTTCAGAACTGGGATGTAATCCATCTGGTTTACATGATAAAAGCCCTCTCCCATTCTACCTTGTTTTTATTTACATTGTTGAAAGATTTTCTTTAATTAATTAATTTGATCCATCTTACATGCCAATTTCATAAAACGTACTGTAAAATCTATATTTCTGAAAATCTAGAACTTAAATACTGAAAAATCCAGACACTACTTAAAACCAATAGACATTAGCTCCTTCATTGGAAGAACTACTTGATCTTAGAAAATTTTATAGAATCTGCTCGGTAGGAGCTTTGCCTGTTTTAGCTCTTTTAATTGCTTTTAATTCAGAAGTTGTTATTGGACTATTCAAAATTTGCTTGTAGTTTTCCGATAATTTAGGAAGATTTTTAGTTGTTATATACTACTCCATAGTATCTACAGAGATTCCTAGTTCTTTATATACATTGGTATAATAATTCCAAAAAAGTCTTTGAATGTTTTTGTTATCCATATAAGTCTTATTCCCTTCTTGAAGCTTGGTCATCATCTTCTTTTCTGTCTGTTTTCTTAGTTTGTATGCCAACCATTTCCCTGGTTTATTTGCATATTCAAAAAAGTGTTGTTTTGTATATTTAAGTTTCTTTTCAATATCTGAAGCAGTCAACAAAGAAAGTTGTTGTTGCAATAATTTTAATTGATTAAGTATGTTAGGATCTTCTGGTGAATTCTGGAGTTCCCTCTCCTTCAGTTTAATCTCTTGTAGCACATTTTGGATTTTTTTCATCCATCTTTTTCATCCATCTTCCTGTTGTATTGTATTGTATAAAATGTCCTCGTATCACAGCCTTACAAGCATCCCAAACTGTTTTCAAATTGGCTCCCTTACCTAAATTATTATTAAAATTGTCTTGAAGTATCTGTTTAAATTCTTTAACAATCTGTGATCTCTGCAAAACAGACTCATTTAATCTTCATTTAAAAGACTGAGGACCAAATTTAAGGTGTAAAAACACTGCATTATGATCAGAAAAAGTTTTTGGAAGTATAATAGCTTTAGTTGCTTTGTGAAGCAGATTTTTTGGAATCCAAATCACATCAATTCTAGAAAAGGATTTGTTCTCTCTGAAAAGAAGGTAAAGTCTTTTGTTGGTCCATTTTTACACCTCCAAATATCAATCAAACCTGAAGTATTAGTCAGCTTGAAAAACGTTTGGGGCAGTTCCTTTGTATTTCTTTAATTTCTTTATCAGCTGATCTGTCCAGTTGTGTTACTACCCCATTATAGTCTCCAATTACACACCAATACTGAAAAGAATAGGAGAATAAGTGTTCAGACAGATGTTTAAAAATCTTGGCTTTTTCTTGATGTGGGGTATATACTCCCACCACAATAAATTTTATTCCCTGTAATTCATTTTGCACAATTACATACCTGCTTTGATCATCAGCAAACAATAAATATGGATGTAGTTGGGGTTTTATATACAAAGCTACCCCATTAATTCTTTTGAGTTAGCAGATATAAATTCCAGACCCAAGATATTATTTGTTAAATACTTTTTATCGGTCTCTTTAATATGAGTTTCTTGCAAACATATTATATCATGGTTCACTTTTTCAAATAATGAAATATGTTCTGTCCTTACTACACGTTACTCTGTGTGCAGCTTGACATGCAGCTAAAACCACCTATCCTCCAATAAAACAGACTGTGTGCGTAGATCTGAATGCTTTATTAAAGGAACAGGGTGGGTGAAACTGGGAAAAAATAGAAGTACATATAATAAAAATCCAAATACAAAATAAGCAATATTGAGTTACTGGTGGACATAACAATTAACAAGGGAAATGGAGTCTGGCTTCCCAGAGTGCACTTGTTCTGGGAGTGTGTGTGTGTGTGTGTGTGTGTGTGTGTACGTGCACGCACACACACACACACAAATTAGATGCTGGGGCATGACAAAATAACTTTTTTCTCTTTTGTGGGGAATTTGCCCCATTAACAATCCATGTCAAAAATCTTGCAATCCATCTGTTATGAAGAGGAAGTTCCAGGGATTCCAGCTGAGGCTCCCATCTCCACAGCCTGTCCTTGATAAGTATCAAACCTAAAAAAAGTTTTAAACTTTAGACTTAAAAAAGTTTTACAGGATTATATACATGAAGACCAGTATTGGTTTCTTACCTAAAAGACAACTAAAAGATATTGTAATGTAAGAGTAATTTTGAATATAATTGAATATTTACAAAAACATAGCAACAAACAGGTTGCATTAGTCTTTCTGGGTGCAGAAAAAGCTTTTGACAACTTGAACTGGGCCTTTACATTTAAAGTAGTGGAAAAGATGGATTTTGGGCTTTATACAGGTCTGAAGTCCATCTATACACTTCAGAAAGCTTGAATCATGGTGAATGGAGACTTAACAAAACCATGTGAAATCCAGAAGGGAACAAGACAGGTGTCTTTTATTCCCTTTATTATTTATTCTAGTGTTGGAACTGTTAATAGAGATATTAGACAGGATAACAGAGAAAAAGGACTACAGATTAAAGTGCACCATTATAAATTACGTGCATTTGCCGTAATTTGGTATTGATTGTGCAAGACCCGCTAGAGATCATTGTACATGTTATGAAGAAGATTAAAATGTTTGGATAAATGAGAAATTTATTAAATTATTTAAGAATAAATAAATAAAAAATTACAATACTGACTAAGGACATAAAGGTGGAAGATCAGAAGAAATTGGAATTTAAAATTGGTTTTAAAGTTCTGAAAAAGGTACAGTACTTGGGGGTGACTCTCACTGAGGAAAATTCTAAGCTTTACAAAAATAATTACGATAAAATATGAAAGGAGATAAAATTGGATTTAAATAGATGGCAAAAAATAGATTTGTCACTAATGGGAAAAATTTTGGTAATTAAAATGAATGCTAGAATGTTATTTCTATCTCATATACTGATATTGATTAGAGATTCCACTTTCAAACAGTGACAGAAAGATATATCTAAATTTATTTGGCAAAATAAAAAACGAAGAATTAAATATAAGCTGCTACAAGATTCTAAAGATAGAAGAGGTCTGGGTTTGCCGGATCTTATATTATGATGCTTGTTATCTGGTATAGTTAAAAGATTGGATAACTTTAAAAAATTCAAGGCTGTTAGACTTCGAAGGTTTTGATTTGAGATTTGGGTGGCATGCCTATCTGTGGTATGACAAAGTAACAGTTAACCCTGGTTTTAAGATTCATGCTATTAGACAATCGATTGCATGTGTATGGTGGAAGTATAAAAGAAGATTAGCTGAAAAAGTGCCACTTTGGCTATCACCTCATGAAGCGCTACATAGAATGGAGATGATTTCCGAATGTAAATAGATGACATGTTGAGACTTATTGATATTTGAAAAAGAGGGATTTAAGATAAAGACAAGAGAGCAACTAGTAACTGAAGGATTTGCTTGTGATTGGTTTAATTATTATAGAATTGTTGAAAGTTTTAAATTTGATTAAAAATTTTTTTTTCACAGGAACTAAATCTGAATTGAACGTTAATTTATGTTCTGGAGATGACCACTTCTAAAGTATATAAAATGTTACTTAAGATGAACCTAGAAGATAAATACGTGCTAGATAAATGGGAGAATGTATAGATGGATGGAATAAAATTCACATTAAATTATGGTTTGAAAGAAAACTTTTATAAAATGATGGTACTTGACACCAGATAGACTAGCAAAAATGTATAAAGGGATTTCTAATAAGTGCTGGAAATGTAATCAAAATCCAGGTTTATTTTATCATATGTGGTGGTCTTGCAAATATGTGAAAACATACTGGATAAACATAACAATAACACTGCAAAAATATTTAAGATACAAATATTAATGAAACCTGAAGCTTTTCTTTTAGGTATGATGGACATGCCAATTGAAAAACAATTTGGGGTGCTATTCCTTCTCATGGTGACGGTTGCAAGGATTGTACTTGCCAAACACTGGAAAGAAAAAGAGATGCCAACTGTTGAAGAATGGATTTTGAAATTGACTGAACTAGCAGAGATGGTGAAATTAACTGCTTTGATTAAAGGTAATGGATTAGTTTTATAAGAGACTGGAAACCGTTTGTAGTCTTTCTACATGCTAAATATAATAACAGATGATTAACAGAGGGATTTTAAGATTAGCGTAATGTTTAGCTCAACTGGTTTCTTTTCTTTCAGCACCCAGCTAGTGTGGATCCTATATGTTATATGTTAAATATTAAATTTAATTGACCACTTTTTCTTCTTTTTTTGTACACTATTTTTTTCTTTTTTGTTGTTAGGGTTGAATGTATGCTTTTGTTTTATTTCATTTTGTTTTACTGTTTTGTATTTTATTGTACATGATAAAACAATAAATAATAAAATAAAAACCAACAGACATTAAAATCTTCCTTGAAATTATCATATAATTGGTTATTGTTTTCCAAATTGTTTTTAATTAGAGTTTAAATAGTGGAACCCATTGGAAAACAAATAATATGAGAAAAGCTTTTATCAACAAAGTGCACAACCAACTAATCCAATCATGATCCTTTCTGATCCAGATGGCCACAGAACTAAGTCAATATGATTTAGCATCCAGATCAGAACAATATAGGGAAAAACAGACCTCCATTTTCCAACAGCCTAGCAGAAGAAAAAACACTGCCACATTTCTATGAAATGCAGGGTTTTGAAGATATCCTTATTTAACATCTGTTTTTAAAAAGTCTGTAATTCCTTTGCTTTGGGATAAACTGGCACACTATTTGCAATGAGAGTAACTTTTATGTATGAAACTTCTTATACCAAGTTTCCAGTAAATAGGACAGGCAGATTTTATGTGTACAGAATATGCATTTGTAATATAATGGTTGTCACTCTTGAATACAGTGGAAACTACTTTTGCCAACTGAGGATAACAATTATTTGTGGCTCCTTTTCATAAATGGCAGTTAGCAATAATTATTAACAAGACACTGTTCCACAGCCATTCAAGAGGAGAAACTGTGTGTGGCAAAGTGAACAATAGGCAAGAATCTCTTTCAGGGCCAGCTCTGCCCCCCTCTTCCCCCCCCCCCCATGATGCAAATTGGGGTCTAATGCTGGTCTGACATAATAATGACTTTCACTACCTGAAAATGAATTAATATGATCAATGAATCCAGCCTTCTTTCCTTCCTGCATTCACCACAATTTTTTTTTGTGTGGTATGGGAATATCATAGTATGGTGTACAGTTAGTCCTTGAGATACAACTAGTCACTTAACAAACATTCAAAGTTACAATAGACTCCCCCAGAATTACATATGATCTATTTCAAAATTATGATGGCTGCAGTGTCCCTGAAGTCATTTGCCCTTATGACCAACCACAGTGATGTTACAGTGTTGCCCCTCCCCCATCCCACTCCACTAGAACATCGCAGTGATTGTGCCCGCTCCCCACATACTCATCATCCATTGTACTTACCTTTTGAAGTTTTCTGGTTCTCATGTTGGGGAAGGAGGGCAGGCCACATGTCCTTGGACCGCACAGAGGCAACCCGAATGAGGCTATCATTTTATCCCACCTGCTTGTGGGCTGGGACAAAATGGCTGCCAAAGTGCTTTGTTTTGTTGCCTTAATGAGGTCCACATAGCACTGCAAAAGCTTCTGAATGCTGCAGTAAGTTTCGTAGTGCTGACACGGCAGCATAACGAAGTAATTTGGCCATGCACCAGCAAACCAAACGCAGCCACCATTTTGTCCTGCCAAGAGACAAAAAGGCAGCCGCCAGACAAACTGCTTTGTTTTGCTGCCTTAATTAGATCTGCAAAGAGTTGTGCAGATCTTGTTAAGGTAGCAAAACAAAGCAGTTTGTCTCCAGGCTGGTGGCGATGAACCGAATACAACAATCATTTTGTAGGTAGTACAAAATGATGGATGCTTCTATGACCATGCCATGCAGTTGCATAAAAAAGCAATCCATTCTGGTGCTCTGGAAGGCCTCGGAGCTCTTCAAAAGGTAAGTGAGGAGGAGAGTGTTTGGCCTGGTGGGGTGGGAATTAGGCTTAAGGCCAGGGGAGACCCAAAGGTGGGAAGCAGAGCACAGGGCGTCTCTGGAGGTGGGGAGGCCTTGGGAGCGCTGGGCAGGTGGGCCTGGGCCTGTGCTAGACCTCCCCACCCATCCCTTATGCACACTGGGCTCAGCTTAACAGCAATTGTGTAGCAATCCATTGGGATGGGGTGTGTGTTAGGTGAGATTACGGTCATATTTTGAGGACTACCCATGGTTTCAGAAAAACAGATTGGGGTGAGCTTCTGGGAGGCCTTGAGTTAGAGTGAAGCAGGTATTATCCCATTGGTTCTAACATTAAAACAGTTGTGAATTAATCTCAACTCTGGTTAGCCCCAGCTGAAACCTACACACACATGGACAAACTTAGAATCTTCTGCATGTTCCATACAAATCTGCATAATAGAATGAGTCTTTGGGGTATTTTCAGTTTTTCTGTGCTTCCCTTGTTACTATTTTCTCTACAGAATAGCCAACATGTAAATATAGGGTACTTTGAGTCTCCACCAACACATAGCCCCTGCCTTCTGTTTCATCCCACCAAAAACATAAAAAGAGGAAGGGTGGAGGAGGGCACTCTGACCTTTCTGTGTCAGCCATAACATTGAACAAAGACTCCATTATTCCCAGAAGCTGTGTAAGGAGATCAGATGATCAGGTAAAGATGCTGCTTAGATGTTTCTGATAGGAAGGAAAAAGCAAACTGTGATTGATATTATGTTAATTGAGAAATTAACCAAAAGATGGAATGGAATGAACCAGAAAATAGCAATAGCAAAGTAGAACAATCCCATTTGGGTGGATATCTATATGACTGTTTTCACACTGCTAAGAATGTATATTAGATAATTACATAGCAAGGAGCATTCTTCTTTCCTAAGGTCCATTCAAGACTTTGAGTGCCAGGAGTTCTAGTTAATGGTCTTTTTAAAATCCTTGTATGCTGTCCTCCACTCCCCAACTCACTTGTCTGGGATGATAATAAAAAATAAATAAATCATATGTGTAATGTATTGAGTTGAATTTATGACGCAGGTGGCTGGGATTGTACAGGAACGGTTAGCAGACCACGTGGCCTGCCAGCCAGACTTCCTGTCTACGAGCTTGTTAGCATGCATTTGAGCGGGAGAATACGGTGCATTCATTGGCTGCCGCCGCCCAGAACTGACTGTATAAATAGGGGTGGAGCAATGTTTGTTAGTTTCTGTTTTGACCTTCAATAAAGAAGTACTTGTTTCTATTGCTGCCTCTTCAATGCTGAACCAAGCAGAAAACAGAACATTGGTGACGAAGGTGGGATTGTGCTGCCGCAATTTCGAAGAGCTGAGTCACCACAGGGGACAGGCCTAGCAAGCGCTTGGTTGGAATGGCGTTCCACCCCCCCTCACTCTATCCTGCCAGTACGGAAACGCTGGGGGAGAGTGCTTCCAAGACTTCACCCTGGAAATCCTACGGAAGCCTGCACAGCACGAGGCATTGAAAAGGCCGCAAAAGACTCACCATGGCGAAGATCGGGAAACTCTCCGGATTTGACGTCGCTCATCCAGAGAGGTGGAGCTCCTACATCGCGAGAGTTGAAAACTACCTGAGGGTAAACCAAGTTCAAGACGACGGATTGAAGGCCGCGACACTCCTGTGTGTTTGCGGTCAAGCAACCTTTGATATCGCCGAGAACTTGGTTGCGCCAGCGCCACTTGAGTCCATTGCATACGCAGAACTTAAGAAGATGCTCAAAGAACATTTTGAGCCCAAGCTTTCGATCATCGCTTGGCGGCACACTTTTGAGCAGCGAGACCAGCGCCCCGGAGAGTCCGCTGCTGACTTCATTGCCGCTCTTCGCCAAGCTGCATGGCCATGCAAGTTCAAAGACCTTGAAGAGAGGCTGCGGGACCGCTTAATCTGTGGTCTAAGGAGCCGAGAACTGCAACAGAAGATCTTTGCTAAAGAGACCATCTCTTTCCAAGATGCGCTGAGGGAGATAACGGCTGAAGAAGCCGGCGGAGCTGTTAAGGCCTTGCAGCTCTCCAAGAATCCTTCTTGCATGGCGGCCGTCCACCACAAGGATGCCGAGACTGCTGAAGACTCCGAATCGGACCATGAAGTCGATCAATTGCAGCAACCTCCGGAAAGAAGGCCTCAGCGGCAACCTGACAGACAGTTTCCCTCTCTCAATGTATCGGGTGCGGAGGCCGACACAAACGGGCCGACTGTCAGTTCCGCACAGCAACTTGCTGGGCATGTGGCAAGCAAGGCCACATCGCCGCCGTTTGTTTGGGTCGCAGGAAAGAGCATTCCTCAGAAGAGTTGCCTCGGAAAGGTACCGGGATCTCCAGTCAACACAGGGTGGGCTTTTGCGTGAGTAGAAGGAGCGTGTTTAGGACAGGCGCCCATTGCCCACTCAAGGAGAAATTACACCTCAAAGTCAAGTTGTACGGGGTTCCTTCTGACATGGAGCTGGACATGGGTTCAGCTCTATCGATAATCTCCCAAAGGACCCTTCAGCAGATTTGTAGGTGAAGCGGCAAGCGCATTAAGCTCAGGCTGTCGAACCTCGTTTTAACCGACTTCCAAAATTCCCAGGTAAACGTCAAGGGGGAGGCCACATTGGGAGTGCAGTTCAGGAACTTCGAGGGTCCCTTGGAAGTCATAGTTGTTGAGGGCAACTGCACCAGCTTAATTGGGCTCGATTGGTTTGATGCTTTGGGAATTCAAGTGACTGGGTTAAATAGCTTGCAAACGTTGAGCCTCTCGGCGGTGTGTAAAGAGTTTGCTGATGTCTTCAGCTCAGAGTTAGGGGCATACAAAGGGCCTCCAATTGCACTTCAGTTAGACCCTTCAATAGAACTGATAAGGATTAAGCCTCATCGGGTGCCTTTTGCCCTGAAGCAGAGAATCAATGCAGAGCTGGATAAGCTGTTACAGCAAGGCATTTTAGAACCAGTTGATACCAGTCCATGGAAAACCCCATTGTCACGCCACTTAAGGCCAACGGAGAAGTCCGCATTTGTGCCGACTATAAATGCATGTTAAACAAAGCTCTCCAGCAGCACTCTTATCCGGTGCCTGTAGTAAGCCACATTTTGGCATCTCTACAGGGAGGTCGCATTTTTGCCAAATTAGATTTGGCTCAGGCCTACTAGCAGCTGCCGGTGGACGATGCTACGGTGGAGGCCCAAAGCATTGTGACCCACCGGGGAGCCTTCAAGGTGTGACGGTTACAGTTCGGGGTTAATGTAGCCCCTGGCATCTTCCAGAGCGTCATGGAGCACACGCTCCGCAATATTCCGGGTGTATGCCCATATTTCGATAATGTCCTCATCACAGGGGAATCAGTCAAAAACCTCGCTGACAGGCTCCGGGCCATCTTGCGGCATTTCTGCGAAGCGGGGCTGAAGCTCAAACAGGAGAAATGCAAAATTGGAGTCACTTCCACAGAATTCTTGGGGTTTTGTATAGATGCTGAAGGCATTCATCCTGCTGAATCCAAGCTCAAAGCAATTCAGCAGGCTCCCAGTCCCAAGATGAAGGGAGAGCTTCAGGCCTTCCTGGGACTCCTTAACTTCTATCATGCTTTCCTCCCCCACAAGGCCACAGTGGCAGAGCCGTTACACCGGCTCTTGGACAAGAAGGCCCCATGGAAGTGGACGAGTGTCCACGAGAGGAGTTTTGCAGCAGTTAAAGCATTGCTGTCATATAATGTGGTGTTGGCTCATTTTAATGAGCAGCTTCCAATCAGCATTGCCTGCGATGCATCCCCGTACGGAATTGGAGCTGTGTTTAGCCATCTTAAGGCTGACGGAACACAAGTTCCCATAGCGTATTATTCCAGAACCTTCTCTTCAATGGAACGGAATTACGCGCAAATAGATAGGGAGGCATTGGCCATTGTGGCTGGCATCAAAAAGTTTCACGACTTTTTGTATGGCTGCCATTTCATGGTCTTCACTGACCATAAGCCACTTTTGGGGTTGTTCACTATGAACAAGCAGACACCCCAGATCATCTCTCCTAGGATGTTGAGGTGGTCAATATTCCTATCAGCTTATGACTATTGTCTGGTTCACAAACCGGGTAAAGAAATGGGCCATGCAGACGGCCTTAGTAGGTTACCTCTACAGCTATTAGAGTCAGATCCTGCTCCAGCCAACCATATCCTGGCTATCCAGGATTTGCCGGAGTCTCCCCTTAATGCAGGCAATGTTGCTGCAGAAACAGTTTCTGTTAGCACACTGAGCCGCGTGTTGAATTGGGTGCTTACAGGATGGTCGGAAATGTGTCTTGGCCCTAACTTCCAGAGCTTTTGGAAAAGAAAGCATGAGTTATCCACCTTTAAGGGTTGTATCCTGTGGGGAAATAGGGTAGTAATCCCGACCTCACTGAGAACTAGAATCCTTGATTCTCTGCATGAGGGACATCCGGGAATAGTCCAGATGAAGGCACTCGCGCGCAGCTACCTTTGGTGGCCTGGGCTCGATAAAGATATCGAGGCCCAGGTCCACAGGTGCCTCATTTGCCAGCAGTCAAGGCCAGAAATGCCACATGCTCCTGTACATAGATGGGAGACCACACAAGCCCCTTGGTCGAGGATTCATATTGATTTTTCTGGCCCCTTTCAGGGGCAACTCTTCCTCATTGTTGTGGACAGTCACTCTAAGTGGCTAGAGGTCATTCCAGTGTCCACTATGACTACTGCCAGGACCATCCAGGTTCTGTGCAGCATCTTTGCAACGCATGGGCTCCCAGATGTAATAGTCTCGGACAATGGGGCTCAATTTACGTCTGCAGAATTTCAGTCCTTTTTAAGGGCGAATATGATTAGGCATGCCACTTCAGCTCCTTTTCACCTGGCCTCTAATGGCCAAGCTGAGCGTATGGTCAGAATGACCAAGGAATCCCTGAAGAGGATCACAACTGGCAATTGGCATCACAGATTGGCAGATTTCCTACTCTGCCAACGCACAACGCCCTGCACTTCTACGGGCAAAAGCCCAGCTGAGTTAAGATGGGGGAGACGCCTGATCACAAAGCTGGATCGCTTGCACCCGGACCGGGTTGCTTCACTTGCAGCCTAAGGCACCGAGGCACTTGCAAGTGGGTGATCCTGTTTGGGCGCGCAACTGTTTGGTCACTATGGTTTGCAAGGTGTCAGGGCCGCTCTCATACGAAGTGGCCCTGGAAGACGGTCGTGTGCTCCGTCGGCACATTGACCAGCTGCGTTGGAGGTTGCCATGCCACTCTTCCACTCCTAGCTCTGCTCTCGGGGGGGGGGAGGAGGAACACTATTGCGATCGTGCATCGGAGTCTTTCAGCGAAAGCGGGACCTTGCGATCGCCAAACGGGGGTTTTGCCAATGAGGCTGCTCCTAACTCAGGCACTGCGCCCATGGGACATTGCTCTCAATCGGCTTTTCACGCCGATCCGGTGGATTCTACACCATCACGGAACTCTGGTTCAGGCCTACCGGAACAGGCCAGCCAAAGGGAAATGGACACAGGCTTGGGTCTACCGGAACAGGCCAGCCTTCACGAATCGGCTCTACCCGTGTCAGACGGGTCACACCGCCCCGGTCTGCCAAGCCTGGCAGGCAAGCTTGCAGATCAGGAGCTAGCAGCAGCTCCGAGACGTTCGGAGCGGGTGAAAGGCCCACTGAAATATCTAAAGGACTACGTAAGGTTTTTGGCATTGCAAACTTAAAATGCTTATGTATTTTTACTGCAAACTTAAATGCTTATGTATGGTTCTTTGAAATGTAAATGCTTAAGTATGATCTTTTGAAATGTGAATGCTTATGTGTTTTCTTACAAACTGAAATGCTTAAGTATTCTTGATACTGAACTGAGTAATGTCAGGTCTATGTAACACTGAGTGCCAGTGTACCTTTGAATGTGTGTAGTCTTTGACTCCAAACAATGCTTTGTAAATGTCAAAGAGCCAGGGGGAAGGGGTGTAATGTATTGAGTTGAATTTATGAAGCAGGTGGCTGGGATTGTGCAGGAATGGTTAGCAGACCACGTGGCCTGCCAGCCAGACTTCCTGTCTACGAGCTTGTTAGCATGCATTTGAGTGGGAGAATACGGTGCATTCATTGGCTGCCGCCGCCCAGAACTGACTGTATAAATAGGGGTGGAGCAATGTTTGTTAGTTTCTGTTTTGACCTTCAATAAAGAAGTACTTGTTTCTATTGCTGCCTCTTCAGTGCTGAACCAAGCAGAAAACAGAACAATATGAACAAAACAAAAACAGAAAAATAATATGGAAATAAATATTTTAAATTTTTAGTCATACTAAACCATATATTTTAAGTTACCTCTTAAGAATTTGAAGCCCAGGAATGGAATCATATGAACTCATTCCAACGCCAACTCTGAAGAGGATCTGCAGACTAACTGGATATTTTTCTGGTTAGATATGCTATCTGAGGACTATAAAAAAGTCAAAAGTCCAAAGTTTTTTTTCATCACACTGGAACAGAACCCTGCTTTGGGACTTAGTTGAGTTTAAAAGTTATCTGAGGCATATAGATGTCCTATCAAGGTTCCGACTGATGATCCCAATGAAGTAAGCATAGCTAAGACATTCCAATCTCTAATGCAAAACTTTATTGAGCACACCATATTGGCACTGACGAATAGAAAGTCAGCTCTGGTTAAATTGGCGCGAAAGCAGTATATTAAAACTATAGAAACTCCCTTTCCCCCTGACAGAGCAGGTCACATTACCCAATTAAGCATCAGACAATTATTATGAGAAAGAATCTTCAGTTCCGAAAACAAACTCATGGATGACCTTGCAGCTGCAATACACATTCCATTCTTCCTCATTCTCCCCCTGGTTCTGTAGGCAAGCCAAGAAAAAAACAACCCAAAGCAGCATGAAGTTTTTTTTCAAGCTTGACATGTCCTTGATCTCTCAGGAAAACAGAATGGGGAAAAAACCCACACCATGCATTATGCCTCTTAAAGCCTCACATTTACAGAAGGGCTGAAAATATTGCCCAGGCCCACTCACCTCCTAGAAAAGGTGAGGGCCAAATGTGATCTGTGCACAATTCATCATGCACAATAGAATCATAATGTGAATGGAACCAATCTGTTCATAGATTTGTATTTGGCATCATATTGATCACAACAAAATGAAGATACAGACTTTCTGAAAATAGCAGTATAGCAGTACTTGGTCTTATAAATTGATAATGAAATTATGGAATTACTAACAAAAATAAGAATATCCCTATGTCAGATATTATGCTGGATTCATGGAAAGTAGCCAATGTAGACACTAACTGGGGTAGTGGGGCATGGGGTATCTCAGGAGGTGGGAGGAGGCACCTCATGCTCCACTTAAGGACCCATACATTTGTTAAATGAATGCATTGAGGCATTTCACTTAAAGTTTATCTTGACTTTCAGCAGTAGTGGGCAGGCTCTATCATGGTCATAATTCAACGAGTACCGGTCTTAGTTTTTTATACACTTCCTTTACATCTGACTAGGGTTAGATTCTCTTCTGAAATGGAATTTATCATTCTTGGATCTAGCTTGTATACTCTTCTTTTAAAAGCAAAGGTTTTTTTTTTTTACTAAGTGGTATTTTCCCCTTGGCTATTTGCCAATTTTGTGTGATGTTTATGTATTGATTTTATTAATGCTATTTTCAATGATTGGGGGCAGTTTTGAAAAGCTTAATTAAATAATAAATACTGTTTCATAAATGATTCTTATAGTTCAGCCTGACAATTACTTTCTTAACTAATAGTCTTCAGAGCACCATAACCTAGCCTTCCACTAGAAAAGAAATTACCATCAATCAAGTAATTATCACTTTTTCCAGAATGCTTTTAAATGCAAACAGGCCTATTAAAGGAGATGGAGCTGTCATTTAATTAATTGCTCTTGCAGTTTTCACATCTGTTTCTTTTGATTTTCCTTTTTGAGCATCAGTTCTCACACAGCCCATTCACCTCAGGGCAGGATTCACAAAGAGCTAACAAATCTTTATTTCTATGTGGATGAAAAGGCAGAGGCTCTGCCCCACATCAAATGGCACCCTTGTTCAAATTTCTTAGCATATTTATAGTCCATGCCACCCATTTTTATGCAGGATGTCTGCAATTTAAGATAATAATTAAGTATTCATGGGCTCTGATTAAAATAACTCATGCTGTTGAATGCTATAGACTTTTTTGTGAATAATATTTAAAATGGTCTTTAAAACAATATTTGTTATGTTAATTAAATGTCACTAGTTTTAGAAGGAAAAATTAACAATTTTTTTTCAAGAGTTGGTGTATATATAGCACCTGAGTCTATGTGGTTTGCTACTAAATCCAGCCCTACAGTAAGGTGTTTAAATGTAATGGAAATCATAAATGATTGTTAAAAGAATGTGCCACTCTAAGCCTCAAATATGTTCTTTTTGTCATTCTCAGCAAGAATGACAGAAAAATGGGTAAAGCTTTTATCTGTGGTCTGAAACCATTTTTTTTTTGCTTACCTCCAAATGTGGGAATTTGTTCAAACAATATTTAGGCCAGAATTTGCTATTTTGATTTGTTGCACCTACCTATATTTTGTCAGCAAATAGTAGCCTTCTGTTGGTGTTTTCCTGATCCAGGAACTACAATATGAGTCCAGGACATGAAGCAGAGGAATGGCTCCATCACCAGCATCTCCTTTCCATCCTTCAATCCCAAATTTTGCATTGATCAGGAAAGCCTGAAGGTGATTTCTATATAATAGCAGTTGAATATGATTGTCTCTGGGCTATTAGGAAATTGCATTATCAGGGTAAAGTCAAACAATACTATAACCATCTCTTTTTGTCTCATAGGCATTATGATATCAAACCAACATGTTGAAAGAAAAATCTTCATCAGGGTCCAGTCCAAGCTGAGAACAAACAAAATGGAGGCTGCTTTAGAAAAAAGGTTGTAGTTTATTGAAGAGCAGAGCCAGACAGAAATGTGACTCTGGGAAAGCTGACCACATGTTGCTGGGAGTGGTGGGTTTTTATACATTCTTGGGCTTTTGTGTTTGGAATTGTTCTTCCTGTTCCTGTGGCATGAACTTTGACCTGAGCTTTTGAGCTTGTCCTTTTGGTATTTTGATGTTGGTGGGTTAATCCTATTATGTCCTAAAGGTCATGTCTTTAGAGTTTGGGTGGGGTATGTAGATTTTAGGGGTCTTTGTCTTTCTAATCTCATTAGCTTCTAGCTTCCTGGCTCCAACCTTCCTGAATAGGATTATCAAATCTGCATTTCTAAAATCTGGCCTGTTTGATTTCTGCTTGGGGGAGGAAGACTTGGGGCTGTCTTTGCCTAAGATTTTTCATTATTCCTCTAGGGAAATATAACATTCTGCTTTTTAATATTCCCCAAAATATTTCTTTCTCTGAGGGTGTGTGTGCTGTCCTCCTACAGACAAATGTGTGGTACGATAGTGTCATGAACATAACACAAATTACTTGTGTCCTGCCTCTTGTGTGATAATGTCACACTTCAATTTGTTACTTGCCACCTTCCCCCATCATGGATTTCTAGGCATGTTCTCGCTCACACAATCACACTAAATAAACACAGTCTTTAGAAGAGATGGTAACCTAGTATACTAACAATTTACAATATTGACTCTTAAATATCATCACAAACCCTTGTGTGTTTTTTGAATGGTGATTGGGGTTCTGTTTTAGCTTGTCAGCATCAGCCAGTCCAATTTAGCTGCTGTCTAATTGTGCACCCTAGGACAAGCTTCTCCTGATAATATCACCCCAAGGACAGAAGAAACATTGTATGTTCACAAGGATCCTGTTTCTTGGGAAAAGGTCAGTGGAAGCAAAGTCCAAGATGGCAAGAACAAAGCAGTAGGTAAGTAAAAGCAGCATTATAAGGACAGGGCTTAACAGTGTACCTATCAATTTGTCTTTAAGGAGATTCCTTACTATGATATTCCATACCTTACCATCCTTTCAGTGTCCAATTGATTTAAAATATTTTTTCTCAGTTATTTGAGACCTTTGTCTGCAGAAGATGGACACAACAGGCACAAAGATTTATTCATTTCTTCTAAATGTGTGTAGTTTTTGAACCATGAAATGTAGCACAGGAATCAAAAGATTAATGTTAAATGTTCTAACCAAGGTTGTCTTCTTTCTTAATTTTTCAATAGCAGCCTTCCATTCAGTAGCACCATAAGATTTTATATTATAATTGTTTTTCAACAATTAAATTTAACTGAATTGGTGCATTTCAGAAATATATAACATTATTTACAACGCAGTAAAGAAAAGCTTACGAATTGGGCCTCTTCAATGATCCATCTTGTCTCCCATGCTCTTTAACATTTTCATGAAATTGTAGAAGAGAACATTCATAGAGATGAAATAAAGTTTCATCAGTGCATTGATGACATGCTGCTTGACCTCCTGCTTCCATTGTTTAAACCCAGGAAAGTCATAAAAGCTGCCAATCAGTGCTGAAAAGTATGCCTGAGAGTGAACTTTATCTAATTAAGATGCAATATTATTGACCAGAGATTCCAGCAGTAAAGATACTCAGTCACTTTTAATCCACACTGCACTTATCCCTAAAGTTGTTTAGTGCTGTTTGGAGTGCTCATTTAGACATCATTAAAGCTATAGCTGAAAGAAACTATGCTATCTAATAAGGGGATGGATAGGCAATACTGTAAGATTGTGAAGCAAAAAAGCTGCTTCATAATGCATCATTATGCAACAAACTATTTGCATATGTAGAGAAATCAGATCGATCTCAGGCTAGCCTAATTAACGTTATCTTGCTTCTGTAAACCACGCTTGCAGGGAAAACGCCATTTACCTTAAACAAAAGGAGTCACGTACCTGGATGCAAATGAAATGGTGACGTTGAAGGAATTGATGACACATAACTATTGTTTAACCATGTAAAAGCCAATCAAACCACTTCCTTGTCCCCTTGCTGTTTTGTGCTGTTGCGATTGGGCAAGACTCTGTATAAAAATGACCGCCCCCCAGGTGTGGCTCTTCCCTAGCACGCTGCTGCCTGTGTGCTGGGAGGCTGCCCACCCAGCTGCTTTGCCTTGTGTCATTGTTATTTCCACACCTTCCTTGAAAGGGGGAAGGACAGACCTGATTCTTGGCATGGCTATACTGTTTGTCTTAATGCTTTTGGCTCTCCAAATGGTGGGATCTACCAAACCCCATCTGCTTGTTCTGCTTATACCATAACAAGCTTACAAGGACCCTGATATACCATACTCAGATAAGCTGCAAAGAGGTTGTTGGGATGTGTGTCCATAATACCACCCAATTTTCCCTTTGTAATCATACGGGAAAAATCACATGTGTTGATCTCTCCAGTGTAAAATGCCAGAAAACTATCTAGGTTCTAGCATTTCAAAGTGGGAAGAGTCAGGGGCTCTTATTAGGACAAAACACCAGCACCTCCACTAATCACAAAAGTGAGATCTGCTTCGATGCCTGCTATGCCATGAAGTTTAGTCCTTGGACTACCTGTTGGGACCTGAGCTGGTATGGGTATTCTCCTCTGCTTCCATGCTTTCTTTTTCCAAGGAAAGGGAATGGGGTACAACTGCCAACTGCTGCTCTAGTAGTAGCTCTCTGCAGCCTACTCAACAGCTGACCAGTGGTTGAGGAGCAAGACAATAAGGAGGAAGTTAGCTCTCCTTCCAATAACCTAGAAGGACTTTGCCTGGTAAAGGAGGAGAACCTCACCTGATTTACTGTGCAACCTCCAGAATCAAATTAATCTGCACTCCAGCAGGCTTTCAACTGATTCACAAAGTGTTGGAGACTGTCTAATAAAGCAGAAGAGGCTTGTTAAAGAGGTTCACTCAGCAGCTATTCATCAGGTTCGACAATCAACAAGTGCACTTATACCAAGTATGAGTTTAGCCCTCACACACTAAAATCACACTTGCAATAACTCTAGTGGACAACTGATTATTGAGTTGAGGAGCTGCCCACTTTAGCAAACCTGGTTTGGGGTAGTATGGATGATTGCTGACAGATGATTTTCCATTGGCTGATAATGTTCAGAAAGTTGGAGGCAGCAAAGCCAGAGGATTTAATCAGTGGCTTTGCTTAATACTTCTTACACTTCTGGAATCACAACACCAACAGAATAGGGGCTATGGAGGCTGATATAAAGTGATATACTTTTCTGCTAGTTCAAGAAAATTTGGATAATGAGGCATGGCGACAGGCTCACTGAATGAAAAACATCTTAAAATGAGTATATTACATTTGAAAATTGTAGTGATGGGGTTTTAAGCAAACTAATGCATTTTATCATCTTTCATGACAATGCCCAATTAATCATATCCATGGGAAAAGTGTTTGAAGACATAAAAGCAAGAAAATCACCAATGATCCTGTTGTTAACGCTGTGACAAACCGAACTGAAGCCATTTTCATTTTGTCTTTATTGCCACATATTTAGTTTAGAAGAAGGAGGGGTGTGTGTGTACTTCTCAGTTAGTCAAAACAATTCAAATGTATGAGAACCAAGGTCATTGCTGATAACATTTTGGCAGGCTGGAGAGCTGGGAGGAGTGCCCACATTTTCTTACAATTGGTGAATGTGATTTATGACAGCAAATTGGGATGGGAATTGCAACTTGCAACTTTGTAACCAAGGGAAGGGGAATTTAGTCTTGGGTTCACCTTTGTATGTGCCGTTATTTTGTAGCTAAATAAAAATGTTCTTTGAGGAAGAATTCCTTGCCTTGAAGTTCTTTTAATTGGTCTCATCTATCGGAACCATGACCTTAACCCAAGACTGAAAAGTATTTTAATACCACGGGGTCCTGAGCTCCGGTTGCCTACCCAAAGCCTTGGGAGGACGACAAAGACTCAGGGAAGATTCCATGATGGAGAGAAAGGAAGAGCCTGTTACTGGCCTCGAAGCTACAGCTATCACATCAGCGGATGGGGTGCAGGCCATTGCCCCGATGGAGAGTGCGACTTTGGTGGTTCCGGAAGACCAAAGGAACAAGAGATCCAGTTGGAGCCATTGTTGCTGTCGGAAGGAGTCCTATCTATCGGAGACACTTGGTGTTCAGAGTCAGCCCAAACAAAAAAGAGCTCAGTAAAGGCCACTGAAGCGGAATTCCCACTAACTGTTTCTCATGAATCGCGGTCTCCTGATCGAAGAGGCACCAAGCGACCAGCACCTTGGGATGAGTCGGATGAGTGGAAATATCTGACTGCAATCCGGAGCCAGTCGTTGAGGTTTGAAGGACTGGAGGTGGGAGGAAATGAGCAGGTCACCCGTCAGTTAATTTCCAGTGAACGGGATGACAAGACCATCCCCAATCCAGGCGAAGTCCCAGTCTCATAGCTGGGCCCGGGTTGCCTCCCCCCAACCAAAGCCACCAGCTTTAACTTCGAGTCCAGTGCAGAGGCAAAGCCCAGACCGCCGTCAGTGCCACAATAGCCTTGACCGTTGGCGGTGGCCTACCAGCCCTGATCGCTGTCAATGCTATGCCAGTCCTGACCATCGGCAATGGTATGTTAGCCCCAATCAATACCGCTGCTATGCGAGCCCTGACCGGTACCCACGCCAGATCAGCCCTGAATGTTATCAGCATAGAGCAAGCCCCATTCACCGCCGATACCCGGATAGCCCTGATAGATATCCACGTTGGACTAGTCCAGATCGATATCGGCACCATGCTAGTCCAGACCGTCATTGTTACAGAATTAGTCCCGAGTGACACCCCCGGCAACTCAGCCCCAAATGTCACCGGCACCACATCAGTCCAAGAGCTGATCGAGCAGCGGGATTCCCACGAGATCAATTGCAACAGTATGGGTTGTTACAGGCTCTCTTAGATTGGCAGTGACCCATAGCAGCCCCTTCTTTCAAACCCACATTTGATGGCGACCCTGAGAAGTTAACTTTCTTTTTGAATCAAGTGCGCTCCCACATGAACAGGAATGCCAACGCCTATCCAGACCCTGCCACTATGGTCAATGTGATAGTGGCAAACCTAGAGGGGGAGGCAGCAGAGTGGTTGAACAGCTTGTACAACGAACAAGCACCTGAGCTATGGGACTACAACCTGTTCATCCAAGGCTTAAGGGCCAGGTTCGAGGATGGTTCCATAGCCCTGCAAGCTGAAAAGGACATTCACAAAGTGAAACAGAGGGGTCGTCCAGCAAAGGAATACGGAGAATGACTGGCAGAATTGTGCAGTGGCCTGAGCAATCGCTAGTTCATCATTTCAAGTCCGGTGTGGACCCAGACCTATTCCAAGCATGCATCTACAGGGGGATCCCTGATCAACTCCATGAGTGGTATCGCTTGGCCGTGAATTTAGATATCGAACTGAGTCGCTACAAGAAGCCACCGACTCCTGGACCTGGACCAAGGCCAGATCCAACGAGGCATCCACTTCCCTGATGAACCCCATTGACTGGGATGACTGGAGTTCCAAAGGCATCATCTGGACCGCCGATCAAGTGTTTTAGATGTGGCCAACCGGGCCACCGAGCAGCTGTTTGTCCAGTTCCTTTCCCTCAGCAAAAAAGCATTTCGACCCCACCAGAAAAACAAAAAGGAAGCTCGCAGTCCACCAGAGAAAAATCGAGCTGGATTAACCAGGAGCAAGCCACTCAAGTCACCTCCCCTACTCGAGAGAAGGCCGAGGCCCCGACTGAAGCTGCCATTTCATCCGCTCTGTATGACAGCGATGATGAGGGAGAGAACGACCCGAAGGTGAGTCAGCCTGTTCCATCTTTTTCCCTCTCTGCTAAGCTCTTAGTCCCGAATGGACTTACATGTGTTAATAGGCTCTGGGTGTTCACGATGCCTGATCAGCCTCCCTACCGTTCTCAAATTGGACATCAGAGCAAAAAAGCTTTCCTCCCCCATGAGTTTTGAACAGGCAAACGGATCCTTAATGGGCGGAGCTTTAGTCACCCACCTAACGGAGTCAGTGCGACTAGAAGTGGGGGAACATTGGGAGTTTATCCTATTTCTGGTGGCCCCAAAAATGACTGAAGCAGTGATTTTGGGATTAGCTTGGTTGGACAAGTGGAAACCTCTAATATGGTAGGACAAGGGGATGAAAACCCTGAGGTTACACATAGGGCCGTCACCCCCAACCTCTCTAATGACACCAGCAGGATAGCAGAACCGCCATCCGAGACACAAAAAGTGGCGGCAAATCCCCTGCCAGGAGTGCCTCTCATACCCAGAGAATACCGAGACTTGGCTGAAGTGTTTAGTGAGGCGGAATGTGACACTCTACCCCCCCCCATAGAAACAATAACTATGCCATTGAGATTCTACCAGGGGCTAAATTGCCAAAACCAAAGATGTATGCAATGACCCCCCTCAAAGTGAAAGAATTGAGGGAATACATTGATAAAAATTTGCTGAGGGGTTTTATTGAACCTGCAAAATCCAAAGTGGCTGCCCCTGTACTTTTTAAAGAAAAAAAAGATGGATCGCTTAGACTCTGCATTGATTTTAAAGGTCTGAATGCTATCAGCGTGGAGAATATGTACCCTCTCCCCTTAATGAAGGACATGTTAGCCCACCTGTTGAAAGGATGAATTTTTACCAAATTAGACCTAAGAGAGGCATATTATCGCGTGAGAATAAGAAAAGGTGATGAATAGAAAACTGCCTTCAACAGCCCCCTGGGTAGTTATCAGTTCAAAGTCATGCCTTTTGGATTACAAGGAGCTCCTGCTTTGTTCATGCAGCTGATCAACCAGATGCTGCATGATCATTTATATAAAGGGGTTTGCGTGTACCTTGATGATATATTAATCTATACAGAGACTATGGCAGAACATACAGTTTTAGTACGAGAAGTACTAAAAAAACCTGCTGAACGCTAAACTCTATGCCAAACTCTCAAAGTGCGAGTTCCATTAGGCATGTTTGGATTATCTGGGTTACAGAATCTCCAGCGAAGGCATTGAAATGGATCCAGCTAAAGTAAAAGCGGTGATTGAATGGCAGCCCCTACAAACTCGAAAACAGCTCCAAAGTTTTTTGGGATTTGCTAATTTCTACCACCAATTTATCCCTTCATTTGCTGAGATTGCTTTGCCCCTTACAGAACTATTAAAAACTGGCAAAGATGGGGATAAATCATGACCAGGTTAACCCCTACACTGGTTGTTAGAGTGCCAAGCCACTTTTGAAAATTTAAAAAGGCCATTTGCTGCAGAACCAATTCTCAAACACCCTCATCCTGAGGAACAATTGGTTATTCAAGCTGATGCCAGCGATGTGGCTGTGGGGCCAGTGCTGTTACAAAAAAACCATGAAGGGAATTTACAACCCTGCTCTTACGCTTCGAAAAAACTCACTGACACAGAGCGGAAGTGGGCCATTTGGGAGAAGGAAGCCTTTGCAATCAGATGGGCTTTATTGACTTGGCATCGTTTCCTAGAGGGGTGCAAGGTGCCTTTTGAGTATGGACTGATCACAAAAACTTAGAGGCACTGAAAGCTCCCCGTAAACTGTCTCCCAAACAAGTATGCTGAGTGCAATATTTTAATATTTTTAACTTTACCCTAAAATACATACCGGGTGGAAAGAATTTCTTAGCTGATGCCCTCTCTAGACTGCCTCAATATAAAAGCCAACGTGAACAAGTCATAAATTCTATTATGCCACCACCTCAAGTTATTTCTGAAATAACCCCTGGGAAACAACGACATGTGAAGTCCCCTAACCCAGACGACCCATTGACAAAGAAATAAAAACAAGAACTGAAAAATGACAAATGGCTCAAGGAAAATCAAACCATCCTAACCCATAGGGATGGGTTAGCTTGGAAAGGGGGAAAATTATATTTGCCTGAATCGCTCAGACTTCAAGCGCTCCAACACAGTTATGACGTTAAATAAGCTGGTCACTTTGGATATTTAAAGACACTACACTTAGTTCGGAGGCAATTTTGGTGGCCAGGCTTAAAGAAAGATGTGGAGAGCTATGTAAAAAGCTGTGCAGTCTGTGCTACCATGAAGAGGATCCCACGAAAGCCCCCTGGGCTGTTACACTTGTGGCAGGATGCCACACAGCACTTTGGTCCGGTGCCCTGCTTGCAACACTGCACGATGCATGACCTCCTGCCACGAGCGGTGGCACTGGTGCTATGTGCCATATGGCATCCAGCCATAAGCGGTGGCAAGCAGCCGCTGGAGAAGTCAAGCAGCAGAGTGACTGCTGTTGAGGCATGCGGTCCTAAGGCAAGACATCCTCCGAAAATAAGATCTGGTGCCTCTTTTAGAGGCAAAAAAGGTATAAGACCGGGTGTTATTTTCGGGGAAACAAAGTAATTGTTCATAATATAAGATTGGAACACTATTTTCTGCTTTTCTCTTTGGGGTATTTTTTACTCCATCCATCCACCCACCCATCCATCCATCTATCCATCGGGATCCCATCCATCATAGCTTCAGGGAACATATAAGGAAGCCTGCTGGAGCATGTCATAATTAGATGATACAGAACTGACTGAAAAACCTTACCCAGGTAATGTACATCAATGGCTCCCTGTCAAGCTATGCAATGTATTTACAAATAACATAATCGAGGGAATCAGAAAATTTTATCAGTTTTCAGACAACACAAATACAGAGGACAATATGAAAATTCAGGACATTTTGACAAACCAGAACAATATGTAGCTCTGAAAAACTTAGCACCCTTCAAATTATATGAGTTGTCTTCCCATATTTTCAGTTAACTAAAATTATGGGAAGATGACTCATATAATTTGTAGAATCCTTTCCTGTTTTCAAAATAGTCATTACAGAAGCTTTTGACTACAGTTTTCAAAAGGTTGTATTTCTAACAATCCAGAAGTCAGATTCTTTCAGGTATTTTTTACTCCATCCATCCATCCATCCATCTATCCATCCATCCATCCATCCATCCATCCATCCACCCACCCACCCACCCACCCACCCACCCATCCATCCATCCATCCATCCATCCATCCATCCATCCATCCATCCATCCATCCATCCATCCATCCATCCATCCATCGGGATCCCATGCATCATAGCTTCAGTTTTGTCTGTTATTGATTAAATCATATCATATATCTCCAGAAAAGTTAGAGGTGAATGAGTCTGCAAAATCTTTAGATGAATTATTCCATTCAAAAAGTTACTATCTGCACATGGCTATCTCTACAATTATAGAATATAACCATAATAGAACTCCATAAATTGATAATTAATTATGTTATAGCCCCTCTGAATTGAGCCTCTTATTAGAAATATTACTGTGTTTCAGTCAAGAAGTTAATAATTAACCAGTTAGCAATTTTTCCTTATTCCTAGTAATGTCTGTTTGATCCACTTAAATTAATGGTCACCATTTAAAGCTTATAGTTTAACAGATTAAAAGCATGATGCAGTTCCAAGAGTGCCTTTTAGTATGAATATTCAATCCTTTCTTTTTTCTTTCCTTTTTCCTTTGTAGTTCTTTAAAAAAAATTCTTCTAAGAGGTAAGAATTAGTCTTATATAAATAAAATAGAATAGAATAGAATAGAATTAGAATAGAATTAGAATAGAATAGAATAGAAAAGAATAGAATAGAACAGAACAGAACAGAACAGAACAGAACAGAACAGAACAGAACAGAACAGAACAGGATAGAATAGAATAGAATAGAATAGAATAGAACTGGAAAGGATCTTGGAGGTCTTCTAGTCCAGCCCCCTGCTCAAGCAGGAGAACCTATACCATCTCTGATTGTTTAGTTTCTTCTTAAAAATCTCCAGTGATGGAGCACCCACAATTTCTGGGGGTAAGCTGTTCCACTGGTTAATTGTCCTCACTGTCAGGAAGTTTACTCCTTAATTCCAGGTTGCTTCTCTCTTTGATCAGTTTCCAACCATTGTTTCTCCTCCTTCCCTCTGTTGCTCTGGTGAACATCCTGGCCCCCTCTGCCTTGTGGCACCCCTCAGATACTGGAACACTGCTATCATGTCTCCCTATTTCTTCTTTTCTTTAGACTAGCTAAACCCAAATCCCGTAGCCATTCTTCGTATGTTTTAGCCTCCAGGCCTTTGATCATTTTAGTTGCTCTTCTCTGAATTTTTTCCAAACTGTCAAATCTTTTTTGTGATATGGTGATCAAAATTGGCTGCAGTATTCCAGGTGTGGTCTTACTAGGGCTTTGTAAAGCAGTACTAGTACTTCGTGTGATCTTGATTCTATGCCTCTGTTTATACACCCCAGGATTATATTAGCTTTTTTGGTTGCTGCTGCACACTGCTGGCTCATAGTCAAGTGATCATCCACTAGGACTCCAAGGTCCCTCTCACAATTACTGTTTTTAAGCCAGGTCTCACCCAAACTGTATTTGTTCCTTTGGTTTTTCCTGCCTAAGTGTAAGACTTTGCTTTTCTCCACATTGAAATTCATTTTGTTGGATAAGGCCCATTGTTCGAGTTTGTCAAGAGCTTTTTGGAGCCTGAGTTTATCTTCTGGGATGTTGGCTACTCCTGACAGTTTGGTGTCATCTGCAGATTTGATGAGTTCACCTTCAATTCCCTCATCTATGTCATTTATGAAGATATTGAAGAGTACTGGGCCTAAGACGGAACCTTATGGTACGCCACTGATAACTTCTCTCCCTGTGAATGTAGTGCCGTTGAGGACTACTCGTTGAGTACAGTTTGTCAGCCAGCTACAGATCCGTCTGGTGGTGATGTTGTCTATTCCACCTTTTTCTAGCTTACCAAGGAGTAGGTTGTGGTCTGTCAAATGCCTTATTGAAATCTAAGTATACTATTTCCACTGCGTTTCGCTGGTCTATTAGTTTAGTCACTTTATCGAAGAATGAGATCAGATTGGTTTGGCATGATCTGTTTTTAACAAACCCATGCTGGCTGCTAGTCATGACTTTGTTTGCTTCTAGTTGTTCGCAGATCTGTTTTTTGATTATCTTTTCTAGGATCTTCCCAGGTATTGATGTTAAACTGATTGGTCTGTAGTTTCCTGGGTCTGTTTTTTTCCCTTTCTTGAAGATGGGGACCACATCAGCCCTTTTCCAATCCTCGGGTACTTCCATGGTGCTCCAGGATTTTTGAAAGATGTGGTGCAATGGTTCTGAGATAACATCTGCCAGCTCCTTCAGAACTCTGGGATGTGATCTGTAGGGTCCCGGTGATTTATATTCATCAAGGTCGGATAGGAGTTCTCTTACCATTTTCTTGCTTATTTTAATTTTTGTTTCTAGTATGTCTTTTGCAGTGTTTTTGTTTTGGTATGTTGGGCTATATTTTCTTTTTGTGTGAAAACTGACACAAAGTATGAGTTAAGCAGCTCTGCTTTCTCCCTGTTGCTTGTAATTTCCTTGCCATCTTTTCTCTTTAGTGGGCCTATAGTTTCCTTGATTTTTTTCTTGTTGTTAATATGTTGGAAGAAACTTTTTTTATTGTCCTTGATTTCTGTTGCAAGTCTTTGTTTGTTCTGAGCCTTTGCTTTCTTGACTTCATCTTTGCATGTTTTGGCTGTCTGCTGATAATCGGCTTTAGTTATGTGCTCCTCTTTCCATTTTTTGTATTTGACCTTTTTATCTTTTAGTTTGTTAGAGAGATCTTTGTGCAGCCATGCTTGTTTCTTCTTGGATTTCTTGTTTTTCTTTCTCAGTGGTATTGTGCTAGTCTGGGCTTTTGTGATCGCATTTTTCAGGGTTTCCCATGCTTCCTGGGTTGTTTTCCCCTTTAGGATTTCCATCCATTGGATTTTTCCTAGGTTCTCTCTGACTTTGTTAAAGTCAGCTCTTTTGAAGTTTAGGACATTGGTTGGATTGTTTTCTATTGCTGGTGTTTGCATTATATTAAATTCCAGTATGGTGTGGTCACTTTCGCCCAAGGTTCCAGTAATTTCGATTCCCTCTATCACTTCTTCTCTGTTTGTAATGATTAAGTCCAGTATAGCTTTACGTCTAGTTTCCTCCTCCACCTTTTGGGTGACAAAAGTTGTCAGCTAGGTTGGTTAGGAATCTGTTTGATCTCCCGCTCATTGCAGTGTTTGTCTCCCAGTTGATATCTGGATAGTTGAAGTCTCCCATTACTACTGTGGTATGCTTCCTACATGCATTTGTTAACTAGTTGGCAAAGAGTTCGTCTATTTCTTCTGATTGGTTGGGTGGCCTGTAGTATACACCTATGGCAATGTCACTTTTTTTCTTTTATATTGACCCATATACATTCTAGAGAGATTTTATCTTTGATCATGTACATTTCTGCAGATATGTAGTGTTCTCTTACATATAGTGCAACTCCCCCTCCTCTTTTTGTAGACCTGTTTCTTTTGAATAATTTGTATCCATCCATCAGTCCATTCCATTCATGGGTTTCATCCCAGCAGGTTTCTGTTATGCCAACTATGTCATACCCTCCCTCGTGTACTATTGCTTCTAGTTTGCCCTCTTTGTTCCCCAAGCTTTGAGTGTTCGTATATAAGCATTTAAGTCTTTTATGCCTGTCCATGGGAGTGTTTCCTGTATCTCCTGGTTGTTGTTTGAGTTTTTCTTTTTTTCCATCACTGCCTACCTCATTATTTGATTTGTTTTCTTGGTATTTATGATTGGTTTTGGGTTCTAGAGATTCTAGAGATTGGTAACCCTTCTCCCTCAGTTTTAGTTTAAAGCCCTCCTGATGAGTTGGGCCAGTTTTTTTCCAAGTACATTTTTGCCTATTTTCGTGAGGCGTAGCCCATCCCTTGCCAAGAGTCCTTCGTGTAGGAAATGCAGTCCATGATCCAGGAAACCAAAGTTTTCTTGGAGACACCAACCCTTTAGCCAATGGTTTATTTCTAAGATTCTTTTTTCCCTCAATGGGTGTTGGCCTTTCTTTGGGAGTACTGATGAGAACACTACTTATGCTCCTAGCTTCTTGACTTTATTGCCTAGTTGTTTGTGATCCCTCACTATTGTACTCAGGTTGTTTGTTGCGTTGTTCGTCCCAATGTGGAAGAGGAGGAGGGGGTAGTAATCTGTGGGCCTAATTATTTTGGTTAGGTTCTCAGCCACATCTCTGATTTTTGCTCCAGGGAGACAGCATACCTCCCTGGATTGTATGTCTGCTGCCTCGCCTCCACCTGCAAGCCTCCTGGTCCACAGAAAAGAATGCCGTCGCCTGCAGGCCTCTGGTTCACTGTTGCTGCCTCGCCACCTGCAGGCCTCCCGGCTTGCCACTGCTGCCTCTCCGCCATCTGCGGGCCTCCCGGTCCACTGCTGCTGCCGCCCGCCACCTCTGTGCTGCCTCCAGCCACCTCACTGGTCCGCTGCTTCACGTTGCCACCAGCCACCTCCTTTTCACTTCCCCCAGCCATCTCACCAGTCCTCTTTTTGCGCTGCCATTGGCTGCCTCCTCTCCACCATTCGAGCTGCCGGTGCGTCAAAATATTTCAAGTTATTTCAAGACAAAGTTCACATTTACAAACCGGAAAAAAAATCTTTTTCCCCCACAAACTAAGGTTCCTTTAGCAAAATGCCACCTTACATTATTTCTTACTGAAAACCAATAAAATTACAGTATTACTGAAGCATTATCAGAAATTATTACTGAACTAATATAACATTTCTTAACTTTCTTATGGATCAAAAAATAATAATAACATGTTTCATATGCAGTTGACAAACATCATATAATTTGTCTCTAAGTCACAAGTAAATTAAATTCCTGTATCTTTGTATGGTGAGTATTCCACTTCTGATATTGAATTGTTTCTGAAAATGTAATTATGATCCATTAATAGATCAAAGGCTAAATTAAAATTCTGTCACAACTCCAGAAATGATTGCAAAATAATTGTGCCATTATACAATTTGCAAAACAATTGCACATAATGTCTGGTCTATCTCCACTTGAATCACAAAGATGTATTGAAGCTATCTGATACTTCCAGTATTAACCATAAACTTATTTACTACTCATCAGTACCCAGATGTGAAGATTTCTTATTTAATAGTACTTCTTTGGCCATTTTCAAATTTGCATTCATGTGAGTCTGATCCACTCACTTTCTAGACAAAAAGTATTTTGCATCATGAAGAATATAAATTTATGGCAAAAATTGCAACTTTTATTTTCAGCAGTTCAAACTATAAAATAATCATTGTCTTCTAAGACATACTTGTCAGCCATTTACCGTTCCACAATATAAATAACACCATCATGTTAAAAAGTATTTTTAAAAGCAATTACTGTAAGGTCTCGTCTCAGCTATTCCCTCAAGAAAGTCAAACTCTGAGAGCAGACAGCATTTCAAAAGGATCTTTTATTGAGAGAAAGTGACTGCAGAGAAAACAGACAGGATCTAAAGTTCCCACGTGGAAACGTTAGGTTAAGCCCCATTGTTCAAAACCTCTCCCAACTGCCCAATCCAGAGGTGTGAAGGTGTTGTGAGAACTCTGAGCTAAGAAGGTGATAAGAAGTTGTTCTCAGGCACCATTGTTTGTATTTTTTTTAAAATATGAGTTTCTGGTCACTGGTATGAATGTAATATATAAATGTATCCTTATGTTTAGAGAAAAATAATCCAAATAGTCAATAAAGATCACAGAATTGTGATAAATAAAAAATATGATCAGATGTCTATGAGTTTATTGCAGTTAATCATGTTACTTGTATCCAGAAACAGTTTTGAACACAGTTTTATAATTGATGGTATTACTGACAATTGAAAATAAATAATTAACATTACTAAGGTGCTTATATGATGTGAATATCACTTATATCGATTAGAGACAGATCAGAATACTCATAATTTTTTAAAATATTTGCTGGCATTTTATTTTTGTAATTGTTTTTAGTTTTATAAACTATTTTCAAGTGTCTCTCTGCCCAATATAATTACAATACATCATTCCTTAAATAACTAATATTATTGAACAATAATAACTAATATTGAAGTTCTTTGACAACAAAAATAAATAAAAAAGGGTTTATTTTAAGGAAAAATCATACTGAATTGGAGTAAAAACATGTTAAAGAAAAAAGCTTGCAAACAGCATTTGAAATGTTAGAACGTGTTGTGAAATACATTTTTAATCTTTCTCTTCAAGAAATCTTTCTCTTCTGAAATACTGGTCAAAATATTCCCTCACCAGAACTTAGATGTGCCAATGACAAAACCACACCCCTCTTTTCCCCTCCATTCCCCTTGACTGCACTATCCTGTTATGGGGAACTTGCCTGTAGTGAGGTCAACAAAACAGAAAATTGCCAGCCCAAAGTGCAAGTACAAAGCTGAGGCACCATTAAACATGAATTGCAGCCCTTTGGAGAAGACCCCAGTACTTCCATAGAGGGAGATTTTGATTGGCTGTTTAGGTTTTTGTCTCAAAAAAATGTATAGTTCCTTCAAATGAGATTCATATAGATCAAGTCATGTTTTTTTTTAATAGCATACTATTCTTCCAGATATCATAGACACATCTGGACTATAGAAACCTTTAGAGGAAAGGTGTCTTTGGAGGTAGCTGGTCAAACAGAAGTCTTCAAGGGGGACGGGGAAACTTCCATCAGAATCAAATCAGTAGCTCTTTTTCATCACTATAGGCTACTATTTGAAAATGTAGGACATTCTTGACTTTGCTCAAATGAAGCCAGGTGCATTGGGCTGGTCCCCCCCCCCCTGCAATTTCCCTTCCACCTGCTGGAAAAGAATGATCGGCAGGCAGAGAGACAGATGTACTATTATGCTGCTTAGACCAGCATTTCAAATAGATTAATGAAAGGCTTGCTTATGTCAGAAATGGGTGTGTAAATACTACTCAGGATTCTGTCCCCCACCCCAGGAAGCACTTTTACACAGCCAAATCAATATTATTTTCCCTTTTAGAGTGGGATGCATAAATACACGTCAGTGATTTGGTTATGACTGCTACACATTCTTCCCTACAATCAGAAGCAATATTTTTCTGAATACAAATCCTGGGGAAAAACAGCAGGAGGGGGTGATGCTCTCATTTCTTATTTTGGCTTTCCTAACAAGCATTTGGTTATAATCCAGCATGGCTCTTACAACCTTCTTCACAAATCATACTTAGAACCTGTATATAACAATAAATAATAGGAGAAATAGACATGCTACACATTTTTTTAAACAAATCATCACTTGGTGCAGGTCAGAAGATAAAAATACAATACTGAATCAGTGTTCCTGATCTTGGTGTAACCAATAGATTATATCACCTATGTTGGAAAACAGCAGACTCTTAAAATATCATCTGCACCACATCTAAAGAAATGTGCTGTTGTTATTTCTTTTTCTGGAAGAAAGCTGGTCAAGAACAGAATAAAAGAAGGTGTCTCAGCTTTCATTCTTTTCAAGAAGGAAAGAAGAATAATGGAAAGAAGAGTTCAAGCTATAGCATAGTAGTTTAGCTTGGGAATCACAAACAATGGGTTTCCCCCATTATCTAGGAGAAAAAATAATGGAAAAGGGAAAACAGGGAGATCTGGTATCTTAACTTTGGAAGACTTTTATGGTGCAATCACAATCAACTTGAATCTGCTATGTATTCATTTTAGTTATTTATACCATTTTTTTCTGGCACTGATACCTGTTGAATTAAGTTTATACTGTAGGAGAAATAAAATATGGGTTCTTTATGAATTAGCATCAGACTCCCTTTTGGCCATCATTATGAAGTTCCTTTGCTTGAAGTGGACTAGCCCACCCTGGAGCATTTAAAAATATTTGATTTTATTGCACAGCAAAATGCTTTTCAAAAGCTTTGCTTTTATCCTCTAACTTAAAAAAAAACAAGCTCCATCATAGGCCTTTGAAGTGAGCTACCTGAATGAAACTGGTGACCTCAGAGAGATGGTAGATACACAGCAGAACAAGCTTGCCTTTCACCTGTCCACCAGCCTCTTCCCTACACCCTTTATGTACCACCAATATAAGTCTGAGATGAAAGACATTCTGGGCAGCTGGCCTGACCCCATTGCCTCCACTATCCCCACTTGATTGCACAGTGCTCGCTCAAAACAATTCAGCACTGTCAGTCCCACACAGGTGAATCCATGCCTTGGCACAAGACGAGGAATACCATGCATAGTCCAAGGGCTTTGTCATGGACTCTTGCCTGCTGGCAGCTCAGGCTGATTATGTCTCACATATTTTTGTAGCACATAAGGAAAGAGAGCTAGGCACCTTCTGAAAGGAAAATATAATGCTAGAAGTGAAGGCATAGTGAGAGGGAATCCCAAAATAGAGGTAACTTTACCTAATAGATTGATTTATTGTATACAACTACAGCAAGCAGCATTTGCGGCTTCAAAAGTCTACTTCACTATATAAGACTGCAGCTATGGGAAGGAAATAGCATATTTTCTCCTTTATCACAAGTAAAAATAGTTCCATTCCTATCTAGAATTGAATGAGGAAAGATCCCCATTTTTGAATTTACCAATCCCATCTAGCAAATTTTTATATTAAATTTTTAACTCAAAATCTCTAACAGAAGTCTACTGAAGAATAGATAGGGCTGCACTTACTTTCTAAAATACATAAGGTGCTAGGATATCTTTCTATCTTTTTTAAACTCTGAAATGTATTTGAATGGTAGAGGTTCCTTTCTTGGTATATCTGTACTTTGTTCTGGCATTTGTTCTGCCATGATAAATTTGATGCCAGCATGAGGATTCATTTTTAAGCTCTATTCGTGTATTTCCTTTCACATGAGAATACCCTGAGATCCCAGGACATTAAAGCCATGACTGTCCTGTAATTTCAGGTATAATATTGTCTTTTCCCCTCTTACAGCATATTCTATATGTTTTTACATGTCCACATACTAAAGACTGGTGCTATTGGCTGATTCTTCCTGATGATTGAAAAGAGAAAAGAACATTGGTTTGGAAGTGGCATTGCCACATTTCATAGTTGTTACCAAAGCATGTGCCTCCTCTGCTTTTTAGAGGTGGGCTGAGAAAACTTGACTCTGGATGGGAGCTTTGTGCCTCTATTATACCAAGAAACATTTGGGTCATACATGATTCCCCCACTCCCCTCATCTAATACTTTCTGGCCCTGAATCCATGGAAGTTCTGTTCAATTTTTCCTTTGCAGTTCAGGAATATAGATATCTGCAATACATAATCAGTTGGAGGCATTCTTGGAATCAAAAACATTTGTCAAAGTTGCAGAAGCAGCATCATGCTGTTATGGCACAGGCTTCGACCCTTTCATACAAGTGTCTGATGTCACAACACCCATGCAAAGGAATAGAGCTTGTGGGATAAAAATATGCCACTGCTTTCATCATTCCACATATACCCATAGCACCCCAGCTAACACCTCACTTATTGGCAGCAAAAAATTGACTGATGGCATTGTAGCAGACATATATGTTCACTGTCTTACATGTAAGCTGAGAGACGATAAATCCATTTCATACCTAAAGAGGTAGCACTTAGGCTTATATACCACTTCATAGTGCTTTATAGCCCTCTCTAAATGGTTTACAGAGTCAGCATATTGCCCCCAACAATCTGGGTCCTCATTTTACTGACCTTGGAAGGATGGAAGGCTGAGTCAACTTTGAGCCTGTCAGGATCGAACTCCTGGCAATACTGCATTCTAACCACTGCACCACCACAGTAGCTACAGTAGTTTCCCCGAAAATAAGACCTATCCTGAAAATAAGACCTAGCTTGATTTTTATGTGTGCACCTAATATAAGCCCTACCCCCAAAATAAGCGCTAGTTAAGATCCCGCCCACTCCATCCCACCGTCTGGTTGTACGAGGTGGGGTGAGGCGCATGCGTGGCCCAGTTCCCTTCTCCCTCCCCAGCTGGCCCCCAAGCCGCAAAGGTTGGGGACCGCTGCTATAGGGGAACTCTATATTAATGTTAAAAATTAAGAAGACAATGGTAATTTCAGCCTGTTTGCTTAGTAAATGTTCATTTTGAAAGTGGTAAATACTTTTATTATCTTGGTCTTAAGAGTAGCTCTAGTATGAGAAATAAGGAGACTATTAAGGTAATGACAAACTGGATAAAATCAGAATAAAGAAATCTCATTGACAATAAAGACCAGAAAATTAAAAGCCTGAAGTTATAGTTGTTGCAGCAATCACCCAATAATGTGATTGTCATTTGCAATCTTCCCTGATCGCTTCCCCAGAAAGTCAATGGGGAAGCCAGTAGGAAAAGTAGCAGGTTGCTCGGGTAAGTTTCCCTACCCGTGCACACTCTCCAGTTTTTCCATACTCATGCTGCACTGCCCACTCATGTACCCTTCCCAACCTGCACTGCACTATTTGCACACCCCACACCATCCCCGGTTCTCATGGACTCTCATGCACCCTTACGCAACCTCCCTGATCTATATGGCATCTTTCATGAGCTCCCGTATAACCTTCCTGACCCATGCTCATGAACTACATACTTATGAACAGTCTCACACACCCTTCCTGATCTACGCCATACCCTGTAAACCCTTCCAATCCATGCAGCACTTCTTGGGTGCCATCACACACCCTTCCCAATCTGTGCAGCGCCTCTCATGCATTCCTTGCACCCTTGCACCCTTCCCAGTGTTACCATCAACTCTTGCCTTTCCTCTACTTCAGGAGGTTGCAAACCCATCTTGAAGCAAAATTCCAAGAACAACAAAGTTTCAGCAGTGTAACACTGCCCACTCCCATTTAGGCCCACCACCATCATTACTAAAATCATAAACTTTCAATAGCCAGAAATGTCTTGGTCAATTTTAGCTGCCAGCCATAACTCACTTCCATTTTAATTCTCTCCCATTTCTAGTTTTGGGTCCAAGAGTTCCTCTGGTAATTTTAAGATTCCATCTCTGATGCCAGTTTAATACCTTTTCCTCTCCTGTGAGAACATCTCTAATCTCAGTTCTTTTGTCAACAAGCCAGCACAAAGGATTTGTTAGAGAGCCTATGTGGATACATGAACAACCCAGAAGAAGCCATGTCTGAATGAAAGCTGGAACATGTATTGAAAAATATATTAAGCTTGGCAAGATTAGTGGAAGTATTATTTATTTATTATTTATAATGTATATGCTGCCCATCTCACTATCAAGGGACTCTGGGTAGCTAACAATGTCATAAATAACAGTATAAAATAATTATACTACTGGTAGGAGAAGATGTAAAGAAGTTGCTGGGAGTCAGGCAGTGGATAAATCTAATAAAATAAGTAAATAAGTTCCTGGAATACCCTCAGAAGAGCTGTGAATTATTGCAAAAGACAGATCAAAATGGTGAGTGATTGTACATATAGTTATATGACAAGCACCCAGTACTTTTTTTGTAAAACAAAAAGATGCCGGAACTCACACACGTCATACAACCCGCCTTGCCTACCCTACAAGGTTCCATCCAAAAAAGGTGCCAGAACTCCGTTCTGGGCGTTCTATGACAAAAAAAGCCCTGCAAGCACCTAACACATTAATTAGAGTATGTTTGGAATATTTTGTGATTAAGCGACATGAAAATAAAGCAACATGTTATTTATTTATGCATGGCCTAAGAATGAATTCCTCTTCTATGTCAATAGTCAGATATGAGTTGAGTACTTGTTATCCTTTCCTTGCTGCAAAGAAACTTTAATTGTATGTGATGCATATACGGGGTTCCGCAAGAGAAAGATGGCTTAACAGAATCACTTTCCTTGCACATTAAGTAGATTATGATATTGAAATTACAACTTTTTCTTTTAAACTTGTTTGGCTTTTTAATTCAGAGGTGCCAAGAATAACGGGAAGTGTCAGCCAACCCATATAAAGGGCACCTGGTTGGGGAAGACTGAATTGGATTATCTATGTTTAGTAGTAAATGCAATTTTGGTTCTATTAAAAATTATTATATTCCCAGTTCTTATTTTGCTGCCATATTTTGTCTTGTCAAGAAAAGTTTTGTCCCCTTCTCACACATAACGAAGAGCTTGCTGTTTCACAAAACCTGCCAATGAGACATTCTGGCTGGGTATATTCGGGGCCCATGAGCAGATGATGGGACGGCGGGCAGTCCAGCACTTCCAAGGGAATATGCTAAGGATGCCTTTAACACAATGTGACAACTAATATTTGACTGAGCAATTTTAATTGCGAGAGCTGCATACATACAATTAATTGCAGAGGGGTGAGATTTGGAGAGGCTTTCCATTAAGTTTAACAGAAATGTTGCTTTCAAGAAGTTGTCTCACAGGACTCTCAAACTGTTTGGTTCCTACTGTGCCAAAAAACAGCCCCCAGCAGAAAATGGGGAGAAAAAGTGCTTTAGAATTTTGGACGAAAAATAGTTTCAGAAACACATTGAGATGGAGAATGAGAATCTGGAAAGGAGGGGCATACATAGGCTGGGGAATTCAAACATATGGAATGTACTCTTGATTTCAAACACAGGATAAGGGTCTTTTAGAATTTCTTATTTTATTTACTGAATAGAAGAGCACCTTAAGCTTCTGTGTAGTCCATATAAAGTAGCTTCCTTGACATTCAATTATTATACTTTTTTTGTGTGTGTGTGTGTGCCTCCAAGTCAGTTTTTAACTCCTGATGACTGCCTGGACAAGTTCCTGCAGTTCTCTTGGCAAGATGTTGAAAGTGTTTTGCTCTTGCCTGCTTCTAGGACTGAGAGAGAATGATTGACCAAGGTCACCCAGCTGGCTTTGGGCCAAAAAAGAGACTTGAACTCACAGTCTCCCAATTTTTAGACTGGTGTTTTAACCATTACACCAAACTGGCTCTCCTATCCATTTTTCACTCTGAAAATGATAAATAAGAAGGAAATTCTCATGTTAATTTGCCCTAACACAGAGATATACAGAGAGGAAATAGCAGTATGTGTATTTCTTTATAAATTGCTTATTTGACACCCATACATGGTAAAGTACACAAAGAAATTAAAATACCTGAAAACTGGCAAACTGTACACAAACTGGCAAACTGTACAAAATCACTGAAGTGATTTTTTTTGCCATTGATCATGAGTAGGGAAAAAGAATTTTTGCATATGAAATTCATATTGGTTCCATTTTTTCTCCATTAATAAAAGGTTGGTTGAGCAGATTTTGATTTTGCACCCATGCAATCTTGCACAGCTGTGATTTTATTGTACAAATGTCTGGTTTAAAAACCATTGTTCCTGACACATATGCAGTAGCACATATTTTGCCATAATTTAAAGAACCTGAAACATTTGCAGCTCTGTACTTGGGGCTTGCGATATGCTCCTGCTAAAAACATTCACAATAAATAACAGTATAAGCTCATAATGTGCAATCACTGAGGAGCTACTTCAAATGGGAAAAAGACAATGAAGCCCAGTAGAAAAGGAAGATCTGAGATTGCCTGGGCTGGGGGAGTGGGTGACCTTGATTTCATCTTACAGTGATGGCTGAGGGGAGGTAAAGGGGAAGAAGATGTATGAAAATGCAAGGCTGCCACACAGGCTGTTTGCAACAGGAGGCAAGGGAGGAGCAAGGCATAGCAACTTTATCCTACTAACTCCTTATGTCTGTTCTGGGTATGATTTGGCCAAAATTCTAAACCACATAAATGATCCCAGTTTCTCTTCATCTGAATCTTGACCCAGCTGGAATTGTCTGGCTAAATGTCATCCTAAAGTAAATAAAACACATTATTTGCTTCATTCATGATCCTAATGGGCATACTAGGACTGGTTTACATTATCTAATTATAGATAAAAAAGAAAGAAAAAAACTTCAAAGAAAGACATTCAGGCATTGAATGTTGCCCTAACAGAAGGAAGTGCTGACAACCAAAATTTTACATCAGGATAGCCATGTTCTTAGTCATTCATAAAAGACTCGAGGTGATGGCCAAGAAAACATCAAGCTATTCAGAGAGGTGAAATACCAATTGGATTACAAATTGCTTTCCAAGCAGGAATTCTATGGACAAGATGAATTGTCAAGGTTAAAAAAAAGTCAAAACATTAAGTGTATCACTTCAGGGAACTTAAAGTAAAATAAATTGATGCATGTTTAAAAAAAATGCTAAGTTTAGATGTATAGAAGAAGGCTTTGAACAGGTAGAGACTAACAAAATGGTTGGGTAAGAAAATAATTGCTGTCTAACCACATCTTTCATAAATCCACCACATCTTTCATAAATCCTGGAGCATCGGGGAAGTACCTGAGGATTGGAAAAGGACTGATGTGGTCCCCATCTTCAAGAAAGGGGAAAAAACGGACCCAGAAAACTACAGACCAATCAGTTTAACATCAATACCTGGGAAGATCCTAGAAAAGATAATAAAAAAACAGATCTGCGAACAACTAGAAGCAAACAAATTTATAACTAGTAGCCAGCACAGGTTTGTTAAAAACAGATCATGCCAAACCAATCTTATTTCATTCTTCGATAAAGTGACTAAACTAGTAGACCAGTGAAATGCTGTGGACATAGTATACTTAGATTTCAGTAAGGCATTTGATAAAGTAGATCACAACCTACTCCTTGATAAGCTAGAAAAAGGTGGAATAGACAACATCACCACCAGATGGATCTGTAGCTGGCTGGCAAACCGTACTCAACGAGTAGTCCTCAATGGCACCACATCTACATGGAGAGAAATAAGCAATGGGGTACCACAAGGTTCTGTCTTAGGCCCAGTACTCTTCAATATCTTCATCAATGATTTAGATGAGGGAATTGAAGGGGAACTCATCAAATTTGCAGATGACACCAAACTGACAGGAGTAGCCAACACCCCAGAAGACAAACTCAGGATCCAAAAAGATCTTGACAAACTTGAACAATGGGCCCCATCCAACAAAATGAGTTTCAATGTGGATAAAAACAAAGTTTTACATTTAGGCAGGAAAAATCAAAGGGTACAGATTGGGTGAGACCTGACTCAAAAACAGTACTTATGAAAGGGACCTTGGAGTCCTAGTGGATGATCACTTGACTATGAGCCAGCAGTGTGCAGCAGCAACCAAAAAAGCTAATACAATCCTGGGTTGTATAAACAGAGGCATAGAATCAAGATCATGCGAAGTATTAGTACCGCTTTATAAAACCCTAGTAAGACCACACCTGGAATACTGCAGCCAATTTTGGTCACCAAATCACAAAAAAGATGTTGAGAGTTTGGAAAAAATTCAGAGAAGAGCAACTAAGATGATCAAAGGCCTGGAGACTAAAACATACGAAGAATGGCTATGGGACCTGGGTTTGGCTAGTCTAAAGAAAAGAAGAAATGGGGGGGGGCATGATAGCAGTATTCCAGTATTTGAGGGGCTGCCACAAAGAAGAGGGGGTCACATTATTCACCAAAGCATCAGAGGAAAGGACGAGAAACAATGGTTAGAAACTGATCAAAGAGAGAAGCAACCTGGAATTAAGGAGAAACTTCCTGACAATGAGGAAAATTAACCAGTGGAACAGCTTGCCTCCAGAAATCGTGGGTGCTCCATCACTGGGATTTTTAAGAGACTAGACAGTCACTTGTTTGAGATGGTATAGGTTCTTCTGCTTGAGCAGGGGGCTGGACTAGAAGACCTCCAAGGTCCCTTCCAGCTCTATTCTATTCTATTCTATTCTAACCAGTGGGACAGAGGACAAACAGATTTGGAGAACTGGGTTATTTACAAATTGGAATTGAACTCAGAAATAAAACAATTTATTATTAAGTCTGAAACAATTAGAAATAGGTCTGCTTATGATAAACTTCAACCTGAATAGGTGATTCTACCACTACTAATGAACCTCTGAAATGTTTAAAAGTTGTGGCTTCTGCTAAAGAAGTCATAATTCTAACAAAGAATACCAAACTATCTAAAAATGATTCTTGGTTCTGTTTTTCAACTGCAGTTGCAAAAATGTTGTCTGATTTATTTGTTCATTTTTTATCCTCATTTTTTGAGTGTTGTTTAATTGTGAGTTTAGGTTAAAGATATGTTCATTTATGTTATCAAAGATGTTTTTAATCTCATCATGATTTGGGACAATTGTCATTTGAATCTGTCGCAGCATTGCATATATTTTCTCCTGGAATGTATTTGCTTTGTCTTGAGTCATTGTTCCTGCAGTTCTCTGATGTTTCAAGCTGGGGTCTTCAGGAGGAGGTGTTAGGTGTGGTTTCTGTCACTTTTAGATAAATATACAACATCTATTTTGTCTCCCTCCTCTAAGTAGTTTTTCACCGGTACCATAGTCTCTTTAATTAGCTTTATCAAACCAGCCCATCTTAAAATCCAAACAACCAAATCTTATGTAATTCTTATTTTTATATATGGTTTTTGTAATCTAATACATTTCCAATTATCAAAGCACCACTGAAAACAGTATTTTGTAACAGTTCTTCTTTTCAGGGGTCTTATGATTATCAGCCAGCCAAGATTTCAGTCTAAAGTGTTTAACCACCTGAAAGCTTTCAGTAACTTCCCCTTTAGAAGATTAGCCAAAGGCCAAGATTTTTCTTTCTCTGCAAACAGTTCTTAAACTTAAAAATGCAGCTCCGTGTGTATAATCCCAGAAGATTATAATCCCAGAAGGTTAGTTTCACTCTGTAGCTTTGTTCCCAGCTGTTTTTTGCTATTTTTAGGCGTCTTGCCAAATTCTGAGTCAATGCAGCTATAGTTTTCTCTAATCCTCCACTAGATGTCAGTAGATGTTCATTTTCCAACTTTTAAAGCAAAGAGTTGTTGTTGCTGCTGCTGCTGCTGCTGCTGCTGCTGCTATTATTATTATTTATTTATTTTATAATTTCATCAATACTTTTTCAGGTATGGAATTTTAACAGTTTTCTTAGTTTTCAAATTTATCCAGACTGTAGTATTTTTAACCTCATTTCAATATATTTTTGTTCCCCATAACAGTTTAATTCACCGCTTCTTTCTATGGGAGGGTGGGGGTGTAGTCCCCTCCCTTCTCACTTTGGGAGGAGTTTTGCTTCTTGGGAATCTTTTCCAGGAAATCAGATACAAAATAGGAGAGAGAAGATCGAATTCCTCACCCAGTTTCAAGCACGCTGTTCCCCAATGTTCTGCTTGGTGTCTTTGGACTTCAGCTGCAAGTAGCTTGGGCTGGTCACCCAAGGTATGGCCAGCCTTTCTCTGGTTGGGTTAGAGGGTTTCCCCCAGATTGAGCGGGATGACCAAAGTTGTTCTGCAATCATCGGGGCACCTCTCTTTCTTCGTCACCTCTCCGGGGCGACTTTAGACCCATTTAGGGTCCCCTGGCAGGGCGAAACTAGCCGTGGGGTGCGGAGCTCCGTAATCCCTCAGCTGTGCGCTATGGTGCAAAACCGGAAGTCCTCAAGACCATGGAGATTTAATCGTCACCATCATAACATTGTCCTACCCTGTAATGGATCATCAGCAGTTCAGACAGCATTACCACATGGATTGTACTCTAGGGGTCTAAACTCAAGCAGAGTTTATACAGGAACTCCAAATGTTCTCTTCCAATATATCCAGAAGAGACACCCATTAAATGAAGGATCCTTGGCTTGTTTCAACGCAATTCCTCTCACTATGAGGGGCTGGTGTGGATGGGACTGGGCTGGGCCAGGTTGGGGCTCAAGATGCCCTTCTTCATCCCTACCCATGTGTCAGAATAGCAGGGAACTAATGAGAAGAAAGGCATGAAGCTGGAGCCTCTCTTGCAATTACAGGTATTGCAGGCTACCAAGCAGCTGAGTGTGGTCAGCAGAAGGGTGGCTGCCTTGGCAGACTTAGCACCTGGGAAATAATAGTGAGGTTATCACCGCCCTGCTGGTTGATGGTCCTCTTCAACTGCTTACTCAGTTTTCTCAGCTCCCACATTGAGTCAAGGTGACAGGAAATTCTCCTCAAAAAGAAAGATAGTTTCTGATTCCCCTGAATGTTGGCAAGAAACATTGTAAGCATTGTTACTTGTACCTTGCTTCTGAATGCTAAGATACTTCAGGGATCATAGGAAGACATTGTAAATGTCCACAGAAGAGGAACAAGAGAGGGAGCAAGGGGCAAACATTGGGCATAATGTTTCAACATAAACTTTGACCCTAATGGGAGAAAGAGCCAGTTTGATGTAGTGGTGAAGGTGCTGGCCTTGAAATCAGGAGACAGAGTTCTAGCTTTATTGTAGGCATAAAAACTGACTCGGTGACATTAGGTCATTCTCTTTCTCCCAGCCCAACCCGCCTCATAGGTTTGTTGTTCTTCTGGGGGAAATATCTGCAGGAGCATTAGATATATTTGCCACCTTGAGTTATATACATTTTAAAAGGTGGGATAATAGTAATAATGGCTAAGAGCAGGAAAAGTGAAGAAAGAGACAGAAGGCCTAATTATGGCTGCACAAGACCAAGCCTTAAGAACAAATGCATACAAAACCAGAATTCAGAAGACAACATCAGACAACAAATGTCAAGAAACTGATGAAACAAGGGGAAGTTTCTGGTGACGTCGCTGCAAGATGGGCACTGGGGAATGAAGCTCCCTTCCCCAAGCCTGATTTCTACCAGCTGGGGAGTCCAATAAGACTGAACGTCGCCCCGTAGAGGTGACTGGCCAAAGGGTGAAACTTTACAGATTGCGGGCCAGCGGTAGCTGGCTCGCTTGATCCAAAGGACTGATCGAGACTGGCAGGAAGAGAGGCTGACCACACCCATGTGGTCTGCCAGAAGCAGCTGATCGTCGGAGACAACAAATTCTAAAAGCAGAAAGTAAAACAGCTGATCCGGGTGAGACTACTTTCCTTATCTCTCTACAAGCGAAAATACCAGTTCTGGGAAAAAGCATTCCAAAGCAAGAAATTCCCAAGCCTCAGGGAGGGGGGGGCTTTTTTTCTTTACCCCTCCCTCCTGAAATATAAGTGGTGGTTTAAGCTTTGGGGGAATTAAAACTGACTTATAACAATACTGTGAAGATAACTGAGGTATAAAAGAAGGATAAATTAGGGAAACTTTTGGATTTATAAATCTTTTTTTTATTCTTTGTTTGGAAACCATTGGGTTTTAACTTTTTAAACTTTTTTAAAGTATGGTGGGAATGGACATCTAATGACACCTACTGGCAAAACCAAGAACTACATTTACTTTTTTTCTTTTTTCTTTATCTTACTGAGTTGTTTTGATTGGAGTCTTAAAACTTGGCTGTATGCCCAGATATAGCTTATAGTTTAAACATTTTGGTGTCCTTGGAATTTATAGTCCTGAAGATTGTGGCTGAAAAAGAAAAGACTCTATTTGGATTGCCCTGTCCTACAGGATGGATTACAATTATAAATAAAAACTATGTTTGAAGTCATCGGACTTCCCTGGATTACAAATACAGCTTGACCTGGAATTTTTACAAGCTGTTTTGAAAGAGTGAATAATAAGAAATCCCTTCGAACAGAATACTTTGGATTACAAATTTTGGTATAATTTTTTTCTTTCTTTTTTCTTTTTTCCCTTCTGCTCTTTTTTACCATTTACTATTTTTATTATTTACTTCTCCTATTAGGATTGGATTATAAATTTTGACTTACTTGGTGGATTACAAAGTATGATTTAAAGATAAAGATGAGCACCCCCAACTTATCTAAAGTTGGAAAAAAATGATCTTCTGCTCCCTCTTCAGCTTCTGCAAGTCCAGTCTATCAGAGATCAATTGATACAATGCTTCAACAAGAAAAGGCTAATAACTTCCAAAAGGAAATCCAAGCGACCCTACAAGCGATTCGAGAGGCAATCGCTACTCACATGGTGGTCACAACAAGAAACCATGAGGAGTTGAAAAGCGATTTTGATAAAATGACTAAAAAAACTAACAATATGGACTCTCAATTTGAAAATTTTAAACAGATGATCACAGATAATCAACAAAGAATCCAAAAAATAGAAGATAAAACAACTGAGGTTGACCAGAAACTAGAAGTTTTAAAAGATGAAAATCAGAAATTGATCCAAATAAATGAAGAACTAGAAGACTCGATAGATGGGATGGAGATGGAAAGAGCCTCATATTTTTTAAGATTTCAAAATATAATGGAAGATAAGGAAGAGGATCTCCTAGACTTGATAACAGAATTATTGGCAGATGCATTAGGAACTGGGAAACAGCAAACGGAAGGAGAATTAGACCAGATCTATCGAGTCAACTCAAACTATGCTAGAAGAAATAAAGTCCCCTGGGAAGTACATATTAGATTTCTCAAAAGATCTACAAGAGACGAGATTCTGAGAAGAGTAAGAGATGAACCTTTAAAATACAAAAAAAGAAAAAAAGAAATTGTAGTCCTCAAACAAATTCCTAGGAGAATAAGAGAATCCCGAAGAGAATACCAGTTTCTAACTAGGAAATTAATTGAAAAAGGAGTGAATTTCAGATGGCTGATTCCAGAAGGGATTTTAATCTACTCGGATACGAAAAGATATAGACTGGATACGCCACATAAAGCAATGGAATTCTTTGACAAGCATAGGGCTTTTGGAAGGAGGTGACTCTGAATCTGGTACAAAGAGAGAAACAAAGAAACAGGAAGAAATGGCAGTAGAAGGAGCAGTCAAACCAAGAGAGGAGGAAGAAATTAAAAACACATATACAGAAGAAGGAGCAAGACCAAAAGATCAGAGACAGATAAGACCGACTAGAAGATTAAGACCTAGATATAATTGAAAGAGATGGAGGAGAGTGGGATTTTATCAATGAATATAAATGGATTAAATTCTCCTTCAAAAAGGAGAAAAATCTTTACATGATTACAAAAATTAAAAATGGATATTACATATTACACATATTAAGAGACAACATTATAAGTTAGAACAATCGAAAATTGGTAAACTTCACTTTGCTTTAGCACTTCAGAAGAAAAGAGGAATAGCTTTATACATTAAAGAAACGATGAACCCTAAACAAATTTATGCGGATGAAGAGGGGAGAATATATGCACCAAATGATAAACAAGAACAATTTTACCAAAAATTACATTAAAAAATTAATTTAAACTATCAAAATCTTTGTATAATGGGAGACTTTAATGCAATAACAGATGGAACTTTGGACTATAAAAGCACTAAACAAGGGAGAAAAGGAGGAAATATATTATCTAAAGCATTTTTAAAAATGACAGAAGAACTTTGTATCCAAGATATATGGAGAGAAAAAACAAGCTGGGGAGATGGTTAACATATAGACTGAAAAAAGAAAAAGAGAAAAACATGATAAACAAGCTGCAAGATCCAAAAGGTGAATTACAGTTTCAAAATGATATAATTAAAAAAATTACTAAAGATTATTATGAGATACTTTACAAGGCAGAGGAAATTCCAAAAGAAAAAATACAGCAGTATTTAAAAAAAGCAGACTTACCAAAAAATTCAGAGAATATTCAAAATATATTAAATGGAAAAAATATCAATGATGGAGATTATAGAGGCTATAAAAAGGCAAAAAAAATGATAAGACTCCTGGTCCAGATGGATTACCTGCAGAGTTTTATAAATCATTACAAGATGTATTAAGTCCGATCTTGAAAGAACTGTGTAATGAAATACTTCTGGAGGCTAAAATATCAAATACATGGACTGAAGCCAACATTACTTTAATACCCAAAGAAGACTCTGATTTAACGCAAATAAAAAACTATAGACCAATATCACTATTAAATGTAGACTATAAACTTTTTGCCTCAATAATAGCAGAAAGACTAAAGAAATTTTTGATTGAATTTATACATTCAGACCAAAATGGTTTTCTACCTAAAAGACAGATAAAAAATAATTTAAGAATGATTCTTGATGTGTTAGAGTATTATGAAATTCATTCAGGGAACAAATGGCTTTAATATTCCTTGATGCACAGAAAGCATCTGACAATGTAAATTGGCAATTCATGTTCCAGCAACTTGCGGAAATGGACTTTGGAAAAAAACTTTATAAATGTAATTAAAACAATTTATTGTAAACAAACACCAAAATAATTGTAAATGGAACTTTAACATTAAAAAAGACACAAGACAGGGATGCCCATTATCTCCATTACTATTTATACTAACACTGGAAGTACTGAATAGAAATATTAGACAAGATATAGAAATTAAAAGACTGGAGATAAAAGATGAAAAATATAAACTACAAGCATTTGCAGATGATTTGGTTTTCATATTGGAAGATCCATTGGAAACAAGCACTAAACCAGGGGTAGGCAACCTTGTGGACTTCAAATCCCAGAATTCCTGAGCCAGCCAAGCTGGCTGAGGAATTCTGGGAGTTGAAGTCCACGAGTCATAAGAGAGCCAAGGTTGCCTGCCCCTGCACAACCTATGGAGAAAATAGAAAAATTTGGAGAAGTGGCAGGGTTAACAATAAAGACTAAAGTGCTAACAAAGAACCTAACAGAAAAACAAAAAAATCAACTAACAAAAAACCACAAATCTTCAAATAGTCAAAAAAGTTAAATATTTGAGAATTTATCTAACAGCAAGATGTGTAACAATAAAAGAAGATAACTATGTAAGACTGCTAAAACAAATAAAATTGTATTTGGAAAAGTGGAAAAACTTCCAACTTTCAATGTTGGGGAGAATAGCAACAGTGAAAATGAGTATCTTACCAAAAATACTCTTTTTATTTCAAACGATTCCTGTAAGGCTGGGAAAAGCCTTTTTTGATGAACTGAATACAACAATATTGAAATTTATCTGGCAAGAAAAGAAAGCTAGAATTAGATTGAAAATGCTACAAGTGAAAGAAAGTGGAAGATTAGGACTGCTGGACTGGATGTTATACTACCAAGCAACTATTTTAACATGGATTAAAGGATGGATAATGCTTAGAGACAAAAGACTATTGTACCTAGAGGGGCATGACCTACAAATTGGTTGGCATGCCTTTCTGAGATATGGGAAGAATAAAATACATAGATACTTTCAAACCCATTTTATAAGAAATGCACTTCTTTCAGAATGGGAAAAAATAAAAGAAAAAATGTATATTAAGACACCTGGGATGGCTTTCAACAATGGAAACTTTTGCTTACCCAAATTTAATTAAGTACGATAAAGTTGTGACCTATAAAGATATTTTGGACAATGAAGGAAAATTGAAAGACAGACAAGATTTACAAGAACAAGGTATTGATCTAGCATGGTGGCCATATCTGCAAATTCAAACGAGATATGAAAAAGATGCTAAAACAATGGGATTCTATAAAGAACAGACAGAATATGATCAGATACTGTTAAAAACAGATGAAAAGTTGATTAAGAAACTATAAATTTCTGTTAAACTTAAAAATGGAGGAAGAACAAGTAAAAGAAACAATGATAACATGGGCAAAGAACTTTGGATATAGTATAGAATTAGAAGACTGGCAAAAGTTATGGGAAAGAAATCTTAAATTAACTAAAGCAGTGGCATATAAAGAAAACTTATATAAAATGTTTTACAGATGGCATATGACACTAGTGAGATTAGCAAAAATGTTTAAAAATACTTCAAACAACTATTGGAAATGCAAACAAAGACCAGGTATTTATTATCATATCTGGTGGACATGCCCAAAAGCAAAAGGATTTTGGGTCAAAATACATTTATGGTTGGAGAAAATGACTAAAAAACAAATAGACTTTAAGTCAGAATTATTTTTATTAGGAATAATAGGAGCAAATTATGAGAAAGATTGCATATATTTAATTCTACACGTACTAACTGCAGCAAGAATTGTATTTGCCCAACATTGGAAAAATGAAAATTTACCAGCTAATTAAGAAAATTTTAGAGTGTGCAGAAATGGATAGATTGACTTTAAAGATAAAAGAGAAAGAAGACTCAGTGTATTTTAGAACATGGGATAATTTATATCAATGGCTAGAAAAACGAGTTAGAGAGAAAGGAATGTGATATGTAACTTTGAATATATATTAGCAAGAAGAAGACTATCGAGCAATTAATTAATATATAATTTATAATAATTAACTATTATCTATTATTGTTTGTTAAACACACGAACCCAGACATTATGCTGTTTGCTAAATATTGAGAATGTTATTTGGAAAAACCCCAACCCCAACCTTAACCTTAATCCTAATCCTAACCCTAACCCAAATCTCAACCCCATCTTATTCCTAACCCTAGAAAAACTAATAAAATTTATATATATATAAAAAGAAACTGATGAAACAGTGGACTACCTAGTTAACTGCTACAAGAAGATGACACAGACTGACTACAAACAACAATATGACAAAGCAGCCTCTGATTCTTTCCATTTTCAATCTATAACCACAGAGATAGGAACGATAGTAGCCTATACTGTTTGCTACATCTACCCAACTAAAAAAGATCAATTAAAGGGATTTAGTTTTAAAACAATATTTTAAAAGTCCCTTAGCAAATAATGAAAGTAATGTATATGCACAACTTTGAGCACAGCAAAGAGCTAAAAACAGCCTATCCTTCTACCTCCCCATCAGAACTGATGAAGCTTCTTGGATGAGAAACGAAATGTTTTCATCTTCTTTCTCAAGGAAAAAACAGTCCAGCTGACTTTTGAAAAAGCACCTTTGAGACAATTATGACCTGGGTGACTGAGAATCTCCACAGACTTTCATTTCAACAATTCAGTCCATGAGCAATAGTATAACAGCAAAATTAAACTTTGCCAGAAGGTCGAAGCTTTCTTCCATACTCCCACATGTACAATGCCTGATATTTGGCTCTGCTTCCAAAAATTATTTTTGTGTTGGCAACCTTGCAAATGGCATCCTGAGCAAAAAAAGTATGCATGACCTACTAACCACACAGGAATAAAATTATTTTGCAATATATGACTTCTAACTTCGTCATAGCCAAAACATAAAAAGTAAAACTAAAAAGTCTACCTGGCAGGCAGCAGTCTTTTTTTTAATGTGCTAAATGATTCTCAGTAGGGCTGTGCTGTATTTCAGTCCCAAGCCGCCCCCCCAACCCCCCTCCCCCCAAAAAAAACCTTTTGAGTGAGCATGGAAGTGCGTTGCTCACTTGTGGGAATTTCTTATTGCATGGGTCAAATGGTAGGTCTCAGGAAACATATGCCCTTGAGGCAAGGAGCTCTGACTGGGTGTGTCCAGGCCCTTCAGAACCAGTCTGGGCATGCTAAGGCACACTATGCTCCTTAGATTGCAGGGCTACCATGCAAATCTTGGAAAAGACACTGCTTCTCCAGGGTGGAGCTGACAGGTGCAGCTTTGCATTCAGGCCCACTGGAAAGCACTTTCTGGCTTTGGATCTGAAGAGCAGCAGATCCCTAATACTCACTCTTAGTTCCCTTCCTCTCTTCAGCTAGCTCCAATAAATGACAAGTAGAACACAATGAAAGCCTACAGCTTTATTGGTCAATCCACTCTCCAAGTTTCTTTGGTTGGTGTTTCTGTATTTTATATTCTGCATTTCTATTTTATTGGTCTCAGAATGAAAATAAATGTAATTCAATTCTTTGGTGCATTTGAGTCAGAGTTGATTCCTGGTGATTGCCTGGACTAGTCCCTGGAGTTTGCTTGGCAAGATTTAAGAAACGGGCCTTGTCTTCTTCCTAGGGCTGAGGGAAAGTTACTGGCTGAAGATCACCCAGCTGGTTTTGTGTCTCAGGTGGGATAAGAACTCATAGTCTCCTGGTTTCTAACCAGATGCCTTAACCCCTACACCAAAGCAACTTTCACTTCTACACTAGTTACATAATTTTTATTTTCAGAATTTGAATACTTTTTTCTTTCCTTGATCTGAATAATTGTTCCTGAACAAGATAAATCAAGAAAAGAAATGTTCTTTTTCCTTAACCGTATCCTCTGATATAGCAATTGCTGAACTGGGACTGTAAGGTAGCTTATTCAGCATATGCATTTTTCCCTATTGCACCCTTTCGTCCACAACTAGCAAGCTTCATTTGCTCTGGATGGTTGCCTAATTCAGAATTGCACTAATACGCCTCTTCATTCTGTATTTTATCAAGAATAATTTTTATTAATGGCCAGAAACCTGAATATATTTTATAAATTATATATTTTATAAATTAAATATATTTTATACATTTAAAAGAATTGTAAAATTTTATTTTATATATTTTATAAATTAAAGACCTGAATATACTTTATAAATTATAAATTTATAAATTCTCTAGTTCCAAGAATATAGTCTGTGCCGTGTGCTAGAACAACAGTGCAGAAATGTTGCTCAGAGGCTGCAGATGGCTATCAGCATCTTTTTTATGGCTGTCTTCCAAAGGTGGTGGTGGGGATTTGGAAACATTTTTGGACTTGGGGATAGTTTGGTAATTTTAAGGGACAAGTTGTTGTCCACAATCAGCCATGGAAACTATGATCTTTCTCTCTGTCTCTCATTCTCTTTCTCGTTCTCTCTCTCTTTTTTCTCTGACTATCCTATAGGGTGTCTATGGAAAAAAAATAAGAGGAAGGTGTACAATGTATGTTAGCTTGAGCCGTTTGAAGAAAATTAGAATATAAATAAAATAATCATTGTTTTTCAATTTTTATTCATGTCCTTAATAGTCTATTCATCAGCAAAGGTAACCAGTTTTGAATTCTCAATAATTTCATATTTAAAACTGTTCATTGCTTCTGCTAGCAGCAGCATTTCCCAGTGTGGATTTTAAAGGGGGTCAAGGGTGCTGCCTGATTACACTATTGCCTTCTTTCCTGGGCTGAATTTACTAGTATTTTTCTTTAAAAGTATATTTTTCCCCTTCTCCAGGATTCTGTATTATTCCCTTTCCAAATCAAAAACCACTGTTAAACTCATCATTAGTAGGTTTCTTACAAAGACTGTTATTTTTAGATAAATTGCAATCAAATAAAAGTAGAAGTAGTTTAAATGGTTCCCAAACTGTACCTATTTGTCTGAATAGAAATGAGCCAGCAAACCTGTAAGCTTAATTCTGCCAAAACCACCACTATCACTCCTACCAACATATACTATTGTATTAAACATTACTTTCAAAATTTATGTAATTTTATGTAATTTTCAATACTAATCCACAAGAAGCATAAAGCTCCAGATTTTCAAACTGAGATTCCAATTTATTCCTGAATTAACTTGATTATGTATAAATCAATCCAAAAGAAAAGAGTTATTTTCTAAACTGCTGAATCACTCTGAACCAAATATTTTTAGTGTTCAAAAGATTGATGGCATGGCTTTCTAAATCTTTAAGACCTCTAAATCTTTAAGATCGTACAGATGTCTATTGTTTACACATCATGCTTGTTCTGTTTTTCTCCCGGAAGATAATTTTGCACAGGCTCGATAGATATTACTGCTTCTAGCTAGCCAAGTAATTTAACAAAAACAAACAAACAAATAAACAAAAATGCAAACCATTAACCCTTATAATAAGATGGTGCTGAATTCATTATTTTATTATTTACATACAACTTTTGCCTACTGTAATTGATTCAGATCTTCCATTACTGTTGTAACCAATGAGTTAAGAATTTTGTCCAGCTGTTCCTGTTGCTGGTACCTCTGGTTTTTCCCTCTCTTTATCCATTGCTGCCGCAACTCTTTTGGCTCCCCCCTCAGTTACAAGCTCAAAAGCAGAATTAAAGCCCAAAAGCAAAACCCACTCTCTAGTTTGTAATATGCAGCTACTTATCTGGGGACTGCCATTGGCACTAGCTGGTTTAGCAGAATAACAGTGATTTTACAACTGCTGCACTGGCTTCTGGCAGGTTTCTGGGTTTAATTCTAGGGGATGATTGTTACCTATAATACTCTTTCTGGCTTCAGCCCTTGTTACATCTGGAGGCATCTTTTCCAAGTAGAATCAGGCTCTCCTACATTGATTTAGCTGGGAGAGAACACTGTCAGCAGCTACACATTTCAAGGGATCCTGAAGGATGGGATCCGGAGAATGGCATCATTCTCAGTACATTTGGAAGAAGGCTGCCCTCAGAACTCATCTCAGTTCCCAAATTTTTATTCTTTCAGAAACTGGTTACAACTATCCTTCACAGGGCACTGGGTGGCACAGATTTTGGGTGAAGACAGCAACAGACAAGGTTGTATAGGTTTAATATGGTACTGATTTTAGGCAAGTTTTAATTCAAGTCCTTTGTAAGCTTCTTAGAGTCAGTTTGGGAAACTGAAACAAACAAACAAACAAATAAACGTTTCACTTCTTATTCTCATAAGAGCACATTAATATTTTTAAAAGTCCACATGGGTACATATTAATTTTGCTTTTAATTGAGGAATGACATGTGTCCATCTGGATATCCTCATAAACTTGTATACATAATATTCCAAACATACTTTCCTCATGAGTAAATTCAAATTTTGCCCCCTAAGTAAAGCTTACTTATATTTGTACATGTTCCAAGATTGAATTTAGTTATGTATTTATGTTATATTTCAGTAACTAAGATTCCAAGTATGAACTACTGTACATTGACAGAATATGTTCCTGTATGTACCCTTTGAATGTTCTGGCCTTGCTGAGAGATGATTACATCTTATGTCCATATTTTGGCATGGCCCCTTTCTCTCCTCTGTTTCAAGGACAGCAGAGGGGGATTGCCATTGTGAACAGCTGGTCTATGTGTCATAGCTGATTAAAGTGGTATGCAGGAGCAAGGAAAGGAATGACACTTCACGTATTGAGCCTTGCTGCCATGGGGCAGATGTGGAATCCAAGCACATGTTCCCCAATTCTGCAGTGCCTCTAATTAGTCACTTCAGCCAAAAAGTCATGACAATCTCTCATCCAAATTGAGAAGCAAAAACCAAGGAAGAGATCTGGACAGGAAAGGAGATCTGAGCTGGCTTTTGTCTCTCACAACATGGAGCATTGTCTCTCCATCTGCCTGTGGGTTGTAGCACTCTTAGTTTTTTCAGGTCACTGGTTCTTCGTCAGTCTGTCTGTCTTCCGAACCAGCTAAGATGAGGCAACAATCCAGCTTGTCATTGAAATTGTTCCCAGACTGGTCCCAAGTTAAAATAAACCCAAAATGGATAGCCAGTACCCTTCATAGCAGTAATATAGAGTAGTGCCATGCAATGCTGAATCCTCTTCAACAACAAGCTCCGATTTTCTAACCAGGCTTTCAAATGTTTTATAGAAGCTCGTTCAGGCAATTTTTAATGGGGATATGCAGCCTTGGTAGCTTTCCTAGATTTATTGATGGCTTTCATCATGGTATCCTCAATTGCCTAGAAAGACAAGGCCTTGGGGCACTATTTTACAGAAGTTCCGTTCTTTCCTCCCTTCAGATATGTCCAGAATTGGTACTGTGGGAGAATTATTTTGACACTTAAACATTTATCCACAGAGTTTAGTTCTTAAACAAATCCTGCCAATTAAGTCAGTTAGAGTGTTGATGTGGGATATCAGTATCAGTATGTTGATGCTTCCCAGTTCAATTGCTTATTATCTAGACAAGATGGAGATGCTATTGGTGAAGAAGAAACTGTATTTGAGCAGTGAGAGTCAAGATAGGGCTGCACCTCTGAAAGGTTGGTAATCTATGAATTCTCCCTGAATTTAAATCATTAAATTCATAAGGGGCAATTGTGGGAAAGAACACTTTTGCACAATTCTTCTGCCTTTCTTGAGCAGACTGGATTTGGTAAAATTATCTTTGTCTTGGTTACATCTTGTCGTGACCACCAGATGAGACTATTGTTTAAAAGTATCTGAAACATGCAGGTGATGCAAAGTGCGGTAGCTAAACTGTTACCCAGTATAAAGTAAAGGAATCATGTGATGCCTGAACTAAAATGTTTGTTTGCATTGATTTTAAAGCCCTAAATTATTTAGAGCCTGATTATTTGTCTGTCTGTCCTGGCACAAATCTATCTGAGCATTAATGTATCTATAGAAGAAGGACTTATAATATGGATAGGGAAGCAGACGGGAAAAGCTAAAAAGTTATCAAGGCATCTTCACTGAAGGACATTGAAAACAGGTTTGCAGAGAAATGCCCACAGGGAAGATGTACAGAATGCAAGATTGCCAGGAAATCCTTTTTGTAGATCCAGAAGGAAAACTGAAATTTTAGGGTGTTGCAGAATTATACTAAGTTCAGGACTTAGATCAGGATTTAGATCACAACTAAGAACAGGATTTAGGACTAGAGATAAATTCTACTATATTTACAGAATTGGCCCTGGGATGGTTGTTGCATGGAAATGGGGTAATAGGGCAAGTTCAGAAGTTATGCTAAACCGATCAATGATGACGGTAATCTAATAGACCAGGGGTGTCAAACTGCCGGCCCATGGGCCAGATGCATCATAGCGAAACCTTGCCCATCCCATTGCTGGCAATGGCAAAAAAGTCATGATACATCGCGACACGTCATGTGATGTTGCGAGTTTGACACCCCTATAATAGACCACATCAACCTGCTCATTTTCAATTGGTTTGTTGAACACTTGAACACTTGATTTGAACACTGGGCCCCATCTAAAAAAATGAAATTCAGTGTAAATAAAAGTAAGATTCTATGGGCAAGAAAAACCAAGTGTACAGTTACAGACTAGATCAAACTTGACTCTGTGCCAGGAACTGTGAGAGGGATCCTGGAATCCAAGTGGACAATCACTTAAATATGAGCCAAGAGTGTGTGGCAGCAGCCAAAAAGAGCCAATGCAATCCTAGGCTGCATTAATAGAGGGATAGAATCAAGGTCACGTGAAGTAATAGTATCGCTTTACAAAGCCTTAGTACAGCCACACTTGGAATACTGCATCCAGTTTTGGTCACCACGATATAAAAAAATTGTTGAGACTCTGGAAAGAGTGCAGAGAAGAGCAATAAAGATGATCAAAGGCCTGGAAGCTAAAACATATGAAGAACAGTTGCAGGAATTGGGTATGTCTAGTCTAATGAAAAGAAGGACTAGGGGAGACATGACAACAGTGTTCCAATATTTGAGGGGTTCCTACAAAGATGAAGGGATCAACCTATTTTCCAAAGCAGCAGAAGGCAAGACAGGAAACAATGGATGGAAACTAATCAAGGAGAGAAGCAACCTGGAATTAAGGAGAAATTTCCTAATGGTGAGAACAATCAACTAGTGGAATGGCTTGCCTTCAGAAGTTGTGGATGCCCCATCACTTAAGGCTTTCAATAAGAAACTGGACAGCCATTTGTCTGAAATGATATATACTCTCCTGCTTGAGCAGGGGGTTGGGCTACATGACTTTCAAGGTCCCTTCCAACTCTGTAATTGTATGTTCTATGTTTTTGAGGCTACCTTGGTGTCATATAGAATATGGTCCATGAAACTGATTGTGGTACAAATGAAAACTCACTGTGTAATTTTGAGCCAACCACTGTTAGTCCAACTTCCAGCATTGTTGTTGTAGGGATATCATGAAGGGCAGAAAAGTGGGATATAAATCCATTAGTTAAATACTTTTCATGCAGTGCAAATCAGTGAACATAGCCATGTGACTGCTAGACTACAGAGACAATATTGTAACAGTTCGGGGTGGTCATTTCTCAAAAAACTTACATTCAATACAAATTCCTGCATGAAGCTTCTTAGGATTGCTACAAAGAGGGTTCCTGTGACATAGAAATTGCTGGAATAATAATAAATTTGCCAGCTTATAAGATAGAGGTATAATTGTCCCAGTGCACAGCAGGTATGTTTTAATTTGATTATATTCTGTAAACCTTCCTGAAAACTCTCCATATACTATATAGTGAAAATCTTGTATGCAACATTACAGCAGAGTTAATTCTTACAACGAATGATGGATTTGCCTTATATATATTTATTTGCCTTATATATATTTGCCTTATATATATTTGCCTTATATATATTTGCCTTATTGAGTTGGGCAAGGAGTTAAGGTATCTGGATATTTTTGCAGTGCCTTCAGCTAATTTAGTTGAGTCTGCTTGCCAATGGGCATCCTAAGTGTTCCAATGTAAATTAAATCAAGTCCTAGAGCAGTGATGGCAAACCTTTTAGAGACCAAGTGCCCAAAAACTGTCCCACCCCGGCCCACCCCTGCTCCACCCCCCGCCCACCCACAGGGCCACCCACTGCCTCCACGGCCCACCGCAGATCGCCCAGGCAGCCCTGCAACGCCATGGCGGCCACGCCCTCTGCCCGTGCCCTGGAGCATCATCTGTGTGTGACAGGGCATGAGGGCAGAGTCTTGTCCCTGCTGCCCGGCTGCCATGTCCTTGGCTGCACTGCTCCGCGCAGGCCATGCCTGGGGACGACTCTCCTCTGGGGGGCTGCTGGTGAGGAGGGGGCCATGGGGGGAGGTGGGACTGGGGCAACGGTGCGCGTGCCCACAGAGAGGGCTCCGAGTGCTGCCTCTGGCACGCGTGCCATAGGTTCGCCATCACTGTCCTAGAGAATAATCCAGGCATTACAATAATTGTAATGACAATCTCATTGTTGAAGATAAAGATACTTCCTTTAAATCCTTTATGAGGAAGACTTTATGAGGAAACTCTACCATGGGGCTCATTCAGTGGATTTGAAGGAATCCTGTCCTTCAGAAACTGTTAAAGAATTTCTCCTTCCCTAAAGAAATGGAGAGAAAACATTCATCCAGTTTTCCTGCTTACTGACTCAGTGGGGGCAGGGGAATGAAATATCTAATTAAAGGAATCAATTTGACTAGCCATAATAGTCAAAAAAGTTACCTCTGTTTTTAGAGTCATGCAGGAAACAAAATCTAAAACTGAATCCTGATAAGGTACAATTAGTATTGAAACAAGAGCTTTACTGTGTATTAAACAACTTGTGACAGCAAAGAATCCACAAGTTGGTTCCAAGAAAGCTGATAATACAAGAATTTCTGTGATATAAAAGAATCAAATATTCTTGGGCGTGATTTGATAAGACTTTTGTCCTCAAGTCCTGAGCAACAACTTGTGTTTGTTGGAAGTAAAATCCAGTCCAGTTCCAAGCCGGGAGAAAGACAAAGGAGGCAAAGAATTTGGAGGCAAGCTGCAATTGGAAAGGAAGTCTCCATTTATTTAGGAATCAGAAGTGATTCCTATAGCAGTCGGTTCTGGGACAGCTGACCACCTGGTCTGGTGAGTGGATGGACTTTTATATTGTTTTGGAGGCATGTGATTGAGATTTCTGGGCTTGTTGTGCAATAGGTTTCAAGTGTGTGTCTTTGGTTATTCTAAATGTGGTGACTTGGTTTCTGGGCTGGGAGGTCATGTCCTCTCCTTGAGGTTGGGTGGGGGAATGCAAATTTGAGTGTCATTGTCTTTATATGCTTAATCTGTTAGGTTTTGTCTCTCTGTGCTGGCTGTAGCCAGCAGCGCTTTGCCTATGAATAAGCTGCAACCGGCAATGCTTTTGTTTATAAATGGAGCTGTCCAGCTACCTAGTTTCCATTCACAGTGAGCGTTCTGCTTTTATGAATGGATACAAGTTTTCCATTCACAGGCATTTTGGCTCTGGGTGATTTCCTGGGTGATTTGCTCTGGGTGATTTCCTATTAGTGGGAGGATGCGAGTCGGCTCTTGTCAAGGGGGAGCTTTCTCCTTACTTTTGGGAAGGGGGTTTCATTGACTATTTTACAAGAAAGAAGCGGGGGGGGGGCTGACTTCCTACATGTTATAGAGTTGATTCATCAAAGATAGATCAAGGAGTTGTGTTGTTACAGCAAAAACTTTTGAACATGTCAACTGAATGTTATCTAAAACAAAATGGAATTAAGCATAGACTGGAAAAAAAAAGTTGGCAATAGCATTTGGCCTGAAACCAACCATCCACTTATATTTGATTAAATACTATGGGTTCATTCAGGCCATGATATCTTTAGAAAGTATTATGAGGAAAGTACTATTAAGTGCTCCAAAAATGCACAGTGGCTTGCAACATTATGCTATCTATATAGAATATTATCCTGGTAGTATCCTATATTAGCTGACCTTTTAAGCAGTGAAATGCAGCTCAGTCAAGAGAAAGCTCTACAGATACAAGATTGTAAGAGGGGGGGTGTTAAAAAGTACTGGGCCTAAAATAGAGCCTTGGAGTATCCTACTGCATACTTTCCTCCATGTAGATACAGTTCTATTGAGGACTACACGTTGAGTGCGGTTGGTCAGCCAGTTATGAATCCATCTGGTGGGGATGCTGTCTAACCCATATTTTTCTATCTTATCAAGTAGTAGGTTGTGGTCTACTTTATCAAATGCCTTACTGAAGTCCAAGTAAATTACATCCACAGCATTCCTCTGGTCCATTAATTTTGTCACCTGGTTAAAGAATGCAATAAGATTTGTCTGGCATGATCTGTTTTTGACAAACCCATGCTGGCTTTTGGTTATGACTTTGTTTGCTTTTAGGTGTTCACTGATTCAATGGTTATTATCTTTTCCAGAATCTTCCTAGGTATTGAGGGAAGGTCTTTAGTTTCCTAGATATTTTTTTTTTACTTTTTTGAAGATGGGAACTACATCAGCTCTTTTCTAGTCCTCTGCTAGTTCCCCGATGCACCAGGATCTTTGAAAGATATAGTTCAGTGGTTCTGAGATCATGTCTGCCAGTTCCTTCCATTTGGTCCTGGTGATTTGAACTCTAGGGTGAACAAATGCTCACTTATAATTTTCTTGCCTATTTTAGCTTGTGTTTCTAATCTGTTTTTTACGGTACTGTTTTTGATAGGTTGGGCTGTTTTTTCCCTTTGTGTAAAGACAGATGCAAAAAACAAGTTAAGTAGTTCTGCTTTCTCCCTGTTGCTTGTCACCTTTTTGCCATTTTCACCTGCTAATGGACCAACTGTTTCTTTGACTTTGTTCATGTTTTTTACATGTTTAAAGAAGCTTTTTTTGTTTCTTTTTTGACTTTTGTTGCAAACCTTCATTCATTTTCAAGTTCATTTAGTTCATTTCAAGCCTTAGTGACTGCAGTATTGAGTGATGGAGTCGCTGGCCCGAATTGTGATCACTAAGTGAGGACCATGTGTGTGGTGCCCCAAGGCCACATTCATTGATGGCATCACCTTCCACTGATGCAAAAGTTTGCATTTTTAGAAGGAGGAACAGCATTGGCATCTCTAAGTTTAAGTGGTATTTGGGGCTTTAGCTAACCCTCTGCTGTAAAACACTGTTCGCTTCTTTTCATTGTGCCCTCTAGTGTGTTTTTGCAACACAATTCTTGCTATTCTGTGTAAGCTGCATATTATTTTGGAGCAGACAGTACTACTTCCAAGATCAGCTGCTATGTTATTTCTTCTGTAAAGCTACAGGAAGGTGACCAGGAGACGGAATGAACTTTGAGAAAATTATGGCAAAATTCCAATTGAATACATGAAAGGGAGAGGAGCAGTGGTTACTGTATGTTCCTGTCTTTTCCTACAGCTTTACTTCAGGAAATGGTAAATATGTGATGGAGTAGCCCTTTTAATTTCAATGGAGAAGCCTCCATCTTGTGGCCAACCTATAAACAGCAGCTCCAGTATTTATAGGCATTCTAAATCTGAAGGAAGGTTTAGTAATTTATAAATACATATTGCAGCTATCAAATAGACGATCCTGATAAGGCACAATTAGAGTTTGTCACTAGATTCCTAAAAAATATAGTAAATAAAATTACAGTAAATTCTCTCAAAACTGTTAACTTCTATTGAAAAAAGAAAAAGAAAAATGGGAAATTAAACCAAATAGCCAAACCAAATAACAAAGCAATCTAACAAGGTGAAACAGTCCACCCCTGCACAGGACGTTTGGTTGTCTTAATCAGGTTGTTATTCTATATACTGTAAGAGTAGAACATTACACAGAGAAAAAAAGTTAGAACACAATTTTATTCTTTTCTTCTCTATTTTCATTGAATCAAAATAGAAAAATTATTTCTAGTTCAGGGGTGTCTGACATGATGTATGTCTCATCCTTTTCCTGTATTTATTTATTTTTAAAATCTATGTGAAAATTTGCATTTGTGTATGAATTTAAATATGTCCTTTAAATTTTATTTTTGTTCCCAATCATGTCTAAAGGCAGGTATTAATCTGTAAAGATGTTTTTATGTACATTTTTAAAAAATCAAGTATTCTACAAGAATTATCTACTAAATAACCAAACCCTGGATTATAATGGTCTAGTAGTTGATCATACAAGACTTCCAAAGTCTAACATTTTGTCCTCATTTTTTTCACTCAGTAGTCCTTGATCCTGCATCCCCTGAGCCATAATTAACCCAGAAATTTATTCAAAGTTCTACTAAAAAAAAGAAATTAAAAATGAGAGAATTAAATATGTTACAACCACTGTCGCCATTCCTGAAACTTTCATGTTTGGAAAACTTTTTTAAAACTATTCAGGCAGAAGAAATTAAATTAATTTAAGAAAATAAATGTATTTATAACACAGTGAAATGCCAGAGCTTCTCTGTATTTCCTTATAAAATTTCATAAAATATATGCAAGAGGTATTTGGTTACCTAAATGATCAAAAAAATTTTAGACAATGTTTTAACTTGGTAATCTGACAATTCTTCTTCATGAAGTTTTTATTACCATAATTGTTCAAGCAAAAAAAAAAAAAGGTGACACATGTTGTGCTAACTAGATATCTTCCTTATTAATGCCTATAGATGTTAAAAATTGTCTGGAATCTTGCTAATCATCATCAAAGGTTATTAGGTAGCTTGAGACATCTTGATCAAAGCAGGATTTTATTTTTGTAGGCAAAGGAGTCCCAAGATTACTTAATCTAGTTGCTTTAAATAATGTCAAAATAGCTCCTAGTATAATTATTTTTGGGATGCAGAAGATACCTTTAATAAGCTCTACCTATCTTTTCTTATTTCTTTTTAAATAGGATATAATTCTTCATTTTTTTTCAAAAACAGGCCTAATGCGATTTTATCAAGCCCTAATGGGCAGAGTAAAGCTTTGTCTCCTATACTGTTTGATTTTGTTGAAATCTTTGACTAGGAGGACTTAGGCTGGGTGCTGAGATCTTGGTGCAATACAGGTAAATACTTTTCTAACAGGTATTCTCTCTATTCTAAAATGTATTTTCAGAAATTTAATGCACTGTTTTGAATTCTTCCCCTTTTTCATTCAAGAAAATTCCTTTGTCAGGTAGAAAAATAAGCTTTCATACTCCACATTATTCAAGCTTGTATTATAAGGTGTATCTATCTTGGATTTGCATATTCCTCTCTGACTCATATGTAGGTTGAACTCTTCATTATATATGTTTGATGTTTCCCTTTATGAACTACTGCAGTCAGCTGACTTCCCTGCAAGGTAATTATAACTACCAGGCCTGAGCTACAAAAGTTATGACACCACTAGTTGGTAGATTACAAAGGAAACTTCAACATTATGATTCCCTTTGACTGGTCATTTTAACGGACTTCTGCTTTTGTGCAACTGCTTTTGAAATGTGTGAGAAAAGGGAGGGACATAAGAATACAATGGTACAACTCAGACTATCCTAAACATTTCTTACTCATGGGCTTGGGATAAAATGAAAGCAGTGTCCTGGGGAACACAGAAAAAAAAGTGTTCCCAGGGTACATATATGTCTGTTTTAGGTGCATACAATTCCATACTACTTTGACTATGATTTAGACTGTAGTAATTCCAATGAAGATTTGTCTATTTATTACCGTAGCTCTGATCCATGGGATTCAGATCAGCCAGAAAGGAGCACATATTGTAATATGGTGTTATAATACTTCTTCTGAAGATGATAGTGAAGGGCTTGCTTCTGGTGACACAGAAATGTCCTCTGAACTCTGCATATTTACATTATCAATACAATTATCTTTTTAAATTGATGTGTATTGATTTTCTTAAACTTCTTCAATTTTTTGGAGTATGAAATAGCTTTTACTACACACCTGGCCATGTAGGGAGTTATGAGGCTGTGAATTTCCTATTTCAAGAGGGCAGAAAACATCAAAACCTTCATAAATCTACAAGGATAAATTTTTGTAGAAATAAACCAATAGTCATCTTCTCAGTGATAGACATACTATCTTTATTTGACAAATTAGAGAGGCAGTCACTGCCTTTCAGAGTGTCTTCCACATAGGGCATGTGCCTTCTATGGAGGCAGATAAAGAATTCTTATATGACTCTCTAAAGAACCCTCTCTAGAACAATATGGCAGTCTTCACTTCGTCACTCATAGTGGTACTACATCGACTATCATAGAGACTATTTTACACAGAAAAGTAAACTGTGGTGATATCTTATAGCTAGAATGAACCACTTTGGACATTTTGGCTGATACAATCACATTTAAGATTGTAGTATCACCAATGTACCTGATGGCTAAACCCAGATAATAAATAGAAAGTGTGGGTAAGTAAGATTGTATGGAGAAATTTTAAAAGGCAAAAGGAAGAAGGACGATCTTAAGATAGGGGATTATAACTAAGTAACCAAACTAAAAAAGAGATTTGGAAAGTGCTTTCAACAAATGTACAGATATGAAATATTCATCATCAAATAATTTGGGACAAGGGGCATAAAAATGGTATATAGATTAAAAGACTATAGAGAATTTAGAAAGCTCTTTTTACCCTGGAGAGCTCCAAAAAGTTGCCATTGACTAATTGTGTTATACAAATTGAAAAAATGGCCAGAAAAAGAGAGTGGGAGAAATACAAATTCTAGTCAAATGGATTGACTAGACTGAAAAGTTACAAAATTGGATTAAGGGCACTCAGGTACATCATTTTGATGTGATCAGTTTTACATCACATTGTTGTAATTTGATGTAAAATGATTTCATGTATTTTGTTTTTTATAGATTATTTCTCATCAACAATATATTGTACAATCTCAGTTCCTTTGCCTACTTAAAGATACTATATTCCTGTTCAGGTAATCTTCAACTTACGACCACAAGTGGGACCGGAATTTCCATTGCTAAGCAAGGTAGATGTTAGGTGAGTCGTATCCGATTTTACATTTTTTTGCCATGGGTTTTTAAATGAATCACATGGCCAGTAAGTGAATCCAGTTTTCCCCATTGACTTTGCTTGTCAGAAGCAGCGGGGAAGGTCACAGGTGGCAATCACATGACCCTAAGAAGCAGCAACCATTATAAATAATGCCAGTTGCCATGTGCCCAAATTTTGGTCATGGAACCAGAAGATTATTGCACCATAAGTGTGAGGATCAGTCACTTTTTTTTTCGGTGCTCTTGTAACCTTAAACAGCCACTAAACAAATGGCTGTAAGTGGAGGACTACTTCTATCAAACTTTTTCCTTTTTTTTTTTTTTTTTACTTTTCGTTACTCTTTTTGCCTGCTTGTTCATTCAATTTTTCCTTCCTTCCTTTTTAAAAAAATGAGTAATAAATACATTTTTAAAAATTAATTTTAAAGGAACTGAAACACATACTATTCAAGCTGGTGAAGAACTTGGACGTGTATTAGGCCTGTCCCCTGGACACCATTTAAAAACATTCCCCTTTTACTGGAGATAGGTTTTACACATCACATCATATAATTATATAATTATATAAGCATTTGTAGAGCATGTGATAGTCGGGGGGTCTTCCATTTGCCACGTGGGCAGGGAAGCAGAAATGAATTTTGGGTGGCAATGAGCATTGCAAAGTAAAATTGCTGCCAGCCTCTTTCTTTGAGAAGCTTGTGAAAATAGCACGTGGGGCTGCACTTGGGCCTCATAGTAACCTTGCTACATCCAAAGCCACGCAACCTGTTGATCAAGGGGGAATGAAAGTTTACCATAATCCAGCAGGTAGCCTTGTGTGTAATCAGGAAAGCCTATTTCTAGGGCATCTGCCTAAAAGCTAGTGATTAGATTTGTGGACCATCAGTGTTTAGGGGAGAAATTTTTTCAATTTTTCAACACTGCATGGTCAATTTCTGCATCATATACTGTGACAGTGAACAAATCCCTACAAAGCCTCTTCAATGTGATCATGAGCAAGTCTTTTTGGGAGAGGGTACATCCAGATGGTGAAAATCTCAGGTAAAGTTATGAAATACAGGCTGCTGTTAGTCAGTCAAGAATAGCCAAACAGGCAATGAATTTATTAGTACATGTGAATTTAGTGGGATGGTACCTGGCAGTTTTCCATGTCCTAATTACTGTCTCTGTGTCAAAATCACATGAAGAAACATCATAGTAAGGCACAAAAAAGGCATTTAAACAATTCCTCTGGACTTGTCACTACAGATGTGGTTGCATAGTTGGCACTCTGCCCAAATTTACTCAACAATGAGTTTAAAAAGAACTTACATTTGTGTTTTGGCAGGATTCACTTTGATATTTCATGTCATAAATGGAATCCTTCCTTCTTTTCACAATTCTGAATATACAAGCCACTATCCTGTTCTGTCTTGCACTAGCCACTGGCTTCCTGCTTTTGTCTGAGGTGCATGCTGGTGCATTTTAAAAATAGCATTCTTGTCTTTCAAAATGTCAGAATTGAATCGTACAGAGAAAAGGTCACAATTGCTGAAATCTGAGTTCAGCAATTCAATCTTTTCTTCGAAGCAATGCAATTCTATTATACCATGTTCCATTCAGGGCTCTCTCTTCATCACTATACCTGCACAAAACCATCTGTTATGTTTCTGTATAGCTTGCACAAACTTTACGTTTCCCCCTGATTTGCAGGATAAGACAAGGAAATAGAGTGACTTTAGTGGGTACCCTTTAGTTTTAGCAGGTTCAAAATACTGGTTCTTGATAAATTATATGTGGATGGTCAGTCAGGTGGTCTTGTTCCTTGTTCAGAAATGGATATATACAAATAAAATAATAAGATAAGATTTGTTTATATTAATGGAGAAAATTCTTAAAGTGAACATAAAGATTAAACCAGAAACTTTCCTTCTGGGCCTAATGGAAAGAGAACTGGAAAAAAAATTTGGAACTCTGATTTTATATATGGTGACGGCAGCAAGACTGCTCTATGCACAAAAGTGGAAGGATGCCTTGAATTCCTGCCATGGACGAATGGTTACAAAAGCTGATGGAATTAGCAGAGATGGCCAAATTGACTGTGCTGATAAAAGAAAAGAATATAAGTACTTTTGTTTCTACTTAGAAACCGCTTCTGGACTTTGTGCTTAAGGTGGAAAAAAATGATATCATGATTTTGGGTTTTACCGATCAGACTGATTTGCCGATACAGAAATGGGTAGTGCATACTACTGTATAAATGTAAAAAGTTGAGATTTGATTTTAATGTCTGATTTTACTGCAACAGAGAGAGTCAGAAGTCAATGCCTTTTGTTTCTTCCCCTCCCCTTCTTCACACCTTTTTTCTTCTGTTGTCTCCTACTATTTGCTTTTGTATTTTCACATTTTATGTTATAAATGAATAAAACTTAATTAAAAAGATTAGTTTATTAGACCTTGGCTTGTAGTACAAGCATGTAGCATTTATTCTACTATCAAAAAGAACATCATCAAGAAAGTTGAGAACTTTTCAGCTACAAACTATCATGGAAGTTTCAGTCACTAACTTGGCATTCCATTTGTATTCCCAGATGTGTGACACTTAAATCATCCTGTATAGCTATATCAATTCATCTGAGGTTTTATAGATATGCCAGTTTGGTGTAACAGGAGAGACCATGAGTTCTAGTCCTGATTAACACACAAAATCAGCTGAGTGATCTTGGGCCATTAACTTTCTCTCAGTGCCAGGAAGGAGGAAATGGCAAGGCACTTCTGAAAAATCTTGTCAAGAAAACTGCAGGGACTATTCCAGGCAATTGCCAGGAATCAAAATCAGCTTGAATGCACACACATGCCAGTGTGCATGCACATAGACATGTATGCTATGTACTTAGCCTTGCATGAGGGGTGTGAATATTGCTTTTGGGTCTGGTGATAGCCATCTAAAGGTGCTAATACAATAGTATTTCTTTACAAGTATATTATACAATAGTGAGCCATGCAGAACAGATACTAAGGTAACAAACTGGAAGAGGTCAATACATTGAATCTTAGTCTCATCAGCAATGTCCCACACTGTGTTTGTGAGAAACTCACACTGTGACATTTTTATCACTTGCTCTTAAAACGTTTTACAAGCCTTCCTCAATATCTCTACATTTTTTCTGTAGTAATAAACCAAGGTCCTTTTCTGTTTACATTCCACAGCTGCAAAGCCACATACAACTCAGAAAACCTCATCTGCCTTCAGGCATCATGCTTCCAGGACTGTAATACTTGACATTAGTTAATGATCCCATGTAATCTTGATTGGGTCTTTGTATTGAACAAATGAAGGAAATACCCATGCTCTTGGACAGGACCTTTAATTTAAGGGGTTAAAAACTGAGACTCAATAATAAAGGGTTGCATTATTACACTTTAATACGCAGCATTTTACTATCCCAAGTCTTAACTTCAACTTGGACATTTTCATGGATTAGCTCTTTGAGAACTAGGCATTCATCATGTCCTTTAGAGTAATGATGGATGAAAATATATTTTGCTAACTACGGAATTATAATTATTTTTTCACAAACTGAGCCACTCTAATTCTCATGTCATCATATTATAGTTGTTCTCTTTCTCCAACTTATCCATGGCACAGATATTATTTAGTAAGCAGACTTTTTAACATTTAAGATCATAAACAGGAAACATGACTAGATGAGCTAATTCCGCTTTATTGTAATGCTACATTAACAGAATTTTGCAAGTCTGAAAGTCCCTGAGAAGTTGGGAGGGGCTTCCTTACGAACCTATTCCTCCATCCATTATTATATGCAACTGGGGGCTATGCCTTCTCTTATCTGACAGCATCTCTTCCCCATTTCTTCCCCATTTCTCCCCTCCCCCATCTTCCAAAGTCATTCCCACATACCATTACACATGCCTACCTGTGGCCGAGGCAATGGATTGAGGAAACATTAATGCCTTTCCTCGCTTTCGACCTTTCTCTCTTCCGTTTTGGCACTTTTAAAATGGGGACAAAAGGTCCAATTGTAAAATGGGGAACTATGAATCACTTATAAACACATTTCTTCCTTTGCCAATTTGCATGTCTTTAGAGGCAAGACTAAGAACAAAAAAATAATTTGTTGCATTTTATTTTCTCCACATCCAATTCATGACACTCTTACCTCAGACATGCACAACAGTGGTATTGGCAATCATGGGTAAATTTATAGTGATGGAGCTGTGACTTCACAGAAATAGCATTCATCAAGCAATCTTATTGTATAACCATACAAACAAGGTTTTGTTGTTGTTGAGACCTACCTGTGACAAAAACACCCCAGCACCCCTCTGTATAAAACAAAGTTTTGAAGGTTACCTCAAACTATTCTTCAAAGGTGAAAAATCAATCTACTTTCCTGTGAAAAACCCATTCTGTTATAAACATCTCTGGCTCTAGTCATGATGTCTTATTTTATAAATGATCTGTGGTCTAACAAATACAACCTCAAAACATAGAAATTCATCCTTTACATTGAAATCAACTAGATGTCATCTTTTTTCTCTCCATGACTTGGCTGAACAGTATCATCGTCCCCTATTCTTAACAATAGCAACCACTAATTGTAAACTCCCCCTCCCTCCACATGTACAACTCATCCATATGCTCCTAAACATATTTTCAATACAATTTAGGAATGTGTCTATGTTTAAATTATTCTTATGTGTCTATCATTACTTTCATAGCTTTTCAGATATTGTGAGTCTGATATTTCATTCTATTAAAGGAAGAAAAAGAAGAAGCACTTCATCAACACTACTTTGCCTCTAACGTAGGTGTCCTAGTACAGGGCATTTCAACCTGTGGTATTATGGTACTTTGGCACCTGGCAGATGGTACAGATATGATGGGTTGAACAGCACTATAAAAAAAAAGTGCAAAAAAAAGTGTAAAAGTGGATGAGGTGAAGTGGCAGCAGTGCCGCAGAGGCCTGTTGGAGAGTCAGCTGGAGCTGCAGTGTTGCCTGGGCTCTGCTGAGAGCCCAGGATCGGTGCGCACAGCTCCAGCTGATCAGTGCTTCCAGCGGCCTTGGGGGTGGCAGGCAGCCACACACAGACTTTGGGTGGAGATTCGGCTGGAGCTGCATGCAGTCTTGCCGGGGCTCTGCTGAGAGCCCAGGATTGGTGTGTGCAGCTCCAGCTGATCGGTGCTTCCAGCGCACCTGGAAAAGGAGGAGGAGGGGGGAGAGAGGAGAGGATATAAAAGGATGAGAGGGGAGAGAGAAGAGGATAAAAAGGAGGAGGGGGAGAGAGGAGAGAACATAAAAGGAGGAGGGGGAGAGAGGAGAGAACATAAAAAGAGTAGGGGGAGAGAGGAGAGGATATAAAAGGAGGAGGGGGAGAGAGGAGAGGGAAAAAAAGACGATGGGGAAAGAGAAGGGGACAGAAAAAGAGAGAGGAAGAAGGGGCTGTGGAAAGAGAGCCCAGCAGGCTGTGAAGAAAAAGAAAGAGGAGAGGGAGAAAGGAAGAAGGGCTGACCGGCCAGCTGACCACCAAGGCAGTGGTGCATATTAATAAATATGGATACATTCGTCATACATTCGTCAGAGCAAAGGGAAAGGGATTCAGCAAAGGAACTGCCACTGAAGAAATTAAAACTGGTACTTTTTTCCTTTTTTTAAACGGGTTGTAACATTTTATTAGATTATAGAATAAAATACAAAAATACAAAAGCAAATAGTAGGACACAGTGGAGAGGAAAAAGGAAAAGAAAAGTGAGGGGGAGAAGGGAAAAAGAAAAGAAAAGGCATTGACTTCCGACTTCCTCTGTTGCAGTAGAAGGAAGCATTAATATTGAACCTCAACTTTTTACTTTTCCATAATAGTATAAACTAGCCATTTCTATAACAACAAATTAATCTAATCAGTAAAACCCAAAATCCCCCCCCCTTTTTTTAGTCATCAAGTTTTTAACACCTTGCTAAGCACTGGTGGTACTCGAATATTGTCATGTCCTAAAAGTGGTACAATCTGTGAAAAGGTTGAAAAGTCCTGTCCTAGTAGACCAGAACTTAAATAGAAGCCAGAAGTGTGCTGCAGCTGCCAAAAAGGCTAATGCAGTCCTGGGCTGCATCAACAGAGGGATAGCATCAATATCACATGAACTGTTAGTACTACTTTATACTGCACTAGTGAAGCCACACTTGGAATACTATGTCCAATTTTGGTCACAGCTATACAAAAAGGATGCTGAGTCCTTAGAAAGAGTGGAGAGAAGAGCAAGAAAGATGATAAGGGGTCTGGAGGCTAAATTGTATGACGATCAGTTAAGAGAATTAGGTATGTCTGGCCTAATGAAGAGAAGGTTTAGGGGTACTTCTGATACTTGAGGAGCTGTCACAGAGAAAAGGGGGTTGACATTCTTCAAAGCACTTGATGGTAGGACAAGAAGCAATGGGTGGAAGCTCGTTAAAGAGAGGTGCAACCTGGAAATATGGAGAAATTTCCTAGCAGTGAGAACAAATAATCAATGGAACAGCTTCTTTCTGGAGTTGTGGGTGGTCCATCACTGGAGGTTTTCAAGATAAGATTGGATATCCACCATGGTTTAAAATCTCCTGCCTTTGGCAGGGATTTGGATTAGAAGACCTCCAATGTCCTTCCAGTTGTATGATTCTATGAAGGTTATTTCTAAAAAAAAGTTGTAATAAAATCCACTTACGTTTAGTTGCATCCATTCTCAAAAAGAAGTTTCTCTTAGCTGTGAAAATTACAAGTGGCTGAATAAATCGGAAACACTCTTTATACATATATATGGATATTACAAACTAATTACCTAAGACTAAATTCTGAATATTGTTGCAAAAGGAAAACTGTTTTGGATAATATCCACTTATTTTTCAAACTAATGGGCAATTCAACCCCAAAGTTTGATATTTCTAAAAATGGATTTGAATCCTCTTTGTATGGCAATGTATAGACTTTGCCATTTTAACAAAAAGTGCCCTATATGATATATAATTTATCCTGTTTGATGGAAATATTTATCTCATCTAAAGGGCATCTGGTCTGCAAAGCTTACAGCAAAAATTGTTAATGAATTCTGTTTCAGTGCAGTCATCAACTTTTTCTTGGTTATGTAGACAACCCATCAGACAACGATGAAAGATTTTTATGATAGAAGCTTTCAGAAACTGGGCCATGCTAACATCTTGAGACCTCAGTCTCTAAAAATAACACAAAATAAAATAAAATTTGGGTGCTGGGCTTAGAACTAATCTAAAGTATTATTTTTTTTCTATGTTGTAGAAATTACAGTAAAGCAGTATAACTCCATCCTGTGCGCATCCTCAGACAGACTGCATCGTTCAAGGGAGTGAAGTTTCTTTTCCTAAGCCTTCCCTTTGTAAGTCAGAGCTCTAGTTTACCTCAAACAAATCTGTCCCATGCTGCTTGAAAAAAAAAAGCCCCTTCTCAGATGTGTCAGGACATATAACCAATGTGACTGACATTTATCCCAGCAGAGTTCACTCTGCCCATGCCTAGAATTGTTACTTTGGGAATACTCAGACAAAACTCTTTTTGCAGAACATGCTTTGCACATACCCAGAGCAATTACTCTCAGAAAACCTGGATGCATAACAAACCTCTTCTTGCAGAATATACTTAGCTCATTACTGCATCCATTGTGAGGGTGCATCACTGCTCAGTTGCAGAGCTTTTGCGCACAGGAGTTTAAGGATTTTGTTTTCACTAGCTTTTACTTTCCTTCAGAAAGGTTCAAAATATGATTTGCTTGCTATATTTGTTTTTTCATTGCTTGCTGGAGTGGTGGAGGTGAATATGTGTTTCTAGTTAAATTTTGCAGAAATATGTGTTTTCACTTCTCAACCTAAGACCAAACTACAATAACACAACCGAAACCAAGGTTATAGTTTAAGCCAAGGTGCTGATTTGAAATGATCAACAAAAATAAAACCTTATTAGTCTTTATTACTCTTGGCCTCTACAACCAAATGGAGTGTTAACTGTTAAGTTTAGGACAGACAAGTAGCCTTTCCTGATATATGATATATTAGGTAATATATTACCTAATAATGTGATATATTAGGTAATATATCATATCTATCAGAGTTTGTGACCTCCAACATTGATTTTGATTGTTTACCTTAATAGCAACACTGATTAAAACACTGACAAACTCCGATTATAAGTTAGATTACCCTATGACTAGCGTGGCTCCTTGTATGACCAATGCCCATTATTATAAAGTAATCTGGTCAAAATAGTTTATGATGTTCAAGTGGAACCTAGGAGTGGCCAAATTTGGACCCTGAGTAGAAAAATTATAAGCAATCATGGGTTGTTTCCATCTAACAATTTCTATAGTAACACCTAAGCAATCTGCATAACAGAAGTTCCAAGGGGCAGTTGTGAACTCATAAGCCTGACATTATAATTTTTCACTAGCATAGCCATGCTGTTTTCTTCTTTCTGTCTTTGTTGGCCATTGGAAGTATTAACAAACAAGCCAGAGATCAACTTATGAGTTGTAACCTTCTGGAAAAATTGGTTTGCTAATTCTGGACATTGGGGACAATAGTATACAATAGAATTGTGTCTTTTTGCCACTTGGCCACTAGAGGGAGCAAGCACTACACCCAAATACACTCTGCTGTTCCTATCTTTGGAATTTTGTGTCCCCAAGTGTGAACCAATACTTTTCTATCATCCTGTCATTACAGGGAGCCCTTCATTGAAAGAGATCATACCTCAACCCCCTTTGTTTATTTACTTACTTTGTATTGTTGTAAATTCCTAAGGCATACATCCTGAATGCAGTATAATATAACTATATGAAGATTTGCTTCCTCTGCTCTAAGCCTGAGATAATTGTAGAAAGCAGCTTCCCCTCACCATAAATACATTGAATTTAAAACAGAAATCAAGAGATCAGGCTCTGCATAGATGGGATGCTACAAAATCTAGGATTTTGGAGGTTGAAAACTGTTTCATGAATTCCATGTGGTATAAATGTATGTTGTTGTGCATATTAATTCTAAGGAATTTGTGATGGTCTTCTACTGATAGGACTACTAAAACAGCTTTGATTTAGAGATCTCAGTGCAAAGATTAATAAATCACCCTATTTCTAGTTTATGCCATTTCTGCACATCTTCACCCAGAAGCCCATTTCATCCTATTTCTGCATTCATTTGCATTTCTCAAATCTGAATATTAATTTACATTTAAATACTTCCGTATGCAGTTTTCTACCTATTTTCTCTCTAATTATGTTTCAAGTGTAGTTTCACTGAATATGCATATTGTAGGAGGCATTTGAAAACTTTGGACCAAGAACTGCATCACAGAATTTGGAGAAGTATAAAATCCCACAGGTTAGGACGGTTATGCTACATGCCAGGAAGAAAAAAAAATCAAGCAAACCAGAATTAATGGAATTCCAATATGTAATTCCTATAGCATGCTAAGTTTAGGCTAGGCATTTTTTAGGGTATAATATGCAATACAATTTCCCCAAACCTTTCAGAAGTTATTGGAACATAATTTGCCATGTTAGCTGAAAAATCTTAGCAATTGGTTTACAGAATTCATAGACTGCTTGTCATTTTAAAAAAGTATCAAAGCAAATAGATTAACAAGTTTTAGATCATATAAGAAGTACAATACTATATAGAAGTGTAAGAATAATAGTAATCAATATAACCATTAATAAATCATTATCATGGTACATGTCAGAAAGAGGGCAGAAGAAGGGAAGGCCCTGAGAGGGGATGTGTGGCTGGGCTTACAACTGTAATCCTAAACTGTGTATTGCCTGACATCTGATGGTAAGAAATTAAAACTAAATTGAAACTGAGGTCTTGTGTAGGTTCTGCCTCAGGAAAATAAGGAACGTGTTCCACCTGGAGTCCCTTTCCCAGTAATTCTGGATGGGGTCAGACTGAGGGAAGCTTCTTTTGGCCTAACATTAGGGCTATAAATCAAACCAATAAATACATTTCTAGAGTTGGAGCAGAATTATGCTTGAAATAGTGTTAAGAGTATGTAATGGCCATTCTTCTTATGTGGCTTTGAATGTAACTACTTTTGAAGAAACCGAGAGCTACCCAAAGGGATTGTTTTTTCAGTGATGAAATCAATTTCTAAAATCTGATGGGTTCTCTTTGTGGATGCTTTCAATACTTTATAGTTGTTTAATAGCCAGCTTCGTATAACATGTAGTAAATTAAAGTAGTATAACAGGACCTTTGTATGTCAATAAGGAGAGACAGTGATTAAATTGGAACAGACCTCACTTATGTGGAGAAAGAGAAAGAGAAAGAAAGAGTGAGTGAGTGAGAGAGAGAGAGAGAGAGAGAGAGAGTGAGAAAGAGAAAGAGAAAGAGAAAGAGAGAGAGAGAGAGTGAGAAAGAGAAAGAGAGAGAGAGAGGGAGGGAGAGAGAGAGAGAGAGAGAGAGGAGAGTGAGAAAGAGAAAGAGAAAGAGAGAGAGAGAGAGAGAGAGTGAGAAAGAGAAAGAGAGAGAGGGAGGGAGGGAGAGAGAGAGAGAGAGAGAGGAGAGAGAGAGAGAGAGAGAGAGAGAGAGAGAGAGAGAGAGAGAGAGAGAGAGAGAGAGAGAGGAATGCTACTGAAGCATTTATTGCATATACCAGTTCAATAAACTAGGGTTGTGCAGTCTTGGAGGAGATGCTTCATTTTAATGAAGGCTTAGGTGACATGTCCCCACTTCATGAAGCAATACATCATCTTCCCACCAAAGAGCAAAGCAGCTATGTGGCTTCATTTTGTACAGCTTTGATACATCCTCCAGCATTTTCAGAAAGCCAAAAGAGGTTTTTGTGCACCATCCAGGATGTATACAGGAGCCTCTTCTGGGCAAATCTGCCTGGCAGTGCAAAATGACTCTTCATCAAGGCAAATCATGTCAGTTTTTGCTAGGTTAAGGATAACTATTCAGTGTAAAGCCATCTCCATAGATATGTGATTAATCATTTTAGTCCAAGGACATTCCAATCACAGTCAAAAATGTTTGTTGACTCCTACAGTTCAAAACCTAAAACTGCAGATGTGAATAAGCAGGAAAGAGAAATAAAGTATATTTCATAGTTTTAGTCCCATTGTGAAAACATTTACTCTGAAATTATCAAAGCTGATATAAGATTGGGGTTGCAACTTTTAATTAGAAATGTATAATTCCTGATAATTGCCCTTTCTTCATGAGATTATATGGGCACGGTAGACTGGGAAACTAATTGTTGGGCAGAGATACTCCATCCTGGTCTATTCTTTTACCATGATACTTGCTGATTCTGAGACTCCTGCTGAGAAACTGTGAACAAATAATGGAAGAGTCTGTAGTTTTCAGATGATGAGAGGGTTACACCTCCTGACCAAGAAGGCATACAAGGAGATTTTGAAAGCTCAATTGAATTAGAGTAGTCTGAATTTATCCTACTCAGGGAACAGAAGGGGAACTCATCAAATTTGTAGATGACACCAAGCTGGCAGGAAGAGCCAACACTCCAGAAAATAGGCTCAAGATCCAGAGACAGATTTGAACATTGGGCCCTAGCTAACAAAATGGAATTCAATGGAGAGAAAAGTAAGCTTCTACATATGCAATAAAACCAAATATATGGTACAGATTAGGTGAAGCTTGGCTCAACAGCAGTAACTTGGAGTCCTAGTGGACAATCACTTAAATATGAGCCAGCAGTGGGCTACAGCCACCAAAAAGCCAATGCAATTCTAGGCTGTATTAACAGATGGATAGAATCAAAATCATGTGAAGTATTAGTACTGCTTTATAATACCTTGGTAAGTCCACACTTGGAATACTGCATCCAGTTTTGGTCACCAGAATATAAAAAAGATATTGAAACTCTGGAAAGAGTGCAGAGAAGAGCAACAAAGATGATTAGGGGACTGGAAGCTAAAACATATAAAGAATGGTTGCAGGAATTGGGATGTCTAGTCTAGTGAAAAGAAGCCCGGGGGTGGGTGGGTGACATGAAAGCAGTGTTCCATTATTTGAGAGGCTGCCACAAAAAAGAGGGGGGTCAACCTATTTTCCAAAGCATCAGAAGGCAAGACAAGAAGCAATGGATGGAAACTGATCAAGGAAAGAAGCAACCTAGAACTAAGGAGAAACTTCCTAACAGTGAGGACAATTAACCAGTGGAATAGCTTGCCTTCAGAAGTTGTGGGTGCTCAATCACTGGAGGCTTTTAAGAAGAGACTGGACAGCCACTTGTCTGAAATGATATAGGGTTTCCTGTTTGAGCAGGGGATTGGACTAGAAGACCTTTAAAATCTCTCCCCACTCTGTTATTCTTTCTCTTCTACTCAGGTTGGTTTTTAAACCTGGAGAAATACACAACCCTCATGTCTATCTTCACTAAAACCTACTTGGAAGACTATTCACATCCATGGTTCTCCACTGAGAGATCAAGCAGGCTGTCTTTTAATCTGTGCAGGGGTCCTGTGTCTTCACTCTCTTGCAATTACTGTATTGGAGAGGGCTTCCTGCCAAGACTTGCACACCCGAGGTAGCAATGCTTTGGGGAGTGTGCATAGCATTTCAAGCTGAGATTATTATTTCCTAATAAGTGTCTGGCATGGGCACAGGAGAAGGAAAAGAAGGAGAAAACATTTTCAACCATGAGACTAGAAGGTTTTGTGCATCATCCAGCATCTAAGTGAGATGTGGCATGTCCCACTTGAAAAAAATAATATTGAACTGAAAATACCAACATAGTATAAAATACCAACATAGAATTTTCAGCTATTATGCATGAAGAGAAGGGCTATGTGTGTTTATCTGTAAATGTGCCAGGAATGTCTGAGTCAATTGGTTTCCAGCCAATTTGTTCGTATCTTGTCAGGACAGACATTAAAACACATCTTTGACAGGCTTCATACCATGTTCTTGCCTACACTAAAAATTTCCTACTCAGACAACAGTAATCTCTTCAAAACAGACTCCTTAAGTAAAGTGGAAGATGCTTCTAGATCTAACTAAATGAGGGAGTAAACACTGTTCTCCCAGGGATGAAATGTTCAAGAATAAATATTTCAGGCCGAGCTAGACCAGCACTTATCATTGGGGATAAATGGAATCCCCACTCTATCTCTGTTTCCAACTTTCTGCATGTGAAGGGAACCCATATTTAAATATTACACATTACTGGTCAAATTTTCCAAGGGGAAATAGTATCTTATATCCCCCCTCCCCTTTATGTTGCTAGATGTCAAAAACTGTCATTTATCAAAGCAAATCAAGGGCTTTAAATGAGGCAGTCAATATAATCTTAAGGAGTGTGTGTAAGAGTTATTATCCTAGAAATACTTTAGTCCAGTATTTACTACTAATAATGACCAATTGTCACAACAAGAACAAAAATGTTGCAAATTGTTATCACCTAATAACTAATCAAATAAATGACCAGTAATGTGTAAGATTTAAATGTGAGCGACATGTCACAGAACAGCTTGTCAGAGCAATAGAGAAGAAAGAGAATGAGATGCTTTGACAATTTTTAGCTTGAGATATTTTGCTACCATACTTAAGTTAATAAATTCAGAGAGCCAGTGAAGCTGAACTACAAAGTTTTGAGAAACGTTTAACTATGTCATTGTTATCATTATCTTTTGCAAGAACAAACTAAAACTTTGTCAGCATTCTTCCACCTTGCGAATCAAACTTTTTCTATGCAGGTGCACATGAAGGCTACCTGGGCTTCCTATATCCACAGGACAAGAGTTATGAAGCCAGCTTTGATGCTGGATTTCATACAATATAAGAATAATACATTCATAATAATTGCTGCCATCTTCTGCCTACATCCATCTCAGTGCAGAAGGAACCAGGCAATCAGATTTTTAGGCGCAGAAGAGGGAGGCAAATGGAGGAACAGCTTAAAGTGTTGAATTAGGAGCCAGGAGACCCATGTTCCACCACCTTTAGCCATGGGACCTCCCTAGGTAACTTGGGGTCAGTCACACTTTCTCAGCCCAGCTATCTCACAGGATTGCATAGAAAATAGGGGAGAACACTGTACTTCCCACTTGGTGTTTCTGAATGGATACAAATCCTGTTCACAATGAGTATCCTCTGAAGGAAATCTTGTCATTATGGCAATTAGTATGATTCTACTATACCTTCTTGGCTAAGAAAAAACATGTACCATAACTCAGTGATACCAATGGATGCTGGTTTTCGCATAGGTGTACAACAAATGTGAAAATACTTTCAGCCATTGTAGGAATTCTGATGGTCCATCAGTTCTTTTTTCAAGCTGTAAAAGCAATTTTGGGCAAATCTGTACAATCTGTATGCAGCAAATTTGCGATGAACAGTAAAAGCATTGACTGTATGACAAATAGGGAATAGAGAAAAAAATGTAGATAGTGCGGCATTTTATAGGAGACATTATGTGACTAACCATCCCACAGCAATCTCTGCTTTGAAAAAGAGGTGTATCTGGATCATACAGTGCATTCAGAAAGTATTCAGACCCCCTTCACTTTTGTCAATTTTGTTATGCTGCAGCCTCATTCTACTGTTGTTGAAATTCATTTTTTTCTCATTAATCTACACTCAGTACCCCATAATGACAAAGTGAAAAGAGAATTTTAGAAATGTCTGTAAATTTATTAAAGAGAAAAAACCCTGAAATATCACATTGGCATAAGAATTCAGACCTTTCACTCAGTACTTTGTTAAAGTCTTTTTGGGTATGACGTGACAACCTTTGTACACCTGGATTGGGGGACTTTCTGCCATTCTTCCTTGCAAATCCTCTCAAGCCCAGTCAGGTTGGATGGTGACCGTCGGTGAACAGCCATCTTTAGGTCTCTCCAGAGATATTCATAGGGTTCAAGTCAGGGCTCTGGCTGGGCCACTCTAGGACATTCACAGAGTTGTCCCTAAGCCACTCTTGTGTTGTTTTGGCTGTGTGCTTAGGATCATTGTTATGTTGAAAAGTGAACCTTTGGCCCAGTCTGAGGTCCTGAGTGCTGTGGAACAGGTTTTCATTAAGGATATCCCTGTACTTTGCTCCATTCATCATTCCCTCAATCCTGTCCAGTCTCCCAGACCCTGCTGCTGAAAAACATCCCCACAGCATGATACCGCCACCACCATGCTTCACTGTTGGGATAATATTGGTCAGGTGATGAGTGGTGCCTGGTTTCCTCCAGATATGATGTTTAGAATTGAGGCCAATCATACCAGAGAATCTTGTTCCTCACAATCTGAGAATCCTTGTGGTGCTTTTTTGCAAACTCCAAGCAGGCTTTCATATGTTTTGCACTGAGGAGAGGCTTCCTTCTAGCCACTCTGCCATAAAGCCCAGATCGGTGGAGGGCTGCAGTGATGGTTGCCCATCTAGAACTCTGTCCCACCTCCATACAGGAGCTCTGGAGCTCAGTCAGAATGACCATCCGGTTCTTGATCTTACTAAGGCCCTTCTCCCTCAATTGCTCAGTTTGACTGGGCGACCAGCTCTTGGAAGAATCTGGTTGTGCCGAACTTCTTCCATTTGAGAATTATGGAGGCCATAATTTCCATATCATGTCCAATCAATTTAATTTACCACAGGTTGACTCCAATCAAGGTGTAGAAACATGTCAGCAACAATCAAGAGAAATAAGAGGCACCTGAGCTAAATTTCACGTTGTTGCAAAGGGTCTGAATACTTATCCCAATGTGATATTTCAGTTTTTTCCTTTTAATAAATTTACAGACACTTCTAAAATTCTGTTTTCATTTTGTCATTATGGGGTACTGAGTGTAAATTCACGAGGAAAAAAAGTGGATTTCAACAACTGTAGAATCAGGCTGCAGCATAACAAAATTGACAAAAGTAAAGGGAGTCTGAATATAGGATAGGATAGAGCAGAACAGAACAGAATAGAATAGAATACTTTTTTGGTCAAGTATGATTAGACACATAAGGAATGTATCTCTACATTTCTTTACATTTTTATTTTTTCTAATTTAATTTTTTTATAGAAAAACAGTATATGAAAATTAAAATGTTAGCATTAACATTTCAGAATTAAAACTTTATAGAGGGAGGCAAGAATAATTAAGCCCTATTCAAAATCAATTGAAAAAGCAAAGGGAGGGCTCTCAGGGCACCAGCCAGCTCCATTGCTGTGTGCTCCTTTGGGCTCCCCATGTGAGGCTGCAGAGCCATGCTTTAACTCCTTTTCAGAAGGCCACAAGATTGGGGGCCGACCTGCTTCCGGTTTGCGATCGCGGCGCCAGCAGACAGGCGAGGAGAGCGCTCTCTCCGCCATCCGGTTTTCCTTTGTCGGAAGACCCTGGAGGGGCGACCACCATGAGGAGGACTCTTGCTAGATCACAGAAGGGCAGCAGCCCTTCCATTTGATCCGAGGCAGCTCCTTTGGACCGACAAAGAAAAGATCAGCCATCAACATGGCCGATCACTAAGCCGTACCAGCCGAAAGCCAAAAGCACCACCAAGCACAACGAAAGCACTGCGGAGGAATTGGGTGAGACCTTACCTTACCTTTCCTATACCCCAACTACTCTCCTGTAAAAGCCTTTTGAAAATTTCTTCCCCCCTTTTAACTGGGCGGCGTCTGCCTACTTTGGGAATACAAAGCTTTGAAAAAAAGAAAAAGAAAAAGAAAGAACAACTAATCTAAACATCTAAATGACTGGACTTGCACCTTTTGGATATTTGGGGCTCCCAAAAGTTCCTGTTTCTACGGGGACCTATTACCTTATCTATCTGTTAAGTTGGAAAAAAATCTTTTTTTAAAATTGGATAAAAGCTTCACTTGAGTTTGGAAAAAGACTTTACATGCTATCGGGGACATCTGGTGATGAAACCTGGTATAGCAAGTTTATTTCTTTTTGTCTGTGAGACCTGTGAGACTAAGATTTGTCCTTGGCACTATCAAAAAAAGATAAGAATTTGGAACAGCTGGGTGGTGAAAACAACTCTTTATAGTGGAGGTGGACGTTTACTGACTTTTATCAAAAATGGCCTCCACTAAAGGACTCCACTAAAGGACTAAACACCACAGAAATGGAGGAACACTACCCACAACTTAATTACAAACGTATGCTTGAAAAAATCCTTGCGGCTACTGAGCTAATGAACTCCAGACTGAAAGATAAAGGTGCAACCCTAAATTTACAAAATGCAGCCCAGACTTCAACCGATGAACTTACAATCCAAAAAGCAACAGAAGAGAAAGAAATTAACATCAAAGTGGATTTTAAAGAATACCAGGTAAAATCTACTGAAAACTTTGATACTCAAACTTTGATCTCAACTAAAAAATCTGCAACTCAAAAAGCAACAGAAACTGAAGAAAGCAACATTAAGATGGAAGGTGCTGAAGACCAACATGCACAACACATCGAGAACCTAGATAACCTAGACAACCAAACAACAATTACAACATTGAACATGACTTCTTACTTAAGCCAGATGAAACTGGAAGAAGAAGAAGACCAGACTGAACTGATGACAAATATACCAAGCCAAACATGGAGATTTGAACTACCAGGCCAACAACCCAATGATTACAAAGGGGCCAGCTCCTTTGAAAAATTGATCACTGGATGGTCTCCCCTGATTCAAATATCATGTATAGGAATGAAGGGAGATCTATTTGATGATTTAAAGGCACTGGTATGGAAGCCCCGCTTGGCACAAAAAGAAAGCTAGAGTTAGACTTAAAAATGGGTTGTGGTTTTTTTGTGTGTGACTTATAATGGAAGAGCTTAAAATCTCACTTAACGAGCTAAGGAGATTTTAAAAGATATTAACTGACTTAATATTTAGGACTTAGACTTATAAGGGAAATAAAAAATAGCCATTAGAATAATAGTTTTGAATTATAATTTAGAAGTTGGATTGAGACAATAAAGGATATTTTATTAGTAAGTGACGAGGTACTAGGATGAGAAATAGAATATATTTGTGAAATAAAGTAAGATTTTGTTTCAGTAAATAATATGTGTATCTTAGATATGATAACTATTTTGTAATGGAATAAGGGAACTTTGGGCTACCCGAAATCTAAATACTATGGATATTAAGCTAATTGGAATACTGTAATTGAAATTAGGTGAAATTTAAATACAGGACATGGACACGTATAAGTCAAAATATACTGATAAATGTTTTAATTGATTGAGTCATAATTAGCAATGTATTAATTTGAATGTGATAAAATAAGTAAGGGAAACAGAGAGGAAATTTATGATGATGTAACCCGACATATATACAAAAGATCTTGTTATTGGATTATGGATTACCCAATCACCATGCTGCTTCCTTAATATTTGGATTTTTGTAAAACTGGAACATTAATAAAACTTATTTTAAAAAAAAAAAGATTGGAGGCCGACCTCATCTCCAGGGGTAGAATATTCTACAGGGTAGGGTCAACAACAGAGAAGTTTCTCTTTCTAGACTGCACCAGTCAGAATTCTTTAACTGATGGGCAGCATACCTTCCCTACCTGGGTGTGATGGGCCAATGTAATCAGACAAAGGCCGATTAGGTTGACTAGCCCCATGTTCTCTAGATCTTGTCTGTTGACCATTATTCAATGTTCCTTTGATCCAAATGATATAAACAAAAGCCTAAATTTAGAGCTATCTTTTAAGTCGAAAGACCAACTTGAACTTAGGGTTGACCCTAACTCAACTTGAACTTAGTCACTTTGCATTATTTCTCAGTGATGAAAAAGATTAAACATCTAATAACATTGCTAGGACCTGTGAGAGAACCAAGTTTCAAAAACAGAAGAAATAAGAGATGGCTTACTTTCCAGCTGTTGGAACACAGAAGGTAAGTAAATTACCTTGGATTATGGTGATGATCCTGCCTCCAAACCGAACAGCTAAAGAGGGGTAGTCTTTGGTTAGGGCCATTGTTCCTTGTCTTTTGGATTTTGGCTGCTGCTTGCCCTGGTTACATATTGTCTGTATTATTGTTCCCTGGCCATAATTCAACCCAACTAATCTTTTAAAATGTCACTCCTTCCAAAAGTGCACCAGGGCAAGGCTCCTCAGAAAATCATGTTGTGCCTGGAGGGATAGCATGATAATTCAGCTCCTTTTTGAAAGTCTCCTTAGAATTAAAAATAAAATCCTCACATAGAATATTATCAGGAGGCAGATGTCTATGGGATGACCAGGAATTTAGTGTTTGGTATGATTGCAGATGAGAATCAAGTACTTTCACAGCATTCAAACCCATCAACTCCAACTTCATAGCCTGAATACTTCTTGCAGAGGATGCATTGATTTATTTGTTCGTTTGCAGGAAACACCCCCTCCATAACCAAAAAACTGCAACCCATGCATTCGACCTCATTTCCCTTCCTAAACAATTTTTTTCCATCTGGAACTAATAGGGATTTTAGAACGTTCTCCCCAGTTCCCTGCAACCCTTTGTGAACTGAGGGAAAAAAAGGTTTTATTTATAATCATTTAGCTGCTTCTCTTTACATAATTGAAATCATTAACCTTCTCGTTTAATGAAAAACATGGCTTTGGGGCTTTGGCACTGAAAAGAAGCCACAAGGGCACTGGAGAGGAAAACTGGTTACAAAAGCTGCCAATACTATGGCCTTCTAGAAGTCACAGCAAACATGCCTGGGCTTCCTGCAGCTTGATTTGAATATAGCCACTGGGGGAGAGGGCTGAAAACCACTAGAACTATGGCTGAGTTTTATTCCTTTTGGATGAAGAGGGGTACGGTTTCCTTCCCCTGGGGGAAGCAAAGCAGGGGGATAGTTGTGCCATTTCATCTTGACGGAGAAGTCAGCCACTGCGACCACCCAGAGAATTCTGCCCGCCAGCCCTATTTCTCTGACTATATTTAGGCCATTGTGAATACGTAAGAGCATTGAAAATGATTCGTAGAGACATGAGGATGTCTAGCTTTATAACATCAAAGGCATTCAGGGGAAAAGGAAAGTTCACTCTGACAGCAGGGCAGGATCTGCAAGGTTTTCCCCCCTTCCCTGACTGTCCTTATGAATAGCCTCAGCAGAAACCAGAGAGCATGGCCTGAGTCTCAGCAGCTCCACATGCTTTCGTGCAGCAGAGGCTGGATCTGTGAAGAAGAAGAACATTTCATGTGACTCAGTAATAAATGTGTGTCAAATGCTCACCTAGAAATCTTTTCATAGCAGGAGATGTGCTTTCCCAGGGCAGAAAATGCCCCTTAGGAACCCCTCTTTGCCCCATTCTTTGCACAACTATTCAATATGCCTCTTTCCCTGTGTCCATGTTAGGGTGAAGACTATCAAAAACATCACTGTTCAGAATGTAGCTAATGCTTGCTCATTTTTTTGCGGAGGTCTATGCATGTATTCACTTGAATGATTTTGCAGGCTGGCTTAATTCACTTTCTGGAGCACCTGCTTCGCTTTGGTTTGATTCCCTTGCTTGGATATCTGGCTGATTCCTCTTCATAACTTATGTGGAATGTATCTTGAGAGAGGGACAAGGTTGACAGCTGTCCCTCTTCCTTTCTCCATCTTTGTTCTCATTTTCCAGAACCTTGAAAGTTTTCTTATGAATTTTAATCAATTAAAATTCTGCTAAAATTCTTCTGCAGAGACCATCTTGTTTGCTTTCAACTACAACAGGGCCATCCCTCCTGGTTAAACCAAACAGGAAACACGACTAGATGAACTAACTCTACTTTATTGTAAGGTGACATACAAAATCTTTCACATCTGAAGCTATAAATCTCCTACTGTTTTTAAACATCTGATTAATGAGGGCGGATCCTTCCTAAGTTTCTTCTTCTTAGTTACTAAACCCTTGGGGGCTCCTCCTCTTCTTGTCTGATTGTTTCAAGCAGTATCTCTTTCTCTCATCCTCCAAGGTCATCCACACATTCCATTATATTAGTTAGAAATATTTGTGGCAAATTTCAAACAGATAGGTTGATATAGCTCAGTACAAATCAAAGGAATGATTGTTGGGGATGATGATGCCAGTTTCTATACGTGATAAAGGTGATTGAAATTGACATATAAAAGTGCAAATAAATACATTATCGAAATATTGTCACACAATTTCTTAGAATGAGAGGCTGAGCAACAAGGAATTGGAGCAAATCATAAAATCAAATAATTTAAGGACTGGAATTAATCTTGGAGGTTATCTCCTTCAGCCCCCTGGCCAGTGCAGAGAACCACTGATACAGGATCTCTGACAAAAGGCCATTTGTCCTTTGTTTGAATATCTTTAATGAAGAAGGGTCCAGCACATCTCAAGGCAGTTTGTTCCATTGCTGATAGCCCTTACAGAATTTTTTCCAACCAAAATTATTGTAATTTAAATTCATTCTTTCTGAACTATCTCCTGAAACAACATTGAATAATTCTGCTCACATCTTCTGCATGACAAGGCTTCAAATATTTCAAGACAGCTATTGTGTTGCTCTCCAGTGTTCTCTTCTCTAGGCTAAATCCAACATCTCCAACTATTTCTCAGATGTTTTTCCTTCCAGGCCCCTTATTATCTTGGTTGCTCTCCTTTAGAGATGCTTCAGTTTATCAAAATTCTTTCTAAAATGTAATGCCCGGGACTGAACCTAATAGTCTGGATGCACCCTGATCTGTGCAGAAGAGACAAGAACAGTGACTTGATCTTGACACTATATAGCCTAGGAATATGTTTGCTGAAAAATATTTCTCCAAAGAAGAGAATTGGGTGGCCAGAGCTCTTTCTAAGCAGAGGAAGGTGTCCTACTCACAGATGATGACTCTAAACATCTGGACCTACATGTAGGAGTATGGCCCAGACATAACTATCGAAGGGGCAAAGTGTGACCAAGGTGTTAGAGGTGACCACAACTGAGTGGATGGTCACCCTCTGCAATAATGATGCCCCAGAGCTGCGGAATTTCAATCACTTCAATCACTTCATGGGGGCCCTACAAAAGCATTTTGAAGATCCCCTGGCTGATTGCAAAGCCAGAAGCAGAATCAAGACCATAAACCAGGACCACTGATCTATAGCTGCCTATACTCAAGAATTTCGCAACCTGGCATGCCACTGACTGACTGGCCACAAGAAGTGCTAATAGAGTGTTTCCAGGAACAACGATGTCTACAACACCTGCATCTCCAGAGGTGCCCCCATGCCTGGTACATTCTGGTTGAGGAGGTTGAAATTGACCTGGCTTGTTTAATGAACTAGCCCGGCTATGTGTGTGGATTCCCCGAAACCACCAGCCCATGAACAGAGCCCACGCCAGCACTCTAGTGGCTGTTTCAAATGTGGGAAGGAGAGGCACTGAGCTCCCAAATGCCAAATGCCCAGCCATGCGCCCAACTCAGAAAACCCACTAAGAAGATAGCAAAGCTATCTCAAAGAACCCAAGAGATGGCCATGGAGGGAGTGGAAGTCATTGAGTTAACCCCATCCCCCAAGGAGAGAACTCCGACTGTCCCAATATGTGGGCTGATAGAGAGTGATTGTCAGGGTCCACTTCAAAACCACATCCCAAGAAAGCAGGACTCTTGGAACAGTTTTATTCCAAAAGGAACTTTTATTAGGAGAAGCTGATAGTAGGCATAGAAGGCAGGATCTGAGGGTTTCCCGCTCAGAAATGCTGGCCAGGGCTCGGAATTCTTGGGTATTCTTGGGTATATTCCGCTATGGGTCGTCGCCCTTGCCTGACAGTTTTGATGCGCTCCCACGCTTTCCAATCGGCCAAGGGATCTTCAAATCGGCATCAGAGGGCTGCCATGAATTGTTTGAAATTTTGCAGTTCTGGGGCATCAGCGTCATGGAGATCCATCACCCAGTCTGCTGCAGTGCCATCTAGGGCTGCTTGCACAATACATATTCAGCCGTGATCACTTGGTATGTCATGGCCATATTCCTCCATGTAGTTCAACACTTGACTCAGGAAAAACCCCAGTCAGTGCGGCACCCCACAGTACTTCACTCCTAGCGGTGGGAACTTTCAGATGGACCGATGCCTCTTCCTTGTCCTGTGTCTGTGGCCATCGCTTTCGGCTGGTGCGGCTCACCCGGGGGTGGCTGTGGCTGTAGTGATGGCTGCTGCTTCCATGGTGCTGGTGAAAGGGCCATCGCTTTCGGCTGGTGCGGCTCATCCGGGGGTGGCTGCAGCTGTAGTGACGGCTGCTGCTTCCATGGTGCTGGTGAAAGGGCCTGGGACTGCTGGTTCAGCCCCCCTTCATCTGTCCCTTTGGCTGAGCCTGGGTTGGCGGTGCCCCAGCATGGGTTGGCTTTCTCCTCCTTCATGGAATCTAAGGCGACTCTCAACATGTCGATGGCTTGCTCCAGGAATCGGCTGGAACGGGGCGGTTGGTCGTCCTCTTCTTCCCTAAGGTGAAGTGACCTCTCCATCTCGACTTTCCAACCCGGTTGATGACTGCGGTGTCTGAGTGTCACTTTCCTGGATCTCTTCTCCCAGTCCTCCTTCTTCCCGATGCCCATTGACCACCTGGGTTTGTGGCAGTGTTCTACAACCACCACCTCATCCGATGAGCTCAAGGATTGAGAACTGTATCAGCTGGGCTCTGCTTGGTGGCAGAGCTCCCCTCCCATGGCAGGTTCTTCCCTTTCCGTTCCAATATCAGACATCATTTGCTTAGCTCCCCAGCAAGGGTCTTCCTTCCGGGTTGACTATTACTGCAGATCCTGCCTAATGTCAGGGCCTACTTCAAAACCTCATCCCAAGAAAGCAGGACTCTTGGAACAGTTTCATTCCAAAAGGAACTTTTATTAGGAGAAGCTAATAGCAGGCATAGAAGGCAGGATCTGAGGGTTTCCTGCTCAGATCAATAGGTTAAAAGAGTCCCAAGCAAACCCCACCCCAGTAGTTCATCTGGTCAGTTTGAATGGGCCAATCCCCAGGTGTTAAGTCCACTGTGGGAATGGAGCTGATAACGGGGTCCTTTCCCATGCTTGTGAAGATGTTGTTGGGTCTTTGCACCTTCCCTTCTGCAGTGAGAGATAAGCCAGATGGCTGGAGGCACATTCCTTTCTCACCCCAGGTTGATATCAAGGGAGAGACAGTTCAAAGAGTATGTATGTAGAAACAACAGAAAGGATACATTGTAGCAAAGCAGAAAAACATACCACAGATCCTTCCCCGCTCCCCCTCAGGAGAATGGCAGAACCCTCAGAAAGAAATGAAGAAGAAATGAAATAGATCCCCCCCCCCAGGGAAAGAATGGGTTCTGACAGTGATACTGACTCTAATGATGACCCCTTGGTAAGTCACCCAGTGATCCCAGTAACCATCCCCATAGAGCTTCTTCCTCAGGGTGCAAGGAGAACTTGGTACCTCTCCTGGATGTGGGCTGCACCAGATGCCTGGTCAACCCCACCCTAGTCAAGAAGCTGTGCTTAAAACTCAAGAAGCCTAAAGTGTCCGTGGCTTTTTGCCAGCTGGATGTTTCAGTAGTAGGGGGGGCAGCTATGTTAATCACCGAACCAATAGAAATGAGAATGGGGGCACACACAGAGACTTTGAGCTTTATTGTGGCGCTTGACATGGAGAGACCCTTTGTGCTAGGTTTGGTGTGGCTACTGAAGTGGAATCCCTATGTAAACTGGAGGAGGAGGTTGTTAAAGACTGAGCGGGTCAGCAAAAAGGGGGAACCGGAAAAGAAATACAAGGTCCCTAACCCCTAAGCTACCGAGGGCAAAGTCAAGAAGGGAGGTGGGAGCTGCAATGAAAGAGAGTTCCAAGGCCAATCCCCAAATCCCTAAAGAATATTGGGACCTGTGGGACATTTTTAATGAAAAGGGCTCAGATGCACTTCCACCCCACCGGCTGACTGACTGCTCCATAAAGATCCTGCTGGGGGCTACGTTGCGCAAATCTAATCTGTACTTGATGACCCCTAGAGCAGAGGTTCCCAACCCGTGGCCCGTGGATCAACACCGGTCCATGGCATGCCAGAAACTGGGCTGCCCAAACAAATGAATCCCCATTCATGAGATGCAGGCAGCATGCGAAACCATGCCCCCTCTGGTCCATGGAAAAAACTCTCTCCATGGAACCAGTCTCTGGTGCCCAAAAGATTGGGGACTGCTGCCCTAGAGAATTAGAGGAACTGTGGGTGTTTATAGGCAAAAACCTGAGGGGGGGCTTCATACAGCCTGCCAGCCTGCCAGCCTGCTTCGGTGCTGTTCAGATGGGTCCCTTCATCTATGTGTAGACTATTGTGGGCTGAATTCTGTTTGCATGGAAAATGTTTGCCCACTACCCTTAATGAAAGACATGTTAATCCATTTGGCAAAGGGGAAAATCTTTACCGAAGTGGACTTGTGGGAGGCATACTACCGGGTTAGGATCAAGGAAGGCGATGAATGGGAAATAGCTTTTAATTGCCCCTTAAAGTGCTTCCAATTCCGTGTCTTTCCTTTTGGACTGGAAGGGGCCCCTGCTGTATTTATGCAGTTAACAAATGAGGTGTTGCATGAGCACCTGTACAAAGGTGTCTTGCTCTACCTGGACAACAAACTATGGCAGAGCATGTAAAATTGGTCAGGGCAGTGCTCTAGAAACACTGAGCAGCCCAACTGTATGCCAAACTCTCCAAATGTGAATTCCACCAGAATAAAATTGACTATCTAGGGTACCGCATTTCCCATGAAGAAATAGGAATGGATTCTGAGAAGGTGCGAGCAGTGCGGGAGTTGGCTCCTCTCTGTGCCCAAAAGCAACTACAAAGCTTCCTGGGATTAGTGAACTTTTACCGCCAATTCATCCCATCGTTCGCCCAGATTGTCCTCCCTATCACCAATCTACAAAAAATGAAGGGGAAGGGGAAGGGAAGCCCAAGCCTAGCCAGCTGCTAAAATGGACAATGGAATTCCAAGCAGCATTCGAAAAACTCAAGCTCTTGGTCATGGCAGACCCAGTGCTGAAACACCCAGATCCCAAAGCTCCCTTTGTCATTCAAGCAGATACTAGCAAAGTTGCAGTGGGGCAGTGCTCTTGCAGAAAAATGAGCAGGGGGTCCTGCAGCCATGTGCCTATACTTCCAAAAAGCTTAACAAAACCATGCGTAGGTGGACGGTTTGGGAGAAGAAAGCATATGCAGTGTGCTGGGTACTCTTAACCTGGTGGCATTTCTTAGAATTTCTTAGAAAACCCCTTTTGAAGCGTGGACTGACCATAAGAATTTAGAAGCCCTAAAGATCCCTTGGAGATTGTCACCCAAACAAGTTTGTTTGGCTCAATACTTTAACCGATTCAATTTCATGTTGTGATATTTCCTGGGGGGGGGGGGAGAACTTCCTAGTAGATGCCTTAACCAGGCTGCCACAATATAATAGTTCAAAGCTGGAGGTAATTAGACAGATTATCCCATCCAGGCAATTGATGTCTCCAGTCACCACCAGAGCACAAGTTAAATTGAAAACCCAAGTAACTGAGGATTTGAGGGGCACCCTGAAAGTGGCACTGGAGGAGGACAAGTGGTTCCAAGCCCATAGGAGTGAATGTATGATGCAAGATGGTTTAGCTTGGGTGGGAGCCAAATTGTACATCCTGGAAAGCCAACGACTGATGGTTTTACAAAAAAGCCATGATTCAAAAGTAGCAGGAGACTTTGGCTTTGTCAAAACTTTGCATTTAGTTAAGTGCCAGTTTTGGTGGCCATTGCTAAAGAAAGACATAGAGACCTATGTAGCTAGCTGCCCTATCTGTGCCTCTGCCAAAAGGCGACAAGGGAAAATACCAGGACTCCTCCAGCCAGTAGCAGAGATTGGAAGAGATTTCAATTGACTTTATAGTAGAACTACCCAAAAGCTTGGGAAACACGGCGATTTAAGTGATAACTGACTTATTTTCCAAACAAGTGCACTTTGTGTCCTGCCAAAAAATCCGCTCCATCTGCACTTTGGCCAAATAGTTTGTGTAGCACATTTACAGGCTGCATGGAGCCCCAGAAAGAATAATATCAGATCATGGAGTCCAATTCACTTTGCGGTTTTGGCAAGAGTTTTAAAAACTTTTGGGGACCAGCCAGGGGCTTAGTTCCTCATATCATCCAGAAATGAATGGAAGTTGTGAACGTATGAATGGAGTCTTGGATCCATATCTCAAGTGTTACATTAATTATCAACAAGACAATTGGGCTGACCTTCTTCCTTTCGCTGAGGTTGCTTACAACAACTATAAGGTCCTGCCTCAGCTATCCACTCAGGAAAGCATGACTCTTGAAACAAGGATTATTTCAAAAGGATCTTTTACTGAGAAAAGGTTTGCAGAGAAGTCAGGTGGAATCTGAAGTTCCCATGTGAATCGTTCAGCTAATTTCCCATTGTACAAATCCCACCCCAATGCCCCAGTTAATCAGGAGCCAATCTGCTAACGTGATGGTGTTTTGAGAATTCTGAGACGAGAAGGTGATAACAAGTTGTTCTCCGGTGCCGAGACCTTGGTGACAGGCAGGAACTGGCCAGAAAGGAGTCCATCCAGATGGCCCTGATGGCCCATTCCCCCCTTCCTAATTCCCATACAGATATATAAAAGTGAAAGCATTACATTCTTCAAACCGCAAGTAACTGTACCCCCTCCCCGCAGAATGGCAGTATTCTTAGAGGGATCTGACAACAACTCAGTGCACACAGTAGCACTGGTTTCACCAATTTAAAGTGGCCAAGGGGCAGGATTTTGTATCTATTCCTGAATTGCCCCAGGCCACTTCACTGACCACCTCTTTAAAGGAGTGGGTCATCCAACTACAAAATACCTGGCCTGTAGTAAAGAAAACTTTGGAGGAGGCAAAGAAAGCGTATAAAAAACAAGGTGACAAAAGGCGCACGAAACTGAAAGACTTTAAAGTTGGAGCAAGGTCTATTTGTCTGCTAAGTACCTGCAATCTAGACAACCTTCCACAAAACTGGGCCCAAAGGACATTGGCCCTTTTCCCATAAAAAGAGTTATTAACCCAGTGTCTGTTGAATTTGAATTACCAAAAAACCTTGGGGACGTGCATCCAGTATTTCATTGCAGCCTCTTTAAAACCAGAAATCACATCGTCCCTACACCCAGAATCACAACCACTTCCTGATCCCATCATGATTGAGGGAGAGCAGCATTTTGAAGTTAAAGACATATTGGACTCTTGCATGCATCAAGTATTTAGTAGTGTGGGAAGGCTTCCCTCCCTCAAAGACTGAATTGGTTGATTCCAAACATATTAAAGCATGCAGACTGCTTAAAAAGTTCCATGAACAATATCCAAATAAGCCTTGATGACCGTCCAACTAATTGGGAATTTTATTTGTGTCTCTCCTTCCCTTCTTCTTTCCTCTACAGGAATAATGTCTCAGTCAAAGGGGGCAGTATGTCAGGTCTGCCATCTTTGGCTTGGTGCTTTGCTGGCATCCTGCCATCAAAGGCTAGGAGAGAGGGGGGCATGGGGGAAGAAATGGGCAATAAACATTGGTATGTGATGGGAATTGGTATGTGATGTATTGATATGTGATGGGAATTAGGGAGGGGGAATGACAGCTTGATGAAGAGCAGGGCAGCTCAGAACCAGTTTGTGCCAGCACTCAAGGCCATGCACTCTGAGAAAAGAATGTGGATTACCTCAAACATCTCAGCATTCTCAAAATATCTGGGCAGATCTTCATTGGCTGAAGATGGACTGGTCATGGGGCGAGGGCTGGGATCAGGGGAAACATTTTATATCTTTTTCTCATGGGAAACTTAGTTCTAGCTGCAGCCAATGTCGTTTAGTAAAATAACATATCACTTCAACCAAATGGAGTCAAGGGTCTTTCGTTTCTAAGGGACCTACCTGGTGCAGATCTGACAGCAGATTTACTTCTATATCTCTTCTTCCAGACCATGGCATTTTACATAAACAGTAACATTTTTCTTTTCACTTAAGGTGTGGCTGTCAAGCACCAGGAAAATAGAAGATCCAGGCAGTTCAAATGGATCGAAGATTTATTGCAAGTGTAAACTCTCTACGAATATCTGAACTACTAATGTTCCAAGCAAATTGGCAGTAGATAAGAGTCTAGGTGGGCTGGACTTAGATCTCTTGTGGGCGTGAACCAGTGGTGGGATTCAAATATGTGAACAACCAGTTCTCTGTGTGGATGCCGCTTCCGGAGGTCCGTTGTGGGCCTGGGCAACAGAAAATTAGCTACCGGTTCTGCCGAACTGGTGCGAACCAGCTAAATCCCACCACTGGTGTGAACGGACTTATGACTGATGACATGTTTGACCCCTTCCTCGGGCTCAGCCTGGTCATCTCCTACAATGGCTTCCATAGTGCGGTAATTTAGGAGTTAGAGCTTTGGAAAAAAAACCTGTGATGACAGGCTTGGTTTTGGAGTAAATTAAGTATTTCTCCGAAACAAATAAAAGTCTGCATTGAATACACCAATTTCATATGCAATTGGTGCACACTCTTGCTAGAGACTCTGGTTTTACATCCACTATTCCAGTTTGCTTTTCTCACAGTAATTTCAAGTTATTCTGAGTGCTTACCTGGAATGTGGCACAACTACTAAAATGCTTCCCATTTTTGAGCATGCACATAAGACTTTCCAAACAAACATACATTTACATCTGGAGATCAATGACCTGTTCTCCAGATCTTTTCTCTTTTGCCTTCCAGATTTATGAATGTAATTAAGATGAGAACCCATATTAAACTGACAAAAGCTGCTTGAAGCATTCTGTTTAAACAGAGAGCCTTGTTGGAGAGGAAATGGAGTGGGATGGGAGTCTCCACTTCTCTCCTGCAAATATCCCCAACAGATGGCTTGGTCTGGGTCTCTTTGCAAGATAGAGGCTTCCCACATTTGTCTTAGAAAAACAGGGGCTTCAGAACTTCTCCTTTTGGGGAAGATCCTCCTTCACTTCAGTTTGTTCATCTGGAAGGTAAGATTATCCATCACTTTTCAGTACCTTGGGTTAGAATTCTTTTCCATCAATGCCACACCCAAAACAAACTTCATCCTTTTATTCTTTTCTCTCTCTCTAGCCTTTCAAGCAGGTTACTGAGCAGGAAACAGCAACATGTTCAGTGGCTTTCTACTGCTAGAGTACCAAAGAAAACAACTTTATTCAAGGCATGAATGAATTATTGTTTGGTCTTGTTCTCATACATAGGCAGTGGTGGTGGTGTTATCTTTGTGACATTTGGATGTGATATATCCAGATTTGTTCTTTCTTGGATAAGTTGGGGTCCTTCTAATTTTGTTTTGCTCGTAGTCAGTCTCCAAATACCCTTAATTTTTTCTTTCCTTTTATGAAAGAAGTTATAAATATGTTTGCTCAACTGCCCCTGTATGTCAGGATAAGCAGTCTTTCCAACAATAGCTGCTAATGGAAAAGCTGATTAGACCAATCCTGTTTCGATCTGGGAGCTCCTGACTCTTAGAGGTATCCATAATTGTGTTGCCTACTTAGGAAATTTTAAACATCAGCACTGAAGATTATTTGATTATTGCTACAATTGTTGCTGCAAGACTATCATATGTGCAAAAACAGAAAGATTCTGAAATATCCATAATGGAGGAATGGTTGATGAACATGATAAAACTAGCAGAGTTGGCAAAATTACCTTGTCTGATTAGAAAAAGATTAATTATATGTATCAGTGACTGGCAACCCCTTATGGACTTTTTGCTGAAAAAAGAGAAAATGAACTTGTGGTTTATGGGTTTGAAGATTAGAAATGGTAGCTTATGGAAAGAAGGAATTTATGATGTGACTTTAGAGAGAGAAGATAAAATATAAATATATTTCTGCTTTCAGTCAGTTTAGAAGCCACCTTTTATAGTCCTTTTCTTTTTTCACTATTTACTAATTTTATCATCTTTATTTTCTTTTATGGTTTTTACTTTGTTTAACATTTATTCAATAAAAATATTTAAAGACAAAGCAAAAGGAAGTTTGTGAAGGAAAGGGGATCCAAACATGGGATCCAGACTTATGTAGATCTGGACTGTTCAAAAATGGGTTGCCAGGTAGGGAAGGTGTGAATTACCAAAGGTGCCGTTCAAGCACTCATCCTTACTTCTAGAAAGTCTGTTGAGTATTTTCTCCTTCTGTCTGCATAGTCTCCCCCTTTTGGTGTGGTGCTTCCACTGGCCATTAATCATGGCTAATGGTTTCTCTTGAAGTAGTTTTCTTCTGCCACTGAACATTACCTTTTCCCTGGTTGTTTCCTTAATCACTCCTTTAGTGAAAAAAGCTCTTTAATTATTCACCTTTTTTTGCAGTCAGAAAAACCTACCATTTGATTTGACTCAAGGGTTATTTTTATTAACATAAGCTTGACATCACTCTTAATGCAATGGGATAGGTGAGAAAGGATCATGATGCTGAATGTTGTGGAATCAGTAAGTGCCACAAATAGGGCAAGCAATGTAGAAATGTCATAACCAGAAATGAATTAGAGGAAGTGATTCTGAGCTGCCATCAATGCTATTCTTCAAAGTATTCCAGCATTATTTGCCTTCCCCACGACTCTGAAAAAAATAGCAATTGATTTAATAGTTGCGTTTTGTTTAATGAGATAACTTGGGAAAGCAGCAAAACTTTTTCTGAGGCTTGTGTAAATAAAAACAATGTGGGTGCTTTGAGGAAAGGCAGAAAAATATTGTCCTGGTGCCAGGTCAGAATCACCCTTCTGATTCATTTCTGAACTACCTAGGCTTACTTTATATAAGTTCCGAAGAAGAAGAACCAGCTGCATGTCACCAGAAAGAAAAGTGCAATATAATATTTCACCTCAAAATATTGCATATTGCAGTTCAAATTGAAAAACTCAACTTTCTGAGAGACATCTAGGAATTGTTGGATTTTTGCAAGAGAGACCTGGCACCCAACTTTATAAGGTCAAGTGAATGATTCTTCTGTTCCAGAGTTGTCTTCAGAGAGTGGCCAGGAATTTCCAGGGCTTTGGGCCTATAAAAAGTCTTCAAAGGTCATTCTTTGAGAGGGCAGGAAGTGGAGTGTAGGCTTGTTACATCCAAAGCATGGTTTTTCAATGCATCATAACACTTTTCAGGCTTAGATACCTGCATGGCCTGCTTTGGTTTTTTTTTTTTTTAATGAATTACAGTATTACATTTAACATTTAGTTTAAGGTTCATAATGACAGGGTTTTTTTTTCCTGTGTGCCTTCCCACCTCTGTTCTCCCATCCACAGTTTCAAAGTAATCCTTGGCAGCTACTAGCAGATTTCACAAATCTTTCTGTCAGTGGGTTCTTTATGAAAATGTGTTCTGTATTAGCGTGGTATACATGGAAGAGACGTATTTAACCAACACAAGGTTTATTCATATAGAATCAAACACAGAACAGAACAGAAAACGAAACTAGCTCCCTCCTTTTTATACATGGAGCTCTGGTTAATCTTAACCAATGAATGCAGGGATTTCTCCAACGCTAAAATAACAAGTCTGCCTGGGCCCCAGACATTCTGTCTCTGCAGTAGCCACGTGGCCGCCCTGCACCTGCTGCCTCATACAACTGAGTACATTACACCCCTCCCCCCTTAGTGAGGAGCATACTGTACCCCCTTTTATTAGGTTACTTTAGTAAGCCGCCCCCGGATGGAGGCTACCCATTCACTCCCTAACCTTAGCCCAGCCTGCGACCTTATAGGACGTGTCGCCTTCCTTTGTTCATTACAACTTTAGCAAGCAGCTAATGGAAGCTTTTGAAAACACTACTGGCAATGCCAGCTTGAATAAAAATACATTTGTACCTCAGAGAATGCCTCAATGCTAGCAAGAACTCCGAACGCTAAGCTAGCGCAGATAGAGCCCTCACGTACTCCTTTAGAAACTTGGGATGTCCTTGGATTCGCTCCGATCTCTGCGGAAGTGCCGTGGTTGCCTGATCTGCAAGCTTGCCCCCCGGGCTCAGCAGACCAGGACTTGGGGACCCGTTTGAAACGGTCGCAGTTGGGACCTGCAGGCTGACCTGTTGGTCCAGCTCTGCGTGCCCATTTGGGGTGGAGTTCCCCTGAGGGGTGATATTCCCCTGATCTGCAGGAGCAGGTGGTTGGGGGTGGTGTCCCAGATGGGCAACCCCCCCCTGTGAAGAGGCTTGAAACGGGGTGGTGTCCCGGATGGGCAACCCTCCCCCCCCCCGTGGAGAGGCTGGAAAAACCGATCTCGCACAATGTCCTGAATGGAAAGGATGTGGGTTGCCGGGGCAGGATCAGGCTCTATATCCCTTAAAGGCAACCTACTTAGGCCATCTGCATGGCCCATCTCTTTGCCCGGCTTGTGAATCATGCAAAAATCATATGCAGAGAGGAATATGGACCATCTCAACATCCTAGGAGACACCATGTGGGGTGTCTGCTTGTCCGTTGTAAACAGCCCCAGCAGTGGCTTGTGGTCTGTGAAGACCGTGAAATGGCGACCATACAAGAAGTCATGGAACTTCTTGATGCCCACTACGATTGCCAATGCTTCTCGATCTATCTGCGCGTAATTGCGCTCTGCGGCAGACAGGGTTCTGGAGTAATATGCTATCGGGACCTGAGTCCCATCTGTTTTAAGATGACTTAAAACAGCTCAGATCCCGTACGGGGAAGCGTCGCACGCTATGCAAACAGGGAACCGCTCATTAAAATGAGCCAATACCGCATTTGAGGAAAGCAATGCTTTGACAGCAGCAAAGCTTTTCTCGTGGACACTCGTCCATGCCAAAGTAGCCTGTTTGTCTAGGAGCCGGTGTAACGGCTCCGCCACGGCTGCCTTGTGGGGAAGGAATGCGTGATAGAAATTCAACAGTTCCAAGAACGCTTGGAGTTCTGTTTTTGTTTTGGGACTGGGTGCTTGCTGGATCACCTCCAGCTTAGACTGAGCAGAGTGTATGCCTTCCGCGTCTATGTGAAACCCCAGAAACTCTGTGGATGTGACTCCAATCTTGCACTTATCTTTCCTGAGTTTCAGGCCCGCTTTGTGAAACCGCAACAACACGGCCTTGAGTCTCTCAGCTAGATTCTCTACTGATTCCCCTGCGATGAGGACATCATCGAAGTACTGGCATACGCCCAGGAGGTCTCTGAGCGTTCGCTCGATGACACTCTGGAAGATACCTGGTGCTACGTTAATGCCGAATTGTAGCCTGCGCACCTTGAAAGCCCCCCGATGGGTCACAATGGTTTGTGCCTCTGCTGTGGCTTCGTCCACCGGCAGCTGCTGGTAGGCCTGGGCCAAATCAAGTTTAGCGAAAATGCAACCCCCTTGTAGAGATGCCAGAATATGGCTGACTACTGGCACGGGATAGGAGTGTTGCTGCAGCGCTTTATTCAGCGTGCACTTATAGTCAGCGCAGATTCTGACCTCTCCGTTGGCCTTAAGTGGCATCACTATGGGGGTTTCCCATGGACTGCTGTCCACAGGCTCTAAGATGCCCTGCTGCAAAAGTTTATCCAATTCAGCATTAATTTTGTGCTTTAGAACGAACGGCACGCGACGAGGCTTGATCCTAATCGGTGCGACAGAAGGATCTAACCTTAATGCAATTGGTGGCCCCTTATACTCTCCCAATTCAGTGGTGAACACGTCTGCGAAGTCTTTGCAGACTTGTTCCAAACTGGCCATTTTTACGCTGTTCAGCCCCGTTACCTGGATTCCCAGGGCCTTGAACCAATCAAGTTCGAGATTAGGCTTGTTCTGTCCCCATTTACCACAACTGTATTCAGCATTCCCTTGAATTTCTGAAATTCCACCCTTATAGTGACCTCCTCTTTTACTCTGACCGGGGAATTCTGGAAATCAGTCAGTATTAGATTTGATGGCCTAATTTTCACCCATTGGCCACTTCAGCCACAAATCCTATTAAGAGTGCTCTGGGATATGATGGACACAGCAGACCCCGTGTCCAGTTCCATCCTCAATGGGACCCCTTGCAACCTTACTTCGATTTGCAGCTTTTTCTTTAAGGGCCTATGTCCCCCAGTTCTATGGACACCGCGCCGGCTGGCACAGAACCCTACCCTGTTTTGGCTGGGTACCCCGGTACCTTTCTGAGGCAACTCTTTCCTCGAAATTTCTTTCCCACGAGCTAAACACACAGCAGCAATATGGCCTTGTTTGCCACATGTTCGGCAATTTGCTGTCCGGAACCGGCAGTCGGCTCGCTTGTGCCGACCCCCGCACCCCATGCACCTGGGGAAGGGATCTGCCTTGTCAAACAATCTCGGAAGTCCTTTCACCGGTGTTTGTCGCACCAGGTCAACTTCCTGGTCCGACTCGGCCTCTTCCTCCAGTTCGACGTCCTTGTGGTGGATGGTTTGCGCTGGGTGAGTGTTCTTTGAGAGCTGCAAGGTCCTTACAGCTCCGCCGGCTGCTTCCTCTGCAGTGACCTCTCGCAACGCTTCTTGGAACGAGATGGTCTCCTTTGCGAAGATCCTTTGTTGAAGCTCTCTGCTCCGTAGTCCTCAAACCAAATGGTCCCGTAGCCATTCCTCTAAGTCTTTGAACTCACACGGCCTCGCTGCCTGTCGGAGGGCTGCGATGAAGTCTCTGACAGACTCTCCTGGATGCTGGTCCCACGGCTCGAAGGCGTGCCGCCATGCGATGACCGACAGCTTCGTCTCGAAGTGCTCCTTGAGCATCTTTTTTAGCTCTCCATAGGGCACTGTCTCCAATGGCACTGGGGACACGAGGTTTTCTGCGATGTCAAAGACGGCTTGGCCACACACACAGAGCAGCGTGGCAGCCTTCAGCTCATCTTCTGCGACCCTGTTAACGCGGAAGTAGTTCTCGGCCCGGGTGACGTACGAGCTCCACCACTCCGGGTGAGCCACATCGAACTCCGCTAGCCGACCCAGCTTGGCCATGACGAAGTCTCTCCTCTACCACGTGCTGCCACTAGATAGAGGGTTTTCCCGGCAGTTCCTCGCAGCACTCTCCCCCAGCATTTGCGTACTGGCGGGTGAGTGAGCCTAAATAGGAACGCCATTCCTCAGCGTGGTCTGGCCCTCCTTTACGGTGCTTCAGGGCCCTTGTTCATGTGGCAGCAGTATATCCCACCTTCGTCACCAATTATTCTGTATTAGCGTGGTAGACATGGAAGAGACGTATTTAACCAACACAAGGTTTATTCATATAGAATCAAACACAGAACAGAACAGAAAACAAAACTAGCTCCCTCCTTTTTAATCTTAACCAATGAATGCAGGGATTTCTCCCGTGCTAAAATAACAAGTCTGCCCGGGCCCCAGACATTCTGTCTCTGCAGTAGCCACGTGGCCGCCCTGCACCTGCTGCCTCATACAACTGAGTACATTACAAAATGGAAAAATAATTCAGGTTTATCTTGGCAGTTAATTGCATAAAATCCACTGTGTTCTCATCCCAGTTCTAGAAATAATGATTGGATATGATCATGAACTGGGGAAAGTCTGATATTGGCTGATAGAAGGAAAAACAAAACAAAACAAAAAACAAACCCACCACTGCAAGTTGGACTTCAGAAAGCCCTAGCAAGGGACACAGAGACTGTGTCAGCCCTGCCCCAGCTGGCTCTCTAAGAGAGAAAGACACTTGACTCCATCAGAAGCTTACAAGGCTCTTTTACTAGAGGCAACTGGATCCAGAAAAAGCAAGGCCAGATCTGGAGAAAACCTCTGCAAACTGCTACATTGTTCCAAACCCTTAGCCCTCCCCCCTTCGACCTGTTCCTCAGTGCCCAATAGGATGGTAGCTGGATGTTATGAGAACAGGACACTTTGAAAAGCAGTTAACATTCCATTCCCAGGTCCTGGGTGCCCAAAAGTCCTTGAAGTGGGCCAGATGAAACTGTTTCACACCTCTGCTTCCTGTCCGCCCTGGTCTCCCCCCACCTTTCCTCCTTTACAACACATCCCCTTTCCCTCCCATCCCCCTCAGGATTGTGGCAGGCGATGGGGAGGGCAGCCTGACAGACTGTCTTAAAAAACCTGAAGGGATCTCTGTCTTCCTGACCCAGGGATATGATTTTAGCTCTCCTTGCAAAAGTCTCCCCCTCTTTCCTCCTAAATTGTGAAAATCTTTAGTGGAATTGCTTCTTTTCAGAGGATAGAGCGTATTTCCAATGCAAATGAATCCTTGAAAGTATGAAGGAAAGACTACTCTTGAGCAAATATAAAGTGGCTTTTTCTAACTGCTACTTAATGGTAGCCAGCTTCTCAAAATTATGGAAGGATTTCTTTGCTGTCATGCACAATTTTCAGAAAGGCAATGAGGCTTCCAGAGTTTTCTGTTTGAGAAATCAGACACTTAGTGAATCCCTATTCTCACTTTACCAGTTCCCACAACCTATATTGATGTGCATGAAGAAGCAAAGTATCCATCACAGACTCTGTAAAACAAAACCCGAAGCATCTTCCTTTTCAAAGCAAAGGGGTCTTTCAGTGGAGCAATTATAACTTCTGAACAGGAAATTTAGTTTATCACCACACAAAGCAATTATATCTTTTGTGTCAATATATTTTTCCTGTTATATCCTAAATGATTTTATTAAATTTATCTAACTAATTATTTTTTTAAAAAACCTACAAGTTACTACTTTAGCGGTAGCAAAAAGATGCACAGCAGAGCAGTTGCTTTGCCTGCTTTGCAAGATAATGCGATAATGTGTTGGAATTAAAATCTGGTCTGTGTCTCACTCTAAGCTGGGGGAAAGGCGCAGGAGAAATGAATTGGAGGCAGGCTGCAGTTAGAAAGGAGGTCTCCATTTATTTAGGAATCAAAAACGAAGTGAAACAGCAATTGGTTCTGGGATAGCTGATAAAACAGTCTGGTGAGTGGATGAATTTTTATGTGGTTCTAGGGCTTTGTGATTTAAATGCCTAGATTCCTTGTGAAATGTACTTTAATCTGTGCTTGAGTGTGCCCTTTTAGTATTCTATTTATTGTTGCCTGACTCCCATTGTGGCTGGGAGGTCATGCCCTGTCCTTGGAACTGGGTAGGGAATGTAAATTTTAGGAGTCTTTGTTTTTCTGCTTTATAATCTGATCAACTTGAGCCTTCTATGAAGGCTGCAGCTGACAGCACTTTGCTTATGAATGGAGCAGTCCAGTTTTCTGTGAATGGATACTGACTTTTCATTCATTGGGCCGGCTGCTTGAATGGAATGCCCTGGGTTTTCTCAATAGATACAAAAGTATCTCGTTCATAAAAGTTGAAGAGATTGCCTAGTGTGTTTTTTCTGGTAGTGGAGAGATGCAAATGATTTTATCCTAGGAAAGCCACCTTTCTGGGGGGTGCCTTCTTTTGGGGGGTCTCTCCCTACAATGAAAAAGGGAGCAAGCAATGGGGTAACCCATTAACCTTAGCTAGGAATTCTGGGAGTTGAGGTCCACACATTTTCAACTTGCCCTGATTGAGAAACAATATATTAAATCATACTGATGAAATGCATAGAATCTTGTCATTTGGTCTGAACCAAAAGAATATTTGCTATTCAAAGTGAGAATGGCTTCTCCCTATTTATTTCTATAGGGCATCCACAGTCTCTTGTTGGGACTCATATATATTCTAACATATTTATTGTATTAAACTAAAATTATAAAATTGGGAAGAAGGATGAACTCTCAAAAACTATCTTATATAAAAATAATTTATATTTATTAAATTTATATAATCACCCATTGCACAAATGTGATTCTGAGTGGCACATAAAATTGACCAAATAATTGAAACAAAAAACCCAAAATCATTAAAACAGTTAACAAGATAATAAAATAAAATATAGGAGAGTGCACTCCAAAACTTACCAACAGTATAACTATTTTGTGGGCTCCATATTTCCATAGGATTCCAGGCCCAATGACAAAACTAATTTTTAAAGGTTTTAGAATAGAATAGAATAGAATAGAGTAGAGTAGAGTAGAGTAGAGTAGAGTAGAGTAGAGTAGAGTAGAGTAGAGTAGAGTAGAGTAGAGTAGAGTAGAGTAGAGTAGAGTAGAGTAGAGTAGAATAGAATAGAATAGAATAGAATAGAGCTGAAAGGGATCTTGGAGATCTTCTAGTCCAGCCCCCCATTCAAGCAGGAGAACCTATACCATCTCAGACAAGTGACTGTCCAGTCTCTTCTTAAAAACCTCCAGTGATGGAGCGCCCACGATTTCTGAAGGTAAGCTGTTCCACTGGTTAATTGTCCTCACTGTCAGGAAGTTTCTCCTTAATTCCAGGTTGCTTCTCTCTTTGATCAGTTTTTAACCGTTGTTTCTTGTCCTGCCCTCTGGTGCTTTGGAGAATAATTTGACCCCCTCTTCTTCGTGGCAGCCTCTCAAATACTGGAATACTGCTATCATGTCACCCCTATTTCTTCTTTTCTTTAGACTAGCCAAACCTAAGCCCTGCAGCCATTCTTCATATGTTTTAGTCTCCAGGCCTTGGATCATCTTAGTTGCTCTTCTCTGAACTTTTTCCAAGGTCTTAACATTTTTTTTGTAGTATGGTAACCAAAATTGGTTGCGGTATTCCAGGTGTGGTCTCACTAGGGTTTTATAAAGCGGTACTAATACTTCGCGTGGTCTTGATTTATACAACCCAGGATTGTGTTAGCTTTTTTGGGTGCTGCTGCTTATAGTCAAGTGATCGTCCTCTTGGACTCCAAGGTCCCTGTCACAGTTACTGTTTTTAAACCAGGTCTCACCTAATCTGTACTTATATATTTGATTTTTCCTGCCTAAATGTAAAACTTTGCTTTTCTCCACATTAAAACTCATTTTGTTGGATAGAGCCCGTTGTTGAAGTTTGTCAAGATCTTTTTGAATCCTGAGTTTGTCTTCTGGGGTGTTGGCTATTCCTGCCAATTTAGTGTCATCTGCAAATTTGATGAGTTCCCCTTCTATTTCCTCATCTAATTCATTTATGAAGATATTGAAGAGTACTAGGCCTAAGACGGAGCCTTGTGGTACCCCACTGCTTACTTTTCCCCATGTGGATATAGTACCATTGAGGATTACTCATTGAGTATGGTTTGTCAGCCAGCTACAAATCCATTTGGTGATGATGTTGTCTATTCCACCTTTTTTTTTTAGATTACCAAGCAGTAGATTGTGGTCTACTTTGTCAAATGCCTTACTGCAATCTAAGTATACTATGTCCACAGTATTTTGCTGTTCTACTAATTTGGTCACTTTATTAAAGAATGAAATAAGATTAGGTTGGTATGATCTGTTTTTAACAAACCCATGCTGGCTACTAGTTATAACTTTGTTTGCTTCTAGTTGTTCACAGATCTGTTTTTTGATTATCTTTTCCAGGATCTTCCCAGGTATTGATGTTAGACTGATTGGTCTGTAGTTTCCTGGGTCTGTTTTTTTTCCTTTCTTGAAGATGGGAACCATATCAGCCCTTTTCCAATCCTCGGGTACTTCCCCGCTGCTCCAAGATTTGTGGAAGATGCAATGGTTCTGAGATAACATCTGCCAGCTGTCGAGCTCCTGTGGGCTCGACACACAAATGATGGGGGGGAAAAAGAGAATGGCACGCAGTTCCTCATGCCATCGCTGCCGCCGAACAGCTGACGGGCGGGGCCCGTTCCGGGCAGCTGGTGGTGTCGCCGTGCACCAGCCGCCACCGCCGCCAAACAGCTGGTGGAGAAGGAGCCGCTGCCGCCGAACAGCTGATGGGCAGGCCCACCGCCGCCATTCAGCCGGAGCGTCGGCTGGCAGTCCCGGGGCCTCGCCAAGCCGGAGTCACCGTGGGCCGTGAAACAGCTGATGGGGATGTGACAAGGACACCGGGTCACGCACGTGCAAGAAGCAGCGCCGGTGAGGCGGGCGCCTTTATGGAGGATTGCAGGATGCTGGCTTGTTCAGGGGGGAAGGGTGGGGCTGGAAGGTATATAGTGCGCTGGGAGCAAACCACTCCCAGCGCTGACTTTGTTTTGCATCATTAAAGCGACTGTTTCAACATTCCTGTGTGCTGGTCTCCTCTTTTTGTACAGCTGGTCAGGAGGCGTTGAGGGACTGGTAAGGACATTGACAGGAAAGTCAGTGCTCACTTTACTTGTGTTACCCTTCTGTTACCCATATAGGGAATGGCTGAGGGAACGCAAGAGGCCACACCAGTGGCTGAGGACGGTGGGGCGGTGGCTGCTACGGAAGCCACGCCTGAGGCTGTTGGGGGGGAAGCCAGCGATGCGGCCCAAGGTGCAGGAGGCACAACCTGCGACTCCGGTGAGTGAAGCCCAGGAGGCAGGGGCCCCAGCATCGTCGGGGGAGTGGTGGCACAGCGCAGCTCTTGCCAATCTGGACACAGCCAATGCGCACACCCTGGGGGCTGCCGGGCCCCTCCAGGGCTGGAGGGAGAGGCGCATCATGGATGAGGATGATGGAGACTGGAGCTACTCAACAGCGCCCGGACAGGCCACTATGGGCATCCCACGGGACGGATATGGGGGACTGGGGCTCCAGGACCCTCCGTCATGGCCAAGATGGGAGGTAGGACCTGATGTGGCACCATGGTCTTGAGCAGAGGCACAGCCCGCTGCTTTGGGGCCGCCACAGTTCCGGTTGACCAGCCCTCGGTTACGGGTGGATACCCGGGTCGGAGGCCTTGGTCTGGGGGGGCCGGTGGACCAGGCACGAATGCGGTGGGATGGTAGGCCACTGGCTGATGCTGGTAGAGACCCCGTTGGGGTGCCGGTTAGACCCATGGGCCCATCGACCCAGCAGCCGGTGGGTACGGGGGCTCAGCGCCCCACAACGGGGGTAGGTGCCCCACAGGCACTGGGATGGCAGGGTTGGCGTGGGGCCCAGGGTGGTCCTGGGGTCCCCCACCATTACCAGTCACATTTCATGGCAACCCAGACCATCTGGCGATGTACCTGCGCCAAGCCGTCATCCACCTGGACCGATATGCTGGTTATTACCCGTCCCATTGGGCGCTTGTGGCGGCTTTGATGGCAGGGTTGCAGGGTGAGGCAGCGGATTGGGTAGCGGACTTGTGCACAGACAATGCCAGGGAGCTGGCTGATGCTACCCTATTCTTTGAGTCCCTGCGGTACCGCTTTGAGGACGTCTCACGTGCACAGCGAGCGGAGGCGGACATTCTGATGATGAAGCAACGGGGCTGGCCCGCGGTGGACTATGTTTGGGACTTTAGGCGGGTGGCCGGTAGGTTGCATTCATGGCTGGAACACCTGCTGATCCACCACTTTAGGGCGGGACTGGACTGAGACATACGACAAGCGTGTATGGGCCGAGGGGTACCAAACAGGCTCCAGGAGTGGTTCCGGGTGGTGGTGTCCTTGGACGTTGGGCTGCAAGAGTTCCGGAGGAAAGGGGAGGAGCCAACGGCGGTACGCAGAAGCACAGAAACACCACAAAGTGTTGGATGCGGGACACAGGGGTCAGGTGCTGGAGGCCCTGGGCCGTTCCCCCGAACGCCTTTGAGGTGTTTCAGGTGCAACCAACCAGGCCACAGGGTAGCGGAGTGCCCTGTCCCTGTGCCCCAGGGTCTCCCACCGACTCTGGGTCGAGCAGGAGTCCCCACACCCAGGAAGGAACCGAAAAAACTACGGGCAGCACACCAGGCAGAGGGAGCCAACCCCCCCAGAGGCTGCAGGAGAAGGAGGAAGCAGTGCCGGGTACCAGATATGGGTTGGTGTCCTACGACAGTGAGGACGAAGCGGTGGAGGACCCTATGGTGAGTGAACCAGTACCCCCGTTCGCCATCCCCATTGTACTGACCAGTCCACAGACAGGTAAAAGGGGGGACTACCAGGCCCTAATCGACACAGGGTGTACCAGGTGTTTGATCAGTAAGGCGGTGGCGGCGGGGGCAGGGATTGGAGTGGAACGGCTAGCCACACCCATCAAGTTCAAACAGGTGGACGGGTCTCTCCTAGGGGGGGCTCCCGCTACCCACATCACAGAGCCGGTACGGTTGGAGATGGGGGGTCACTGGGAGATCCTCTGGTTCATCATGGTCTCTTCCATGACCGAGGCCGTGATCTTGGGTCTGGCCTGGCTGGATAAGTGGGGCCCTACCATTTGGTGGGAAGGGGGGTTCCGGAGGATGAGGATAGGTGTGGGTCCCAGGCCACCGAGCAGGGAGCGGAAGGCAAAGGGAGAACCAGGGTTGGGTGTAGCGGAGGCAGGACAGGGGGACATGGGGGAGAAGCGTTCATATCCAGGCGTTTACGCCAACCTCGCCGAGGTGTTCAGCGAGCAGGAGTGTGACACCTTGCCTCCCCATCGTCCAACCGACTGTGCCATCGACATCATCCCCGGGGCCAAGCTGCCAAAGCCCCGGATGTATGCGATGGCACTGCAGGAGATGGGGGAGCTGCGGGATTACATTGACCGGAACCTGGCGAGGGGGTTTATCCAACCAGCCCGGTCGCGTATAGCGGCTCCCGTCCTCTTCAAAGAAAAAAAAGATGGCTCGTTGCGACTGTGTGTCGATTTCCAGGGCATCAACGCGGTGTGCGTGGAGCATCTCTACCCCCTGCCGCTCATGAAGGACCTGCTGGCCCACCTGGCAGAGGAGACGGTATTCACCAGACTGGATTTACATGAGGCCTATTATAGGGTCCGCATTAAGGAAGGGGATGAGTGGAAAACAACATTCAACTGCCCATTAGGGAGCTACATGTTCCGAATAATGCCGTTCGGACTGCAGGGGGTGCCAGCGGTGTTCATGCAGCTCATCAACGAGGTGTTGCATGAACACCTGTACCGGGGGGTGCTGGTCTATCTGGACGACATTTTGATATACACCACCACAATGGAGGAACACGTCCGGTTGGTGAGGCGGGTGTTGACGAAACTCCTGGCGGCACGCCTGTACGTGAAGCTCTCAAAATGCGATTTCCACCAGACCCACTTGGACTATCTGGGGTATAGGATCTCAGGGGCAGGGGTGAAGATGGACCCAAACAATGTGCAGGCCGTTTTGGAATGGCAGGCGCCACGGACTCGCCGGCAACTGCAGAGCTTCCTGGGTTTCACCAATTTCTACAGACTGTTCATCCCCTCGTTCGCAGCGGTGGCCCTACCCCTAACAGACTTGCTCCGTACGCAACACTCGAAAATGAAGCCACAGCCCGGTCAGCCACTCAATTGGACCATGGCCTGTCAGAAGGCCTTTGAGGATCTGAAAGCATTATTCGCCAAGCAACCGGTCCTTCTGCATCCCAACCCTGACGTGGCATTCGTGGTGCAGGCTGACGCTAGTGATATCGCAGTGGGGGCGGTATTACTGCAAAAGAATGAACAGGGGGTGTTACAACCGTGTGCCTACATGTCACACAAACTGACAGAGACCGAAAGGGCATGGGCCATCTGGGAGAAGGAGGCCTTTGCTGTGCAATGGGCGCTGGCCACGTGGCAGCATTTCCTAGAGGGGGCACGGGAGGAGTTTGAGGTCTGGACGGACCATAAAAACCTCAAGGCATTGCAGACGCCACAGCGCCTCTCTCCCAAGCATGTCCGGTGGGCGCTGTACTTCCGCCGCTTCCGTTTCCAGCTGAGGTACGTACCCAATGGGAAGAACTTCCTTGCAGATGCACTGTCATGGTTACCCCAGTATCAAATCAAGCGGGAGGAGGTCTTACAGGTGGTCATGCCCCCATACCGACAAGCCGCCGCACGGGCGGTTCCGCATAGCCTACCGGTTGACCTGGTGCAGGAACTGCACAAAGCAACCGAAACGGATATCTGGGTGCAAGAACACCCGGGGCTACTGACGCACAGAGTCGGGCTGGTATGGAAGGGCAACAAGCTGTACATCCCTCAGGCTTTGCGGGAGGGGGTCTTACGATGGTGCCATGACGCGAAGCAAGCAGGGCACTTCGGGTTCCTGAAGACCCTGCACCTGGTGCGACGGCAATTTTGGTGGCCACACATGAAAGCGGAAGTGGAGACCTACGTTTGGGGTTGCCGTGTGTGTGCCACCACAAAACACCAACCGGGAAAACCGGCAGGGCTGTTACAGTCAGTCACCGACCCAACCCGACTGTAGGAGGACATCGGGATGGACTTCATCGTGGAGCTGCTGGAAAGTCGTGGTCACACCATGATCTGGACTGTAATCGACCTCTTCTCCAAACAAGCTCATTTCCTCCTGTGCAAAGGCCTGCCGTCCGCCCTCAAGCTGGCCGGTCTGTTCATCCAGCACATATACCGGCTGCATGGAGTACCCCGACGGATCATTTCCGACCGCGGGGTGCAGTTCACGGCCCGCTTTTGGTGAACGTTTGTCCGGTCCATTGGGTTGTCACAGGGTCTCAGTTCGGCATATCACCCCAGCACTAACGGCACAGCGGAAAGGGCGAATGCCATGGTCAAATGCTACCTCAGGAGTTATAATCTCATACCAACAGACCGATTGGGTTGATCTCCTGCCTTTCGCGGAGGTGGCCTATAACAACGCGGTGCACAGCAGCACTGGATTCACCCCCTTCCGGGTGGTGAACGGGCAGGACTTCATTCCCATCCCTGAATATGCTCAAGGGCCCCCCCACCTTGTCACCCCCAGGAATGGATAACAAATATAGGGGGGTGTGTGGGGCAACATAAAGAAAGTTCTAGGAAAAGCAGAGGCTAGCACGAAGGCACAAGCCGACAAACGTCGAAAGCCCCAGGTCCCCTTCAGGGTGGGGGACCAGGTATACCTGTCCACTAAGTATCTAAGGTTACGGGTACCATGCAGGAAGCTGGGCCCGAAATTCCTGGGTCCGTTTAGGGTCACCCGAGTCATCAACCCAGTGACTGTCCAACTACACCTACCACACCTCCTAGGATGCATCCACCCAGTGTTCCACTGTAGCCTCTTGAAATGGGTGGAGGAGGTTCCCGGTGGCTCCAGGGGGGTACCCGGCCCGCTTGCAGGGGGTCGGTACGAGGTGGAAGAGATCCTGGACTCCCGGAAAAACAGGGGAAAGTTACAATACCTAGTGAGGTGGAAGGGGTATCCCATCACAGAGGCCTCCTGGGTGGGGCGGGCGGATGTACATGCTCCTTGGGCGGTACGCAAATTCCACCATCAATGTCCCGGGAAACCGGGAGGGGGCCCAGGTGACCAAACCATGAAAAGGTGTTTACATGTGTCTCCTTGCCTTCCAGGTGAACCCCTGGTAGGGGGAGCCGCCTGTCGAGCTCCTGTGGGCTCGACACACAAACGAGGGGGGGAAAGAGAGCGGCGCGCAGTTCCTCACGCCGCCGCCGCACAGCTGACGGGCAGGGCCCATTCCAGATGGCCGGCGGTGTCGCTGTGCAGCAGCTGCCACTGCTGCCGAACAGCTGGTGGAGAAGGAGCCACCGCCGCCGCCAAACAGCTGACGGGCGGGCCCACCGCCGCCAATCAGCCAGAGCGTCGGCTGGCAGTCCTGGGGGCTCGCCAAGCCGGAGTCACCGCAGGCCGCCAAACAGCTGATGGGGGTGTGATGACGCGGGGTCACGCACGCGCAAGGAGTGGCGCCGGCGTGGTGGGCGCCTTTACGGAGGATTGCAGGATGCTGGCTTGTTCAGGGGGGAAGGGTGGGGCTGGAAGGTATATAGCGCACTGGGAGCAAACCACTACCAGCGCTGACTTTGTTTTGCATCATTAGAGCAACTGTTTCAACGTTCCTGTGTGCTGGTCTCCTCTCTTTGTACAGCTGGTTGGGAGGTGTTGAGGGACTGGTAAGGACATTGACACCAGCTCCTTTAGAACTCTGGGATGTAATCTGTGGGTTCTGGTGATTTATATTCGTCAAGGTCGGATAGGTGTTCTCTTACCATTTTCTTGCTTATTTTAATTTTTGTTTCTAGTTTGTCTTTTGCAATATTTTTTTTAGTATGTTGTGCTATAATTTCTTTTTGTGTGAAGACTGATGCAAAGAATGAGTTAAGCAGCTCTGCTTTTTCCCTGTTGCTTGTTACTTCCTTGCCATCTTCTCTCTTTAGTGGACCTACAGTTTCCTTGACTTTTTTCTTGTTATTAATATGTTGAAAGAATTTTTTTTTATTATCCTTGACTTCTGTTGCAAGTCTTTGTTCATTCTGAGCCTTTGCTTTCCTGACTTCATCTTTGCATGTTCTGGCTGTCTGCTGATAATCAGCCTTATTTATGTGTCCCTCTTTCCATTTTTTGTACTTGTCCTTTTTGTCTTTCAGTTTGTCTGAGAGATCTTTGTGCAGCTATGCTGGTGTAGCGTAACCCCCTCAGAGGCTGCCAAAGCCCAGACCCTCCTAGTCCTCCCCCCTTCAGTTACGCTCAGCAGCTGCACTCTCAAGGCATTGGTAAAATGTCCTTTTTAGTGGGAACTCACGCGGAGTGAAGGGGTGGCAGATTCTCGTCATCAAAGGGGTTTGCAGGAACAAAGATGACCAACCCTTAGCCACAGTCAGTGTGTGACAGTGTAGCAACCCCCTAGCAGTTGTGACAATAATAGTCAATGGCTTGTAGCAGCCGCTTGGGAAAACAGGGGGGGGGGGAAGGCCCTCCGGCTCCAGGCAGCAACAGAAAGCATGAGCGAAAATAGTCAGCGCTCCACAGCAACAGCTCACCCTGCGTGGGCAGCTCCCCACAATGTCTACAGCTTGCACAGGTGATAATGATCAAAGTTCGGATGGCCTCTGGTCTTCAAAGCAGTAGCGACCAGCCTCTCCTTCTCTTCTGTTGGCACTCATAGTCCCAAGTCTCTCTATGCCAAATCCCCCCCTTCCTTTCTAGTTAAAGCCTGAATTTAAAACCCCACCAAGCTTTCCCTCTTCTTACTCTCAATCTTCCCTTCGCTTGGGATATCCCCCTGTGAAAGAAAGCAATAAAACTCCGCTTTCTCTCTCTCCTTCCCTCTATTTCAGAGGAAAAGAATCACATAAAACCCCAAACTCCTCTTTGGCTTCACCTGATCTCTCCCCGACAACAACAATCATCCCTACTCCCTTTCTCCTTCCCCTTTTCTTTCCTTCTGCCCGATCCACACCCACCACGCCCAAACCGGCAGCAGCTGTCCAAGCTTCCCACTTCCCTCTCTCTGGCCAGGCTCCTGCAAAGCCTTTCAGCCAGCCCCACTACACCCTCCCCCCACCTAAGAAGTTTCTTTGGTCCCCAAAGAATAGCGAATTTACTGCTAAGCATCTATATTATCCGGGAGCGAATCAACCTTCATTTCACAGTAGGTATTACTCTCTCTATGCTATGACCGGGACATCGTATGTTAATCTCTTCACCAGCTGTATCACCCACCTTGGCCTCTGTACTTTAGGCTCGGCAATATCGTGGGTGCCATCCTCTCGTAACTCTCCACCCCCGTAGGCATCCGGGACTGATGGCTCCTCCTCTAATTCTGGTAATCGTGGGACGTGTGAAGTGACCAGATCCATGTCTAATGGCTCCTCTAACTCTGTGATCTCCAGGGTCAATGACCCCTCCTGTCCCAACAGTCCCCCAGACTGATTCACTACCTCAAGTCCTTGAGGGGTCCTCTCCCATTTGCAAACTTTAAGTATGGGTTCAGAAATATCAGGTCCAGACTGTTCTGATCCCACCTCAATACCCACAGTGGGGTGTGTGATCCCAGTATCCCCCGATGACCACAACCAACCTATACAACTCTCTTCTTCTTCAGAATCTTCCGTCTCCCTTCCTGCAGACAGATCAAGTTTCGCCCTAGTTCCTAACCTTCTTCCTACTGTGCGGGGCTCAGTTGCGATGGCTGGCTGGATGACTCGTATTGCCTCATTCAAGGGCAATAAATGGTTTCGATGCCACACTTTCAAAGGCCCTGAATTTCCCTCTGATCGTATCCGATACACTGGTAATCCCGGCAGCTTCTCATTAACAACATACAACTGGGAGTCCCACTGATCTGCCAGTTTGTGTTTCCCAGGGGGACCCAAATTCCTTAATAGCACCCAATCACCAGACTGCAAATCCTGAACTCTCACTTTCAAATCATAGTTCCTCTTATTCCACCATTCTCGAAACCCTGTGGCCACTGAGGGCTTTTCGTAAACCCCCTTCAGATTCTTCCTCAATCTATGTACATAATTACGATGTGACCTAACTGATCTCATCCATCAAGGTGCCAAAGACTATGTCTATAGGCAGGCCGCCTTCCCTACCAAACATCAACCAATACGGGGAATACCCAGTTGCATCATTCCTCGTGCTATTATACGCGTGTAGAAATATGTTGTGTCCAATGTTGTTTCTGTTCTTCAGTGAGTGTCCCCAACATATCCAAAAGAGTATGATTAAACCTCTCAGGTTGCGGATCTCCTTGTGGATGATAAGGGTATGTGACTTCTGAATGCCCAGTAATCCCAATAGTTGCTTAACAAGCCTACTTTCAAAGTCTCTCCCTTGGTCAGAGTGTATGCGCTGAGGTAGCCCATAATGTACAAAGAACTTCTCCACCAGTACTTTGGCTACCGTAACAGCGCGCTGATCTTTTGTCGGGAAAGCCTGGGCATAATGGGTAAAATGATCAGTCATGACCAATACATTTCCTCACCCACTTCCAGGCAAAGAAAGTCAATGCAAACCAAATCCAAGGGCCCATAACTTTGCAAATGGCCCATCGGTGCAGTCCTTGAAGGTAGGGTTTTCCTCTGAACGCAACGCAGACAGGATCTACAATAATCCCCAACTTCTGTCTTCATACAGGGCCAATAGAATCGATCCATTACTAACTTAAAAGTCTTTTCCGGCCCCAGATGCCCATGCTCGTCATGTAGCGCAATCAACACTGCTTCTCTGTGTTTCTCTGGAAGCAAGAGTTGCCACCTTTCTTCTGGCTCATCTGAAGGGCCCCTCCGATAAACTACTCCATCGCGAAGCTGTAAGCGATCCCACTCCTTGTACAACACTCGGGCTCCTCTCAACAAATCGGCAAGTAAAGCCTCCCGCTGGCCACTTCTCAGAGCTCTTTCAACCAGGCCACAGAGGGGATCTTCCGCCTGGTCTCTCCTCAGATCTTTCTTAGTCAGAACAAACCTACCCTCTCCCCTGACCTGAACGGGATTACAATATAATTTGGGAACACCTGCAATAGTAACCCCCACCGATTCAGCCCCAATTGCTCCCCTAGCTCAGTGCTCAACCCCTCAGTACAGCACTTGGATGCCATCAGGGGTCAATTGTATCCACTCTCCGACATATGCCCCTGAATCATGGGGTCTCCTTGACAAAGCATCTGCATCCGTGTTCCTCACTCCCGAGTGGTATTTCAAACTGAACCTAAATCCAGAAAGGGCAGCCAACCATTGATGCCCCATAGCATCAAGTTTAGAAGTTGTGAGCAAATACGTGAGTGGATTAACTCTGTCTTAACCTCAAACTCTGCCCCATACAGATAATCCTTCAACTTATCCACAACTGCCCACTTGAGTGCCAAAAATTCCAACTTATGAGTGGGATAATTCTTTTCCACTGTAGTTAAGCCCCTGCTGATGTATGCAATGGGCTTCAGCTGTTGATCATGTTCCTGATATAACACCCCCCAAGGCCATCCCGACTAGCGTCCACATGTAACTCATATGATTGATTAGGGTCTGCATAAGCCAGGACTGGGGTGTTCGTAAGCCTCCACTTCAACTGGTCAAAAGCTTGCTCACACCATTGGGCTTCCGGTTCCGGATTGCGATGCCTTTGGACGCGCGGGGAGAGCTCTTTCTCCACCGTTCGGTTTCCCTTCATCGGAAGACCCTGGAAAGGGTCAAAAGTCACCCTGGAGGGGTGACCACCGTTGGGGAGGACCCTCGCTAGATCGCGGAAGGGCGGCAGCCCTTCCGTTTGATCTGAGGCAGCTCCTCAGGACCGATGAAGAAAAGATTGGCCATTAACATGGCCGATCATCAAGTCGCACCAGCCGAAAGCCAAAATAACAACTAAGCACAACGAACCACCGTGGAGGATTTGGGTGAGACCCTTCTTTACCTTTCTCTTTCCTTAATCACCTTCCTGTGAAAGCTCCTTGAAACTTTCTTCCCCACTCTCAATACAGCAGCATTTGCATACTTGGGAATTTAAATCTTGGAAACAAAAGAAAAGAACAACTAACCTTAACAACTAAATAACTGGATCTTTGCTTTGCGGATGCCTTGGGGTCCCAAAACTTCCTATTATATTATATTCCTATTCCTTAACATCTTTCTTAACTATTAACTTTGGAAAATATTTGTTTTTTCTGTTCTTTAACTTAATAAACAGCTATTTCGGCATTTGGGAAAAGATTTTGTGGTCTGCTGGGGACGTGGCGAAACCTGGCATAGCAACTGAAATTCTTTTTCAATTGTGCCTGTTGACTCCCTTGATTTGCCCTTCATATTATCAAAAAAGATAAGTGAAAACAGCTGGGTGGTGACAATTATTTTTACAAAGTGTGGTGGTGGACAATGGCTGACTCTCACTAAAAATAGCCTCCACTAAAGGACTATCTCTAAGCACCATGGAAATGGAGGAACTCTATCCACAACTTGACTATAAACCTATCCTTGAAAAAATCCTTGAAGCTACTGAGCTAATGAATTCAGGAGTGAAAGCCAAGGACATTTTCACAAAATTACAAATTGAACCCCAGACTCAAACCGATCAACCTACAAGCCAAAAAATAACAGAAGAGGAACAATTTAACATTAAAGAGGATTTTACACAACAACACGTATCTAAAGAGGACGCTTTACAGCAATATATACAACCTATCGAGGACTTTGAGAACCAAACACTGATCTGAACTAAAATACCTGTAACTCCAAAAGTAGCAGGAACTGATCAACAAATACAATAAATTGAGTACCTAGACAACCTAGACAATCAAATAATAATTACATCACCAGATATGACTCTTTATGCTAACCAGATGAAACTGGAATAAGAAGAAGATGACCAGATTGAAATGATGATAAATACCCCAAACCAAATACGGAGAATTGAATTATTGGGACAACAACCTAATAACTATAAATGGGCCAGCTCCTTTGAAAAATTGACAACTGGATGTTCTCCCTTGATTCAAACAGTATGTGTAGGAATGAAGGGAGATCTATCTGAGGACTTAAAGGCTCTGGCATGGAAGCCTGTTTGGCAGAAAAAGAAAGCTAGAGTTATACTTAAAAATGAGACTTAAAATTTTATTTAATGGGTTAAGGAGACCTTTAGAGATATTGATTGATGTAATATTTAGGATTTAGATTTATAATCGAAATGGAAATTAATTGTTAGACTATAGTTTGGAATTGTAATAATTGTAATAAGGAAATGGGTGTGTGACAATGGAAGCTATTTTATTTTAAAGGCCAAATTGTAATATGGTAATTGAAAGTAACTAAAACTTAAAAGCAGGATGTATAAGTAAAATATTATTGATAAATGTATTGATTGATTGAACTTTATTTAGAAATGTATTAATTTGAATATTATATAATAATCAGGGATATGGAGAAGGAATTTTAATAACGGAGATTTTTAGAGATATAGATTGATTTAATATATAGGATTTAGATTTATGGTGGAAATGAAAATTAACTGTTAGATTATATCTTGGAATTGTAATATGGAAATGGGTCTGTGACAATAAAAGATATATTATCAGTAAATGAGGAGCTATCAGGATAAGAAATGAAATGTATTTGTGAAAAAGTAAGAATGTAATTTTTGGAATAATATATCTACTTTAGATATGATAATTACCTTGTAATGAAATGAGGGAAATTAGGGTTACCCGAAGTTTAAATATTATGGTTATTAAAGATTAAATCTCAATATGATAATTGGAATCAAGTAAAACTCAAAAACAGGACTTGGATATGTATAACTAAAATGTTAATGATAAATGTATTGATTGATTGAGCTTTATTTAGAAATGTATTAATTTCTATATGATATTAATTAAGGGGAACAGAGAGGGAATTTTAATGTTGTAACCTGACATATATTGAATGATTCTGTTATTGGATATTGATTATCCTATCACCGCTTCCTATATCCAGCCCCTATGCAATAACCCTCCGTGAGATTTGGATGGAAATCAAATTTCCCCCAGCCTGTGGGAACCCTACTTCTGTTGTCCCCGTGGGTAAGGAAGCACATTTCTCTTTCTTCTGGCCTAATGGTTTGGTCGAGGGTGTAGCCATACAGTCGGAAAGATCACCCCTGCTCTAATATCTTCTGTCAGTTGCAGATTTTCAACCTGAAAGCACTCCGGAATACTCTTCTTCCATTCCAGCAGTACATAAAAATGGGGGGAATCCCGATCCACCCTCGTATCTACCACATACCCCTCTGATCTGGAACAAGGACCCTCAATATCCGTAAAATTCGCTCTTCTGACCAAACATCGCCAGGAACATCAATTACTACGCTCGTCCTTACTTCACTATTCTGCTCTTCACACCACATGATAACCGCGTTAGGGTCCATTTTGTTCACCTGGCTCATATCTCTACGTGAGACCACACCTCCCTTGCTAAAAGAGGAGGGGCCAGGCAGGGTATCCCAGACAAGCCCCCATGTGTAATGTAACCCCCTCAGAGGCCGTCAAATCCTAGTCCTCCCCCTTTCAGTTACGCTCAGCAGCCACACTCTCAAGGCATTGATAAAATGTCCTTTTTAACGGGAACTCACGCGGAGTGAAGGGGTGGCAGGTTCTCGTCATCAAAGGGGTTTACAGGAACAAAGATGACCAACCCCTAGCCACAGCAGTCAGTGTGTGACAGTGTTTATCAACCCCCTAGCAGTCATGACAATAATAGTCAATGGCTTGTAGCAGCCGCTTGGGAAAATGGGGGGGGAAGGCCCTCCAGCTCCAGGCAGCAACGGAAACCACGAGCGAAGATAGTCAGCACTCCATAGCAACAGCTCACCCCGTGAGGGCAGCTCTCCACAATGTCTACAGCTTGCACAGGTGATAATGATCAAAGTTCGGATGGCCGCTGGTCTCCAAAGCAGTAGCGACCAGCCTCTCCTTCTCTTCTTCTTTTTTTTTTTTTTTCATAACAAGTTTTATTAGTTTTTGTTTGTTTTACAGCCAAGTGCTTGTAACACATCGTGGAGATAGGGCACTCCATAGAACACAACAAAAAATACAGTCATACATATACAATTTAAACTACTACTTTAAAAGTTCCCTCTTATGGTATACCATTCGAGCATTCCTAAAATATAAATTGTTTCTCACCTCTATCTATTATTCCAATTTCAATTTATGCTTCTCAATCAAATTATATCTCTTATTCTATTTCACATACATATTATGTAAATAAACATGAATTTATATATTTTAAAACTATTGCATTAGACATAGTAATATAATAACATAATAATAATAATAGGACAATAATTATTTTATCATAAACAAGTAATATAACTATTATATCTTAATATTTCTCAACTATATTCTATTTCATATATTCTATCCAATATTTTCATAGATCAGTCCACGTCCCTAAAAGATTCCTCAATTGTTTCAGTTTAATCCATTTAATACCTCACTAATTACCATTCAATTCTTATAAATAAAAATATCAATAATATTTCACCAGTCTCAATCTCAATCTAACTCCTTTAATTATAAATTTTCCAATTTTTCTTGTTGCCATTCCAAATCATAGTCAAATCCATAATTTAAATCTAGTGTTGACTCATACCAAAGTAACCTTAAAGATCTCAAAAATATTAGTTCAATCAACGTCCAGAAGCCCTTTTTACCCATCAAATAAAATTTTAACTCTTATTTTTAAATCTAATTCTAGCTTTCTTTTTGTGCCAGGTTTCCACAACAGGGCCTCTAAGTCCTCCCATCTTAGTAACTGGCTAAAAGCCTTTTCCCACCATTGAGTCCAATCATATTCTTTTTCTCTTTTATCCAGTGTTGTCTGTACTGTCATGTTGTCAACGTTTTTTTGTGCCTCGTATTTGGAAGTCCAATCCTGTTGCTTTTAAAGTTGTAAATGTTTTCGTTGAGTTCTGCCTTTGATCATCAAAGAAATCCATCATGTAGGATGTGTCCTCTTCCTCTTCAATAAATTCAGTAGATTCAATAGGTTGTAAATGTATTCCATCCATCTCATTAAGTTGTAGATCTGATTGTGTATCATAGTCAATCAAAGGGTGAGCTTCAATTTTTAATTCTGAGTCCTCCTTGAAACTAAGCGATCTAATATGTTCTTTAAGTTCCAGTCTCGCTTCCAAGATTTTTTCTAATATAAGTCCATAATTAATCTGTGAGTAGGATTCCATCTTTTTTTTTTTTTTAAGAAGTTCAGCTTAAAAAATAGATTGCAGTGTTATAAAATATAAGTCAGTTGTTACGTTGTAATCCAGTCTGGGCATCAAGCCAAAATCAGGAAGTGGGAGTTCAAACGGAGCAAGTTACATTGTATCAGCCAGTTTCTGGGCTTCATGCCAAGTCCCAGGATGCATTGTATCCAAAATAATCTACATAAGTCCGCCCAGAGAGCAAAAAGTTTTTTAGGTAGTACTGTTCAGGAGGGGGGGGAGAAAAAAAGAACATCCCACCCCCTCCCTAAGGATTTTCACCTAAACTGAAGATAAACAAGCCAAAAGAGAAAGTCACAATAACCTGGATGCTCGAGTTCCAACTGCTTATGTAGACAAAATAAAATAGTAAAAAAAAAATAATTGTTTTTCCAAAGCCCGTTTTCCCCAGTAATCAAACGCTGCTTTCTCAAAATAGGGAAATAGTTCTTAAAGCTGTTAGCAGGGAAAAAGGTAAATTAACAAGAGGGAAGGAAAGGTCTCACCCGGATCTTCCACGGTGGTTCTTTTCGCTTAGATGTTGCTGTGACTTTCGGCTGGAGCAGCTGAGTGATCAGCCATGTTACTGGCCGATCTTTTCCCCGTCGGCCCAAAGGTGGTTTTCTCGGACCGCAGAGGGAGCCGCCGCTCCCTCCGCGATCAACGAGTGCCCTCCTCTACGGTGGTTGCCCCTACAGGGCGACTTTCGACCCTATCCAGGGTCTACCGGCGGGGGGAAACCGGACGGCCAAGAGAACGAGTTCTCTGCACGTCCGCGGGCGCTGCGACCGGAACCGGAAGTCTACAGCCTCTCCTTCTCTTCTGTCGGCACTCGTAATCCCAGGTCTCTCTATGCCAAATCCCCCTTCCTTTCTAGTTAAAACCCGAATTTAAAACCCCACCAAGTTTTCCCTCTTTTCACTCTCACTCTTCCCTTCGTTCGGGATATCCCCCTGCAAAAGAAAGCAATAAAACTCCGCTTTCTCTCTCTCTCTCTCCTTCCCTCTATTTCAGAGGAAAAGAATCACATAAAACCCCAAACTCCTCTTTGGCTTCACCTGGTCTCTCCCCGACAACAACAACCACCCCTCCTCCCTTTCTCCTTCCCCTTTTCTTTCCTTCTGCCCGCCGTTCCCAAACTGGCAGCAGCTGTCCAAACTTCCTACTTCTCTCTCTCTGGCCAGGCTCCTGCAAAGCCTTTCGGCCAGCCCCACTACACTGGTTTCTTGACTTTCTTGTTTTTCTCCCTAAGTATATAGTTACATCTATCTCTCTCATCAGGTCTGACAGGAGGGCCAAGTTGTGGGTCCCATTGGTGATGGAGCTTTATCTGGTGAGGTCCAGAAGAAGAGTCTTTTCTGGTATTGTGCTGGATTGGGCTTTTATGATAGCATTTTTCAGAGTTTCCCATGCTTCTTGAGTTGTTTTCCGCTTTAGGATTTTCATCTATGGAATCTTTTTTAGGTTCTCTCTGAGTTTGTTAAAATCAGCTCTTTTGAACTTTAAGACATTGGTTGAATTATTTTCTATTGCCTGTGCTTGCATTATATTGAATTCCAGTATGATGTGGTCACTTTGCCCCAAGATTCCGGTAATTTTGATTCCCTGTATGACTTCTTCTCTGTTTGTAAGGATTAAGTCCAATATAGCTTTGTGTCTAGTTCCCTCCTCCACCTTTTGGGTGACAAAGTTGTCAGCTAGGTCGGTTAGGAATCTGTTTTATTTCCTGCTCACTGCAGAGTTTGTCTCCCAGTTGGTATCTGGATAGTTGAAGTCTCCCATTACTACTGTGGTATGCTTCCTACATGCATTTGTTAACTGATTGGCAAAGAGTCCATCTATTTCTTCTGATTGGTTAGGTGGCCTGTAGTATACCCCTATGGCAATGTCACTTTCCCCCCTTTTATATTGACCCATATAGATAATCGAGGGCTTTTACCTTTGATCATGTGCATTTCTGTAGATATGTAGTATTTTCTTACATATAGTGCAACTCCCTCTCCTCTTTTTTTAGTTCTGTTTCTTTTGAACAATTTGTATCCATCCATCAGTCCATTCTATTCATAGGTTTCATCCCACCAGGTTTCTGTAATGCCAAGAATTCTGCAAGAGGCTAATCTCACCTTGGTGGGTTGATATTCCATGTCAGAAAAGACTCTTCTTCTGGACCTCACCAGATAAAGCTCCATCACCAAGGGGACCCACAACTTGGCCCTCCTGCCAGACCTGATGAGAGAGATAGATGTAACTATATACCTAGGGAGAAAAATTAAGATTAATTTCAGATAATAGCAAGATTTGCTATGGCAGAAAATGTTACAACAACAGTCTTTTTTAGCTGGATGCATATGGTCTTACAGATATTCATGCTACATGCTACCAGTTTGGTCTAGTGGTTAAAGGGAAAATAAGAGGAGGAATGAATATTATGTATGTTTGCTGCCGTGACATACTTATAAGGAAACAAAAGTAGGATATAACTTAATAAATAAACAAACAGACATGGTTAGTCAGTTATGTTACTTTGACCTACAGCATCATTTGTTGTAAGGATCCTTCCAATCATCTGAAGAGTTTCCACAACAGCACCAGACTGTATTAGAAAGTTTGTTGCTAGACTATGTTACTTCATGACTCCACCACTCCATGGTGATGGAATCAAGGAGAACTGGGATATATATAACTCTGTCTGGGAGGAATATAATGTATATATAATCACCCAGTGAGAATATAATCTAAACTTAAATTCTATGTGGGTAATGTGGTGACACATTCATAGACCCACTGGATTCACAACAGACTGAAACTGATGTCTGAAACTTGATTTCTATGTGGTCTGGCCAAAATCCACATGTTTCTAGACTAGAGAAGTCTTTGGGGATTTTTAAGCAGAAAAAGCACAGAATTAACACATAAAGATCGTTTTATATTTTGGGGAAAGAAGAGTGCCTGAAGCTCTGACAAGATACAAACAAACCAATAAATATATGTGAAGGCACTGAAGTCAAAGACAAGGTGACTAAGGCTGAACATCAAAATATCCTTTGGCAGTAAATGGATAAAAGAACAGGGCATAACCTCAAAACCTTTAATTCTCTTCCCTTTCCAATCCATTGGAGGATGGATAAAGGCACCAGAACACCACAGGAACCTGTAAACATCATATATAAAAAATCCAGCAACAGCTATTAACAAGCCATTTGTTTCCATTAGTAAAGGCTCCAGCCATTTCACTGCATTCAGCTCTATTTCTGGCACCTTTTTCCAATATCTTACTTTCCCTTGGGTATTATCAGAATTATATATTGAATTGTAATATTGAATTTATCATTCCTTAAGCCCTGAGAGAAGAGAAAGACAGGTGTTACCTTAGGACATGTCCTATATATGGGGTTTTACATGATTTCTAAATCCTCTCTTGAACTGGATATATATCCTGTGTAGTCTTGGTGGAAAGATGGGATAAAGTCTACAAGGGAAGATTGGTTGGTAAAGTTGATGGAGTTGGCTGAGATGGTGAAACTGACACCCCTGATTAGAAAAAAAAAGCGCTAGATGCAGCTTCTGGCAGGTTCTGCAAACTGTCTTACTTCTTCTGAAATAAAATGAATGTGGTGATGGCCTTTAGCAATGCTTTGCACTATGGGCCTGAGAGTTCCACTTGGCAGACTAACTCAGGAAGCATAACTGAAAGGTCCTCTTGCAAGGGGCTGATGGAGGCTCAGCCTAAGGATGCTAGAGAACTAGATAAGGCAGATTGAAGGGATGTGAGCAAAGATGTGACAGGCAATAGTAAATTTTGAACCAATTCTAATCTGTTTTTGTTTTTTGTTTTTGGCTAAAAACATCAAGCATAAACCAATGTAGTGAATGGGAAAGGCAGCATTTAGTACCAGTATACCATACTTGATATTGTGCCTGGTAGGGCAGTTTTAAAGTGATCAAAGTCCAAGCAGGAAAAGGCGGGGCAGAAGGAGGATGCACTCACTCCTTTGCCATAGCTGGTGGCTGTTATAAATAAATCCTTCCTATTTTAAGATGGTTAATGAGAAGGTCTGCTAATAATCTTGTAGTAAACAAAGATCCTATGAGAAGCTGTTCCATATATGGTCTGAGAAGTTCTCCAGGACTGAGATAGGCTTTCTTTTATCTTGGATTGTATTTTTATCACTAGCACAAAACGTAGTGTTCCACCTTCCTTACCACCATGAGGAAGGCGATGGCAAATCATCTTCCAAACAATTGTAAAACAAATTTTATGGATATGTCTGTGAAGTCATCATGGATGAAGCTTAATTTGGAGGATACTAAAAAAAAGTGTAGTCCCATACCTGGATATAATGAACATTTCTTACTGCTGTGCTGGAAAATGTGGCAATGAAAAGCAGACAAGGATTATCAGTTTTCATTATCTGTGAATATATATAAGGTTCTTGGTGACCTAGTTTAAACCCTGTGTCAGTGTCCTTACTAACCCTTACCAACTGTGGTTCCCACAGAAAACAAGTGGTAGATGTCAAGGTGGCTGGCAAAAATCGGAACGTCTGACCAGCGTTTAATCACAGCAAACAAAGTTAGTGCTGGGAGTGCTTTCCTCCCAGCGCCTTACATACAGTCCTCCCCACCAGCTCCACCCCCCATCCACCTAGCCAGCATCCGGTGGCTAATGTTAAGAACAGCGACGCAGGCCTCTGGCTCTCCTCTCTGTTCGATCATTCAGTTCACATTGCTGGGTGACGCTCCTGTGGCGATAGCTGCTTATTGGACACACGGCTGCTCAGCTGTTCAGCGGCTCCGCTTTTGGCCACAGTTCAGGTAGGACCGCCCCTGGTTTCTCCACAGGCATTGTCCTTGCTGCTAGCCTCTGCTGGCTTCCTCCCGGCGGATGTCTTTGCCGCTGTTCTCCTCCCTGGGGCCTTCCCGTGCCGAACAGCTGTCTGGTGGCCGAGCCGTGGAATCTCTCAGCTGTTCGGCATCGTCGCTGGCCTCCTCCCCGGTATTGTCATCTCCCTCCCCCCTTCTGTCAATGTCAAGCCCACGGGGCTTGACAGGCGGCCCCCTCTACCAGGGCTCCACCTGGAAGGCAAGGAGAAACGTGTGATTACATCATATGCTGTGGCGGATGGTTCAGCTGACCCCCTCCTGGCTTACTGGGACACCGCTGGTGGAACTTCCGCAACAACCGGGGGGCTTGAATGTCTGCTCCCCCCACCCAGGACGCCTCTGTAACAGGGTATCCCTTCCACCGTACCAGGTACTGCAGCCGACCCCGTCGGATACGGGAGTCCAATACCTCTTGAATCTCGTAATGGTCCCCTGTGACAGGCCCCAGTACCCTTTTCACGGACCTAAAGGAGGTCCCCTCCACCAGTTTCAGTAGGCTACAATGGAAAACTGGGTGTATCTTCCCCAGAAGCCGGGGCTTGACACCCTGCAGCGGTCTTCTCCAATTTTCTATCCTACAGACAGGGTTGAACACAACTCTCCAGACAGCCTCTTCTAAGATATGTGGGAGGCTCCACTCTCTTTATTCCCCATCAAGAGGGTCATACCCCACTCACAGGGATTTAGGGGAGTTGAGGCAGAGCCTCAGAAGGAGCGGAGGCCAGTGCAGACCAATACTATATTCTGATGGAGTTAATGCTCTTTTCTGGTTAATGGTGGGTTGCCAATTAACGGTGGGTTGCCATTGAATAGTGAAATAATTAAATGTTAAAATTCAAACCAATTAAGTTGGTATAATATGAGAGGGAAAGGGTTGGTTAAGGACATATTAACAACTGAACTGTGAATCAACTTATTGAAATGCCTTTTCTTTTGATAGCTGAGTATATGCATATCATTAGCTTCTTGTAAATGCCTCTAATAAGTCTGCCTACACAGATATGCCAAAAGGAGAATAATTAACTTTTTCCCCTTGCAAGAGAAGGTGGTGAGCTTTTTTGGTTAAAGTTCTCTCTCTCTCTGCGGCATTAGCCACTGCAATGAAACTGCAACTAATAAAATGCCTGTTTATTTATTTGTCCTCTGCCTACCACTTCTGATAGGACTTGGATGGGGTAGAAAGCAAGAGGTTTCAAGCTCTGGGTTTCTAAGCCTTCTACCTTCTCCAGAAATTCTTTTAGCTGCAACTGAGCTGGAGAGATTCTGGCTGCAAAGAAATGAAACTCTGTCCTTTGGTCTCCATTCTGCAGACTTTTAAAAGCCATTCTTGCTGTTCTTTTCAAAGCTGTTCTTGGGAAAGGAGGAACAGGATAGTTTATTTTCCTACTTTAAAAAAAAGGAGAAAGGAAACATGCATAATTTTGCTCTATGTGCTCTAACAAAATTAAGGGAGGGACTTCTTATGAAACATTTATTTTCTCTCACAATAATAGCTATTAAAACAAGATTTTGTTTTGTTTAGCATTGGCATCTATTGGGACAATGAAATATACATTGCAAAGCAAACTTTGCCCTTTCTGTATGTGTGCTGTGACCTTGCACATGATTGTGTAAGTAATGGAAGTTACATTGTGATATCACAATATTCATTTTGTCATTCTGGTGAAAATGTGTCTTGCAGTGGATGCCTCTGAATGTTGGTGCTGCAAAATAGTCCTTTTGCTCTGACAGAAAACAGAAAGGAGTCATGAAGCATGTCAAAAATATAAGGGAGAGACACTGTTCCCTGTAATGATGGCATTTACTTCTTTTGTCCCATTTTTCAAAATGCAATGAAATCCACAAAATCCACAAAACCAGACAAAACCAGGCTATCTGATGGAGGGTCTTTTCTTCCATATTCTTTAAGATCTAGGCAATATCATGTAGAAAAAAAATCTTCACCTCCCCCCCCCCCCAATACCAGTTCTCTTTGATGAAAGAAGAGTGCTCTTTTGTTTTTCCAAAAGAGAAGAATTTCGGTGCACTTCTCATGCATTGAAAGTAGTGTGCTTGCTAAGGGGTGTGAATTAATGTCCCATTTTTCTGTTGGCCAAACCTGTCTCCTGCAGTATTGTGCAGCTTCCCTGACTTTCCCCTCTTTTACATCCCAAGGAAAAACACGAGAAAAGAACTCTTCCCCTGGGCTTTCTCTGACTTACTTTAGTTACTTACTTTATTAATTTACAGCCAGAAGCCAAAACAGAGTATGCAAAATGAAACAGGTAGAGAAGATTAGTGATACTACTTTAGCAGCTTTCTATAAAAAATAGAACACACACTCACAATGTAATAATATATATAGTTTAAGCACATTAACTAGCATACAGTAAAAACTAGAGGCTTCTACTAGCAATTGTAATTGAGCAAAGCTTCGCTATTGGAATATTTTCTTGGTAAGTTTAAATTAAGGATCATGAAAGATTGTACAGGCAGTAGTATATGTATAGGCAGTAGTGATGTCATTTTATAAAGGCTGGTTACTGCAAGTATAAACAAATGAGTACATCATATATACTTTATGCATAGAAATATATACAGTACATGTCTTTGTGTCTTTGTGTGTGTGTGTGTGTGTGTGTGTGTGTAGGTAAAGGTTTCCCTGTCCAGTCGTGTCCAACTCTAGGATGCTGTTCTCATCTCCGTTTCTTGGCCAAAGGAGCCAGTGTTGTCTGAAGACAGTTTCCATGATCATGTGGCCAACATGGCTATATGCCAAAGGTGCACGGAACTCTGTTACCTTCCCACCAAAGTGTTACTATTAACCTATTAATTTATTTGCATTTGCTTGCTTTCGAACTGCTATGTGGACAGGAGCTGGGGCAAGTAACTGGAGCTCACCCCATTGCCAGAGCTGAGGTCTCGAACCAGGCTGCCAGCTTTCCTCTCTCTATATATATATGATCGTCTATACATATATGTATATCTCAAAGTTAAAATGTTCATTTAAAAAGATATTTAAAGAGACATTTGTCTTAGGAGGCATCTGTTCTAAGTCTAAATAAAAAAACATTTGTTTCCAATAAGCTAACACACTGCATTACATTACTAATGATTGGCTTAAATCTTTAAACTAAAAAAAAATTAGAGAACAGAAGGTGAAGGACTGGTCCATTGCAGCCACCATTGACCACCTTGAGTTGAATAAACATATTTTATTTTACCTCCATTGAGTATGTTTTACTGGATTCCCAGTTTGGCATAAACTGTGGGAAAAGAAGGTGTCCGATCTTTCTGACGCTATATTCCTGGTAGTTTTCTTGGAGAAGTCGGGAGGTAAAAGATAGATAATTTAGTTTCAGACCAGACTACTCTGTGGGTAAGGAGTTGGGTTATTAGTCTTGTACACCAAACACAATACAGACACAATAAAGTAAAACATAGCCTGCAACGGAGGCCTGGAGATTTGTGGCAAAAGGCTTTGCAAATGGAGGTAAGGAGTGAAACATCAAAGCCTTTCTTCCATTTGCAAAGCCTTTTGCCATCTTTGCAAAAAGCCTCTTCTGCCAAGAACAGAGCCCTGGGTTGATGCGCATGTCACCCCCTGCCTCCATTTCGCCGGCAGAGGCCTTCAGGAAATGCCTCAGCTGCCAAGAACGGAGCCTTGGATTCATGTGAGTGTTATTTTCCCCCAGCCTTCATTCTCGGTGGCAGAGGCAAGGCCTCTACCGATGAAAATGGAGGCTGGGGGCAACACGCATCTCATGGATAGAGTGCACAGGTATATCCCTGGGAGAAGGTTTGACTTTCAAGAGGAGCACTTGATCAAAGAAAGTACAGAGAGTATATGACTGTGTTGTCAACCAATTTTCTGCTGGTGTCTGACACACTAGAAAGCTAACAATTAAGAAAACCTGAAACCTCATGAAATAATTGCTACTGATCTTGGTAGTCTCATTCAAGTAAAGTTACTAGGGTGTTCTTGGCAGTAATATCAAACTGGTCTGACTGTGCCTTCCTTTGAGACATGGCTTCACTTATGCAGTCTAACCATCTAATCTACAGCTCATTCTTTGAACATCTCCCATCCAAATACTAACTGGGATCCAATCCTCCTTAGCTATCAAGCCCAAATAAGGTCATCAAAGAACTGGAACCTCTGAGATGTTAGCTAAATTAAATGGACCTCTAGTTGAGGAGGAGTCTTGACTCATTTTCCTGAGTGTGGAAAAACAGGGACTGTGGATTTCCGGTTTGCCAGGCGGCTACCATGGATGGCTGGGAGACTTTCTCTCTCTCCCCCATTGAGTTTTGCATTGCTGGGGGGCTCTGAAAAGGGCCAAAAGTCACCCCAAAGAGGCGACCAGCAAGGAGGGGCTATCGTTGGATCGCGGGAGAGCAGCAACTCTCCCGTTAGAGCTGGTGATCCCTCCAAACCGGCAGACAAAAGGACCGGCCATAGAAATATGGCTCGTCCCTAGGCTGCAGACAGCCAAAGTCACACTCACCATCTAGCAACTTCAAAGCAGCGTGGAAAGGACTGGTGAGATCTCTTAAATCCTAATTGCTTTTTTGTACCTATTCAAGCTGCTAAAGTACTTTCCCCCCTGTGGAGAGGGAAGGGGGATTTTAGCCCTCCCTCCAGAAACAGCGGTGATTGAATACACAGGGGAGCTTTTTTTTAAAAAAACGTTGAAAAAATAATTGGATCCCAATTGGAACTTTATTTCCTAAAGCTTTTGGATTAAAAGATTTTTGATTATCTACTTTTTACTTTTTATTTTCATTCGAAAGTCTGGGTTTTCCCTCTTAAAATAGAAGAACCCCCCCCGAAAGGATTACAATAACTTTGAGATTTAAAGGAATTCCTTAAACAGTGGGGTGACATCTTGTGGCTAAACCTGAAATTGCAATTTATTATTCTTAAAGAAAAGAGACTTGGCTGACAGTTTAGAAAACAAGATAAGAAATCTTTGAGGACCCTGAAGCTAGGACATGGAAGATGATTTGGCAAAGAAAAAAAGCCAGAATAAGACTGAAGAAGAATGGAGTGTGGGCATATTTAGGAGGTTTAAAATAGAATATACTTAAGTAGACAAGACCCGTATTTTGAATACGAGATATTGTTATAATGTGAAGATAAAGAAAAATGTTGACTAATTAAAACCTAGATGCATAAATATCAACAATTAAATTGAAATATTGAGTTGTTTATAAAGGTTAGATAAAGGTGATTAAGACATATATATGTTAAGAGTGATGTAACATAATTAACATGTTTTGATGTAGTGATAAGAATAAAAATTATAAGCTTAAATATGAAAAAGTGGACATAAGGAAGAATGCTGAAATGGGAGAAATTTTGGTTATTGAATCTATAATATTTGGAAATTATAATGAAAATAAGAATATTATATTGTATTACTAATCTGTTGATATAGAAGTGAGATAGATAATATATGTATCCGGAACACTAGATGTTGGGGGGAATTGTGACAAAGGGAATTGGGGTCATTTAAAAATTTGGAAATGATAAATATTAAACGTTTAATTTAAATATCAACGCAAAATTAAAGCTGGGAAAATTCATAAGGTTATTGATGGTCCAAAAGATGGAATGTTAAAATAAATAAGACATATAAAATTATTGATAAATGTAAGAAAGCTATTAAGTAGCTGATGGATAGAATAAGAACTATACTAATTTAAACAAGAGACAGTATGTATTAAGGGAAAAAAGAGAGGAAATATTGGCTATAATAGTTGGAGATTTGTATTAATAATACTTGTATGTAATGGAATTATTGTAACTCAGACACCACGTTGCTTTTCAAAGATATAATTGTAACATTGGAAAATTAATAAAAAGTTTAAAAAAAAAACACCAGGGACTGTGTGCATACAAAAGTTAGCTGATCTAGAAATTCCCAAGAGACAACATAGAAAAGTCTGTTCTCGTTTAAATGGCCTGTGAACTATTAACATTAATAAAAGGAATTTGTGGGCTTCTCTGTGGAGCAACCAAGTTGCAAGCCTGGCCCTCAGTCTCTTGCCAAACAGAAACTTTCTATAAGTCAGTGAAGCATGCACTTCACCCCCTGCACAGGCTGAGTTGGGTGAAAAGCATGAAGATCCTCTCTCAAAAACTCAGAATGAATGTGTGGGAACTGAATTCTTCGGCAGCCTCCATGCATTTCAATGATGCTGATGGTGCAGGTGGCATCACCAGTGGTTCATGTCCCATCAGTAGCAAATCTTCTTCCATCTTCTGATACAAAGGATGAACAGATGTGTCTCCACAATAAGCAAAGGTTAAATATTATAATAGATATTAGCTATATACTGAAAAAGAGATGAACTCTTCTTTATCTTTTTTGCATGCAAATATGTAGAAAGCTCATTAGCAAGGTGAAAAGCTAGAGCTTAATTAGAAAAGAAGGAGAGGCAGGGACGATTTGATTTCGCCACATCAGCAAACTAATGAGCTAATTGGCCTTTGGCAGCAGCAAAGGCCTTTATTAATTGAGCACCCTGTACTCGTTCATTACAGTCTTTACACTGATCATTCCTATCGTGGCTTCAGAAACGTTAATCATTCTATCAGCAACACTGATATGTCATGATCATAACATAACATAACATAAAACATAACATACCCAAATAATATAATTGTCTTATACTATATTATTAACAATTCAAAACAAGCCTTTTGGCTGGTATTCTATCTTATGTGTATATATGATTTTGCACTAATGGCAAGATTTAACCAACGCCCACTTGAAAATACTGACTCCAAATATCTAAATAGAACAGAACAGAATTATTATGGTCAGTGACAAGTACAAATAGCTAAATATCCATTGCTATACTTGGGACAAAACAGTCATTGAAAAAATTTTTTTAGCTTCTTCTGTTTATTTACTCCATTCCCTGGCTTCTACCTTCTATAAGCTATCACCATTTCAAATCACTTTGAACAATATATGTATGAGTGCTCAGAAAAAGCTTCCTTTCTTGCTGGTTTTTCTATACAGAGTTCTTTGACTACTCAGTAAAAAAGTATGAGAAAGCACACAGTTGGACCCAAAAAAGGTGTCTGAACAATTTACCTATGGGATTCGTTTTCTAGTTGAAATAAACAACCACCAGCCAAAACTTCCAAGAGAAAACAATGGTAATTTATTTGTACTACTTTGTAAAGAGGGTGTTCCTCATGCACACAGACACACAGTGGACACACCCTAAATCATAAATATTCGTTCTTTATATTTCCTATTGCTGTTACAAATTTACCTCCCACCTTCTCCTCATTGGCTTAGTAATCATGTTGTAATCATGCCATCACAACCTAGCCAAAGTTCCTAAAGTGAATACATTATCTCTGCCCCTGATTACATCTCCCACTACTCTAATTCTATCGCCCCTTGCCCTTATTTACAAATTATCTTTTATGGTTGTTAGTTCCTAGGGGTTGTCTATAGAGTAACTATCATATCAGTAAATCCTGGTTAAGACCGATTTTCAGTGTAGCAGAGACCTTCCTAAATACAATTCTCAAGCTTCAAGTTAGGCTCATGAGATTAAAATATATACAATGTATTTCTTCACAGGCTAACATGTCTTCTGCAGTTTCTGTAAAAACAATAGACCCCTTTCCCCACAAGTCCCTCCTTTTTCTTTTCACAATCTATATTGATTTTTACATTCATATTTCTCAAATTGTTGGAACAGTCTTCCAACTTCTTCACTCTCATCTTTCATTTTCCAGCCAACCATACAATCTTTACAACAAATCATTATCATCGTTCCAAACTGCATACAACAACAAATCATCATTCCAATTATAATTGTTAAAATTCCCAACATTATTGTTTTACCCATCCGGCCGGGTTAGTGATCCAATCACTGAGTCCTTTCAAGGGATTCCAACCATGCCTCCCTATGGCCCTAGCCTTTTCTTGTAATTTATTTACTTGTTCATGATGTTTTTCAATTAGTTCAGAATAATCAGGTGCTTCTTCACTAGTGTTATGTATCCAAGTACAACAACTTTAATCAATTTGCTCTGCACATAGTCCTCTCACAGCAGCTGCTAAACTCTCTATTTCTAATTGTCTTAGCAATGTAGTCCTTATTATTTTTAATTCTTTACTTAGCAATATTATATTGCTTTGAGTTATGTTTATTATTTCATCCATAATGTTGGTATAATTATTTATTCTTTTCATCATTTCCCATTCCCATCCTGTAAATGAAGGGGCTAAAGTCCACCATCTGTCCTCAACTTCAAACAAGTTATCTTTTTTACCTTCTATTTAATAAAATACCTGGGATGTTCTGGAGTGAATATATGTGTCTCATCCTGCACCTCCATTACCGACATCAACTTGGCAAGGTAACACCATCCGACTCTCCTCATGTTTATGTATTGAAAACATTTGTTTTCACAACAATAATAAATGTTATTTCCAGCACTAGGCATTAGCAACACTGTTGTGCCTTTTTGATCCTGCATCATGGCATTATTCACAATTTCCAAAGCATGGAACCATTGACGTTGCAGATCATCACTTCAGATAAGCCTCATACAAGGATTTATTCGTAGATGATTGAAACAAGCTTCTGGTGACACTTTGAACATTAATCTTATTAAAGGTATCCGGACTCATGGTGATATTGACTACAGTATTTCCACACCAGCCATCTCCAGTGGTTAAAATTCCTCTGATGCACCAATCAGGGACATATAAGCTTCCCACTATCTCTTGTATCTGTATTTGTTCTAACTGTCTCTCTCACACAACAAAGTTTCCATAATGAATATTTGAAGTATTCATTAAAATCTGTGAAATATTCATCGGAACTGCTACCATCGGAATCTTCATTGTCTTCTCATTCAAATGAGAATATACCCAACAACTGGAGTGTCCTGATTTCCTAGCATAAAGATATTTCAAAGCTAGCCAAGCATTGGTTGGTTTGTTATCCATAACTTCTATATCCACATCATGAAAACATTCATTATTTTCTATAATGGCAGTAGCAGGTACAGCAGAAGGAACAGGAGTGGCTTGCAAAGCACTTTTTAATTTATTGCCATCTCCACTCTTCATCCAAATGCATATCTTAACCTGCCGATTCAATTTATTGCTGGTGGTAATAATCATTTCATCCCATGGACACCATCTAGTGGCAGTATATATTAATATATACTGAGGGGGGCACTGTTTTTTTCAAATTATTAACTAATTGCTGACTAAAAGCTTGAGAAATTGATACCTTACCTTTAACCTCTGAGTTGCATTTACATTGTGTTCCGGAATTCATTGGAAGTATCAGGACTGGATTGAGAAGTAGGCCATACAATAACAACATCTTTACAATTTTCTGAGCAACTAATATTACAATAACTATGGTAAGGGCCACAGTCAACACAATGATAACAACAATCAGTGATACAATTACAATTGCAATAGACACACATCAGGAACCGATGTTTCTTCTGACTTCTTTCTTCCAAACACACAAGGTATTTCTTTCCTGAAACAGTAGAGAATTAGAATCCCAATTGCAGTTAACAAACCCCAAGTTACCCCAAAATGCCAAGACACTATCATTAGCTATGACTTCTTCAGTTTGATTTGTAGAGGATCTTCAGTTTGTTGAACAGTCCAGATGGTTGTTTCTTCCACTGGTCCCTTTACTCGGGTATAATGTGTCCAGCCCTTTTCTAGGGTTCTCACAGCAGTTTCAGTGGTTAACAGCACTTTGAATGGTTCCTCCCAGTTTGGCTATAACTTTTCCTTTTTCCAAGTTTTGATTAGGATCAAGTCTCCAGTTTTATAAGAATGCACTGCAAAGTCCAAAGGTGGAGTTTGAGCTAGAAATCTTTTGTTCCTGAGGTAAGATAAAGAAGAAGACAGCCCAAGTATATAGTTCTTTATAAACATATCCTTAGTTTCATGATGTGGAATTTCCCCCACTCTGCCCAATTATGGTAGCCCAAACATCATTTCATAAGGTGAAATACCAGTATCCCTTCTTAGGCAGGTTCAAACTCTAAGCAAGGCCAAGGGTAATCATTTGGTCCATGGCATCCTGGTTTCCATCATTAATTTGGAAAGGGTGTTTTTAACTGTGAAATTATTCCCACTTAATTCCCATTGCTTTCATAATTGATTGAAGTATTTTTGCAATAAAATGAGTCCCTTGGTCACCGTCTATAGCTTCTACTATCCCATATCTAGGTATTATCTGTTCCAATATAATTTTAGTGACAATTGCTGCAGTGGCCCTCATGGCTGGATAAGCTTCAACCCATCCAGTCAAGTGGCCCACTATCACTAATAAATATTTAAGCCTTCCCACTTGAGGTAATTCAGTAAAATCAACTTGAATGCATTGAAATGATAAATAATAATAATAATAAAGTTGGAAGGGACCTTGGAGGTCATCGAGTCCAACCCCCTGCTCAGGCAGGAAACCCTATACCATTTCGGACAAATGGCTGTCCAGTCTCTTCTTAAAAACTTCCAGTGTTGGAGCATTCACCGCTTCTGGAGGCAGGTTGTTCCACTGGTTAATTGTTCTAACTGTCAGGAAGTTTCTCCTCAGTTCCAGGTTGCTTCTCTCCTTGACTAGTTTCCATCCATTACTTCTTGTCCTGCCCTCAGGCGCCTTGGAGAATAGCTTGACTCCCTCTTCTTTGTGGCAACCCCTGAGATATTGGAATACTGCTATCATGTCACCCCTAGTCCTTCTTTTCATTAAACTAGACATACCCAATTCCAGCAAACGTTCCTGATATGCTTTAGCCTCCAGTCCCCTAATCATCTTTGTTGCCCTTCTCTGCACTCTTTCTAGAGTCTCAACATCTTTTTACATCGTGGTGACCAAAACTGGATGCAGTATTCCAAGTGTGGCCTTACCAAGGCATTGTAAAGTGGTATTAATACTTCACGTGATCTTGATTCTATCCCTCTGTTAATGCAGCCCAGCACTGTGTTGGCTTTTTTGGCAGCTGCAGCACACTGCTGGCTCATATTTAAGTGATTGTCCACTAGGACTCCGAGATCCCTCTCACAGTTACTACTATTGAGCAAGGTACCCCCTATACTATACCTGTACATTTGGTTTTTCTTGCCTAAATGTAGAACCTTACTTTTTTCACCATTGAATTTCATTTTGTTAGATAGCGCCCATGTTCAAGTCTGTCCAGGTCCTCCTGTATCTTAAGCCTGTCTTCTGGAGTGTTGGCTATTCCTGCCAGCTTGGTGTCATCCGCAAATTTGATGAGTTCCCCATCTATCCCCTCGTCCAAATCGTTGATGAAGATGTTGAAGAGCACTGGCCCCAGAACAGAGCCCTGGGGCACCCCACTGCACACTTCCCTCCATGTAGATGCGGTTTCCATTGAGGACCACACGCTGAGTACGGCCGGTCAGCCAGCTACGAATCCATCTGGTGGTGATGCTGTCTAACCCACATTTTTCTATCTTATCAAGTAGTAGGTTGTGATCTACTTTATCAAATGCCTTACTGAAGTCCAAGTAAATTATATCCACAGCATTCCTCTGATCCACTAATTTTGTCACTTGGTCAAAGAATGCAATAAGGTTTGTCTGGCATGATCTGTTTTTGACAAACCCATGTTGGCTTTTAGTAGATTTTTGTTTGCCTCTAGGTGTTCGCTGATTCGTTGTTTGATTATCTTTTCCAGAATCTTCCCAGGTATTGAGGTCAGGCTGATAGGTCTGTAATTTCCTGGATCCATTTTTTTTTTCCTTTTTTGAAGATGGGAACTACATCAGCTCTTTTCCAGTCCTCTGGTAGTTCCCCAGTGCTCCAGGATCTTTGAAAAATATAGTTCAGTGGTTCTGAGATCACATCTGCCAGTTCATTGAGAACCTTGGGGTGTAATCCATCTGGTCCTGGTGATTTGAACTCGTCTAGGCTGGACAGGTGCTCACTTACCAATTGATCTCACCGCTAGATGTTGTAGAACTTTTTATTTACCCGTTTACATACCATACATTTGTCACACACTTGCTTAGCCACTGTATACAATCCACAGCATCCATAAGCTTCCAAAAACAAGTCACATGATGCCTTAGTCCCCCAATGACTACCCTGATGTAGTACTTCCAAGATTTCCCTAGTTATCAATTTATTTGGCATTTGCCTTCCATCAGGTAATATCCATTTTCCTTCTTCCATTTCTATTGCCCCTACTTTTTCTAACTCCTCCTTCTCATCTATAGTGAATATTGGGTTAATGTTAATGTTAAACTTAACATTAAACATTCAGTTCCTTCTGCAGCTGCCATTTTGGCTTCCAAGTCAGCTAAAGTATTGCCACATGCTTCAAAAGAATTTCCTTTTTGATGCCCTTCTACATGTACTATAGCAAATTCGTCAGGCAACATCAAATTGTCCAATACCTGTATAATCAGTTCCCCATGAACTAAATCCTTCCCTTTGCTATTAATCAACCCTTGTTCTTCCCAAATCTTTCCAAAAATGTGCACTACTCCAAAAGCATACTTTGAATCAGGGTAAATAGTCCCTCTCTGTTTCTCCAACAATTTTAAAGCTTGATTTAATGCATACAATTCACAAGTCTGTGCAGACCAACTTAAAGGCAATTTTCCTGCTTGCACCAAAACTTCTTCTCTTTGTTCTATTAATCCATATCCATTCCTTTGCTTCCCTTCTACCACTCTGGAGGACCCATCTATAAACAAAATTAACCCCTTCTCCCAAATAAACATCTGTTAAATCAGGTCTAACTCTGGTCTGTAATTCAATTACTTCAACACAATAATGTTCAATATCCGATCCTCCTTCCAAGTCTCCTCTTAAAAGTTGAGCTGGATTCAAGTTAGTGTCAATAGTCAATGCTAAATCATTTTGTACCATAAGTATACTCTCATATTTTAAAATCCTTGAATGTGTCAGCCATCAGCTGGCTTTCTGGTTCAAGATCGCCCTCATTTAATGAGGAGTACTAACCACTAAGGCTCCTTCAAAAGTCAATTTTCTGTTTTTAATAAAAATTAAGTCAATTCAGATTCCATTCAAATGGAAGCAAATTCTCATTAAGTAGGTTAAAAACATTTACAAATCTAAGCAAAACAATTCAGAGTCATTTCCTTTGGTTGATGGATATATAGGTTTAACTAAACATTTTAAACCTCAAAGATTTCCAGAAAAGAAAAAAAATTCCAATGTCAAGTTTTTCCCCTCATGTCTCAATTGTTTGCAAATAAGATTATTATTATTATTATTTGCTCAACTAAGACTTCCTTTGTCCAATAATACAACTATCAATACTGCCTCCTCGCCCCCTCTTCCGAGTTGAATACATAATACTTTCCTAGTTTTACCACTTGCCTTAATACAAAACTGACTTCCCTTAAACTTTTTGTAACTAAATTCCATTCACTGGGAGATAGACATCCCAGTTGATTTTCTAACTTGTACTGTAATGATCAGAACAGACATATGCAGACCCAAAGCAGAACAAACCGAAACTGCAAAAGCAGGTATCAGATGGCACATTTACGCCATCTTTCTCAGGCAAGAGCTCAATATTTTAACTAAGCAGGGAAAAAAATGGTTAAAAGGAACAGAAAAACCACACACACCCCTTTCCTGCCTCTCTCCTCTTCCAAGGCAAAAAGTCCTTGGGTAAAAGAAAAAAAAAGTAACAACTAGCTAAAGAGGAGACAGGAAAAAAAATGTTTAAAAGACTACACAGAAATCTCATCCCCCGTTTCCTACTCAGCAGCATTTTTCCATGGATTTCTCTCCCAATTCCTCCATGGGACCTTTCTCATTTCTTTTTCTCATTTCCTTGCAAACACTGCTATTGCCTTTCCACTCACTTCACAATAATAAAAAACCCTGCAACTTACACATCAGCATACTCACACATTTATCCTCCATTCAAACTGCTTGCATAAAAAAATATTCATACAGATATTTCCTTTCATACTTTCTCCAGGCATACCAATCATTTTATTGTTATTTTAGGGAGCTTTTCACAAGCCAATGAGCTCCATTTTTCCAAATATTTTTGAATAGCCTTTTGTGTATTGTTATTAGAGGGTCTCATCCTTCCTCCAGGTCTTGGAAATGACTGCACACAGACACATATACACACATACCATTAAAATAATATTTCCAGACCTGTGCAGGTTTTTGTCCCTTCTTTGGGCAACCTATGGCTTGTTCTCCAAGAAGTGGGAAAACTCAAGGAGTGATTCCAATAAAAAATGTGATTGGGGACCCTAACCACTGCTTTAAGCCCAAGCTGAGAAGGCTCCTGAATTTTCTGGCTGGCCAAACATGTTCCACTTTTTTTTTTAATTTTGAGCTGCAGCTGCCCAATTGGGGCTATACACAAGTAAAGGATCTGAAAATTTGGATATAATTCCCCCTTATTTCTCTATTAGATCTGTCCACTGCGGCTCCCTGGACATCGTAGATTTTCATGCAATCCCCCTCCTCTTTCTTTTCTTTAACTACAAATATACTGCCTGGGATCCAACAGGCACATGACTTCTGTTGTTAACATATATGTTTAATGCTTGACAAACCCAATCCTCAAAACTTCCATATTTTAGCCAAAATACACTAGTGCCTTTTTAGGATTTCTTGGCCACTCAAAATAACAATATCGAATCATTCTTTCTTTACTCTTAGTCCTGGTTTTACATGATTGCACCCCATGGACTATCTGGCGGAATGCTCAGAGGAGATCCCATCTCCTCCCCAAGGCACTTCTTACTCACCCTGTTTCCCATGCTAGCAACCACAATTTCTCCAAAATTTAACCAAACCACCTGTTTTGCCCCTCTCTGGGATTCCATACCACCTCATGCTCCAAGCATGCCACATATCCCGTCAACCTGGCCCTAACACATAGTGCTATCCCAACTGCCAAGGCAATACTTAAGTCCAGATTTTCTTACTGTGGTCTGTGCACAGAGTTGCCTTGTTGCAGCGATTCAGTGCCCACTGTATAAATCCTCAGAACTTTCCCTTAAAATTGCTTTCTCTTAACCTCTGTTCCGGATTCCACAGGCACATAGGACCCACCAATCATCCACAACGTAGGACCATTGAACTCAATGGGACATATCTTTCCACTATCTGGAGAATCCCGGACGAGCCCCCAAGTTATGGGATTTGTTGTCTAGTTAAAATAAACAATCACCAACCAAAACTTCCAAGAGAAAACAATGGTAATTTATTTGAACTACTTTGCAAAGATGGTGTTCCTCATGCACACAGGCACACAGTGTACACACCCTAAATCATCAATATTCATTCTTTATATTCCCTATTGTTGTTACAAATTTACCTCCCACCTTCTCCTCTTTGGCTTAGTAATCATGCTGTAATCATGCCATCACAACCTATCCAAAGCTCCTAAAGTAGTCCTCAATGGCACTACATCCACACGGAGAGAAGTAAGCAGTTGGGTACCACAAGGTTCCTTCTTAGTCCCAGTACTCTTCAATATCTTCATCAATGACTTAGATGAGGGAATTGTAGGGGAACTCATCAAATTTGCAGATGACACCAAACTGGCAGGAGTAGCCAATACCCCAGAAGACAAACTCAGGATCCAAAAAGATCTTGACAAACTTGAACAATGGGCCCTATCCAACAAAATGAGTTTCAATGTGGAGAAAAGCAAAGTTTTACATTTAGGCAGGAAAAATCAAAGGTACAAGTACAGATTGGACAAGACCTGGCTTAAACACAGTAACTGTGAGAGGGACCTTGGAGTCCTAGTGGATGATCACTTGACTGTGAGCCAGATGTGTGCTAAAAGCTAATACATTCCTGGGTTATATAAACAGAGGCATAGAATCAAGATCACACAAGGCATTAGTACCACTTTATAAAAACCTAGTAAGACCACACCTGGAACACTGCAGCCAATTTTGGTCACCATATCACAACAAAGATGTTGAGAGTTTGGAAAAAATTCAGAGAAGAGCAACTAAGATGATCAAAGGCCTGGAGACTAAAACATACGAAGAACAGCTACAGGACTTGGGTTTGGCTAGTCTAAAGAAAAGAAGAAATAGGGGAGATATGATAGCAGTATTCCAGTATTTGAGGGGCTGCCACAAAGAAGAGGGGATCACATTATTCACCAAAGCACCAGAGGGCACGACAAGAAACAATGACTGGAAACTGATCAAAGAGAGAAGCAACCTGGAATTAAGGAGAAACTGCCTGACAGTGAGGATAATTAACCAGTGGAATAACTTACCCCCAGAAATCATGGGCGCTCCATCACTGGAGATTTAAAAAAGAGGCTAGACAGTCACTGGTCTGAGATGGTATAGGTTCTCCTGCTTGAGCAGGGGGCTGGACTAGAAGACCTCCAAGGTCCCTTCCAGTTGTATTCCATTCTATTCTAAAGTGAATACATTATTTCCACCCCTGATTACATCTCCCACTACTCTAATTCTATCATCCCTTGCCCTTATTTACAAGTTACCTTTTTTGGCTGTTAGTTTCTAGGGGTTGTCTCTAGAGTAACTATCATATCAGTAAATTCTGGTTAAGACCGTTTTTAGCGTAGCAGAGATAGAATTTTCAAGCTTCAGCTAGGCTCATGAGATTAAAATATATACAATGTATTTCTTCACAGGATAGCATTTCTTCTGCAGTTTCTGTAAAAACAATAGACCCTTTCCCCCACATTACCTTATTTCTCAGGCTCTTTAAGAGACTTTATGTAGCGACTAGGTTTATCTGAAAATAGATGATAGCTTGGGGGATAAAAGAATCTATGTTCCTAGCCAGCTTGTTCCCCTAGGTTGGCCTCTAAGTATTAATATGGTCTCCCTTTGAGTTTGCCTTTTTATGTGTTTATTTGTTTCTTGGTTGGGGTGGTGGTGAAGGAAGAGAAAAATTACAGAAAATGAAAAGAAAAACTATTTATGACTAGTTATTATTAATAGAACATTAAAGTAAGATATGTATATTCACATATTGTACTCTACAATTAATTCATTTACATTCAACTCAGTCTTTGCAACTTTAAGACAAAAAATACACAGATGATTAAACAAATGGAACAGTACAGATAGTCCTCGAGATATCACAAGTCACTTAACGAACATTGAAAGTTACAAAAGACACCCAAAAATTATATACAACCCTATTTCAAAGTTAAAATGGCTGCAGTGCCCCTGGATCATTTGCCCCTTACAACTGACCACAGAGATGCTGCAGCGCCTCCCACCTCTCTTCCCCTATCCTCCTGTGGAATCCCTCAGGGCTTGGGCCTGCTCACCACAGGACCATAACACTTACCTTTTAAAACTATGTGCATCTCATGTTAGGGAAGGAAGGCTGACTACATGTCCCTGGGCCATGCAGAGGCAACCCAAACAGGGCTGCCATTTTGTCCCACCTGCTTGTGGGGTGGGACAAAATGGAGGCCACCAGACAGATTGCTTCATTTTGCTGCCTTAATGACATCTGTACAGCACTGCAGAAGCTTCTGAATGATACAGAAAGCATCTGCAGCACTGTGAAGATTCTGTTAAAACAGGGGTCCCCAACCCCCGGTCCGTAGACCAGTACCAGGCCACAGCATGCCAGCAACTGGTCCGCACAAACAAGCAAAGCCCCATCCATGAGATGCAGGCAGCACACAAAACCACGTACCCTCCGGTCCACGGAAAAACCTCTCTCCATGGAACCGGTCCCTGGTGCCCCAAAGGTTGAGGACCTCTGTGTTAAAGCAACAAAATGAAGCAGTTTTATTCCTGGGCTGCGCGCAGCAGCAACCCGAACGTGGTTGCCATTTTGTGGTGACTGACTCCATAATCATGCCATGCAAAAAATCAATCCATTCCAGTGTTCTGGAAGGCCTCAGAGCTCTTCAAAAGGTAAGTGAGGAGGAGGTTGTTTGGCCCGGCGAGGTGGGAATGAGGCCTAAGCCTGGGGGGACCTAACAGGAGTGGGGAAAGGTGTGTGGGGATCCAAGGACTAGGAAACAGAGCACAGGGCATCTTAGGGCATGCTGGAGGCAAGTGAGCTTGGGCCTGTGCTAGGCCTCCAAGGGCCTCTCCCACCCCTTAGGCATTTGGGCTTCACTTAATAACCTGGGCATTTGTTTAACAATTCATTGGGAATAAGAGGGATGGGCGGGGAGTCATTAGGTTAGATGCTGTTGAAAGAAAAATCTTCATCAGGGTCCAGTCCAAGCTGGGAATAAACAAAATGGAGACTGCTTTAGAAAGAAGGTTGGAGTTTATTGAAGAGCAAAGCCAGACAGAAGCATGGCTCTGGGAAAGCTGACCAGGGAGTGGTGGGTTTTTATACCTTCTTGAGCTTTTGTTTGGAGTTGTTCCTATGGCATGAACTTTGACCTGAGTCTGAGTGTGCCCTTCTGGTATTCTGATGGTGGTGGGTTAATCCTATTATGTCCCAAAGGTCATATCCTGCTTCCCTGATGACTGTTGGATTTTTTGGTGTGAGGGATTCTAGGGATCGTTGTCTTTCTAATCCAAGCTTCCTGGCTCCAATCTTTCTGACAAGATTATCACATCTGCATTTCTGCAGACCTGGTTTCTGTTTGGGGCAGAGAGGCTTGGGGTGGGGGTTGGTTTCTGCCTTTAAGATCCTTTGGGGAAATATATTCTGCTTTTTAATATTTCCCAAAATATTTCTTTCTCTGGATTCTTCCCACAATGCTTCACCTAATGACCTTGCAACACGAGACTGTAATGGGCAGTCTCTATTATGGTCATATCTCAAGGATTACCTGTATATGCAGACCATATGTCTGAATATTCCTTCATCTGAGACTCCCAGTGATGGAATTATTACTGTGGGATCAGTAGTGAGGCCATTTGTATGCAAACCCTTTATTGTCTCAGGAACTGACCTTAGAACAGGCAGCCCCTCTCCATGATCTTTCTCTTTCCATGCCCATGAAGTCTTATTCTCCTCTGCCTAGAACCTGAGAATCAAATGCCTCATTATTCAGATTATTATTTTAACAAGATGTCTTGCTCTCTCTGAGGCAGCAAGAGCCCATCAATTTTCATAGAAAGCCATTAAAGTTCTTTCTCATTAGCCATAATTAAAAGCTCCTGCTTGTATTCCCAATAGATCATATTGCATGGGAGGGTTGCTGGAAAGATATATCCTACTTGGCAGTTATGTGTAAAACTGGGGAGCAAGACATGTGGATGGTCACATAATGTTCTGAATCTTGTTGCAGAAGGAAAGGCCTGGCTTGCTTCTTTAGGAATATATTCTTCAGACTAGCCAAAATTGCCAATTCTAAATCCAGACCCAAGACCTCCTAATATCAAGAGTATCCAGTGTCTTTCCAGTCCTGCTTCATAGTTTAACTTTAAACCTTGTCTTAGAAAGGGTCTTCTTAAGTAAGGGAGCTAGGAAGCTACAGCAGTGTTTGCCCTCTTTTATCATTCCCTTAGATGCTATGCTTTTGTGAAGTAGGAAATGGCACAGAAACACTTGCCTTAAAGGAGGGCCTTGGAATGCATTATGGTGGAAAGTCATTGCTGGAAGAGCTCCTGGGGATGGTGAAGTAAGGATGCTATAACTCTGTCTTGTGTGGAGCCTTTTGGGCATTTGGTAATACAGGAACATGCTGGCACATCTGAGCCAAAAATATTGTTCACAGCTCTGTTTCCAGTCAATAGGATCTGGCAGAATAGTATTTGGGTAAGGTTAAGAAAATGCCCTGTAATTTTCCTTGTACACCAACTGCACCTATTCCTGGACTGGGAGGCCTTGCTCACAATAATTCATACCATGTGGATTAGACAGTGGTGGGATTCAAATATGTGAACAACCAGTTCTTTGTGTGGATGCTGCTTCCGGAAGTCCATTCTGGGCCTGGGCAACAAAAAATTAGCTATTAGTTCTGCTGAAGTGGTGCGAACCGGCTGAATCCCACCACTGGGATTAGAGCAACACAGTCTGCAGTCAAAAGCTGTGGCTGGTTCGGAATACTGTACAATATAGAATCATAGGGCTGAAAGAGACCTCAGAGATGTTCTAGTCCAGGCATGTCAAACTCACGACATCACATGACATCGCGTGACGTATCGGGACTTTTTCCCCATTGCCGGCAATGGGGTGGACACGGTTTCAGCATGACGCATCCGGCCCGCAGGTCGGCAGTTTGATATGCCTGTTCTAGTCCAACCAAGGCAGAAGACCTTATATCATCCTGGGCAAATGGTCATTCAATCTTTTCTTGAAAACCTTCAGTGATAAGTACCTACAACTCCAGGAGGCAAGCTGTTCCATTGATTAATTGTTCTTATTGTCAGGAAATTTCTCCTTAGTTTCAGGCTGGATTTCTCTTTAACAAGCTTTCACCCATTGTACTTTGGAGAATAAGTTGACCCCCACCTCTTACATACTTTGGAGAATAAGTTTAGAATAGAATAGAGCTGGAAGGGACCTTGGAGGTCTTCTAGTCCAGGTGTTCTCTTACCATTTTCTTGCTTATTTTAATTTTTGTTTCTGGTATGCCTTTTGCAGTGGTTTTTTTTTGGTGTGTTGGGCTATAGTTTCTTTTTGTGTGAAGACTGACACAAAGTATGAGTTAAGCAGCTCTGCTTTCTCCCTGTTGCCTGTAATTTCCCTGCCATCTTCTCTCTTTAGTGGGCCTACAGTTTCCTTGATTTTTTTCTTGTTGTTAATGTGTTGAAAGAAACTTTTTTTTATTGTCCTTGATTTCTGTTGCAAGTCTTTGTTCGTTCTGAGCCTTTGCTTTCTTGACTTCATCTTTGCATGTTCTGGCTCTCTGCTGATAATCGGCTTTAGTTATGTGCCCCTCTTTTGATTTTTTGTATTTGTCCTTTTTGTCTTTTAGTTTGTTAGAGAGATTTTTTGTGCAGCCATACTGGTTTCTGCCTCACCTGCTGCCTCACCTCCGCCTGCAGGCCTGCCGGTCCTCAGAAAAGGACGCCTTCACCTGCAGGCCTCCCGGTCCACCGCTGCCACCGCCCACCGCCTCTGTGCTGTCCCCAGCCACTTCACCAGTCCGCTGCCTCACGTTGCCACCAGCCACCTCCTTTTCGCTTCCCCCAGCTGTCTCACCGGTCCTCCGCCTCATGCTGCCATTGGCTGACTCCTTTCCACTGCTTGAACTGCCGATGTATTGTGTGGCCTGGTTTGCCATGCCGGTCTCTGTCTCCCTGTGCCGGGTTGGGTTGCAGGGCCGCCAGGCCTCTCAGGTAGACCTCCGATGGCCTATAAGTCTTCTAGTGTCCCCTTTGTTATCCTGCGCGGCCGCTCTGTCAGATGGGGGGGGCACTTCGGTTCCAGTTCGCTGCTCTCTGTTGCCTTTTTTTTTGTCCCAGCATTGGGCTGCTTAGCTGTGCTCTGGAGCTGGCTCTCTTGTTCTCTGCTGCCAGCTGCCTCTGACTCCACATGCAGCTGGTCGTTTGCTGCATTCTTGTTTGCTGGTGTTTTCCTCCTTGCCCCAATTTCTTCTTTTCCCTTATCCTTTCTTTTTTTATATATATGATTTTTTAATATGGTCACTTTAATATTTGGTAAACAGTGTGTTGTCTGGGTTTACATTTAAAAAATATTAATTAACAATTAGTTTCTATGATCTATAATCCACATAATAGCTTTACTTGATTTCCTCTTTTTCCCATAATGTTCTCTTTTGCCAACCTTAAGTTAATACAATTCTTGTTGTTTTGATAGATAACAATTGAGTGTAAAAAAAATTCTAATATTTCTACAGATAATAATCACATCAATATAATGTTTCTTTTCTATTTAGTCATTCTGGTTGCCTCATCATAGATCCTGTTTACAGTTCTTGTTTACATTTATTTTTCCCACAATGTTTTCAACAGATTCTTACTGGTTAAGATTTTCTCAAAGTTAATTATATTTAAATAGTTAAGTCTATTTTTCTCATGTAAGCCATCCCAATACTTTTACCTTTCTTAAGGAATAAATAAGAGTAAAAAAGAAAAAAAAAGAATAAGAGTAAAGAAAAATAAAAAGGTAGTATACTACTTAAGATACATGTTTCTCTTAAGCTAATACATATTTATTTCTTTTCTCTGCAAATAGCTTTGGAGTCACAGTTAAGTAGATATTTGTAATCCAAAGAATTAAAAAAAATTTTTTTTCCTGAAGTTTATAATTCTCTCTTTGTCTGCAGCCCAGATTGTTTTCTTTTTTTGTCACTAATGTTAGAGCTTTGAAGGTCAGAAGCACAGATTTTGCGGTTTTGCACAGTAGCACAGCAGCCGAGGGATCGCAGGGCTCCACACCCTATGGCTGATTTTCTGTTAGGGGACCCTATATGGGCCAGAAGTCTCCCCGACGAGGTGGCAAAGAAGGAAAGAAGTCCCGTGGACCATGGAGAGATGGCGGTTGACCCGATTGGTCATGGAGAAGCCTTCCAGAAACCAACAGGAGAAAGGCTAGCCTAACTTCAGAGTCTAGCCCAAGCTACAAGCAACCGAAGTCAAAAAGTACTACTTTAAGCTGATTGTAAACAGCGCGTTTGAATCTGGGTAAGAACATTGATTTTCTCTATCCTACTTATCAACTAATTTCCTGAAGAAAAAAATCCCAAGAAGCAAAAAACCTCCGAAAGTGGAGGATCTTTGCCCCACCCTTTTACTAACAGAAGCAGCAAATTAAACCTTTTATGGAGGACTAAACTATATAGAAATGAAATGAAATGAATATATAAAACCTAAATTTGGATAAGTTTGAAATTGCTGAATGGTTAAGATTCTCATTTTAAAAACAACTGTTTATTTTGAAAATTGAAAAATGAACTGGTGCTGACATCTAGTGGTGAATGAAGACTATGACAGCTATGGCTCTCATATAGGACTTGGCAAAATCTGGAAAAAACTAATCCCTTATCCTTTCTATTTTCCTTATCTAGCTTTCTGCTTCTTTTTCCTCCCTTTCCCCCCTTCTCCTAGTACCTTCCTACTTAGTTGGTTACTTCTCTCCCTGTGATCCAATACTGCTTCCTACACTGCCGCCATCTTGGATCATTCAAGTTCAAGTTCCCTTTGGGTTAAATATTTGAAAAAATGCAAACTTGATCAAAAAGGCAAAGTAACCAATATCTACCTTGCTCAGCATTTTTTCCCCAGAATACCATTAATTAGTGAACATAGTTAAACTGCTGAAAATTGACTTACGAACCACTGAAAATCCAATTCTACTATACATGTACTGTAATCCTTGCACGCCTGCCATCCTGGCTTCTGTCATCCCTGCTGCTTCCCAGGCACCCTCAGCTAATCTTGTCAGCATCAGGAGAAAGAAGGGAGATTGTGTAGGGTAATAAAGTGAAGCAGAATTCAGGGTGCCCAAAAGGACAGAGAGGGGAGACAGGTGGTTGGGGGAAGCTGAAGCAGAGGTGCATGTGGCAATAAGTTGACCCCCACCTCTTTGTGGCAGCCCCTCATGCATTAGAAGACAACTATCATTTCATCCCTAATTCTTCTCTTACTTAGACTAGATATACCTGGTTTCCTTAACCGTTCTTTATATTATTTACCCTGCAGACCCCTTATCATCTTAGTTGCTCATTTCCGCACTCTTTCTAGGGTCTCAGCATCTTTTTTGTATTGCGGAGACCAAAATTAGATGCAATATATAATGCAGTATAAAGCAGTACTGTTATATCTCATGATCTTGATGCTATTTCTCTGTTGATGTAGCCTAGGACAGCATTGGCCTTTTTGGCAGCTGCAGTACACTGCTAGCTTGTATTTAAATGGTTGTCCACTAGGACACCTAGATTCCTCTCACACACCTAGATTCCTCTCTTTGAACCAGATGCCACCTATTCTATACCTATGCGTTTGGTTTTTTCCTGCCTAAGTGCAGGACCTTACTTTTCTTGTCACCAAACTGCATCTTGTTGGATGGGGCTCAATGCTCAAGTCTGTCAAGATCCTCCTGAATCTTGAGTCGATCTTTCAAAGTATTAACAATTCTCCCAGCTCGGTGTCTTCTATAAATTTGATGAATTCCTCTTCTATCCTCTCATATAGATTATTTACAAAGGCGTTGAAGAGTACTGAGCCTGACAGAACTTTGAAGTAACCACTGCCTGCTTCCCTCCATGTAGATGTAATTCCATTGAGGATTACACACTGATGCGGTTGGCCAGCCAACTGCGAATCCATCTGTGGGTGGTACTGTCTATTCCACATTGTTATATCTTATCAATAATTGAGCTGTGGTCTACCTTGTCAAATGCCCTACTGAAATCCAAGTATATTATGTCCACAGCATTTCCCTGATCCATTAATGTAAATCCATTAATTTAATCAATTTATCAAAGAAGGCAATAAGATTTCATGAATGTTCTTTCTTATTTTATCAAGGGTATTAACCATATTCATTGTTGCTTCTTTTAATTTATTTTGCTACAATGTACAAAAGGGAAAAGGAACTAAATAAAAACAAAGACCACACACAAAAAAAGAAGCTATTGCCAATAATAATTGATAGATCCTGGGTTAGGATGCACCCCACGTTCCTGGAATCCAGATTCTGAAGACACAATTGAGAACTGTAGAGCAATGATCTGAGGCATTTGCTGACTGAAATATGTGTTTTTGACAGAGATGTCTACAGAAAAAGGGAGAGGGGCTCAAAATCATATTTTGGTTGGTGCTTCTTCTAAGGATCTTCCCATGCAGCTGTAAATAGTTCTAAGTCACATATTGGCAACTTGTGAACAATTACATCACACACAATGAAAACTGCAACATCTGAATAGGAATAGATGAAGGTGACAGCTGAAAGATCCTTTGAGTAAAAAAGACAACAAGGAGATGGAGATGTCAAAGCACTCAGTTCATATGAGGGATGTCACCAGCAGCAGGAATGCCCCATGCATACAACAAGATCACAGTGTCAGACTCACTTTTACTGCTACAGTGACTTCGATTTCACCGCAGGGCTTTTTTCTTACCTATATTTTTGGTCCTTAATTTTTTTTTAATTTCATATTATATTCAACAGCAGTTAAATGTATTAGAAAGAAGTCCTGGTCTGAAGCAACTGCCTACATAATGTATTATTTACCAGAAGCAATGTAATGCCAAAAACCTTTTATACCGAACCATTATCAGTTCAGAGCACAACTCTGCAACACTCAGAACTTTCAAACAACAATTAAGCAGAAGATGCAAGCATGGGAATGCTAGGTCTTATACCTCATGAACCATCCAAGAGGCAATTGAAAAGTTGGATCTCATTGTCTTGCTTCCTCTGCTATACAGTTGAGACTTAGCACCATGCATTTTCCATCTTTTCCAGGGGGAATTTAAATCTATCACTTTAAGAATGAATAAATCATAAAAAGTTATAATTATATGGATCATTGAACTGGGAGTCCGAAATCCTCAAAGGAATAAAACTCTGGGCAGGATTGTTGGAGAAAAAACATATTCTAATTAAAAGGCACCTGGAAAAATCACAGGACAAAATGACAGCTAAACAATCAGATGAGCTGAAAAGAATGGACCTCAGTAGAGTAAGAAACATTGCTGAAAAAAGAACTAGAGGCCTCAGCTGAGCACATTCAATACTTTGTGTGTTTCATCCCACTCAGAGAAGGCATGTGGTAAAATCTTGGCTAATGTTTTTGTCCCAGCAGGATACTATGGTGACCGAGGCATCACAGCAGCAGAAAGAATGGAAGCACCAGACATCCAAATACCTGTTTATGTAACCAAAGCAACCATGTCAGCCACCCAAAGCTCTGCTAACTGCTTATTTAATTAAAAGCTCCAGTGTAAATTAAAAAGACCAGAGGAGAGTAAAATGGAGAGAGGACGGACTATGGGAACAACTGGTAGAACATATAGAAGTGTATGTAGTGCCAGATAGCAAAGTATGATCTGGAGTTTGTGAATGGTTGTAGCAAAATCAAACTTCTTTATATAGCTTTTTATTTCCAAAAGTGCTCCCTACTTTAAATCAGGGTTTTCTGGCATTGTCATGGTTGACTTGCTACAAGCCCTGCTTGCAACCAGACAACAGTAACGGGAGGGGGGGGGGAGGGAAGGTATTGGAATGTGAGGGAGGTTTGGGAGGGAACTCTGGAATGCAAGTGTGCTGCCTGGAAGCATGAGACAGACCCAAATCCCAAAGTCATTGCCTGGGAACGTCCGAGGCAGACAAGCGGTTTCAAAATAAAGCAAGTGCAACTGATTGGTGGACAATGGACAAGGGGAGGCCCGGGGGGGGGAGTTGTCCTATGCTGTTTGCGTGCAAAAATGTCAGAACTGCTTTTTTTATTTCTGTACCCATATGGCTTTTCAGTAAAGTTATACTCTTGGAAAAGAATTTCCCAGGAGTTCTCTTGCTGTTTAATGCAGTGGGACAGTTGACAGGTATAGAGCCATTTTTTTTAATTTTAAAAAAAATCTGCTGAGTTGCTAGGTTTATTAATTACCCCAATCACAGTTTTCAAAATCTAGTGATTCCACGGTGTTCAAACAGAAAGCAAAAAGCAAAACAAAATCATGAAACTACATTTAGTTCCTCATATTCTGCAGAGAACAGGATTTTTATAAAATTATCTGGATTAGGAAATACAGTGTGATTTTTCTAAAACATGTCCCCATAGCTTCTCAGTTCCACTGTCTGCTTCATATAGAGCATTTGGCTGCTCAAGTGTAGAGGAGATGTAGAAGTTCTTGAGCACTGTCATACTCAATTGACATACCCAAGTTACAGAGCAGTGAACTCAGGACTATTTAAAAACAACAACAAAAACTTTAATTTGTCATTTACAGTGAATGATACCCATCTGTGTTCCTTCATTATTTTGATATATTTCTTGATTCAGAGTCAGAGTCAAGCCACAGTGTCAAATGCTGCTTTAAGCCTGATTATTAATATTTTGTTCAGTTGCATCTGTCTCTTTAAGATTTGAGAGACAGAATGTATGGTGGGATGCCAGGGGGAAAGAAATAAAAATAAATATATTTTTAATTATATAATGCATTATATACAGCATGGTATAGAATGTATGTCTCTATTTCTTATTTTAACATGTTGGCAAAAGTATATCACCCATTTCTCAATTTATATGTTTGAAAAAAATTAAACATTAGAGGATACTAAAATATTTCCAATAACTTTTTCTAAATAACTAATTTTTGCTTTCTGGAATTCTGACCACTCTTAAAATTGGGATGTGAACATATAATTTAATATTATTCAAAGTATTATATGAAAGCACAGTTGCACAACATTCAAAGAAAGAAACAACACGCAACAAACAAACCCCTTCTGCCCAATCCTACCCAACCAGAAGCAACCCTATTAAAACTGAGCAATCAATTTCTCCTCTTAGATGGAAAGACTCAGACCCACAACCTCCCCCTCAAAGAAGACATGCAGACACCTAGCAAAGAAACAACTTCAAATAATCCTAAAAAAGTCACCACAAATATTCCTAAAAAAGCCACATCAACAAGCACACCTGAGACAAACAGAAAAGCACCCCAGACTGCAGCCCCCCCCAAAAGAAGGAAGAGTGTTGGTAATAGGAGATTCTATCCTCAAAGGAACAGAATCATCCATCTGCAGACCAAACATACAATCCAGGGAGATATGCTGTCTCCCTGGAGCAAAAATCAAAGATGTGGCTGAGAACCTAACTAAAATAATTAGGCCCACAGATTACTACCCCCTCCTCCTCCTCCACATTGGAACGAACAACACTACAAACAACCTGAGTGCAATAGTGAAAGACTACAAACAACTAGGCAACAAAGTTAAGAAGCTAGGAGCACAAGTAGTGTTCTCATCAGTGCTCCCAATGAAAGGCCAACACCCATTGAGAGAAAAAAGAATTTTAGAAATAAACTACTGGCTAAAGGGTTGGTGTCGCCAAGAAAACTTTGGTTTCCTGGATCATGGACTGCATTTTCTACACGAGGGACTCTTAGCAAGGGATGGGCTACACCTCACAAAAACAGGCAAAAATGTACTTGGAAAAAGACTGGCCCAACTCATCAGGAGGGCTTTAAACTAAAACCGAGGGGGGAGGGTGACAAATCTCTAGAATCTCTAGAACCCAAAACCAATCACAAATCCCAAGAAATCAAAATAAACAATGAGGTAGGCAGTGATGAAAAAAAAAACACCCTCAAACAACAACCAGGAGACACAGGAAACACTCCCATGGACAGGCACAAAAATCTTAAATGTTTATATACAAATGCTCAAAGCTTGGGGAACAAACAGGGCAAACTAGAAGCAATAGTACACAAGGGAGGGTATGACACAGTTGGCATAACAGAAACCTGTGGGACGAAACCCATGAATGAAATGGACTGATAGATGGATACAAATTGTTCAAAAACAGGTCTACAAAAAGAGCAGGAGGAGTTGCGCTATATGTAAGAGAACACTACTTATCCGCAGAAACACACATGATCAAAAATAAAATCTCTCCAGAATGTATAGGGGTCAATATAAAAGAAAAAAAAAAGTGACATTGCCATAGGTGTATATTACAGGCCACCAAACCAATCAGAAGAAACCAACCAATCAGAAGAAATAGACAAACTCTTTGCCAACCAGTTAACAAATGCATGTAGGAAACACACCACAGTAATAATGGGAGACTTCAACTATCCAGATATCAACTGGGAGACAAACTTTGCAGTGAGCTGGAGATCAAACAGATTCCTAACCAATCTAGCCAACATGTTTGTCACCCAAAAGGTGGAGGAGGGAACTAGACACAAAGCTATACTGGACTTAATCCTTACAAATAGAGAAGAAGTGATACAGGGAATTGAAATTGCTGGAACCTTGGGTGAAAGTGACCATGCCATATTGGAATTTAATATAATGCAAACACTAGCAATTGAAAACAATCCAACCAATGTTCTAAACTTCAAAAGAGCTGACTTTAACAAACTCAGAGAGAACCTAGGAAAGATCCCATGGATGAAAATCCTAAAGCGGAAAACAACCCAAGAAGCATGGGAAAACCTGAAAAAAGCGATCACAAAAGCCCATATCAGCGCAATACCATTGAGAAAGAAAAACAAGAAATCCAGGAAGAAACCAGCATGGCTGCACAAAGATCTCACTAACAAACTAAAAGACAAAAAGGACAAACACAAAAAATGGAAAGAGGGGTGCATAACCAAGGCCGACTATCAGCAGACAGCCAGAGAATGCAAAGAAGAAGACAGGAAAGCAAAGGCTCAGTACGAACAAAGACTCGCAATGGAAATCAAAGACAATAAAAAAAGTTTCTTCCAACATATTAACAACAAGAAAAAATCAAGGAAACTGTAGGCCCACTAAAGAGTGAAGATGGTAAGGAAATTACAGACAACAGGGAGAAAGCAGAGCTGCTTAACTCATACTTTGCATCAGTCTTCACACAAAAAGAACACTGCAAAAGACATACTAGAAACAAAAATCAAAATAAGCAAGAAAATGGTAAGTGAACACCTATCCAATCTTGACGAATACAAATCACCAGGACCTGACAGATTACACCCCAGAGTTCTGAAAGAGCTGGCAGATGTTATCTCAGAACCATTGCACCACATCTTCCACAAATCCTGGAGCACTGGGGAAGTACCCGAGGATTGGAAAAGGGCTGATATGGTCCCCATCTTCAAGAAAGGGGAAAAAAACCGGACCCAGGAAACTACAGAGCAATCAGTTTAACATCAATACCTGGGAAGATCCTAGAAAAGATAATCAAAAAACAGATCTGCGAAGAGCTAGAAGTAAACAAAGTCATAACTAGCAGCCAGCATGGGTTTGTTAAAAACAGATCATGCCAAACCAATCTGATCTCATTCTTTGATAAAGTGACTAAACTAGTAGACCAGTGAAACGCAGTGGACATAGTATACCTAGATTTCAGTAAGGCATTTGACATTACTCCTTGGTAAGCTAGAAAAAGGTGGAATAGACAACATCACCACCAGATGGATCTGTAGCTGGCTGACAAACTGTACTCAACGAGTAGTCCTCAATTGCACTACATTCACATGGAGAGAAGTAAGTAGTGGCGTACCACAAGGTTCCGTCTTAGGCCCAGTACTCTTCAATATTTTCATAAACAATTTAGAAGAGGGAATTGAAGGAGAACTCATCAAATTTGCAGATGACACCAAACTGTCAGGAGTAGCCAACACCCCAGAAGATAAACTCAGGATCCAAAAAGATCTTGACAAACTTGAACAATGGGCCCTATCCAACCAAATGAGTTTCAATGTGGAGAAAAGCAAAGTCTTACACTTAGGCAGGAAAAACCAAAGGAACAAATACAGATTGGGCAAGACCTGGCTCAAAAACAGTAACTGTGAGAGGGACCTTGGAGTCCTAGTGGACGATCACTTGACTGTGAGCCAGCAGTGTGCAGCAGCAACCAAAAAAGCTAATACAATCCTGGGTTGTATAAACAGGCATAGAATCAAGATCACGTGAAGTACTAGTACCACTTTATAAAACCCTAGTAAGACCACACCTGGAATACTGCAATCAATTTTGGTCACCATATCACAACAAAGATGTTGAGAGTTTGGAGAAAATTCAGAGAACAGCAACTAAGATGATCAAAGGCCTGGAGACCAAAACGTACGAAGAACAGCTGTAGAACTTGGGTTTGGTCAGTCTAAAGAAAGGAAGAAATAGGGGAGACATGATAGCAGTATTCCAGTATCTGAGGGGCTGCCACAAAGAAGAGGGGGTCAGGTTGTTCACCAGAGCACCAGAGGGAAGGACGAGAAACAATGGTTGGAAGCTGATCAAAGAGAGAAGCAACCTGGAATTAAGGAGAAACTTCCTGACAGTGAGGACAATCAACCAGTGGAACAGCTTACCCCCAGAAATCGTGGGCGCTCCATTGCTGGAAGTTTTAAAAAAGAGACTGGACAATCATCTGTCTGAGATGATATAGGTTCTCCTGCTTGAACAGGGGGCTAGACTAGAAGACTTCCAAGGTCCCTTCCAGCTCTATTCTATTCTATCACCTTTCCTTTATGTATTGTGCATTTAAGCACATAATAGTTTGGAGGAAACTTGGAGGAAAGAAATAGAAGCCACATCTGGACTTGTGACTCAAACATTAGCCACTGTCATAGACATTGGTGATGGAATGTTCTACCAGCTTGATTATTTCTAGCCTTTCTTCAGGTGATGTATTGAGGAATTTGGCAATACAAAATTCTGCATATTCTGTACATAGGAGTCCCACATATTTCTTCATTCACTTATTCAGGAGTAAGTACCAATGAGCACTTCTATGAAATTTTCTCAGAGCTTTTCTTATTATTTTAGATCATATAATCACCTTATATTAACTGTATCAACACACCTGTAAAGTAAGCTATTTTTAACTATTTATGGAGACGTTAAGCCTTAATGGCTGTCTTAACGCCAATCAGTTAGTTCCATGCTCAAAAGAAAGAATTCCTAGATTATAATTTATCCTTTCAAATACTATAACTAGCTTATTTTCCTGGTGGTAGATCTACTTAACATCAATAAACATAAAGTGGTCTAAGCAGTCATGAAAACCACACAAACTCATCAACAGCTGAAAATACTTTTTCATTGTGGGTGGAGACATGGAGTTCAGATCATTTATCAGATAAATATTATCATTAAATTTCAACTGCATTGGATTATCTCCAAATCCAAGTTTGACATCAGATTATTGCACAAGATTCTATTTTTGACACATACTTGGCTCCAAAAGGCCAGGTATGACTGACAAAACTTATAAGGCCTAAGAGCTAGTTATGCTAAATGGCAAGAGAGAGAATGAAGAGGCCAGCTAGAATTCCCTGTTCTTTGACAATTCTCTTTGACAATTTTTATGGCAGTGTGCCCACGGATGGCGAAGGGAAGATGTCATAACCTGAATACTGATTGTTTGGGATGCAAATAATCACTCAGCAATTCTAAAAGTGAATAGGTTTGAAAGGTCATAATGCATGAAGAAATCCATGTGTACTACATGAATGCAGAGTTGCTCATCAAGTTGACAGCGAAGGAAGTAAGACTGTCAGCTCAACTCAGCTCAACTGAGCAAAGTTTTTAAAACTTTAGATATTATACCAAGATGCAGATGAAACTACTTGCTGTCAGGGCCCACTTCAAAACCTCATCCCAAGAAAACAGGACCCTTGGAACAGTTTCTTTCCAAAAGGAACTTGTATTAGGAGAAGCTGATAGCAGGCATGATAGGCAGGATCTAAGGGTTTCCCACTCAGATCAATAGGTTAAAAGAGTCCCAGGCATAACCCCACCCCAATAGTTCATCCGGTCAGTTTGAATGGGCCAATCCCCAGGTGTTAGGTCCGCTGTGCGGAAGGAGCTGATAACAGGATCCTTTCTCATGCTTGTGAAGTTGTTGTTGGGTCTTCGCACCTTCCCTTCTGCAGTGAGAGATAATCCAGATGGCCGGAGGCACATTCCTTTCTCACCCCAAGAAAACATCAAGGGAGAGACAGTTCAAAGAGTAAGTATGTAGGAACAGCGGAAAAGATACATTGTAGCAAAGCAGAATAACATACCACAGGGCCTTCCCCCCTCCCCCTCAGGAGAATGGCAGAACCCTCAAATAGAAATGAATTAGGAAAGAAATGGGATAGATCCCCCCCCAGGGAAGAATGGGTTCTGACACTTGCTTCAGAAGTTCTCCATATATGTCCTATTGAAATGTAAGTGCATTGCAAAATATTGTCTGGTCCCCCTGATTGCTGTGCTCTCTTGCCCAGAAGAAATGTTGGAATTCAATATTACTAAGTTCTTAAACCAAATCAAATCCAACTTTCCATGAAAAGTGAGAAAGGAGATGAAAGAAACCTCCAAAATAATTTAGTCCAATAAGATCCTAAAAACATATAATTAATAATTATTTATAAATTCTTACAATTGAAAACTGCAAATATATTATTAATGACAACGATAGATTTGAAGTAAGGAATTACAGGAATATATGGATGTGTATAAACAGTTTATTTACTTGGATTTGCTTCCCATACTTTTGCATTTGCTTCCCATGTGATAGTTTTCAGGAAGTGGAACACTGCACAGTGGTATCTGATTGCAATTCAGGCATAAAACATGTAACACTCCAACACATATGAGCATATTCCTTGTTTAGAACTTCTGAATACATGACAATGCTAATGGACACAAGAGAAAATATAAAATCAAATATTATTGGTAGAATGATATAAAAACAGTAACAGCACTAAAACAGATGCACAAATACAATTTATTGCCTGTGGAATTTAACTGATATGGAAGAAAAAAGACTGATCATAAAACTATGTATTTGAGGATGAGGGATGAAAACACCATTTTTGATTAGCTGATGATTGGATGTTTGTTTATTATACATAATTAAATGTTTCTGTGCATAAACAGAGGTTAATGGAAACAAATATAAGGTATTATATAAGATATTATATGGAATAAACAAACAGTGAGTGAGTGAGCAAAGTAGTGCTAACAGAAATGTGGCACTGGACTTCAGTGGGTGGATTAAAGGGAAATCTTTAACAAATTTGTATTCTATTGGACATTAATCTGAGAGTCTGGGAAGTGACCAAAAAGATATAACATCTTTTCCCTTGGTGATGCCTAAGAAGCAAAAGATGAAAAATCGATGGATGATGTGATTCTATAGTTGTGTTTAGAAATTTTTGTGGTAGGTTTGCATTTTTTTTTGCATTTTGCCAATTGTATATTCTTTTAAATTTTTAAGTCTCTGTTTAATTTTTTTTTAAATCCAAAGAAGGTAAAGCTCACCTGGTATCAAATTAAGCTTCCCATTTTGAAGGTCTCTAATATTTATAAGATGGTCACATTGAACATTTCCAAATGCGATTAGAAAGTGAGTTTGGCTGGTTCAGCGTTCTTATTAAAGGCTCTGCTGCTGCTGACAACAAAAATGTTGTCTCTCTCAACTCTTGGCACTCAAATCCACAAGAGACCACTGTTTTACCATCTCCTTGTGAGAAGCTGAAATTCAGATCACTCATCCATGATCTCCCATTCTCCATCTTAGAGACTTACTAGAAAGATCTGATATCTGATTTTTACATTGATATACAGATAGTCCTCAACTTATTGAGCCCAAAATTTCCACTGCTAAGCATGACAGTTGTTAAATGAGTTTTGCCACATTTTATGACCTTTCTTGACACAGTTGTTAAGTGAATCACTGCAGTTCTTAATTTAATAATATGATTGTTAAGTGAATCTGGCTTTCCCAATGACTTTGCTTGTCAAAGAGTTAAAAAGTGATCACAGAACACCGAACACTGCACCCGTCACTACTTGTAATGCTAGCAATTCTGCATAATACAATTATCTGACTATACACTTTGATCTTTTACTTTTCTTAAGATCGACATATATCATTCACAAATACATACATGCTGAGGACATTTGCATTAGTGAAATATGATTTTAGCGTTTCAAATATCAGAATATGAACAGAGCATTCATCCCATCCCATTTGGGTTAATCGCGGAGTTGAGTTATTCAGTGAAAGCCATAACCAGCTTGCCTGTTGATTGTGAAATAAACTCCCTTTTGCATCATAACCATTCACAATACTGAAAGATCAAATAGTATCTTGGTCACCTCTAGCCTTTTGCCAAATTCTATTGTTCTGTCTGATTACATGCATATACGTCCCCTCCCCCCACGCCACCAGTTTCCACAAATGGGGATGAAGCTTTGATTGCCAACAGCAGTTGCCTTCCTTCTATTTCTCCCTTCTGCCTGCAGACTAGCTCAGGCCCCACCTGAGACCTAACATTTGTCTCTTTGGAGAATAGATGAGTATTTATTAGAATTAAACAGCTGGGAGCGCAGTGATATTTAGACGAACATTAGAAGGGCTGCAGAAGGAGGAGATAATTCCTAGAGCTGCTTAGAAAAGCTGGCTGAGCTCAGTTTCCTCTGGGATTTTGCAGGTCTCCTGTGAGCAGCTGATACAGTTAATTCTGCACTTGAGCTGCAGGCTGGGCCACATTGATATTGCCATGTTATTTAGAATCGAAAGGTCAAGCTGGAAATTGAATAATCATTGACAAGGAATCCATCAGGGATGCTCCCACTGCAGTGAATAGCAGCTCAGGCTTTTCTGAAGGCTGATGAGCAAGTTGGGGTCAGGAAGCTGGGGCCCGTAGTGCTGCTGGTCCCATTTTCTCATCCACTCACACCTTTACTCATGTTACACATAGGGTAAAATATTCAGCAAGAGCAGTGAAGCACTGAATCAGAAGCACCAAGCCTGCTGTATCTTGAGCCTGTTTCTTCAGATCAAAATTGAGAGGAAAACCTGCTATACACCAAGACTATTTTTGAAGTGGACCTGTAATATGAACCTCATGAGACAAAAAGTATATAACGAGCAGGACATTTTCCAGTTTTCTTTTACTTCAATGTAAACACTTAGTGACTTAATTCAGATTGGGAGCACTGTCTGCAAGGAGGGGTTCCTATTCCTTTCTACCAGTTTTTCCACTGATTAAAAATTGTCTTGCCCCATGGCCTAAAAAAAATCCTAGGAACTGGGAGACTGATTTCTAGTCCTGCTTTAGGTGACTTGGGCTAGTCACTCTCTGTTGCCAAGAAAACTGCAGCGAGTTGGCCATGTAATTGCCAGGAGTCAATACTGGCATGTGTCCACACATCCACTCACACTACAGGAGTGGGTTTTTTCCCCAAATCAACGTCAGCATAGAATGGACTTCCCTCTCCTAGATGTAGTGCTCCTAATCTGAATGAGGTTGGTGTATATTTACATAGCAATAAAAGAGTATGGAAGGGCATCAATGTGAACCCCATTTGTAAGCATTTTCAGCTGTAGATATCTACATTCATCAAATCTCATATGAGTAGCCTCCTTTGATTACTGACTCTTAAGGCTGAATTTCCATATGAAAGACTAAAGGTCTCCTTAGCCCAACATTAGCTTCCCTTTCCAACCTTATTTCAGTAAAGAAGACTCAAAATCATGAACACACAACCAAACAAATGCTGCTCATCATTCTTTCCACACGTAATCTTTTATTTGCTTACAGAACCCATGCCTAAATTCTGGATCTAACTCTTTTGAATTATTTTCCTCTGCTCTAACCTCTTTTAATTAGCTCTAGATACAAGTATCACAATAGCGTGAGTGTTTTGCTTTGTTGCTTATTTATTTATATCCTGTTGGAATTCTGAAGAATTCTTGTAGGAAATACAGTACTGTAAACCATTAAAATATCTATGTCTGATTTGGTTGTGATGTGCTTCTATCAGCTGCCTCACTATGGACCAAATGGACCCTTGGAATACCAGAGTATTTGCAGTATTTAGAGTATGGTATGGTATGGTATGGTGTGGTGTGGTGTGGTGTAGTGTAGTGTAGTGTAGTGTAGTGTAGTGTAGTGTAGTGTAGTGTAGTGTAGTGTAGTGTAGTGTAGTGTAGTGTAGTGTAGTGTAGTATAGCATAGCATAGTATAGTATAGTATAGTATAGTATAGTATTACTTTATAGTAATCCAAACAGGTGGTGACAAGAGCATGAGTCACTGTAGCAAAATCCTCTTGCCCCAGGTAGGGCTGCAATTGGCACCTTAGAAAAGGTTCAGTCACTTTTGGCCACAACCTTTATTTGCTGTTCCAGTATGAAAGTGCTCAAGTCCCCTGATCCTTCAGGGGTATGTTTTCCCTTCAAGAGATGCTTTTTTCCCATCAAGAAATGCAGATGTGGAACCTCAATGGATAACCAAGTTTAATTTTAGCCTGTTCTCTCCCAACCAGATTCTTACAGCTTCTAGGTATTGCAATAAGACTTCAAGAGCATAACAGTGTGGCCCAGAGCAACATTGTAAGCCCCCAACTATTGCATACTCTATCCCAGTGGCTTAATTAGGATATTAAATACTAGAGAAGAGAGGACTGACTTCTATGGCACCGCAAAAGCAAATTGCCACCAAGCCAATCTCTCTTTATCCCCCCTTCGCTGACTAGAATTGTCCATTAATGAAGAAGCAGGACCACTGCCAAATAGTGCCTCTATTCCCCAGAGCCAGTAGCTGATCCAGAAGATTACCATGATTGATGATGTCAGAGACCATTGAAAGATCTAAAAAGATCAGGAGAGATGCACTTCCCTATCAAGAACTTGATAACTGTCATCTATTACCACAATTAAAGCCATCTCATACACAGCTTGAATCTCCCATTTCCTCTAGGCTGAAATTACTGTATGCAATGAATTTCCCACTAAATTACTGTATGCAATAGTTTCCCACTAGAAAAGGAAGGTTTTAGATTGGGCAGTAGTTGTCTAACACCTCCAGGGAGGGCTTCTGGAGGAGGATTCACACCACACCCTCCTGACAGCCTCTGGAAACCTCCTCTCCATACCTCCTCTGGAATGAGTTATGAAGAATCTCCTGGATCCAGACTACAGATAGTCCTCAAGTTACGAGTATGATGGAGCCTGCACATTCCACTTGTAACTCAAAAACTAGTGGGAGTGAATCTTGTACTTCAAATGAGATCACTCTCTTGTTCATTAAAACGGACGTGGCTTGTTAAATGCACATGAGATATCTCAGGGTGGGGAAGGCCATGGGGAGGCCTAGTGATGGAATAGACCCCCAAGGCCTCCCCAACCCACTAAGATACATCATGCTTCCCCCTCCCTTCCTGCTGCACCGGACTCACTTACCTTGAAAAGATCCGTCTCCTCTGCTGCGGTTTCTGCCTTTGAGGGAGAGGAGAGTCGATGGAAGCTCTTGGGTACCTGTAATATCATGTGAGTTCAGGCACCGATCCTCTTTTGCAGAGAATGGGAGCCTGAACTCTCACAGTGTTTGCTCCCATCCCCAACTACTTTCTGCCATTGCTGGAACAATTTTCACCAGGACGGAGACCTTGAGGAAACTGGAAGCTCCATCTGCATGCAAATGCATGCTTAGAAACAGAGCAAAACACTCCGTTTCTCAAATGCCCCACTGGCAGTCATGTAGAGCTTCCAGTCTCTGTCAGGTCTCCATCCATGTAAAAAGAATTTGAGTGCCTATGGGGCACTTGGAAACCAAGCACTCGCTTCATTTTCAAACGCTCCATAGATGCTGAAACACTTTTTATCCCAACGGAGACCTGACAGAGACTGGAAGCTCTGCGTAGCTGCCAGTGTGCGCTTTGAAATGGAGCAGAAAGCTCCGTTTCCTAAGCGCCCCATTCCAGGCATATAGAGCTTGCAATCTCTGTCAGGTTTTCTGACAGAGGAGAGATGGGCAAGGGTCTGCTTTGGCTGCCGCTGCCTCACTACATCAGCAACAGGGCTCTGCCCGTCTCCCCTCACTTCCCTAAAGCATCCCTTCACTAACCTTCTTTCCAGCTCTGTTCTCCGCCACCACATGCAGGGCAACAAAAGAACCCTGTGAGACTACCGGTGAAAAAAAGTTCAATCAGACCGTCCAACATTATGAGATCTTTTTTTTTCCACAAGAAGTTGGAAGGTCGGATTGATCTTTTTTTTTAGTCCCACTAAAAAACGGAGAATGGAGGTTAGTGAAGGAATGTGGTTGCCCTGGGATGGGATGGGGATTAGGATTTGGCATTGTGGATGCCCTGGGGTGGGGTATGGGTTAGGATTTGGCATTGTGGATTTTGGAGTATTTGTACTCTGGTGGGACTATTCAAAATGCAGCAAATCCCTGCATTTTGAATAGCCCCATAGGCGCTCAAACACTTTTTATCCAAACGGAGACCTGAGTCACATGGAGCTTCAAGCAGTCACATGGAGTGTTCCTTTCTGTTTCTGAAGTGCCCCACTGCAGGCACACGGACCTTCCAATCTCTCTCAGGTCTGTGTTTGAGCAGCAGCAGCTTGAGTTTCTCTGCTCCATCCCGAAGGAAGAAACTGGAGGCACAGAGCAGGATTGCTCTCAAGAAGACACAGGTGCGCCAGCCTTATTGAGAGCAATCCTGCTCTGCGCCTCCATTTTCTTTCACTCAGAGCAGAGAAACTCAAACTGCTCTGCTCAATGAGTGAGGACGATGAGGAGGAAGAGAAGACTGGTGAGGATTTGTGCCATCCAGCAAGGACTAGGTCAGGCAGGGTGGCTGGCTGGCTGAGAAGAGGGAATCATGGCTGCTCAGATGGTTGCTGCTGCTGCCGGCTTGGATGGGGTGTAAGGGACCTGGTCCCACAATGCCTCCCCACTCAGTTGAAGGCTTCGTTCCTACCCTCAAACTAAGGCTGGTGCACATGAGCGAGCAGCGCACCCGGGCCACGGACGGCATTGGTTCCTGTACCCAGCTGACTCCCATTCCACGCTTTGCCCATAGGCATGCAAACAAAGCAAAAACTCCCCCCCCCCAAGAATGGAAGGTTCCAGGGGCCATGATCTCTTTTGCAGAGAATTTGTGTTTGAACTCGTGTGATATTATGGCACCTAGGAGCTTCCATTGTCGGCGCGAAAAGCATTTCCAAGTTGACTCTCCTCTCCCTCAAAGAGAAAGAAACCACAGCAGAGAGGAGACAGATTTTGCAAGTAAGTGAGTCCGGCATGGCAGGAAGGGAGGGGGAAGCAGTTGTGGTGAGAGGGGAGAGGAATAGGGTGAATATTGCAGAGCCTCTGCGGTCGCTCGGAAGGATGAACGACTGCTGTGATGCTGCATCATAATTTTGGGATTTGCTCATAAACACTAGGGGGCGCTGATCGCGTAATTTAGAATGAGCACTAAGTGAATGCTTGTAACTCAGGGATTATCTGTACTCTACTCTCCACTCCTACCCCTGGCTACTTGAAGCAGCCAGGAGTGGAATGGGATGTTTAGGCACAGACCCTTGACCGTGCCTCTTTCATCCCCAGCCACTCACCTCAGCCCATTTACAGCCAGATTTCCTCCTTCTCTGGCCCTCCCCTGGCCATTCTCCATGACCTTGATTCTTTGTCCCTCACCCTTCATCCCAGCCCATTCACCCAGACACCCTTTGTTCTAGGCCTTTGGCTGAATGGGACAAATAGCCTCCAGCCAATCGGGTGGCAGGCAGAAGCCATGGTGCTGTGGGGTCAGTGTGTGATGGGCAATCATGGGGGCTGTGGGGGGGGGCAGTATGCAATGCAAGATTTTTTTTTAAAGTACTGAGGCTGCTTTGCAAGTTTTGGGGCCTTGCAGATCTGTCACAAGGATCGGAGGTAGGGGGAGTGGCAGTGTGAGTAGCAGCCGCTAATGGACTTCTTGCTGACAAGAGGACTGAAATGACAACATTTAAGGATTTATTCATAGATAAGAGCTGGGATAATGGAAGAGATCATTTGTTGTAAGAGAAGATGATAAGTTGCTGAAATTGTTTATATTTGTAATGAAGGAGGAAGTAATTTCGTTACATATACATTTTCTTTACTATATTCTTATTTTTCTTTTCTGTGCCTTTATTTTGTTCTATTTTTCTTTTATTCTTTTTTAGTTTGTATTACTTTTTATTTTTGTAAATGTAATTTTTAATAAAATTATTATTTTAAAAAAGACAGAGACTGTGTGGGTCTGGACAGGGAGACATAGATGAGGCTGATTCTTAACTAAACCAAGTGCTGTGTTTATTTGGCCCCCTCTCCCTGGATGGAATGGGACAACTCACCATATCCAACTTGCCGTGGGACAACTCGCCACAGGACAATTTAACAACTCAATTATTTAAAATAAATAAAAAAATATTTTAATTTTTGTCATTCGCATTTCATTCTGACCCTCTTTTTACATCCTTTCTTTTTAAAAAAAAATATTTTATTAATTTTCTAATTTTACAATCATAAGTACTTAATAAACAACATGTTGTCTGGGTCCATTAGTAATTCAGTGGTACACATTAACTTTCTCAGTCTAGTTTCAATACTACACCATCCAGTGCTCCCTTGATCCTCTCTTCTTCTGGTGGTATGCATTTTTCCACACTGTGCGAATACAATTCTTGTTACTGTTAGTACATATACAATTAAATATAGACATCTTCATCACATTTTTGTGGTATTGTACATAATATCGATAGTGTCAGTTTATGATATCTTTTCTAGCCAAAACATATCTTAATTGCATTTGCACTTAAAATCCATTTGTTCAATCAATATCCTGTTTTTCCCACTTTTTTAAAATTTTAATTTCCCTTCAATGTTCAAAGTATCTCTATCGCTTATAATTTTCTCATAATAAATTATATTTGGGTAACCAAAGGCTTTCCTTATTCAAACCCTTTTAGAATTTTCATATTTCCTATCTCATAACAAAATATAATATTCTAGTTACAAATCCTATCCTTCTAATTATAATAATACTTTTATTTCTAACAGTTATATATTTTCTTAACCATATTCAAAAGTTTGTTTAATAGTATAATATCCCATCTAATAGGTCAAAACCTCTATTTTCTTCAGTTTTACTCTAGCTTTCTTCCTTTGCCAAATAACTTTCCAAGCCAGTACATTTGAATCATCAAGTAATTCTTCCTCTGTTTTTGTATATATTGTTTGGAATGAGGAAGAGAATTTGATTGAAGTATTTTTGGAAGAATGCTCAGTCCATTTATATTCATTAAACAGCCTCCATCTTTCTCCTTCAGTTTTTCTTTTCATTTCTTGTTTGTCAATATTCAGCATTTCTCCTAACAGCTTTATCATCAGTTCGATCAGCTCTTCTTCCTTATCCTCAAATGTGTTCTGAAATCTTGACAAGTAAGATATCTTTTCCATTTCCAGTGTTACCACTGCATCTTCTAATTTTTCATTTGTCTGTATCTGTCTGTTAATTCCTTCCTTTAGGACCTCCATCTTTGGATCCATTTCTTCTAATTTTCCTTCTGTTTTCTGGGTTATTAGTTCCTTCTTTGCAATCTGGGACTCTTAGTTGACAGATGTGACAGATGTAGCCAAGAGGCCCTTGCCTAAGTACAGCTAATGTGCCAGTTGCACCTTTTCTGGATCAGAAGGCCCTTTGGACACTCAGGGTGGGGTCACCTCACAATTGGATTACCATAATGTGCTGTACACGTGGTTGCTCTTGAAAACCATCTGGTTCAGAATGTAGTGCTGTGGATAGTAATCAGGGTATTGCATTATGCACTTATGCATGCACTGCTTTGCATGCTGTTGTGAGCACATGAAACTTGGATATGTAGGGATGTGAGACTAGACTGAAGTTGCCATACACTAAAAATAGAGGAGGCACATATATGCAGAAAAGACAAAAACCAGGAATCTTATCCAAAAATCTCTTCTGGGGGTGGATAAGAAGGAATCAAGTCATTAGGGATCAAAGGAGAAATCTCATCAGAAGATTTCAAAAGGCAGCTGGGCACCGAGCATAGAGACGCACACACACAACACCCTCCCACCCTCCCCCCAATATCATCCACAGCTATCAGACTTGTGAATCATCCAAGCAAGGATGGGATATAAAAGGAATCTGAAGCCCACTTATTCTTTGAGTTGTTCTGGATCCAGACCAGACCTGGCATGTGAGTATATAGGAAAGCAAATGTGCATTGCATCAGAACCTTAGCTCTTGACCAGGACTATGTGTCCTGTGCTGTATGTACTAGAAACACCTACAGAATATGTAAGTCCCAGGTAGAAAGGAAGGAGGGCTGTGAGATCAAAGTGCTTCAATGGGCTAAGAATTCAACAGTTGCGAGAATGATTGATCATAAACCAAACTTGGGTATATATGTAACACTGAACAAGTTACCAGGTGGCTCCTGAGTCCAATTCAAGGTGCTGGCTATCACCTTTAAAGTTTTTCATGGCATCGGCCCTGACTATTTGAGGGACCCCTTAATTCCAGTTGTCTATGCCTGTCTGACATTAACAAGCAGGGTGGATTCACTACAAGTCCCACCGATCACAGAGTGTCATCTTATGGGACCAGGAATTACATCTACTCTGAAGCAGCATCTGCTCTCTGGAATGATATCCCCTCCCAATTGTGCGGCTTATGATATTTAAGACATTATAAAAGCCTGGCTGTTCTTCCAGGCCTTGGGATAGGTTGATTGTGGAACCCCCTTTAGTTATGGTTGGTGGTTGATTTATAGTTCTTCAAGTTGGCTATGACCAACTTTATATGTATTGTTTTCTTTTTATTTCTATGCTGCTCAGGATTACCAAGGAGTTGTATGATCTCAAAATTTAATAAATAACTAAATAAAATTATCTATCTATCTATCTATCTATCTATCTATCTATCTATCTATCTATCTATCTATCTATCTATCTATCTATCTATCTATCTATCTATCTATCTATCTATCTGTCTGTCTGTCTGTCTGTCTGTCTGTCTGTCTGTCTGTCTGTCTGTCTGTCTGTCTGTCTGTCTGTCTGTCTGTCTGTCAGTCATCTATCATCTATCTAATCTCTATCATCTGTCTACTCTATTATATTAAAAAAAGTAAAGCTTTCCCCTGCCAGTCATGTCTGACTTTAGGGGTGTTCACTTTCAATTCACAGCCAAAGGGCCAATGTTGTCTGAAGATGCTTCTGTGATTATGTGGCTGGCTTGAATATACGGTGAAGGTGCACTGAATGCTGTTACTTTCCCACTGAAGTGGTACCTATTTATCTACTTGCATTTGCACTCTTTCAGACTGCTAGATTGACAGAAGCTGGGGTCAGTAGTGGGAGCTCACTCTGCCTATTATATTAAACATCCCTAAAACATTCAGTAGCCATCTCATATTTCAAGGTAGAATCAGTCAACAAGATTTGTGTTTAAGCAAGGCCTCAAGGTAGATTGCTGGACCACATACCTCATTTTGAAAAACTGATGTGGCTCAGTTATATGCAATATTCCATTTAAGTCCCCCCCCCCCCAGCAAATTTGGCTAAAACCTTTTAAGTATAATTGGTTTCTCAGAAAACAACCCTTGCTAGAAATTCTTGAACTGACTGAAGGCTGCTCCTTTTGAGGGAAAAACCAGTGCTCCTGGTAGGCCAAGGCAGGGCATTTCTGAAGTGGGAGATCCAGCAAAGTGCTAACAAAGCAAAGAGAATTAAAGGAAGCTTTAATTCCAAATGAGGATCATTTTGACAGAATTCAATGTCCCAAAGCCTCTTGCATTCCCTTGAACTAGCATTCAGGCACCCAAATTGCCTTGCAAAGTAAATTTCATATTAACAAGCAGAGAATCAATTTTAAATAACCATTAAAGTAATACAATTTCAAGCTTTAGGCCGTGGGCTTTGATACTGTCTTGGCAGGCAGTCTAGTCCACAAAACCCAAGGGACTCTTAAAACTGCAGGGCTAGAAGCAGAGAACAAATAACTTCCTCCCCTCCGCGGCCTTTCTATTAAGGCATAACAAGAGCCTCAAAATGTGAAACAGAAACATTCCTGTGCTTGGAAAACATTACAGATTGTGCTCAAGGAATATATCCTCCCTTTTTTATGCAAAAGAAGGACATGTGTTGGATTAAAAACAGCTGCCAATTAGAAGCCATTATAGAAAGGAAAAAAAACACTCCAGAATGAGAAACAGCAAGAACCTGCCAGATCAGGAGGATGAATAGAGAGTTGGTTTGCACCATGAGCCATGTAATCTTGATCCAGACTCTTCCCCATCACTTCTCCATCTCTGCCTGGCCTAATCACTTGGCTCTTCATCCCTTCCAAGGACCTGCAGTCAGGGACTGATGGGTTCCAGTGCTCCACCCTGCAGAATCCATCACTTGCAGATCACATCTTCCCAGATCAGGACTGCTTGTTCTCTTGGTGGGTCATGGAAATATCCTCTTCAAGAACTCCTTCTCTACTGAAAAGCAGGATTTCCGAGAGTGGGCTTTAGGGATGATGATCAAGAGCGCTTCCCTCCTTTGTGATTTTCTTGATCAAGCTCTGTTCATTGTCAGGGATGAAACCTTTACAACATTCATCAGTAATAACCATTTAGATTGTAAGGAAATATGGCCTATATACAATACTGGTTATTTTAACTGAAGATGTAACTGGGGGGAGGAATCCTCCTCCTCCTCCTTTCTACCATAACAAGTATTGCCCCATTATGGGCTTGATAAAACTAAGACTAAATATATGCATTAATCTCTGGATTGTATTTTGGCAAGCCAATTTTCCCTTTCTGCATTCCTTCCATTTTGGAAGTTCTAGAAGCCTTTCTCCTCTTCCTTTTTAAACACATTAAATGTATTTTGAAAATTACTAAATCATGGCACACTATCTAATGGTAACTACTTGGTTCTTTTGTAATTGTTGAAGCCAGTATAAGAACATTTATTTAGCATGTAACTGATTTTAGCTAAAATAACTAATGTCTCCCAACACAGTTTGATTTCTGAAACATGCAGGTGTCCATGTGCTATACTTTCCTAGGCAATAATCCAGGAATGGTTTATCACTGTCTTCTTCCAAGACATTTTATTCTTTCCAATCCAGAACCACATTGAAATGAAATTATGTAAAGCGTCTTGGAACTCTGTCCATCAGTAAGAGAAAATTGTACAGAATGGGGCCAAATTTACTCCAGAGGCTGTGTTTCTTTACCTTGGCCACTTGGACATGTGTGGATTTCAACTCCCAGAATTCCCCAGAAGTCATGGGAATTCTGAGAGTTAAAGTTCACATATCCTTAAATGGCCAAGGTTGAGAAACACTGCTGTAAAAGAAAGGGACATTAGTAAAGGAGAATGCAGGCTTTTCAGAGTCAAGACCCAATCATCACAGAGAGATAATGAGATCAATATCCTAAATGAAATCAAATTAGGATTGTAAAAAGAAAGAGGTACAGACGGTGAAACCATTTTTGTTAGTAAATAAATGCTTAGTTAACATTGGGTATGATTTTGAATTCAGAAAGAAAACAGACTTTTGCTGGTCAAGTCAATGAATTTGTAATAAGGGATATATTTATAAACTTTGATGACTCTTACCAAGGAAAAAGAAATATACCAAATAGAATGTCAATAGATATATGTAGAAAAGGCACTGAAACCGAAATGCCTGATAAATGATAAATAACGAGAACAGGAAATTTGTATTTCAAGAAGTATTTTGTGTACCTGAATTGAATTAAAATCAAATAAGTCTATGTTATTTTATGTAATATGGCTGTAAAATTGTGCTTAAAATAGACTGTAGTGCTACAAAGGAACATTAAAGTAATGTTCATGAAAAGCAAAATGGAGCAAATTTGCTGAAGCTTTTGTTATCTAAAGGAACAGACAAACAGGATGCATGCACATTATAAATTCTGCAGAATAGCATAGAAGATTTGGTCAGAGAGATTAGTCTGCTATGAGGAAAATAAATGTTGCAGACTTAATAATTGGACTGAATATCAGTCTTTGAAAAAAACAGATGGAGTTAAAGGGTGAAAGTTGCTTAAACTCAAAAAGGGAAAGGCAACAGGGTTCTCAGGATTGAATTCAAACAAGCCAGCCAGCCAGCCATTGGATAGACATTTGTAGTCTCATGCCAATCAAAATGAAGGGGGAGGAAAATTCCTGTGAAAACCACATTCAAGGACTGTCACTCAAAATATCTCTTAACCATTAAGAGCGAGAAATTTAAACTATACTGTGCTTACAGAGAAAACAATGTATATTTATATAGTGAATATTTTAAACAAAAATCTTGTAGATACTAGCCACTACCTTGGAACTGAATTTTTTTTTATTATTTTTTTCCTTTTTCACTTTACAACAAACAAAATACATTTTTTTCCCTTAACAATACTGTGTCATATGTCTCTTACATTTATTTACATTAATTTTCATACATTTTTGTTTCTCTGTTCTAACCAAACGTAGCACTTATTCCATATCTCATAAAATTCTGTTGCTTCCTTGTCTTTTATTTCTAGAGTAAGCGCATTCTAGTATCTTGTGAATAATCATATCGTTTGTTGGTATATTTTCACATTTCCAACACTCCGCATACGCAATACGTGCCGCTGTTATTATGTGTACAATGATGTATTGGAGTTGTTTTTTTATCTTTGGATTAATTATACCTAGTAGAAATAATTCGGGTTTGAGTTCAATTTGTTCTTTTGTTATCTCCTGTATCCATCTCCTTATCTGTTCCCAATAAATCCTTGCTTTGGGGCATTGCCACCACATATGGTAGAATGTTCCCTCCTTGTTTTTGCACTTCCAACAATCCGGGTTCATATTTTTATACATCTTAGCCAATCTCGCCAGTGTTAAATGCCATCTATAAAACATTTTATATTGATTTTCTTTATATGCAGTTGACAATGTTAATTTGCAATGTTTGTTCCATACTCTTTCCCGTTCTTCTAATTCTATATTTCGGCCCACATTTCGTGCCCATGCTATCATTGGACCTTTTACTATTTCTTCTTCCAATTCTACCTCTAGTAAGTATTTATATGTTTTTGTTAAAAATTTTCCTTCCTTGCCTATCAATATTTTATCCAATTGCTGTGGTACCCGATTTATTCCATATTCTTCCATATCTTTACTATATTTTGACTGTATCTGTAGGTATGGCCACCAATCTATAATTATTCCCTGTTCTTTTAGTTCTTCCCTTGATTTGAGATTTCCTTGGTTATCTAATAATTCTTTATATCTTATCATCTTTTTTTTTGTCCGATGTATTTGGGTGAATCATTGCCTCCATCGGTGAGGCCCAATTTGGTATTTTCGTATAGTGTTTCTTTTTGACCTTTTCCCATGTCCAAATCAGCGCATCTCTTATCTGGTGCCGGTAAAAATATGTGTGTGTCTTCTTATATTTTCCCCTTAAGAAGGCATGCCAAACGGCCTGCAAATCATGTCCTTCAATCATTAAAACCCTTTTATTATCTAAGTTTATCCAATCCCTAATCCAAAGTAACCCAGCTGCTTGGTAATAAGTTTCCCATTTTGGGAGCCCAAGGCCACCTCTACTTCTACTATCTTGTAACATTTTGATATTTATTCGTGCTTTTTTACCCAACCAAATAAATTTATTGATCATTTTGTCTAATTCTTCGGGGAAAAAATTCTCTAATTTTATTGGGACTGTCTGAAATAAATATAATAATTTTGGTAATATATTCATTTTAATCACAGAAATCCTTCCTAATAATGATAATTGTAATTTTCCCCAAACCTCTAAATCTTTTTTCATTTGTAGTGTCAATTTTTTGTAATTATCCTCTTTTATTGAGGAACATCTTATAGTGAGCCAAATTCCTAAGTATTTAATCTTTTTTACAATTTGCAGTCCCAAATCTTCTAATTTCCTTTTTTGTTTTTCAGTTAAATTTTTTACTAACATTTTAGTCTTTTCTCTATTAATTTTTAGTCCTGCCACTGTTCCATATTTTTCTATTTCGTTCATTAGGATATTTCCTCTCTCTAGTGGTTCCTCTATAAAAAACACCAAATCGTCCGCAAATATGCCTGCGTCTTATATTCTTCTGTCTTGACCTGTAATCCTTTTATCTCTTTATTAATTCTAATTTGGGTTAATAGCACTTCTAAAGTCAAAATAAAAAGTAGAGGTGACATTGGACATCCCTGTCTTACTCCTTTATTTATTTCAAATTTCTCTGTATTATCCCCATTAATTATCACTCTAGCCTTTTGTATCTTATATATTGCCTTTATCATTTTCTTGAACTTCCCTCCAAATCTCATATCCTCAATCTGTTGGAACATAAACTGCCAATTAAGATTATCAAATGCTTTCTGGGCATCTAAGAATATTAGTGCCACCTGTTTTTCAGGGTGTGCTTCATAATATTCTAAGACATTTAACACCGTTCTCGTGTTATTCCTAATTTGTCTTGTGGGTAAAAAACCATTTTGATCTGAATGTATTATATCATTTAATATTAATTTCAATCTTTCCGCAATTATAGTAGTAAAAATTTTGTAATCCGTGTTCAACAATGAGATTGGCCTATAATTTTTTATCTGTTTGGGGTCTGTACCTTCTTTTGGGATGAGGGATATATTAGCTTCTGTCCAGGAGTCTGGTAATTTAGCTTTCTCCAACACATCATTGTACACTTCTAATAATATCGTTTCAAAATCCTCATAGAGAGTCTTATACACCTCCCCTGGAAGTCCATCTGGCCCCGGGGCTTTATTATTTTTTTGTTTTTGCACTGCGGTTCTTAATTCCATACTTGTTATTTCCTTATTCAATATTTCTCTCTGTCCTTCTTTTAATTCTGGCAAGCCGTTAACCTTTAAATATTGTTTTATATTTTCCACATCTATTTCCTCTTTTTTGTATAGTAATTCGAAATAATTCTGAATTATTTTTTTCTTTTTATCCATTTTATATTGCAACTCTCCGTTTTCGTCTTGTAGTTCCTGAATAAATCTTTTTTCCTTCTCTTTTTTTAATTTATAAGCGAGCCACCTCCCAGGTTTGTTTGCATGTTCGAAAACATTTTGTTTTGCTATTTTCAATTCTCTTGCCATTTCCTCTTGGTCTATCATATTTAGTTTATGTTTAGCCAAAACCATTTCCGCTTTAATCATTTCATCCTGGGGCTCCCTTTGTAATTTAGATTCTAATTTTTTAATCTCCTCCTGAAGTATGTTTTGCGTTTGCCTTTTCACCTTATTCTTTTTTGCTGTATAAGCTATTGCTATACCTCTCAAATATGCTTTAGCTGTATCCCATATAATTTGTAGTGATGTTTGTTGTTTTGTATTTTCTTTAAAAAATAATTCCATTTCTTTTCTAATCCTTACAATAAATTCTTTTCCCTTTAAAATGTGGGAGTTCAATGTCCACCTTCTCCTTACTTTTTTCTGCCCTTTCCAGACTATTTTCAGGGGATTATGGTCGGCCCATGTATTTGACATTATTTCTATTGTTTCTATACCTTGTCCTACCTCTCCATTCATCCATGCCATATCTAACCGAGACCAAGATTTATGCGGATTTGAGAAAAAAGTATATTTCTTTTTTTTTGGATTCCGTTTCCTCCATTGATCAGATAGATTAAATTCATGTGCCATCTCAAAAAATGTCTTTGGTAATATTTTCCGTTTCTTTTTATTTTTTGTGTTGCTAGTATAATCCTTTTTTACATTCACTACCGCATTATAATCTCCTACTATGCAAATATTTTCCTGTCCAATTTCTATAAGTTTTTCATGTAATTTATTATAGAATTCGTTTTGGTTCTCATTTGGAGCATAAATTATCACCAACAGCCATGGTTTCTGCTCAATTTGTAGTTCTATCATTAGCACTCTTCCATCTGTATCTTGATATTTCAATTTGGCTTTAATTTCTTTCCTAATATAGACTGCTATTCCCCTCTGTTTTTGTTCCGCTAGTGCTGTGTATAGTACTCCTAATTTCGGAAATTCCAAGTATTTCCTATGTTGCTCTTTTATGTGTACCTCTTGTAGACAAGCTATATCTATACCTTGTTTTACTAATTTTGTTAATGTTTGTTTTCTTTTAGCGGGTACATTTAATCCATTGACATTAATTGATATTAGTCTAATCTCCTCTTCCATTGTTCTACTTGTGTGTTCTACTTATGTGTTTGTCTTGTTCTCAAACCTACTCCTCTTTCTTTCCTTTGTTCTTTTTCTTCCTTACTTTCTATCTCTCGTTCTATTACTTTTGGCTTCTGCTGTTGGTCTTCCTGGCTTCTAGATTCTAGTTCTTCTTTACTACTATTCTCTTCTGAAATTTTTTAAAAAGTGGAGGGTACTTGATTAATAAAAAAGAAGAGATAATACACATAGTAAAGTTTCTAAGACTCTTTTTGTATTAAAGTTTTTTTATTAGTTTATAATATACAATACAATGAAAATACAAAAGTAAATAGCGGAAAAGGGAATAGAAAAGTGAGGGAAGGAAGAAAAAAGAAAAAAAAGGCACTGACTTCTGTCTTCCTTTGGTGCAGTAAAATAGAATATCAGCATCAAACCTCAACTTTTTACTTTTACAAAATAATATAAAGTAGCCATTTTGATAACACCAAATCTATGTAATTGGTAAAGCCCAAAATCAAAGTTTCATTTTTTTCCACCTCAAGCACAAAGTCCAGAAGTGGTTTCCACATAGCAATAAATGTATTCTTTTCTTTAATCAGTACAGTCATAAATGCTGGCATCCTGTCATAAATTGTTAGGGGGGAGAGGAAGGGGGGAATTAGCATGTAGAGAGTAGAGATGAGCAAGGGGAAGGGTGACAGGTTTGACGAAAACCAGAGCTGTGAGAACCGGCTTATTCCAGTCTTCAAGGACACCTAGCCTGAGAAAGGAATATGAACTGTACCAAGTGGCCCCAAACATCCGAGCTGTTCCCAAAACACCTACACAGCATGCCATTGGACAGAGATGGAGTAGTTGAGGGGAGAGGGCTGGGGAAAAGAGGAAAAATTTGTAACGCTTTGCGCAGGAACCTCAGATCTAGCCTTTCTTTTGCTGCAACCACTTATCCTTAGTCAAAGAACCTATCACTTCAGCCAAATGGAGTTGAGGGTCTTTATTTCCTAGGGAGAAAGGATGGGGCAGGCCTGACAGCCCTTTCAGAGCAGTGCTGTGTCTTAGCCACTTGTGGTGCCTCTGACTTCCTTGGCTTAAACTGGAGAGTTTGCAGTGGTTCTATTAATTTTAGTGGAACAAACTTTAATGTACATCCAGGAACTATGATAAAATAAATGTAAGTAGAAACTTCCCAAGGAAGGTCAGAGATGGAGAAATGGGACCAGGGAGTGCAGCTGGTCTCCTCTATCCTGTCAAGTATGCTATACACATGGATTTACTTCATGCTTCCTGGAAAAGGAAATTTCTGAGATGAAAGGATAGAAAAAGGAGACAAAAAGGGACTCTTAACTTGCATTTCCCTAAGCAAATGAGTTGTGCAAGATATTTGCCAAGAAAATGTTAAGAGAAGCAACTTGCATGACAAAAACTAGAGTCTGCATCTGTGCAATCCAAACACTGAGGAAACTTGTAAAGAGAGGCATGGAGTGGATAAGCCTGTACAGGTAATCCTCAACTTTTGACTGCAGTTGAGATCGGAACTTCTGTTGCTAAGTAATGCAGTCATTAAGTGAGTCACACCTGATTTTATGACCTTTTTTTGCTATAGTGGTTAAGCAAATCACTGTTTACCAATTAACACTGCCATTAAGTGAATCATGTAGTTGCTTAGTGAGTACAGCTTCCCCAATTGACTTTGCTAGTTGGAAGTCCCCTGGGAAGGTCATAAATGGTGATCAATGGTAAATACATGCCAGCTGCCAATTGCCCAAATTTTGATCATGTGACCATAGGGACACTGCAAGAGTCATAAATGGAGGACCAGTCAGAAGTCCCTTTTCATTGCCATCATAATTCTGAATGGTGGATAAAAGTATGGTTGTAAATTGAGGACTAATTGTGGGCTTTTTAAATTTTTTTTAAAACTTATAGAGTAGTTGTGTCACAAGTATTTTCTTCATCTACTTCCCCCACCCACTTTTCATTGATTTCTTCATCTCATTACTCCTCTCCTATCAAATCTACCCAACATCCTGCAGAATGGAAGATGGCAGAGAGGAAGACTGTGGAAAAATGGGCAGGTGAATTTACATCGCGGAGTTTCTACTTCTGATTCAGATTTGGGTTGCATAAAGCAGGGCAACACAATAACAGATGAAAAATGGCATTGCTAGGTCAGTAAGAACTGCCTTGGAAATGAGCAGAAAGCAAAACCTGCTGGAACCATTTTATGGAACATAGTTCCTAAAGCAGAGATTTTAGAATCATAGGGCTGGAAATGAACTTGGAGGTCTTCTAGTCCAACGCCCTGCACATGGCAGGAGACCCTATACTAGTGATGGTCAGCCTTTTAGACACCGAGTGCCCAAAAATTGCCCCGCCCCCATCCACCCCACCCCTCCCCCTCCCCCCTCCCCCCTCCCCACCACATACCGCCTCCACAGCCTGTCGCAGCAGATCACCCAGGTGGCCCTGCAGCACCATAGCGGCCACGCCATCATCTGCACGTGATGGGGCGCGAGGGCAGAGTCTTGTCATGGAAACTAGAACTGGACACAGTATTCCAAGTGTGGCCTCACTAGTGCAGTAAGAAGTGGTACTATCACTTCACATGATCTTGATGCTATCCCTCTGTGGATGAACCTAGGACTGCAGCTAGGATTGCAACTTAAAATTGCTGGCTCGTACTTAAGTGATACTTAAGTGTCTATTACAGGGGTGTCAAACTGGTGGCCCACGGGTCAGATGCGTCACGTGCAGGCCACACCCACCCCAGCTCCGCAAAGGAAAAAAACATTGCGATACGTCATGGTACGTCACGTGACATGATCGATTTTGACACCCATGGTTTATTAGGATACTTAGATCTCTTTCACAGCTACTACTGTTGAGCCAGGTATCACCTATTCTATACCTGTGCTTTTGGTTTTTCCTGCCTAAGTGCAGGACCTTACATTTCTCACCACTGAACTGTGGCAATTCCCTTGTGCTTCAGGAGTTTGAAAGATTTGGTCCAGTGGTTCTGAGACCACATTGGCCAGCTTCTTCAGTACCCTAGGATGTAACCCACCTGGTTCTTGTGATTTGAACTCTATGTCTAGACTGGATAGGTGTGTGTGTGTGTGGCTTTTTTTTTTTTTTTTACCAATTTCTTGCCTATTTTGACCTGCATTCCTGTTCTCTCTCTCTTTTTGTTTGCATCTAAGTGTATTCTTTTAATAGCTGCACAGTGGGCAGGAATGGAGCAATGGGTGGTTTGCCTTAAATTTTGAGAACCAAGAAAGTACTACTTATTACATTCCTGATGACAGCAAAATTGTTAATTGTAGATATTTTATCAAAAGAAGTTGCAAGAGAATGTAAGGAATGAAAAGGCCTGGGTTTGAAGAATTGGGGTTCAAAAGTATACTATACTCTGTAAATTCTGCTACAGATAGTCCTCAACGTATGACTATAATTGAGCACAGAATTTCTCTTGTTAAGTGAGACAGTTGCTAAGTGAGTTTTGCCCCATTTTATGACCTTCCTTTCCATATTTAAGTGAATCACTGCAGTTGTTAATAACACAGTTGTTAAGTGAATCTGGCTTCCCCATTGACTTTGCTTATAATAAGGTCACAAAAAGTGATCGCATGACCCAGGGACTCTGCAACTGTCATAAATATGAACCAATTGCCAAGTTCTGAATTTTGATCATGTGACCATGAAATGTTGCAACTATCGTGTGAAAAATGGTCCATAAGTCACTTTTTTTCAGTGTTGTTGTAACTTCAAATGGTCACTAAATGAACTGTTTTAAGTCGAGGACTACCTGTACTGAATTCCTTCCTGTTTATTATGTCAGCCGCTCAGTGATGATAAAGGGTCTGAAAAAGAATAGTCTTAAGTCAAATGCAGCCTTTATTTGATATTTAAATGGGACTTCTTCAGAATTTACTTTTTAGGGGAAAAATACTAATACTGTCTCATGAGACAAAAAAAAGTATGCATTTAGATAAAAGCGGGTTTAGATAAGCTTAGTTTACCATGTCCTGAAGGTTCAAAGCATCTTACCATTTTTTAATTATGTTTACTGCTAAATGATTTCTGGATGCATTGAAAATCACCATGATATGCTTTAAAATGCTAAAGGACTCTACACTGCAAAGCTATTTGTGGATAACAGGAGAGTTATGCTAATAATGAATTTTAGTATAACTTAAATATTTCTCTTATTAATTACAATTAATAATTGTAATTATTAATTACAATTCATAGTAAACTAGCTGCTTGTAACAAGAAACAACTTTCATCTGTCTGGTAACAGTACCAAAGGTAGAGGCCATGTACCATTCACTTGGGTATCCTGGAAGATTATAGGGCATCTCTGTCTCGTATCTGCTCTCCAATTATCAAATTGATTAAGAATTTAGAATGAAGACCTACATTTATTTGATAAAATAAAAAACCCAGAATTAAATATAAGCTTTACAGGATTCTAAAGACAGAGGAGATCTTGGTTTGCCGGATCTAAAATTATATTATGATGCTTGTTATTTGGTATGGCTAAAAGATTGGATAACTTTGAAAAACTGAAGGTTGTTAGACCTTGAGACAGTGGTGGGATTCAGCCAGTTTGCACCACTTTGGCAGAACCGGTAGCTAATTTTTTGCCCAGGCCCAGAATGGACTTCCGGAAGCGGCATCCTCACAGAGAACCAGTTGTTCACATATTTGAATCCCACCAATGCTTTGAGACCTTCTGATTTGAGATTTGGGTGGCATGCTTATTTGTGGCATGACAAAATAAAAGTTAACCCTGGTTTTAAGAATTGTATCATTAGGTAATCAATTGGGCATGTATGATGGAAATATAAAAAGAAGAGTGCCACTTTGGCTATCACTCTATGAAGCACTACATAGAAAGGAGATGCTATTGGAATGTAATGGATAACCTATCAGGATTTATTAATATTTAAAGAAGAGGGACTTAAGATAAAAACAAGAGAACAACTAGTAAATGAAGAATTTGTTTGTGATTGGTTTAATTATTACAGAATTTTTGAAAGATTTAAAAAAGTTTTGTTTTCACAGGAGCTAAATCTGAATTAATGTTCTGCAGATGACCACCTGATTGCTAAAATATATAAAATGTTACTTAAATGAATCTGGAAGATGAATATGTTAAAGACTGCATGGTTAAATGGGCAAAATGTTTTGGGTATAACATAACACTAGATAAATGGGAAAATGTATGGACTAATGGTTTAAAATTTACTCTGAATTATAGTTTGAAAGAAAATTTTTACAAAATGGTGTATTAGTGGTATTTGACCCCAGACAGACTAGCAAAAATGTATAGATGGATTTCTACAAGTATTGGAAATGTATCCAAAATCCAGGTATTTTTATCATATGTGGTGGTCTTGTAAACATGTTAAATCATATTGGATAAATATAATAATGATAATGCAGAAAATATTTAAGACACAAATATTAATGAAACCCAAAGCTTTTCTTTTAGATATTATAAATATGACCAGTTGAAAAACAGTTTGGTATGTTATTTCTTTATATGGTGACTGCTACGAGGATTGTACTTGCTAAGCATTGGAAAGAAAAAGAGATGTTGACTATTGAAGAGTGGATTTTAAAATTGTCTGAATTAGCAGAGATGGCAAAATTAACTGCCTTGATTAGAGACAATGAACTGGACAACTTTATAAGAGGTTGGAAGCCATTTGTGGACTTTCTACATGTTAAAATATAATAACAGATGGTTAACAGAGAGATTTAAAAATTAATGTAATGTTTGGGTTAACCTGTTGACTGGTTTTTTCCCCACATATATATTATGATTAGATGTTGGGCTGATTGATTATTAGATAGAGACTTTCCCATCTGGAATATTTATTTAAAACAATAATTTTTATTAAATAAGGATAGAAAATTAATAGTCTCTTTACGTAAGGGGAGGAGAATCCATCAGGTTTTTTGTTTGTTTTTTTATTTTTAGCATCTAGCCAAGGTGGATTCTTTATGTTTAATGTTAGATTTATTTGACATTTGGGTCATCTTTTCTCTTTTTTATGCCCATTTTTTCTTTTTTGTTGCTAGCGTTGGATGTATGTTTTTCTGTTTTTTTGTTTTGTACTTTACTCTTGTTGATAAAACAAAAGGAATATATATTAAAAAAAAGAATTTAGGATGAAGACAAGTTTTTTCTGTACAAGATGTACACCAGTTTTTGCAACAAAAGAAACAATTTATTTGGAATATGCAGTAGCAATACAAATCAGGAGACTGTAAAACCTACATCTTGTTAGTATTATTATAGAACAGAAAAGTTTCAGTGGAGATCCAAAAGACACAGGCCTTGTCTTTAAGGGAGCAGAAAACTTGATTTAAATCAAAGCACAGAGAAGATTTCTTAATATTGAGAAATTATTGGAAACATAAGAAAAGACAAAGCAATTGAAAATACAGCAGGTTGTCTTTGCAAGAAACAAAAGGCATCCTGATTAAGAACAAACAATGCATTTTGTGATACATTTTGATAATAACAATGGTAATTATATGTTAAAAGCTTTAAGCAAACAAGATTGCATGGGAGAAATAAGGGGCCAATGCAAAGAGTGATGTGAAAACCTCATCATACCTCGCAAATAAAGAAAGAACAGTGTTGCCATCCATTGTCTTACAGATTCAGTTTCTGAAATATTGAATCATATATTAAATTTTGTTCCCTAAATGAGTCCAATCCTATAAATCCCTCCTACTAGACTGAGCCTTGGATTCTTCCTTGTTGCAGGGAAAAGTTTTGACTGATTCCTGTTATATCACTTTTGAAAGCATTGTCCACTTTGACTCTCTGATTCTGTCTGAGAGGCAATGGCCATCAGTCAAAAAGATAACATTTTGAACAGATGAGAATTTGGAGTAGACGCTGTGAATTGCACAGCTTTTATACTTTTACCAGTTTGAGATTTCTCTCTGGTAAGAGATATAGTAAAAACAACAACAACAAAAAATACTAAGGTGGACTGAGATTATCTTAAATCTAGGAATAATTGGACTCAGGGCACTGCAGATCCAAAGGGCATCCAATTTATCTTTTAGACAAGAGCCCAGGTCTGTAAATCTGCTGAATCGGCACAGCTGGGCTATATCACTTCAGAGATTTTTTCCTAGTAGTTAGAAGAAGCTTGTTAGTGTCTGTCCATACAACAGAGTTCAGGTATGTCCAGCTCACATCAGATTATTTTTTCAAGCCAATAAACATTTGGTGTTTAAACCAGAGTTTAAAAGTTTGCCTATAACTTTTCGAAGGGAGCAAAGAGATCCCTGTAAATTTGTATTTTCCATTTTTAAAAATACAGTTCTCATATTTTTAGGTAATTTAGGGTGTGTTGCGGTTGGGTTTGCTACTCCTTTGCTGTGTGACCCTAAATCTGAAATTAGAGAGGATGCTTTTTCAGGATTAAATGATATCAAGGCTGTTATCTTAAAAGCCTTATTAGGAAAGAACTGGATACACTACAGACACAATTTGTTATTCTCCCCCTTTTCTTTGAAAGTAAAAAATGGGAAGAAAGTCTCAAAAACTTCAGCAAAATGGGGGCAGTTAGAAACTGTTTTTCCCCATAGATTGAAAAAAATATCCTAAAATCCAAAACAAACCACCCAAATCAGTACAAACATTGTTTTCAACATTGTATACAGAATGTAATTTTACCCTACAATGTCTCATTGGAAGTAAATACATGTTGTAACATTGTTGAATGAAGAAATAGAGACAGAACAGTTTTTGTTGGTTTGAAAAAAGCAACATGCCTTTTCCTCAGCAAAGCCTCTGAACTCTGAAACTTTCCAGGAACCTTCCTCTTCTACTTTCATAGCCTGAAAAATGAGACTATAGAAGAATGCATCTTTGGCTCAGCAAATCAGGAATCACATTACATGTGATGATGTCATATCACGAGGTAGCTAATCAGATTTAACCCATTATGGCAGTGAGGACAAATAATGCTAATTATTTTGCTCTTATTCTGAATTGAGAGATAAGGGAGCATATCCTTGATGCTAATGATGCAATTAGTTACTCTCTAGCCCTTGGCCCTGATTATGGGGCACTCTTTAGTAATATTTACACAATTGTCTTAGTGCTCCAAAATCCACAAAACTGGAGTTGTGATGGCAAAGTGCTTTTTGAACAGCAATCTCATACTTTCTTTCATAACTGATTTTAGTTATTGCTTTGTTCCCCACTATGATAATTTCTTCATTGATGATTATTAAAAAAAGTACTAATAATTGAGAGAAATGAGAGAAAATAGCAAGAGCTGTACTAGCAAATTAGGCTCAATTGTGGTCCAAGGTTGTCCTTGAATTAAGATTGATGAGCATCTCCCAGAAAGTCATTTAGATAAGTATTTAAGAAGACAGGATGAAAGAGTACATTTCATCTGCTGTTTAATCTTAAAAATATAGTACCAATAAAGAGATCTGACTAGATAGTATTTTAAACATATGGCTGCATTTTATGAGCATTCCCTCGGTGGGCAGGTGGTACAGCCTGGAAGTGATGATTGGTGGCACAAGGGGACACCCTATGCTGCCTAGTGATTTCCAACATGCTTGCCTACCACTCTTGGTTCTCCTTGTCTAAATACAGGCATGACTGGGGAGCAGCTAGCAGATCAGCAGCTTTCGTTAATACCCCAAGTGGGTCCTGGGGCTTACTTTTGCACAGAAACCCAGGATATGGGGAAGGGAGAGAAATTACAAGCAATAGAGCAGAATGCCGGTTCATATTATCTGGTGGTGGCAAGGAAGATCGGATGTGGCAAAAAGAATTAGCACTTTGACTTCATAAAGAACATAATTGTTGCACTGACCAAGCAACTGTCAATGAGTACCTCTCCTTTCATCTGTCATCTTGGCATGTAGCAAACAATAATCCTACACCCTTCCAGCAACAGTAACCCTACACCCTACTACTTATAATTTCCTGTGTAGCAATAGCACTTAGATTTATATACCACTTCACAGTGCTTTACAGCACTCTCTGGGTGGTTTACAAAGTCAACATATTGCCTCCAACACTCTGGATCCTCATTTTACCAACCTCGGAAGGATGAAAGGCTAAGTCAACCTTGAGCCAGTCAGAACTGAACTCCTGGCAGTGGGCAGAGTTAGCCTGCAATACTGTATTCTATTGCGCTACCACAGTAGGTCAAATCATCTTTGCTTAAAAGGGTACAACTACTGCATCTTGGCCCACACTGCTCATCATCTGATGGCAACATGATGGGCAGTAGAAGCAGTGCTCTACATCCTCATATTCCAGGGAGAAAGTTGTTGTGGACCTTCTCTAGCCTTCTCAAAAGTGTTCAAGAAAACCAAGCAACCAGACAGCCACAAGTGGGAGTCCTCAGAAACTTTAGTTCACAATTACTATCAAGCAAGCCAGGTGAGAATGGAGATTAGATGAATTTCAGGAAGTTGAGCATTTCAAGTACCTTGCTCATCACTCCAGGTCTTATTTTCAGCCAGAGGCAGTTTTCCACCTATCAAGTATGCTGCAAGAGATGTTGGCTATTCTGACTGCAAATTCTAGGACCTCTAGTCTCAGCACATCCTGAGACCAATAAACAAGAGTGTTAATTTTAAATAAACTAAGCACATTTAAGGGAAAATAAGTTGTCTTTTTTCTGTTTGCTAAAGAAGCTTTTCACATCACTTTAAAGGCAATAAAAGATTTAAGAAGGGAATTAGAAAATATGTTTTCAAGGCCATAGTTTGACAAAAAAAAAAGAGCGAGCGAGAGAGAGAGAGATAAAAGCAAAAGAGATGAGTCTAGTATCCTGCATAAGCCTTGTCGAAAAAACTGGAGCTGCACAGCAAAAGCCCTTGCATAGCTTCCATTTGTTTCAGGGGAGACTTATGCTGGAGAATTTACCAGTGGATTGGGCCTAAAATAAACCCCCCTTTTAAAATGTTTGCAGAACATAATGAAAATGTCACTTCTGGCATTTAAAGTTAGTAAACAAAGTATTAAGTGTACCTATTATGCTCACTATTCCAACCATTGTTAAAAGTTTTACAAAATCAATTACTGTCACTTCTTTTAAAACATTGTGTAACAGGAAATGAATGTGCACAACTCTACACTTGTCTACCATTCTTCAACTAATTCACAAATGCATTAAAAATGTAAACCAAAGAAGGGCAAATGTAGGTAACTTGGTGTTAAAAACTATACAGGTATGAAGCTCTTTTTTGCCACAGGACAGGATGGGGAATACCTGTCCTTTGATGCGTGCTATGAGGGTAACTTTTTATTTTTATAAACACTATTAAATTCAGACTGCTTTTTTGGTTTGTTTTTCCTTTATCTGAATATACAAGAACATTCATTATCAAATGTTCATTATCATCAATACTACAAAGAACGAGACACAAATTGCAAGAAACAATGGAAAATGTTAATAAAGCTGAAAGAATTGAACGTTTTAATTTTTTAAACTTTTTTAGGATTCTTTTTTTAAAGTTTCTGCAGTTTTTTTAAATTTTTTTGTTTTTGGTATCGAAGTTGGGTTTTTCTGGGCAGAAAATAAAGAACCAAATGCATGAGAAGTTAGCTCACAGTTAAGCAAAAATATCAGTACTACATAATTATAATAAAAATAGTAAATCTGGATATGCAAAGAATTACTACCAGTGTATGTACCATTAAGAAGTTCAGTACCATACCATGACGGACCATAATATACTGTTACAGGCAGATAAATGCAGTTCCATCTCTTTTTTCCCTACCAGACAATTATAGTCTGCCGTGCAAATTGCACAGTCCAGGTAATAGTTTGAAATGAAGTTAATAACACTGCACAACACTGTCTATCTATAAATGTAAGTTGAATAAAATCTGTTTTCCAGGAGACTATGTCTTATTTTCATTTATCACAGCAATATAATGGTCTCTATGAAAGTTGCCAATAGACATGTTAGATAAAGATCACACAATGTAATTAATTGCAACTAACCTAATTACACTCAATTACATTAAACAAATATTCAAATCCATGCACACTGGCCTTCATCAAGGATAACTCATCTTGGCTGCATGAATCCACATGACCACTAGATAGCAGCAGACACCAAAAACTTCAATTCTTTGTTGTGGTCTGGATTTGTGTGGCCCTGATCTGGTGCATCTAACATTATTTGGCAAAGATATATTTCATCCAAACACTAGGCAATGCTATCTATTATGGCTATTTTCCCCCTCATGTACTAAAGTTAAGTATACACCTTTGATGTGATCAACTGTATTTTGCATGTATTTCTTTGCCCATAAGACACCACCCACCAAAAGCCATCTCCATCTACTTCTGCAATCTCCTTCCTCATTTCCATCTCATTACAAAGACTGTGTAGATGTTATGTCTTTAACCTCTTAGCTAGTATTTGCTTCTTGCTTTTGCCTTTTTCTTTCATCCTAGTTTAAAAGCCACACTAGGTCTGTGGGAGGTGGCTGCATTTTGCCTTGAGTTGCTTCATGCTGCAGAGGTGCTTCATGTCCCTTCTGGGACCCTTTCTAATGTGCTTAGTAACTGGAAGATCTCCTTCTGGCTATTGCATTTGCTAAGGAAGTCCCAAAACCCATATGAAATCATTGTGGCAGGTTCACTCGGAGGGTGGATAGGGTGCTTTGAAAAGTTAGTCCTTTGCTCAAATCAACCATCACAATAAAATTATGAAATGTTAGTTGGTCCACTAAATCTAGTGCTTTTCTATAGTGCTTTCAATTTACTTGGATTTAATTCTGGGTATATGCAGGTTATCAAGAGCAGATGGACCAAGAGAGCCATGGATTTCTCATAAGAAGCATCAGGGTCTCGGCATCCCCTCCAGACAGAATTGCTAATGTTGTTTGGTAAGGGTAACAGAGCTATTTGTAATCTGTGTTAATTAATCTGGATTATTTATCAGTCTGAACCTACAATGACCCTAAATAGCAAACCTTTTTTTCTATTAAAAGAAATAATAATGATTAGAGCCAAGGAAGCTTACAGCGTGGTGTAAGTACACTGTAATATCAGCATCGCCCTGGACAGAGAATGTACCAGTGGCCACTGTTATTAAATATAGATGCCTGATGCCTTTATATGTTATCGCTAAGCCCAGCTCAGCTTAGGTTATTTAATGCCTTTGTATCCAGACCCCTTGCAGAGGACACAGTCAATGGTGGGATTCAGCGGGTTCGCACCACTTCGGCAGAACCGGTAGCTAATTTTTTGTTGCCTAGGCTCAGAATGGACTTCCGGAAGCGGCATCCACACAGAGAACCGGTTGTTCACATATTTGAATCCCACCACTGGACACAGTCAATTCACTGGGATGTTCCCCTGAACATGCTTTGCTGAAAAGAGATTGGTCCTCAGGTTCAAGGCTAGGAGCAATCCAATTCATCTTATTCTGGAGAAATGAGTTTGAGCACAGGCAATTGTTTAAAATCGCCATGCCAATATGTATTTTTCAATATTTATTTCCAATAGTCATTTATTTATCTTCTCCCCATCTCATCCCACCCATCAATTTTACTTTTTTTTTCTAATGGAAAAAGTTTTGTTAAGAAGCGACATGTCAATCTATTATTTTTTTTTCACAATCAGGACAACACAACAATTTTAGCAAGGATGCATAATCAAATTATAATATGTAAAGCCACACAGGTCCAAATGTTTACTAGTGCAAGTTGTATATTCTAGCAGCTTGGAATTAATTTCCCAGTGATTTCTTTCTCTGTGTAACAGATATTGGTAAATTACAAGTATAATGAAAGCTGTGGATATTTTGCAATTTCTGCAGCTTTATTATGAACATAATCACCCCTCCCTTTCTGAATACCTACGCTTTTATGATTTTGCATCCAGGTGCATGATGCTTAGATAAAGCTGAGAAATCAGAGGGTGCAAGACTGAAGACCACAGTGCCATGCACAGGTCTTTATTGTTCTGCTCTTACACGGTTTTCATTTCAAACGAAAATGTGAAAGTCTTTTCTGCATCAGTAAAATGTGATTTGTGGAACCAAAACAAATTAGGAAAAGATAATTTACTACCCAGATTTACTGTACTTGCGTCATATTATAGTGAGCAACTATGCACTTCCTTCATGAAGAAGGATGCACACAGCCCTAATTATAGTTCCACTGAAAGTGTGGAGCAATGAAATTGAGAAGTGGCATCATGGTTCATGTCTAGGGAGGATAAGAGACATGAAGGGATGATAAAGAGTAGCTTTGCTAACAGTTTCCTATCTTGTAACCATGTGGCATGTTAGAGCCATATCTTGCAGCACCAGGATTGCATTTATCCAACCTGTAACAGGGATTGTTCTGGAAGGCAACTCACCAAAGATCCAGGATCTTAGAGGAACAGATCATTGTCTCGTATGAAGGAGGGATGGTGCCCAAAAGCCAAGGGAACAGCTTAGATGGCTCCTGAAAAGAGGTAGTGGGAACACCAGAGAAATGGGAGGAGGCGGTCAGATGCTTGGTAGGCTGGAGGGAGTTAAAGATTTACACTAGGATAAAAACAACAACAACAACAACAGCAACAACATAAAAAGTACAAATGCTTTCAGATGTTTTTTTCCTTCAGATTATTTTGCTGTGAGAAAGCGGGCAATGGTGATGATGAAAGGAAAGGTGGCTTCTACCCAGAAAAGAAAGGGAAGAGAGTATAAAGAAGTGTCCAGACTGGCTGAAAAAGCATCCCCAAAGAGAGAAGAGAAGGAAACTCCTGTTGGGTGAGCCAGTCAGCTCTGAATCTGGCCTGCTGGCATCAACAGGAGAAAAAAACTCTCCCCTCTCTGCCCCCACATCTGCCTGGTACAGGGTGGGAGCAGCCGGGGATACTGGATTGCTGGGAGATCAGTTGGAGGTATCAGAGTGAACGCTGCCAGGGCCTTCTGTGGGGGAAGTCACCGACGAAGGAGTTGTAGCATCTTGCCAACCTCCATTAGCCTAAGAGAGAGAGAGAGAAATTCATCAGTGGCATCACGACAAGGGGTTCCACACTACAAGGTTGCATAGCAGCAGAATAGCAGCAGCATCAGGGACGATCTCCTCTTCCACTCCCTTACTTGGAGCTGTTGCTCAGGACCACAAGATCAATGCTGGTCTGCCAACATTCAGTCAGTCAGAATCACGGGTGCCTGAAGGAAGTTAGTTTGGGTGACAGAATCTAAAAGGTGTTGGTCATAACTGATCCAGCTGAGAACAACTATTGTTACTACAGCATCAGCCTTTGATATTACAGGCTATTTTTTCATGTATTAGACATGGAACTAGCAAGCAATATAAGACATTAAGAAACAATGACTTTCAATCACCCTTTTTTATACATAAAGCTGCAGAGGTGTGCAGTACAGATTGCAAATGACAGCCTGAAGCACATTAGAATCACTACTATTGGGTTACAATGAAACTTACACAAGTTTATTATGGTTGCATTAATGTTACTTTCAACACAGCTGCTTAATTCAAAGTTTATATAACACTGATTCACAGTTACTGAAGTGTTTGTTCTTTTGTAAAAAAATCACCAGAATGCCCTTTCTTATGATTAATATAAAATTAATGTAAGATAAGAGTTAGCAGTTTCGACTTTAGCTACAATCCCCACCACTCCACACTGTAAGATATCATAAAAGATTCCAGCAGACCTGTGATTTAAATTCATAGATTCTTCAGGATCCAAAAGTGGTTGTCACTTACTAGTTCCAACAAATTCAGAACTACAGCACCCTCTAACACTTAAAAAAACTCCACCATGCATGGAAATGATCTTATCATCAAGCAGTTTCTGCTCTTTCTTGCAACATACTACATACATCAGATCTAGGGTTGCCTTATTTTATTTGACAGCCCTCAGGTATTACAACAGTGCTGTCATGTCTCAGTCAGAATAAGGATGCCTGAAGGAAGGCAAATAATAACACATGCAATGGCATTACTTTCAAGTTAGTAAACATATTAAAAAAATCAGTATACTGTTCTGTAATTTTTATGGGGTATGTGTTTGTTGTCACCTACTGGCAATATTTATAATGCTAACTTTTACTAACATCTTGATTTGGACTAATGGCATTTTCAGCATCACAGACACTTACATTATTAGATATGGCCATTAAATCTTGAGAAAAAAGCACACAAATAGTCTCAATTAATACTTGTAATCAACATGTCAAGTTGATATGCAAAATTTAAAGACAGAACAAAGAACCAGAGGTCTTAGTTTTTCTAAATAATGAAAAACTGTCTGAATGTCTTAATCAAAAGTTCTGTTTTTAGACTGCAGTTTTTTCAACAAAAAACAAGATTTTGGATGCACTGGATCCCATTGCATTTGTATACCAAAGGAATGACTAAATTATTGTGCTGATAGAAATGCGATTGAGAATAATGAACGCTTCATTAAAACATTTTTGTGGTATCCTAAAATTATTATATTCGAAAATGAAATGAAGTGAAATAAAGAGAACAATTGTAAATTAGCAGATGTATAAAAAGTGGGAAGTCAGACCCCCTCCCCCCAAAAAATCTTGAAAGAAAGCAAAAGCAAAATACTTCTTTCTGCCTTATTGTCAAGCAGACTACATGAAGTTATCAGGAGCCATGTTTTTATAAGTTTTATGTCATATGTAAATCTGTAAAAAATTCCTTCCACATCTTAATGAACATCACTTGTGAAAATGCAGAAACCTGCAAGGCTCAGGAGAAAATGGTGTCCCATTTGAAATCTCCCTCTGCTTTGACAAGGAACCCCCAACTAAACCTTCTCAGAATATTTTTCTAGACAATAATGAAGCTGTGTGTTATCATCTGTTCCACATTTAATGAGAATGCAACTCAAAATATCACATAGAATATAATCAAGTACTTTGCTACTGCCAAAGTATTTCACTCCCACTTGAATATCTATTATCCAATTGAAAAGAATCTGGATAAGAACTATATTATAGGTAACACCTCCATGTTAGATTTTACTGACATAAATGACCTGGATACGGGGATAGAAAGGGCATTCATCAAATTTGCAGATAACACCAAGCTGGGGGGAATTGCTAACTCTTTGGAAGATAGACTCAAGATTCAGAAGGATCTTGACAGACTTGATCATTGGGCCTAAGATGAAAGTGTGAGAAAAGTAAGGTCCTGCACTTAGGCATGAAAAAGCAAATGCATAGTTATAGAACAGGCAGTACTTGGTCATCAGTAGCAACTGTGAGAGGGATCTAAGTGTCCAGGTGGACCATAGCTTTAAGTATGAGCAGCAGTGTGTGGCAGCTGCCAAAAAAGCCAATGCAGTCAGACTGCATCAACAGTGAGATAGCATCAAGATCATGAAAAGTGATAGTACTGCTTTATTCTGCACTGGTGAGGCCTCGTTTAGAGTACTGTGTCCAGTTCTGGTCACCACAATACAAAAAAGATGCCGAGGCCCAAGAAAGTACAGGAAAATGCAACTAAAATCATAAGGGGTTTGGAGTCTAAACCCTACTATGCACAGCTAAGAGAACTACTGTAGGTTTGTTTAGCCTAATGAAGGCTTAGGAGTGACATGATAACTCTCTTCCAATACTTGAAGGAGAGAGGGAGTCAATTTGTTCTCCAAAGTACCCGAGGGAAGGACAAGAAACAATGGGTGGAAGGTTGTCAGAGGGAAATCCAACCTGGAAATGAGGAATTTCCTGACAGTGAGAAAAATTAATTAATGGAAGAGCTTGTCTCCTGGAGTTGTGGGTGCTCCATCGCTGGAGGTTTTCAAAAAGAGATCGAACAACCATTTGTTCAGAATGGTGTAAAGACTCTTGCCTTTGGCGGGGGGTTGGATTAAAAGACCTACAAAGTTTCTTTCACCCCTGTGATTCTATGACACTGCATTATTATAAAGATGTTTACTGTTTTACAAACTGTAGGAGATGACCAGACTGAGCCTGAGAGAGGGCTCAAGTGCATCATCAATTTGGAGTCACTTCATGCCCATAAGAGATCTATGCCTAGCCATCCTTGAATTCCATTGACTTTTATCTACCACCAATTTGCTTTGACCATTAGTAGTTCAGATTCTTATAGAGTGATAGCATGGAATAAACTTGTACTCATTTGAACAACCCTGGTTCCTGATTTCCTGTGCCTCACACAAACTACTAATCTTTTCTCTGGTATTCAGATCTGGCTCTCTGGCCTGAATTTCCCAGAATCTTTCTGAAGCACATATAGCTACTTTCATTCCCATGCATGTTATTTATTTTCAAGATTTTTTTAAAAGATGAAAGATAAAGATTCTGACATTCCATCAGCAAGGTACCCTGGGTGTAATGTCTAGCAACTCTTTTATAGGAACTCTGATTTATCTTGAACTTCTTTTCCTATTAATATATTTAGCCACTAAATCCTATTAAGAATTTCTCTGAATTTATTAAATTCAGTTTTTTAATCTAATATACCTAATCAGCTATATTTAGATTTTCAGAAACTTGTCAAACTAAGGTAAATGTTATTTCTTACATTAGTAACAAATTTTAGTTGAGTTTCTGATATAACACCAGGTATTTCATATCTTATTTGTCTCTTGAGAAACCTATATGCGGGTCAAGAAGCAACAGTGAGAACTGGACACGGAACCACTGATTGGTTCAAAATTGGGAAAGGAGTCCGGCAAGGCTGTATTCTTTCGCCCTGCTTATTTAACTTATATGCAGAGCACATCATGAGAAAGGCAGGGCTAGATGAATCAAAAGTTGGAATTAAGATTGCCGGGAGAAATATCAACAACCTAAGATATGCAGATGATACCACTCTAATGGCAGAAAGTGAAGAGGAACTAAAGAGCCTCTTGATGCGGGTGAAGAAGGAGAGTGCAAAAGTTGGCTTGAAACTCAACATTAAGAAAACCAAAATCATGGCATCCGCCCTCTCAATTCCTGGCAAATAGATGGGGAAGAAATGGAGGTAGTGACAGATTTTATCTTCCTGGGCTCTAAGATCACCACAGATGGGGACTGCAGCCAAGAAATTAAAAGACGCTTGCTCCTGGGGAGGAAAGCTATGGCAAATTTAGACAACATACTAAAGAGCAGAGACATCACCCTGCCAACAAAAGTACGTATAGTCAAGGCCATGGTTTTCCCAGTTGCAATGTATGGCTGTGAAAGTTGGACCATAAGAAAGGCTGAACGCAAAAAAATTGAGGCCTTTGAACTATGGTGCTGGAGAAGACTCCTGCGAGTCCCTTGGACTGCAAGGCGATCAAACCGGTCAGTCCTAGAGGAGATCAACCCTGACTGTTCCTTAGAAGGCCAGATACTGAAGTTGAAACTCAAGTACTTTGGCCACCTAATGAGAAGGAAGGACTCACTGGAGAAGAGCCTAATGCTGGGAAAGATTTGAGGGCAATAGAAGAAGGGGACGACAGAGAATGAGGTGGCTGGATGGAGTCACTGAAGCAGTAGGCGTGAGCTTAAATGGACTCCAGAAGTTGGTAGAGGACAGGAAGGCCTGGAGGAACATTGTCCATGGGGTCGCGATGGGTCGGACACGACTTCGCAACTAACAACAACAACAACATTTCATATGGTCAATCCATGTGTAGGATTTAATTCTGCTTGTAAAATTCCAATTCTGTGTGGATATACAATAGAATCTAAAGGGTCATTGTTGATATTTAAAATAATACAGTAATCACATTTTAATTTGAGCAGTTACAGGTAGTCCATGACCTATAACTGGTTGTTTAATGATGACAGTCACAGAATGAGTGCTTTATGACCTATAAAGCATTTCCAGGTGTTATAAAATGTTGTGCTGCCTTTGTCCTGAACACATGGCAGCATTTCAGGTGCTTGGCTCACATTCACATTTATGACTGGTTGCCAAGTGCCCTACAATTATGTGTTCTCTTCCGGTGTCCAGGCAGGCAGAAGGAAAATTTGCAAAATGAAGGGATGGAGGATACTCACCTCTTTCATTAGCGTCCTTCTCCTTTCTGGAGGAGAAAATACTAAAAGTCCTCTGAAACAGTGAAGCTCAGAGCCTTTAGCATTTTCTCCTCTAAAATTCACTTCTTTTGCTAGTGTCCTTCTCCTCTCTAGAGAAGGCTCTGAAATGCTGAGACTCAGAGCATTTAGTGTTTTCTCCTCTGAAATCCACCTATTTTGCTAGCATCTTTCTCTCTGGAAGTGAAAACATTAAAGGCTCTGAATGTCAGGTTTTTCAGAATGCCAGCTTCACTAACGTTTTCATCTCTGAAGGAGAAAACCCTAGCAATACCATCATTCTCATGATGGTTCAGAAGGCCCCTGATTTGGGGAAGCAGACTTCTGAACCACCATGAAAATGCAGCTGATGTGTAGATGGAGTGAGATGACAGAAAGGTAAGTGGACCGAGGCTTGGTGTGGGGAGGTTCCCTGTGCTAGAGGCTGCTGGCCTCCCAGGGCCTCTCCCACCCACTGAGGCAACCCTGTGCAGTTGCTTAATAACCAGCATGGTGTCTTAAGAACTGCAATGAGGAGAGCTTGGATTGTGGTCTTTGAGTGAGACAGTCAAGTAGATGCTTAATGACCACAATGATTTATGACTAAAATTCCATGGTCAATTATAGTCATAAGTCTAGTATAGTTAGTGGAATCAGTTAGCCAGAGAGGTGTAGGATTTCCTTTTGCTGGAAGTATTTAGGTAAAAGCTAGACAGTTATCTGTCTGGGATGCTCTAATCTGAAGCCTGAACATGATATGGGGTTGCATTCAATGGCCTAAATGGCCATCCCCAACATTATGCCTCTATAATATACAAAGATGAAATACTCCAAAATAAACTTAAATTTCAGGCAGTTGTCAAAGTCAGCTAACGACTACAGTAGTCAGTTTAGCTCCTACTCCAATATATTTTTTATAACTAAAGTATTTTGTATCTCTGTCCTTAAATAGTTACAATATTTTAATAGTTTATTAACTAACTAGACACATGGTTAGCTGGTTTATTATACGTAAATACAAGTGCAGTTTTCAGAGTCCCAATCTAGCAATGTAAAAATGATCAATTTCAAGAACAGTACATCAGGCACACTGAGTGATGAACATGCATTCCTTATCACATTATGCGGTAAGATATAATAAATAAGCAGCTCTGCAGCATTTCATTAATTCAAAAACATAATCACATTAAGAAAAAAGACTGCACACATTAGATTTATGTTTTTCAGGTCTTGCAGTTCAGATTCCAAAGTCAGTTATGCATATTTTTTACTGTACTTGCTGTGTGCAATGTTGGGTGGTGGCTTTACATGAAATGTACAACTTAAAATAACATTGATGGAATTCCAGTTAATTATTCATATGTTGCTTTGGTCACATTTAAAGTGATGAATAGCATAGAGTTGAAACAGCAACCTTTTGCTGTACAGCAGTCTCACCCTTCTTTTCTATTCTTTGTTGAGTCACCAAGAGCTGCAGGGGTTGTAATGGTGACACACTAAGATCTTAGGAAGGTACAAGTAGCAAGTTTTAGAGTCAGAAATTTGGGGGATTTGGGAGGAGGGAGTCTGTAGGATCTTAAAACAGTATATTAAGTGCATTTTTTTTTTAAATACAGCAAGTTCCCAGGTTAAGGTTGACTTTGTTTAAGGATGACCCATAGTGAGGAACAGAGCCTACTGCAGCAAAATTTGAGTTAATTTTACAGTGATTCAAGTTAAATACACAATGGCTCAAGTTCATTACACAATACTATTTATACCATATTATCAATAATGCTGTTCTGGCTTACATACAAATTTGACTTAAGGACAGACCTTGGGAATGGGACTCATTTTAAACTGGGGACTACCTGTACTATAAATTACACTTCTGATACATTATAGTTTGCCGAACTGGGATCTGCAAAAACTGGGTGATGGGCCACAAACAGCTTATTCTTGATATAGATTCATTTTTACTGAAAGGGGATGTGCTCATGTGGGCAAGTAACATCTCCCCACAACCTTCTCATGCATCACCCCTTCAGCCCTTTTTCTCTTAACCCAGATTGCTTCTGTTTCAGAGCTAGCTGATGAGCAAAGTCAGCAATGCACCTTTTGATCTCTCTATACAAACACTATCATTCTCCCTTGATACATAAATAAGGATGCCACATGTTTAAATACAATTGTCCTTATTATACCAAGTATAGAGCTGAAGGCCAAATAACATGTGATATAAATTACAGATTAAACAAATGTAGCGGAGAGGGGAGTTGGGGGATCGGCGCTGGCTGGGAGGCTTTGCTGGAGCTCTGCGGATTTGGCGGAGAGGTCGGGAGCTCCGGCGGCCTCCGCGGTGGCTGGCGGCAGGGCAGGGCTCTTGGGTAGGGATTTTTAAAGGGGAAGAGGAGATTGACTGGGGGGGGGGGAAAGAAGATTTTATTTTCTCTTTTCTGGAGAGGCAAGCCAGAAGGAGGGAGAGCGAGGTAGGAAGTTGATGAAAAGCCTTTTTTTTTTATTCCTGGTTTCTGTGGGGCAAGCCAGACAGAGGGAGAGTGAGGGAGGAGGTTGGTTGGGTTTGTTTTTATTCTTTTCGGTGAGGTAAGCCGGATGGAGAGGGGGGAATAGAGATAGAGAGGTTTCTGTAGAGCAAGCTTGAAAGAGAGAAGGGAATGGGAGAAGGAGAGGATTCAGTGGGGAAAGGCCAAAGAGAGAAAAAGAGATAGAATAAGGGAGGTTCCTGTGAGTGGCTGAGAGAGACTGACCATCATCACCTCACGTGAGCTGCCTGTGAGAGACTGACCATCATCTCATGTGAGTTGCTGCTGCCAGAGATGGGAGCGGCCTGTTGACAGACCACCATCACAGACCCCCATCACCTATCGTGAGCTGCCTGCCGGGTATGACTACCACCTTTGTCACTGTGTAAGAAATTTTATGAACTGGAATAGCCATAGCAACAAATCAGCCAATGAGAACTGTTTTTGATTAAGAAACAGTATTGGCTGTGTGGGGCATGTGATCCAGCCTAGGTCTGGGCATGTCTTAGTCTTCTCTATTTTTTTTCTGATCTCCAAGTTAAGAGTTGTTGATGTTCCCCGGAGCTGAATGAAACTGTATGTATCATGTTTATATATATTTTATAGATAAAGTTTTTCTAAACTATGCCTCCTGCTCATTTTGAATGTGTGCTTATTTTTTGGGCTTATTTTTGCGCTGGGTGAGCTGTAAACTCTAACAGGTTATGGGCCCAGATCCCACCCAGCCAGCCCTTGCACACAGCACAGGAAAGTTCAGACTGAAGAGAAAGAATTGAGGCTCAACATGGAGCTGTGACTGCCTGAGTTAAGAAAGAAAAAGGCAGAAGCTCAGCTGAAGGCTTGCAGGATGGCTGATTTAAAGGAGAGCTCTCTGCCTTGATTGGGACAGAAGAATTATTTTATTTGGGCTGCAAAAATGGAATGCTTCCTGAAGGCTAAGAAGCTCTGGGATATTGTGATTAATCCACCCCAGGGGCAATTAGCAGCTGCAGATCAACGGAGACGTGATAAGGCACTGGCTTACATCATCTTAAGTGTGAAAGATGAACAATTCTTAAATGTAGCTGACTTAAAAACTGCAAAAGAAGTTTGGTTGAAGTTGAAAAGTGTGCATGTGAGTGAGTCAGCATGCAATATAGTGCAATTATCGAGGCAATTGTACAGAGTCCAGCTGCTGCCACAAGAGAGCGTAGAAGAGCATTTGTTCCACATGCAGAAACTATTTGTTGAATTAGAACAGTGAGGAATGCAGATTCCTGAATCTCAGAAGGTGCTGTTGGTTCTAAATAGTCTTGATGAAACATGGGCCATTGTTTCAGCTGTTTTTGAATGCAGACCAGAACAAGAATTAAGTATGGAAGGACTTAAAGCCTGTTTGATTTCTGAGGAACAGAAACGCCATTGTAGAACAAGCCACAAGGAGAAATTCCTGAGGTGGTGGTCCAAGGAGCAGGGAGAGCAAAGCAGCAGACCAACTGTCTACACTAGAGCAAATAAAATTCTATATTAGAGCTGCTTTTCTCCAAAATAAAACACACCAAGTTCATTCTTCTTTAAAGACATGACTAATATTTAACTTAATTTTAAGTCATTATAAATTGCATATTATACATACTGTAGAGTACTTCTATTATCTCATACCAATATTTTTCAACTAAGTATTCCCATAATAAATTGCAAATCATGAACTATTGAATGCTTGAGTGCTAAATCCAAAGGAGAAGGGAAGGAAAGGAAAGGAAAGGAAAAGAAAAGAAAAGAAAAGAAAAGAAAAGAAAGAAAAGAAAAGAAAAGAAAAGAAAAGAAAAGAAAAGAAAAGAAAAGAAATATTGCCTGTTTAAAGCTCTCATTCCAAGAGTTCCACAGCAGCACATTTTAAAGTCTGTTCTTGAAGGCTGAAATGTGCTGTATGCAGCACAAATAAATTTTTGTGCTTAATTGCAATCCCTGAAAATATAAGAAACTGTGATCAAATGCCTCCTGCCCCAACTCCATGCTAAATAAAGAACCTATTTTCAAGGATCATCTGATCAGCTCAGCCTTCTGTCATGTGGCTGAAAATTAGCATGGACAAAAACAAACAAACAAACAAACAAAAGGCCATATACCAGGGCCAAGCTATCTTAACAAATAAATCTCAAGGATTATCGGTATTTTGACCAACTGAAGTACATCAAGCAGGGATAGATACTAACCTTTGCTAAGGATGATCAAGTTCTATTCACTGAAATGCCTATTCACATTCTGATGAAAAGGACAACGGTTCTTGCCAATGAACAGCTAATCTGTTATCTCTTTTGAGCTCCCACCTCTGATAGAATTCTCCTCACATGATCACATTGCTCTATGCATTTGATACAAACCAGATATAAAACCCAGTTTGAAGTTTTGTTTTCCCCACTTGTAATATCTGTCATGTCTAAGTGATCTCCAGAACTGCAAAGTTCTGCTCTGCCCTCAGTCTTCAGGAGTGCACCTTTTTGATATGAAATTGAGGCAATTACTTCCAAAAGGTTGGCTAAAGTTCGACTAACCCATTTGCCCGGATGGCTGGTGTTTCTGGATATTGTGGCTTACAGATTTTCAAGCCTAAGAAGGATCACTCTCATTCCCCAAACAGAGACAGGCAACAGCAAACCATATCTGCAGGGACTGCACATCTGCCCAGTTTGCTCTGCTCCCACATTATTTACAGGACAGAGGAAGCTCATTGTTTACTATCTCCTGGAGGATGCAACCAGCTCATGCACTTCCACTTTCTGACCACTGCAAGAGGCAGCAGCAATTACCGAAGATTATCAGCCCAACAATGACAAACTGCATAAAGAGAGACACTGAGCCAACGCTGCTGCTCGGAGACTGGCATATTCAAGTACACTCAGGACATTAATAGCAATTTACGTGCCATCACTGAGGGAACACCACAATGGCCCTGTTGGCAGCCTCTTATTTTGAAGCCTGTTATTTGTGGGAGTTACAAGCTATAATCACAACAGAAACTTTCAAAACCCTTATCTTCGATGACACACCAAATCTATTTCAGAACTGTAATTGCTATGTCACTGGAGAGTTTGCTGCTTAATGCACTCAAATGACATTTAGTGTTTGCAGGGTCATTATAAGAATCAGAAAATGTGGAGGAGAAAAGAGGGAGGGAGGGAAGAGTCGTCTATTGTGCACTGAAATTATTTTTAGAAAGGGCTTTATTGCAGTTGCCCAATTAAACAGGAGGAATAGATATAATCTTTGTACAACACAGACATTCTTATTATTTAAAGCTTTACCCTCATTCCAGGGTTTCTGAAGAGATGCTCTGAGAATCAAGAACATGCCCTTCCTCATTGCTGGGGAGATGCTCAGTTGCCCCCAGTGCCTTTGAAAGGCACAGAATCTTTAGGAAATAAGTGAACTCAACATATATGTCCAATTTTCACGTTGGGGAGAAAACTTTGGCGCTTTCCCACCAGACACCAGCCCTACCACCAAATGAGGGGGTACAGTAACTCCATTTAACTACCACTTAATTATTAGATTGTTTGCTGGCCTCACATGCTATTGTTTTTATCCTCATCCCCCATGCAATTTCAGAGCGGACATAAGATTATTGTTTCAGGTGCAATTTTATTATTGATTTCCTAGAGGTGTTGTTCAGGGACTAATTCTGAGTAACTTCCAAGCACTGCTGGATCCTCTCCGGAAGCTCTCTCCTTACAATAGAAAAGTTATAGAGGATAAATCTAGGATTCACATGGAGACTGCCACATGCTGTGGAACATGGATATAGCAATAGCAATAGCACTTAGACTTATATACTGCTACACAGTGCTTTATAGCACTCTCTGAGCAATTTACAACATCAGCGTATTGTCCCCAACAATCTGGATCCCCATATTACCGACCTCAGAAGGATGGAAGGCTGAGTAAATTTTAATCTGGTCAGCACTGAACTCCTTGCAGTGGACAGAGTTAGCCTGCAATACTGCATTCTAAACACTGTGCCACCACGGTTCCTACATAACTGTAATATAATTCTGTGTCATACCAAGATGAGAAATCTTCATTCCTTGGAACATGCTTTCTCTTCCACCCCACTCCCACTCTAAATTTTGCACAGAAACGTTTATTACAACTGTATATCAATTCCCACCATCAAATTACACATAGGGGAGGGGGAGAGAGAGAGAAAGAGAGAGAGAGAGAGCATACATATCAAGAGCCATTTTTAAAAGAATGTGCTCACAGCTCTCTGCACCAATTTCAGTCACAGTTAGAAGACATGAACCTATCAGTCCTAGTCCTAACTCATCTGCAAATTTTACCCAGTTCTACTAAAAAAAAAAAAAAAGCTAACAGAAAACCCTTAAAGTAATCATTTATGGATCATTTATGGATCATTTATGCACAAGAAGTCCAATTCCAGTAACTTATATTGGATTTCTTAATCAGATGTCTCAGGCAATCTATCTGGCCTCTGCCCAATTTGCAAAAGAATATATTCCAAATCTACACCTGCCTGCTGCATTTGTGCAACTTATTAGGAAACAAGAAGATCTTTTCTGTTAAAGAAAGCCAGTCTAATATATTAGGCAAAAGTAAGAAAATACTAAGTCTTGGTATCTTGCAAGGTCCAATTTAGATAAGCAGCCATTCATGCCTGCAGATTCCTGATCTTCTATTTGAGTAATGCAAATACACTTGATATCATCTTTTTTTTTTTAAAAAAGTAATATTTAGTTTGACCCTAATTCTAGATCCGGTTCTGGGGAGGCAAAGGAATCTGATTCAGGTATTTGCTGCAAAATATGAAATGGAAAAACTGTCTTTGGATTATGTGGCTAAAATGAAACTAGCAAACTAAAACTATCAACAACAAAACTGAAGGTGAGACTAAGGAATCTAAAGAGCCAACAACAGCTTACTGTCATTGTAGACTGAAGTGAGAACTTCAACTGCCTCAAAGGTTTGCTCATCAAAGATGATACTGGAACAAGTTTCCCAACATTTAATCTAATAGTTGACTAGAATAGTAAAATATTTTATTGAAATTGTATTCTCAATTAATAAGGCAGTAGTAAAAATATCACAATGTACTTACTTTAAAAAAAAATGAGAATTTAAATTAATCAGCTTCTTAAAGGAGCATTCTCTCCTTTTCATTCACAGATAAAAGATAATGCTTCTTCTAAGATGGTGTATACTTTAATGCAGGTATGCATCAACGTAACCAAAGCATGTTTCCTGCCTTTTTCTGGTTTGTTTTGTCTCTTCAAGTTATTGTTGACTCCTGGGGATTGTCTGGACAAGTCCCTTCAATTTTCTTGGCAAGGTTTTTCAGAAGTGGTTTGCCATTGGCTCCTTCCTAGGGCTGAGAGAAAGTGACTGGCCCAAAGTCAAGCAGCTGGCTTCATGCCCAAGGTGGGACTAGAACCCACAGTCTCCCAGTTTCTAGTCTGGTGCCTTAACCACAACACCAAACTGGCTGTCATCTTGCTTCTTACTAATAAAAAAATGAGAGATTAATGAAAATGAAAATCTGTATGAATTGCCAATTAAATGTAAAACTTATTTAATTGGGTTTGTAATACAACATACCAAAGAGGGGCTCTAGTTTGGTATCCTGTTTCTATCACTGTCAAGACTTGTATTTGAATCAAAGCCTTGCCCCCCTCCTCAACTGGTACTGTCTTTCCCTCTGTTGACATGGGGATTACATACAGTAGGAGGATGGCTAGCAGCCAATGAAAATCTAAAAAAAAATTACCTAAATTTTCCTTGAAAAGGCAAAATAATGAAATAATCTGAATTAGGATCATGTCAAGCAATGTATTCTGGATTTTAATTTACATGAACATAATTGCTGATTACTCATCAGCCTTTGGAACAGATGTATTTTTACTATTAAATATTTATATAACATCCTCTTTCCTCCTTGCAGATCATTTATTTCTGTTTTATTTATTTCACAAGATTTAATGCTGTACCAAAAATGATTCTGAAGGAGAGATGTAGTAACCATCGCTTCCAAGATCAAAGCTATACCTATGTATAGGGCATGGGTCGGCCAGCCGAAACATCCAACGAGCCGCACGGACCCGTTTCCCTAAAAAAAAAAACCCCTGGGAGCCGCACCCACCAGCGCATGCCCGTTCGCGCATGCGCACCCACCCGCGCATGCGCACGCGCACCCGCCCATGCGCATGCGCATCCGCCCGCGCATGCGCACCCGCCCGCGCACGTGCGCATGCGCTCCCCAAAATGGCGGCGGAGGCTCCGGAGCCGCAGGTGATGCCTCAAAGAGCCGCATGCGGCTCCGGAGCCGCGGGTTGCCGACCCGTGGTATAGGGTATTGTTGAATTAACTTCACCCACTTTGTTGATTGTTAATTCCCAGCTATAGTAGATAAGAAACAGACCAGATGAGCAACTTCTACTTTAGTGTAAGGCTACATTAATTTGCAAATCTGAAAGTATAGATGTCCCACTGTTTCCTTACAGCCTGAGAAACTAGTGGGGATCCCTTCTGAAGCCTCTTTCTCTGCCTCTTATGCAGCTGCAGGCTATACATTCTCTGATTGTTCCCTAGGTAGCTTCTCTCCCCCCTCTCTGGGGGTCCTTCTTGCATAATATTATATTAATATAGCATACACGGTATTCCAAATTAGCATCATCCCTTCCTGCTAATTGCTCTGGCCCTTGAACTATGATCATAATTGTGCCCATAATCTCAGTTGTTGAGTGAGGCAGTCATAAAGCAAGACACCCACATGACTACTTCACTCAACTATCACAATCCCGATATTCCAGTTGTGGTCATTAAGTGATCAGGAAGCTTTGTTATTTTTTTAATTAGATATTTATTCTGCCTCTGTTACTTAATAACTAACTCAAGGCAGCAAGCATACCTTCCTTCTTCTATTTTCCCCACAACAACAACCCTATGAGGTGGATTGGGGCTGGGAGAGAATGACTGGCTCAAAGTCACTCAGCTGGCTTTCATGCCTAAGGTGGGATCCTCATTTTTAAACCAGCACTTTAACCACTACATCAAACTGGATCTCTGGTTATTAAGCAGAGCACAGGGGTGCCTCAAGGGGAGTGGGAGGCCCTGGAAAGTCTGGTGCAGGCCCTGCATGAGGTGTATGTAGAATTGCTGAGTGTGGTGCAAAGCTGCAGCCACCCTAGCCTGGCCTTGTGGCATGTCACTCTGACCTTCAGCAGTCACAGCCACCTGCCACAACCCTAGGCTTCAATTTCACCTCTGCCACTGAGGAATGCCACCTAAGTCCCCACACCTGACTATCTAGCACCCTCCCCCCAAATTTAGGGCACCCTGCTTAGTGGCACCTGATAACAGCACCAAGGCAGGGCCTGAGGTAAAGCCTAGAGCCTTTAGCAATCTCGGCCACTTGCCACTGCCCCAGGCCTTGACTTTATTGGTGGGGGAAAAGTTGTCAGGTGCAAAGAATCAAGACCATTCATAGGGTTGCAGCACAGAAGATTTATTCAAGCCTTTGCACAAGAATCTGGTCAACTAAAGTGCAATACTAAATTGGCGCAAGATCAGAGTCAACAGAATTCAGGAGGGGTTGGACTTGGAGCACTTGTGGGAACACAACAACTCTAAGCTGATGATGCATTTAATTCTGCTCCCCAGCTATCCCTGCTCTTTTCCTACAAAGTTGCAGCACCCTTGTAGTTGTAAGGGCGGGTGCACTGCCAAGCACTCACATTTTTATCATGTGATTGTGTTTGTGCTGCAACTGCTGTAACTTCAGGCATGGGTCGAAACTTCCTTTGTTTAGCACTGTCATAATTTCTAACTGTCACTGAATAAATGGTCTGAGGATTACCTGATGCCAGAGACTCAATTTGCTCTTGTGATAGAAAATTTCATAATTTACTTGTATAAGTACTTTCTTTGATCTGTTTTAAATGTTTCATCAGTCAGTTATATTATTTTTGTACTATACATAGAAATAAAAATTTATTTTTCTACTTGTTTAGGGCCATGTATAATATAACACATCTACTCATGCTTTTCATTCCAATTTCCTTTTCATATTTGGTTATTTCACAGGTGATTCCCCTGTACATGACACCCAGTGCTTTATGTAATATGCAGGTGGTTGATACTCCCTTCTTCAAATCATTTTTTCTCTCTCTCTCTCCCATCCTCCCTGCCTCTTTCTCCCCCATTTTCCCTCACTCTGTCCTGGAGATCAATTCTTGGGGTGTGTGTGGGGGGGTAATGTTTATTTGTAGATAAGTATCATATCTTGTCATGATCCATCACTGATTCACTTACTCTTCAGCATTAAAGAGCCAGAATGGAAATGAATTAAACTAACACAAAGGTTAATATAGAATGATTGACTCTTTCATGTGGCATTTTCAAGCCTACCTTTTGCAATGGCTTTATATAAGCAGACATAATTGTCTGCACATGTTCAGTTGCATTTGCTTCAGATTGCTTTGCTGTTCCGCCTGGTGACATCAGACATGGTGCTAATAGGATACATGTGCTGTATTATTCAGATGCAGCCGGTTTGGGATTGAAAAATAATTCAAATAGCACAACAGTTCAATCTGAGAATGACTGCTCTTTCTGCTCTTCCATTTTACCAATCTGTGTTCCCCAATTCTTAATGAGGAGCCAATCCATCCATCCATCCATCCATCCATCCATCCATCCATCCATCCATCCATCCATCCATCCATCCATCCATCCATCCATCCATCCATCCATCCATCCATCCATCCATCCATCCATCCATCCATCCTTCTGTTTTTCTGGAACACTGATATAAATATTGATGAAATATTGCAATATATAACCATTAAAGGACATTCACTACAGCAGAGCATGTTGGTGTGATAGGGATCAAAGTGAGATGCCCGTGAAGACATATTCTCACCAATACAAAAGGATGCCCCTATTTGGGGCTGGTGAGCATTTTTAAAATTCTGAGAACTTTGAAAATACTCTAAGAAAAGAGCTGCCATTAGATTTGCATAGTATAAAATGGCTGCAATAATAGACGTAACTAATTCCAAAATACCATTTATCAGAAGACATACTGGTGAGAGCTCCCCATCATCTCCCCTAACTTGCTCATCTAGCCAGCCTTTCCCAAGATACACTGCAGTTTACAGCATCTGTATTTTGCTGGGCAGATGAGCATTTTGTTTTAAAGTATAGGGTTGCAATCACTTTTTCTATTCTAAAAATGCCTATTGGGCCTACATGGGGCCCATAGCATTTCTCAAAATAAAAATGATGCTGAGGGCAGGCTGTTCTGCAGCATGCTGTCTTCTCATTTTTTAATTAAGAAATTGAAATCTCTTCCTCCCCACCTTACCTCTTCCCACTAGGCCACCTGAAGTACTTTTACTCCATCCATCTCACTTTGGTATCAGAATAAGGCTAGGAGAAAAGTGCCTGCAGGGAATAGGTATAGGCTGAGTTGACAGATTGAAGGCTATGTCAGGCATGTTTACATGTCTGCCTCACTCACATAAAGTGGGAGGGAAAATCTAATTTTAACATTATAAAAGCCCTTGGTTGAAGGGAGCATCTTCCTTACTTGTAGGTATTTTTTTTCAGGCTTAATCTTATCTGCCAAAATAAACCAATCTGGAATGAAAGTGCTTGGCAAAGAAACAAGGTGGGAAGGGGGTCTCATTAAATCTCCCTCCTTCCACTTTATATGTGAATAATGTTGTGTGGGCAGCCTATGTGACTGTCCTGTTTGTGTAAAATGAGTCTTCAGTGTGTAGAATAGCTCTGAATCAACTATGTTACCTTCAGCAATACCCCACCACCAAAGCAAAACCAAACATTCTCATGACTGAATAGTTGATCGGAAATCTGTACAGGTGGACCTATAAACTGAGTATTTAAATATCTGGATTTTTCTGCCTACAATTCTGTATAGCTCAAAACAAACAAAGAACATAATGAAAGATATACAGTCTTGGCAAGCAGTTGTCATGAATTGCCTCACATAATATCTTACCCTTGATGCTTTTGTTTGAAACTGATACAAGCTCATAGAGAATGCCCACCCTCAGTGATGGTATGCCATATAGTCCCATTGACAAAAGATTTGTTTAGTTCAGCAAAGCTTTGAGCATTAAAGGCAACAAAATTCCTGAATTTTCTGGAGTAGATGAGTAGGAAACCTGTAAACCTACCCCCCCGCCCCCAAAAAAACCTGGCATTTGCATTGTCCAAGGCATGCATGAAAACAAAGAAGCAAAACATATTTTATCCTTCTACTAGTTTTAGGTCACCCCTTGAGTAGAGCTCCCTTTTTGACCTTTAAAAGTGGCAGAAAGAAGTCCCAACATTGTGTGTGGCAGCCTCCTTTTCCAGGCTGCCTTCTTGTCCCAGTTTTCTGTCATCACTATTGAGATGGTAGATGATTGATCTGAGAAATGAAGTTGGATTGCTGTCCCAAATCTACATTCCGTTATCCTTGTGACTGTCTGATCAATTTCACTCCGTAAGACACAGCTTGTCGCTATGAATTTTCATGCTAGTCACAAGCAGACAGCGCAACTCAGAACAAGTAGAAGATGTCTCCATTCCACTCCAGCTTTCTTTTTCTTTCCTTAGTTGTTGCATTATAACAATAATTATTGTTATAATTATCAGCCTGCTTATTAATCGGGTAGTCATCTGTTTTGTTCTTTGACAGTGATTGGAGTGGGAGAGAGAGCTATTCTATTTTTTGATGGCATGTTCAGCTGAATTGGGCCTCAGCCTTTGGCCATCTTGTTGGAGATGTCTGGGTCCTGCTTTGTGGTGATATACCCTACTGTCACTGCAGTAGGTGTCACCTGTTTAGCAGCCCCTCAGCAGAACGCAAGTGGCCGCAGGTGCCATGTGAATGCTGATTCTGTCTGACAGCTGTAGACGCCAGCTGCCTGTACAAGGCCTGCCCACTTGCCACTTTTTGCAGCTAGAATTCTGCCATTGGCAGGACCGATACAAAAGCAATAAACTAGGTGACCGTAAAGCTAAGATAAGTCCTTCTAAGTGGCATTTTGAGCCCTATGGCTTTGAAATAATTGGGAGCAAGAGAACAAAAAGAAAAAGGAGGAGTAGAAGAAGAAACAGAGAAAAGGAAGCCTATTTTTCTTACACTGATGCCCTGCGGACTATACATCTGACTTGCTGTGAGCCCGTCACTGTATCCTCCTGTCTGGCTGATAACATGGCGAAGGGTATCCACCTAAACAGACCAACAACAAAGAAAGAATTAGGAACATGTTTATTAGAGAAGAAGGATTTCTTTGGAGATCATTGTAATATGAGTATTGGTTCACAGATTTCCCTATGATCACTTTAAAGAGTAAAAAGTGAAGCTGCCTTCCACCCATATCCCCATCTACTGTGTACAGACAACACAGTCTATTATGCTGGATTTTAAAATGATGAAGAAGAAAATATATTTGGGAATTTCTTTGGCAGCCTTACCAATTATGCGGAGGGAAGAAACTTTTTCCTAATCTGTTAAGTCTATTATTTACTCATCAATTACATAACCCAGGATTTCTCAATGCCACCTGCAACTGAAGGTATAAGTGAGCCTATGTGAGTTCCAATGGATCTCAGCCTCATCCATTTCTCTTATTTGTTACTGCTGTAGGCACTCTGCACATTCAGTCTAACAGTAAAATCTGCACTGATTTTAGCAGCACTGTCAAAAGATGGACATTTTGGGATAGTTGGCAATATTATTAAGAACCCCAGTGAGATGTGGTAGGGAATCCCAAATGAGATGAGGCACAGGCAGAAGATTCCAGAAAAAAATATGCATACTCAAGAGGCTATAATGGCAATACCTGTTCTGTTCTAACTACTGCCTCAATAGTAAATTGTTTGTTTCTGACTTGATTTTTTTTACACTCTTGCTTATCAAACTGGTTTCTGAGAAAGGATGGCAGGATTTGGTATGATATTGAAATAGGACTAAGGCCCTTCAGTAATGTACCAGCATTCTCTTATTTTAAACTAGGCAGAAGATAAAAATATGGAAGACTGAATAATAAATTCAGTGTATAAATATATGATCCCTTCTCCCAGAAAACTCACTAAGCAAATTAGCACTCTTTTTCATTCAAAATTTTGATTTTCCTCCTATGAAGCCAGAGCCAAATGCATTCAGAAAATGTACACACATTCCTCATTTTCCCCCCTGCTGTTTTTCCCTCCTTTTGTTTCATTTTTATGGATTCGATGGTTGTTGAGTTTAATTCCTCTCTTAGGACACTAATGGGGGAAGCCAATAGGATCCAAGCCCTTCATTCTGACCCTGATGCATTCACTGGCAGTACATCCGATGGATCCCTACCTGTGACTGCACGTTGGCTCCAACCTGGGCCCCTTGGTAAGAATCCCCATTGAGTGACTGCACGCTCATGAACAAATCTCCAGAGTTTGACATGTTAAAAGAACTGGAAGAACCTGGAAAGGAAAGAGTGAGGTACCTGAATCATAGAAAGGAAGAGGAGCAACCACTTGCCTCTCAGCCAAGAAGAAAGAATGGCATGCAAAGCAACCCCAAACAGAAAACAATATGGTCAGGTTAGTAGCACAGAGAATAGTGCAAGCAAACATAAAATTTTTTAAAAAAATAGAGAGGGTATAAGAGCTATAAATTTTACATTAAAAAAGACCTCTCTCTTTCTCTAATGGGTTTCAGCAGGAGATAGACTTTCAGATCTTGATGTGTGGGGTAGTTCCAGTTTGAGGGGAATGATGAGTTTGTTATGGATAACATTCTAATAGCTTAACAAGCATTGATATTTTCTGCAATGATGTCTGGAAGACTGAATCTTATTATTCTAAAATAACTTGCATAAATGTAAATGTATAGCCAATGAGTACAGCATGCCATGCTTAGACGCTGCCATTTTCAGGACGGGTGCTGGTGACAGCCCATAATGAAGCTGTTATGGCCAGCCTGGCAGGGTAGTGAAATGTGGCATGAAAAACAGTTGCATTCTGCAATGTCCATCCAGAGATCCCACACATTTACATCCAGAGAGGAGCATGTGTCATTTGTTGGGCGGAGGAGAAAATAGGGCATAAGACTCTGGTCATTCTCTCTTTACCCTTTCCAAGTTATGTCAAGTCATACTTGAAACTAATTACATGCAGATATGATCATCAGTTGAGACTGAAAAGGCAATTCTAGGCATAAAACATTTTCAACTTTCCCTCATATCTCCTCTCCCAAATATGCCTTAAAAGTGGCAAACTAACTGAAGTGCATGAGACAGGCTGGAGGGGTTTATTTTTGAAATTCTCGTGCAACTCAGTATGTTAATTATGAGAAAGCTCAACGTGCAAGGTTTAGTGCTAAACATGACATTAGGCTTGAAGGGAGAGACTTCAGGGCCCAGGTCAGCTCCACTGCATTACTGCAGTGCCAAGCTGTTCAGTGCTTCCCCTTGGAAGATACACAGTTGCTTGGCTCTTTGCTAAACTGCTCAATGGCAATATGCAGGCAGATGCTCTGTGTAACATCTATGCTGCTTTAGTTCTGCAAATCCCTTTGCTTAATCTCTAGTTCTCAAAACAAAGTGAGAAGACACATTTGGAAAAGAGTACGCTAATTATTTCTCTGCTCTGGCTAGTCTGTGCAAAGTCCTTCTTTGCCTCTCAGAGGAGAAATTATAGAATACAACAATAGTCACTAAGGCCAAAAAGTTCTAGGTCTCCCATAGCTAAGAGACTCCTGTTGCCTTCGCCAGGTTTTGGAATAGATCCTGAAACTATTACAAAATAAATTCAGGAAACAGAAATTGATTTGCAATGGATAATGCAAGAAATCTGCTGGCAATTACCTTGATTCATTTTCAATATCTCTCATTCCTGCATTGAAATTCTTTTTAGAACGCAATGATATCAATGTTTTGCCTTATATGACACGGTCTTCTGAGCATACAGAAGCTTTCCCAACTTTAATTAGTACTTAATTCTCACAGGAATGTCTTGGGAGTAAAAGTACAGCCCTCCCTCTCCAAACAGATGGCCTCAATAATTGATCTAGATTTTCAAGGTCATGCTGCATCCATCATGAAGAGATTCTAGGAACTCTATGTACCATCCTATCTTTCAACATCTGTTTAAGTTACTTGAGCAGAATAACTACTTTCTTCAGCCTGCCTTTTAAAATAAGGCACACATTTTCATTTCAAATTACAAAAGTATACCATTTATAGCATACACACACACACACACACACATACACACACATACTGGCATAGGTAACACATCTATCAGGATGTTCCCCTGTGCAAATCCTGAACAAAAGATTAGGAACTGCAAAAACACATTTATTTAACTGGCATTGTTTGCTGTGGTGTTTGTGCATGAACGTGTTTTTGTTTTTCATGAAATATTCTTCATAACATTTATGCACATCTCTAACTGGAAAATATGATGTGTTGCTTCTGCCATAGATACAAAATAGGTAAACTTGACAATTATGTATATTGTACTAATGCACAGCAGTAATTGTTGAGATTGCACTTTGTGCCCATCTGTGGTGCTGCCTCAGCATTTTTGGCAGTAAAATAAAATTATAGAAGGGGGAAACACCAAGTCTAGTAATGGTTATACAGCAGAGGAAAAAACTCTTGATACGTTGTAGTGATTACAATAAACATGACCACTCTTCCCCCCCCCCCGAAAAAGAAAAAGAAAAAAGAAAAGAAAATTTAAAGGAAGAATGTAACTGAATATTGGATTTGGTGGACAAAAACAGTTTCTGGGGCAGTCCATTATTTTATTAATGCTGCATATCTTATAACCTGCAAAATAACTTAATTCTGTGAGCAGCATCATTCAATAGGTTGTTATCAGACAAGATGAGCAATCAATAAAGGAGAATATTTGTAGCTCAGCACTGAAATCAGGGGACCTCGATGCTCTCTGAATTTGGTTGTTTTCTTGCAGACATTTCATTATCCAAATTTCATTACCCAAGTTTGAGTAATGAAATGTCTGCAAGAAAACAATCTAACTCAGAGAGCACCAAGGATCTCTCAAGATGATCATTTTTTAAGAATTACATATGAAAATCTTCCAGAGATATTCTGATCGTCTATACAAAAGCACCTTTTCCTACAGTCCAAATGTGATTTTTCTGCTGAACAGAGTCTAACAAATTTCTTCTGAAAAAATTCACTGTCCATTTTAATTATACATTTTATCAAATTTGTCCACTAGCTTTCCCTTCAGACTTTTAACAGGATACTGAGAGCTTGGAAGGGAGAAGCAACAGAGACAACACTAGACATTTTAGTGTTTGAAGCCAAATCTCTTCCCATTGTTGGTAGCACAATAACAATAAACAATTGATAGACGCTATCCTGTAACATGAATTCATAATCTGCTTCCTTAGTAGATCACTTTGACTTTTAATATACATTACTATGTCTAAGAATTTAATGCAAAATTTCCACCTGATCTATTATGCTACTCAATTTCTGGGTTAGATGGTATGTCCCCTTGGGAAGAATTAGAATCTTAGAATAGAATAGAGCTGGAAGGGACCTTGGAGGTCTTCTAGTCCAGCCCCCCGCTCAAGCAGGAGAACCTATACCATCTCAGACAAGTGACTGTCTAGTCTCTTCTTAAAAATCTCCAGTGATAGAGTGCCCACGATTTCTGAAGGCAAGCTGTTCCACTGGTTAATTGTCCTCCCTGTCAGGAAATTTCTCCTTAGTTCTAGGTTGCTTCTCTCTTTGATCAGTTTAGAACCATTGTTTCTTGTCCTACCCTCTGGTGCTTTGGTGAATAATGTGACCCCATCTTCTTTGTGGCAGCCCCTCAAATACTGGAATACTGCTATCATGTCTCCCCTATTTCTTCTTTTCTTTAGACTAGCCGAACCCAAGTCCTGCAGCTGTTCTTCATACATTTTAGTCTCCAGGCCTTTGATAATCTTAGTTGCTCTTCTCTGAATTTTTTCCAAACTCTCAACATCTTTTTTGTGATATGGTGGCTAAAATTGGCTGCAGTATTCCAGGTGTGGTCTTACTAGGGTTTTATAAAGCGGTACTAATATTCGCGTGATCTTGATTCTAGACCTCTGTTTATAAACCCAGGATTTTATTAGTTTTTTTGGTTGCTGCTGCACACTTCTGGCTCATAGTTAAGTGATCGTCGACTAGGACTCCAAGGTCCCTCTCACAGTTACTGTTTTTAAGCCAGGTCTTGCCCAATCTGTACTTGTACCTTTGATTTTTCCTACCTAAATGTAAAACTTTGCTTTTCTCCACATTGAAACTAATTTTGTTGGATAGGGCCCATTGTTCATGTTTGTCAAGATCTTTTTGAATCCTGAGTTTGTTTTCTGGAGTATTGGCTACTCCTGACAGCTTGGTGTCATCTGCAAATTTGATGAGTTCCCCTTCAATTCCCTCGTCTAAGTCATTTATGAAGATATTGAAGAGTACTGGGCCTAAAACGGAACCTTGTGGTACCCCACTGCTTACTTCTCTCCATGTGGATGTAGTGCCGTTGAGGACTACGCATTGAGTAGTTTGCCAGCCAGCTACAGATCCATCTGGTGGTGATGTTGTCTATTCCACCTTTTTCTAGCTTACCAAGGAGTAGGTTGTGATCTACTCTATCCAAATGCCTTACTGAAGTCTAAGTATACTATGTCCACAGTATTTTGTTGGTCTATTAGTTTAGTCACTTTGATGAAGAATGAAATAAGATTGGTTTGGCATGATCTGTTTTTAACAAACCTGTGGTGGCTACTAGTTATAACTTTGTTTGCTTCTAGTTGTTCGCAGATCTGTTTTTTAATTATCTTTTCTAGGATCTTCCCAGGTATTGATGTTAAACTGATTGGTCTGTAGTTTCCTGGGTCTGTTTTTCCCCCCTTTCTTGAAGATGGGAACCAAATCAGCCCTTTTCCAATCCTCAGGTACTTCCTCGGTGCTCCAGGATTTTTGAAAGATGGTTCTGAGATAACATCTGCCAGCTCCTTCAGAACTCTGGGATGTAATCTGTCAGACCCTGGTGATTTAATTCGTCAAGGTTAGATAGGTGTTCTCTTACCATTTTCTTGCTTATTTTAATTTTTGTTTCTAATTTGTCTTTTGCAGTGGTTTTTTTGGTATGTTGGGCTATATATTTTTTTTGTGTGAAGACTGATGCAAAGTATGAGTTAAGCAGCTCTGCTTTCTCCCTGTTGCCTGTTATTACCTTGCCATCTTCTCTCTTTAGTGGACCTACAGTTTCCTTGATTTTTTTCTTGTTGTTAATATGTTGGAAGAAACTTTTTTTTTATTATCCATGATTTCTGTTGCAAGTGTTTGTTCATTCTGAGCATTTGCTTTCCTGACTTCACCTTTGTATGTTCTGGCTGTCTGCTGATAATCGGCCTTAGTTATGTGCCCTTCTTCCCATTTTTTATCAGTGTATTAGTGTTTTAGTCCCTGATTTTTACTTTTAGATTTTTATTGTATTGGATGTCGTCTTTAACTTGCATACTTCCCAGAGTCACTATGAGTTGGATAGCTTAAAAATGTTTGTGTGTCAGAGATAAGATTTATAATGCTCCCCAACTCAATTGTATGATTGAGTAGCATAAAAAAACCCAATAAACTAAAAGGACCCTCCCTTAAACTATATAACATTAAACATTGACAATACATAAATATAAAATACAAACAAAACAAAACAACCAAACCTGACTCTCACTCAACTGTCCCTAGTGTCTGGAGAAGAACCAGGCCTTAATGCTTTATTTTTAGATAGACAGAAAAACTAGAGATGGTCCCAATAGTGGATGTGTTTGTAGCCTTGCTACAATCTTTTGTAGAGCAAAATAGCAATATAAAGTAAAAATGTGAGTTTTAAAACCTACAGAAATCCCCCTTCTCTTTTGGGAAAAGGAATGAGTATCTGCACAAATTGGCAGGGAGGAGAAAGAACATTCAGAAAATGACATGGCTGGATAGTTTTGTTTTTTAAAATGTCATCAGAATACCTGAGAAAATGTCTTAGGCTGTTCCTAAGAGGACACTAGTTGAATTCAATTGGAATGACTTTGGATAGAACATAGGGTAATTACACACAGTTCTTCAACCTGCTGAAATTTCAGAAATCAATAAACTGATTGCATTAAGAGTAAACCAATAAAATACATTAATAAATAGCATGTCTATATTTAAATAAGGATTTAATGACAGGGAGGCAGGTTCTAAAACACAGGTGTCAAACTCACTACGTCACGTGACGTGTCACCACGTATCGTGACTTTTTTTGCATTGCTGGAGCTGGGGTGGGTGTGGCCTCTGTATGATGCAACTGGCCAGCGGGCCGGCAGTTTGACACTCCTGTTCCAATAGAACATTACAAAAATGTTCCAAAAGAACATTACAACTGCTCTTTAAGAGCAGTTTGATAGTGGAACCAATTACCCAGAATGATAGTGGACTCTCCTTCACTGGATGTACTCACACAGTGCCTAGTTAACTTGGAATGTCTTCACTGGGATTCTGCACTAAGCAGGAAGTTAAGTAGCCCTTTCCAGGGAGTTAAGTAGCCCATTCCAATGTTTGATTCCATGAAATATGTTGATAATTACTCTTCCCTTTATTATTTAGTTTGAAATAAATTCCACTGCATTTACTTTGCCTCTCTTTTATTATACCCCCAGCCTCTCTCAATAGCTGTACAAGTAACAGGTGTTACAGGGATCAAAACTATGTCAAGTGGTGAAAAGAAATATGAATATTAAGGAAGCAAATCCAATTCAATTCAGAAAAGGTTAAATAAGGAGATCTCATTTTTGTCTATTTCATTTAAATGATTAAAAAATTAACTGTTTTTAGTTTTTCAGCGGGTAAAAAAGAGGCTGTATTAAGTGCACCTGCATTAGGTGAAAGAAGCAGTTTGCAAAGAGTGATTGATTTACACTGTGGGAGGGAAGGAGGAGAAGTTCCATAGCAGTAAGATGAGAGTCAGTGCTGGTGTTTGTCAAAACTGGAGAAAAAAGGAAGCTGTAATGGAAATGAGAAAGAGGAAACAAAACAGGCGCAATCAAAAGAACAGGAAAAATAGAAGAGTTAAAGAAACAATAGAAAGGAGAAGACTCTGGCTGGACAGTTTTAGTTTGGCTAAGTAGGATAACAGAGAGGAATATGGGCAGATAGCCAGGAAGATCACATGCCTGGTTTGTTCTGTTAAATGCTATGATTCAAAAGAAAATTGAGGATGCCACATTAACCTTCAGGAAAACTAAAAGTAGCTTTGCAAATTGAGCAAGCAAGAAATGAAGCAACTCCCTCTTTCCCAGCTCTCCATAATTTTCTGGCCTTCTAAGATCAGCTAAGGGTTATGTGGCATGAGTATTTATAAGACTTGTATGGCCCAATTACTTGGTTATCAGGCTGATCCCTGAAATAAGAGAACCATTTCTAACTAACATACTACAATAAAATGGACAAAAAATATTGCCAAGAAACTCTCCTGTGTAATTAATTTCTCGGACAATTATTAATTACATTTGTTTTTCTTTGTCCATATTTGTCCTTGCTTTTATTGTCAGTAAGAATACTTGCAAAAAGAGATTTTATTAGGAATTGAAGACTTTCTCAAAACTTGTACAAAAAAAATATCTGAATTTGAGAGGCTACATCTGCTGTAAAAAAGAAACCTTTTTAGGTGTGAGTAGACTTGACACACACACAGAGACAACTCTTCCTCAAAAATTTAAATTTATATAAAGTATATTATTTGCATTTTTAAGTTGTTTATAAATGGAGTCCACAATTTTTGAAATATATGTAAAATTAGCCATTAGGTTCCACAGAAATTTAAGAAGTTTAAATTCTGTAATTATTTTGCTAATATAATATTTGCAGGTATTAATGCACATTTTAAAGGCATATTTCATAATCTATAACTTCTCTAAGTATTAAGTATTCATCCAGCCAGTATTCAGCTAACTATATTCAGCCATAGCACTATAGCTCTTAAAATGATTGCATAATAATAGAAACTTATTCCTTATGTAATATATAATACTAATACTGACAAATCAGTAATTCCATTTATTGCAGCAATTCCCTGAATGCCGTTTGTTCAAGGATTTCTATGTTTCAAGGTTTTTTTATATCACCAAAGAATAAAAATACACATAATGTTTTTCATCTTTAAAGAACATTTCTTTCTTCATAACTTTTGCTTAGTTTTCTGCAGAATTTGTCTGTGATTACCCTCAATTATCTGATAAAATACTATTTAAAAAACTGATCACCAAATCTAACTTCTCCCCTTTTGTGTTGTTATTGTTTTTAAGATTCTGACTCTGCCTTTTTTATTCATCTCCTGTATCTGCTGATAATGCCTCTGATTTTCCTGGATTCTCTTTCTAGCCTGAGAGTGATTGCTTAGCATCATGTGGCAGAAACACTGCAGAGCACTTCCATAAACTTCCATATGTTGGCAGCAATTTATCTCCAATTCTCTTACTAAGCTTTTTTTCCCCTACATGGCTTAAAAGATTTTAGATTATTTTGATCAAAAGTCATGAACAAATAGAAGTGTTGGTCTAGAATAGATTGAATTAATAATGCATTTTTCTGCTTAACGTCTACAGAACTTCTTAACTTCCAATTAAGTCAGAAGAGTTATAAATAATTACAAGCAGGATAAAATGTAACATACAACTTCTGCTTAAAATAATATAATGTCATTCATCTTGCATAGCAAAAGCTATGCATAGCAAAGCTACCTTGGATCTATACTGTAGACACCTGCTCTATTCACACTTCACACGTTTCAGTGCAGGTAAAACATCTTATTTGTGTACAGAAAAGCAATAGATAAAGCTGCTCCAATTTTTTATTGTATTCTAGACAAGTATGAATTTAGGCAAAAGACAAACATATTTCCATTCTTCAGCATGCAAGTGGTCTTGTCCTTTCTTCAACATTCATTTTTTGTGAATCAAGTCATGAAATATGATCTTGTGAAATTTTATGATTTTGCCAAGGCAAAAGATAAGCCATTTTTAAACAATGCTATCCATAAGGCAGAACTAATAAAAACAGCCATCTCTTATACAACGTCAGTAAATTACAGACCTTAACCCACAAATTAAAGGAGGCACTTATAAGGCAAGACACACTTATTTTTGAAAGTAACTAGAAAATTCTTGTAACTTGTCGAGTATGAAGTTTGTGACTTTCCATGTTTGCCTTATTATGGCAGGTAAGTGCCAGAAACAATGAAGCTGACCATTTGTCAGTGGTCACCAGTGGCCATGTCAGGCACAACTCCCATCTTACATTAAGCAACTGCAAAGTCAAGACTACCAAACAAATGTGAAGTACCAACTTACACAATGCAAATATATAGCAGAATTTCTAACTTTATTCCCATGTCACATAAGATGGCATCAGTTTTCCAAAGAAAGGGAATTGTAGTTAAATGCACAGAGGGTGGACCCAAAGCTGCTCTCCCTCATCAAAAATGAAGTGTGAACAAGGACTCAATCTGCAGTGGTACTTCCAAATTCTCACTTAGTGATTTGTCTTCAGGAGGAAGATGCAGGTCACTGATTTTCATTTGGTATGGGTTTATCGTCTAGCCACACTGACTTGGGGGAAAATAATACTATGGACAGAGTTTCTGGTAGGAAAAAGACATTAAAATTCAAGTTTTGTTTACTTCAGATTTTAAATCATTCACAACAGGCCCTATATTATGTTTTCCAACTGCATGTATGCTGAAGTTTTTAACATTTCAATATACAAAATGTATGGATCAGTCCTTAGGTCAATGGCTTTGCAAAGTAGTGCCCCAAGAGTATCAAGGACTAGCAAATTATAGCTTATCTGATAGGAAACAAAGTGTTACAAAATAAATAATTCTGAATGATAAGCTCCCCCTCTATTTACATATTACAGTTGGAATCAGGTAATTGCTAATACTTCTATCCTTACTTCTTTCACTTTACACAAGGTAATGCAATTTAATTTATTCCTTGAATGACCAACATGAAAATTGCACATTGGAAAGGTTGAGGAACTAGGACAAGCTTAGAGGAAACCCACAGATATAAAATCAGCAAACAACATTTAAGGGGTAAGGCCCATACAATACACACCTAGACAGACTGACTGAAAAAATCTTGAGCCACAGCACCATCAAAGTAAATATGCTAATGTTATGTTTTCTTCACTAATGTGTCTTCCATAGAAGAAACTTTTGTTTTTCATGGCCCCCAAATGAAAATTTAGAGTTACCTCATCTCTCTACTATTGAAACATATAAAATGCACATAGCCAACATTTTTTCTGAAAGCATCAGAAACTTAGACAAAATGTTACCTAAGTAAAAATCCTCAATACATTGCATTGTAAGTATGTAGCGAGCCTATATTGCCTTTAGGAACAAAAAACGGACAGGAACAAAATTGTCTAATCAAATAGGAACTCAAAGTGAAAAACAAGAAACATACATTTATACTAAAAGAAAATAAAACCCCACTGGAAAAAAGAACAATAACAACCCAAAAGAAAAAAAAACTAACCAGCTGAATTGGGAGTTGAGGGTGAGTTAGCTTGGCTTCCATGGGCTGACACATTTGTAGCAGTGACAGCCGTTTTGGCAGCATAAATATTGGCTTCCTCTTGAAATTTACCTATGTTCTTCTTGTACCGGATTCGTTTATTCCCAAACCAGTTTGATACCTAGAGTGAATTTGAAAAAAAGACAAAAAACAAAAAAAGGTACCTATTAATAAGATGTCAAAGTTATGACCAAGATGGGAGGCTAAAGGGGATGGGAAAGTGAATGGAAAGGTGGTTACATGATGCTTTTTAATAGTTAAAAACTGTACTGCCTCTGAACTTACAAGACATGGGCATAGATCACCAAATGTCAAGTTTCAATATATATAAATAAAAACTAATGTGGAATCTTTTCTGAAGCTTGAGCTTTTATATGGCATACTAAACTTCTTCTGGTCATAAATCTGGAAACTTCTCAAGAAGCAAGCTATCAAGAACAATCTCCCATCCTAAGGTTTCATTTTTTCCTGTAAATCAGCCCCAACATCAGAAGTAAACGTGCACATCTTGCTACAGAGAGCAAAAGCAAGCAGGATATATTTTGACTTTAAACCTGCTGTAAAATGTAGCTGTTTAAAAGGCAAAATCAAACTTATTATACATATAGCATCACAGAATATAGAATAACAGGTTTGGAAGGGACCTTGGAGGTCTTCTAGTCCAATCCCCTACTCGAGCAGAGACCCTATACCATTCTTGACTGTCCAATCTCTTCTTGAAATTTTGAAAGACAGTTCATACTGTTCTTGACTTTTTACAGACAAAAAAGGCAAAAAAGTGATGTTAATGTATATTTTGTAAGAATGAATTACTGAAATGCTAATTTACAGAGATTCTGTAGCTCAAATATGAAACAGGGCAAGATGAGTGCCTCAGATAGCATAAAAACCTTATTTTCAAGGATATGGTCATCAGCTTAAGATATGACAGTACAATTTCATATGCTGGAGGATGGGAGTGGAATTGTTTGTTATTCCCAACATGAGCTCATATATTACAGAATGTAATATAAAACCTATAGTCCAAAATGATTTTAGGAATTTAAAGAATTAATTAAATGAAAACTCACGATAATCCAGAAAGAGAATACCTCCTGCTCTACACATTTTTGTTGTGTCATATAAAGCTGGATCTGTAATCTGCAATTCACTCATCTGTTACCATTCTCAAACTGATCACTTTCATGCTCAGTAAGAAGTTGCCTGCTTGTAAAAAAATCCCTCACAATTAGTACAGATAATGGAGATGTTATTGACAGATTAAGAAAAATTCTCTTGATTGAAGCTATGTACCTGATTCAAATTAAGCCCTTCTGTCCAATACTGTCCCCAGTCTGGTAACTACTCCCAAGTTCTGTATCCACCAAAAACCGTGCCTCTGGTAATCCAGGGAGGCTTTTTCTGGTGGTACCCTTTGGAACCTATGTGAACCACTCATGTTTGTGATAATTTTATAGACATTACACCTGCTGGAACCACTGTATCAAGTGGTCCTAAAATAGGCCTTTCCTTTACTGTTGAATGATAATCCTTGTTTTGGCATTTAGTATTCATGTTTGTTAATATTACAGAGACTCATAGTTCTAAAGATTATAATCATAATCATAAAGGATGTTGTATGTAATCACAAAGAAGAGACAATTTTGTAACTATAATTACCTCAACGGAAATCAGAAACTTCTGTTTCTTTTTATTCTCTCTCTAACCCCCCCACACTCACTTTTCTTTCTTTCTTTCTTTCTTTCTTTCTTTTTTCTTTCTTTCTTTCTTTCTTTCTTTCTTTCTTTCTTTCTTTCTTTCTTTCTTTCTTTCTTTCTTTCTTTCTTTCTTTCTTTCTTTCTTTCTTTCTTTCTTTCTTTCTTTCTTTTCTTTCTCTCTCTCTTTCTTTCTTTCTTTCTTTCTTTCTCTTTCTAAATTTTTTAATAAAAATTATTTAAAAAATCATACAGCGATGTTATTAACAATCTTATATGACTATCACAGTAATTAATTTGGACAAATAGCATGTCATGCTTTCCTCTGGAATCTACCTGGATGACTAAGAATCTTCATCGACTGTGAATCTTCATTGGCATATTTCCTGTGGAAGTTGAAAGCCCCAGATAAGCCTTCTGTTCATCATCACAAGTATTATGTCACTTCAAACCAGTATATTATTGGATCTGTGGAGAATATGCTTATAAGATGCTACCTGGTAACTTTGAAGAGAGCTGGTTTCTGGGGTATATAGTAGTTGATTTGACTTACTATAACAAGATTAGTGCCCTTCCCTGCCCCATTGCCTTTTGTTCACACAGCATATAGAAAAAACCCTGGTTGAGACACAATGTTGGTGGATATATAGTTCTAAGAGTTTTACTGCCAAAACTAGAAGTGTATGAGCTACAGAATGCTATCATGGATGTTTCTATAGTAGAGATTGCCTTTTTATGTTGTCACTGATACACTCTGCAGTGCCAGAGGATATTGCCATCTTACTGTAGAAAACAGAATGGCCCTAGGTTATTTATTGGCCCCAACAAGGGGAAGCATGCAAATTAATGAATTCTTCTTGTTGTGTTTGGATTAATCAATATCACTGTACTGAGACTGATATTGCATTGATCTACAAGCAGGCATATTCTCTGGAAGAAGTAGCTAAAGCCCAAGTCCAAGGAGAGAGTCTAGAACATATATTACTATCATGCATATTCATCCATATGGGCATGAATAAATGTGATTTTATTCATTGAATTTCTCTTCTTCCTAATAGGGATGCATATATGTGTTTATACAATGAGTGGATGTCCTTACTTTGGAACTTGTTGTACTATTTGTAAATCTTGTCAAAAGTATAAAACATTGTCAGTTGATCATGGCCACACTTGGAATACTGCATCCAGTTTTGGTCACCACGATGTAAAAAAGATGTTGAGACTCTAGAAAGAGTGCAGAGAAGGGCAACAAAGATGATTAGGGGACTGGAGGCTAAAGCATATCAGGAACGTTTGCTGGAATTGGGTATGTCTAGTTTAATGAAAAGAAGGACTAGGGGTGACATGATAGCAGTATTCCAATATCTCAGGGGTTGCCACAAAGAAGAGGGATTCAAGCTATTCTCCAAGGCGCCTGAGGGCAGGACAAGAAGTAATGGATGGAAACTAGTCAAGGAAAGAAGCAACCTGGAACTGAGGAGAAACTTCCTGACAGTTAGAACAATTAACCAGTGGAACAACCTGCCTCCAGAAGCTGTGAATGCTCCAACACTGGAAGCTTTTAAGAAGAGACTGGACAGACATTTGTCTGAAATGGTATAGGGTTTCCTGCCTGAGCAGGGGATTGGACTCGATGACCTCCAAGGTCCCTTCCAACTTTATTATTATTATTATTATTATTATTATTATTATTATTATTATTATTATTATTATTATTATTATTATTATTATTATTATTATTATTATTATTATTATTATTATTATTATTATTATTATTATTATTATTATTATTATTATTATTATTATTATTATTATTATTATTATTATTATATCCCAGGTTGGCTGCATATTATCGTGTTGCTTCTTCCCTCTACTATGTTGTTCACCTGTAGATGGGGAAAACTGGAGGAATGTGGGCAACAAGTACTATTCTACTATTCCTTACAGACATTTGCTGTGAGGGATTTTGAATTGCAAATAGAAGGCGCAGGCAAACTGAAACTGCCTGAGAAGCCTGGAGGAAAAGGAGACAGATAACATCTGTGTCCAATTACTTTGATTCCTAATTTAAGTGGGCATTTCCCCCATAACAATCTAAAGTCCTATGTCATGTCAGTGGTCTCTTTCCACAAATTGTCAGTATTGGTGACATGAAAAAGGGTTTAACAACTCATATAAAGCAAATTTCTTCAGTACTTTAGCAATGTAAGTTTTCTGCCAAAGTCAGCAATCTTGCTGTATTCTGAAAACAAGGATTGGAAACATTCCATTCACATATTTTATATAAAGTTGGGTCAAGTTAGATAATTTCATGGTTATGAAATGCAGGGAGGTCTAAAGACCTTGGCTAGCTTAATGCATAGGAGACCCTTGCTATAGTATCTCACCATGATAGACTCAGTAAAGGACAGTAACTCTGAAGAAAACTGGTAAGATTTGTTCTTTCAAATAACTTTTGAAAGAGGTTGATGCTCAACTATGTATCCTCAGCTTGTGCTATTGTAGTACAAAAATACTCACACTACTGTCAATTGTGAGAAAAATTATCCTCAGAAACCAAAATACAATGAAGGAGATGCTTGAGATCCCCAACAAAAATGACTGTTTTATAATGGAGCATGAGGCTTCCTTAAAAGGATACATTAAGATTTTCTGGAAATGTTGGCTTCATATATAACATCTTGGACAAGTAGAGGGAGTATCATGGATTGTTCTTAGCATCATTTTTTTTTTAAAGTCTGTATTTTGAATAAAGCACTTACTAAAAAGTGAAGTGCATAGAAGTCTGTTTCGTACTATAACAGCAATTCAAGTGTTCACATAGTATCCTGAATACAACAGGATCTGACATGAAATAATAAAAAATGATATAATCTGACTGCTAAAACCATTAATAAACTCTGAAAAGAATTTTCAACTCCACTCATAATTCTATGGTGAGATCAGAGCTCCTGGAGCTGCTAACTTCATCTTGGATAAAGAAAGCAACTGATCCCCTTGTTTTGATGAGGATTGAAGAATGTTACTTAGAAAACTACAGCTGAATCTAAGTGAAATGATTTACAAATCACATCAAAATCATGCTGTATTATCAAAATTCTTTCAATCTTTCAGGGGAAATACTATAAAGAAACATACTGATAGAGAAAGAAATTAAGGTCCTAAAATTAGACTTAATGCCACAACTACACATGACTTTTATAAGAGGCATAAATGCCAGGTGATATAACTCAATGGCACTGAATGTCAAAGACAGAATACTATATAATAACCTATATGAATTTGATAGGGATAAACCTTGGCATGAGTTTTTTAATCACATCTCTGGAGATTTTCAAAAATAGACTGGACAATCATTTGATTGGGATGGTATAAGGTTTCCTGCCTTGAGCAGGAGGTTGGACTAGAAAACCAACCTGCATAGAAACACATTTCATAAAAAAGATAAAACAGGAAAAGAAGAAGAGAAAATGAGGAAGAAGAAGAAGAAAAACAAGAAGTATGTAATTCAATTGAAAGAATGTTTGTTTCAACTATTTTCAAATATCACGAATACATGAGTACAGAAATATTTATGTCTATGTTATGATATTTCTTCTATTAATTAGATTAAAGTGACTTTGATACAATCAAATCCTATGATTGTAAAGGAATCACCAAATAGTTAAGTCATGACACCACCTGTAAACTGGCTAATCTAAACCCTGGATAGAAAAAAATGGCTTAATCATAAAGGATTAGTTAAACTATCATATGAGCTGTAACATTTTTTTTATATGGCAGTGAAGATCTCCGTTGTATTTTGATTTTGATATGGGATATCTCTCATTTAAACAGCTTTAGTTATGCATCAAAAAATCTCTTTAAAGTTTCCTTTCACAATTTAGGATGAGGCTATTAATTCTTATATGTTTCACATGGAATTCTACCTACTGGATTTTCTGTTCTCTTTGAGTTGTTTGAAATCTTATATTTGTGCATAATTTTGGCACAGTTTTGTATATTCTCCTGCTACATCTAACAAACTTGTGAATATTGAGATCAAGATTAACCCATTGGATCTTTAGATTCCAAGTTGTTCCTAATGATAATTTCGGTATTGTATTCCTCAACTTATAACCATTAATTTAATGAGTTACAATGGCACTGAAAAGAGTGACATATGATTAGTTCTCACACTTACGACTGTTGCAGCATCTCCACAGTCACGGGATCAAGTTATGAGTGCTTAGCAACCGGCATGTACTTATGATGATTGCAGGGTCCCAGAGTCCTGGGATTGTTATTTGCAACCTTCCTAGGGAGCTTCTGACAAGCAAAGTCAATGGAGGAAACCAGATTCAACTGCATGATTCACTTAACAATTGTAGCGATGCACTTAACAACTATGGCAAAAAGTCATAAAATGGGGCATAACTGACTTAAAAATTGCCTTGCTTAGCAGTAGGACTTTGGGATCAATTGTGGTCATAAGTCAAGGACTATCTGTATTGCATTGTTTACATAACCAGCATCCCATACTTCTTTTTTGAAATAATCTTTGTTGCCTTTTTTGTCTGATAGTTTTGGGGGAAATAATTGTGGTGATCAAGGAAGAAACTCACACATGTTTGAAAAGCTATGCAGAATCCTGATCCAAATGCATTTATCCTTCTTTAACTCTATTTAATGCAAGCCATTAGGATTTCTAATAATATCTGATTTAGCTTCCCCACAATTACTACAATCATTTCTATTTATATTAAGATTTCTTGCTGTAATCTGAATGCTAGAAGCATACATAAAATCCGCATATTTTCCTCTCTTGTAATACACATGCCTGCCTATATGTGTGTATAATTAATACAGATTTCTGTAGAATACTAGTAAGTAAATTTTCCCCACTTTGCTGAAGCACAGTGCATGAATCTGCTGAGTATACCCAGCACTGCTGGAAAAATAAACTCAGGAAGGCAGAATGCTACAGAAAAGACCTAGTCCATTTTCATAATGTTTCAGTTTTTTGATGAAGCACCATCTCTTGATTCCTTACAATAAAAATGTAGAGCTACAACTAGTCAAACAACCAAATTCTGCTGACAGGACCTTAATTACAGTATTAACTTTTATAGTAATAAATATATCTAGTATAGTAATTAAAGATAATATCACAAATCTGCCTTCTGTAAGCTTCAAACCATAATGAAGCAGTAATTTAATCAGAACCAGGTTCTCTTGTTGGACTTCTCCCAAAAGATATGATTGTATCTTCAAGGCAGCTGTGCTGGAAAACAGTCTGTGGGATAATCAGGATGTCATTTACATCGTGCAAAGCCTTAACAAAAATCTTAGCCTACAGCATTATAAAGCACAAATTTACCCACTGAGCATCATTTGAAAGGTATTAACAAATCAGAACAGATCCTTTTGGCAGGTTCTGCAGGTTTCTCAATTGTGTCTGCATTAGCAAACTATACGGCACTGGTAAAATCATTATATTCTTTGCTTTGTAAATCTGCTCAGCATCTTTCATATCAAAATAAAGGCTTTGTTGCAAGGCTGGCAAAGTTGGGAACAACATTAATTTCACCAAAAACCAATGAACCATTCTTCACAGCCACTAGAAATGGTGGGGCAAAGAGAAATTCCCACCAGGATGTGAATAACAACTGAGCTGGCTAGAATTCTGCATCATACAGACCTCCAGTTAGTCCACCAAACTGACTTTAATAAGCATAAGAATTTGGAAAGTCTGTGCAAGCTCAGAAATAAATGTTATACACTGAACAGTAACTGGAGACAATGTATTCTGTGCATTGTTTGGCATAGTAGAAATAATTTTGAAAATCCAGCCCTGCTCTCAATACACAGCTGCCATGTGCCCTTAATAGTAATTGAAATACACTGTTTTTCAGATTTCCTACCATCAGCAGAGAAGTTGCCTTAAAATTCCTTGAACATTGCTGGTAAATTTTATTGGATAAATTTTCAATTCACATGCATTTGATTGATATTTCCTGTGCAGAAAGAATATTATCCCAGGACACTCAATCACATCCTCTCCTTACATTGAAGGTGAAAATACTTAGTAGTTGCAAACAAATCTTTCAAGGAATCATAGATCATGGAAGGGAACTTGGAGGTCTTCTAGTCCAATTGCCTGCCCATGGCTAGAGACCTTATATCATCCCAGGCAATTTCTTCTTGAAAACCTTCAGTAATGGAGCACCCTGAAGTCTGGGAGGAAAACTGTTCCATTGGTTAATTGTTCTCACTGTCAGGAAATTTCTCCTTAGTTCCAGGTAGGATATCTCTTTAACAAGCTTCCACCCATTGCTTCCTGTCCAGCTCTTGGGAATTTTGGAGAATAAGTCAACCCTCCTCCCTGTATGATTTCTCATGCAGTCCTCTTATCATTTTACTTGCTCTTCTTTGCATTCTGGTTTGCCTATCATCACTCTCTTTAGGAATTCCAGCTGAGCTGCCAAGAAATCAAAGGGTTGCACAGAATGCAGTTGAAAAATAATGGCCCTGATCCAAATAATATAATCTCAGTTTCTATATGGGCGACGGCCACTTTATAGATGAGCATCCAGGTTTCTTACCTGTGAGACTGTGATGCCACACTTCTTGGCTAGTTCCTCTTTGGCTTCCTCACTGGGATAAGGGTTGCTGAGATGAGAATAGAAATATTCATTGAGAATTTCTGTAGCCTGCTTGTTGAAATTTCTTCTCTTTCGCCTGGTCACAAAACATAAAGGATAATCAGTATCAGTGATTCCAGAGCATTATTTTTAAAAGGTAGGTTCAGAGCCATGAGATTCTTTCGTCCTACAAACAAACTGATGCTCAGATATGTCATCTTTTTTTCTGATTTTCACTTTCTAGGGCAAACTCTAATATACTTGGTATCTTCTTAATACTTATACCACAAATTTAATTAGTTGTTTTCTGATACTTTTTGTCTTGTAAAGCACTTTTCATTTGTCCTTTCTGAGAGCAAAAAATTGATACCAATTGATAAGGTATAATTTACTTTTCAACTATCTAATTCTGTTCCTTGCATAGATCAGACTTAAAATATGGTTTGTAAAGTTGTTGCCCATCCTGCTATGTTTTTCCTCAGTTAAATTGTCTGACTCATTATTTAATGAAAAACTATGGTTAAATTCAGACAAAATCAATTTCTTAAAGAATAAAAATATTAACTTTGGGCTGAATCAGTTCATTTGGCCACCTCCCTTTCCCCGTGTATCCAGCTCTCTCCTTTGCCATCTTGTGTTAATGATTTTAATTATTGTGTTATTTTATAATTGATGATTGTAATGTTTTTTTGATGTGTTTATGTTGTAAGCTACCCAGAGTCATTGGACACAAGATAGACAGCAAATAAATTTCACAATAAATAAATAAAATAAATACAATTCTGTAAACTTTCCTAATATTGTCACTTAGAGAAGTTGCAGTTGTTTGCAGATAGTGTTGGATCTGGCAAATTAAATTATTAATGTACTTTTAATCTTATATTTCTGGGGAAATAATTGTATCACTCATCTACTGCATCTCTTGTATCAGAAACTATGTAGCAATAGTTTCCTTTTAGTAAAAGTTAATAATCCTCGATTTATGAGTGGCAAAACTGACTGTGAACTACTGCAGTCAACCATAAAACTGAGCCAGTTGCCAAGTGCCTAAGGTGCAGGGGTGTGTGCAGCCATCGGGACTCTGGAACCTGGTCATAAGTAGATTTTGGGAGGTCTATCATAACTTCAAACAGTTGCTAAGTGACCAGTTGTAGATAGAGGACTGCCCGTAATTTATTCACTGAAAAAGGTTTTACTCCAAAAAGGATCGGGTAAAGCTCATGTTCCCGACCTATTTATGTTGGAGGCACTTGTTTAAGGTGCTTCCAAACTGAAAGGATTAGCCAGTGACATTACCGTTGCCTGGGGGATGGCTCAAAGGAGGGGAGGCTCCTTTCAAGGAGCTGGAGTGGAGTGATGGGAGCTCACCCCGCCATGCAGCAGCACTCAGGTCTCGAACACAGGCTTGCTAACTTCCAACCCAGTGTCCTAACCATGAGAGCCATCGCGCTCCTTAGCTCATATGTTGAAGAAATAGGATGGTGAATCATTGTTCTATAGGATCCATTTGTTCTATAGGCAGTTAAAAGTCTTCATATCTCATAGGGTATGTGGACACTATAATAGGATCTGTAATAAACTAGAAAATTTTGATGCTAAACTACTAAAGTACTAATCAAAATTATTGTTGTTGTTGCAAATTAAATAAATAATTTAAAAATTAAAAGGGTCTAGCCCAAGCAAGTGTTTACTAGCTCACTCCCCCTCCCCATTAATTATTTTGATACTAACATTCTGTCTATGGGGACAATCAGTTCTCTACCTTGGAAATGATTCCTAAGTGTCATAGACAAATAGGCAAGTATATATGTCTAGTCTAAAGCTCACCGTGCATCAAGAAATCGAGACCGCAAGATCATGACGGCTTCACATGTGCTCTGTTTGAGTTGCATCTGGATGGAGCTGAACTTGCGGTGGATGATGCTGACCATTCTCTCTATCTCTTTGGGGGAGATAGGCCGAGTCCTACTCTGTTCCCGCAGCAGATTCATCACATGGGTTGTGAACTCATTACATGCCTGGGACACAGGAGAAAAAGCATGAAGAACCCTTGGGACCCAAGAAGTCATGGTATGGTGGCATGTTGCAGCTCTAAGAATGCATGACACACTTCTTTGCTTCCTCAAAGCTTTCTACTTTTCTGCTCAATAGCTCAAACAATTATTAACACTGTACAATTATAAAGATGGGGCAAGGGAAAGTGAGAGGGGAGTGAGGGAAGAAAACAGATATAAATATTTAACAAATTTGCATACATAAATGTATATTAAACACACATTCTGACTCAGCTATAATAAGCTTCCATGGAATCATCAAGGAAAAAAAAACATGTATACAGTGTACTCTGATATATAATTTAGGCTGGTATTTTTTTTCTTAAATCTCAGTTTTAAGACCTTCTCAATTATTGTGTAGCCAAGGATGCAATTGAATACATAACAAAAGTTAAATAGATCAATTGTAAAACATCTGTAAAGTTCTATTTATACAAAGTTCTTCCATAAGTTTTAAATTGCATATCATCTTAGATCATAGGCTCTTTTAAGTGATCTGCTGCTAAAATATTGCTGTTAAATTTCAGTGGAAATAAGGTGGAGCTTTTGGATGCATATCAAAGTCTCAGGGACTGCATATAGACTGAGGTCTGCTTACCCAAGCCCTGTATAATGCTTCAAATATTGGGTCATACAAATATAAATCAGATTAGCACATCTATTTGATGTGTGGCTAAAAGCTAAACAGAATTGGGGTTTGTTTGTGCCTAGGTGAAAGACCACCTGGAAACCTCCTCTATGCCTCATGAATTCTATGATAGAAGAAAGAGATAGGGAATCGTGCATCTGAATTTATTTTATTTTCACTGTCTCCCTCTCTCACACATGCATTTCTTCCAGATATATGACAGAAAGATATAAAGTAAGCCCTCAACATTGTTGAGAATAGGTCTCAATAAAGGAAGGAGGTTTTTGCTTGAATAAATTGGTTAATATTTTAACCTTCTAAATAGTAGATGTGCAAGTATCTCTTGTGCACACCATTCAGTTCAGTGAAAGTGAGAAAGCCCTCTGACACTGCATGATTTGCAGTGCTGTTCCCTCCTACTTATATGAGGGCAATTCGGAAATAAACCTCTGTTTGGTTATCAATGACAGACACTTGCAGATACAAAACTTTTATTATACACATTAGAAAATTACAACATTATATTACTTGTCGACATAAATTACCATTCAAATTGAGGCACTTGTCATAAAGACTTACAAGGTTTAAAATTCCTTAGTAGTCACTCGGCACCAATTCTGGGCTATAGGGGGTTGATCAAAAACATCCCAACAGAACTGCTTCAAAAGCTCTTGGGTACGTCCAGCGGTGTGTGGGTGAGCATTATCGTGAACCAACACCACACCAGAAGTGCTGCCATAGAAAATCCCACCAAATGTGAAGATGCCAAAGGAGTACTGCTAGTGAAGTTCATGCAGTGTGGTTCGACCCTCAATTCAGAAGTCTACTATGAAAAGTTATGAAAACTCAGACGAGCCATCCATAACAAGCATCGGGGCATGCTGGCTTCCGGTGTGGTGTTGGTTCACGATAATGCTTGCCCGCACACCATTAAATGCACCCAAGAACATTTGAAGCAGTTCCGTTGGGATGTTTTTGATCACACACACACACACGTAGCCCAGATTTGGTGCCTAGCGACTACGTCTAAGGAATTTCAAACCTTCTAATTGTTATGATAAGTGCCTCAATTTGAATGGCGATTATGTTGAGAAGTAATGTAATGTTGTAGTTTTCTAATGTGTATAATAAAAGTTCTGTATCTGTGAGTGTCTGTCATTGATAACCAAATGGAGGTTTATTTCTGAATTGCCCTAATAGGATGACATTTAATATATGCTGCTGGAGTCCCATGTGTATAGAAGGCTGAAAAATAATTTTATTTTATTATTATTTATTTATAAAATTTATAGGTTGTTGAATTGTTGAATACAGTAATATTTTTTTAAAAAAATTATTAAGGAAACATCTTTTGGTACTTTAAACCAAACTTTCAACAACAGAGTGTAAATTTCTCATGTGTTTGGACTACAGAAGTTGTCAGTAAGAAGGGAAAAGTTGTCAGTTTGGGGAATGTATTTCTGTTAGAACAGAAGGGAAAGGAAGAGGGGGAAAGCTTGCCCATATCTGAAGGTCAGACTGGATAATAGAGAACAACATTCTGGATAATAGAAAAATAACTATAGTATTGGATTGTTAAGGATTCATGTAGCAGAGTTACAACTCCCAGATCCTTGAGTTTATTTAATAAAATACTTTTATATGATTGTTTATCAATTGCTGTGAAAACTAGTTAAATGCAGTATTATGTTTTTGTTTTTTTAAAAAAAACTTATTTTAATTATTTTTACATTCATTTGAAAATGAGCCTTTTTAAAAAGTACAGGTATTTTAAAAGTATATTCCTAAAGAATAATTTGTTTATTGTGTTTTCCAAAGCATACAGTAATGTGTTATTTAAATTTAAACCATTTTTTTCTCTTTTAAGCTTTTTTCTTTTCAAGGAGAAACAGCTGACCTAAAATAGAATCACAGCAACTCTGACTTCACAGCTGAAACCCATTATCTTAACTGCAACTACTTCATGTCCAATTTAAATGTTCAGCAGTTTCCAAATGGTAATGCTTTTTCTGAACTGCATCATTTGAAATGGGGGAGGGCATGAAGGCTTGCCCATTGGAATGTTTCCCATGGACATAATGTCTTATATATTAAATAATTAGCAGAAGGATGGGTTCAGCCTATATGATTTTTCTTGTATGCTATTTTTCTACATGCAATAAAATAGTATGTGGCCATTTCATATGTTCACTCTTCAGCTGAAGCAGCAGAGGCAATGAAAACAGTTGCCAAGTCCTTCAGTCAAAAGATGCACCTTCCATCCCTGAGCCAAGAGAGGGCAGAGGATAGTGCTATAGATAAGGCCAACCTAATACTACGGCTTGGCTAGTGCAACAGAGGAAGAAATGTCACGGGTACCTGTTCATACTTCTCCAGCTCTGTGTGGTAGATCTGCCGAATCTGTGAGAGTTTTGCTCTGTAGTCAGAATGTTCTACGGAATTGTCTGAACCGGCACCCCCTGAGGCTGCTGCTGCTGCCGCTGCTGCTGCTGAGCCACCTCCTTTCTCAGGACCAGCTACCCCTTCTGCTAAGAGCATGTTATCCAGCCGCATTAGCTGTGGGTCTGTGGGTTCCTCCTCCTGAGCTCCTCGAATGCTCAACACTGTGAAGGAAAAGGCGCTGATTAAATCACAGAGCAATGACAACGCTTTCCTAGGTCTCACCTTCAGCTCTGTGTTTGCAGACGAACTGTCTTTTCATGAGTGTTTTACAAATAAAGCAAGATACTTGTATATAGGTGCACCTCAACTTAAAACCATTCATTTAGTGACCATTCAAAGTTACAACAGTGCTGGCTTCCAGTTTTGATGTCATGGCGATGCAGACGCAGGAAGATGGGGCTCCGTCTTTCATGTTTGATTTTGCCCCACTGGGGGACCCTGGAAAGGGTCAAAAGTCGCCCCATAGAGGTGGCAAGCAAGGAGGAAACCCTCGTTGATCGTGCGGGGGGGGGGCAGCCCTCCCATTTGATCCGAGGAAGCCCTCCAAACCGGCAGGGGAAAGACTGGCTACATTCGCGTAGCCAGTCAGAAGCTGCTGTCAACGGAAGACAACAAGCACTATCAAGGAATCTTACAGCAACATGGATGAAACTGGATGAGACCTAAGCCTTTCTTTATGACTTTTAAGACCTCTTCCTGAAAATCTGCCCAAAGCACTCCCCCCGAGGAGGGAATATATATATATGACTTGGAAATGTGGGGACTAAAAGTGTTTTTAAGACCTTTTTTTTTTAAAAAAAAAGACTTGAAAAGTTTACAATATAAGTTTTGGATTTAAAAACTGAAAAACAGCATTGATGACATCTAGTGGTGAATTACGGCACTACAACCCATTTATGCCTAAAAGAAACCTGGCTCGAAGCCCAGAGTTAGATAAGACTTTGACTTTGGAAGCTTTTACTTTTGAGAAATGCAGCTGAGAAAAAGGAACAGATTTGGGGGCTGCTTATCTGTGTGGCAGAGATGATAATATTACTCTAAAATTGGCCTGTCTGAACTATGAACACAAATACTGACTTTCAGAATTGTATTGTGGAACTGTTTTCCTGTAGAAGAAACATACACTATTGCCTGATATGATGGAACACTTTGGATTATAAATCTTTATTGTTAAACAACCTTTAATGGTTCTTTTTTCTCCCTGGACAGAAAGGATATATTTCTCATTGGACAGAAAAATTTGAATTTTACTTATATCTGCTTAGGGGAGGTTTAAGAACAGCTAATTGGTTGGATAAATTTATAAAGGCTACTTACAAAAAATAAAATGGATGTTCCATACTTAGCTCTAAATAGTAAAAAAAACCATCCTTAACCTCTGTCTCCAAAAGCCTGTTTGCCATATCACCAAGAAAATACTGATGAACCACAGAAAAAAATTCTCTCCATGTTGAAATTAATACAAGAAACAATTGCTTCAGCTCGTGATGAGATTAAAAATAACACAAAGGAGATAAAAAACAAATTTCTAATTTAAATCTACAAACTCAGAACTACAGAGAAGGAACCAGCAACCCAGAAAATAAAAGGAAAATTAGAGAATGCTGACACATTGAGGATCTAAAGGAAGAAACTAATGACCAGACTCAGATAAATGAAGACTTAGAAGACACAATAATAATATTGGAAATGGAAAAGACATTTTACAAACCAAGGTTTCAGAACATACTGGAAGATAAGGAAGGAGAGCTGATGGAATGGAAGATAAAGCCGTTAACAGAACTGTGGGGAACTGGAGAAGGAGGGAGGCTGTTTAATGAATATCAACAGGCTAGTTCTTCCAAAAATAAAGTCACTTTAACTAAATTGTTTATCTTGTTTCAAATAATATACATAAAAATAGAGGAAGAATTATTTGACAATCCAAATGCACTGACTTGGAAAGTTAGTTGGCAAAGGAAGAAAGCTAGAGTAAGACTGAAGGAAATAGAAGCTTTGACCTATTAGAGGGGGTGTTATATTACCAATTAGATGTTTGAATATGATTAAGAATAGATTGTTAGAAATAGAAGTATTATTATAACTAGATAGATAGGATTTGTAATCAGAATATCAGATCTTGGTATGAAAAGGGAAATAAGAATATGCTAAGAACTTTGAATAAGGGAAGCTTTTGGTTACCCAAATATAACTTGTTCTGAAATTATAAATGATTGGGATATTTTGAACATTGATGGGAAATTAAAATTGAAAAAAGCGAAAATAGGATATGGACTGATTAAATGGATATTGAGTGCAAATGCAATTAAGATATGCTTTGGTTAGAAAAGATATTCTAAACTGATATTATTGATACTATTAGAAAAATGTAACAAATGTTGATATGCAACTGTATAATTACTAACAACAGTAAGAATTGTATTTGCTTAGTGTGGAAAAATGTCTATTACCAGAAGAAGAGAGGATGTATTGGAGGGTGTAATATTGGATTTAGTTTGAAGAAGCTTACATATACCACGGAATCACTAATGGACTCAGTCATCACGTTGTCTGTTAGGCACTTGATTGTAAAAATAGAAAATTAATAAAATATTTATTTTAAAAAAAAGTTACAACAGTGCTGAAAAAAGTGGGATGACCAGTCCTCATACTTACAACTGTTGCAATGTCCCCATAGTCACATGATCAACTGGTATGGATTTATTTATTTATTTGATTTCTAGAGTCCCCAAACTCAACCAAGTGATTTTTGGGAGGCTTACAATTTTAAAATTATAAATCAATTAAATCAATTAAAGCATTAAAAAAAATATCCACAAAATAAGTACAAACAGCAGCTGAGACGATTAATCAACTAACAGTAATGGGACCCTTAACAAATTCTGAGCCCCAGGCCTCAATTTTAGCCAAAATTTTAAAGCTTTGCAAAAGGTCAACCGGATTGGGGCCATTTTAATCTCCAAGTGGAGAATATTCCATAAGGCAGGGGCTACAGCTTCTTCTAGTTCCCACCAGCTGATACTCTGGCTGATAGGATCTGCAGCATGCCCAGTCTATTGGATTGAGTTGGACGGGTAGAAACTCTTGGGAATAGACGGTTCCTCAGCTAACCCAGTCCCCGGTAGGGCTTTAAAGGTGACAATGAGAATCTTGAATTGCACCCAGAAACATACTGGCAACCAATGCAGCTCATGGAGTAGTGGCGTTACATGTGCTGTGTAGGCAGCATCATTTATTACCGGTGCAGCCACATTTCCAAATTTTTTTCAAAGGCAGCCCCATATAAAGTGTGTTACAGTAAGAGCCATGGTGGCACAGTGGTTAGAAGATGGATAGCACTCAGCTATCTTTGTAGAGTTGATTTCAAGAAATTGTTTCAAATTCTTCATCTGCAACCCTGGTGGTGCAGTGGTTAGAATGCAGTTAGAATGTAGAATTCTTCCGAGGTTGGTAAAATGAGGACCCAGATTGTTGGGGGCAATATGCTGACTCTGTAAACCGCTTAGAGAGGGCTGTAAAGCACTGTGAAGCGGTATATAAGTCTAAGTGCTATTGCTATTGCTATAGTAATCTAAACGGGAGGTTACAAGGGCATGGATGACAATGAGCAGGGTATCCTTGTCCAGGTATGGGTGCAATTGGATGAGGATGGTTGTTGCATTCTGAGATCTTGTGATTGCCATTTGCAACCTTCCCAGCTGGCTCCCAACAAGCAAATTCATTGGGGGAAGGCAGATTCACTTAATGGCCACATGCTTCATTTAACAACTTGTAATGTTTCCCTTAAAGATCATGGCAAAAAGGTCCTAAAACCATGCACAATTCACTTAACAACTGCCTCGCTTAGCAACAAAAGGACCGGTCCCAATTGAGGCTGTAAATCATGGACTATCTGTATATAAAAAGAACTCCAGAAAGGCTAGGTCAGTCCTCCCAGTTAGAAATATATTTGCATTGCTTTATCGTATTTTCTTTCTTACAGTGTCTGCTAATGAAGCCTGTGTGTCATGCCAAACAACTGACTTAGTATTCATGAACTTCTCAATGCATGTGCAATGCATTAAAGTTAAGATTGCAATCAAATACTAAACTTTTATAGACCAAGGGACAGAAGGGAACGTGTATTTATTTTGTATTGTTTTAATTTTTAAAAAAGGTTTTATGATGTATACTGCCCAGAATCTCCTGATGAGCTGGGCACCTATAGAAATCAAATAAATAAAACAGCTTTAAAAATTATTATACATATTCTTTATAATAATTGCTTTAAAAATGAAATCTTTCAAACAACTTCAATTTCTGGTGGCTTCCTATGGAAGTGGTTTACATTGCCATTGCCTTCTTCTAGGATGACTTCCAGTGCAGATTATAGCCCTGATACTCCTGGAAGTCTCCCATCCAAGCACTAGTGAGGCCTGGTCCTTAGCTTAGATCAAATGAGTTAGATGCTACCACTAAGATGATTAAAGGCCTGGAGACTAAAACATGAAGGACGGCTGCAGGACTTGGGTTTGGCTAGTCTAGAAATAGGGGAGACTTGATAGCAGTATTCCAGTAATTGAGGGGCTGCCACCAAGAAAAGGGGGTATTATTCTCCAAAGCACCAGAAGGCAGGACAAGAAACAATGGTTGGAAACTGATCAGAGAGAGAAGCAACCTGGAATTAAGGAGAAACTTCCTGACAGTGAGGATAATTAACCAGTGGAACATCTTGCCTTCAGAAATCGTGGGTGCTCCATCACTGGAGATTTTTAAGAAGAGGCTAGATAGTCACTTGTCTGAGATGGTATAGGTTCTCCTGCTTGAGCAGGGGGCTGGACTAGAAGACCTCCAAGGTCCCTTCCAGCTCTATTCTATTCTACCACCACAATTGTAAGAGCATAGGCAGTGCCTTGCTGGATTGGACTCGTGGCCCATCTAATTCAGCAATCTGTTCTCACAATGGCCAACCAATTGCATAAGAAAGCTTACTAGTTTCTGAGCAGATGGCCTTTAGAAGCAGTCAAACTACCATCAAGCTGTTGATTACCATGATTTCTATTAGTATTAGTACAGCTCTTTTTTTGAAGGCACCAAAAAACTGGTAGCAAATTCCAAGTTTAATTCTTCTATTTTAGCCAAACTGAGGAGGGTCCTTTGCAGGCAATAGTTCCCATGCATTTACATTGCTCACAGGATACAACACCCAAGAGTCTGGTAGAACTGTCAAATGACACTGATACTGATCCTGCTTATCTTGCTTGGTTACAAGAACAGGCATTATTTCTGATGGGGAGGCATCAGGATAAATCAAAGAAGGACTCACAACTATAACCATTTATTTTCCAAAAACAATAATTATCTAGAGCTCTAACAAAGGGGATGAAGACATCCCCACTCATGATTTGCAAACACAACTTTAGGCCCGAAAAAGTTACTGGAACTTGAATCCCAACAACAAGAGGTTGATGATTGTAAACCAATAATTGGTTTACCTTGTCTAACAAAAGAAATATTTATCTATGCCACCAGTATAACAAAACAATTTTAGGCAACTCTAAAAATGTAATAAGTGCAGGTTGATCAGGTGAAGTAATCTAAAATCATAATGGTCCCACAATCTTTTCTGTGAAATAATAATCTTTCATCCACCTTACAATAATGAAATTCAATAGTGAGAAAAGTAAGGTTTTACACTTGGGCAAGAAAAACCAAATGTTCAGGTAATAGAATAGGTAATACCTGGCTCGACAGTGGTAACTGCAAGAGGGATCTAGGAGTCCCAGTGGACAATCACTTAAATACGAGCCAACAGTGTGTTGCAGCCACCAAAAAAAGCCAACACAGTCCTAGGCTGCATTAACAGAGGGATAGAATCAAGATCAAGTGAAGTGTTAGTACTGCTTTATAATGCCTTGGTAAGACCACACTTGGAATACTGCATCCTGGTTTGATTGCCACAGTATAAAAAAGATGTTAAGACTCTAAAAGAGTACAGAGAAGAACAACAAAAATGATTAGGGGACTGGAGGTGAAAACATATGAAGAACAGTTGCAGCAATTATATGTGTCTAGTCTTACAAAAAGGAGTGGAGTGACATGATAACAGTCTTCCAATATTTGAGGGGCTGCCATAAAGAAGACAGGGTGGATCTATTCTCCAAAGCATCTGAAGGCAGGACAAGAAGAATGGAAGGAAATCAAACAAGGAGCGAACCAACCTAGAGCTAAGGAGAAATTTCCTGACAGTTAGAACAATTAATCGGTGGAACGGCTTGCCTCCAGAAGTTGTGGGTACACCACCACTGGAAATTTTTAAGAAGAGACTGGACAACCATTTGTCTGAAATGGTAGAGGTCTCCTGCTTGAGCAGGGGGTTGGACTAGACTAGAAGAACTCCAAGGTAACTTTCAACTCTGTTATTCTGTTAATTGTTAATCCATTGCATTCCAATGTTTTCTACATAATATTTTCTTGTTCTGTGAAGATATTCTTTGATTAAATAGCAATTGCAAGTTTGGAATAAACTGTACAATATTGACAGGTAAAAGTGTGATTTCAGTGTTCTTATGCTGTATTCAATTTGTACCTTTACTTTCTCTTTGAAAATTCAGTCTGTTACATTACTTCCATTTGATTACAGATGAATAGCCTCTCTAAATCAACCTGTCAGTTTCTTTCCCCACAAGAACAAGTAGAGGGAGGGGCTTTAATAACTAATCCTCTCTCATTTTTCCTTTTTTAAAAAGAAAAATGTACTGTAAAGTATCACTAGTTTTTTTAAAAAAGAAAACACTAATGGGAGTAAATAAATAATTAAAGCCTTCTATTCATCTATTGAAATATAAAAGGGCATAGACTCACAAATCATACCAACTGGGAGCAATGAAATAGACATAAATTCAAGCAGGAGAGTTAATATTAGAAAATTGGTGACTGGAATACAGACATTAAAAAAGTGGACATTACAGGAAGAATCATAGTACAGGGCTAAAGTTATTTGAGAGACTTCCTGTCTCCCATAACGTCTGCCTGACTGATTTGAGCCTGTAGGGTTAGCTTGTTCCAGATTCCTTCAATTAAATATTGCCATCTATGGAGACCCTGGAAGTGCACCTTCTCTGTAGTAGCACCTGCCCTCTGGAACGAGGTTCCATGCAAGATCTGGATGGCGCCCACTATGCGTTAGAATAGCCAGGAAGACTTGGCTCTTCACTGAGGCTTTCAGGGATGAACAAAATAAGACTCTTCTTCGCTTGCCATCTTTTATCTTTATCTTTTATGTTTTATTGATTTTATTGCCATTTTATTGTTTGACTGTTGTGAGCCTCCCAGAGTAACAGAGTTGAGCAACATGCAAGTTTAATAAATTATTATTGTTATCATAATCATCAACTTTCCACAGGTGAGGGTGTTCCTGGATAATGTTATAGCAATATTTTAATTTCTATGTAAGCTCTCTATATCAATCACCCTTACAATTACTTGTAGAAAACCTTTCCTTTCCTTTGCAATAAACTGAAGCAATTAGAAGGACACTCTAGGGGAGATAGGACAGATTAATCTTATAGTTATTTTTTTGTTTCCCTTTGGGAAGTAACCTGTAAATTATTTACAGAATTTGAAACATACAGATCATACCAATATTAGGTACAGTACTTGACCAGAACCATCTATAATACACTAAATTGTGCTCAATATTTTTATAGAAAAATAAAAAAATACAGTCTAAATGCATATCTATTCATGTGTTTTACTACAAAATAGATAAACTAGAAATTAATTTTGAATTCCTTCCTTTATATCAGAGTTCCCCAACCTTTCCGGTTTTGCGGACCAGCAGAGGGGAGAGGGGGGATGGTTCTGCACAAGTGGCTGGCAAGCGTGTGATCATGCACGCAGCTCCATTTGTAGGTGTGGCACAAATGGAGCCTGTGCGCACATGTTTGACTGCTGCTCGCACAAGTGGGGATGCGTGCACACTCGCCCACCACTTTCAAATGGCTCATGGCTTTTTATGGATTAAAATAAAGCGTTCCCCATAATGAGGAAAGTATGCTTTCTTACTGTCATCTAATCATGCTAAGGTTTTTGTAGCATGGACAGATGGAAAATTGTACTTGTAAGAAAGATTAATAAAATAAAAGTTATTCTGAAAAATCATCGTGTGACTATGTTAAGTCAAGAATGGAGTCAAGAGTGGCACAGTACCAAAGTATTAACACCGTGCTTTTCTTATTCACCAGAACCAAACCAATTCTGATGTAATTTCTAGTGCTCAGAGTTTTCTTCCATATTTAAAAAAAAAATTAAACCTGACTCCAAAGCAACGTGAAACTTTGTCTCATGCATTGCGTTCCAGGATGCTCTTTCCAGTAGTTCATTATTTTTTTTAAACTGGGGATAGCTGCACATTAGTATGGAATAAAAACTGGAGGCTCACTTTGCAATTACACTTAAAAAGAATGGCTTGAAAGGGAGTGGTTGGAATGAGGGCAGGACTAGCAAACAGATTACTGCGGAACTGCGAAATACTTCTCCCTCTAGAGACATCTTTTTATGCAGAATTATTGTTATGTTTTCCCCTACTCAGAGAAATGAACCCAAGCTAGAAGCTGGTGGAAAAAAGACAAGAACAATTAAGCATGCAATGAACCAGTAGAAAGCTTATTCTACGAATGTATCCTTAGCTCAAAAAGGGTCTCTAACTTGCCTGTTGGTTTGTTTTTCTCATAATCCAGGAATAGTTTCCTTATACCTAGGAGTGGCTTACACAGGCAAAAGTCAGTTCAAGAGCCAACGCTGTCTGCTGAGCAAAGTCTCCTTAAAATAACTGTGGTCCTGCTATGCTATGGTCCATCAGGAGCAAACAATAAGCAGGTCAAGGCTACGCTGAGTCAATAGTTCATCTAAAATTGAAGGGTTGTTAGGAGCAAGGAATGAGAAAGCCTTAAGGTCTGCACAGGGAAACAGAGCAAAAAGCAAAGAAGACTGGGGCTATCGTTGTAGCAAACAGCCTTGTGTTTTGTTTATTTTTAGCTCACCATGTTTAGTGAATCCAAATGTTGTGGCTTCTAACCAACAATGTATGGTTTATAATACAGCATGAGCCAGTTACTATGGCTTGTTCAACAAATTAGAGTTAAAAGAAACCATGATTCAACATAATAATATGTGTGTAAAAAGAAAACTGTAAGCAGTATTCACAAAAGACTAATACTTTGCGTACAAGAGAGAAAGAGTCGAAGACCAAGCAAACCATCCAGGTAGTGCAATCTTAGTTCTCAGAGTCAAGTATTCTGATTTAAGGTTTATCAGTTCTCATACGAATCATGGGCATCCATCAGGAGGGAGAGAGAGAGAGAGAGAGAGAGAGAGAGAGAGAGAGAGAGAGAGAGAGAGAGAGAGAGAGAGAGAGAGAGAGAGAGAGAGAGAGAGAGTGTAGGCAAGTGATGAAACATTTGTGACAACTGACATACTTACATCAGACATTGAGACACCACTATGTAAGTTTGCCACTTGTTTGATGATGTCCCCACAAGCTGTTACTTCATAATCATTGCTATTTGCTGTGGATGCTGCTGATACCAACAGTTCAGATAGTCTAATGTAACATTTTTACAATTGTAAGTTCACTTCAAAGAACTAAATTCCCTAGTCCCTTAAACAGATCAGTTACTTTTGATAGTAAGCATAGAAGAGATGTATTTGAAATGAAACACATACTTCCAATTATCCCAAAATGAATATAAACAAGCTGCAAATCTTTGTAGCACTTCAGGTTTTTCCTCATTTGCAAAAGATGCAAAAATTTGACATAATAGGAATAATAATAATTACAAAGTTGCTAGAATGACTGCATTGCTGCCATATGAATAACATACTGTATATTGGTCCAGTTAACAAGATATTGGCAAAGTTATGACTAAACATAATTGCTGAAATCTACAATCCTGTATATATCCCATTTTGATTCTTTATGCCAGATTCACTATAATGTATATCACTGTGTGTATCACGATTTATAAAACAAGAAGTATGTTAGAACTCAGCAGCAAAGAAAACAAAATGTATGATGGAAGATGCAGAAATTAAATAGAAACACCATGGTCAAATACAGGAAGATGGTTTTTAATGAGAACACAGCAGCCAGGAATCCAAGAACTATAAAACAAATTCTACGTACCCAAGAAGGCTTTAGACTTGCTTTGCTTAAGCAATATGCCACATGTCTTCATTTTGAATAGCAAGGTGCTTTTAAAATTCAAGCGACTTTGAAAATAAGTTATAGATATAGCATTCAACATGCCCTTTTTATAAGAGGTCCCAAACCATTCCTTCAGTTCTGATTTCTTTTTTTAAATAAAATTGGTAAAATTAAGTGGTATTCCAATCTTAAGTCTAGAAAAGCAATCCTTGCAATTAAGTAAATAGGATGCCCTTCTTGTCAAATCATCTCTGTTCAAATCCTCCTTTTTTATCCCATTGCCATCAAAACCAAAGCCAAACAACATAAAATACATTTTGGCACTTCCATTTAACACATATTTCCTCTTTTATTTTTTAATCTTGATCCATTCCTGAAAAAGAAAAACAGGAAGGTAACCCAGGAACTATTTCCAATCTTTTTACCCATGAAGCTAAAATATTACTAAGCTAGTTCACAACATTATGATTATACTGGTGGGGGCAGGAGATCCTTGCTGTAAGGACCTGCCTCAGCTAATTCTCCTCAGAAAGTAGAACTCTTGAAACTGGCATGGTTTCAAACAGAGAGAGTTAGTGAGAGTTAGTGATAGCAGGAGAGCAAAGCAAGATCTAAAGATTTCCCATGCGAATTGCTACATTAATCCTTTTGTTCACAAAACCCTACCCCAGAGTCAAACTGTCCAGTTCGCGTCCAGCCAATTCACAAGTGCAAAGTTGTTATGGGAACTGGAGATGATAATGGATGGTTCTCAGGCACTTTGCCGGATCTCGCAAGGGAGTTGTCCTGTTGATAGTTGATAAAACATCGCAGGTAGTGTTCCAGTACTGAGTTCGTTTGTTCTGTCCCATTTGAGGATGATGACTAGATGACAAGCCCTGGTCTGTGTCCAAAAGGTCCAGAAATGCCCTCCAGAACTTTGAGGTGAAGTGGACTCCCCTGTTGGAGATTATGCGCTGCGAGGCTTCATGCAATGGGTAGATATGGTGAAGGAACATCTTTGCCAAAATCTTTGCCATTGGTATCTTTGGCCAAGGGATGAAATGGGCCTGTTTTGAAAACAGATTGGCCACCACCCAAATAATGGTATTTCCAGCACTCTTGGGCAGTTCTACGATAAAGTCCATAGAGACCTCTCTCAAGGGTGCTGAAAGGTTTGTGATTGGTTGCAAAAGGCCAGGTGTTTTTCCTTGCTTTCGTTTTGCTGCTGCACAGGTAGGGCAGCTGGCAACATAACTCTCCACATCTTTCTTAATGGAGGGCCACCAAAACTGCCATTTTAGGAGGTACAAAGTTTTCACAAATCCAAAGTGCCCAGCTGCTTTGGAGTCATGGCAGGTTTGCATAGTCTTTAATCTCTGGCTGGCTAGCACATACAATTCCCCCCCTACCAATGCAAGCCTGTCTCGCATGGAACAGAGATTTCTGTGGTTAAGGAACCAGTCATCTTTGTCCAATGCTTGTTTGAATTCTGAGGTGACAGTGGTGTCTAGTAAGAGTTTACCCTTGACTGCGCTCTCATAGTCACTGTTGCTGCTAGCTGTTGCATTGGAAGCATGGGTTTAACTATTTCTGTCTTTACACTGTTATATTGTGGTAGCCTCGCTGCCCCTCAGTGATTACGGCCTCGCTTTTGCTTCTCCCAGCCTCTTCAAGCCATTCCTCACTCCTCCCTTTGTGATGTCCACATTTTGCCTTTAGGTCCTGGAACGCCTCTACCATAAAATGCATTGCTCGCTTCAGGATCTGGTCGGTCAGATCCAGTTCTCCCTCAGTTTCTTCATCATCACTGAGCAGTTTCATCTCGCGCCTCCAACCTGGTTTTTGGCTGCCCCGGGTGAAGGTTACACGCTGGGCTCTTCCGTCCCAGTCTTTTCTTTTCCACATGCCTCTTCCCTCCATCCAGATGGGCTCTCCTCGGGTTGAGCCTAATTAGCAAGTTCTTCCCTGCACTCGGAGTCATCCTGCTCACTGCCATGGAGCAACATAGAGTGCATGGTCCCCACAGTAGGGCGGATGCCTCTCCAGGTTGATCACTACTTAGCAGATCTTGCTTAATGTAAGGACCTGCCTCAGCTAATTTTCTCAAGAAAATAGAACTCTTGAAGCTGGCATTGTTTCAAATAGGAACTTTTATTGAGAGTTAGTAATAGCAAGAGAGCAAAACAAGATCTAAAGATTTCCTGCGCGAATTGCTACATTAATCCTTTCACTCACAAAACTCCACCCCAGAGTCCAACTGTCCAGTTCACATCTAGCCAATCCACAGGTGCGAAGTTGTTATGGGAACCGGAGCGGATAAGGGACAGTTCTCAGGTGCTTCGCTGGATCTTACAGCGGAGATAAGGCAGATGGCCCCTGGCACAATCCTTTTCCCTTTTCACACCCAAAGAGATATATCAAAGTTTAGAAAGAACAAAGTAGAGAAAATACATCTACAAACCCCCCTCCCAGCAGAGCAGAGCCTCCCCCCTCCCAGCAGAGCAAAACCTCCCTCCTCCCACTAGAATGACAGAGCCCTGAAAAGGAGTTTTGAAGGGGATTCTGATACTTGCATTGAAGGGTAAAGTGTGAGCGCTCATTACTACCATCTCTTGCTCTAATGGGGGTCAGCAGAAGGTATAAACCTGAAATTTACTTTTACTTTAACACATTCTTGGCAAACCTGAATTAAGAATAGCGCTTTAAAATACATTCCAGTCAATCGCTTTACAAGCTAGCTAAAAACACTGTTATTTCTATGAACTCTTTAGAAAAGTTGAGCTTTTTGATTTAAATCCAAAATGCTACTTTACGTTGTCAAGAGAGGAATCTATTATGATTATAATAAATTCCCATTTATTCCTTTTCCCAGCCATAAAGGGAGAGAGGGATGGTGCATGCTCATAGTATAGCTCATGTGCAAGCATCTCCCTGCTTCTCCACGTGTATTTCAATCATGGCTTAGTGTACTGTCTGACCTAGGCCAGTGTCTTTCAGCTTATCCAATTGCAGAAGGAATTGCTAAGAAGAAAATAGGGAAGTGAACTTGATGTTGGAAGAAAGGGGAGATGAAAATGTGGTAAATTGAAGATCAACGTGCTGGAATGATTTATTATAGAGCAACAGAAACCTTATGATGATAACAGAGACTGGCATGGCCCTCTTGGAAAATATTAAGAATTTGAAAGCAGGAAGAAATGCACTTGATGGGTTGGGTCTGTAAATATATTTGGTCTTAAAAATATGCTTAACAATCAAAATGATGGAAAGATTAGATACAGACACAATCATTGCTATTAGAAGCCTTTGGAAAAAAGGGATGAGAAAACAGAAAACCAAGATATGCAGGATTAACAGGTGAATATAGCATGTTATTGATGTAATATAATATAAATGTGAATTTAGCACATGTGAATGATTGACAAGAGTTACTTGCTGAGATGGGCAGCTATAGAAATCAAATAAACAAATAAAAATGCGTTTGTACAAACTGCCCATGTCAACTATCAGTCTTAAGTCATAATTATATATGTACAAGTGCTGGACTAATTTATTTTTGAAGAATATTTCAAATGGGGGCAAAATAACTTCTCAATATAAATTCTAATAAATGTATCTTCCATCCATGTAATATAAACACTTAATAGACTTAACTGAGTTTTCACCTACAGTACATATGTTTGCTGTACAGGTGAATGTATTGTTGTTACATTCACTGAGTAATGTCTTAAACTGAATTATTCAAAAAGAATCGCACCCCAAGAACAGAGAAAACAAGTTGGTTAGTCTGAAAATCTACGTCTGACAACAATTGTTAGTTTAAAAGTTCTCTCCATCTCTCCTCCTCCCCTCTCTCTGTCTCTCATTCTAAAGTCAGCCTGATCCATGATCCCAGGATCACAGACAGCCTCTCCAGATACAGAATGCCAGACTGGGAGATTTGGGGAAGATAGGGCATGTTACGATGGGAATGACAGTGGAGACAAGAGCCGGAATCTTCCCACTTTTCCACAGAGAAAATGCTATTATGACATTTTATTAGGTAAAATGTCAAAATTTATTAGGTACGCATTCAGATGGAACAGATTATTATGATAATCTAGTTTTATTATTATATAGTTTCATACATATAGCACACATTTTATAGAAACAAGAGGCAATTTAGCAAAGCCCAGAATTGCTGAACTGATAATTTGAAGGATGTTTCAGTTACAATAGCTGGATTTGCAGCTAGTACACACTGAGTTCATTTAGCAAAATAGCACGATCCTATTGAAAGTATACTTTTAACTCACTGCACTTGAACTGATTCCTCTTCATGATCAGAACGTATGTACAGTAATAACTTCCTAGTCCAAATATAAGAAATGTATAAACTCATGATTCCTTTTCCATTGGTTTTTATTACCTACTTTTTATTTAAAGGCCAGTTTAAGCATTCAGAAGAAAATATTGTAAACCAGGGGTGTCAAACTGCTGGCCCGTGGGCTGGATGCATCATAGCGAAACTGCGCCCACCCCATTGCCGGCGATGGCAAAAAAGTTGTGATACGTCATGACACGTCATGTGACGTTGCAAGTTTGATACCCCTGTTGTAAATGCACAAGTAATTGAATGTTGTGTCACTGTGTTTGAAGGTGAAGATAAGTAAATTCTACTCAAAGAAGCCTTGAACTCTGAGACCAGGGGCCCTGATTCCATCTGATGAATGTCCATATTGACTCCAAGGACAATATGACAGACTGGTTTTAAAGAGTTTGGCAATGCACTTGATGCACGTCTGTTTCTTACAGTGAGAATACGTGGAGTGTATTGATTATCGTTCTGAAAATTCCATCTATACTGTCCTAGTGCAATCGAAGAAAAATGCTAGGGATTAATGTAGCATGAGACATTACAAAAAGCAGGTGTGCCAAGATGAGGTCATTGTTTTCACAAGGAACTTGGCACCCTAGCAGGAAAAGGCTAATATTCCATCTTGCCCATCCCCCAATGCCCAAAGCACAGTGGCTTATACCAGTGTACCCTAAGCCGAGTTCTCCCAGATGTGTTGTGATGGCCATCTTCCAGAATGCCAAGCCACATGGGGCTACTTTTATTCTTGCCAAGGCAGTGATTTGTGACAGTGAGGTTCCTAGATGAGTAGCTCTTTTCTTCTATCCAAACACTTGTAGCTACTTCCATCTCTTTCTGGTTTATAGAACTCTAAAGAGTCAGTCTGGCAGGTCACAATAAATAGAGATTTAAAGCAATGGCATGTTTTTATTCATTTTCATATTATCAGCAATAGTGCTTAAAACATTTTACTCTAGTTTCAAGGTGACTACAAACACATGCACATACCAATCTCAATTCATTAGTCAATATTTTGGAAGTGCATAGGGGGAGAGGCAGGAAAGCATACAAATTAAAGAATAAGGGAAGAGTTTTTTAATTTCCTGTTCTAAAATGTGTTAGCCATTTAAATATCCACTAGAGGGTACTCTTTCTTCACAAAGGAGTGGCACCCTCAAAGAACAAATAATTGTAATAATAGTTAGAAAAAACTAAGCAGAAAAAAGGACACACCTTGTTCTCATTTGCAAAATAGGCATCTCTACTCCTCTGAGATAAGTCAGAAAAAGAGGTAGGTTTCCTTGGTGAGTATGAACAAGGTCCAAATTGGTTAACTCAGTCTGACCATTGACTAGGAACTACTACATGGGATCATTTCCTGGAGGCTCATCTATAGATGACATCTTGCAATTTGTAGGCTATAGCTACTACATTTGGATTACATATAAAGAACCGGGTATAGGAGAACAGAGATTCTGAAACTGATTATCCAGAGTTATATAGGGCTCTATCAGATACGAACCACAAAAATCTAGATGAGTTGTCATCTAAGCTTTGGCAACCTAGATCTAGTTATCCTAGATATCCTTTGATATCTGGGATAACTGTCCTAGGCCCAGTACTCTTCAACATCTTCATAGACGACCTGGATGAGGGAATAGAGGGGGAACCTATCGGATTTGCAGATGACACTAGGCTGGTGGGAATGGCCAACCCCCTAAGTGATGGGCTCGGGATCCAGAGGGATCTTGACAGACTTGAACACTGGGACCTGTCTGGCAAGGTGAAATTCAGTGTGGAGAAAGATGTAGTCTTACACTTAGGCAAGAAAAATTAAAAGTGCACATATAGATTGGGTGAAATCAGGCTTAATGGCAGCAGCTGTGAGAGGGATCGTGGAATCTGAGTAGACAATTGATTAGATATGAGCCAGCAGTGTGCAGCGGCAGTCAGTGGAGCCAATGCAGTCCTGAGTTGCATTGATGGAGGGATTCAGTCAAGATCACGTGAGGTACTAGTACTGCTCTATAAAGCCTTAGTAAGACCACACCTAGAATACTGCAACCAATTTTGGTCCCCACACTATAAAAAGATGTTGAGACTCTAGAAAAAGTGCAGAGAGTTGCAACAAAGATGATTGGGGGAATGGAGGCTGGAGCATATGAAGAACTGTTACAGCAACTGGGCATGGCTAGTCTACTTAAGAGAAGGACCAGGGGAGACATGATAGCAGTGTTCCAATATTTGAGGGGCTGTCACAGAGAGCAGGGAGTCAACCTATTTTCCAAAGCACCTGAAGGCCAGATAAGGAGTAATGGATGGAAACTGATCAAGGAGAGATTCAGCCTAGAAATAAAGATAAATTTTCTGACAGTGAGAACAATCAACCAATGAAACAGATTGCCTTCAGATGTTGTTGGTGCTTTCAAGAAGAGACTGGACTGCCATCTGTCAGAAATGGTGTAGGGACTCCTGCTTGGACAGGGGGTTGGACTAGATGACCTACAAGGTCCCTTCCAACTCTGTTATTCTATTCTATTCTATTCTATTCTATTCTATTCTATTCTATCCTATCCTATCCTATCCTATCCTATCCTATCCTATCCTATCCTATCCTATCCTATCCGATAACCTTTTTCAAGGATCCTACTAACCCGTATTTTAAAAACAATATAAATGAGATGTGTGTGAATGGATGAAGGTGCAACATTCAATTATACGTCTAATCATGAAGATGCAGAATATGTACTGGGAGGTACATTATGCATGAACCCAAATTCCTTCATGTATTGTGCTGGAAGCTACTGATGTCAAGAACATGGTTATTTCCTGGCTCAGAAATCAGAATGGTGATGGACTCACTCTTTTTGTCTTAATATGATGCAACGTTTATGATGATGATTTTATGGACTCATATTTAATGGGCTTCAGAGGAAATGGATCAAAGTTGCTTTTGGGCTTCATCCTTCAGGAGATAGACAACTATATTATTTCCAAAGTCTGTCCAGACAACTCTCATAATTTATATCACTTAGGACAATTTGCCTCATTTGCATAATTGACATTTTAACAAATAACGTAAAGGGGTGCAAGTTACATAGAAATGTCAATTATGTGATTATGCAAATGACATCAATTATGTAAATTTAGATTTAACAGACGTTTGGAATTAACCAACATGTTTTCCTCCAAATGGTCTGTTAAATCAAGATTCCACTATAATTTAATTCCTTTTCTCCTCCTGCTTTACTTCAGTTTCCTATGGCTCTTGTGACAATGACAGAGAAGGAAGAGAGGGAAATTTCTTACCTACTTATATTTGATTTTTGGGCTGATGCTCTGGAAGAATTTGGATATTGTTGCAGATCTCATTACATTGCTGGGACAGGTCAATATTACATCAAGATAATAATCTTTTTTTCCAGATTTAGGGAAATGCTCAATTTTTCAATGCAGTTGGGAAGGTCTTTTATTTAAAATTGGCATTTACAACCTCAGAATTCTGAACTGATACCAATTCATACCTTTTTTCGTTGTCCCATTCTTTCCTCTTCTAAAAAAACCCCAAAAGTTAGCTGGAACTTCTTAATGCTATGAAAGTCTACTAATTAGTTGGTATCAAAACCCATCTATTCAAAGATTTATCTTTTACTCTCAATATTGAATGTTTAATCTTGCAAGATCATTACAGAAGTCAATTATGAAGGGTGAAATTCCAGGCAAAGAAGCTAGATGAATTCCTACTTACTGACACATTTGAAATTTATCATTGATAATTCATCAGGAGAAAATTCAGTCCTGACCCAGTGAACTAGAATTCCTGATAGGAAGACATGGGCAAGTCTCCAGAATGGATGGAGTCAGATACTAAATGCATTAGCATTCTGCCTGCCAGTTGGCTCTTAGCACTGTGTTTTAAGCCAGGAGAATGAGCTAGCAGGAGATAATGTCCACCTGTCCCAAGACAGATCAGAAGGAGTGAACAGAGGTCAGAAAGGGCTGCTGGGACAGAATAGTGGAGCACATACACATTAAAGTAATGGAGCAGAAGTACAAACCACTTTGTGCACCAATATGTCTTCCAGAAAAGGTGACAATTAATTAGGCATCACATCATTTTATAGATAAATATTCCATACTTTGTGAATTTGGTGGACTTCTTCACCTGAAATGTTTTGCCACTATGATATGAAGAGAAAATAGGATAAGGCAATGGATCCTTCTCCAGTAATAATAGAAATGGCGCTGTTTCCCTCTCTCTAAGGCCAGATAATGGAATAGTTAAAAATTACAGTACTCTATTAACAGAATTAAAAACATATTAATGTAAATAAATATATACAGAATGCAGAATAATCAAGTTGGAAGAGATCTTGGAGGTCTTCTAGTCCAACCCCTTGCTCAAGCAGGAGACCCTAGATCATTTCAGACAAAGGGCTGTCCAATCTCTTCTTAAAAACCTCCAGTGATGGAGCCCTAAGAAATGAAGATGGGCACCATGCCCGAGAATCAGACACAATTGGACAAGGGAAACCTTTACCTTTATATAATTATAATTAATGTGCCTGGACCTGGGGCCCCTAGTGTGTGAAGTGTCCTGTCTTCTGGTTGTGCTTACAACCATTGGTTCTGACATCCTCCTCAGCTGCTAGGATGGGCAGTCATACAAATAAAATAAATGAACAACATAAATGAAATAATGCGCCTTCCATATTGATCTTTATTCCATGTAGATTCACACCATTTAGTGGCATTTTGCTAGTAAACAATGGCACAGCTGCTATTCTAGACTTTGACACAAATGAATAAGAGAGTCTTGGGCTTTTTATTAGCTGATATTATATCTACTTGAAAAGAAGATTTCACACATACCCCGAATAATTCACATCTAAAATGTGAGACGAAAGATATGGAATTAAAGTAATACATTAGTTAAGCATCTATGGTCAAAGTGCAGTAAATCAAGATCCAATGCATGATTCATTGTTCTGTTGTCATTTCACCTTCCTTACATGCAGTTTGGGCTTCTTGTTGATATTATCAATATCTGAGAATGCATTTCTGCTTTCAACCTATATTAGCTGTTGAGTTCAATTAGTTTACTATTATTTATTAATTCAACTATTATGTCTCAGCACCAATGAATTGTGGGATTGTAAACCAGTGAGAGAATTTTTGATTTTTCTTAGAATAACAGGTTTTATCTCTTGTATTGTAACCTGGTCCTCCACCCATCACTCCCTAGGTAAATTCATTTAATAATTGCCATTATTCACATATATGCCAAGCATTTATTGCAGTTATAAAATTCTGGAAATTGATCTTCAAACCTAAATGTATCAGCCTTTGGAAACAATTTTCATGAGGTCCAAATTTGGACAATGTTTTTTTTTTAACCACAAAAATATTGAATGAGTATACTCAGAAAGAAAGAAAATAAACTTTTTTTTTATTTATTACTTGGATTTTGGAATTCTCAATGGCAAATTTCAGGAATGTTCAAAACTAGGACACTCTTTCCTTGGCAGATTCTCCCTCCCTCATTTCTAGTTCCTACAACTTGAAAAGAAAAAAAAGGATAAAAAGAGAAAGAGAGACTTGAGATGCAATTTTACTATCCCCCCCTTTTTTTTAGTCAAATGAAATGAATTTGCACCCAAAGTAAACATACCTCTGAGTTCTAATTGCAATCTATGCTGAGGCTTCTATTTTCAACCTGCTATATGGATTACTTCTCTTTTTATTTTCTTTTTTTTCCCAGGGAGATATTTAAACAGGTAGCAGTTTTTCAAGTAAATGATTGCAAGTTATTGAAAATAATGTGCTATTTAGTTTCTGAGGAGAGGATCCTGGCAGGCAGCTCAAGAAGCAGCACGGGAGCAGATGGGAGTGATTAGTCCATGATTTTCAAAAGGGCTTTTCCCCCCTGCCTCTTTTGTGCTTAAAATGGGCTGGGAAAAATATCCACCACCACCCTGCTCCCAGAGGAAGGCAACTCTAAGAGAATCATCTGACTTTCCCAGTGGTCTTACAGATGGAACAGGAATATCTCATGGGAAAAGACAATTGGCCCAAGAACCTACAGGACTGTTTTCCAATAAGAAACATAGGGAGTTTCCCTGTTGTGTAAGAAAAGTGGTGTGAATATTCTTGTTCTGCTGGGAAAGCTAATGACTAAGAATGCCCTATGTATATTTAGCCACTGTCTATGGCTTTAAAAGCAGGCATTTTTATTTAAAATATTCATATTTAGGTATTCAACAGTGAAAAAAGAATTATGTCCATTGTCTCTGCTCTCAATAACTTGGCATTGAGGATGCAACAGCATATTATTATTATTTTTTTTAAATATATTTTATTAGATTTTATAGGGGTGCAGGGATAACATTAAGGTGCTTAGGAACCACCATGGAGGTGGGTATATTAAACATCCAAAAGAAAGAAAAACAATCACAGATATATAAGTCAACTCAAGTCTTTTAAGCTTCCCTCTCTAATTCCCTCATTTAATTTTACATATTCAAATTAATAAATTCTATATAAGTTTCAAACGGTCCTATCAAATATCAGTTACATTTCAATTCTAAAAAATCCAAATCCTGTTTTTAAGCTTTACTAACTTACAATTACTATATTTCAATTAGCCTTAAATAGACATGTTATTAACACTTCGGGTGCCCTTTTTTTTTTTTTTTACATAATTATATCTGGTATATTGTTCTTACAACAACATTCTCATATCTTCTTCATTGATACCATTTTTTTCTCTTATCACCCATCCCTCTTATTCTCCTTTTATTTCCAAATAATTCTCTTAAAATAAAGATATCAGGCCAACAAATAAATTTCTATCTAATTTAAATATATATTCTATCAATGCCTCTATATCTATAAAAATCTTTTTAAACCAGTAGATAAAGTTTACTTCTCCAATATATATCATATCTAAAACAGAGTAATATTACAAAGGGTATCCTCTTAAAAATTTCACGTATTCCATTAGTTGTTAAGTCAGTCCAGAAATCAAAGCCTTTTTAATCCCATTAAATAAAACTTTAAAATACATTTTTAAATCTAACTCTAGGCTTCTTTCTATGCCATAGTGGTTTCCATAGTGAGGTTCCTACATAATCAAACCACACTATTAAAAGGTCCATATTCTTTAACGCTTCAAATTGGTCAAAGTTCTCTTTCCTTTCTTCTAATAGCCTTTGGATGGTAAAAGCTGTTTTATTCCATGTTATATTTGCCAATTGTTTATCCACCTTTTCTCGATTTTCAATAAGTTGTGTCTGAGTGTCAGTCTCTGTTGATGTTGGTATTGATGCTTCAGACATCTCTGTTGAAGTTGTTGTATAGTCATCAGACTTCTCGATAGGTTGTGTTGGAAGTTGAATAAAATTAGTTTGTTTTGTGGTTTCCACAGTTTCTCTCAGTGTAGAGAAAAGGGATTGAAAGTAAGAGCTCACATCCTTTGCAGCTTCTAAAATTGTTTCCAATATAAGTTCATAGTCCAGTTGTGTATTAAGTTCCATATCGATAATAATAAGGCTTTTTAATCTTTAATCTTTAAGAAAGGCTCTGCTTCATAAGAATCAAGCAAGCATTCACCTTCAATTTTCAATAGGCCAGCTGCATCGTTATCTTGTAGTTATGACTCTTTCAGGGTCATAGCCATTCCCAGTCATAAAAAAAAATATAGTTTCAGTACCACTTTTCGACACAAGATGTCCTCAGCAAACCAAAAAATCCTTTTTTTCTTTCCAAATAATAGATTTTTTATTTTTCGTATTAAAAAAGATGAAGAAAGGGTTCAAAATAATGAATACGTAGTTGTAGCAATAATAGTCAAAAATAAAATGTTTTCAGGTCCCCTCAGTATTCCAAAATTTAAATAGTATCAAAATTAACTGGTTTTTATTTATATATTTTTTTTTCCAACGCTGTTTTTCCCCATTGCTCACACGCTGCTTCCTCACGACAGGGAAATAATTCAAAGAAAGCTTTTAACAGGAAAGTAGTTAGGGGAAAAAAAAAGGGGGTAGGAAAGGTCTCACCCGGATTCTCCACGGGGGTTCTTTCGCTTAGATGTTCTTCTGGCTTTCAGCTGGTGCGACGAAGTGACCGTCCATTTTGTAGGACGATCTTTTCCTCCGGCGGCCCTAAGGAGAAAGCTCGAACTGGGGAGAGCCGCCGCTCTTCCCCAGTCGAGCAGGAGCCTCCTCTAACGGTGGTCGCCTCTACGGGGCGACTTTCGACCCGATTAAGGGTCTACCGACGGAGGGAAACCAGCCGGTGGGAGAGAGAGATCTCTCCGTGCGACTGCTGGTGTCGCGATCCGGAACCGGAAGCCGCAACAGCATATTAGATAAGCTCTACAGGAACACAAGATTTGCTTTTTGCCAGCTCCCAGATCAAGTGGAAAAGCTGGTGTGTATATATTACTCCATCTATATGGTTATATTTAGACTATGCAGGGAACATGTAGAGGTCAAAGAAGTGGAAACAAACACAACTGGTCCTCTTCTTCATCCAGCCTGCACATTTCTGAATGTATGAACATAGTTCACACTGTCATTCTAATTCCTAATGCTGACAAACATAAGAAGCCTCACTCTGGTCTTGCATCAAATGCAGAGAGATCTTCTGGCTTTGATGATAATGATAATGATAATGATAATAATAACAACAACAACAACAACAACCCTAATGGAGTGAAAACACACTCAACTACATGGAACATGAGTGGTTCTAGGCAGCAACCTGTTTCTTTCTCTACTGCTTGACACTGCTCAGTCCCAGCAGGTTTTAAAATGTCTCTCAGTGGATGGGGTGGGTGTTAACACAATGGAATGGAAAAAAGAGGCGCAGAAGGCTGCAACCTCTCATAAAACATTTGCTTCAGTTGATACCTTTTCCCAGTTACATAAATACACTGCTTTCTGGCCAGCAAACTCTTGCATTTTTATTGACTACTGTCCACAAGTTTGCTCAGGGCAATTCTTTCTCTGTATCACAACAGAAGCTACAGATCTATATATAAAAATTTCCTCTTGTTAGTATCATACAACTTGGTGGACCGAGCCCATAACTGAGCATTTTAGTTAGTGAGCAGCATCTATTATCAAGAAAGATGAGAGATTTTCTTTTAGGCTCACAATGACCATCACAGAAGCAATACAAATGAGCTGAGTTACCTGATACAACAGCCAAAACCAAGCAGGTGCTTGCTCTGATAACATTTTTTTAAATGGTCATCATTGCAAGTACTGTATTTTTTTCTTTTCCAGCATCATACAATCATAGAATGTTTGAGTTGGAAGGAAACTTGGAAATAATTGAATCCAAGTTCCTGTTTGATGTAGAATATGCCGTGCAAAATACAATTATAGCATTCCCCACAGATGGGCATCCAGCCCCCAGCCAAGAAGTCACTCCTTTTTGAAGCAGTCTGTTCCATTGTCAAACAGTTCTTATTTTTAGGATGTCTCTTCTATTGCTTAGCCAAAGTCTGATTTTTTTACAATTTCAACCCATTCCACATTTTTTATGCCTTGCAAGTAGAGTTAGGTAAAAATGCTGCCTTTATAGAAGATGGACAGCATTCAAGCTATCTTTGCAGAGTTGATTTCGAGAAATTTTCAAATTCTTCATCTGCAGCCCTGGTGGTGCAGTGGATAGAATGCAGTACTGCAGGCTACTTCTGCTGACTCCTAGCTGCCAAGTTTGGCAGTTCGAGTCTGACCAGCTCAAGATTAACTCAGCCTTCCATCCTTCCGAGGTCGGTAAAATGAGGACCCGGATTGTTGGGGGCAATATGCTGACTTTGTAAACTGCTTAGAGAGGGCTGTGAAGCATTGTGAAGTGGTATATAAGTCTAAGTGCTATTGCTATTGCTATTTAGAAAAAGCAACAACCAGGTAGGAAAGGAAAGCTATTCAGGGACAACACGTACAAGCAATGAGGAGAAAGGGGTTTCCCATGCTGATTCTAAATATAAGGAAAGAGGAAACAATCCTTGGAAAGCAAATGATCCCATATTACCTAGTTGTTGACCCAGCTTCCAAACTTTCAGGAACCAGGAGGCTAAAACTGTCAGGATCTTATCATCTTGTCAAATTCTTCTAAACAAATAAAACAAATACTCCAGAGCCTTCTAATGTGAATGCTGTGCAGGTTTTACTTTAAGCCAGGGATTCCCAACTGCCCAGTCGCGGCCCAATACCAGGCCTTCAGCTGTTCAGACGGAAGTGATAGGTGAGCATGTGTGCACATCCCCACTGGACAAGCTTGCGCAAATGGAGTTGTGTGTGTGTGTGTGCCCGCACACTTGCTTCTACACACGCAGAACCATCCCCTCTCCCCCCCCCCCCCCTGCCAGACCACAAAGCCGGAAAGGTTGGAGAATTCTGCTTTAAGTGTCCCTGACCAGACCCCAGACCACCTGGTTTAAGATGGTAAGTCTGTTCTGACAGCATTGTCCTTTTGATTTGTTTACTCAAGGGAAGGGGAAATAAAATCCAACAACTGGAATTTTGAATGCAAACAAAACTCAGGCTGTAGAACATGCACCAGGTTGTCATCCATTTATGGAGGGAAGCAGTTCCCTCTGTAAAATAAAAGGCAATTAGCAAGATGGAACTGCTATAATCACTTTATACAAGGGCTTGTGGGCTAGCATGCTTCACACCCCATCCAAATTAATGTGCCCATATTTTATAGGACAGCACATCCATTCGCAGGTGTCAAATGTGTGAACAACCTCACTGGAAGCTTCCCCCATCCAAGAGCACCTTACTGAAAAGTGTATTTTAGCTGAACATTATTTGCTGATTTAGTTCAGTCCTCTGATCAAACTTTAAATTCTTATGACTCAATAAGGTGGAAGTAGAAACAAGAATCAACTAAAGCTAAAGAAACAGATTTCAGTAAAATACATGCTAAGAATCCCAAATTATTTAATAAGGATAGGAGTCATCCTTGTGATGCATGATCTATTTATTTTATATTTATTTAAATCAAGTTGTTATACTACACATTACTGTTCATGGTTGTTACATTCCAATCCCCCCTTTTAAAATAGAGATGGTTTTTATAAGCATTTAGAAAGACATATTTGCATATGTGGCAATCAGTCAAGACAATCATTTTCTAAAGGAGGAACAAGCAATGAACTACTTTGATATTTTTTAGAGAAATTTAAAATGGAGCCTCAAGACTATTCCCTGTATTAAAGTAGAGAATGCAAGCAAGGCATTAATTTTAAACGTTTCTGCAGCATTGTTATACTGGATGGTAAAGAAAAATAACTCTCAGTCTGTAAACAATTTTTAAAAGAAAACAGTACATTGATCCAGGCGTTGCCTGGCTTGTATGGCATGTTACATTCTGGTCTCTTTAATTATGATTTTCTTGATAAAGTATAATTGCCTGAGTTCACACAACACACTAAACTAAGTAATCACAATGACTAGATTCATAAACCAAAGCTATTTAAAACACATTATGACTTAATATGTTGTGTGAACTAGGTCAGGTCAGGCGTAAGTAAGCAGGTTTACTAAAATGAGTGGAACAAGCTAGTCATTATTAACTTAAATTTAAAAATCTTGAATTTTTAAAGTGTGCTCTAAGCAGGACTAAATCGGGATCCAGTCCAAATGCTTTGAGGGCTATTTTTTTAGTAGAAAGATGGAATACAACTCATGCAAAAACAATCCCTATATAAATATTAAAAGTCTATGTGACAGCATTGGCACATTGTGTAGAAAACCGTGGTCGTGTGTACAAAAAGGGTTTAGTGCCCAGAAAACTCTAGGGGTAATGACATTTTGGGCTTAAACGTACTCAATAGTAAGGAGATTGAATGTACATATTCTCTGTAAATATCTGCTATTTTTCTGTGTTTTATGATCATAATAAATAACTTACTTGTATCATTTATCAATGATGTTGCCAGCATAGGCAATTAAGAACTCATAACACTCATAAAACACTCATTTGCTATGTTATGAAATAACATAGCAAATCCCCCAATCTGGTTTGGAACTGAGCTGGACCATGGTGGGGGACAACATTTGAAGTTGTATTATCTCTGTTGCAATATTTTCAACGTCTGTGTAATAATCTATTTAGGATTCAAAAGTTGATTCTCCAGGAAAGCATTTGGTTTGAGAAGAGAGAACTCAAGAGAGTAATTCAGTGGGAAACACTCTTAGGCAAGTCCCATTGAAACAATTCAAGAACAATCAATTTTCTTGGACAGTCTCCATTCACAGCATCAACCTGTGCCAAAGATTATTTTGCTGATTGTGCTAGGACAATCAGAACTGGGATGCCAGAAACTTGATGGGAACAAAGAGATACAAAGAACTCTAACCCCGTACTACCATCTAATGTTCTCCAATTTTTTTGCAGTCCAGATAGGAAAGGCCAAGAGTTCTCAAACTTTGTCTGCTGTGACATTCTAACCATAAGAAATGAACTGGCATACCCCAGTGAATAAAAGATCGTATAATAAAAGATAATATCAGATTATATTCTAGCAGGACTCCTGCTGTTAGATGGGATCCCTCTGTCAGCTTGTCCAGACAGAGCAGGAGCAAAGTCTGCCAATAATCCAGCTTTGCATATAAAATCCATGCAAAGCTGAATCACTGTTAGAACACGTAGCTAGGGTGGGACTGTCCTTTAATAGCCTTTGTGCTCGGAGCACAACACCTTCTGCTGCTTCTCCAAAGTGCCCAATGTGATTCTCCGAGAATCAAGGTTCTTGTGATTAGTGTCATTCCCCCCCCTTTCCAAGTGGAGGTGACACACTGGATCCTGGTATTAATTACATGCCTGTTTCAGACAGGCCAAGCCCAGGGCTTCTTCTACTTTTTTTTTTTTTTGCAAACTTTGTTCACTTGGTTTGGTATCCCCTGCTAGATACTGAGGCAAAGCAATTGGGGAAGCTTCCATTGCAGGCCCCTCCTATAGCTCCCAATCTTGATAAGACTGGAGTAATGAAGTGTAGGGTGAATTAGCAACTCATCATTTGGGAAAATGGGTGATAGCCCTAATCACCCTTAAAAACAAAATTGTGGAAGCTCATTATGGGAGCACATCAAACTAGGGTATCTAAGAGTAGTAACTGGAGAATGCATCAAAATACTGTGAAGAAAGCAAAAGCTGGAACATTTCTAATTATTTTTTCAAAAATTAAAAGTCTTAAACAAATTAAAGAAAAATACTCTTTTTCTAAAGAGGTTGTAATTATTTCGTGGATTAAGTAAACCTGACTTTGCTTTTAAAAATAATTAGGTGCATTGATGCAGAATAAGTTCAGTGCTGGTCAGTATCCAGTGGTTTCCAAAAATGCAGCCTCAGTGTCAACTTTATTTAGAATAAGTCTTCTAAAACACATCCCTGCACATGTGTAGTTTGAACTGGGCCTCTGAGAAAAAGAAAAGAAAAAAAGAGTTCAACAACAAACCTGCTCTTGATCCCATATGTATCTGCACAAAGAGTCTCCTTAGTATATACTCTGCTGCTGTTTAAATGATCAGACCAAAAGAAGTTCTATTGAGTACCTCTTTGAGGAGCGGTGGGTAGGATGCATGTTGTATGCTACTTTCTTTTCAACTGAGGATCAACTTTTATTTAACCTCTAGTCTGCATTCTGAAATGGAAAGAGGACTGGGAAAGGTTGATTTCAGGATATCTTAAGTTGCTTTAGAAGACCTGATGCTGACCAGAATATGGGACAGTTCATGGCTGGTAATAGTTCTTTACTCCTTGTGTTTATGATGACAACCATATGTTGAATGAAGCAGGCAGGCAGCTAAAAAAGGAGCAGTAACTCCTGCTGTGAACCAGATAAAAAACAACCTTAGCAAACCATCTGGTCCTTATAAACATAAAATAAGATTAAAAGTACACAAGAGTTTTGCTCTTCCTCCAGGTGAAAGTGTGTTTGCATCTTAGTAGGAAGGGAAATGCAGTAGTTCCCATCTTCAAAAAAGGAAAAAAAAATGGATCCAGGAAACTACATATCTATCAGCCTGACCTCAATACCTGGGAAGATTCTGGAAAAGATAATCAAGCAATGAATCAGCGAACACCTAGAGGCAAACAAAGTCATAACCAAAAGCCAACATGGGTTTATTAAAAACAGATCATGCCAGACAAATCTTATTACATTCTTTGACCAGGTGACAAAATTAGTGGATCAGAGAAATGCTGTGGATATAATTTACTTGGACTTCAGTAAGGCATTTGATAAAGTAGACCACAACCTACTACTTGATAAGATAGAAAAATGTGAGTTAGACAGCATCACCACCAGATAGATTCGTAGCTGGCTGTTTGGCTGTACTCAGCATGTGGTCCTCAATGGAACTGCATCTACTTGGAGGGAAGTGTATAGTGGGGTGACCCAGGGCTCTGTTCTGGCCCAGTGCTCTTCAACATCCTCATCAATAATTTGGATGAGGGGATAGATGGGGAACTCATCAAATTTGCAGATGACACCAAGCTGGCAGGAATAGCCAACACTCCAGAAGATAGGCTTAAGATACAGAAGGATCTCGACAGACTTGAACACTGTGTGCTATCTAACAAAATGAAATTCAATGGTGAAAAAGTAAGGTTCTACATTTAGGCAAAAAAACCCCTAAATGCATAGGTATAGTATAGGTGGTACCTTGCCCAATAGTAGTAACTGTGAGAGGGATCTTGGAGTCCTAATGGACAATCATTTAAATATGAGCCAGCAGTGTGCTGCAGCTGTCAAAAAAGCCAACACAGTGCTATAGAGGGATAGAATCAAGATCACGTGAAGTGTTAATACCACTTTATAATGCCTTGGTAAGGCCACACTTGGAATACTGCACCCAGTTTTGGTCACCACGATGTAAAAAAGATGTTGAGACTCTAGAAAGAATATGGAGAAGAGCAACAAAGATGATTAGGGGACTGGAGGCTAAAACATATAAAGAATGGTTGCTGGAATTGGGTACGTCTAGTTTAATGAAGAGAAGGACTAGGGGTGACATTCAAAGGTAAATTTTAAAGAAAATACTCCCTCCTGTTTGTGTAAATGCAGCAACTTCACAAAGAAACAAAATGTAAGGACCCACTTCAATCCACATCGTAACAAAGCAGAACTCTTGGAAACGGTCTCTTCCAACAGGAACTTTTATTACAAGAAATTGATAGCAGGCATGATAGACAGGATCTGGGGGGATTCCCTTATACATCGATGTTTTAAAGTGGTCCCTAAGCAAACTCCTCCCCACATTCCTTCCGGCCAATTCAGGCCGGCAATTCTCTAGGTGTTAAACCCAGGAGAGATAACATCACTCCGGCTCCACGATCATTCACTAGCTCTTCAGAGTTTATTTTGACGATGGAGAAATAAGCCAGATTCCGGAGGTCTGTGTTTTTTCACCCCCACCCCTTTTCTAGTTTCCCGATAAGGAAGAGAAGTTCAGAGGGACATAAGATAAGAGTCAAATGGTTCCATTGTAATGGTTAGTAGAGGTGAATAAACAAAAGGTTACTTTGTAGTGAATGGAGGAAGTGAAAGTAATAAAACCCCTCTGCGTATCCCCCCTCCCCCTTGGAAGTATGGCAGGATCCAGGAAAGAATAACAATTGGTTTTAGATTAGAGGAGATAGATAGAAAAGAAATATAACTGGATTCTGACACAAGGCAAGAAAAACCAAGTGCACAGGTACAGTATAGGTGGTACCTTGCTCAATAGTAGTAACTGTGAGAGGGATCTCATAGTCCTTGTGGACAATCACTTAAATATGAGCCAGCAGTGTGCTGCAGCTGCCAAAAAGCCAACACAGTGCTAGGCTGCATTAACAGAGGGATAGAATCAAGATCACTTGAAGTGTTAATACCACTTTACAATGCCTTGGTAAGGCCACTTACCAAGGAATACTGCATCCAGTTTTGGTCACCATAATGTAAAAAAGATGTTGAGACTCTAGAAAGAATACAGAGAAGAGCAACAAAGATGATTAGGGGACTGGAGGCTAAAACATATGAAGGATGGTTGCTGGAATTGGGTATGTCTAGTTTAATGAAGAGAAGGACGAGTGGGGACAAGATAGCAGTGTTCCAATATCTCAGGGGTTGCCACAAAGAAGAAGGAGTCAAGTTATTCTCCAAAGCAGCTGAAGGCAGGACAAGAAGCAATGGATGGAAACTAATTAAGGAGAGAAGCAACCTAGAACTAAGGAGAAATTTTCTGACTGTTAGAACAATTAATCAGTGGAACCTGCCTCCAGAAGTTGTGAATGCTCTAACACTGGAAGTTTTTAAGAGGAGACTGGATGGCCATTTGTCTGAAATGGTATAGGATCTCCTGCCTGAGTAGGGGGTTGGATTAGAAGACTTCCAAGGTCCCTTCCAACTCTTCTTTTTCCTCCATGCAATTTGTGTTGTGTTATATTTTAAATATACATAATTTCTGCAATAATCAATACATCTCCTACTTCATTTAAGAGGCCTTGTATGACTGTCTTAATTGGGTTAAAGTGAGGGTTATTTAAATGCTCTGACCCAGTCAGATACCCTGAAAATTGTCCTATTTAATTATTACATTTTATAATATATAATAATCATAATTAAGTTTGCCTCCTGGAAGACCAAGGTGGTGAAAACTGCACTCTCAGATGATTGCACATCTAGGCACATTCCAAGCTAGATCATGTTGGTTCAGTTATAATACAGTACAGACACAGACTACATGCCAGAGTGTTGCTTTTGTACAATTTCCCTTTACAAAAAAAAGGCCCAATGAAATTATTCTCATTCTCAATTTACAAATGTGGGAACTGAAGCTGCGAATGATTTGCTCAGATGATTCTTACCAAGTCTATGGATGACATGGCAACTAAATTTAAAACTTTCCAGCCCCATGAGACATTCATAATAGCCTATCCAAAATACAGCAGATATTTTGGTATTAATAGGATGAACAAGGAAGACAGTGGATGAATCATAGAATCAGAGGGTTGAAAGAGATTCTGAGTTGAAATGTGTAAATGAATGAAAGAAGTGATACCTGACATTTGCCATCATAAATATTCCACTGTCATATATTCTCATCAATCCTGAATTTTTGTAACTATATTGAAAGCCCAATACCCAAACTAAAATTCTCCTTAATTCTTGATGGTCAAACAAAAATCTGAATATATATAAAGATAAAGATTTTCCCTGTCCAGTTGTTTCTGGCTCTAGGGAGTGATGCTCATCTCCGTTTCTTAGCTGAGGGAGACAGCGTTGGCCGAAGAACCTTTCCATGGTCATGTGGCCAGCATGGCTATACACCAAAGGCACATGGAACTCTGTTACCTTCCCACCAAAGTGGTACCTATTAATCTATTCTTATCTGCATGCTTTCGAACTGCTAGGTGGGCTGGAGCTGGGGCAAGTAACTGGAGCTCACTCCATTGTGTGGTGCTTGAGTCTCGAACCTGGGCTGCCAGCTTTCCTACTGACAAGCTCAGTGTCTTTAACCATTGAGCTATTGCACCCCCTTCTGAATATACATATAAATTAACAACAGAAAAAATAAATTTCATATACAATTAAAGCAAAACAAAAATCTACCCAGTTCTGTTTAAGGTGGCAGAGAAAACCCATTGAGTGGACTGCCACCTTCATCACCCAGAAAATTCTGGCAATGTGGTGTGCACATTTCCATACATCTCCAACAAACAAATAGTTTGTAGTCTGGTGTCAGTGCATAACCAGCCAAGGCTATGTTGCCTGGATGCATCTGGCTCATTGATATATCATTTGTTCAGGAAACATTAGTGGTCATTCTTGCATGTTTACAACAAAGAATGAGTTAATGACACCAATGTAATTAACATGTCTTGTTAAATCACAGTTATTACTGTCAGCATTCCAATGGAAATGATTATGATCATAGTGAATGCATGTTGAAATAATGCAATACTAGTAGTATTCAATTACCTTGGTATTATTTAATCACATGTATGGGATGTTCTACTGAGCAAAAATTGGTTCCTATCTAGCATGTATGAGTTTTGCTGAGTATGCAGTATGAATCTGTTACCAATAGTTCTTTCTTAATAGCCTGGGTAAATTGTATTGTGAATATGTTTGAACTCACCTTCTGGGACTTTATATGAAATCTCTCAAATTCACCAAAACTAAATCTCCCCAGTTATAATCTCCTTTTACCTCTTTTGAATATGATGCTAAACATAAATCAGTGCACAGAAACCGCTCTCAATGCTGATCCCATTGTCTCAGCACAATTCCATGTCAGGATTTTAGTCACTGGGCAGCAGGGTGCAGAGTAGGGATAATCCATGTTAAACAAGTCCCTGAACAAATCACAGAGCAAGTTAAATAAGTATGGTACTATATACACTGTAAATTATACCACTAATCATTATTGAGCTTATTGCTAAAGGATCAACTGAAAGTAAAGACAGAGGCAACAAGGAAATCCAGATTATTCTAGCAGAAAGGAATAAAACAGAGTGTTGGCTGTTTTCAGCTTTTTCTCAAGCCATGGAGCTTGAATAATGTTGGTTTTCATGACAACTAGTACTGCTTTTATATGTTGGGTTGATGAATGGAGGTAACCAAACAGTCATTCAAGACTTCATCTGCTCTGACTTGTAGCATTAGAGAGATCTGTCTGGATAAGATAGGTGTAAATATATAAATCTCTCTTTACTTTAGGATTTCCATGAAGGGTTTAATGTTGAGACTGGGACACAGTTACTACATTGTATCCACATCTTACTGTTTTAGTGCTTATTATGATAACCAAATACACATGCTTGTGTACGTTTTTAGCTGATATAGTAACTACCAGTAAAACAGTTGTTTTGGAGATGGAACTACAGTTCCTCTATCTTGTTCTGAGTGAGAACTTGATTATACTGTATATACTAAATCTGTTCAGTTGGAACTTTTAAAGCTTTTGTAGAAACCATAGTTGCCACAATTCAGACCTGGACCCACTCTTTTAAACAAACACAGACTGATATTCTGCATTGGGTGGAATGATGGAGATGTGCCTGTGAAGGAGATCTATTGTCCTGGACAAATCACAACCTAGGTACAATAAGGGAAAAAATTATTTGCTTCCCTGCTGATTTTGTATGTTTGCCCACTGACAAAGAAATGATCAGTCTATAATTGTAATGGTAGGTTTATTTTAACAGTGAGAGACAGAATATCAACAAAAAAAAATCCAGAAAAACGCATTTCAGAAAAGTTATAAATTGATTTGCATTTGAGTGAAATAAGTATTTGATCCCTTTGCAAAACATGACTTAGTACTTGGTGGCAAAACCCTTGTTGGCAATCACAGAGGTCAGACGTTTCTTGTAGTTGGCCATCAGATTTGCACAGATCTCAGGAGGGATTTTGTCCCACTCCTCTTTGCAGATCCTCTCCAAGTCATTAAGGTTTCAAGGCTGATGTTTGGCAGCTCGAACCTTCAGATCCCTCCCAGATTTTCTATGGGATTAAGATCTGGAGACTGGCTAGGCCACTCTAGGATCTTAATGTGTTTCTTCCATTTGCAAATTATCATACCAACTGTTGTCACCTTCTCACCAAGCTGCTTGGCGACAGTCTTGTAGCCCATTCCAGCCTTGTGTAGGTCTACAATCATGTCCCTGACATCCTTGAACAGCTCTTTCGTCTTGGCCATGGTGGAGAGTTTGGAATCTGATTGATTGATTGCTTCTGTGGACAGGTGTCTTTTATACAGATAACAAGCTGAGATTAGGAGCACTCCCTTTAAGAGAGTACTCCTAATCTCAGCTCGTTACCTGTATAAAAGAGGAGCCAGAAATCTTGCTGATTGATAGGGGATCAAATATTTATTTCACTCATTAAAATGCAAATCAATTTATAACTTTTTTGAAATGCCTTTTTCTGAATTTTTTTGTTGATATTCTGTCTCTCACTGTTAAAATAAATCTACCATTACAATTATAGACTGATCATTTCTTTGTCAGTGGGCAAACATACAAAATCAGCAGGGGATCAAATAATCTTTTCCCTCACTGTAACTTTAGACTTTCAGAGTCTCTGATTTATGAAATTAGGGGTGATTAAATAAAATGGTCTGGGATCAGAAGCTGTTGAATTTGAAATTTAGTCTGCTGACTCATGCATGTTTTTTCTGTCACTTTGGCTACAATGACAAATGGAAAACTGAAAACAGATCCAAATGAGAGCAAACAAATGGATCTTCCTCACCATTTTTTAAAACTTCAGATTCAAACAGGGTTTTTTCTGGTTTATCAAGTGTTAGACCTGTCATAACGCTATTATGTAAAAACCAATGCCATATTACAGGTAGTCCTTGATTTATGACCACAATTGCTAAGTGAGAAATTTGTTAAGTGAGTTTTGCCCCATTTTACGACTTTTCTTGCCACATTTGTTAAGTGAATTACTGCAGTTGTTAAATTAGTAACACGGTTGTTAAGTGAGTCTGGCTTCCCCATTGACTTAGATAGATAGATAGATAGATAGATAGATAGATAGATAGATAGATAGATAGATAGATAGATAGATAGATAGATAGATAGATAGATAGATAGAAGATGATAGATAGATAGATAGATAGATAGATAGATAGATAGATAGATAGATAGATAGATAGATAGATAGATAGATAGATAGATAGATAGATAGATAGATAGATAGATAGATAGATAGATAGATAGAGCGAGCTCAGAACGGAGTTCCGGCACCTTTTTTGGATGGAACCTTGTAGGGTAGGCAAAGTGGGTTGTATGTGTGAGTTCTGGCACCTTTTTTTTTTTTTTTTTTACAAAAAAAGCACTGGATAGATAGATAGATAGATAGATAGATAGATAGATAGATAGATAGATAGATAGATAGATAGATAGATAGATAGATAGATAGATAGATAGATAGATAGATAGATAGATAACCTTTATTGTTATTTTTTACTGTGGGCATAATGGCACATTAAAAATGAAATTTAGTTGCTTGCTCTTAAAGTGTACACATACATAACACACATTTAAATATACTATATACAACATATGTATAGACCTACACCCTTACATATAAGTAACATATAAATATTAAACACTGTCCATCTTGAATACATAACGGAAGGAGGAAGCTTTAGAGTTCACAAGGTTAATACTGTATAAAACTGTGACTGAATCTGGATGTTCAGCTTAGGATACCACGGAGCCTCCTCCCAGAAGGTAACAAGGAAAACAGGTTGTGAAGAGGATGTCTAGTGTCCCAGACAATCTTACGGATCCTGCTCAAGCAATGCTTATGTGCTATGTCCTGGATGGAAGGGAGGAAACTGCCAATAATCTTTTCAGCCATCCTCACCACTCTCTGCACCGCCTTCCTGTCTGAAGCAGTGGTGCTTCCAAACCAGACTGTGATGCTATATGACAGGATGCTCTCGATTGTCCCTCTGTAGAAAGTGGTAAGGATAAGGGAAGGAAGATGTACTTTTTTCATGCAACACAGAAAATGCAGGCGCTACTGTGCCTGCTTCACCAGTGTCTCGCTTGCTGTTCAGAAGGTTGCAAAAGATGATTACATGACCCTGGGACACTGCAACCATCATAAATATGAACCAGTTGTCAAGCATTTGAATGTAAATCATGTGACCATGGGGTTGTTGCAACAGTCATAAGTGTGAAAAATGGTCATAAGTCACTTTTTTCAGTGCCATTATAACTTCAAATGGTCACTAAATGAACTGTTGTAAGTCGAGGATTACCTGTAGTTGGGTCATTCCATACTTGATGCAGATCCTATTAATAATCAATCTAGTTTTTAACTTTTTTAGCTTTTAGTTCAAACTGCCCAGAGACATGAACAGGATTTGTTAAGTAGTGAAATCTACTACAAGTTTGCTTATCTTTTTTGGCTTGTAAATTCAGCCATTCCTGGATATGTAAAAGCTAGCAACAGCTAAACATAGTTTAGTCACATTGACTATCATATGGTTCGGAAAGTGTTTGGAAACTTCAGTTGGTCAAAAATGTTTCAGCTGATCCATCAATTGTGCTGATTACAGGATCATTTTGTTACAAAAGCTGCACTTGCTATTGCTGCATTTCTGCACACAAGTCAGCTGCATAATCTAGGACAAGGCTATTTGAAAAATTACATTATTTCATAGAAAATGAGAGGATACTCATATCGTGCATATTATTCATTGTAAACCTAGTTAAACAAAATTATTAAACACCAAACAGCTTTCAGCATTTGGAATTGTCTTTCAAGAACATATGTCTGCAAAATTATTGCTGCATAGATAAATGTATCTTTCCCTGGCAGGAGAGAGTTAAGTGGAAAAAGATCTTGGCAAGGGGGGGGGTTGAGGAGTTTCTACCCATCAAGCTTTATTGTGTTATTCCAACTAAGCAGAGACAAAAAAGACAAATCTAAGCTCCCCACTTTCATTTATAATTGAACCTACTCCAGAAGGATGGAGAAAGCACCATCTGTAAGGCAGAGCGGGCTAGCAGCCGGTGGAATGAAATATTCAAATTACTGTAGGCTACCTCGCATTTTAATGACAGGGTTACAAAAAACTGACTTGTAAGTGTGGCTTGCACTAGAAGAAAAGAAAGTTGTGTTTTCTAATGCATGAATTAAGTGAAGAAAAAAAGCACTTTGAAGGAAAAGGACACGTATATGTGATTTTGCAATTCATCCAGGAAGGTTTACATAACTGAAGAATTGTTCCACTTAGTTCTTTTAATTGATCAATAGTTCTGAGATATGTTTTAAGCAAGAGAAGTGTGTGCATGAAAACAGATAGACAGGCAGGCAGGCAGGCAGGCAGGCAGGCAGGCAGGCAGGCAGACAACTTATTCCTTTAAAGGAAGAATACGTGCTCTCATTTAAATGTTGTGCCTTAGTTAAATATGGAGAAGATACAGTGTTTTTTGTACTCACCCTTATTTTATCATATCAATCTTTTATATGGACAAAGCCCCAGTGAAACAGGATGGGATGCACTTCTGATTAAGGATTACACTGTAAGCCCTACAATAAAGGCCTGGCAATTTCATTATATAATATAATAAAATAAATGTAATGTAATGTAATGTAATGTAATGTAATGTAATGTAATGTAATGTAATATAATATAATATAATATAATATAATATAATATAATATAATATAATATAATATAATATAATATAATATAATATAATAATATATAATATAATAATATATAATAATATATAACATATAAAATAATACTATCATTTAAAAAACTTATGAAAAAATAAACTCAGAAGAAAATAAGAAATGTGACAATTATCTATAGTTATCTTTGGAGAAATATTCACCTTATGATCCATCACTCCTATCCTGCTACTGAAGCTCTGGAGGGCATCAAGACTGGAGGTCTGGCTTCCGGTTCCGGATTGCGGCAGACGCAGTCGCGCGGAGAGCCTCATCTCTCCACCAGCTGTTTTTCCCTCCGCCGGTAGACCCTTAATTGGGTCAAAAAGTTGCCCTGGAGGGGCGACCATCGTTGAGGAGGCCCTCATAGATGGGGGAAGGGCAGGAGCTCCTTCCTCAGTCCGAGCCAGCTCCTTAGGGCCGTCGGAGAAAAGATCGCCCAGCAAAATGGACGATCACTTTGCTGTGCCAGCCGAAAGCCAGAAGAACAACTAAGCACAAAGAACCCCCGTGGAGAATCCGGGTGAGACCTTTCCTTCCCCCTGTTTCCCTAATTAGTCTCCTGTAAAAAACTTTTGAATTTGAATTACTTCCCTGTTGTGAGAGAGCAGCGTTTCGGCACTTTGGGAAAAACAGCTTTGGAAATTGAAAAAAATAAAACAGCTAATTTTTTATTGACTATTTAACTCTTGGAATACTGAGGGATCCTGAAAATATTTCTACTTTTGAACATTACTATTATTACCATGCTATTTACTATCCTGGAGATGCCTTTCTTTTTTACTTTTTTAATGTGAAAAACAAAAAATCTATTAATTTGGAAAAAAAAGACTTTACAGCCTACTGAGGACATCTGTTGATGAAAAGTGTTACTGTAACTGTATATCTTTTTGCTGGAGGATGGCTCTGACCTTCAAAGGATGATAAGGGTAAAGATAACTTGAAACAGCTGGGTGGTGATTTTGTCTACTAGGAATTGGAGGTGAATATTTGTTGACTTTTACTAAATATAGCCTTCACTAAAAGATTAAAAGATTTTTTCACCACTGAAATGGAGGAATCTTACCCACAGCTTGATTATGAACTTATACTGGAAAAAATATTGGAAGCTACGGAGTACATGAAATCTTACTCTCAAACTTTAATGGATCAAGTTATAGGCCGAAGAACAATAGAGAAGGAACAGAGTAACTCCAAAGAGGCCTTTATTCAACAACATATACAACCTAAAGAGATGGAGGAACCATACCTACAACCCAACTATGAACTTATACCGGGAGAAATTGTGGAAACTATCGAACAAATCAATTTTACACAACCCCATATATAATTTATGGAGAAGCCTGATGATCAAAGAATAACTTTAATTGAGATGTCTGAATTGTCAAAAATAATAGAGACTGACACCCAAACACAAGTTACTGAAAATTGTGATAACGTTGACAATCAACTAGTAATTACAACATGGAATAAAACTGACTACACCATTCAGAGGTTACTGGAAGAAAGGGAAGAGAACCTTGACCAGTCTGAAGTGTTGAGAAATACCTCTATTCAAATATTGAGGTTTGATGACGTAGAAGCTTTACTATGGAAACCGGTTTGGCACAGAAAGAAACCTAGAGTTAGATTTAAAAATGTGTTTTAAAATTTCATTCAATGGGTTAAAAAGGCTTTAGAGATTTTGACTGATTCAATAACTAATGGAGTACGTGAATTCTGTAAGAGGATATCCTTTGTAATAATATTTTGTTTTAGATATGATAATTATTTGGAGGGGTAAACTTTACTTAATGGGTTAAAAAGACTTTCTATAGATATAGATTGATTGATAGAATATATATTTAAAATAGATAGAAATGTATCTTTTGGACTGATATTTTTATTTCAAATAAGATAATTATTTTGTAATAGAAGGAGAATAAGAGGGATTGGTGATAGGAGAAGAAATCGTATTAATAAATAAAACATAAGAATGTTATTGTGGGAATAATATATCCATTTTAGATATAATTATTATGTTAGGGAAAAGGGAAATGAGGGATACCCGAAGTGTTAATAACATGTTTATTTAAGGCTAATTGGAATATGGTAACTGTAAATTAGTAAAGCTTAAAAACAGGATTTGGATCTTTATAACTGAAATGTGCTTGATGTCTGACTGGATTGATTGAACTCTATTTAGAAATGTATTAATTTGAATATGTAATATTATATGAGGGAAATAGAGAGGGAACTTGTAATGAATTAATTTGAGCTATATATTTATGATTTTCCTTTTGGATGTTTGATGTACCCATCACCACGTTGTTTCCTAAGCACCTTGATGTAACCTTCCCATCCTTATAAAAATCTAATAAAATATATTTAAAAAAAAAAAAAAGACTGGAGGTCTGTTCGCTTTCTTTTTGTTCAAATGGCCAGGTACGGCTTTCTTTGACACCTTTTGACTCTTGATATGAAAAATACTTCTCCACCTCAATCAAACTATCTTGTTTAAAACCTAAGAGGATGATTGCCACAATTTATTCCCTGATATCTGCATTGCTATTTTCTTGGATTTCACCAGAGTTCAGTCTGACTTTTACATTCCCACTCTATTCCTACTCCATTCCCACTTCTGTTATCATGCTTCTCATTTATTTTAGTAGCCAACAATGCAAAGCAACAGGTTTGTCTGCAGGGCACCAACAGGGGCCTCAACAAGGCTGGTTCTACCTCCCTGAATCTTCCTTGAGCTTCTCACGAGACAGAGTGGTAAACTATAAAAATACCTAAATTTGGATGGTAAAGTAAAAAGGAAGTAATTCCATGAATTATGAAATAAGTAACAGTGAAAAGCATTATTTGGATTCAAGAAACTTTTAATAAATGGAATAAAAAATGATTCACATTTTTCTGTAGCATAGATTTTATGATCTCTTGCAATGATAGACAATTATTAATTATTATTTTCTCCTAAGGTAAATTTAGAAGTCACATTTGATTAATATATATTAATAGTTCCCCCTTTTGTTCCCTTTTTGTTTTGTTTTTGTAGTAATTTCTTTCCTATTTTTAATCTTTTTTTACTTTTCCATAAATTTTGTATAGAAAAACTAATAATTAATTTTTAAAAAGGAAACTGTATTTGATCATCTTAGACTAGATATCAGCAGGGTATTAACCAATAAACTCTTGTGTTGTCAAATACAAATTATATGCAAAATACAAATCGGTTAGGGCTCAGGGAGACTCTGACAGCTACTTTTTTCTATCACACAAGAATCAAAATGTAAGGTCCTGCCTCAGCTAGTACTCCCAAGAAAGCAGAACTCTTGAAACAGGAATTGTTTCAACATGAACTTTTATTGAGAGATAGTGAAAGCAAAAAAGCAAGGCAAGATCTGAATATTTCCCACGCGAACCATTACATTAAAACTCCAGTCTTCAAACCCCTCCCAAGTGCCCAACTGCCCAGTCCATTTCCAGCTAATCCACAGGTGTGAAGTTGTTATGGGAACTGGAAGGTGAAAAAGCGATAAAGCGCTGTTCCCAGGCATTGCATCTTCTTCCCAGTGAAATAGAGATAAGGCAGATGGCCCCAAGCACATTCCTCCCCCCTTTCACACCCAAAGAGATACATCAAAGGTTGAAAGAACAAAGTAGAGGAAACACATTCCAGAGCCCACAACTTCCCCCTCCCAACAGAGCAAAGCCTCACCGCTGCCAACTGAATGGCAGTGTCCCTGGAATGTTTCATAGGGCCTGACATGTTGCCCCCCTCTTAAAAGAAGGAGAAGTTCACCTGGAGAAATAGAAAATAATAAAATGGGGAGAGAAAGAGAAGCCACAGATTAGTCAGGTTTCTCCGGGTAATGTGCATGGAAACATTTGAGTAACATAGGGACTCTAACATGCTTCTTGTGAACCCATTTGTTTTGGGAAGCTGGGAGGTCTTTCTAGGCCATCAAGTATTGGGTGGCTCCATGATGTTTGCGTAGTCTAGGATTTCCTTAATTTCAAAATGTTGTTCACCCTCTACCATAATGGGTTGTGGTGCTGGGGCTGTCACTGGCCGTAAAGGTGAGGCTATTTCAAGTTTTAACAGACTACAATGGAATACATGGTGGATTTGTCTTAAAGCCTTGGGGAGTTCCAACTCCAATGTAACCGGGTTTATGATGCCTTTCATGGGGGAGGGTCCCACGAATTTTGGGCCCAGCTTTTTGGAGGGTTGTAGGGATTGTAGGAACCTAGTGGACAAGTATACTCTGTCCCCAATATGGAATCGTTTAAGCCTTAGCCTTATAGGCTGCTCTAGCCTCATCTAGGGCTTTTCTGACAACAGGCCAAGTATTCTGTAGTTGATTCATCCATTCCTTAAGGGAAGGGATTGTGGGTTCATTAGTTGGCAGTTCAGGCATTGGATTGAACTCTTGTCCTGTGGCCATTTGAAAAGGGGTGAACCCAGTGCTAGAGTGAACAGCATTGTTATAGGCCACTTCAGCGAATGACAGGAGGTCACTCCAATTGTCTTGTTGATAGTTGATGAAGCATCGCTGGTACTGTTCCAGTACCAAGTTCGTTCGTTCTGTCTCCCTATTCATTTGAGGATGATGACTAGAACTCAGGTCTTGGTCCATTCCCAGGAGGTCCAAAAATGTCCTCCAGAACTTAGAAGTAAATTGGACCCCTCTGTCCAAAATTATGCAACGTGGGCCCCCATACAAGTAGTAGACATGGTGGAGGAATAATTTTGCTAGAGTCTTTGCTGTTGGGATCTTTGGACAAGGAATGAAATGGACCTGCTTTGAAAACAGGTCAGTTATCACCCAAATAATGGTGTTTCCCACACTTTCTGGCAATTTTACAATAAAGTCCATAGAAATTTCTCTCCAGGGTGCTGAAGGATTTGCGACCGGTTGCAGGCCAGGCATTTCCCCAGGCCTCCGTTTTGCTGCTGCTCATGTAGGACAGCTAGCCACATAGTTCTTGATGTCCTTTTTGATAGAAGGCCACCAAAATTATCTCTTTAACAAATGCAGGGTCTTTACAAACACAAAGTGCCCCGCCACCTTTGAGTCGTGGCAGGTCTGCACAGTCTTTAGTCTCTGGCTGGCTGGGATGTATAACTTCCCTCCTACCCATGCCAGCCCTTCCTGCATGGAGCAAAGATTTTTGTGACCAAGCCCTTTTCTAGGACTTGCTTAAAAGCCAGGGTGATAGCGTTGTCTAATGGTGAGGTGCCTTTTGATTGCACCCTCGTGGTTACTGGTGCTGCTAGTTGCTGGGAGTAAAGGTTTGACTATTCGGCTTTTACACTTTGGATTGTGGCAGTCTGGATAGGGCATCTGCCAGGAAATTTCTCCCCCCTGGTAAATAGCAGAGGGTAAAGTTGAAGCGCTGGAAGTGTTGGGCCCACCGTGCCTGCTTGGAGGACAATTTTCTTGGGGTTTTTAACACTTCTAGGTTTTTGTGGTCAGTCCAAACTTTGAAGGGGATTTTGCTCCTTTCTAGGAAATGCCTCCAGGTAAGAACAGCCCACCTCACAGCATAGACTTCCTTCTCCCACACTGCCAAGTGCTGCTCTGTCTCAGTGAATTTTTTTGAAGTGTAAGTGCAGGGCTACAGTTGGCCCTTCTTGTTTTCCTGGAGCAGTACTGCACTGACAGCCACATTGCTAGCATTGGTCTGAATGACAAACGGTCTTTCTGGGTCTGGGTGCCTTAGTACTGACTCTGCAGAAAAAAGTATTTTCAATTTTTTGAACACAGCTTGGCATTCTATAGTCCACTTTAGTGGCTGGCTGGGTTTTGGTTTATCCCCCTCCCTTGGTCTTTAATAAGTTTGTAATGGGGAATGCAATTTGTATGAAGGAGGGAATGAACTGCCTATAGAAGTTATGAAACCCAAGAAGCTCTGCAATTGCTTCCTGGTGAGTGGGGTTTCCCATTTAAAATGGTGCACACCTTCTCTGGGTCCATTTCCACCCCCTCATGTGAAATTCAGTAGCCTAGGTAGTCAATTTTCTCTTTGTGGAATTCGCACTGTGAAAGTTTGCATATAGCTTGCCAGTGCGGAGTTTGTTTAGGACTGCTCTGACCAGCTTTACATGTTCAGCTTTTGTCTCAATGTAGATTAAGATGTCATCCAGGTACACCAAAACCTCTTCATACAGGTGCTCATGTAGCATTTTGTTTATCAGTTGCATGAACACTGCAGGGGCCCCTTGTAATCCAAAAGGCAGCACTTTAAACTGGAAGCAGCCTAGAGGGCAGTTAAAAGCAGTTTTCCATTTGTCTCCCTCTCTAATTCTGACTCGGCAATAAGCTTCCTGTAAGTCCAGTTTAAAGAACACTTTCCCCTTAGAGAGGTGAGCCAGCATGTCCTTCATGATGGGTAAGGGGCATACATTTTCCACATACACCGCGTTCAAACCCGCATAATCAACACAGAGATGAAGAGAGCTATCTTTCTTCTCCTGGAGCAATACAGGGACTGCCACCCGGGGTCTAGTCAGGTGAATCAAACCCTGGCCAGGTTTTTGTCTATGAACTGGCATAGTTCATCTAACTCCCTGGGAGTCATGGTGTACAGTTTGGGCTTTGAAAGCTTGGCTCTGGGGACAATCTCAATGGCACAGTCTGTGGGTCAGTGAGAAGGGAGTTCATCTGAGCCCTTTTCACTAATACTTCAACCAAATCACGGTATTCCTTAGGTATGTCTCTCAATGACTCACTTTTGATGGCTGCCATCATTTCTTGGTTTGACTCTCCTTTTTGTTCATTACAGTTACTAGACGGGGCTTTCTGTTCCTTTGGGAACCTTAATCATCCGTCCCGCCAGTTCACCTGTGGGTTCCATTTTTTCAGCCACGCCAGTTCTAGGAGAAGGGGCCATTCAATGCCAGGTGCCACTATAAAGGTTAAAGTCTCAGAGTGGCTCCCCATGGTTAAGCTCAGGGTTCAGTGGTAAAAGGGGCTGGGATGCCCCCAGTGGTGGACCCGTCTAGCTGGCAGAATGCAATTGGGTTCTTTAATCTCCTTAGGAGGATCCCCAGCTTTCCAACTAGGGTAGGACTTATTAAACATCTAATGCAGCCTGAGTCTAGTAGGGCCTTCAGGACTACTTTTGTCCCCATGCCTTGGATTAACAGTTCTATCGGCATGGTTACTAGCACGATCGGCCCACTTACCAGGGGGTCATCATCGTAGTTGCTGTCAGATGTCCCCGGTTCTTTCTCCGGTGGAGTCGGGGTTCCCCCTCCTAATTTTGGGGAAAGATGGAACTCTACGACCTCCGTGCTCTTCAGGGCTGTATCTTTTGGGTGCTGGAAGGGCTGGGTCGGTTTCCCTCCGATGGTCGATCTGCCTTTTTCACAGGGGTTCTTGTGCAGTATTCCACAGCCCAGTGGCCTTCCTTGCCACATTTGAATCAGGTGGTTAAGCATGGTGCCAGAGGCTTTGTTGCTTCCCTTTTTCTTTCCGGCAGGGATCATCTCCACACTCTGCCAGATTGGTGCTGATTCCGATTTTGGTTGATCTCTGCTTCTTTGGCCAAAATGCACCACTCATAGAGGTGGGCAGGGGCCCCTCAGGTGATGCAGGCATGGTATAGATCGTCATTAAGCCTGTCTTTGAAACAACTCACCAGGATTTCTTCTGGCCAGTAGAGGCGGCACGCCAGGTCCTGAAATTCTGCTATGTATTCAGCTACAGGGCAGCAGTCTTGCGTCACCATTTTGATGTGGACCTGTGCCTTCTGATCCACTAAGGGGTCTTCAAACCACCATCTCAGCGCTGCCATGAAGCGGTTGAAGTTTCGGAGCTCGGGTGCCTCAGCGTTGTGTAAGGTCACCATCCATCTGGCTGTGGCAACTTTCAGGGCTAGGGTGACGACCCTGACTCTGGCTCCTTCACTGGGAAGTTCCCACCCATACTCCTGCATGTTTGTGAAGATGTGGGCAAGGAAGAATCCCAGTTGTTGAGGGTCCCCATCAAACCTAATGCCAAGGGGGATGTCTTACACTCCGGGCATGGGGCTCCGCTTCTGCTGACTCTTTGGGCTTTACCCCTGGCTGGCACGGCTTGAGCTGGGGTAGCCATGGTAGTTGTCGCCCCTCCTGCAGAAACCACGGTGTCTGTTGAGCTTTTGGAGATCGGACAACTCGCTCTCCCCGTACGTGGACTCTCCACCAGTTCCTCACTTGCTTCTCTGTGGCAGCCAGCTTCTTGCCCTTTCAGGTTATGGAAGGCTTCCACCACCAAGTGTATGGTCCACTTTAGGAACTGGTCAGCTTGGCTTGGCTCTTCACCTGCCTCATCATCAGTGTAGAGTAGCTCCATTTCGCGCTTCCATCTATGGGCAAGAGTGACCTTCTGGGTTCTCCCCTCCCAGTCCTCCTTTTTCCTGACGCCAATGGACTATCTTGGCTTTGGGGGATTTTCCATGGCGGTAACTTCCTCTGTCCACTTGGAGGAGCTCTCCTCAGGGTGAGTCTTCGTGGAGGTCTCTGCCCAGCATTCAGCCTCCTCCTGCTCACTGCCATGGTTGGACATCATGTGCACGGTCTCCGCCGTAAGGCTGTGATCCCTCCAGGTTGACCACTTTGCAGATCTTGCCTAATGTAAGGTCCTGCCTCAGCTAGTACTCACAAGAAACCAGAACTCTTGAAACTGGCATTGTTTCAACAGGAACTTTTATTGAGAGATAGTGAAAGCAGGAAGGCAAGGCAAGATCTGAATATTTCCCATGTGAACTGTTACATTAAAACCCGTCTTCAAACCCCTCCCAGTTCATTTCCAGCCAATTCACAGGTGTGAAGTTGTTATGGGAACTGGAAGGTGAAAGAGCGATAAAGCGCTGTTCCTAGGTGTTGCATCTTCTTCCCAGCGAAATAGAGATAAGACAGATGGCCCCAGGCACATTCTTCCCCCCTTTCACACCCAAAGAGACACATCAAAGGTTGAAAGAACAAAGCAGAGGGAACACATCCCAGAGCACAAAACTCCCCCCTCCCAACAGAGCAAAGCCTCCCACTCCCAACTGAATGGCAGTGTCCCGGGAATATTTCATGGGGCCTGACACAAAGCCTGTGAAAGTTTGGAACATGTAGTGTAGTATGATTGAATGAAGATAGATTTTTAATGTACAAATAGCACAGTTACCAGAGACTTGGGAATAGTCCCAGAAAACAGGAGAGCCCTGAAGAATGCCTGGTGTAATTCTAAAGCCTATTTTTCCTTACTTACTGCCTGATGCTTGGCTGCTGGAAGCTGCACTAATGATGTCAGTTGTAGAGAAGGAAAGCGGCTGTGAGCCACAAGCGCCAGGAAGTCACCTTCCGTTGGTCGCTGGCAGACACCATTAGGCAATGACCCTTACTTCATATGCTCTCTAATACTCTCCACTCAGCAGAGTTCAGGTCAATCCTCAGCATCCGGCAGAGCATAAACCTGGCTCTTTGGGGAGTGCCTGTAGCCTTCAACGTTGCTTTTTACCAGCTCTGGTTGTAGTCACTCAGTGCGGGAGTTTCATTAGCCCTGAGCCATGTCACAGTGCAATGATATATTTAAGCAATAATGAACAGCAAGCCAGCAGTGCCTGTGTTTAAAGGAATGTTGCAAAAAGGGGGAAATGCAATGAAGAAGAATCCTCTGGAAATGCAGAGCCCAGCTTTCCATGGCCCTGGCCTCCCCCCACCCGCTCCAGCCACAGGCTCCAATTTAAGTGGCTGAAACTAAAAGCGGATTCCCCTCGGCAATTGACACAAGAGACACATGTGGAAATTTAACACATACTCCAGATAATGCTAGAATGATTCACATTATTACATTCATTTATGATTATGTCCATAGGGTTGCTTATATATACATACATGTCCATCATGCTGTTTTTTTTTCAGGGTAAGCAAAGGATACAAAAAAGAAGGAAGAAACAGTAAGCTACAATAATTGAAGGCATGAGTTAAGAAAAAGGAGCTAAAACTAACTTACATCTACCCCCTTCATTATGTTTTGCCGTAATTTTCTATCCTTGCAAACCATCCTTGCTTCCTCCACATCCATACACTCATTCATACCTTGGCTTTTGCTCTTTAAATTTCTCACTTCTCATTCTAGAGATCTCATCAACTCCATACAATACAACACATTTCACTGTTACTCTTCCTCTCAACCCATTCACAGTAAATTTATATATATATATATATTTACCATTCTGATCCTCATTATATCACCAAATCACATCACAATATATCCTGTCTTCAGGAAACAATCCATCAAGGTGCATAAATTCATATATTTGCTCTAGTTTCTGCCACATTTTAAGGGGTCATTTTAATTTTACTATAAAAAACAATTTTTATTTTTGATAATTTGATTTTCAGATCCACACCCATTACCACATCATACAACCTATGTACATTCATTGCAGATCATTGAGGTTCTTAGCCATCAATGTGGCTACATATAAAAATACATGCATCGTACAACCAAAACATCTCTAATGTCACCACTAGGAATTCTTTGATACATTCATTCGTAAATACATTTTTTTTTTAAAAAATAAAGATAATGTCTCACATTCTGGTCTCATTTTCTCCTGGTCTCAACAATGATTTGTTAATCATTATTCCATTCTCACATGTTTTACTTCCACCATATACTTTTACTTCTGCCATATACTATTCTTAAACAATCAGCAACCAGCCTTGAATTACATATTTTCATAAACATTTCATAATTCAAGCTCTTTAATATATGCTTCTGTAATTCAACAATATTCAATAATTGTTCTCACATTCATAGATTTCCCAATAACTTGCTGAAGAGCAAAAATTTGATCTGTACATCTCTGTCCAGCATAAAGATGTAGTGCATTTTCCCAATTTTGTTCATTGTCACTTCTTTTACTTTTTCAATCAGAATTCTGCCAAATATCCTCCAGGACACCCTTACTCAAATAATGCCCCTATATTTTTTGTTTTATTAATTAATTGATCAAATCTATATGGCCATCCATTTCACAAATACTATTACTGTTACTACCTTTCTTTTTGGACAGTGGAGCAATGACATTCTTCCAATCCTCAGATGTAGCCTTCACATATGTTCAAAAAGTTGCAATGCAACTTATGCACTGCCGACGTTATGCTACTCAAAATAAAGATTCTTTAAGGTAAACAATGCCTTGAAGTTCTTTTGAAGAGTTTCATCTGTCGGAACCATGACACATAGCATATATCAAATAATTGTTTGCTTAGAACTACTGTAGTTAGGATAATGCAAAAATATTTTTTCCATTAAAGTTTGATTTATAAAATAGGCTAAATTAGATGGTTTTAAGCTTCAGTTTCTCTCAGCATAAAAAAGCCCACTATTGATTTGCAAGCAATATGGTAACTAAACCAGGCTCTTTTTATTTTGTAGCTTGTGTTCCTACTTACACATTGGGCTCACTTTCTTTCCAATGTAATCCTTGAATTAGGAAAATATCTCTGGAGTATGGTATGGTGGCAACAGCCTAGCATAACAGATCTGTATATGTGGTATCCAGGAAATAGCTTTCTGGTATTCTGATTTGATGCTGTAGTTTACAATGGACAGACTTTGGACTTACAGGATTAATTTGATTTTCCAAGGTCCATTGATTAGAGCCAGATGTAATACAGTATAGTAGTTTAAATCAGTGGACACAAAATTACAGAGCTTGATGCTTCTGAACATGGGGCTCATATATATGCTCTATCTTTCACAAATCTTCTCCAATTTTCTTCCAGGCTTTCTGATTTTAGCTGCCACATTTAAGAGAAAAAGACCTTATGAGTCAGTAATCCACGCTGAAATACCGCAATCACCTGGAGACCTAACAGAAGATCTTGATCTACCTTCTGCCAGGCTCTGCTATAGCTCATGGCTTGAAGTACAAAAGTAGGTATAATTTTTCCTTAGGGACAGGCTTATAATGATTATAAGAAAAAAGATACATAATTTGTAGAACTCATGTGGGTCCCACATTGCTGGCAGAAAGCAGCCAAATTGAAGCATTCTGCATGTCTAGAGCAGAAAATGAAAGTTGCCTGGTTGAACCCCAATCGCTTCCAATGAATAGAAGTATTGTGCTATCACCACCCTATGCTGGTGTTAATTCCTGTGAGAGGGAACGTTCACTACCAAGAATAGTGCTTTGCTCACACATTCAACTAAGAGCATTGCACCAACCATAATGGAGCTTTCTCTTCCACCAAGACTGCAGCAAGCTGACAGAGCGCTTGGTGTGAGCCTCCAATTACATAGACGCCTGGCTTGTTACTGTTCCCGGAGGGCATAATTAGATGAACTCAGCCTTTGTATAATCAGCCACTCTGCCACAGTGCCTGCCTACTCAGGATACAGCTGAGTTCATAGGCAGCATCTACTTCCTTCAAATTTTCTTTTCCTGCTGTCAGCTGACTACAGTACACATTTCTTCCATCCCTATTTCTTTTTTGGTCCTTCGACCCTTCATCAATGTCAGTTGCCAAAACCAAGCCTTTGCTCAAAACACATTCTTTCTTCATTCCATATGTCCCTCCAGTCACACAAGTTGCACCCGTTCCTGGGCCTGAGTTACCAAACTCAAAAAATCCTGTTGTGATATATTCCTGCCATTCTGTCAGACCATTTTATTTTAAAATATGTGCAGAAAGGTCCGACTTATGGCTTTTTCGTAAAGGGGGGGGGGGAGGACCGTTCCTGGGAGAAAAGGTGTATTTCCCTCTCTCTCCCAAGTGAAAAATTGTAAGATGAATGAATAAAAACAGGAATCAGCTTAAGGAAAGAACCAAGTATAATGAGCAAAACATAAGGTTCCTGATGAGTTGCCCTAAATTTTTCTAGACATTAATATTCCTCTGCCATCTCTCCCCCCAATTTAGATATATTTCCTCTGTCCCATACATCTTTGAAATCAAGAGTGATACTGGAGTGGGGGAAATAACTGGGATAGGAATTTGTAGAAGTAGCACTGCTTACAGTTTGTAATGTTTCAGATTTTGAAAAGTCTGTTTGAAGCATGCAAGAGCATGAATACAGCATCTAGGTGTGGCTCAAGTAGCATTGCCATTTTCCAGGTGCACACAATCTTGCCACACTCAATTATATCTGCCATAAGAGATGGGAAAAAAAGACCCAACTCTTGCATTCCAAACCGAAGAGCACACACAGATGTAGGGCTATAAATTTACAAATTCAGCAATTCATTTCATCTCTATATTTGATCAGTTGGTTGGCACAGCTTGTCCTATTGTGTCTGTACTAAATATCGCACCAGCTTTCTAAAGTTTCAACTCTTTGTCAATCCCCCTTCCCAAGAAGTATTTACCTCGGCATGCAAAACATGTGCTCAAACAACGAGTTACTGCTTTTTTCCTAATATACCCCCCCCCTCTTTTCAGCTAATAGCTTTTGGTGATGCAGCTTTGTAGGAGATGGTCAGGTTCACTGAGATGAACACTTACCAGCAATCTGTAGCATTTTAATGTAGATTATATTCAATTAAGATGAAAAATACTGGGGATCATCCAGTATTCTCTTGACTACGCAGGCCATAATAATCACATGGGCCCAGTTTGTTTCACAATGTGAATCTGAACCAGCCTTAAGAACTCTTGGGGAATTCTTCAATGGATGATGCCAAATCCATAGCAAAATATATTGTTTAGGGGTCTAGAGTGCATAGCAGTAGGAATAAGCTGAAAGACACCCAATTTCCTTACCTAAAGGAACAGAGATTGTAGCCTCTGGTTTTATAAACCCTGAAGCATTAACCTTAAATTAAAAAATAAGTATACTTATACAAATGTAAACTTAACCTCAGAAAATAATAATAAGCTAGAAAACGTATGTTATTTCTGCTAGATTTTCTTATGCTGTAACATATAATTAAATATGGTCTGGAACTCAATTCCTATTACCCCTTTTGGTGTGTGTCTGGAGTTGGAGAGATTTCTGCAATTATCTATATCATCTTATCAATTACCTAACCAGGATTGGGGCCATCAATGCATTTGCTCCACTCTATATGACTAATTCTAATTGAGTTTCCTCAATTTCTAATGGCCTCCACTGGCACAGCACACACCATTAAAACAGCGATACATGTTGAAACAAACCAGTCTTTCTTTCTCCTGCTAAGCCATTAAATTAGAGCATATTCAATTAATAACAGCTGAATATTCTGTCACATTTAGAAAGATGTATGGTAAGACAAGGGAGTTGTGATGTCTCTGACAGAAATGATAAAAGTTCTCTCCATACAGCCTGGCAGATACTTGGCTCCTGCTTCAGCTCCCTCTTCGTGTTTCAAACGTCAGTACAGACATAAGATCCAGGCCTGGCTTCAAAGCAGGATGGCTCTAAAGAGAACAAGAGAACTTGCCAAAGAATCTGAAGGCAGCTTCCCTCCAGGAGCTGTCTGAATACTCTGGCTCTGTTGCAGATACACACATAGACACTCTGCTAAGCAATAATGCAAGTGCAGATGCAGCTGAAGGCCTCCTTTCCAATTAGCCATCTTGGGAGAATTAATGATTGCAAACTTTCTGTGGTCACTAGCTAGAATCTACCAGGAGTAATCTTGTTCAAACCCCACTGAAATCAGGGAAACCTAGGTTTGAGCACATCTGATCATACGCACAGCCCCTAAATATTTCAGTGGGGTTTGCCAGGAGAACCTCCTGGTAAACTAGGATGACATAGGACCTTGAATTTAGTGTAAATGCCAGGGCACCACAGAGCAAATTGCAAAGTAACATTAAATAAGGACCTGCACTTCTATCAGCTTCAAATATAATGGTGAGCAATGTTTCATCAAAAGCCAGAAGTATAAGCTTTTAAGTAATTCACATTGCACCATTTGAAGACAAGGGGAAAAGGGAATGTGCAGAAGACCAGAGTTGCTCTTGAGAATAAAAACTGAATGCCTCTGAGCATGTAGTGATTTATTTTCTCAGACAATTATTATCATCTGGTATTAGAGACCAAGGGTTTCTGGCTCACTTGAACTTGTTTGGATTTTTTTTTTAAAAAAAATCATATATACACAGACATTTGACTCTGTGGGATAGCAGAATTCTTACTGAAGAACAAAACTTATAATTTCAGTATTAAATTAAAAAATAAATTTAAAAACATATACAGATAGTCCTCAACTTACAACAGTCCAGTATTAACGATGGCATTGGAAAGGTGCTTTTTGGCATATAAAGCACTTCTGGTCATTGTAAAATGTTGCATTGGCATCCCTACAGTTACATGATCTGGCTACTTGGCAACCTAGTCATACTTACGTATGGTTGCCAAGCATCCTCAGTCAGTTGCCATTAGTAGTCTTCTCCAAAGTCAATGGAGAAGCCAGCAGGGAAGGTTGCAAGCTGCTCCCTCTCAGCTCTAGGGACTGGCTGAAAGAGCTGCCTGCTGAGGGGAGCGGAACTCTTTTGGCAGAGTGGAGAAATGGTTTAGTGGAGCTGAAGATTTGAGCTCCATTCCTACATCAGATCTGAGCTCCATTCTTGCACCCTGCCAAGGAGTTCCCTTCCATTCAGAGAGAGGAAAGGCAGCGGGGTAAGGTAAAGAGCACAGAGTGCCTTAGATGGATAGGGAGACTTGGTACGAGCCATTCACAAATGTTTCTTCCCTTAGGGGTTGAAAAACATGCTTGAATTTTGGCAGGCACGATTTTCAGCCCCTGAATGGAGCCTTCCACGGCCTCACCCCCCCCTTTCCTCTCACCCCCCCCCCAATACACACATACATACCAAGGCAGCCTGTGTTCCTTATCTGGGACTCTGTCCACTAAACAACTTGCAAGGTCACTTAATGATTGCAACCAGGAATGATGGGGTTATAGTCATTGAGCAAAGCAATCACATGGCAACTTGCTTAATGACTGTTTCACTCAGTGGCTGAGATTCTGGTCCCAATAGTGGTCATAGGTCAAAGACTACCTGTACTGTAATTTAAGATATTTTATTGTCTTCTATTTCACAAAAAACAAAGATTCACTGGGCATAATAAAATCATTTTAATTGAACTGCTAGATATAGTAGAGAAATTATCATCCTTCCCTGAATGCAAAACTAATTATTTTTTGTCAGGAATTTATCTTGTTGCAAAATAGTCATTTAAATTCCTCTGAGTTTTCTCATTTTATTGGGAAAGGATAATACAGGGATCCTTTCAATTCTGTCTTTAATCTTTGCTTAATAACAGAAATAAAAATTATATAACTGTTTGGAGACATTTGCTATCCCTTTATCTATGTCGGCTAGGTAGAACTTCATGCCCTGAACCATAGAATTAGATGTATTCTTCTGAGTTCATTTAGACCATCCTCTGCTACCAATAAGCAAGTTATTATGTTGAAATTTTTTAATACAGTAAGCATCAACTTTATTAATCTTTCTTTAAATTTTGGATTTTTTTATGTGTTTCTCAGCATTTGTCTTTAAGAGTTACTGTAATCTTTTGGAGGAAAATAACTTCTAAAGTATTGTAACAGAAATATAGCAGGCTTTCCATGAATTGTGTGGAACACAGGCTGATAATCAATATATGGTAGCTAGGTTAAAAGGTGAAGTTGCTTTCTGGCCTTACTCCTGTATATTTGATAACAGCCACAAAGCAAATCTTGAACTTTTACCTCCACACCAGAAAAGTGGTTTACCAATTTCATTTTTATACTTCAACGGTTATTAAAACCATAAGTGTAGGTTTCTGTAAAAATGGTGTCAAACCTCCCAGTAGGTCACCAATAGTACCGTAGTCAGGCTATAAAAATGGAACACACTTTTACAATTGCTCATGAATGTGTGTCTACAGATCATATGCTCTGCCCTGAAATTATAGAAATCAACAACACAGGTCAAGCACCCAATTTTTAGAATTTTTCAGAAAACAGTGACCTGGGAAACTAAATGCTACAAAAATTGCATTTGACCATGTGGGAGTGTTTTTAAAAAATCAACAAAGAGACAACTTTACACAAAATGTACCTCATAACATTACCTCCAGGATAAAGGCTGCCATCTTATCTATACCTACCTGGGAGTGAGGCCTGTTGAATTTAACAGGGTGAGGAAGTAGTTACACATTGTTTTTTTAAAAATATTAAATCAAGGTAAAAGCCTTGTTCAGTTTTTAAGCACTGAGAATAGTGTTATATTAGGCTAATGAATTTTTAGTATTGCAATCCTCTGGAGGAAACTATAATTTGGTCACCTTTTGTACTGAATATCCAACCGCGTGTGCCCCCCCCCCCCGAGGCTTTCAGCACCTAGATGCTAAGAATCTACAAAGAGAGAAAGTTACAAGCTTCATGTTGTAGGAGACCCACCCAGTCAAACCTGCAGGCTTTAATATCTGGCAGGAATAGCATTGCCCATGTCCAAAATCAAAAGTCAGCACACTTAGTTCTTCCCAGCTTCTTAAAGTGCATCTGAATTTCGATTTTTCTTCCATTTAATGGATGCAAGATTAGATGTAAAAGACTTGGTCCACTGCCATCTCTATCATGAACTTGTTGAGTGGCCTTGGGCAAGTCACTGTGTCTTCACCTCTGTTCACCATTAATGAAATGAGAGCAGCAATGACCCCACAGTCAGTATGTTGGTGAGAATGAATGAGAAGAAAAGAAAATGCTGCCAGGGCTTTACAGTGGGGTATTGCTCTAAACCTTTATGCTGCACAGGTAAGCAGACCTGCTGCAAATTGTTTGCCTCTAAAGCTTTCTCCGATGGCAGAACAAGAGTTAAATCATCCTTGTCTGCAAGCTAATACTGTTCTCTCTCTCTCTCTCTCTCTCTCTCTCTCTCTCTCTCTCTCTCACTCTCTCCCTCTCCTCCCTCCTTGCATTCCAAGGGAGCTGCTTCTTAGGCTGTTGATGCCTTTTTTCCCTTACAAAGGTTGTTCCATTGAAGGCCTTGTTTGAGGAAACATTTTAGTTGCTAAGAAACTAGTTTCTCTTTGTAAACTCCAAGCACAAAGACAAAGAAATATCAAAGTAACATGCTATTTTGACAATAGCCCCTACATAATCAAATGATACTATATTTCTGAATCTTCCTTTTAATATTTAATATGATTTAAATGGAATATTCATCCATATGACATATACAGTATACAAGTATATACTCACTATATATATATATATATATATATATATGCATAATAGTTACAGAAGCTGTGGGATAAAATACTATACACAAACACATATTATTTCTAAGCTTCACTCATCCAATGATTCAAAACATACATTTTCTCATTTGCCACTGATATAGGGAGAGAATTATTTTTAATTGTGAGATTTAAAGTAGAGAATCTGTAGTCAAGTTCTATCCACTTTCAGTCCATAAATAAGTAGAATCTGTCAATTGTAATCTTATGCAAACTTAAAATTTAAAAGAACAAAACAATTATTCAGGTCAACCACAATAGCTCATTTATTATGTTCTATCCCCGTTTAGATCTCAGAATTCAGCTAGAGGAATAAAAGATCTGGGGGAAGGGATAGGAAGACGGAGAGAGCAATATATTCCAGTTCACAAACATAGATATATTTCCCTATAGCATATTGTACATTTAGTAGGGAGCATTTTAATCTGGAACATTATGGGGGGAAAGGCTTAAAAACTCCATCAGCACCATAGCCCTAATGCAATTCTGTAATACATGTGCATACATGCAAACTCACATATATATGCTTTACATTTGTTTAAAAAGAAAAGAAAGACATTGTTGCATGAATTTGGCAGTTTGAGCTATTTGAGAGGGACCTATTCATTTTCCTATGGGATTAAGTTAGGTAAATAAACCCTACACTTTTAATTCCCCAAGCCTCAGGTACTTTGTTTTGCTACCTTATCATTCAACAACACATAAAATGAATCTCTGTCTCTTTCTCAGTTGGCATCAGGATTGTAAACACATAAAGCCTACAAGCAGACACGGAGCAACCAGGGCATCCTATAATATGTGCTGTGAGTAAAACTTCGTTACATGTAAAGCTTTGATTTCTTGAGAAGTTTCTGGTAAGCAAGAACAAGGCTTTCAAAATACTGAGCTCTTTGGAACAATGGGGCAGAAAAGCCATGCCTGTTTAGGAACATTAATGCCAGAGTCATGCCTCCTTTTCTTCTGTACACCCTGATGCACTATGGAACATTTGCCCCTCTGTTTTATTTACTCACCATCCAGAAAATATAAATATAATTATCTTGTAACCAACTAGGCAGGCGGGCAGGCAGGCAAGCAGATAGGCAGGTCCTTCGAGATAATAAAGCTGAAAAAGGGTTGTGGTGATTAATGCTTCTTGAGAAGCCACTCCAGTGCTATTGTGCTGTCAAGTTGGGACCAATAATTTAAGCAAGCAGCAGAACAGAGGTAGTAGCAACATATCCTGGACTGACTCTTGCAAACAGCTGTTTTTGCCCTAGGAAGCTCCTTGAGTCTTCTACTGAAAGAGATAACCTTCACTTGTTCTGCATAAAAACACTATTTAATGTCCAGCTAAGCCATTTTCAAAAAAGAGGACCTGAGCATAACCAGGCGCAGGACTTTCTGCTTTTAAAACTGTATATGCCTTAAGTAATTTTTCAGTAAGAATTTTGTTGTTGTTGTTAGTTGCGAAGTCGTGTCCGACCCATCGCGACCCCATGGACAACATTCCTCCAGGTCTTCCTGTCCTCTACCATCTTCTGGAGTCCATTTAAGCTCACTCCTACTACTTCAGTGACTCCATCCAGCCACCTCATTCTCTGTCGTCCCCTTCTTCTATTGCCCTCAATCTTTCCCAGCATTAGGCTCTTCTCCAGTGAGTCCTTCCTTCTCATTAGGTGGCCAAAGTACTTGAGTTTCAACTTCAGGATCTGGCCTTGTAAAGAGCAGTCAGGGTTGATCTCCTCTAGGACTGACTGGTTTGATCGCCTTGCAGTCCAAGGGACTCACAGGAGTCTTCTCCAGCACCATAGTTCAAAGGCCTCAATTCTTTTGCGCTCAGCCTTTCTTATGGTCCAACTTTCACAGCCATACATTGCAACTGGGAAAACCATGGCCTTAACTATACGCACTTTTGTTGGCAGGGTGATGTCTCTGCTTTTTAGTATGCTGTCTAGATTTGCCATAGCTTTCCTCCCCAGGAGCAAGCGTCTTTTAATTTCTTGGCTGCAGTCCCCATCTGCGGTGATCTTGGAGCCCAGGAAGATAAAATCTGTCACTACCTCCATTTCTCGCCCATCTATTTGCCAGGAATTGAGAGGGCCGGATGCCATGATCTTGGTTTTCTTAATGTTGAGTTTCAAGCCAACTTTTGCACTCTCCTTCTTCACCCGCATAAAGAGGTTCTTTAGTTCCTCTTCACTTTCTGCCATTAGAGTGGTATCATCTGCATATCTTAGGTTGTTGATATTTCTCCCGGCAATCTTAATTCCAACTTTTGATTCATCTAGCCCTGCCTTTCTCATGATGTGCTCTGCATATAAGTTAAATAGGCAGGGCGACAGAATACAGTCTTGCCGGACTCCTTTCCCAACTCTGAACCAATCAGTGGTTCTGTGTCCAGTTCTCACTGTTGCTTCTTGACCCGCATATAGGTTTCTCAAGAGACAAATAAGATAGTCCTCTCCAAATCACTATACTACACAAATTCTACAGGGAGGTCATTTTGGACCATTGCTTTAAAATCACAGAAACATGCAAACTAAGTTTTATGAGAAAAGCATGCTGAGAATCAGCACACTTATTTACATTAAGCAACGATTGACTCTGATGATAATTCCTAATTCTTGGGGAGGGGGGGAACAGAGAGGACACAGTGGGCATCTGTAAAACCCAATGGGGAAATTACAGGGCAGGTCCACGTTACTACCTGTTCGATTGGCTGCTCTCATCTGCAGGTAACATCTCAGTTTATGATATAGTATACCCTTCTACCAAAATGTTCAGTTTGAAGTAGAATTTGATGATCATGAAGTGATTCTGTCCCTTCCATATATTTTCAACTTATCATGAAGATATGCTCCTTTTAGCTAGGATGCAAGATTACAAAATTGTGAATTACACAAAACAATCATGCAAGCAGAAACAAGCTTGGCACTAAAGTGGGAAGTCAAGAAAACATCCTGGTCTATCACAGCAAATGGGGGTTTACACTTCCCTCCTCCAAAGTAGGAAATGGACTATGCAATTTAAAATTCTAAATTTATTTTAGAACCAAGCAAAAAAGGAGTCATAAATACAGTCAATTGCTTTTGGAAAGGAAAATAAAAACAGAGAATAAATTACCTAATAATTAAAAGAAGAGCCTAGTAGAGAATTCAAGTTTCCAAAACAGCTTACACTTATAGTTATGCCCCGGAAAAGTTTTCAGGGGAAAATTGTGTTCTAGAAAAAGATTGGCTTTGCAAAATTTCACAAAGATATAATAATGAAGAATGGAAATTTTCACAGAAGAGCCGAAAATTCAAATTAACCAATCAGAATCCAAGCTTGACTGAGTGTTTTCTAGATAATTTCTGCATGTCCCTTATAAAAGGACAGCTCACAGGAAAGATAAAAGGCACTAATACTGCCTCCATTACTAGCAATGAAGATACCTACTAAAATTTTAGACTTGGTTGTATTATAAAAGGGTGGGCACTTGATTTTGTACAGCCACCATCTACATATTGTTGTTAATCACCTAGAGTTTCTTTGTTTAAAAAGTAGCCAACAAATATAATAAACTCAATTGCATTTCTATGCCCATATTAAGAACTCTCTGTGCATTCCATGGAAAGTGATTTAGGTATAAACATTTGAAGTTCCCTCTCAGCCAAATTCAACTCCTGTTGACTTTATAGACACGGCTGTTGTAGTATTTTTAGCAACAACAGGAAAGTGATTCACTATTGAATTCTTCTAGGATATTTTTTTCAGCTTCTTAGTCTAGCCGATAGTTTCTGGTGGTCTGCCATCCAACTGCAGTACTAAGCCTGTCTAGTTTTTTTTACTGCAGTTAACGGTATCTATGACTGGCCATTTAGCCAGGCTCCCTCTTGGGAACACTAACTGAAAACTCTTGCAGGCAAGCAAGGCAAGAATAAGGCATTTGCATTTGGTAAAGGAAAGGATAGATACATTTATCTGATTTTGATTTATATTACTTTCACAGATTTCTTTCCATAATTCTGTTCTAATTCCTCCATTAATCTAGAATTAATCTAGAATTTTTAAAAAAGTACTGATGGGGCTGGTAGTAAATGTTAGAATCTTATGTCCCCTTTATTATAATAAATGCACGTGCTAATTCATTTGAAAGTGCAATTCAAAATATTTCTAACTATCCTGAGATAATTGGCTTTCTTCCTTTGTCAAGCTGCCCATTTTTAAAAATCAACTAATACAGTTCCAGTAAGTGTTTAATTCATTCTGAAGAATAATATTGGTGACATATTTGAAAAAATGTTATCTGCCACAGTGCCTTGTATGATGAATTTCATGCTCCAGGAGTTTAAGCCATCATTCCCTTTATCTTTAATTGTACTGGAATTTGGAATCTTTTAAACAATTTTTGATTCTGTTTAACTATCATTGCTAGGCCTTCTTTTCTTCATACTGCTTTTAATACAAAATTGTTTATGGTAATTTTTTCCATGAGGGGAAACTATGAAACCATTATATTTATCTTTGTTTCTGCTTTTATTGTCATTAGCTGCTTTGAGTTATTTCTTTGGGGAAGAAAACAAAGAACCAACACTAATATAAACTAATAGCAATGCATGAACGCCTAGCAGCACAGATGAACCAGCTGCTAGCAGCAGTCTCCCATCCAGACTGCTAATACAAGGAAAGACAGTGCTAATCATGAAAGACCCCACAAGGAAACAGCACTGGTCAATAACCTGCTTCTGTACAATATGGGCACTATCAGGCATCATTGTCACCAAGCTACAGGACCATATGAATCAGCACATGAACACAGCTCAGAAGGAGCTTCTGGGAACAACACCAGAAGTTCAAAATACCAGTTGCTCATAAATTCAGATGTCACCCCAAATTCAGGGTGTAGACAAACTGATCTGAGCACAGCCTGGACTGATTATGGAAAATCTACAATTAAATGCCCACACATGGATTTGTGAATGACTGGTGCTATACAAAGTCAGCACTAAGAATCTTCTTCAATAACTTAGTGGGATTATAGAAGGCAACATTGGAAGTCAATTCAAGACTGCTCACATGGCCATCAAGTGTGGCATGTATCAAGGTGATGCACTGTCTCTGCTGCTGTTCTGCATAGGCTTGAACCCCATCAGCTAGATAATCACAAGGACTGGATATGTGGATACAAGTTAAAGAGTGGAACTACCATCAGCCACCTCCTCTATATGGATGATATAAAGTTATAGGCTAAGAGCAAATGAGACATTGACTTGCTGACTTACTTGACGTCTACAGTGAAGACATTGGGAATGTCATTTGGACTGGAGAAGTGTGGCCTGATGGCAGTCAAGAGAGGAAAGGTAGTTAAGTCTGATGAGGTGTCAGTGGACCACACAGCAGACATATAGACCAGCTACAAGTAACTTGATATTCCCATGGTGGCGAACCTATGGCACGCGTGCCACAGGCGGCACCAGAGCCATTTCTGTGGGCATGCGTGCAGCTGCTGCTGCCAGCAGCTTGCGCAGGTTCATTAGGCCGCCGCCACCCAGAGTGGCAGCCCCACCCAGCACAAAGGAGGCGAAGCAGCCGGCTAGCAAGCCCCGCGTAGAGGTGCACGCCCACGCCCAGCAGGCAAAAGGCCACCCCAAGCGGGGAAAGCCAAATCCCCATCGGCGTCATGGCCGCCCAGGCCCAGCAGAGATGGGGGGGAGGCACGCAATCCTGGTTGGGACTGCGGGGCCATGTCACCAATGGGGATCCAGCTTTCCCTGCTTGGGGTGGCCTTTGGTTTGCTGGGCGTGGATGTGCTCTACCACCTCTACGCGCGGCTTGCTAGCCGGCCATTTTGCCTCCTTTGTGCTGGGCGGGCCAGGCCTCTGGGTGGCGGCGGCAGCCTAATGCACCTGCGCGAGCTGCTAGCGGCGCCGACCCAAGGCACGGGGGGGGGGGAGGAGGAGGAGGCAGGGCAGATTCCCCGTGCATGAGACTGGAATTCCCCCCCCGCTATTGGATTTTCGCTACCAGACTGTTTAACTTGATGCAGAAAGGGAAGGATATGCATGGGGTTTTGGGTTGCAGTTTGGGCACTCGGTGTCTAAAAGGTTCGCCATTACTGTGATATTCCATAGTCGCATGGGATCCATGATGAAGAAGCAACATCCAAGTATGACCAAGAGATAAGACAGGTCCTGAACAACCAGCTCAATGAGAAGAACAAGATCAACACATATACCCTGCCAGTCATCAGATACTCTGCCAGTATAGTGAGCTGGCCAAAGCAGGACATGGAAGCTGCCAATGTTAAGACCCGGAAGCTCTTCCCTAAGTCTTACCCAGAGACTGTACATCAGCTGGAAAGAGGGCGGGCAGGGTCTAGTGGATGTCAAAGCCACATATGCAACTATTGCTCATTACAACATCATTGAGCTATCATTTGAAGTCAAAAGAGGAGGAGGAGATTGGTGCATATTTAACCATCTTACATGTATTCTAGGATTCTTTTCATGAAATATCATGAATCTTCTCCATATACAGATACAACACAAAGAAATCAAATGGTTCTTCCTGAAAAATAATTCAGAAACTCCAAGTCTTGCAAAATTTTGACAACTGTAGCCTTATGAATATCATCATTGAATATCTAAAATAGCCAAGCAATGAAAGAACTGAGATTGTGCCTATAGGAGGCATTCAAGACTCCATTAAATACTTAAACTTTGTACCTTTAATCAGTGGTGGGATTCAGCCAGTTCGCACCACTTAGCTAATTTTTTGTTGCCCAGGCCCAGAATGGACTTCCGGAAGTGGCATCCACACAGAGAACCGGTTGTTCACATATTTGAATTCCACCATTGCCTTTATTGCTTTCTGGGTATGATCTGCATTCTTCATTTTCAAAAGAGAAACCAGGTGTATCTACCTTCTTGTGCAAAGGAGGCTTCAGGTATGCGGAAATTAGAAATTAAAGTGACATGCATGTCATACCTGCCCCAAATGTCCCTCTTTTAAACTCTCTTATATTTGCAAACCAAATCAGAGCTTCTGCTCAATGGTTGCTACCCCAAATAAATATACATAGACTGGAGCTTTTCAAAAACATCATGAGACCTTCTGTTCAAATGCAATGCAACTCATAGAAGACAGTAATGGGTTAGGGCACGCTGTGTAACAGCCTCCTTTCCAATATTGGCCAAGCCCCAGTAGGGATCATCTTGATCACATTTGCAGCCACTTGAAATATTTACAATTCCAGTGTTACAATATGTCACAAATGCTTTACTATCATGTACAGAATATAATATTCCATGTTATTATGCTCATTGAAAATTTTAGTAGTGGCAATTGAAACAAATTGCTGTATCAGCTTATTGGTATTAGAGACTAAGGGAGAATGCTATCTTTTTTTTTTTAAGAGATCATGGCTGTGACTATTCTGTCAATAACCACTAACAAAAAACTAGTTTGGGAATAGCTGAGATTATCTGACTCTCAGGGTAATTGGGCTGACTGCAAACTGCACTGGAAGTAATGTAGCATGGCATACTAGTTAACACATCTCAGTTGAGGCTGAAAAGAAAACAAATACTAAACAATGCCATGAAGATACCTGGTTGCCACTCAAAATGGCAAAAATAAAATATTATCATCAGATTATTACAATGACCTTTATTTGCCAACTGCACCAAAGACTGGTTTATCTGAACAAATTGGAACAAATTCTAAATTGGAACAGCTTTGATTTTCAAACACTCAGAACTGCTGCTATCCATCTAATGCAGGACTTTGCATCACTGTATTAGTTCACAAAGCAGAGACTATGCTTCTTTTAAAGGCAGCCTTTTATTTCAGAAATATGCTACTCATAGAAAAAAGTAGATGTTTCCCCTGACTCTAGGGGGCAGTGCTCATCTCTGTTTCTTAGTCAAGGGAAAAATTTCCATGGCCATGTGGCTAGCATGACTATATGCCAAGACACATGAAATGCTATCACCTTCCCACTGAAGTGATACCTATTCATCTACTCGCATTTGCATGCTTTCAAACTGCAAGATGGGCAGGAACAGGGGCAAGTACAGGAACTCACTTTGTCATGCCACACTCAGGAATAGAATAGAACAGAACAGAACAGCAGAGTTGTAAGGGACATTGTAGGTAATCTAGTCCAACCCCCCACCCAAGCAGGAGACCCTACACCATTTCTGACAAATGGCACTCTAGTCTCTTCTTGAAAGTTTCCAGTGTTGAAGTTCTCACAACTTCTGAAGGCAAGCTATTCCATTGGTTCATTGTTCTGTCAGGAAATTTCTCATTTCCAGATTGAATCTCTCCTTGATCAGTTTCCATCCGTTGTTCCTTGTCTGGCCTTCAGGTGCTTTGGAAAATAGGGTGACCCCCTCCTCTCTGTGAGACCACCTCAAATATTGGAACACTGCTATCATGTCTCCCCTGGTCCTTCTCTTCACTAGACTAGCCATGCCCAGTTCCTGTAACCGTTCTTCAATATGTTTTAGCCTCCAGTCCTGTAATCATCTTTGTTGCTCTTCTCGGCACTCTTTCTAGAGTCTCAACATCTTTTTTATAGTTTGGAGACCAAAACAGGATGCAGGTGTGGTCTTACTAAAGCTTTATAGAGTAGTATTAGTACCTCACATGATCTTGATTGAATCCCTCTGTTAATGCAACTTAGGATTGCATTGGCTTTCTTGGCTGCCACCGCACACTGTTGGTTCATATTTAATAGACTGTCCACTAAGACTCCAAGATCCCTCTCACAGATGCTGCTATTAAGCCTGGTTTCATCCAAACTATATATGTACTTTTGTTTTTTCTTGTCTAAGTGTAAGACTTTACTTTTCTCTTCATTGAATTTCATTTTGTTAGATTGGGCCCAGTGTTCAAGTCTATCAAGATCCATCTGGATCTTGAGCCTATCATCTAGGATGTTGGCTATTCCTGCCAGCTTAGTATCATCTACAAATTTGATATTTCCCCTTCTATTCCCTCATCTAAGTTGTTTATGAAGATATTGAAGAATACTGGGCCTAAGACAGAACCTTGTGGTACCCCACTGTTTATTTCCCTCCGTGTAGACGTAGTACCATTAAGGACTACTTGTTGAGTACAGTTTGTCAGCCAGTTACAAATCCATCTGATGGTGACGTTATCTATCTATGTATCTATCCCACTTTTTTCTAGTTTACTAAGAAGTAAGTTGTGGTTTACTTTGTCAAATGCCTTGCTGAAGTCTAAGTATACTATGTCCACAGCATTTCACTGGTCTACTAATTTAGTCACTTTGTCAAAGAATGAAATAAGATTGGTTTGGCATGATCTGTTTTTAAAAAACCCATGCTGACTTTTAGCTATTACTTTACTCATTTCTAGATGTTCCCAGTTCTGTTTTTTGATTATATTTTCCAGGATCTTCACAGGTATTGATATTAGCCTGATTGGTCTGTAGTTTTCTGGGTCTGTTTTTTTCCCTTTTTGAACATGGGAACCACATCAGCTCTTTTCCAGTCCTCTGGTAGTTACCCGGTGCTCCAGGATTTTTGAAAGATATGGTACAGTGGTTCTGAGATGACATCTGCCAGCTCCTTCAAAACTCTGGGATGTAATCCATCAGGTCCCGGTGATTAATATTCATCCAGATCAGACAGGTGTTCTCTTACCATTTTTTTTTTTGCTTATTTTTTTATTTCTAGCCTGTCTTTTACAGTTATGTTTTTGGTAGGTTGGGCTATAGTTTCTTTTTGCATGAAAACTGATGCAAAGAATGAGTTAAGCAGCTCTGCTTTCTCTTTGCTGCCTGTTACTTTCTTGCCGTCTTCTCTGTTTCTTTGATTTTTTTCTTGTTATTTATATGTTGAAAGAAACTTTTTTTTTACTATCTTTGACTTTTGTTGCAAGTCTTTGTTCATTCTGAGCCTTTGCTTTCCTGACTTTCTCTTTGCAGATTCTGGCTATCTGCTGATACTCTGCCTTAGTTATGTGTCCCTCTTTCCATTTTTTGTAATTGTCCTTTTTGCCTTGCAGTTTATCAGAGAGATCTTTGTGGAGCCATGCTGGTTTCTTCTTGGATTTCTTGATTTTCTTTTTCAGTGGTATTGTGCTGGACTGGGCTTTTATGACCATATTTTTCAGAGTTTCTCAAGCTTCTTGAGTTGTTTCCCCCTTTAGGATTTTCATCCAAGGAATCTGTCATGGTTCCGATAGATGAAATCAATTAAAAGAACTTCAAGGCAAAGATTTATTCCTCAAAGAACATTTTATTCAGGAAACAAAGTATCGGCACTTACATAGTTGAACCCAAGACTAAAGTTCCCTCCCCCTTGCTACAAAGTAACAAGTTGCAATTCCCACCCCAGAAAGGCTGTCATAAATCACATTCACCAATTATTTCAAAATGCGGGCTCTCCTCCCAACTTTTCAACCCGCCAAAACTTTATCTAACATTGACCTTGATTCTCTCACAGTTGCAAATGTTATGGCTAACTGAAATAGCACAAGCATTCCCCCTTCCCCCCTTCTCCATCTGAGAATACCAAACAACAGAAAAAAGCAGAATGAAAGCAAAAGGTAAAATGGGTACAGTTTCTCAATTGTCACAGCGCTGACAGAATCTTTCCCAAGCTTTCTCTGAGTTTGTTAAAATCAACTATTTTAAAATCTAAGACTCTGGTATCATTATGTTCTATTGCTTGTGTTTGCATTATATTCAATTCCAGTATGACATGGTCACTCTCACCCAAGTTTCCTGCAGTTTCAACTCCCTCTATCACTTCTTCTCTGTTCATGAGAATTAAGTCCAGTATGGCTGTCTCTCTAGTTCCCGCCACTACTTTTTGGACAACAAAATTGTCAGCTAGGTTGGTCAGGAACCTGTTTGATTTCTCACTTGGTGCAGAATTAGTCTTCCCGTTGATGTCAAGGTAATTGACATCACTGTTGTAGTATATTTCTTACATATATTTGTTAATTGGCTAGCAAGAGTACATTTATTTTTTCTGCTTGGTTAGGTGGCCTGTAGTATACACCTATGGCAATGTCATTCTTTTTTTCTTTTATGTTGACCCATATGCATTCTAGGAGGTTTTCATAATTGGTTTCATGCATTTCTGTAACAATATAGTGGTCTTTTACATATAATGCAACTCTACCTCCTCTTTTTTGGGGTCTGTTTTTTTTTGAACAGTTTGTATCCTTCTATTAGTATGTTCCAGTCATGGGTTTCATCCCACCAAGTTTCAGTAATTCTGACTATATCATATCTACCTTCATGTATTAATAATTCAAATTCACCGTTTGTTATAGGCATTTGAGATCTTTACATCTGACTCTGGGTATGCTTCCTATTTGGTGTTTCAGTTTGTCTTCCTTCCCATCCCTCCTTATCTCATTATTTGATTTGTTTTCTAGGGGTTTTTGCTTGGAATTAGGTCCTAGAGATCCTAAAGATTGCTCACCCTTTTTCAGGTCCATTTTCGTGTCATTCGCCCCTATATGTAGTAGAAGAAAGGGGTAGTAATCTGTGGGTTTTATTATTTTGGTTAGGTTCTCAGCCACATCTTTGATTTTTGCTCCAGGGAGACAACATACCTCTCTGGACTGACTGTCTGGTCTACAATCCAGGTCTTTAATCCAAGCTGTCAACTTTCCAGCTGACAAGCTCAACGCCTTTAACCACTACGCCTCCTTATCCTCTCATATATGTTACTAAAAACACACACACACACATTCAAGCCCAGCAATAAGTGCACTGCTATTGTTTGGACTATAGCTGCTAGAAGCCACAGCCGTTATAGTTAGTAACTTTATGCAAGCTGTAACTCGAAACTGGATTCCACCAAAATTATCATCCTATTTTAGCCCATCATATCTGTATCTTTTTGGGAGAGTGCTATAGTTTCAAGTAAAAATCATAAAGACATTTGAATTCCAGCTTTACTTATATTCTTATTATACCTCTGCATTGTTCCTTGGACCTCTGAGATAATATACTTGGAAGTCATATGAATCTTGAGCTCAGAGGCTGTAGTTAACCAATTGTTCTTTATCAAGTCACCAATCAGCCTTTTTCTGGCTGCCCTCACTTCACTTTCCTCTTACCATTTCTCCAAGAGACAGAAAATGGCTTATTTCTGTTCACTCGCCTCTTGATTTCTGAGGGTAGAAGCAACCCTCATGAAACATCAAAATGGTAGTCATGATGATGCAGTGGAAACCACCTGTTTTCTATGTATGTGTGCTCCTCTGCTCCCCCCCCACATACAGTGAGAGTTGTACAGGTGTTTATTCAATGTCCCCAAACAGGTCCTTGGAAATCACCCCTGTTGTGCAGATCCAAATTGCAAGATCAACACGGCAAGAGTCACTGCGTAACCAAGTCCAACAGGCACACACAAGGTCCATGAAAGCAGTCTATGATTCAAATAGATCAGGATACACAGCACGAGCACACAAGGCACAGAACTGGGCACATTGCTCCAGCAACACTCAAGTCCTCAGGGCGGGATTAAGTAAGCAATGCCAGTGCAGGCCTTCATGAGAGGCAAGGTTGCCTCTCATGAGTAATCTAGCTGACCGAAGTTGTTCCTGTCTCCTCTCTGCTCTATGTGTCCTTGGATCAGGGAGAGGTTCCACCTCTTTTTCACTGCTAATGGGTGGCAGCAGCTCCTAGTCCTTGCCTGGAGCCTCCTGGACAATTTGCTGCAGCTCACCTCACTCAGCCTGTTGCTCCTCTGATCAACCCAGCTGAGGCTGCTCCATCAGGCTAGCACTCTTTGAGCCCTGATCCTGCCCTTTCCTCTACAAACTCAAACTCCTCCTTCTCCTCCTCCTCCACAAAGAAGAGGGGGTCAACTTATTTTCCAAAGCACCAGAAGGCAAGACAAGAAACAATGGATGGAAACCAATCAAGAAGAGAAGCAACCTGGAATTAAGAAGAAACTTCCTAACAATAAGAACAATTAACCAGTGGAACAGTTTGCCTACAGATGTCGTGGGTGCTTCATCACTGGAGGTTTTTAAGAAAAGACTAGACAGCCACCTATTTGAAATGATACAGGGTCTCCTGCTTGAGCAGAGAGTTGAACTAGAAGACCTCCAAGGTCCCTTCTAGCTCTATTCTGATTGAATTCACATCTGGAATGGGGTCCAGGGGTGGATCCATGATGCTATGCTGCAGGTTTTTGAGTGTAACCTGCAAAAACCTCTGGATCAAACAGATTTATTTACAAGAAGGTGACCATTTAAATATGTGATTCCAAGCTATTTAGGTCCCTCAGAAGAACAGTAGTTTATAAATTACTACAGGCAAGATAGTTCAAGCTGATCCTATTAAGGGATTAACATTAAGGTGAATTTTCTGGACCTAATATTTTAATGTAGAATAGGCAATCTATTTATAAAGAACTGCAGTTGGTGTATTTGCTTAAGAGAGTTAAGCGCTTCAAGAATCTTGACAGATCTGAGCACAGGTATAGAATAGGTGGTACCTGGCTCAACAGTAGTGACTGTGATAGGGATCTAAGTATCCTAGTAGACCACCATTTAGGTATGAGCCAGTGTGTCATGGTTCGACAGACAGAGACAAATAAAGCAGAACTCCGAGGCTTGCAAGTTCCTCAAAGAACATGTATTGATACAAAGTATCAACACATCAAAAGTGAAACCAAGTCTGAATAGACACGTAACAATCCCCAATACAAAGTTAAGAAATCCCACCCCTAAAGCTATGCATGCTACTACGTTCCCCAATACATATTCTTGGCAGGTTTTCCACGAAACGCCCAGCCTACTGTCCCAGGAGCAGCCAATGATGTTAGTTCCCACGGGAGAAAATCTGTTTAGTCTAGTGAAGCCCCTGGTAAACCCCCCCTCCCTCTGTGCTATGTGTCAACTGAAAATGAGTAGGGAAAATGGCTGCAGCCACGTTCATTTTCAAAGTTGACACAGTGGTTATACTGCACTAGCGAGGCCACACTTGAAATACTGCATTGAGTTTTGATCACCATGATACAAAAAAGATACCAAGAGCCTAGAAAGAGTGCAGAGAAGAGGAACTAAGATGATAAGGAGTCTGCAGGATAAATAATATGAACAATAGTTAAGGTATGTCTAGCCTAATGAAGAGAAGCATTATGGGTGACATGATAGCTGTCGTTCTGCTACATGAGGGGCTACCACAAAGAGGTGAATGTTGACTTATTCTCCAAAGCTCTTGAGGGTAGGACAAGAAGCAATGGGTGGAAATTGTTAAAGAGAGATCCAACTTGGAATTAAGGAGGAATTTCCTGACCACCTTAACCTCCTAGAGTTGTGAGTAATTGCTGGAGGCTTTCAAGAAAAGATTGGACAACCATTTGTCTGGGATGATAACAAGCCTCCTGCCATGGGCAGGGAATTGTACTAGAGAACCTCCAAGGTCCCTTCCAGCCCTTTGATTCTATGAGTCTATGTTTTGGATGTTGTTTAAGCTGACTCCAGCAGCCATTCTAGCACAGAAGTTGCAACTATTTAAAATAACTTCCACCGCTAGCCAATAGGGCATTGAATTGATCCGAATCAAGCTTCAGAACATTTACTTTTTTTCTATAAAACTGGATAAGTGCAATAGTTTCAATCTTTCCATAACCGTCACATGTCTAAATTAGTTCTACAGTTAGGTATAACACAATCCTTTCAGGGAATCCTGGGAGAACTGCAGAGTCAAATTTGATACAAACGTATCAGGGCTAGACCTTTTCCAAAGCTTTGCCCTATTCTTTTTCAAAGCTCAGGGTGCATCTGCTAGTTCTTGTCTTTGTTGCTGTTCTTTTATTCTGCCAAGACAATGACAGCCCTTGCTTGAACCTTCAGAAGCATGGATTGTCTAGTTACTTCCTATTACTGAATGCTTCTTTATTTGAGGGACCTGAGGATGGATTTGAGAGATAAAGACAAAGTGACTGAAAGCAAATGAGGCTAAGATGTGTATAAGCACTGAGCACAAGAAGAAGGTGTCAATTAAAAAAATGAAGCCCATTGCATTTGGTGTTTGACAGCTAGGGTGAGCTGAGCTGACAGCCACTGCACCAACCAAGCTTTGGTGGTTCCTTCATCTCTCATGGTCCCCTGAGCTGGAAACCTGTGACATTGGCTCAAGCAGAGACTCACTGGTTTCATTTGGTGTTGCAAATAGTTCCCTTGCAGCTACTTTTAATCATAGTAATTATAACGATTGGAAGTTTAAGAAGTCCAAGCTTAGCCTGAATGCAGACTGTAATGAAGCAGGGTGGATGCCTGGAGAGGCTACAGTTTGCTCTGGGGGGACCAGCAAGGAGACCAAAAACTTATAAGAGGGGTTGCCCATTGTGGAAAATCCCTTCTCTGTGAGATAGTTAGGATTACCATCAGTAGATACCTCTTTTTCAGCTGCTGCTGAATGAAACAAGAAGTGTCAGGACTCTTCTCTCTCAAGCAATCTTACCCCTGAATTTCAAAGCTGATTACTACAAGTATAGTAAGATGCAACATAACTATTATATTGCAACATATCAATATACCACCAGGGCTATAACACAGGAATTCTCAAATTATGGCTTGTGACCCTGGGAGCAACTTTAGGGGATTGCAATATTTTTGTTTTAAACTTTTTTAACAATAAACAGCTGGTTTATATTTCTCCCGGAGATCGAGGACTGTGTCATTGAACAGATATACCCGGGATTCTTATAAATAAATCCTGACCATGCACAAAGGAGGAAGACTTTCAGAACTTGTTCCATGGTCTGCTTGAACAACTCAACAGTGGATAGCAATTTTGCCCAGTGATAAAATTCTGTAGGTTAAGATTTAATTACTAAATTAAGCAATATATTTAATTTTTTCTCCACCCTACCCCAGTGAAATCATAATTTTATTCAAATGATTTATCCACTTATCATGTTAGGTGTCATGGTGTTGCAAAATTTGAGAACTTCAATGGAACAATACAGCTTTACATAAATCTGAAGAAGCAACTCTGAATCAAAGTAGACCTCTTATAAGTAAGTAAATAAATATCAGTTGTACTCTTAAAATATGCCAGAGTGATTTTAAAAATATCTTTATAAAAGTGTTCTTAAATCCTCTGAATTAGCGCCTCTTTTCCTATAGATTATCCATTTTCAGATTTTCATTTTAGGATGCAACTATATGAGGTCTTTTTATCTAAAAATAAAATTTCTCCTCCCATCTCCCATGGAGAGCTATTTTCAGCCATGAGGCACACACTTCCAATAATCTGGATATTCTATAGATAATTTATTTGTATCTTATCTTAAATTATATGAAAACCAAACTGCAGTTTTTTAAAAGTATCTTACAAATGATAATTTCCCCTATGTATATGTATATAAGGTTCAAAATGCAGCAGCATGAACAATAGCAGGCATTTCTGGTTATATTCTTGCTCTACATGAGTTATATTAGCTGCAATCAGCTTCTGGGTACAGCTCAAGGTGCTGGTTCTTACCTATAAATCTGCTCATGGCATAGAGTCTCTGTAAATGCAGGACTGCCTGTTTCCAATCATTTCTGCCTGCCCAATATATTCAAGCTAAGTGGTGCCCTCCAGGTTCCCTCAATTATATGTTTTCATCTCAGAACCACTGAACATAATCTTTCAAGAATTCCTGGGGCACATGAGAACTACCAGAGGACTAGAAAAGAATCGATGTGGTTCCAATCTACAAAAAGGGGGGAGGGCGAAATGGACCCAGGAAACTACAGATCAATCAGCCTGACATCAATACCTGTGAAGACCTGGAAAAGATAATCAAGCAGCGCACTTGTGAGCATCTAGAAATCAACAAGATAATTAATAGAAGCCAACATGGATTTATCAAAAACAGATCATGCCGGACAAACCTTATTGCATTCTTTGACAAAGTGACTAAATTAGTGAATAAGGAAAACACTATGGGAATGGTTTACTTAGACTTTAGTAAGTCTATTTGACAAAGTAAACCACAACCTACTTCTTGATAAACAGTACCATCACCAGATGGATTCACAACTGGCTGACCAACTGTACTCAGCAAATTCTTAATGGAACTATATTTACATGGAGAGAAGCATACAGTGGAGTACCTCAAGGAGTCTCTTCAGTACTCTTCAACATCTTCACAAATGATTTAGATGAAGGGATAGAGAGGAATTCTCAAATTTGCAGATGACACCAAGCTAGGGGGAATAGTTAACACTTTAGAAGATAAACTCAAGTTTCAGAAGGACCTTGACCGATTTGAACACTGGGCCCTATCCAACAAAATGCAATTCAGTGGTAAGCAAAGTAAGGTCCTACAATTAGGCAAGAAAAAACAAATGCAGTAGGTGGTACCTGGCTCAATGGTAACAACTGTGAGAGAGATCTAGGTGTCCTGATATATCACCACTTAAATATGAGCCAGCAGTATGCTGCAACTGCCAAACCAATGCAGTCCTAGGTTGCATCAACAGAGGAATAGTTTCAAGATCACATTAAGTGATCGTACCATTTTATATTGCACTGCTGAGACCACACTTGGAATACTGCATCCAATTCTGGCCATCACGATACAAAAAAGATGTTGAGAGCCTAGAAAGAGTAAAGAAAAGAGCAACAAAGATGATTGGGAGGCTGGAGGCTAAAACATATAAAGAACAGCTGCAGGAATTGGGTATGTCTAATCTAATGAAAAGAAGGACTAGAGGTAATATGATAGCAGTCTTCCAGTATTTGAGAGGCTGTCACAGAGAAGAGGAGGTTGACCTATTCTCCAAAATCATGTGAGGACAGGACAAGAAATAACAGATGGAAACTTATCAAGGAGAGATCCAACCTAGAATTAAAGAGAAATTTCTTGACAGTGAGAACAATTAATCAATGCAATAGCTTGACTCTGGAAACTGTGGATGCTCCATCACTGGAGGTTTTCAAGAAGAGACTGGACAGTATTTGTCTGAAATGGTATAGGATCTCCTGCCATGGGCTGTGGGTTGGACTAGAAGACTTCCAAGTTCCTTTCCAACCCTATTATTCTATGTTCTATCTTGTTATACCAAGGAAGCATAACTTCCCCACTCTCTAGAAGAGCACCCCTTAGAATTAAGGAAGGAAGGAAGGGTCCACTCTCCTGGGGTTCCGGAAGGCTTTTAAGACCTGGCTTTGTTCCCAGTCCTAGGATTAATGCCTCTGAGGAGACCCAGTTATGCTTTTTACAAATGTGATTGTTATCGTGTCTGGACTTTTAGGTTTTGTTGTTATGTTTTTAACCTTTTTAATTGTATATTTGTGAGACATCAAATAAATAAATACCTCTACATTCATAGTATGGACTGCCATGTGGAAATTTATAGTTCAGTAAGCCAGTTGGTCACCCATAAAAAGTACATAGCACTCTTTGTCTTCTTGCTTACATCATTTGACCCTAGGCACAATCTCATTACTACTGATAAACATCTATACCGGTAGTTCCAAACATTGCTGCAGGACAGGCAGACAATCTGCAAACCTGTTCTGCTCTCAGTGTGTTAATGGTTATGTGGTCCATGTCACTGCTGGAATGGCCTTAGGGGAAGATTTGACGGTCTCCCAAGCCATCAATGTCTTTTTGCCCTTCCCTGCTTCCCCTTTCCTTCCCCAGCTCACTGCTCTTATTAAAGCTATTAATTCTGAAAGCTAAATTAGTGTGTTTCATCTTCAAATTGCTAGGGAACACTTACAAAGAAAGCCAAGGCCTAATAGAACAATCCTAATTTAATCACTATTTTTTCTTCTTCCTTCCTCTCTGATATTTCTCATCAACTGCAGATATATGAATTAATTTAAATTATGGTAAAACAGCTTCATAAACTATGGTTTAAGAATAGTTTGTTTCCACTGATTCAGATTAAGATAAATCCTAATTTTCCAGGATCCAGAGAATATGATATTCTATGGGAAATTTAGTTAGAAGAAGCAGAGAAATTTGTGAGTTATGAATAGAATAGAATAGAATAGAATAGAATAGAATAGAATAGAATAGAATAGAATAGAATAGAATAGAATAGAAGCTGGAAGGGACCTTGGAGGTCTTCTAGTCCAAGCAGGAGAACCTATACCATCTCAGACAGGTGATTGTCCAGTCTCTTCTTAAAAATCTCCAGTGATGGAGCGCCCACGATTTCTGTGGGCAAGCTGTTCCACTGGTTGATTGTCCTCACTGTCAGGAAGTTTCTCCTTAATTCCAGGTTGCATCTCTCTTTGATCAGCTTCCAACCATTGTTTCTCGTCTATAAATTCATTCTTGTAACACTACTCTAAGTTGAACATTTAAGTCTGAACCAGCTAAACTTCTTCAGGGACATGTAATTTGAAGCCTTCTATATTGGTATATACAGTACATGTACACACAAATAGTGCATATATGTTTTATTTCAAGGCATTTGTAAGAAACAGCCAATCAATCTTATGATTTATGTTCAGACAACAGACAGCCTTATACAAGTGTTATTACATCAGCAGAACCGAAGCCACTGCACCAAAAACAAGAACCTCAACTGGCATTAATTAGGGATCCTTTTTGGTTCCTTTTAAGCTATTAATAAGTGTCTGGGCTGTTCTGTTTTGCTCTTCTCACCTCTCCAACTGCATCATTCCAGGGGGAGGCAAAGAGAGGGAATAAAGAATAGCTCTACCACATGACTCCCTCACTGTTTCACAAAGAGAAACGATGTGATGTTACAGAAATCAGCTACTAACACTGTTTCTGCAGCTCACACACTCCTGCTTATGGTTCATACATATTCATTACAGATGCTCTCCAGTCTATTTTGATGAGGCAATTACCCCTAGGTAACAGGAAAGAAAGTATGTTCTGGGCTGTATTTGCATATTTACTCTGGGTTAAATTACCCTAGACTGAGTTAAGGACCAGCTCTTCTTATACTGAAGAATAAAATCACAGCCCATATGTATCATTTTAAATTAGAAATATCCATTAATACTAATACCAACAAAAGGATAGGTTAAGGGTTTATTAATGGACATCAAATTAGGCGTACCCTCCCCCCCCATTAAAAAGTAGGACACATGCACACACTAACAATGTATTTGCATCTCCCTCTGCTGACTGTCTTTATGAGCAAAATGCATATTACGACTTAGATGCGCAGATTGTCTATTCTGACTTCTTTCTGATATGCACAGCTACTTTGCTTTCATAGTCCTATTTTATTTTTGCTTTCTGAGCAAAGTGCTCCTCAAACAAATGATATATCATTTTGGAAGGAGGGACTGAATGTGTAGATAATCACCCAGGTATCACCATTTAGCAGATTCCTGTCTCTTCCCCATAGTGCACTCTACAACAGAAATCCATGGAAATGACAAGAAAACATGAAAATGAGCAGAACCCACAGAATGTTTAATCTGTCAAATTAAATTGCATCCTTGTGATAAAAATATATGCTTAGTAACCTCTTGACATACAGTAAATAAAAATATAATGGGTAAATATGAGAAATCCACTTATAGCAGGGAATTTATTATAGGTCCTATTAAATATACCTTTGCCCAGACATGTGGTTTTCAGATTACTCAAGATTTCTGGCAATGCACTTCAGAACCAGCAGGGCCTGGCCAATACCCCTTTTCTAGCCTGCTGAAGAAAAAAAATCTCTCTGTCTGGAGTTCTAAATAGTGGCCATTCTGTTTTGGCATTTGAATTTCTGGTCTCCTGCATCACATTGAGGAGGGGACACAGCATTGAAATGCTGAGGTTGCAGGAGAAGGACCTCCCTCCCTCCATCTTGTGAGGATGGCAAGCAGGCACAGGCCCACTGCAGCCATCCAGGGAAACAAAGAGCAACCTGCAGGCCCCCCTAGCCCAGCGCGCTTGTGTTCACTTATGTGGCAGACTTCATAAGGCTCCGCTCTTTGACTGGCGTTGAGTTTATGTGAAAGTAATTAACAGTAATTAATCCTTAATTACAGTAATTAGCCAAGTCGCAGTAAATTAAACCACATCTGGAGCAGATGAGGGCTTCCGAATGGGAGCCTAACGCAGGCGACAATCGGGGAGATGCTGAATTCATCTGACAGCATCTGATTAAGTCTACCTGTTGCTGGCAGCTTCATTTGCATGTTGTTTTTGTTTGCTTTTCTTGGTAACCCTTAGAACATTATTCCTATCACCGATCTCTCTGGCTGGACTAGAAAGAGAAAATGAAATTGCTCTGGAGGAGCAACTGAAAGGACCACAAAAGTCATTAAAAAAGAAATGTAAACAAAGGATAGGACTTGGAAAATGTGTCCCCCCTCTGCCCCAGAAGAGTGGAAAGAGGTTTGTGCTCGGGTATGCTTTTCCCAACTCTTTTTCATTTGGAATGCAAGTTTGGCAGGTGTAGACATGCAGTTGCTTGCTGTAGTTTCAGACATGCTGCTGGGAAAAGGAAAATCTTCTCTATATTAAATCTCAGACTTTTGTGATTTATCAGAGTGAATGAAAATGGAAGGTTCTAAGAAACCTTGCATGATTTATTGTCCATAATCAGCATTTACAAAACATTTCTGGATACATGGGAATAAATTTCTGACTGATACGGCAACCTTCATTTTCTTAGGGACTTATTTTCAGGAATGTGCCTTAGGGTAGCATTTTTGTAGCCCAGTCTTTCAATAGGACTTAATGCTTCTAACTATTCAATGGCTTTGGCCTCCAGATTGGTTAAAACTGGCAAAATAATAAACAATTTGATGACCATTGACAAATAAATATTAATTATGAAAGGACATATTTCATCATTTTTGATACTAACATGGTTCTATTGTATTTCTCTCCTTCATGGATTACTGCCTTGTCGTGGCGAAGGGGCTTGTGTAACTCAACGAAGCTATGAGCTATGCCGTGCAGGGCCACCCAAGATGGACAGGTCGTAGCAGAGAGTTCTGACAAAATGTGATCCACTGGAGAAGGAAATGGCAACCCACTCCAGTATCTTTGCCATGAAACCCCCATGGACAGTACTAAAAGGCAAAAAGATATGACGCTGGAAGATGAGCCCCTCAGGTCGGAAGGTGTCCAATATGCTACTGGGGAAGAGCAGAGGGCTAGTACTAGTAGCGCCAGAAAGAGTGAAGCGACTGGGCCAAAGCCGAAAGGATGCTCAGCTGTGGATGCATCTGGTGGTGAAAGGAAAGTCCGATGCTGTAAAGATTTTTTCTCCATAGGAACCTGGAACGTAAGATCCATGAATCAAGGCAAACTGGACGTGGTCAAACAAGAGATGACAAGACTGAACATCGACATCTTAGGAATCAGCGAACTAAAATGGACAGGAATGGGTGAATTTAATTCAGAGGACCATCAGGTATACTACTGCGGGCAAGAATCCCTCAGAAGAAATGGAGTAGCCTTCATAGTCAATAAAAGAGTAGGAAAAGCAATACTGGGATACAATCCCCAAAATGACAGAATGATCTCAGTGCGAATCCAAGGCAAGCCATTCAATATCACAGTAATCCAAGTCTATGCCCCAACCACTGGTGCTGAAGAGGATGAAATTGACCGGTTCTATGAAGCCCTACAGCACCTTATAGAATCAACACCAAAAAATGATGTCCTTATCATCATGGGGGATTGGAATGCTAAAGTAGGAAGCCAAAAAATAAACGGAATAACAGGCAAGTTTGGCCTTGGAGTACAAAATGAAGCAGGGCACAGGCTGATAGAATTTTGTCAAGAGAATACGATGGTCATAGCAAACACTCTTTTCCAACAACCCAAGAGACGGCTCTACACATGGACATCACCAGACGGTCAACACAGAAATCAGATTGACTATGTGCTCTGCAGCCAAAGATGGAGAAGCTCTATACAGTCAGTAAAAACAAGACCAGGAGCTGACTGTGGCTAAGATCATGAGCTTCTAGTTGCAAAATTTAGGCTTAAATTGAGAAAGTAGGGAAAAACACTAGGCCACTCAAGTATGAACTAAATCATATCCCTGATGAATATACAGTAGAGGTGACAAATAGATTTAAGGAATTAGATCTGATAGACAGAGTGCCTGAAGAACTATGGACGGAGGTTCACAACATTGTACAAGAGGTAGCAACTAAAACCATCCCAAAGAAAAAGAAATGCAAGAAAGCAAAATGGCTGTCTGAGGAAGCTTTGCAAATAGCTGAGGAAAGAAGGGAAGCGAAAGGCAAGGGAGAAAGATACACCCAATTGAATGCAGAATTCCAGAGAATAGCTAGAAGAGATAAGAATGCCCTCTTAAATGAACAGTGCAAAGAAATAGAAGAGAACAATAGAATAGGGAGAACCAGAGATCTCTTCAAGAAAATTGGAGATATGAAGGGAACGTTTCATGCAAAGATGGGCATTATAAAGGACCAAAATGGCAGGGACCTAACAGAGGCAGAAGAGATTAAGAAGAGGTGGGAAAATTACACAGAAGAACTATACAAGAACGAGCTTAGCATCCCTGATAACCACGATGGGGTGGTCACTGACTTCGAGCCAGACATCCTAGAATGTGAAGTGAAATGGGCCTTAGGAAAGCTAAGCAACAACAAAGCTAGTGGAGGTGACAGTATTCCAGCTGAGCTATTCAAAATCTTAAAAGATGATGCAGTAAAAGTGCTACACTCAATTTGCCAGCAAATTTGGAAAACTCAACAGTGGCCACAGGATTGGAAAAGGTCAGTTTACATTCCAATTCCAAAGAAAGACAATGCCAAAGAATGTTCAAACTATCGCACCATTGCACTCATTTCACATGCAAGTAAAGTTATGCTTAAAATCCTACAAGCTAGACTCCAGCAGTATGTGGATCGAGAACTTCCAGAAGTACAGGCAGGATTTCGAAGAGGCAGAGGAACTAGAGATCAAATTGCCAACATACGCTGGATTATGGAGAAAGCTAGGGAGTTCCAGAAAAACATCTACTTCTGCTTCATTGACTATGCTAAAGCCTTTGATTGTGTGGATCACAACAAATTGTGGCAAGTTCTTAAAGAGATGGGAGTACCAGACCATCTTATTTGTCTCTTGAGAAACCTATATGCGGGTCAAGAAGCAACAGTGAGAACTGGACACGGAACCACTGATTGGTTCAAAATTGGGAAAGGAGTCCGGCAAGGCTGTATTCTGTCGCCCTGCCTATTTAACTTATATGCAGAGCACATCATGAGAAAGGCAGGGCTAGATGAATCAAAAGTTGGAATTAAGATTGCCGGGAGAAATATCAACAACCTAAGATATGCAGATGATACCACTCTAATGGCAGAAAGTGAAGAGGAACTAAAGAGCCTCTTGATGCGGGTGAAGAAGGAGAGTGCAAAAGTTGGCTTGAAACTCAACATTAAGAAAACCAAAATCATGGCATCCGGCCCTCTCAATTCCTGGCAAATAGATGGGGAAGAAATGGAGGTAGTGACAGATTTTATCTTCCTGGGCTCTAAGATCACCACAGATGGGGACTGCAGCCAAGAAATTAAAAGACGCTTGCTCCTGGGGAGGAAAGCTATGGCAAATTTAGACAGCATACTAAAAAGCAGAGACATCACCCTGCCAACAAAAGTACGTATAGTCAAGGCCATGGTTTTCCCAGTTGCAATGTATGGCTGTGAAAGTTGGACCATAAGAAAGGCTGAACGCAAAAGAATTGAGGCCTTTGAACTATGGTGCTGGAGAAGACTCCTGCGAGTCCTTGGACTGCAAGGCGATCAAACCAGTCAGTCCTAGAGGAGATCAACCCTGACTGCTCCTTAGAAGGCCAGATACTGAAGTTGAAACTCAACTACTTTGGCCACCTAATGAGAAAGAAGGACTCACTGGAGAAGAGCCTAATGCTGGGAAAGATTGAGGGCAATAGAAGAAGGGGACGACAGAGAATGAGGTGGCTGGATGGAGTCACTGAAGCAGTAGGCGTGAGCTTAAATGGACTCCAGAAGATGGTAGAGGACAGGAAGGCCTGGAGGAACGTTGTCCATGGGGTCGTGATGGGTCGGACACGACTTCGCAACTAACAACAACAACAAATTGTATTTCTAAAATAGTGCCTGAAAAAGGAAATATTAGCAACTGTTATTTCTTCTTAACAGGGCCAGCCTTACACATTTTTTATTTTATCTTAACCTTTTTCTGTATTATCTTAACCTTTTTCTGTATTATGTTTTAAAAGGCATCTATCTTGAGGTTATGTGTAATACAGCTTTTCATGGTTTGCACAAGGACAACATCTAAAAGCAAATCTCAGAACAGGTGGCTCACTTGCAGTACGTGGATTTTAATGGAAAGTGCAATTGGAGGAGCAACAATTCTGCATTTCAGTGAAAGGAGTGCAATGTACTGCAAATAAATGCATCTCCATAGAACATCTATAGATACCTAAATACATTCAGGGAATGAATGTATGCACATTTCATAGAAAGCAATGCGATATGGACAATTTGTTATGGACATTTTTGGTTATACTATTTATACTGAGGTCTTAACCACATATCTTGAAATCCATTCCTTCTTCAACCCATTATCCATTAAGCTGCAAAACTGAAGTAGCTCCTCCTGCACTTTTAAACAGATTCTTGTTTGGATCTTGGGCTGCAACTGTGATGCTCTGTTTCTGTAATCTGAGGGACATGATTGGGAAGATGGAGTTCATAAGAAGTCAGTGTAAAGGCTTCCAGTGCAATGCAATCTCCCTGACAAATCTCACTCCCTTCTGCGTTTGATTCAGAGCTAATAGAAAGCGGCTGAAAGGCTGTTTGTATCACTTAAACTTAAGCATCACACTGACTGGATATTCATACCTGCTACAGGTTTCCCTGGCATTTGGGAAATATAATTTAATTTAGTTTAACTTAATTATTTAGAACATTTATGTGCTGCCTGCTCCATTAATGGCTCTGGGAGGCTTACAAAGATATAGTTTTAAAAATTCATAAAAAACATTAAAAGTTCAACAGATATAAAACAGAAATTTACAACAACTGAATTTAAAAGTTTTGATTCTTTAAAAGGAAGCACAATAATTTTGCAAAAATGAAGGGGTTCCTATTTCAACTCCAATGATAGTTTATTCCAAAATATGGGTCTATCCATGGAGAAAATGGAAGTGATTGTTGATGTCAAATCTATCACTGTGACAAGATCCATCAGAGATGTCTGAGGATCTACATGTGCAGAAAAGATAGGAAAAAGTACTCATTAAATAGCTTGGATTTAAGCCACATAAGTCTTTATACATCATTGTGATTACCTTAAGGCAGGGTTCCCCAACCCCTGGGCCATGGCCCATTCGGAACCAGGCTGTGCAAGTGGCGGGTGAGCATGCACACACACACAGCTCCATTTGTGTAAGTGGTGGGCATTTGTGCTCTCACATACGTAGCTCCACTTGCACAAACGACAGGCACTTGAATTTGCACCTGCTGTTTGCACAAAACCATCCCCTCTCCTCTCCTGCCGGTCCACAAAGCCACAAAGTTTGGGGACCACTGCCTTAAGATGAGCTCAGAAGGCAATCAGCAACCAATGAAACTTGTTCAACAGAGGCTAGGACCACAAGGAGCCAGTACTCATTGTTCATATTGTCACACGCGTGTCCAATTTCCATCCAACTTCAAATGCCACCCCAGAAAGAGTGCACTGCAATAGTTACCAGCACTTGAGTCTGCGTCTCTTCTAGATAAAAAACCTTGATTTATCAGCCAAATTTTTTTTTTAAATAGGTTCTTCCTGCTACAGATGTTATATGGCTGTCATTCATCAGTCTGGCTCTAGAAGGATTCTGAGATTGCAAACAGATACCTTAGGGAAAATATATCCTTAATATCTCCTTCCCCCCCATTTTCTTGCCTGAATGCATGATGACTACTTTATATTGATGTTTAATTGTTTAAAGGATCATCTGATTAATCAAATATGCAACCTTTAGTATAAACTCTATTTATTATGTATACAAAGTGCCCAGCTATAGAATCTCTTCTGCATAAAGCTTTAGATAGTAGTACTAGTTTTCAAAAGTGTGCTGCTAGTATACCTTCCAGGAGTCTGAAGTAACCATACATACATGGTTTATGGATTTGCAAAAAAACATTTAGGAACTTTCCACTATATATGCTGACACAGAAGAATCAGCTTTGTGAGGAATTACCTTATATCATCTTAGCATCTTCTCATCGTATTTTGCCTTGCTTAAGGAACTTAATTTTATTTTTTATTTCAGTTGGACATTACATAATAGAAGGATTATTATTTTAATCAATTCAAAAGCAGAAAGGCTCATTTGAAAGTTCATGCTGAAAATAATAATATAGAAATCTACCAAACTATAACAACACCTTATTTCCTCAGAGTAGTTGAATAAAAAGGCTAAACTTCACAAAAGAGAGGGCAAGGAAGGGCACCAGGCAAAGGCAATATTTTAATTCCATCCATTTTTCTAGACAATAAGGGCAGATGATGCAGGCTTGTGCTTATCGCTGTCCATATGTTAGCTCCATGTATGCAAGGGATAAATGTCTCAGATAAAACATAAGATGAACGAAATGGTACATTTGAAGTGAGATCAAGTGTATTGTACATACTGTAATATAACCCTATTTGAGCACTTACTGTGGAAATTGACAATTGATGTTCATTAGGAGTATGTTTTGTGCAAAATAAATGTATTCATCTTAAATCCAACATGCTGATCAACAAAATTTGTTAATGAATTGCTAGATACATTTAAATTAGTTAGCAACCCAATTTAGAAAGATTAAATACATGTACATTCAAATTAAATTAAATTATCCTACATATTATAAATTTGTAAAAATACTTTTCACCTGAAATAGCAAATCAATTTAAATGTCAGTTTCATAAATATGCAACATCCTATGATATGAAGTGTTGTATGGTCAGTTCAGCAAAAGCATAATCCAGATTTAAGAGGTACTGAATATTAGTTTTAATTAGCTTAGGTTTTTATTGCTTCAAAGGAAGCCCCAGCAATTTCACTTTAAAATAAAAGCTATCTGGTAGCATTATATAGAAAAGGACCAAAAAAGCATTGCCTAGTCAGACGGAAGAAGTTGGCATGTGGCTGTATGGTTTACACCCTCCATAGACTCTACCTAATTAATAGGCACATGACCAAATTTCTTCTTTGCTCCAATTTTTGGTTTATTGCTGAATTTACACTATAGCTTTCAAATAGATCTATTAGTGAATTTTAATGCACCAGCTTCCCTCCTCTTCTACTGAAGTAAAAAACTTCAAAAAATGTAAAATGCATAATTAAAGGTTTATCAAGGAATGTTTTTAATGTGCAGCATGGGAAAGTGCTTGCTATAGTTAAAAAATATCCTTCCCTCCTTAAATTATGGCAAAACAGGAAATACCAGATCCTAATCAGAGGGGGAAAAATGTTAGCAGAGGTTAGTAATAAGAACATTTGCTTTGCTTACAAAAGTTCCTTGGCATTTTTAATGAAAAAAGATTTCAGGGGCTCACAATTCAATTATCTGCCTGCTGGGTATGACCAGTTGTTGTCTTTAGGGGGGCAAGAGAAGGGCAAAGTAAAATCCAGATGTCCTGTCTTCTCACAGGCAAATCCAGTATGATTAAACTGTAGCATCCCCTTAGTTCTTTTGTTTATTCACTGAATTTAAAATGGTGTTCTGTTATAACAAAAGATAAAAGCAGAATGATTTAAAAAGCTATAATTAAAATCATACCTTAAAACAAAACTGAAGGGACATCAATTTAAAAAAAACAACAGTGAAATGAATAAGTGAAATCTTGCTCATCCAGAACAACTTTAAACATGATTTTGTCTGCTTTCCATATGAAATATGACCCTATTTCCATATGAGGAAAAAGTTTCAGCTGAACTAACATTTTGATCTACCATCACCATGGAAGAAACACAGTATGAGGCACATAAAGGACTTGTAAGTCACATTATCCCAAAGGAAAAATGTACATTAAATGTAGAATCAAATACTTAAATCCCTTTACTAAAAATTTAGTTTTAAATTAAAAACGATCTAAAATCTTTTACTAATCACATCCCTACTTTTTCTGATTTTTGTAATGATTCTATGCCAGTTGCAACCCAAGAAAGCTGATTCATATGACTTATTAGCATAGATTAACTATCCTGGCACTACATGTTTAGCATCTTTTTCATATTGCTACTTCCCCATCACCTTTCCTCTCAAATCATAATTGCAAAACATTTTCCTCAAATGTAGCTGGGGGCTGAATTGTGGAGTTCTTGGTGCTCCCTTAGCTTGGTTGGTTGGTTGCTTGCAGCTCTTCCATTACCCAATTAGGTAGTGTGAGCCACTGTGAGTTTTCCTGCCTGCTTATACGCAGGTGACACATATAAAAAGGCAGCAAACTCCACACTCACTCATACTGATATTACCTACTTGGGTAGTGAAATATCTGCAAGCAAACAACCAAACTCAGAGAGAACTAAGACCTCCATATTATTGTCAGTATATTGCTAGCCAAAAGAAGAGGAGGCATATCAGTCTGCACAGCTTCACACAGACCACTGTCTTGCAAGCACTGCTAGTAATTGTAGACCCTTAAGGCTTAAAGATATGCGGTTGAAAATCAGGGAGTACAATAAAAATGCTTACAGCAGCTTAAACTTCTAACCATAACTGCAGAAGCACCTGATATTAATACACACTCAAGATTCCCCCTTTTCGTCTCTTTCTCACTACATAACATCAACTCTTCAAGCTGAAGACTCAAGCCCTCTCCTCATCTGCACAGTTTGAATTAATTATACACTTTAATTTCATGAATTATTAATTTGATCCAGACTCGGCAGCTTAGCATTATCCAGAGCTACAGACTATACAATTCCAGCTTCATTAAAACATCACCAGCTGCCTGGGAGACAGGCATTAAAATGGAGAAGGAAATAAAGTTGGTTTCCTCTGTATTGCAATGGAGTTTCTATTTGCATTCTAGTCCCTCAGAAGACCAACTTAGTTAAATAGACTGCATTTCTCAGAACATAATTCCCTTCCCTCTGAAGGTATATTTTCACTTGTTCCATACTTCTAGTTCTATGCTTTTCACCTTCAAAACCTCTATGACACAGTCTCAAAATGTGCAGCTTTAGAATCAAGAATCAACCCACAGACTAAACCCAGGAGATGGTTGAAGATGAAGAATTTACTGACTACTACCGGGTGTCAAGAGTGATTTACTCTTTCACCTAGTTTCTTCTTTGCTCTCAACTTGACAACAATCGGGAGGGGGTGGTTGTAATGTCTGGGGTGGGATTGGAATGCCAAGACTCCATCTGTAGACGGTGAGATCCTTCTTCTCCCTTCAAGACCACGCTGTGCAGATGTTTGACTGATCCAGGCAGTTTTCATAACAAAAGGAGAGTATTTGATTGGACAACGCAATGGACTGAGGGGAATGGCCAAAGGGGAATTCAAGTTTAACTATGTGGATTTTGAGTGGGAAATCCAGAGCTGGTTTTGCTGCTTTTGTGCCAATGTAGTGTATTCAATAAAAGTTTTACTTTTGGGAAGAACAATGTCCCCGGAGTTCCTTTCTTGGATTCGCTAGTTGGACACCTGACAATGCCCCTTGTAACTTAATTCTTTATAAGATCAATTCAGGTAATGTGAAGAGATTTGAAGTGCACAGTTGGTGACATGATCTCTAGCCAGGGGCCTTGCAATCTAAAGATATAATCCTCTCCTTACAATGTTAAAAGAAGGTAGACAGGAAAGCAAGCTATTAGCAGTTTGATATTAATTTCATGCTCATCTTTTTTGCTGTTCCACTGATTAAAAGGCCATCTTTACCCACTCTGCTCAGTTACATGCTATTCTCTCACCTGGCAAAGATAAATAGTCAGCCTAGTTCACCATAACTTTCCAAATAAACAATGGTGAAGTGTTGCCTCCCAGCCATATAATTTATAGAAGGAAGATGCTGGAATTTAGACATATTATTTAAGCTACTTCAAAAATCTAAAGACCCCAAACCTGGCAAGATTTGAAAATCAATGAAATTAATTAAGGGAGATGTTCACTAAGTAATCAGCAGGTACAGCAGATTGGAAATTCTATAAAGAAAAATGGAAAGAATATGACATTGAAAACCAAGATCATGGTCGTCAGCAAACAACCCGTTAACTTACCACCAGTAAATTCAGAAGGAACACCACTAGAAAAAGTTGAAAGGATCACGCACCTCGGTTCTAATTTACATGAAAGCTGGGACATGACCGCTGAAGTAAAGACAAGGATAGAGAAAGCTCGAACAGCATTCTTCAAAATGAGAAAGGTCTTCTGCAGTCACGACATAAGCCTAAGACTGAAAATCAGGCTTGTCAGATGCTATATTTTTTCTATCCTGCTCTATGGAGTAGAGAGTTGGTCTCTGACAGAAGGCCACCTGAAGAGACTAGAAGCATTTGAAATGTGGATTTACAGGCGGCTGTTACGTATAAGCTGGGTTGACAAAATCAGAAATGAGGAGGTGATAAGCCGCCTGGGAAAGCCAAGGGAAATCATCCAAACAATTAAAAAACGAAAGTTAGAATATTTCGGACATGTGATGCAACACCAGAAAAATACGGCATACTCCATTTAATCCTCCAAGGAAAGATTGAAGGCAAATGAGGTCCAGGCAGAAGAAGAACATCATGGCTTCAAAATCTAAGGGACTGGTTTGGACAAAACTCAGCAGCACTTTTTCGTGCGGCTGCTGATAAAAACAGGATCGCCAACATGATCGCCAACGTCCGATAACGGATATGGCAGAAGAAGAAGATGACATTGAAGGAGGCAGTGGGGATTAAAAATGAGCATCCAAGTGGTAAAGGCATATACCCATTGATCATTGCATTAGGGATTAAGGCTTCACCGAGCAGTCAGAAGATTCTGTAGCAAAAAGTGGTTACAGAGGATGAGCATGAACATAGTGGAGATATATAACCTCTGATAACAGAGCACAGTTGAGACAGAGGACAGACAGAACTCTGCTGAACCTTGGAGCAAAAAGTTTGCATGTGTGTGCAAATGGATACATATAGGTATGCAGGTGTACTAGTGCTCTTTTTTCAAGTAGCAAAGAGTGTGACTTTTCTTTATCTCTTTGCTTCTTCTATCTAATGATCAGAGTTTTGCATCCTAGATATGGCAGTCTCAATGTGTATATTTGTGTAACTATTAGCCTTAGGAACTTATTAGATTCTCTATTATATCTATTCCCCATACAACCATGAACTAATTCCATGGTTTTATCTCTGTGTGATGGTTGCTGAAATGATTTCCATGTAGCAAAAGACAAAAAATGGAAACATTAAACTTGAAGGTGTCATCACTGGACCTCCTCTGAGAGAGCTTCATGCCTGTTCTGAGAAATCTAAAAATCTATCATACAAAGGTAAATTATTTTAAATCTGCTGCCAGCCCAGTTATGAAATTATTTAATTTATAGGCCAACTGATTCCAAATGACTTTGGGCAGTTTATAACTGTATGTTTTTGTTTTTCTTCTGTTCAATCATGTCCAATAGAGAAGCGTGGTGGCTCATGTGGTTAGACACTGGGTTGACAATTTGCAAGCCTGCGTTTGAGACTGAGTGCTGCTGTGTGACATGGTGAGCTCCCATCATTTGCTCCAGCTCCTGCCAACCAGCAGTTTGAAAGTGTACAAATGTGAGTAGATGCATTGGTACCACTTTGGTGGGCATATTAATGGGGACATGAAAGGAGCCCCTTACAGGGTGTGCCCCAAGCAACAGTGATGTCAGTGGTTAATCCTTTCAACCTGGAAGTGCCTCGGTGCTTCCGACCTGAGTGTAATGTGATCCTGTCTGATTCTCAGAGACTGCCTGGACAAGTCCCTGCTGTTTTTTTGACAAGTTTTCTCAGAGGTGGCAGGGCTGAGTGAGATGGATTGGTCCTAGATTATCCAACTGGCTTTGGACTCATGGTCTCCCAGTTTCTAGTCCAATGCCTTAACTACTACACAAAACTGGCTCTCACAACTATATACAAATGTGTATGGAGGGTTGTACTTTTGGGAAGAACAGGAAACAGGTTATGGATTACCATAGTCATTTGCATATCTGTTCTCCTTTCATTAATTCTTCTCATTTTCTCACGGTTTGCTACAGCCTAGTTTTGTGCTGACTACAGTCCTTTTCAGTCATTCAGAAAACAAATGTGTGCAGGGTAGATGGAAACTTACAAACCATTCTCTATGCCCACATATTTCAATTTTCAAAACTTTTTTGAAATGCGTTTTTCTGGATTTTTGTTGTTGTTGTTATTCTGTCTCTCAGTATTAAAATAAACCTATCATTACAATTATAGATTGATCATTTCTTTGTCAGTGGGCAAATGTACAAAATCAGCAGGGGATCAAATACTTTTCCCCCTCACTGTATGCTGCTTGTAGACCAAACATGTGCAAGCCAAACCTGAACTAATCAATTACCAAGTGTGAAACTTCTTGCACTGTGAAGCTTGTAGGTTCCCATTTTTAAGTAAAAACTTTTAAGGAAATTGAACTCCATGAAATCAGACATTAAGCCAAAGGATATAACAAAATTGTAAGAATCAGCTGCATGGGATTCCCCACAATTTTTCAGACAGCAAATTCTAAATGCTTTGTTAAGTTGTTATCAAAGCTCAAAGGAGCAACTTAAAACTAATGTCACAAGGCAAATTGTTAAATGCAATACAGATCAAGGAATGGATTGGGTAGTTCCTTTTGTTGTCTAAAACTGGGAAATGGTTTTGAAGGACAAGATGCAATTGTTCAGCAATTCTGCAAATGTAGTTTTTGTGTTGTACAAGCTACAGCTCTAACAAAAAAGCTTCTAAAGTTTGGGCCATTCATTCATTCTTCCTTGCTGACCAAATAAAATCGCAATGCCTGAATGTTTAAATGAAGTCTTTGTTAGTTGTAAGGTAGACAGACAGATCCTGGCTCAGTCTTTCAGGAGGTCCCAAGTCCAAGTCCAGTGAATCTCTGTGCTTCATAAATATGCATGATTCTAAGACATGGCAAGCAAAGAGTCAGCTGGGCGGAATGGCTTTTAAGACAATGCATGCTCCTGAGTTAATGCTTCATACAAATCTGAGTTGATGATCACTTCATATGATAAAGGCAAAACTTCACTATAGACAGATGGATATGTTCTACATTGTTTTCTCCACCTACCTCTCTTTTCCCAAATAAATAATTATGAGTGCATCCATAGCCCTTTTCCAGAGCATGATTTCTATATTTCACAACCATGATCTTTGAAGAAATATCCCATGGAAAATAATTTCCCAGGGACATTATCACAGGCAGTTTAAGAAACCTGGGCCAAAAGAACATTTAAGAACCCAGAATTACAAAATTGGTAATGTAATGTCCTCGGCAGTTGTCTAAAATAGCAGGAACCAAAGCCTATCCCTGTCTCAGTGAAACTAGAAGGCTTAGAATAAAGCAACAGTTAAGTTGAACTCCTGCACTCAGAGCCACATGTCTATGTGGAGGCTGTATGGTGTTGTTCTGCTTTAATTTATCCATTACAAAAATAACTTTCTATCATCAGTATGATAGAACAAATACCATGAAGGCTTTACTTAGTATACTGATTAAGTTCTGTAGACTTCAACTTCAGAATTCCCCAGCCAATATGTGGAATCTGCTCTCCTATAAACTTCCCTAGGAAGTTGGGACAAATCTCTTTTTTTCTCAGCAGGACCTACAGTATCTTACAGCAGGAGTCCTCAACCCCTCAACTAGTGGACAGCAGCCCGTTAAGAACCAGGCACCCGCCGCTGGTGCAAATGGAGCTGTGCGTGCTTGTGCACATGCCTACCACTTGCACAGAATCATCCCCTCTCCCCACCACCGGGCCGCCAAGCCGGAAAGATTGGGGACCCCTGTCTTACAGAGTTTTTTTATGGATAAAATAGGTTGACCTAATCTTTTTGTAGAAAGATGTTTGCTTGGTTGGTTGGGTAAGAGCCCTGGTGGCACAGTAGTTAGAATGCCAGCAGTTTGGTAGTTCGAGTCTCACCGGCTCAAGGTTGACTCAGTCTTCCATCCTTCCAAGGTCAGTAAAATGAGGACCCAGATTGTTGGGGGCAATATGCTGACTCTGTAAACTGCTTAGAGTGGGCTGTAAAGCACTGTGAAGCAGTATATAAATCTAAGTGCTATTGCCATATGTGCATGTATATAATGTAATAAAGCTGAGTTTCTGGTTATTTATTTACCATTTTTGGTCCACTTTTTCAGTTCCAAGACTCTGGATAATAATGGCTTTATTCCCTTGCACTGAAAATTAGCCCAGTGAAGCAATGTGTGTATTTTTGTGCTTTGTAAATTATTCTAACTAAATCTAACTAAAACTATATTTGGTAGTTTTCAGTCTCAACTCTCCATCTATAGATATAATATAAATTTGTCTCACAAAAATAGTCTTAGGAACTGTATCTTTCAGGGGCTTTCTATATTGTTGATCATGGTTTCCTTTGGAAACTATCTCAGTTACAGTGCCTGTCCTAAGGCACACCATTCTTTCAAGATTCAAACATTCTTGCCCTTCCACAAGGCCCTAACAACATAGCTCTTTCCCTGAGCAATGGGGCTAGATACCTTTTGTGGCCATGGAACATGGCCACGGACCCCCAAGATTTAACTCAATATTTAAATCATAATATTTCTTCAAGCTTTTGTGGACCCCCTGTGACAACACTGCGCCCCCCCCAGGTCCGTGTGCCACAGATTGAGAACCCTTGTTCTAGAGGATTGTATTGTGATGTATTTTTATTTTTAGTGCTTTAGTGCTTTATTTTTCAAGTTGTGAGTCACCTATTATGGGTCTATGACAAGTTGGCCAACTCACCATGGCCAACTCGCTGCAGCCAACTTGCCACGGCCAACTTGCTATGGGACAACTTGCCATGGCCAACTTGCTGTGGAATAATTTGCTGTGGGACAAGAATTACACTAATACCAAAGAAATTGTGGAATAGAATAATCAAAGAAAGGGTGCAAAAGAATGGAATGTGAATGACAAAAAATTAAAATATTTTTTATTTATTTTGAATAATAAATTTGAATTGTTAAATTGTCCCATGGTGAGTTGTCCTGTGACAAGTTGGCCATGGACATTTGGCCACAGCGATTTGCCCTGTGGCAAGTTGTCCCATTCCTACCTAGTATCACTCTTGTGAAATGAGCATCCATGTAATTCAAATAAATAAATAAACAGACTAAAATAATAATCATATCATCTTTCAAAAATAATCTATACATGCTTTATGGCAGCAGTTTTTTCTAAGCCTCTAAGCCCCACAGAGGGAATATTGTGGCCATGGGAGGACAAAATGTAGGGCTCTCTATTAATATTGGGGTGAGGAGCTAAACAAATAACTGTGAGAAGTCCATTAAAAGAATAATTTTACTTCTTATTTCTGAAAAATGCTGCCAAAAGCACTGGATTCCAGCACTTCAACAGTGAATTTACTAGTGACTTATTTTAGGAGGGCTCCACAGCCCATAAAAAAGTCTAAGGGCTACAGGCATCCAATATGTCATTCTAGCTTATTTATATATTATATACTGTAACTAATATTAATTGATTTCAGTTTCACAGACCAATAAGAGATTATGAAGTGGTTACAGCTATTTGAAATTTTCCAGGTCCTAGAAGCCATTTCTGCCTTATGTACAGAAATGCTTTTTCAAAAATAAGGGGGAGCCATCCATCTGATGCCTGTGTGAGAACTTGGCCTTAGCTATTGCGTGAACAAAGTGATTAACAGAGAAGCTGAACAAACCTGGGAGAATCACAGGGGTAGTATTATATGAGACGATAAACAAAGAGGTTATATTGGAAACTTCCACCAAAGATAAACCCAACTGCCCTATTAGCAAGATACTGGCCTTGCTCACACGAGGCTGAATTGCATCTAGCCTCTTTTTCTCCTGCCAAAACAAAGAGCTTGCACTTGTTCATGAAATGGTCACTTCACATTCAGCTCAAACGATGTCTCAGAAATATGCAGTAATAATAACAGCAGTAATGATAATAAATAACATGATGCATTTTCCCCAGGGGCAACATTAATAGTACAACTGGAAATGTTCAATTTGATTATAATGCTTTACGAAAAGGTCATTGAAAGACTGCAAAGTTTACCTTAGGGATGCTGATTCTCTTTGCTGGATGAAAATGAAAAAGTCAAACCACTCCACAGCACCCATGTTTCTCTCACATTTTCTGGGGCAAACAGTAGAGAGTATTGTTTATTTAAGATATACAAGGAGAATGGATGATATCTAAGAATGCATGCATCTCAGAGCTAGGAAACATTTGTTCTTGAAAGAATGATAAACAATTTTAGAAGCACACATTTAATATATTTTGTTGTCTACTCAGAAAAGCTGTGGTGGAACAACTGTTTCTGGTGAACAGCCAGAAACACTAGTGGTGGGGATTTGACTCCCATTTCTTAGCTATCCCAGTTAGTACCCAAAGTAGCTCTCCATCTAATTGAACTTTGCTAAAAGTACCTATGCATCTGGAACTAATTATTTGTACCTGAAATAAACATGGTATGTTTAATGTGGAGTTGGTCAGAGGACTGGAGAAGACAATTTTTGTTAAGACTGTAAAACCTGTGATATTTGGTGACTCCCATACATTTATCATAGCTATCAAGGAATGTGTTTTAAAATTTTCAGCTTTTTATTCTCAAAGCATTGAGTTAATTTCCAATTGTACTAGATTACATGTAAACTATGTAAATCAAAATAACCTTGGAAAACAGACAGTGGCAGTTACTCCCAGGGCATTGATGGAACATTTATTGCTGCAGAAGTTGTAAGATTACAAGTCTTACAATCAGCCTAGGAAAGGGAAAGTAGGAATGTGTGGAGGGGGTAAGGAGTGCTACTATAATCTTTTGCAGCATCTCAGGTGTAAAGCATAGATTCATTAGATCTCACTGCACTAGAATCACAACAGAACCTTGACAAGCAAACAAGGATGTTTGGAAATACCTGCAGAAAATCAACTACAGAAATTATATCACATTAATTAATTAATTAATATTAAATGCTTGTGCCACCTATGTCCCTTGTAAGATGACTCTTATGATAGCACATTTATTAAATGCTTGTTACACTGTTACTGTGTAACACAGTGTAGCAGAAACCTAATAGGGACAGATATTTTAGAACAGAGGCCCCCAACTTTTTGGGCACCAGGGACTGGTTCTGTGGAGAAAGGTTTTTCCGTGGACCAGAGGGGGCATGGTTTTGTGTGCTGCCTGCATCCAGAGGATGGGGCTTCACTTGTTTGCGTGGCCCATTGCTGGTGTGTCACGGCCTGGTGACGATCCACAAACTGGGGGTTGGGAACCTCTGTTTTAGAAGAGAAATTAACATGAGCACTGAAATAGGTGCCCTCCCCCAAAAGGTTTGTGAACCAATGGGACTCCATCTGAATTCCTTAAATCAGTACCAATAGCAAAAATTACAAAACTGTGATAAGAAATATGGGTTAGTAGTAATTGGAGAAAAGACTGGAAAAGGTCAATGTTCATCCCAATACTAAAGAAAAATGACATATTCACCTGCTCAAAGTACCCCACAATAACCCTGACATCCCATGCTAGCAAAATGTTGTTGAAAATCATACAAAGATGATTGGGCTCAGTCATGACAAGAGAACTATCTGAGATACAGGCTGATTTTAATAGAGGAAGAGATCTTTGAAACTACATTGCAAATGCTTGATGACTGATGTAATATTTGTGTGAATTTCAAAAGGATGTATATTTGTATTTCTTCAACTAGTAAACTCCTTCAATTATACTGAACATTATAAATTATGGAGGTACCTAAAATCTAGAAATGTTCTACACCATAAAGCATCATAAAGAATGATGAGAACTAATCTATAAAGTCTCTGAGACTTGGATGTGACTGAACAGATGAACAGACACAGTCATTTTTAAAACATGCATTTACTACATCAGTTTTTTAGTTAAGGGTGGGCAATGCATTATTAAGCCAACTATAGCCATTATTTTTAGAAGCATGTTTCTTGGTTTCATATGTAGAAAGAAATGGGAAAGAGCAAATGCAAAATAGAGAAAGAAAAAAAACCAAGCTCAAAACTTATTTTATGTATTTTAAAAAATGAAATCAGTTTTAAAATACTTGACTACAGTACATGGAAAAATATTGTTCAAACTTTCCATTATGTTTTTAGGGAGCCAGTTCATAATCAGAAAACAAACATGTATCTTCAACTGAAAATAGAAAATTTGGGGTGACATTCTTGCTTAATAAGTAAGTCCATAATTCTTCATACTGATACTTTACAAAATGTGGGGATATGATATAATATAATATATAATATAATATAAACTTACATTCACTTATTTAAGCCATACTACTCTACCCCAAAAGGTTTAAGCATTCTCATTCTTCCAGTTATGTTACTTCCTCAGTGGATGACTTTTGTAGCTCTTCAGAAAGTTGGGAGGCTGAGTGATAGCCTCTGACAGCTCAGAATTTGCCCATTCTTGCTGTAGATGTAAAAATATAAACTGCACTAAATTATTTGTCCATACAAAATAAAAGGAGTTTTTATGAATAAGACAAATATTGCCAGTCAAAATATAAAGAAAATAACCACAGAGAGACTTCCGGTCTTGCGCCGTAGTTCCCGGTCGTTGGATTGTGGACCTCCGCACCCCAAGGCTAGTTTCACCCTGCCAGGGGACCCTAAATGGGTCTAAGTCGCCCCGGAGAGGCAGCAAAGAAAGAAGGGTGCCCCAACAATTCTGGAATGATGGCGGTCATTTCGTTTGGTTCGGGGAAAGCCTTCTAACCTGACAGGAGAAAGGCTGGCCACACCTCATTGACCAGCCCAAGCTACTTGCAGCCGAAGACCAAAGGCACTAACCAGCACAACAGTGAACAGTGTGCTTGAAACTGGGTGATGAATTTGATCTTCTCTCTCCTATTTTATACTTAATTTTCTGGAAAAGATTCCCAAGAAGCAAAAAGCCTCCCAAAGTGAGAAGGGAGGGGGGATTGCCTCACCCTTCTATAGATGGAAGCAGCGAATTAAACCCTTATGGGGAATAAACATTACCACAGTTTGGATAAATTTGAAAGCTAAGAAAATTGTTAACATTCTATACCTGAAAAAGCATTGATGAAATTATATATATATATATATAAAGAAGAACAAAAATAAGTCTTTGTTTTAAAAAGTTGAAAACTGAACAGTGGTATCTAGTGGAGGATTAGAGAAAACTACTGACCCAGAATTTGGCAAGACACCTAGAAACAGCAAAAAACAGCTGGCAACAAAGCATTGAGTTATCTACTACTGAGTGAAACTACATATGTTTAGAAACTGCTGACCTTCTGGGATTATAAACATACTGAACTGCATTCTTAAATCTTAACCTAAGAACTGTTTGCAAAGAAAGAAAAAATTTGGCCTTTGGCTAATCTTCTAAAGGAGAAATTACTGGAAAACTTTTAGATGCTCAAATACTTTGAACTGAATCCTGACTGGCTGATAATTATAAGACCCTTGAAAAGAAAACTGTCATAAAATATTGTTTCATTGGTGCCTTGACAATTGGAAACATACTGGATTATAAAACAATTATATAAAGACAAGAACTACGTAAGATTTGGCTGTTTGGATTTTAAGATGGACTGGCTTGATAAAACTAATTAAAAAGATTATGACACCGATGGAAAACTACTTAGAGGGGAGAGATAAAATGGATATTATATACTTATCTAAAAGTAATATAAAATCATACCTAACACCTTTTCCTGAAGAACCCAGTTTGTAGCTTCAAAGATCTGCAGGAACAATGACTCAAGACAATGCAAATACATTCCAGGAGAAAATATACACAATGCTGTGACAGATTCAAACAATAATTGTTTCAAACCATGATGAGATTAGAAATCAGTTTGACAATATAAATGAACATATCTCTAACTTAAACCTACAACTAAATGACACTCAAAAAAGGACAACAAAGAATGAACAAACAAATCAGACAACAGAATATAAATTAAATGAAAGTGACTTAAATAGAAAAGCTACAAATGAAGAAAACTACAATTTAATACAAAAAAAAATCTGCAAAACTGTCAGAAGAACCATCAAAACGTGGGAGACAAAAATCTGATACCTTACTCGATTTGTCTTTTTTGTCCCCAATAACACTTACAAAAATACAACCTGGCAAGCCAAACTTACTGATTTGGAAAGCGACTTGGCAAAAGAAGATCAAAGTTGGAGTCAAGAGACATGATTAAACTTATCAGATGGAATATTATATGATTAAGCATTTGTTTGAATATATATATATATATATATAAAGAGGCCCTAGAGAAAGATTATTAGATGGTGTAGTATAGGATTAAATATTGTTGGAATATAGCCAAAAGAATAGATAAAGCTTGTAAAGGGGCCCTATAGTAAGAGGAATAAGATATATAAGAAGTATAATACTTTTAGAATATATGAAATGTTAAAACATTGAGAGGGTCTATTTAAATGAAAAAGTTTGGATATTTAAAGGTAATGAATTTTGAGAAAACTATGACTGATAAGAGTGGTTTGAATACTGAAGGGAAACTAAGCTTCAATAAGAATCTTGAAAACAGGGCATATAATGATTGAATAAGATGACTTTCATAAATATAATGGAAATAAGCTGATTAAAAACATGTTATATGTTGATATTATTATATGCATAAATACTAAAAAATGTTTATATTGAACTGAAAATATTAAGAATTATATTTGTTTAATGTAGACAAAAGGAGAATATTACAGGAAGAAGAGAGAATCAAGAAATATATTACCAACATATTGATTAATTGTAGAAATTAATTATCATTGATTGTTTTAAATATATGAATCCAGACAACACACTGTTCATGAAACACTAAAGATTGTTATTGTAAAAAATTAATAAAATATATTAAAAAAAAGAAAATAACTGCAATGCAAGTCAAACAATAACAGAAATATATAAACCAATCTTGAATGAAATCCTGCTGTTTGGTTAAAAGACACTGAACTTCTCCTTAAACAAATATGCTTCTTGCCTCTCTTGCCAATGCACAGGGCAAAAATCAACTTCTTTAAAGAATGGGATGAAAACATTTAAAAAGTGGGAAGACAACAGTTTTATAATGGCATCTACATCTGGCATCTCCACAAACTTTGTATGAGAATTATATTGATTCCAAAGAACAGTGGGAAAGTATATTGAAAGTGACACAGAAGACATTTTCAAGTTGGATAGTGTCAGAAAAGCTATTTCAACTATATAAGCCATTTAGATGTTTTTTTGTAACCAGCAAAGAAATGTCTCTGTTCCAAAATCCATGGATAGGCAGATGTCTGTCTTCCAGTGTGTATGATTTCCTGCCCTCATTCCAGGTAAAATTTCCGTATTTTGCAGGGAATGCCTAATTTGGAGAATAATCCTGTACATATTTGTATTATTATTAATAATAAATTGCTATGTCATATTTTCAATATTCAAGTGGGTGCAGAGAGCAAGAACTGGCATTCAGAGTTTTCAGCGGAGCAGCAGAGAGCTATTTTGGTAGTGGATGGAAAGATGACAGACAGAGAAACCTCAAGGGCTTTCTTTCCTTTGAGTCTGTTCTGCAGTTCCATCTCTCTCTTTTTCTTTTTATTCAAGCTCTATGTGATTGAAATGCCCAAACATACATCATCTCCTTTGTTGATTAATCCTCCCCTGTATGTCTTCAATTCTCTCTGAAATCAACCAGGGAAACGGCATCTCAAAGAAAGGCCGGGCCAGAGTTTGTGCTACTACGTTGGGCTCCTGTGCTCACAGATCTGCTTAATTTGGCCTATCTCTCCCCAGTGATAAGGTTGCTAACAGCCTGTTATCAGGCAGTCAGTGAAAATGTGCTCCAGCCTGATTAGGTCTCAGTCTTTGCCAAGGTTATAAACAGCCGTTATCGTTTTCCCAAACAGAATAATCCGGACAGTATCAGCTCAGAAACATATGGGCCACACAGCGAAGATAGCCGCTGACGGACACTTCATTTTAATTGTAACGAGTGGATAGCAGCAGCCGGCAGACAACAGACACAACTGCCCAGTTGGCAGCTGTTCTCTCTGTCTCCGTCTCTCTCTCTCTTTCATTCTCTCTCTCTCGCTCCCCCTCCCTCCCCCTTGGATATTAAAATATACATATTGACTCTACTTAATACATCTCTGATAGCAAAGCATACCCATCTCTCAGTAGAAAAAGACAGCTCACCACTTCCACATTTCACTTCATTAAAGGTGACTATAAAATCTGCTACAACCTCCCAAACTGCACAAAAGAAATCAGATGCATTTGCTTTATTACTTTGTTTTTCTTATTACTGTGTTAAAAATGTGCTTTCTTGTTCCTAAATTTCAAGGGCATTAGGTCATATGAAGAAATTCCACATTGCAAAAACTATCAATCCACAAAATTTTAACAGTAGCACCCGGATGAGCAAAGCTTATCACACCAATAATTTACAGAACCAATGGCCTGAGATAACCCCAGTAAGTCACTTCAGCCACATCCTACAATGGACAATGTTCATATCCTCAGATCAGATCTTGCAACAACAACAACAAAAAAAAAGGGGGGGGGGGTTAATGGAAATGTTAATGGCCTCCAAATAGGATAATCAGCAAACAAAGCCAATCTTCGATTGAGTCTTTCTACCATTTAGTTTCCAAATACCGTGTTTCCTGGAAAATAAGACCTATCCCGAAAATAAGACCTAGCTTGATTTTTTTCATGTGCACGTAATAAGCCCTAGTTTTGGGGCAAGGCGCATGCGTAAAAATCAAGCTAGGCAGGGGTGGGGGTAGAGCTGCCACACATGCCCCGTACCAGCTTATCTTAGGACTGCTGCAGCCAGGCCTCCCATGCCCCAACACCTGTCACGCTGCTGCCCGAGTTCTTCTACGGCCATTTTTGGCTGCTCGTGGCTGGATGCCAGGTGGCGCTTCGCGCTGGTGCTGCCACTCACGGCAGGAGGCCGCACAGTGCATTGCTCTGGTGCCATTATTCACGGCAGCAGGCCGCATGGTGCATCATGCCAGTGCTGCCGCTTGTGACAGGACGGCGCATGGCTCATTACGCCAATGCCACTGCTCATGGCAGAGGCCACGCAGCACATTGTGCCGGTGCCACCACTCGCATGCACCACGGCATACCACACCACATGGCCTCTTGCCACAAGTGGCTGCACTGGCACAAAGAGCCATGCGGCCTCCTGCCATGAGCGGCAGCACCGGTGCAATGTGCCACATGGCCTCCTGCTGCAAGAAGCCGAACTCAGGCAGCAGCGCAACAGGTATCAGGGCATGGGAGGCCTTGCTGCAGCAGTCCTAAGGTAAGCGGGTAAGACATCACCCCAAAATAAGACCTGGTGCCTCTTTTGGAGGCAAAAATAATATAAGACTGGGGAAATACAGTATGTCAGCATCTCAAATTATTTTATCTTGAGGAAAGCTGAGATTACTGTTTCAGATGGTGATCAGAGCCAATACTGAAAGGAGCAGTTATAACTGCGGAAAGACTTTTCCAAATGGCACAATTCTGCCAAGAAACAGAACAGAACCCAACAGAATAACAGAGTTGGAAGGGACCTTGGAGGTCTTCTAATTCAAATTCCTGCTCAAAAAGGAGAACCTATACCATTCAGACAAGTGGCTGTTCAATCTCTTTTTTTAAAAAAACAACAACCCAGTTTATTGTTCTCAAACTAAGGAAATTTTTCCTTAGTTCTAGGTTGCTTCTCTCCTTGGTTAGTTTCTATCCATTGTTTCTTCTGGTGCTTTGGAAAATAGGTTGACCACCTCTTCTTTCTGGCAGTGTCAGGACTGCCATTTTTGGCTTTGTGTCTTGCTGGCATCCTGCCATCAAAAGCCAGGTGGGAGGGGGAATGGGGGAACAAATGGGCAATAAACATGTATGGGGATGTGATGGGAAATAGGGAGGGGGTATAACAGATTGACAAAGACCAGAGATGCACAGAACCAGTTTGTGCCAGCGCTCAAGGCCATGCACTGAGAGTGGAATGTGGATTACCCCAAACATCTCAGCATTTCTCATTGGCTGAAGATGAACTGGTCATGGGGAAAGGGCTGGGATGAAGGGAACAATTTGTATCTTTCCGGGTGGGAAACTTAATTCTAGCCTGACTTTACTGCAACCAGCACCCTTTAATAAAAGAACCTATCACTTCAACCAAATGGGAATCAAGGGTCTTTCTTTCTTAAGAGAACTACCTGGGGCATGTCTGACATTAGGCTAGAACTGCAATAACAGCCAACCTGAAGGGATACCTCTACTGTAGGGGCTGTGCAAAGTATGTCGGTCCACGATAGTGACCAAGAGGAGGTCGAAGTCTGGGGGGAAGCAGTGGCCTCGAAACCTCATAGCAAAGCAGACCTCCACAAATGGCTGGGCAAGGTGGAAGCCTGCAGCGACCAGCCGTGAACCTGATGGTCACTGAGGTCATGAAGAAAGAAGACTGCAAAGAAAAGCCTTCTGGAATGAAGTTCACATGCAGGAGCTGGGGAAGCCCCCAGAGAAAGCTGTGTGTGGAGGTCAAGGAGGAGATGATCCAGGATGAGGCAGATCAAGAGAATGAGATGCTGGAGTGAGCGATTGAGTACCTGTGGGGGGGGGGGGGTCGGCAATCTCAAGACATGTGAAGCCCTGCAGATGGCACTACTGGTGGCTCAGCCAGCACAAGCCCAACAGTTCAGACACAGATCCTGGCTCCAACGCCCCCCCCCATGTCACTGAGAAGGAGGAGTCACCAACCACAGCCCTCGGGGTGATGTATGGTGGGAACCCTAAGCAACTGGGGTTCTTCCTGGCTCAAGTCTGGGCCTACATGTAGGAGTGTGGACTGGAAATAGCCACCAAAGAGGCGGTGCAGTGTATAACCATTGCACTGGAGGGGACCGCAGCCGAGTGGATGGTCACCCTCCACAATGACCAGAGCTGCACAACTTTGACCATTTCATGGGGGCACTCCAAAAGCGTTTTGGAGATCCCTTGGCTACAGCAAAGCCAGAACCAGAATCAAGACCATAAGCCAGGGCTACCGATCCTTAGCCGCTTACACCCAAGAATTCTGCAATATGGCCAGCCGACTGACTGACTGGCCACAAAATATGCTGATTGAGTGTTTTCAGGATGGGCTGAACAATGTCTACGACATCTGCATCTCCAGGGGAGCCCCCCACCCCCACCCTCCATGGCTGGTATGGTTTGGCCGAAGAGGTTGAAATTAACTTGGCTGTTCGCAGGGCAGTCCCAGCTGCAAGTAGCAGAGATTCCTCCCAAAACACAAAGAAGCCTTGAAGCCACTGGCCCACGAACAGAACCCACACTGATGCTCCAATGGCTGCTTCAAGTGCAGGAAGGAGGGGCACCAAACTGCCAAATGCTGAGTTACGAGCCCATCCCAGAAGACACCCTCAGGATCCAAGAAGCCAGCAAAGCCAACACAAAGATGGCCCTGGAGGGAGTGGAAGTAATTGAATTCACCCCATTCTCCCAAGGATGGTGAGAGAACTCTGACTATTCTAGTGGAAGGTCTGGTGAAGAGCGATACCGACTCTGATGATGACCCCTTGGTAAGTCGCCCAATGATCCCAGTGACCATCCCCATAGAACTAGTGGTTCTATCCTCAGGGTGGAAGGGGAACCTGGCCTATTGAGAAACTAGGTTTAAGACTCAAACAGCTTAAAGTGCCCATGGCTTTTTGCCAACTGGATGGCTCAGTAGCGAGGGGGGCAGCAATGTTCATCACTAAGCCAATAGAAATGAGAATAGGGGAGCACATAGAAACCTTGAGCTTTATTGTGGTGCTTGGCATGGAGACACTCCTTGTACTAGGCTTGGCATATCTACTGAAGTGGAATCTGTACATAAATTGGAGAAGGAAGATGTTAAAGTTTCGGCGGCCCAGCCCAAAAGGGGAACTGAAAAGGAAACTTAAGGTCCTTACCCCTAAGCCACCATGGGTGAAGTCAAGAAGGGAGATGAGAGTTGCAATGAAGGAATGCCCCAAAGGCAATCCCCGGATTCCTAAATACTATTGGGAGCTATGGGATGTTTTTAGTGAAAAGGACTCAGACGTGCTCCCATCTCACTGCCCAACTGACTGCTCCATAGAGATCCTGCCAGGGGCTAGGTTGCCCAAACCTAAACTGTACTCAATGACCCCTAGAGAATTAGAGGAACTGTGAGCTTTCATAGACAAAAACCTGAAGTGCGGCTTCATACAACCAGCCAGACTGAGAGTGACTGCTCTGGTGCTGTTCAAGGAAAAGAAAGATGGGTCCCTTCGTCTGTGCATGGAATATCTTGGACTAAATGCCATTTGCATTGAAAACATCTACCCACTGCCCTTGAAGAAGGATATGCTAGCCCATTTGACCAAGGGGAGGATTTTTACCAAGCTGGACTCGCAGGAGGCGAATTACCGAGGTAGGATCAAGGAAGGTGATGAGTGCAAAACAACTTTTAATTGCCCCTTGGAGTGTTTCCAATTCCGATTCCTCCCCTTTGGACTGCAGGGTGTCCCTGCTGTATTTATGCAGCTGATAAACAAATTGCTGCATGAACACCTGTACAAAGAGGTTTTGGTTTATCCGGTTGACATTTTGATTTATACCCAAACTATGAGAAAGCATGTAAAACTGCTCTGAGCAGCCCAATTGTGTATGCTAAACTGTCGAAATGCAAATTCCACCAAAGTAAAATTGAGTATCTGGGGTATCACATTTCCCACAAAGGGATAGAATTGGCCCCCAGAAAGTGTGGACATGTTCTGTCCCATCCTACGCAAATACTTCTCAACCGCTTACTTGCGAGGAAAAGGCCCTTTGCATTGAACAAGGCAGGACTTTGTGAGATAAACCCCTTTTATTTTGACACAGCTTTTATGGAACAAAACTCCAATCAGTCCTTTAGCTGTTGAAATGAACAAGATCACTCTCTAAGTTCTCAGCTGGAATGCTCAAGGTTTAAGTCACTCAAACACACAGAAATCCGACAAACCTAATTAAATGTCCAAGAATCCTGAGGCAAGAAATCCAACAACAGAAGCACGAAGCTGTAGCATGAATGATTGCAACCAGCCCCTCCCATGCCTCTCCTTTTTATAGTCCAGCCAGGGCGTGGCTTCTTAGAGTCTTTTACTTTTCCTGGAGAACCATCCCACCGCCCTCCATTGTCCTGCACGCTTTTCCTCTCTATGCATCCTTGCATCTGGAACAGGCCCCAGCTGTTCCTCCTCTTCACTCAGTTCAGGCCCCCAACCCAGCTATCTCTCTGCCTGAGCGTGAGTAGATGGGCCTGTTGTCACATCTAGCTCTGAGTCTTCGTGCTCCTCAGAACCTTCCACAGACTCCGATGTGACCCCAGACAACCCTTCCCCCTCATCTGATTCATCTGACTCGGCTGCCGGATCTGCTGGCAGGTGAGGACTCACAACACTATCCCTCATTGCAGGACCCTTCCCCTGGGTCTAACAGGCCAGATGCAGCCGTGAAGGGAATTGTTCATGGAATGCCGTCACCAAGGCAGGAGCATGCATGGTGGTCGTGTCCTCCCAGGTGAACTCCTCCGGTCCATAGCACTTCCACTCAACCAAATACTGGAATTGGCCTTTCAATCAACGGGAGTCTCAAATACTGGCGACCTCATACTCGGGAGGGCTGTCTCCATCCCGTTGTTCTGGTGGGGGATGTTCTGATTGGCGGAGCAGACATGCAGGTTGTTCTGGGACCAAGAGGGACCAGTGCAAGACCGGATGTACCCGTAATGAATATGGCAATGTTAATTGATAAGCAAACGGATTAATGACGGCTTCAATAGGGAAAGGGCCTAGGTACTGGTGGTCCAGTTTCTTGGCAGGCCAGTCTGATGGAAGGTGCCTGGTTGACAGCCATACCTGATCTCCCACAGCTAATGCAGGCATATCTCGCCATGACCGATCGGCGACTTTCTTGTAATCCACCTTGGCCAGATGGTGTAGTTGCGCTCAGCTGGATTAAGTTTCTGTGAATAGCATGCGCAAGGGAAGAGGACACCGCCGAGCACATCAGCCTGGAGTAACACTGCTCCAACAGCGATGTCAGAAGCATCCACTTCCACAACAAATGGCCATTGCGGGTCAGGGTGGTTCAGGATGGGTTCCTTCATAAAGGCTTGCTTCAAAGCCTGGAAAGCTTGTTGCTCCGGAGTGCTCCAGTGAAACGGGGTCTTTTTCTGAAGCAGCTGAGTGAGGGGCATGGTCATGGAAGCAAAACTGTAGTTGTTGGCGAACCCAAGGAGTTGCTGGACATCCTTAACATGACGTGGGGGTTGCTAACTATGCAGGGACTTGACCTTGCTCGGCTCAATAGCGATGCCCTCAGGAGAAATGTGATAACGTAGGAAATCAATGGTCGTTTGATAGAATTGGCATTTCTCCAGTTTGGCATACAAACGATGATCTCGGAGCTGCTGCAGGACCTGATGGAGATGCTGGTGATGCCTCTCCCACGAAGGGGAGTAGATCAGAATGTCATCCGAATAGATCACAACAAACTGATCTAACAGGTCCCAGAATATGTCATTCATGAAATGTTGGAAGACTGAGGGGGCATTGGTCAGCCCGAATGGCATCACTGTATACTTGAAGTGGCCATACTGGGTGCCAAACGCTGTCTTCCATTCATCTCTGGGCTGGATCCTAACTAGATTGTAGGCTCCTCTCAAGTCCAGTTTCATGAAGATTTTGGCCTCCTGGAGCCATTCCAGAACTTCAGGGATGAGGGGCAGCAGGTATCGATTACGCACTATAATGGCATTTAATTTTCGATAGTCGCAACAGAGCCTTAATTCCCTGGACTTCTTTTTTGCGAAGAGCACTGGTGCAGACAACGGCAAAAACGAGGGCCGGATAAAGCCCCAAGCTAGATTTTTGTCCAGAAAGTCCCGTAACACGGCCAACTCAGGGTCACATATGGAATACAAATGCCCCACTGGGAGAGGCATGTCAGGGACTAAGTCTATGGGGCAGTCATATGGCCTGTGCGGGGGCAATTGAGCGGCCTCAGTCTCGCTGAACACGTCTGCATAAGTCGCCAGTTTGGAGGGCAGGGAAACCCCTGGGGGAATCACCACCTGGCCAGCCAGACTTGGTGGGTGTGGTCCACACACTGTAAACTCGGGAAGGTGACCAAGTTCTGGGACCAATAAATGTGCGGGTCATGTGTCTGGAGCCATGCCAAGCCCAAGACCACAGGGAAATGCAGGTCGGAGGCTATGTAAAACTGAATGGGCTCCTCATGAGAGCTGATGACCGTACCCAATGGTTGTGTGGCAACGTTAATGGGCCCAGACAGGAGCAATCGGCCATCAATAGTCTTCACTAACAGAGGCAGTTCCACCGGGCATTGGGGAACAGCCCATTTGGTCACAAACGCAGCATCCATAAAGTTCATGGTGGCCCCAGAATCAACCATGGCATTTACCGGAATCCCCCGTGGCCTACGGGGAGGATCAAACATGCCGCCAGGATCAAATGCCATGGGGGTCCAAGTGCAGAGTCCAATGGGCATCGCATGGTGTTGGGGGAAACCTGACCCAGAATGCCCCCTAGGTCAGGCTCGGGGCATTTCCCGACAGACCTGGCAGCCGGTGTCCCTCGTTGCTTCTTGGGGCAAGAGGTGGCCATGTGCCCCACAGTATAAACACAAGCCCCCTGAATGCCATCTATTCTTCTCCACCACGAATAGGTGGGGCCAGATGGCACCTAATTCCATAGGCTCTTTCCGCATAGCCAGTTCTCATGCTTGACTGGGACCTCTCGGATCTCCAGGGAGGCATGGAGGCTCCTCCACTGCAGCAACTGAGCGTCAATCCTTAAGCAGAGATGGACCAATGCATTGAGGAGCATCGAGATGGGCCAGCTCATCTAACAGTTCTTCCAACAAGCCATCCTGGAAAGCATCCATGAGGGCAGCTTCGTTCCAGGCCAAATCTTGGCTCAGCAGCTGAAATTCGCTGATGTGTTCTTGTAATGGGCGTCGGCCCTGCTTCAGGGCTTTCAGGCATCTAGTAACAGTCTGTGCCTTGATGGGGTCCTCATACATCAGCAGAAGGTGGTCACAAAACCCCTGGAAATCATCCAATAATGGACTAGGCTGGACAAGCAGGGGTGTGGCCCAGCAGGCCGCAGTGCCGGAGAAAAGGCTGATGATAAACCCCACTTTATCTCGATCAGTGGGGATGTCCACCACTCTCAGGCTAATAAAGAGCTGGCATTATCCCCAAAAAGGTGGAAACATATCTGGAGTGCCATCAAATTTATCAGGCACTGCTACTGGACACTTCCACTGGAGTTGTGGAGCAGCAGGAGCTTGAAGCTGAGCAACTTGAGCTGCCAGCAAAGCCAGCTGTTGGAAGAGCTGGGCATTCTCTGCACGTAACTGCTCCATGGTAGTAGGGGATAAAGGGCCAAAGACAAATTGTTCTGTTCCAGCCTATGCAAATACTGCTCAACTGCTTACTCGCAAGAAAAAAACCCCTTTGCATTGAACAAGGCAGGACTTGGTAAGATAAACCCCATTTATTTTGACACAGCTTTTATGGAACAAAACTCCAACCAGTCCTTTAGCTGTTGAAACAAACAAAATCAGTCTCTGAGTTCTCAGCTGGAATGCTCAAGGTTTAAGTCACTCAAACACACAGAAATCCGACAAACCTGGTTAAATGTCCAAGAATCCGACTCGGCTGCTGGATCTGCTGGCAGGTGAGGACTCCCAACAGGACAGTTCTGGAATGGACTCCTCCCGGACCCGGAAGCAACTACAGTGAAGCATATGCAATGCACTGGGCGCTTTTAACCTGCAGGCATTTCTTAGAAGGGGGCAAAACCTCTTTTGTGGTATAGATTAACCATATAAACTTAGAAGTCCTAAAGACTCCACGGAGATTGTCACCCAAGCAAGTCCATTGGGCTCAGTACTTTAATTGATTCAATTTCATGCTGAGATATCTCCCAGGGGGAAAGATAGATGCCCTATCCAGATTGCCACAATATAACAGTTCCAAGCCCGAGGTAATTAGACCAGTTATTTCATGGTGGCAATTGGCAGCTCCAGTCACCATCAGAATGCAAGCTAAGCTAAAAACCTAGGTAGCTGAGGACTTAAGGGGTACCCTGAAAGCGGCATTGGTGGAGGACAAGTGTTTCCAACTCATAAGGGTGAATGCATGATGCAAGATGGTTTAGCTTGGGTGGGAGCCAAATTGTACGTCTGTGAAAGTCAACGGCTAATGGTCTTATAGAAAAGCCATGATTCAAAAGTAGTGGGAGACTTTGGCTTTATCAAAACCTTGCACTTAGTTAAGTGCCAGTTTTGGTGGCCATCACTAAAGAAAGAAATAGAGAGCTATTTAGCTATCTGTGCTATCTGTGCCTCTTCCAAAAAGCAGCAAAGGAAAACACCAGGACAGTGGTGGAGCCCAAAGCCCCATGGAAAGAGATTTCAATGGACTTTATAGTAGAGCTACCTGAGAGCTCGGGAAATATAGTGATTTGGGTGATAACTGATTTATTTTCCAAACAAGTAAATTTTGGGCCCTGTCAAAAAATCCCTTCTGCCTGCACTTTAGTCATTGTTCATGCAGCATGTCTATAGACTGCACAGTGTGTGGGGCGGGGTGCAACTAAGTCAAAAGTCCCAGAGTCTAGTCCAGAAGTTGGCAATGCATGGAACAGACATACACACAACCCACCTTCCAAAGTGATTGAAAGGCTGGCGAAAATGTATCCGAATCAAAGCCCAAAATGTTGGAAATGTAATCATCGTCAAGGTACCTTCTTTCATGCTTGATGGCTGTGTCCTGAAGCAAAAAAGTATTGGACTAAGATACAAGAGTGGCTACAAGAGTTAACAAAATGCCAAATAGAACTAAACCCGGAAACATTTCTCCTGGGAATACTTAAAAAGAAATTTGACAGGAAAATAAGATATTTGATTTTACACGTATTAACTGCGGCAAGAATTGCGTTCGCACAATATTGGAAGGAACGCAATATACCACCAGAGGGATTCATCATTCAGAAGATATATAAATGTGCCGAAATGGATAAACTCACTCTAGAACTAAAAGAAAAAGACGATTCGGAATTTTACGTGGTTTGGGGAAAATGGTATACTTGGATAGATAATAGAAGCAAAAATTGGAAATATACATAAGGCTACTGTGTGGTTAGATATTGAATGTATATAGTGTATATATTGTATAGAATGCTGATCCGAAGTATATAAAAATGACAGTCTGCTGAATATGTATTAGAGTTGTATAAAGGAAAATGGTAATAAAAATTATTTATAAAAAAAAGAAAAGAAAGAAATTTACTGAGATCATCAAATCTACTGAGATCCTCAACTCTTAAAACATTGCAGTGTTTTCACATAGGATCTCCTTGGTAAAATTATTAAAAATATAACAAGCTCTTAGCAAGTTTCAAAATGATTTAATTTGTGTGTTCGTGTATCCATGCTATGAGCAGTGTGGTGGCCTAGTGAAGAAGACAGTTGCCTCCTATTCGGAAGGTTGAGAGCTCAATCCTAGGGCTCAAAGAAAAAATATCTGCTGTGAACTCTATATGGTGTCAGAAAAGGCATCCGGCCAGTAAACACTCAGCTCCATCCAGTCACCCCAACTCTACCCCAAGGCATTACAGGGTTGTAATAAAGGAGTTTGTGTATCTGTGCTATAATCCAAACTGCATAATGATGCCACTGCCTGAAAAAGTTGCTAACCAATAGATTATTCTACTTTTTTATGATTGAATGATGCTCAACAAAATTCATCAGCTGTTGCCAGTGAAGTCCATATGTTAACCTCACCTTCTGACATGGATTATGAATAAATAATTCCTTATCGAAACAGCCTGAACTCCTAACATGATATCTGGGATACAGAGTACCTTTATTATTTTTTAAACAGGAATATTGCTGCTACTATTTCTGGTCAAAGATGGAAATAATTATCTGAGCACCCTTTTATGAAATAGATGTTTTGTCTGCTTTGTGGTGGACAATACATGTGATCTTATATTTAAGGATTCGGTCCAGTGTGTGCCTTAGAGTTAATTCCTTGGAAAAATTATTATTGTTTCATGGAACAAAATATGTGGTATTTTAAGATATTTCAGATTCAAACCCAACCATTGTCTACAGGTTTCTTGAAATCTTTCTGACTAAGCTCCAACCATTTTCTAGAAGTGCCCAGAACAATTTCCAAATTTCCAGGAGTGCCCATGGTGACTTACTCTGTATAAACACTTATTGCTATATTCTTCATTTTTTATTATTCTAGGAGAAACTTTGAAAAAAATGTAGCTTTAGCTTCTTCCGTAAGTATAAGCAAAATATATCCAGAAGCTTGTAATCTGAGGATTCTAATAAATGTAGCACTGAGCTTTTATTCCTTCAATTAGGATTAAACAATAAATAAATAAATCCTGCATATTATAAGCAAATTGTGATGCTGTCATTTTAAATGGAAAAGTGGCCCTAGGATAACTACTTCCCTATGATGAGGCTATTTTAGTCAATGAACATGGATGAAACAGAAGTAAAATAAGAGCCTTTCGTTGTCTTTAGTATCTTCTTTTCTTCAACCTACTTTGATTAATTCAGTGATTGTGCAAGTTGATGAAAAGCGGGTGATATCTCAACAATAATAACAGTTAAGTTGGATAAATAGCTATATCACACATACTGTCAAGAACTTAGAGCTGTGGGTCTCCTTTTCAGTATGTTGATAGGAAGGCATCTGCTCTCTCTCACAATCCATAAAGTCTCCTCCCATTTGGTGCTGCCCAGATCCGTTAGTTATCTCTGGGAGCACCAGTTCAGTTGTAATGAAGAATGGTTCATTGAGGTGTAAAGCTTCATTTGCATTCCCTCACTGTCCCTTTCTATATCAAGTTCACCCCCCACCCGCTTTCTCAAAAGGGGAGGCTTAGTTGAGAGATTCTTAACCACATTTGCATTCTTGAGACAAGCACTTTGGCATTAATTCATCTCTGCACAAAAGTCTCCTTTCGTCTTTCCCCCCCTGTTCAAAAGAACTAGAATGAATTCTGCAACAGTAGTGTGCTCTTTTAATGCTGCAGTACTGTGCCATGCAGGATTACAAGAGATTGGGAGGTTTTCTTTTTCTTTATTCCCAGCGTTCAGCCGCTTTGCCTTGTTTTGCTATTAAAAATACAGCAAGATAATGTTCTTAGGTCCATTAGCTACAGTAATGGTGCTGCCACTTGTCTCCAAATGCACCCTGCTCCTGCAGATGCAACCACAGTCAGCCCCACTTGCTCTCTACCCTGCAGTGAGAGTGCTTGATAAAACAACAACCTAATATCCATACAGTAAAGATTTGGGAAGATTGGGAAGATTTAGGCCTGGGCTCTGATTCACAGATGCTCTCACCATAATCTATATTCTGATCTCAACACCAGCAGGGCTGTGAGCAGAATAACCAAGGTCTCATCAAAAATTCAGCCTTCTTGACTTCCCTGCATTTACTGCTGTTTCACAGACATGAACACTGAGAAAATATAGATAGCTAGAAAAGATTTCTATCGTCCAATATTCTGCATTGAAAGTGGAGGATCGTTGCCTTTGTTAGGTCAACCAATGCTTCTCTAAGCAATAGTGGGTTTTACTAGGTGGAATATCTGACTACTTCATTTAAATCTTACAGTCTCGCATCTGGATCCACAAAGGGGAAAGCCAAGAGAATATAAAAGTTGAAGGATAATTCTCCTTAGTCCAGTCTATATAGCCAGCTAAGAAGGAACATGATTACTGTGAAGAATGCTGTTCAGGAGACACTTGTGATACTAGCACAACCACCATCCTCACTGCAAGATACACATCTATATAATATTGTGTTTGCAATGAGAAAAGCAATTATTTAAAAATTGAAGCAAGGGATTAAAATTAATGTAAGAGGCAAATGTACCCAACTGATAATTTAAGAATTCAGATAATCCTTGACGTATGACAGTAAAGAAGCCTCCCCATTACTGTTGAAGGTTGAGGTGTATGGTTGAATGAAATGCATAATTAATAACTTCCCCACCCCTGCTTTCCCCAATACGTTTGTTAAATGAATGCACAGGTCATTAGGTAGAGCATGGGATAACTCAGGGGTGGGGGAGACTGTGGAAGGTCTTGTGCGGGCATAGGCACACCTGCGAGGCCTCCCAAGGCCTTCCTCACCCTCTACTTCCTGCCCCCTGGATTTCCCAAAGCCCTAAGGGCCTCCTCCATACCCCGTCACGTAACAATCACATACTTACCTTTTGAAGATATCCAGAGCTCAGGAAGTTGGAGCAAGGAAGGCCGCTCCGTTGCTGAGCCAGTTTTGCTTCCCTTGGAATCCTCTTCCCCAGCCCAAGCCATGCTAGCCTTATGCTAGTGTGGCTGGTGTTGGAGGAGAAGAAATGCTACCGCTTTTGATCCCCTCGCAATCCTTTGTGCAGTTGGCTGACACTGGGGAGGAAAAGATTACAAGGGGAGCAAATGTGGCAGGGTTTCTTGTTTTTGATTGTGTGTAAAGCTAGTATAGTTGATGCTGGGGGGGAAAGGGGAGGAAAGGAGATTGAGAGGGGAGCAAAAGCAACTGTCAACTTTAAAAATGAGCATGGCTGCGGCCATCTTCCTTATTCATTTTAGGTTGACACATTGAAAGGAGGGAGGGGGGATTGCCAGGTGCTTCGCTAGTCTAAATAAACTTTTGTCCCATGGGAACCAACGTCATTGGCTGCTCCTGAGACTGCAGGCTGGGCGTTTTGTGAAAAGCTCGCCAAGAAGATGTATTGGGGAAGGTAGTTGTTTGCATAGCCTTAGGGGTGGGATTTCTTAACTTTGTATTGGGGAATTGTTATGTGTGTCTTCAGACTTGGTTTCACTTTTGACATACTGATACTTTGTAACTAATAAACATGTTCTTTGAGGAATTTCCAAGCCTCGGAGTTCTGCTTTATTTGTCTCTGTCTGTCTGAACCATGACATTAAACCAAGTCTCTGAAAACTTCGTTTTCTCGGAGTACTGGGCTCCGACCGCCTACCCACTCACTTTTTGAAGAGTGGTAAAGATTCGTCGAAGACTCAAGATGGAGGAGAAAATTGAAACTACTGCTAGCCGCAACGGGACTCAGGCTGTCGGAGCGCAGGTTAATGCTCCAGCCACTGAGGAGGCGTCACTGGCAGGGGCTTGGCCGAAAGCCAGGTTAATCCAACCTGGAAAGCTGGCACTGCAGGAAGGAGCTACAGCCCTAGCGGACCTCTTCTAAGCCGAGGCTGCCCCTCAGCACAGAAGCACTCCTGTAACTGCTGGAGAGGAGCTCCTATTGCTGCCGTCCCAGGGTTCTTCATCTGCGGATGGAAAGAAAGGAAAAGGGTCGATGGGATGGGATGACTCCGGCGAGTGGAGATTCCAGTCCGCAGTCCACAGACCCTCATTCGAACAGCTAAAGGAGAAATTCAGCCGGCTGGAGGTGAGGGATACGATCCCTGTTGCCCAGGAGGTGGGTGCCGTGGGGGGAAATGCCAAGAACTACCCATCTCTTTCACCCCCCCTCACTGGAGCTCCAGCCCAACTGCCGGAGTCCGTGCTGCTTCACCCATCCCCCAACCAGCTGTGATACCAAGCCCTGTGTCCCAAGTTGGTTGCCACGACCACGGGATGCCAGTCTTGGAGTCTAGCCAAGAGAAGTCCAGAGAGTGGTTTGGCCACATCCCCAGGACCAGCAAGCTGCCCAAGCCCAGCAAGTCATCCAAGCCCAGCAGCAGGTGCAGGTGGCTCTGCCGAGGTTCAAGCCGCCTCCCATCAAATCACCTTTGATGGGGATCCTGAGAAGCTGACCTTCTTCTTAAACTAGGTGTGGGCTCATTTAGATTGCTACACTTATGCCTACCTGGATGGAGCTATGATGGTGAATGCTGTGGCGGCAAATTTAGAGGAACAAGCGGCCGACTGGGTGACCAACCTCCATGATGAAGGGACTCCTGAATTGCGCGATATTAATCTATTCATGGAGCAACTGAGGGGTCAGTTTGAAGATGAATCCCGAGTCCTACTGGCCAAGAAAGAAATCCACCGCCTGAATCAAAGAGGTCACCCCACAAAGGAGTACGTCTGTGAATTCAGGAGAGTTGCTAACTGGCTGGGGCAGTGGCCTGAGCGGTCACTGATCAACTACTTCAAACGGGTTAGATCGCAACTTGCTTCAAGCCTGCATCATTTGAGGTCTTCCCAACCTGTTGCATGAGTGGTACTGTATGGCGGTGATGCTGGACATTGAGCTGGACCGCCCCAGAAAGTCAAGCACCACCGAACCCAAGCTGCCACACATCCAAGAAAAATGCCTCTATGGCTGATGTCCCCAAGCCTCTGTAGCCGCCAACATCTCCCAAGCACCAGCCAGGGCTCCAATTAAATGCTACCGGTGTGGTCAGATGGGTCACCATGTTGTGGAGTGCCCAGCTCCTCACCCTCAATCTAGAAGCGTGCCAGTCACGGCCGCAAAACCGTGAAGAGCTCCCAGAGGGGGAAGAGAGAAAACCAACTGGGCAGGTCAAGGCTTGGGTGTCAAAGCCTCCCCTCCTGCTGAACTCGAAGCCAAACCCCAATCTGAGCCATAGCAGATGCCGGCATCGTATGACAGTGACGAGGAAGGCGATGAGGACCCCATGGTGAGTCAACCCATTCCCTCTTTTGCCATTCGCCCAGGCTGATAATGCCCAAAACAGGGGCTCCCATGAATTTGAACATCCTAATAGACTCGGGTTGCACTTGGTGCTTAATTAACTTACCCACTTTGCTGAAACTGGGAATCCGGGCCAAGCTATTGCCCCTGCCCATGAGGTTTGAGCAGACCAACAGGTCCCTCATCGAAAGTGCCCCTGCCCCAAACCTGTGCATCTGGAAATGGGTCGGCATTAGGAAATCATCTGTTTTGTGGTGGTTCCGAAGATGACCAAAGCTGTAATTTTGGGGCTAGCATGGTTGGATAAATTGTGTCCTAACATCTGGTGGGAGGAGGGAATGCAGAAATTAAGACTGGGGACAGGACCCCTCTCACCTGACACTGACAATAAAACAAAAACACTGGCCATCTGCAAGATGCAAGGAGAGCCCCGTGAAACCCTAAAGACTGTAGCTGAAAGGCTGCCAGTGATTTAACTTGTCCCCACTGAGTACCGTGATTTGGCAGAAGCATTTAGTGAGAAGAAATGTGATGTTCTCCCCCCACACCGGGCTACGGACTGTGCTATTGAAATTCTGCCAGGTGCCAAACTCCCTAAACCAAGGATATACTCTATGATGCCCAGAGAGATGAAAGAACTGAGTACATCGATAAAACTTAGCTAGGGGTTTCATTCAGTCCACCAAATCACCCGTGGCTGCTCCTGTGCTTTTCAAGGAAAAGAAAGATAGATTATCTCTTAGATTATGCATGGATTTTAAATCCTTCAATGCCGTCAGCATGGAAAATACATACCCCCTCCCCTTGATGGACATATTAGCCCACTTGGCTAAAGGAAAAATCTTTACCAAGTTGGATTTAAGAGTGGCTCATTACCAGATCCGGATCAAGGAGGGAGATGAGTGTAAAACAGTGTTCAATTGCCCATTGGGGAGTTTCCAATTTAAAGTGATATCTTTTGGACTGCAGGGCCCCCCTGCTGTGTTTATGCAATTGATAAATCAAGTGCTCCATTTATACAAGGGGTTTTTGGTTTATCTTGATGACATTCTTATTTATTCTGAAACCATGGATGAACACATCAAAATGGTCCATGAAGTGTTAAAGAGACTGTTGAAAGCCAAACTGTCAAAGTGTGAATTTCACCAGACCCGCTTAGATTATCTAGGGAGGTAGAGATGGACCCTGCCAAAGTTAAAGCAGTACTGGAATAGCAACCCTCACACACCTGCAAGCAGCTTCAAAGTTTTCTGGGGCTTGCCAAATTTTATCATCAATTTATTCCCTCTTTCACAAAAATAGCCATGCCAATCACCAATTTACTCAAAACAGGTAAAGGAGGGGAAAACCCCCGACCTTGTCAGCCATTGCAATGTTCATTAGAGTGCCAGGCAGCATTCAAAAAACTAAAGAGACTCTTTGCAGCTGAACCAGTTCTTAAACAACCTGACCCCGGACAACAATTCATCATTCAAGCTGATGCAAGCGACACGGCCGTGGGGGCCATTCTCTTACAAAAAAATCATAGAGATTTACAACCTTGCGCTTACACTTCCTGCAAATTAACTGACACCGAGAGGAGATGGGCTGTTTGGGAGAAAGAGGCTTTTGCAGTTCATTGGGCTTTGCTGACATGGCATCATTTCTTGGAAGGGGGGGGGGAATACCTTTTGAGGTATGGACTGATCACAAAAATTTGGAGGCTCTCAAGACCCCCTGTAAATTATCCCCCAAGCAAGTTCAGTGGACTCAGTACTTCAACTGTTTTAATTTCACTTTAAAATATTTTCCTGGGGGTAAGAACATTTTGGCTGATGCCTTGTCTAGACTGCCCCAGTTCAAGAGCCACCGAGAGGAAGTAATTAACTCCATTATTCCTTCACTGCAATCCACTTCTCAAATAACAACCATATCGCACACACAGAGACCCCCTGCTGGTCCTGACGATTGCTTGCTAAAGGAATTGAAGGAGAAGTTAGAGACTGATGCCTGGTTTAAAGATAACAAATCTATATTAACCTTAAGGGGAGGGCTAGCTTGGAATTGTTCTAATTTATACCTCCCAGATGGCCTCAGGCTCCAGGCATTGCAATGGAGTCATGACGCTAAGCAAGCGGGTCACTTTGGATTTTTAAAAACATTGCATCTGTTGCGGAGGCAATTCTGGTGGCCAAGAATGAAAAAGGACATTGAGAATTATGTTAAGAGTTGTGCCACGTGCTGCCATGAAGAGGCATCCTGGAAAACTACCAGGTTTATTGCAGCAGGTGGCCGATCCCTCTCAACCTTGGGAGGAGATAGCCATGAATTTTATAATGGAATTATCTGAGAGCAAGGGAAACACTGTAATATAGACTGTGATTGATCTGTTTTTTAAACAGGCACATTTCATCGCTTGCCTTGGAACCTCCCTCTGCCCAGAAGCTAACCAAACTATTTTTGAAGCACATTTACTGACTCCATGGTGCCCCAAAGTGGATTATTTCTGACAGAGGGGTCCAGTTTACTGCAAAATTCTGGAGGGAGTTCATTAAAATGATTGGGTCCTCCCAGGGGCTATCATCAGCTTTTCATCCAAATACTAATGCAGCTACTGAGAAAGCTAATGCAATGGTGGAAACAGTACCTCAGATGCTATGTAAATTACCAGCAGACTAATTGGGCTGACCTCCTGCCTTTCGCAGAGGTAACCTACAACAATACGGTGCACAGTAGCACTGGACTCACCCCATTTAAAATAGTAATGGGTAGCTTTGGGGGCAGTGTTGGAAGTTTGAAAGTTCATTAAATGGCCTGTTGTACCTTGAGGACTATCTGTATGAAACAGACTGTACAAATGTGGGAAATCCAATCAGTAATTATGGCCTAATCCATATGACAGTAATTTTGATTGTCTTTTCAGATGTTCTATTCAATTGTGGGAACACCACAGTTTTCCAATCACCCATCAGACACCGACTTTGATATGGTAGATTATTGTACAATTAGATTATGAGTGAAGCATCTATTACAGTTCCACAGCATGCTTAGTTTCCATATGGAGCTCAAGCAAAAATCTAGGTCCAAGCTAAAATTCATTCCACTGACTGCTGTCACATTTCTGCCATTTGACTGGTCTATATACAAGATAACTAGGTTGGGGCTTATTTGGCTCAATTAGTTTCTAGCACAGACTGGGTATCACACAGAAATTAGCAACTCTTTTATACTGTTCTAACACTACTGTGCTGTGACAGCTGTACTATGACTTTCAATAATGTAATAATATTATTTTTTTAGATCAGTTAAGGTATAAAATGTGTGTACCTTCCATCTTTAATATTAATATGTCTTGTAACTGGTGGTTTCTTCTACTTTTGAATTCTTGAACACAACTAGAAAGGGCACTTATCCTGAAAAATCTAATAAATTTACAGTTTTATATACTTCCTTCAATTGTAAAAGTCTTGTTCAATAAACTTTAAAATGCCACTGTAGAGCAATAACACAGAAGGTATAAAGCCAGCCCAGGGAAAGCTGTGCAACTAGAAATTGTTCCCCTTTCTGCTAGAGCAATAAAGTTTTATATGTTTGAACTGACTGTAAAAAGGTTTGAATGTTGGCAACTGGGGAATAATCTGTCTTCTTTATAGTTATTATCATATTTCCCACAAGACCCCTTGGTCTGTGTCAATCCTTCTTGTATATGACACCTTTGTACTGTCAGCGAAAGCTAGAATACTTTACTTGTTTGTTGTTGATGTTGTTGTTTTTTTTTTATCCTATAGGTCTTGTATCTGTATTCCTTCAGATTACAGCTAGCAGGAATAAATTACTTGTGACAAGTTTCAATTGAATGTTTCACCAAATAACACTGCATCTGAAGTGTTTTTTCCTGGAGAAAAAAAAATTAATAAATGATTATATTAACTTGTCACTTGATCTAAATTTGATTCAGGAACATTATGATGCAGGAGACACTCATAAAAAGTAATTTTCAAGAATATTCCCAGAGGTTGCAAGAGAAACAGCTACCGCCCTGGGGCAGCAAACACAACCTTGGAGGCAGACCATTGTGCTATCATCTCCTGAATTACAGCCTGAATTGGAAGAAATATAAGTGAAATACCTTAGAAATGCCAAATATTAGGTCCATCTAGACAAAGTCAACAACATAACTATTGAGTTAGTGATTATGGTTGCTGCCCAGAAGTTAACAAGATAATTAAACTATTTCCATGTCAAGTAAACTTTTAAAAATTGTAACTAGATCATCAAGGTGATGAAAGAATATAACAAACATTTTGCCCCATTTAAGGAAATGGAATATCTGTACATTACATAAAATAAACCAGCTATCTGGATATTGCACCAAATAGGGATGTATGAAACAGGAACCTGCGTCCTTATAGAAAATGCAATGTCACAGAATATGGGCTGTGAATCCAATTGTCCTTCACATGGGCAAAGTTTTAGCTCATACAAAACTGTTTTATATTTGCCCTTGAGAAGATTTGTTGGGAGCACATTATAACATGCCAGTTTAGAAATAGTTTTTTAAGTATCTTGCCAGCCTGAAAAAAGCATCTTGTTTATTCAAAAATACACTTTTCAGTATAGGAAATCCAATTGGCCTTTCTATTCTTTATAGTGTTACTTCTATGCAGCAAGCACTTAATCATAACCCATTATCAAAATAACCATTTTGAGAGCCCATAGTGTTGCCATCTGGCATGGATGATCTTTTCCATGTTGATTCACAATTATCTGTCGTAATTATTTTTTCTGGGGAAAAATAATACAGATCCATATACTTGTCTCGCAGTCATGTGACCACATTTTAGGTGCTCAGCAACTGGTCCACATTTACGGCCATTTGCACCCCCCCCCCATGGTTACATGAGTGTGATTTACAAATTTTTTTGCTGGAAACTGGTGTTTACTTCCAGTTTTGAGTGATAAAACCCATTGTAGACAATGGATTTGCTTAATGACTGTGATGTTCACTTTACGACTATGGCATTCATTTAATGACTGACACAAAAAAGGTTGTAAAATCAGCATGATCACTTGGTGACCCACCTAACTATTGGCACAATTTAAAACCATAATGTTGGACTTAATTACAACTGTAAGTCTATAATTACAGGTAGTCCTTGACTTATGACCACAACTGAGCCCAAAATTTCTGTTGCTAAGCAAAATAGTTGTTAGGTGAATTTTGCTCCATTTTACAGCCTTTCTTGCCACAATTGTTAACTAAATCACTGCAGTTGTTAAGTTAGTAACATGGTTAAGAGAATCTGGCTTCCCCATTGACTTTGCTTGTCAGAAATAACAATAACCCTGGGACACTGCAGCTGTCGTAAATACATGCCAGTTGCCAATCATTCGAATTTTGATATCTTGATTATGGGAATTCTGCAAGGTCGTGTGAAGTCTGTAAGTGTAAGTGTGAAAAATGGTCATAAAATTTTCAGTGCCATTGTAACTTTGAATGGTCACTAAATGAACAGTTGTAAGTCGAGGACTACTTATACATACCATGTTTCCCCAAAAATAAGACCCGGTCTTTTTTTTTTTTTCCTCCAAAAGAGCACCAGGTCTTATTTCCGGTGTGTGTGTGTGTGTGTGTGTGTCTTTTCCACTCACCTCGCAGCAGTGGCACTGACAGCCCTGCCCAGCTGGCCCACTTCTTCTGCGGCCGAAGGAGCAGCTTCATTCTGCAGCTGAGAATGGAGCTCCGGCCTGCATTTCACAGTCAGAGGCCTTTCCAGAATCCATAGCTCAGTTCTCAGCTGCAGAGGCCTTCTGGAAAGGCTTCTGACTGTGAAATGCAGGCCTGGGGATACCGCAGAAGAAGTGGGCCGGCAAGGAGAAGCAGGTGTCGATTCATGGGAGGCCTCATAAGTGGGTGCGGTGCATGTGCGGCAGCTCCACCCCCCCACCCCCGCCCTAGCATGATTTTTAGGCGTGTGCCTCACCCCAAAACTAGCGCTTATTTTTGGGGTAGGGCTTATATTAGGTCCACCCCCCAAAATCAAGCTAGGACTTATTTTCGTGGTAGGTCTTACTTTCGGGGAAACACAGTAGTTTTGATGTGCCCTTTGTTTAATGCAATCATGAAAAACAATGTCCAAGTATTGAAAAATTTAACTTGCTCCTCTATCTGATCATTTTAACTGCCAACTGAAATAGTTCTGAACTCATAAATACATGTCCCAGATCATTCAAAAAGGAGAAACCTTTAAGATATAGAGAATATATGCCAACCAGCAGCTGCAACTTTTCAGATACTCCTTCTGAACTTACAGACATTGGAACTATTGAACAACAGAGTTGAGTATGACAACACACCTATTCTTTCTCTATAAACTAGTTTTCTGCCTCAGGTGTGGTGGAGAACACTGCTCCATCTTCGGTGTTGAACAATATAAATTCAGATGCCAGAATCATTGTCTGTCACTTTGGGCAGTTCAGCAAAGCATCTTGGACTGGCCTTGGCTGATACATGATAGTAATATTTGATCCCAGGTGTTTGATACCAAGTGTCAGAGTCAAAAGAATAAAAAAAACCCTGATTTGAATTTATTATGCCTATTCATTGTATTATTCAAAAGCAATTTTAATTTACAAAACACTTAACAATTTTAATTATCCCTGCAGCTACAACTTTCTCTGAATGATAACAGTTATTCTTATTTTACAGATGATAACTTATATTAGAATTTAGAATAGAATAGAGCTGGAAGGGACCTTGGAGGTCTTCTAGTACAGCCCCCTGCTGAAGCAGGAGAACCTATACCATTTCAGACAAGTGACTGTCTAGTCTCTTCTTAAAAACCTCCAGTGATGGGGCACCCACGATTTCTGAAGGCAAGCTGTTCCACTGGTTAATTGTCCTCACTGTTAGGAAGTTTCTCCTTAATTCCAGATTGCTTCTCTCTTTGATTAGTTTCCATATTAACATGTAGACAGGGTCACCTGATGAATTATTGGGCGTATAGAAAGCTCAAACTCAAGGTTTCAATATCCAAGTCCCACTGTCTATCCAATGCATGCCTATGACTTTCATGATCAAACCCTAAAATTATGGTGCAGTTCATCAGAAAGTCAGAATACAGTTCTGGATGAGGATCAGCAAAATGGGGGAAGGGAAGGGGTTCATATACAATGATAAATTTCAATTTATAGCAAAATTATACTTGATATAATTTGGTTTAAAATACTTTTATAACATTCTATTATATTTATGCAAATTCTTATATCTAAGATTAAATCTTCTAGTGTTTCCAGTGATACCATTGCATTGCCACTGCATTTTTCTGGTTACTAAACCACAGTTCCTCTACTTGTCATAGATGAAGTAATTCCAAGGTTCACTCACTCTTGAACATTTCCTCCACTCCATCATATTATTAACATACTGATTATACCTGTATTGCATTTACTCTATAATAATTATTCTACTTGCTTTAAAAGTCAGGTTTTTTTTGTTTGCTTGCTTATTTTGGTTTTTCCTTTGACAAAATATATATTTGGATAATATGTTCTAAAATAATTTTGCCTATGTATGAAATTATATAGTGACTGAATCGTTTGTCAACATGCATCAACATTAAACAATTGTTTCAAGTGTTCAAGATATATTGAACAGTATTGCAATGATAAAAGGCTGCTCCCTTATTATTTCAGATGGATAACTACTGCCCAGATTACTGCCCATCAACAAGTTAGATATGTATTCCAGCATTATCACATTATTATAATTATCATAAAACAATCCAGACTCTGTTTCAAAAACTTAAAGTAAGAAATAAAAACATATCACCCACACTTGAGCACAGCTGCAGAGTTATCAGTTAATCCATGGGGTGAACCTCTAGATCACTCAGATGTATCAGTAAGCCTGGATAAAAATAAGCTAGTCTATATCAAATAAAATACTGAAACAACACAGCAATTTATTGAAGGCAGACATTGCTCAAGAAAGTCAGTCAACATATACTTTATCTGAAGTATAGAAAACATAATATCCAAAAAATGGCAACTTTCCTAAAATTGCCAAATGCATGGGTGGGGAAGATTTTTGCAGGTTGAAGGCCAAAATAATTTTGAAATGAATTTGGGGGCTGCATTCCAACAGAGAGAGTGGCCAAAAATGCAGTATGTGAAATTATCAAATGTACTTTTTATCTTTTCAGATTTCTGTAGAAATCTCCACCACAAAATTATTCTACCATACAAACAGCATAGATACCAGTTTCGGATCTCCATAGTCCCTCCATGAAAGAAACAATCTACCATTTAATTGATTAGAATTTTATCATGACAAAGCAGGAGCTGTGTGAATCTATGCACAGAGTCACACTGAAGAACAAAGACATTCAAGGAATACCTTGGTTGCACTCCCAAACAAAAGAAAACAAAGCCAATTCTCACTAATTTCTCAGTCATGATGACAGAGTTCTAGAGGCCAATGAAGATCCAGAAGTCTGGGAAAGGTCAGGAAGAGGGCAAGAAGAACACTTAGAAGAGCCAGTACATATGCTGGTACAATGTACATATAGGCAGAATATATACCAGTAGCAAAGATCAGAGATGATTAAATGCAAATTAAGAGAGTGAGGTAATCAAGAATAAAGATCAGTCAACTCACTTGGCTTTGTGGCCCAATTTAGAAAACTTACAGAGTTAAGATTATATCCATGGAGTAAAATGTAATATTTATATTTTACTTATATGTAAGGGTGTAGGTCTATACATATGTTGTATATAGTATGTTTTAAATGTGTGTTATGTATGTGTACACTTGAGAGCAAACAACTAAATTTCATTTTTAATGTGTGCCGTTGTGCCCACAGGAAAAAAATGACAATAAAGGTTATCTGATCTGAACTGAAATTTCACCCCGCTGATCTAGAGAGACCATAATTAGGCTCACATATTGTGAGACACTTCTTCCTGGCCTGAACTGAAAAGCTCCTGCAATTTTCCAAACTTAGTACATACATTAAGAACTCATAGCAAGAGGGGTGGAATAATTTGAAGTATGGTATGTGAGGAAGGGAACACGCTCATGTTTTAACAATATATCTGATCCTGTTGCAAGACATAGATGAAAAGGGATGGGACTAAACCTTTCCCACTCCTAAGACTGGAATTAGAAGGAGCAAGGGAAATAATTAGTGCAGGTAGTTTTTGACTTACAATCAGTTGCTTAATGACCATTTGAGGTTAGGTCAGATTTTTTTAAAAAAGCTATTTACAACTCATCCTAGAAGTTACAACTGCTGCTGCCCCCCCCCCCCCCCCCAGTGGTTACGTGATCACATTTTGGGTGCTTGCAATCAGCTTGCATTTCAATCGGCTGCAGCATCCTTCAGTCATGTGATCTCAATTTTTGATGTTTTTTGTCATTTTTCCAGCAGAAAATAGCAAAAAGTACCCACTGGATATGTTGGATTCATGTAATGACTACAAGATTCAATTAATGACTCCAGTGACTTACTTTATCACTGTTGTAAAAATGGTTATAAAATTGAGTCCGATCACATGGGACTTACAACTGAAATTCCAGGCTTGTTGTCATAAATCAAGGATTAACTGTACTCTTTTCCTGATGAGCTTACAAATTGTTTTTGGCTTAAAACCATTCATTTAGCAACTATTCAAACTTACAAAGGTGATAAAACTGGCTTGCGACTAGTTCTCGCGCTTGCTGTATAACTGCTGCTGTGTCCCTGCAGTCACGTGATTGTGATTCAGGCACTTGGCAATTGTCAAGCATTTATAATGATTGCATCCCATGGTCATAGGATCATTATTTTCAATGTTTACAGCCAGATTCCAGCAAGCAAAGTCAATGGTAGAGCCGGAGGGAAGGTTGCAAGTCATGGTCACATGATGTCTTGCTTAATATTCATGATGTTTCATTTAACAATTGTGGCAAAAAAGATTGTAAAATCATGTACAATCACGTGATGCCTCACTTAATGATGAATTTTCCAGTCCCTATTGTGGTTGTAAGTCGAGGACTACCTGTATTTATTTATCTGTTTATTAATGTATCTATTTTTTCCAGTAGGAATGAAAACTGCCATTCCTACCTATAGACCATCATGCTGCAGATTAAGATAACAATTATATTAAACAAATTGCACAACAACTCTGCCATTAAATGCCGGACAAGAATAACAAAAAATAATCCAACCAAAGTAAACTATGTTCACAGAACAGAGAAAGACTTGTGGCTCACCTACTTTCCCACTTTTATCTAACTGTCAGGGGGCCCCTGACACATCCTCTTCTTTGTTGTTCATCAGCACACACATGTCACTGCCCATCACAATTCTGGACATTTTGCAAGTCACAACAATAAAATAAGAGAACTGACGAAGGCATACAAAAGTTCGGTTCCATCAAACATACCACGGGAATGAGAAGCAGAGCAAGAGTTAAGTCCTCCCTGTAATAAGAATTTCTGTTCTGGCGCGTTGTGAGAGCCCATTACCTCCCGCCACATTACCTCATTCATTTCTTATATGCGGATGGTTTATTTTCCCATGAGCACCCTGGCGCTCAGACATGGCTAGTATAAAGTCCCCTCCCTCTGCTCTATTTCTCTATCCATCACATTTAACACCCTGACAGTAACAGTCTATAATGTTTCTATTCTACAAAACCGCTCTGTCAACTCCAGGCTTCCAGAGCAGCAACTGAGGAAAATAAATAACATCAACACTGTAGACGACAGCATCACAGCTTGTTTTCTGCTGGGGTTTTCACACACACACACACACACACACACAGAGAGAGAGAGAGAGAGAGAGAGAGAGAGAGAGAGAGAGAAGACACCTAGATACATACCCTCACACACACACACACACACACACACACACACACAAAACGCAAAGGAGAAAAAAAAGAAATATATATGCTTGGAAGGAAGGGCAAGATCTTAAGGCAGATGCAAAAAAATATTTGAGATCTCTTCTATGGCATACAAAAGAAAGTACATTATTTATCCCACCACCACCACCATCACAACCCTTCTCCATAATCATGGGCCTTGCAGTGAATTCAACATTTCTTCTTACATGTTTTTCCAAGTACCAAGGCGATGACCCCTCAACCAAGTATCATTGCCACTCTTTCTTGTCAAATGTGAAATTCCCTCTGCAGTGTCACTGCTTTATCTTCAGAGGGATGGGAAGAACTGACCTTACCCAAATTACCTTCAGTCTTTTTCCAGGGAATGAGTCTGCTGCTGGAGCCTCTTTCAACCTCACCATCATCACTAATACTATCATCCTCCCCATATTAGCAAACAGCTGCATTAATATGTATTCTTTTAGTTCCCAAACTGGCAGAAAAGTGTGGCAGCATACAGTGGGTTGCCCCATGACCAAGCCCTATTCTGCTTCAGTGACTAGGCTGGAGACTGGTCTTGTTCTTATAGTTTTCATGTGGGACAATTCAAAAACAGCAACTGATGGATTTTTCTGGCTTCATTTCCACTCCAATCCAGGGTCAACTCCTGCTGGGGAAAAGAACCTCCATTGCTGTCCTTACTGTGTAGTAGGGTGGGCTTTGGCAGAGAGGACAGAGGCTTTAGCAAGCTATTGGGCTGCCTGTGTGATAGCCTATGGTTCTGACATGTTCTTTGGGCTACTGCTGAATATGGGTCTAGATCTGTTATAAGCATGTTAGTTTAAACACATTCCTAGAGTTCTTTTGGAAGAAAACTAACACTGTATCCCCCCCCTCCCATATTCCAGTTGGCAGGTTTCAGATATAGCTGGAAGCATGAGGGAATTTTCTGGGGAACTTTGAGGCCAGACTCATAGAATCAAAGGGGTGGAAGGGTCCTTGGAAGTCTTTTAGTCCAACCCCCTGCCTAAGGCAGGAGACCTGATGTCATCCTGGACAAATGGTTGTCCAATGTTTTCTTGAAAACCTCCAGCAAAGGAGCACCCACACCTCCAGAAGGCAAGCTGTTCCATTGGTTAATTGTTACCACTGTAATGAAATTCCTCCATAGTTCCAAATTGGTTTTCTCTTGAACAATTTCTACCCATTGCTTCTTGTCCTACCCTCAAGAGCTTTGGGGAATAAGTCAACCCTCACCTCTTTGTGATAGCCCCTCATGTAGCAGAACGACAGCTATCATGTCACCCCTAAGTCTTCTCTTTGTTAGGCTAGATCAGGGGTAGGCAACCTTGGCTCTTTTATGACTCGTGGACTTCAACTCCCAGAATTCCTGAGCCAGCATGGCTGGATCAGGAATTCTGGGAGTTGAAGTCCATGAGTCATAAAAGAGCCAAGGTTGCCTACCCCTGGGCTAGACATACCTAGTTCCCTTAACTATTGCTTATATGATTTATCCTGCAGACCCCATATCATCTTTGTTGCTCTTCTCTGCAATCTTTCTAGGGTCTCAGCATCTTTTATGTATCATGGTGACCAGAACTGAATGCAATATTTCAAGTGTGGCCACACTAGTGCAGTATAAAGTGGTACTATTAAGTATCATGATCTTTATGCTATCCCTCTGATATCCTTCTATTCCCTCACCTAGATCATTTATGAAGATGTTGAAGAGCACTGGCCCCAAAACAGAACCTTGAGGTAGTCCACTGCATGCTTCTCTCCAGGGGAATATAGATATAGTTCCATTGAGGACTACACGCTGAGTATGGTAACAAACTCCTCCTTGTTTCTGGTAATCACTTTGTTCGTTTCTAAATGCTCACAAATTTGCTGCTTGGCTATCTTTTTCAGAGTTTTCTTGGGTATTGATGTCAAGCTGATTGTTCTGTAGTTTCTTGAATCTACTTTTCCCCTTTTTTGTAGATTGGAACCACATCAGCTCTTTTCCAGTCCTCTAGCAGTTCCCCTGTACTCCAGGAGCTGTGAAAGATTTTACTCAGTGGTTCCAAGATCTCATTTGTCAGTTTCTTCAGAACCCTGGGATATAACCCATCTGGCCCTGGAGATCTGAACTCATCTAGAGTACATAGGTGTTTTCTAACCAATTTCTTGCCTATTTTGACTTATATTCCTATTCTGTCTCCCAAACACTATTTTTTTCCTTTGTGAAGACAGAGGCAAAGAATGAATTAAGCAGTTCTGCTTTCTTCCTACTGCCCATCATCTTTTTGCCATTTTCTGCTGATTTCCTTGATTTTTCCCCCTCTTCCTTACATATTGAAAGAACCTTTTTTGGCATTTTTGGCAGATGACCAGCCAGGTTATTTTGGGGGACCCACATTTAGTGCTCTCATGTGCTCAAAAATAGACTGACAGGTAATGGACAAGATGAAAAGATTGGAAGGAGAGTTCCCTTTTGCTTCAGCCCACCTGTCAGATGGCTGAGGAGTGAAGTAAGAGAAAACGATTGATAAATGTTGCAAGAGAGCATCAGGGTATGCAGTAAATTGCCATGACTGGTAGCTCCCAATTCAGCCCATGCCTCTCCAGCTATCCTGTGAACTCTAACTTGGATAAAAAAGGGAAATTGGCAGGATTCTTTTCAGTTTCATTCCAGGTCCACATCTCCCAAGCAATAAGGTCTGCAAGGAAACTGCAGTGCTGGCATTAAATAGCTGTCGCCAGCACCCTACAGCAGTAGCCAGTGGTGGGATTCAGCCAGTTCGCACCACTTCGGCAGAACCGGTAGCTAATTTTTTGTTGCTCAGGCCCAGAATGGACTTCCGGAAGCAGCATCTACACAGAAAACCGGTTGTTCACATATTTGAATCCCACCACTGGCAGTAGCCCATGAAATATGCAAAATAACATTGGAATAAGCCAAACAGTGCCCTTCTAAAATATTAAAAGCAGAAGAAAGTATAACCACACAAACCCCTTGTCAGAGGAAGAGGAGAAAGAACAATAATGCACTAACTGGGATAGAAGTAGCAATCAACAGTCTGCAAAATCCACCTCTCTTTTCTGATTTAATCTTTTGGGGCACCAGTGCTCTTGTTAAAACAAAATAGGCCTAGTGCTCCAGCAAAGTGCTAACCCCATCTATGTAAGGACTTTCCCTAATGCCAGGTCAGATCATCTGCAGGATCCAGATGCCCAGTTTTCTCCAGCAGCCCAAACCACCATGACATGGATGGCAGCGCTCAGTGCGAAAGGGTGTGTGCTCATAGCAGCCTAAAGTAACCAACAGGAAAGGGGCAGGTCCCAACCTAATTACCAACTTTATCAGTGAGACATGGCAGGTTACCTTTGTTGGAAGAAGAAATAATACTGCCTACAGCTTTAAGATGCCTCTGCATGGCCTACAGATGAGTTAAAACAACATGAAGATATATCCCCTAAAAACTATTAATGAGTCATTGTCATGCTGTTAGTGGGATGTGAGGTCCAGTCCTAGCAAGTATCATCACAATTTGAGTCTCACTTGGGGGTAGTGAAAAAAAGGAAGATCCATCAGTGTTTGCATTAGATATCTATCCCATTTTTCTTGGATGAACAAGGACTTAAACAGCCTTACTGTTCCATCTGCAAAGGACTGAAACAGTTATTTTTAAAAGCAGTAATGGAAAAAGTAAAAATAATGTTGATTGTTAAAAGGAAATGTTTCTCATATTTTGACCTATATGTCTGGTCATATGTTTAACTGATACCCAGGAATTGATTCTAAATATATTGTCTACATGAGATGATAGGTAAGGCCTGTTGTTATTGAAGTTTTGTAGTCCCACATTTGTTTAAGTGTCGTACTTTGATAGATACCTCCTTAAAACATAGTTACGTATGCCTTTTTAATTTCTCTTTTGCACACTGATTTTCTACATATCCATATACTTTTAATATATTATTTGTATCAGAGAGTATGCTAATTTACTATCAAGAAAAGGAAACGTGTTACAATTTATTAAAGTGCACATTGACAGCCACACACAAATAAAATAATGGAAAATGACAACTGAATTCGCCAGAACTTGCTATGCTATTCAGAACTAAACGTATACATTTATTCATTCAGATTAGATAGTTTCTATTTGTTTGCTTGTTTGTTTATTACATTTACATAGTTGCCCATCACACAGAAAGCGACTCTGGGCAGCATACAACAATCCAATAAAACAGTAGAAATATAAAACAGCCATTATCTAAAACCATTATGTGATAATTTTAAAAGCATTAAAAACTATAAAATCAGAACTAAAACAGAAAGGTAGAGGAATATTATCAATAAGGAATCCACCTCATTAGTTCACTCATCCCTTGGAGTCCCTAGGTCTGCTGACATAATCAGGTCTTAAGGGACCTTCAAAACCTCAGGAGTGATGAAGCAATCTCATCTCTGAGAGGAGAAGATTCCACAATGTTGGTACCCCAGCCAAACAAGCCTGTCACCTAGGGCCCACCAAATGAAGCTCCCTAGACTATGGAATACATAATATGCCTATTCTATTGGATCTGATAGAATGGGCAGATAAAATGGGGAAGAGGCCAGTCTCGAGCCATATAGGACTTTAAAGGTCAACACCAGCACTTTGACTTGGACCTGGAAACAAACTGGTAACCAATCACTTCACATAGCAGAGCTGTACTCTCTGCTCCATAACTGCTCGTGCTGCTATATTTTGCACCAGCTGAAGCTTCTGGATACTTCTCAAGGGCAGTCCCATGTAGAGTGCATTGCAATCATCCAACCAGAAGGTGACCAGGACATGAATAACTGTGAGTGGGTCCCCTTGATCCAGGAACAAGTGCAACTGGCATACAATACAAAGTTGTGCAAAGCTCCTCCTAGCCATACCAATCACTTACTCCTCCAGTAGGTGTTATGGTCCAGGATGACCCCGAGATTGCACACAGGGTCTGCTTGGGGCAGACTAGCATCTTGATCCACAGTCTTAGACTAGAGGGCCTCCAAACCCAAAACCACTCAGTCTTGACAAGTTTCTGTTGAAGACTGTTGTTCCCCATCCCAGACTCTCACAGTCTCCAGATCTCAAGATAGGATATCCACAGCATCACTTGCCAAGGGAAGAGATATACAGCTGGGTATCATATCTCATCCCATGGTGACAGATGAGTTCAGCCAGCAGTCTCATGTAAATGTTAAATAGGAGAGGGAGAGTGGCAACTCTTGTGGCATCCCAAGAGTGGGATCTCTTCTCCTCAATCACTATCAACTGGAATCAACCCCAGAGAAAGAAGGTGAACCGCCACCACAAGATGCAATCTCCCCTACTTTTCTGAGTTGATCCAGAAGGATACCATGGCCGATGGGATTGAAATCCTCAGAGAGGTCAATTAAAGGCAAGGATGGAAACACCACCATTATCCCACCCAACTCAGAGATCTTTTTTTTTTTGTTGAGAAAATGTTTCACAAACAGAACTGGTACAAGTCTAAATCTTTCATCACCACTGATATCTTCCTATCCTCCTAAAGCTATTTGTCCCCAATGTTTATTAGGTGGACACAGCATGGAGTAAGGATGTATACAGGACTTAGTACTATTGTTTTGTTATAGATGGGAAATGATTGCATAAGCAACTGGTTTGCCCTTGCCCCTTGCCAACATGGCTTGGACATTGGCAGCAAAAAAATAGCTATGGCCTTCTATTAATACAACAACAATTGCCACCACAGCATAGTTTGGGAAGCATACAGTCAAAAGGGTTATCTAATGCTAGTTTCATTCTAATTGAGTTGGTACCATATGTCACCCTGCAATAACATTGCAAGCAGTGTGCAACTGAATACATATTTAATTCACATAATGGGTACAACAGTAAAAGTAATCAAGGCAGTTTGCCATAAGCTATAAAGAAATGCAACTTGTTTTCTATCAAGAAACATTCAGCATTGGGGGAGAGGAGGGGAAAGAAAAGCATCCCCAGAAAGAGGGGAAAACATATCACCACAAAGACACCCTGCAGTAAAATGGCTAGGGTGTGAATAAAAATCAATGGGAGAATATTGTTGACAAATCTTTTGCCTTCTCAATATAATTAAGGGTAATGGATTTATTGGCAGGATCCTAAAGATTTTCATATTAAATAGAAGCCCAGAATGTTCCTTGTCTAGTCAGCCCACTGGATCATCCAGGGCTCAAATTGCTTCAATCTTTAGACAACCCCAGTTCTTGACAGTGCAGGAGTTGGAGTGGCACCTGACAGAAAGCCAGTGGCTCCTCCCCTTCATTTCTTTCTGCAATGAGATGATTAATATGAATGTGGAACACTCATCAATATCTTTGGACAGATCAACTGCCATTTTCATTAAAGTCCTATTAATGTGCAAGACACACAGCTGTGGACATGTTAGTGTTAAAAAAAAGTTCTGAATGGAAACTAATGGGCAGCTCTCTGGGCCTGGAAAAAAATGGAACCACGGTCCTTCCACTCATTAAGCCTTTCTCCCCCAACATGTTTTGATGTATATTTCATGAGGATAAACAAACATTCATTTTACTTTAGTGAGCTGGTTTGCTGCAGCTTATTATCAGCCTAGCCAGCAAAGAGGGGACATTAATTTCAATTCTGATGTTTAAACAATTTGCTGAGGCCAATCAGTCATTTCTGGCTTAGCCCTCCAAAGCCCTCAAGAGAAATTGGGGCTGCCCCTCCCTCTTCTTTCCCCCAGCAGCCCACTCTAACATGGGAAGAGGGATATGCCTTTCATTTGGGCCCAAAGGCATCAGATGATTTGAACAGGATATTAAATAGGACATTAAGTGGGTAGAGAGGTGATTTGCACACATCTATGCCAAAGACCAGAAAGGATAAGTAGATAGACAAAATGGTCCCAATTTCAATTTCTATCAATTTTATTTTGATTTATATAGCAAAAATTTAAAACTCATACAAGTTAATCACAAAATTGCAGCGGGTTTCTATAATGTAAAACCTCCATTAAACATAAGTCTAAAACATTCCTCAGATGTCAACAGATTGGTTTGCAAATATGTATTATATAAGAATGCAGGTACAATCATAGTGACATTGCAACTGTATAACTTACAGAGAAGGGCCAGACTCATTTGAAAAACTGAAAGGAATACATTCAGGCCCCCTAAGAAAGCCAGAATAAAATCAGGCATAAAATGTGCCCTCCCTTACTTTTAATTTGCTGTGTTTGCAAGGATATACAGTATATGATAAAGACTGGAAAGCCTATGTCTATCAAACCAAACCTAAGGTACAAACCACAATGAGTCCTCTGCTATTCTGTCTCTTAATCTCTGTGCACCTGGAAATGTAAGGGCATCTATAGATTATTATTATCTATAGATTATTATATTATGATATTTTATATGGCTAAAATGGGCCTAGCAGTGGATCATTATGTGCTCACTATGAGTCCACAAAACAGCCAAATGCCATGTTGAATTGGTTTCATAAAAAGACCATAAAGAAAATGTGGGGAATAATAGCAATCCTCTATCCAACATTGAGACAGATTCTTTTAAAGTATCACTGGTCACTGATGATTCTTAAATTCATAATTTGGGGGAGGGGAAAGGGTGCTAAGAGTTTATATTTTACAAATAGAGCCCAAAGCTGCAAGGCTCACTTCATTAAAAGGTCAGCCTCATAGTAACAGTGCTTCCATCATCAAAACAACTCCGACCTCTTTCTATCAACCTACCAAGATACATATGTGTGTCTAAGGAAAGCTTCTATTATTTCTGCATAGTATGTAGGAACTAGATAGCAAAAATTCAAAGTATTATACACTTGATAGCCTTACCAAATAATTGTGCATTCTAAAAATCTCCTGTAGGAAGAATTTTTTAGGGAAGATTATCCAGGTGACACAAGTAGAGGTAGTAGTATTGAATTTTCTCAATGTGCAGCTTGATGAGAAAAAAAGCACCAAAAATCAGAAAATATTTTTGCTTCTCTCAAAATGTCAAACAGTACTTTTCAAGTATGTCTTCATATTTCATTTTGGCACACTTTAGTATCAGCTTGGGAATTAGAATAACAGTCTAGGAATTTCTGTTAGTCTTATCAGAATTTTTGGAATCTCTGGATGCTTTAATCAAGCAAGTATCTCCAACTCTTATTAGAAATTTTACTTTTTGCCTCATGCAACCTAATCTCCTTATCTATATTATTTCTTGTGCATGCCATTATATTCTATCCATTTTTGCTTTCTTCTGGCTCAAAATTAATTGATAAAAACTGGTTTCTATTGTGCCCCCCCCATTCCAGCTTCTAGCAAGCAAGCATAATGATCCCGTACTTTCCCTACAGTTGTCCTGGATAAGGGGGAGCATCCTTTCGCTGATTAATGATTTTGGAGTTCATTATAAAGACATATCTTGAACTTGGTTATGGTCATTCTCACCTCATATTGTATGTGAGGTTATGGGTAACCTCACAAAGCTGATAGTGACAAGAAGTTTTTATAGGCCAATATAGCCAATCAAAAATTCTGGATCTCTATCCACTGATATGTGCCAGGCTCCTTGATTTTCTCTGTTTTGAAAAAAAAAAAGGCTTTTCATTTCCTTTCTGCATTCCTCTATAGCCTATAGGATTGTGCTGCTAAAATTCTACAGAAAATTGCCTATTTTCCACGCATTTTTTTCCAATTGGGATTAGAGCATATTATTCTATGGGGAAATGAGGATTAAAACAAATATTTTAAGGCTGTTTTAGGATTAAACATACCTATTTTCCATTTATGCCAATTCCTCCAAAATATTAAAAGGATGGAATGTTTAGCCCTGCTCCTCCTATGAAGATACTTAAAAAGATGAAGAAAGTACTTAAAAAATGTGTGAGTGTGTGTGTGTGTGGGGGGGTTTCGATGTCTGTATGTATCTGTGTGTAAACCACTGTGCCCATTTTGTGATTTAGGAGATGCAAGATTGGGGACAATGCTGTAGCCTTCCCCAAATGGCACCAGGGCTCCTACAACCTTCCTAAAGCTATGAAGCAGTTCATAGCTCATTCTATCACCACCCATCATCACCCACTACCCATCACAAACAGTGTTATTGACTTAGCACTCCATTACTTCTTCATGCCATTGCAATTTCCTCTTTACTCTAAAAGACCAAGTACAATTGTACCTTCTATAATCTATGGATCAAAGTTATCATAATCTTCCAAACCCCGGGACAATAGGAAGTTTTAATCCAGGGGTCTTCAAACTTGGCCCTTTTATGACTTGTGGACTTCAACTCCCAGAATTCCTCAGCCAGGCATGGAAGGCTGTCCTAGTCCCATTGGGAGTCATCTATATACTACTAAAACTATCATTTCTCCAATTTTTAACTGGGAGAAAGGCAAACTGTTTTCAACCAAGTAATGCTGGGATGCATTACATCTGTGAAAATTAAATTTAAGCTGCCTACTGGCCTTGAACTTGCAACCTCCTGCTCGGTTCCCCACTGACTTTCTCCCTGCAAGCTCCCACAAGCAAAGTAAATGGGAAAGCTGGAAACTTTTGAGAGAGGGAGGGAGGAAATGACAGAGAGAGATGGAGGAAGGAACAATGAGGGAGGGAGGGAAGAAAGAGTGAAGGGGTTGGAGGGAAGAAGGAAGATTTCTGATGCTCTCTGCCAGCCTCTCACAAGGAAACTGAATGGAAAAGCTTGCAGGGAGTTGCTTTCGCTCCCACTACTTTTTTGACCACCCATGGTCATTCTGTTTCTCTATTTAGATAAGAAATATTTCTGAAATGCTGATCCAATTGGGCACGAGTTACATAGTAGATATTATAATTATATTCAACTGTCCCAGATATATAATGAAAATCTTGGAACTTCACAAAGCCTCTGAAACTATTCAGCCAATGAACAAGGCTGTCTCTGATACTTTAAAACAACACAAAAATAACAACAAAAGAGACAACTTCATTTATAAACAGAAACTACAATTCCATTGCATTGTCTCCATATTCAGATATATTCCTGGACAGAGAGTAAATAATATTTTATTTTATTCATTCTGTGGTATGCATGTATTGGTGATATTTCACATTTCACCTGAAGAATAAATGCAAAGCAGAGATATGTTTTTTTATACTTTACTTATTAACCAACAAAACTTGGTCATTTAAGGTATAGAGAAAAGATAGAGAGCTTGACTCAATATAATTTAAAATGTAAACTGGAAAAACCTGGAAAGCAAACACTGTGCTTGAGTCATAGCAAAGAAAAGAGAAGGAAGTTAAGAACATACAACATAAGATTTCTTGAAGAACTGGTAATAACAGCAGACAAAATGTAGTAGAAGGCGTTAATACTCCAGGAATCTCCTCAAGAAGAGAGCCTGCCTGCAGACTCTTAGCTCTCAGCTCTGCCATTAAAGTTGGAGCCTAAATTATTGATCCCTTTCCTTGATCAGCATAACAGTCACGTCCCAGGAATCAAGATCTAAGTACACTGCGGTCCCTGTGCTGCAGCCACTGAAATAATTAGGAGAAATTCTCATTAAAGGAGAGTGAAAGGTTTGGCGATGGAGGCAGAATCAGGGGTCTGGGTGGGTGTTTAATGTGTTCTAACAGAGTAGAGGAATGGCTCTGATCAAATCCCTGTACAGGGCTCTGGAGTGGGGGCGGATGTCAGTTTATCCAAACGGAAAATATAAACAGCATTCTTCCCTCCAGTGTGTTCCTGTGTGTATGTGTGCCTGTATATGTGTGCGTGTACGCATGTACACCCAAAGCTAGACAGACAAAAAGCTATTGCTGATTTCAGACCTAAATATAGTCACACAGAGTAATAGAGACAAAGGGGGAGGGGGAGGGAGGAGAGAGAAAAATGAATACAAATAACTAAAGAGAAAATTAATAATGGAAAATCCATCATGTACTCCTTTGAGTCTAATTTATTCATCCTGTAGAACTATGAAGGATCTGGGGAAAGAGGAGGAAGAAAACATAAAACATATGGACTTAAATCTAAAAGCACTTGGGAATTTAGACCTCACAAACCATAGTATAACACAAAACATCAGGAATATATGAAAATCTACATATAAAATATTATTTGCCAACTTATAGGGCCAGTCTCTTTTTACTGATACAGGAAGAATTCATAAAATTGTTCCCCGCTGGGAAACATGTCTGGTATCTGAGAGGCTGTTGAGAAAACAGCGCTCTACACACACACACACACACACACACACACACACACACACACAAACCACTGGAGATGAGGGGAAGGGGAGAGGAAGGGCAGGAAAGCTGCAAGAAAATGGTAAAGGAAAAGAAGCAAAAAGCGCATTTAATATGAAACCCAACACATATTAGAATTTAAAGCAAATTCCATCTCACACATCTAATCAGAATGATTTGAGACTGTATTAACACAAACCCATTTGTTTGCTTGTTTATTCATTGATTCATTCAGAGTGCAATCATATGCTGACTCAGGGGCTCCCTGAAGGTCTAGTATTAGCAGTGGAAGGCAGATAAGCCTTTTGGCTGTCCCATCTTCCTTTGCCATTGCTCTGCTCCTGGTTTCCATGCCTGGGTGTTGTTGGAGACCAAGGGAAGAACACAGCCAAAAGTCAGGTGACTGGTATGATTTAAAAATCCTGTTAGTTATTATACAAGCCAAAAGCCCAATATTCTCTGATGTCTCTGTGTCTGACATGCCACTTGGGAGAACAGTCAAGCAATTTCTTTGTGGTACTTTCCCTGCAGATTCAACTCTCAGGAGTTCCAACCAGGCAGGCAAAAAGTGAGGGGGCGGAGGGCCATCCTTTTACACACACACACACACACACACACACACACACACACACACACACAGGGGTCCCCCAAAAGGTATATGGAAGTCCTCCCCAGGTGCACACACTTGTACATGTTCCAAAACAAGGGTTCTGAGCAGTTTGCAGGAGGGTTGGTGATCGGGAAGAGCGGTATCATTGCTGAGTACATTGTAAAGCTGATGGGTATGGAGGCACTTTTTTGTTATTTGGCACACTGGACGCTCAATAATGTGGATGTTATTAATTGGGTGCAATTCTTTATTGCCTCCATGAATATGACCAATTGGCATTGTTCCGGGCACAGTTCCTGATTGTCACAATGGGTTCATTTGTGGGGACATCCAGTAGTCTGACATTATGTTACTTTTGTATTTTTGATTGATATGTATTTCTACCTTTCTTTCCCCATTAGATGCAGTGATTGCTCCACTAGCATGACGACAGTGCATCTTATATCTAGTTATAATGTTAAAATTGAGTTATGGCACACCCATTTGTGTAACCATAAAATGCATTACTACTATGGACAGTAGTAGGGTGAAAAATGTAACAGAATTGCAACATGAGAGGAAATTGGATGGGAATGGATTGAACAGGCCCTGATAATATTCCCTCTGTGTTATGAAAGCATGTCATGTAGCATGTGTGTCACTTTTCATGGGAAGTACCACATTATTAAATGTCTTAGGCTGGAACAGCAGGGAACAGCAATGCTGAATGTCATTAAGAGAGAAGAATCTGGAGTTATATATTCAGGCATTTCCCACAAATGCCCCTGTTGCTGTATAAATCTGATACATCTAGGATTTCAGTTTTACCCACTCAAGGTATTGATACCACACAACTGCTGTTTCAGCAAGACCTGATTCTAGTTTGATCCAGGGACAACTGCTTTCCATAGGACAGTTTTCCATTTCCTGGGATCTCTGCTTAAAAAATGGAGCAGGAAGAGCCCAATTAACCCAGGGACATGACTATAATTCAATCATATAAGGGTTTGAGGGGAACTGAAAGAGTTTTTAAAGTACAGTTAGCCCTCGACTTACAACAGTTCATTTAGTGACCATTCAAAGTTACAACCGCCCTGAAAAAAGTGACTTATGACTATTTTTCACACTTACGACTGTTGCAGCATCCCCACGGTCACAAAATTCAGATACTTCAGAACTGACTCATATTTATGATGGTTGCAGTGTCTTGGGTCTATGTGATTAGCTTCTGTGACCTTCTTACAAGCAAAGTATATGGGAAAACCAGATTCACTTAACAACCATATTACTTACTTAACAACTGCAATGATTCACTTAACAATTGTGGCAAGAAGGGTCGTAAAATGGGGCAAAACTCATTTACAAATGTTCCACTTAGCAACAGAAATTTTGGACTCAATTATGGTTGCAAGTTGAAGATTACCTGTATGCACCTTAGATTTATCTGAGACCTTAAAACTGCTTCCTGGGCCATATGCATCCTGCTATCTATAGGGTTCCCAATTTTTACTTAAGGCCAGAATTGAAGTCAGAAACTAAAACAGGCAGATTAAAAACAAAAAACAAATTTCAAATAAAAGCTTTTTGAAATACAGTTGCATTTTGTTGCTTGGTGAAAAGAGGTAAATGAAAGGGAACACTAGGGCCTTACAAAGTCGGAATACTTTGCTATATGATCAGGACTGATTTGGGCCAGCCTTGTATAAATCTCCCACACTTTGGCTCCCCTCACTACACTCATATTCCCACCACACGGATTCTAAAGCCCTATCATGCCACTCAAAAAGAAATTTCTGAAAACAAATAAGTCAAAAATGGAACTTTGGGATTCTATGAGGATCTTTTTTTTCTGGAGGAAATGAAACATTTTATTCAACAATGCCTACTGTTAAGCAAGGGGAGGGGAGTTGCAACAACATGGTTTTGTGCTTCTTTGCTTTCTCAGGACTTGGCCAACATGAATTTTCCTTTGTATCACAAAATTCTGCAGGAGAATCTCAGACCATTTGTCCATCAAAGCACAAGTGGATCATTCAGCAAGCCCATGAGCCCAAATTTCCAAGGGAATGGATGGTGAAGAAATTCAAAGTTTTGGAATGAGCAAATCAAAGTCTGGACCTAACCTTCAAAGAAATGGTGTGCAAGACTTGACACAAGTATCTTATGGCAGAAAATTCTCAAATGTTATTAGGTTGAATTAAGTGCCATGGCGGAATGGGTCAAAATTCCTACATAGCAATGTGATGACCAATTACAGATGACATGAAGTGTTTGGTTGGACTTATTGCAGTTAAAAGAAATGATGCTACCAGTTACTGAATCTAAGGAGGCAATTAGATTTTTACATTGGGCCATTTGGATTAGATAACTTTGTTTATGAAATTAATAAAATAAGCTGTGATGTTATTTATTCACTCATGTTTCCTTTATATTTAACTATGCACATGAAGTTTTGAAAGGAAATGAGTGCAATGATATGCAAAGATTCAGAAAATCCAAAAGGGGCAAATGCTTTTTTTCACAGAATCATAACTCCTGAAGTAGCCTTCAGTAATGCTTGTGGAGATCTATTCCCCCCAAAGACCACAAGACAACTGTAGCATCTGCTATTTGCGCAAAGTTACAGGAATGCTACTAGAGATAATGAATTGGGCATCTTGGAGCTGATGTGGGTTTCAGAGGACACCCTTGGTATCATACCAAATGGTTACTCCTTGGCTGTTTGTTGACCCAGCACACGGGGGTCAGCAGAGCAGTTGAAGCGAGACAGATGTGCCCCAAACTCTGGAGGTGAATGGGCAAGAGCTGTAATGCCATGCAGAGTGGCTGACACTGAACATCTTTGCACTGTTTGGCCTCAGTAATGCCAGGCCAGTTGTCATGTGCCAGCATGGCAGCAGCCAAAGCCCTCAGCTTGTTAGACTGAAAGAATGTGCCGTTTTAATTAATGATATGTAAATATCCTTGAATGGGCTGCATTTGCATATTAAGAGAGATTTGCGGAATCTGCGGAGTAATATATTTTAATTAAGGATTAATTAAAAATAATGGGAATTTCATTTTGCCTGGCAGAATCTGTTTAGATCTGAGCACACGTCTGCTCAGGAGTCTGGTCTGACTGTTCAACATCCCACATCCTGCAGCTGAGCCCACCCCTCCCATGTTTATACGGCACCACCCGGGTTTCCAACAACAAATCAGCACCAAAGGGGGGAGGGCAGGCAGCCAAAGCATCCTTTCTGTATACCTCCTTGGTGTGATTTTGGGTTGGTTTGGGTGGTTTTTTTTTTTAATCGTAAAGTAAGTAAATGGCTCTGAGACACGGAACACTAGTTGTGTTGGCAATTATGTTAATGGGATGCTATTAGGCTATGATTCTATATGAGCAATTGGGGAGAAGAAATGCCTTACTGAGAGAGAATGATACAACAGACGTCTGTCTTATTGATATAGCTCCAGTGGAGCTCTCTGCATAATTACACTAGGCCACTTTCCACGGGTGGGGGAAGGCCTTAGATGTGCAGATAGGAGGCAGAACTCAGAACGAAAGTCAATTTCTATCTCTGACAATAATGCGACACTTATGTCAACTGCATTGTCAGTTGTTAAAAAGAGATATGTATGGCTATAGCCAGCTAGATATTCTAGCAAGCAAATGCCATAGGTCTGTAGTTAGTCCAGGCTCTTCCCAAGCTCCGAGACACTTCCTAAGAGTCTGTGAAGGAGTCTGGAGTCAATATTAATTTATTGATTAACATGCTTTGTTTTTTAGGATTAAAATATTTGTTCAATATAGTTTACAACCACAAAAGGCAAACCATGTAATGTCACAAAACACATCATTAAAAAACATTTTAACATTCCTAAATATCTAATTAAAAGGACAGCACCGAAGAGCAAAACAATGAAATGGCAGCCCAAACCAGTAATAAAACATATAAACAAAGCCATTGAAAAAATATATAAACATACAATTGAAAAAGTATAACCGGACTCTGCAGAAACTAAATATGGTCAGACAAAAATGTATTCCAGACCAAATTTAAAAGAAAAGTATTTCAAAGAAGGTGCAAAACACATTCCCCTAGAGAAGAAACATAGAGAAGGAGCCTGGCTTACAATCTCACTATCCTCAGATCTCTGACCTCTTCGATAAATTATGAAAGGAGTCTAAGGACACAGACAAATTCATAGAACTACAGCTTCAGGAACCTGATCTCAAACCTAGTGAGATTCTCAATGTTAAATTTCTGATTGCATTCAAGTCCTAATAGTCATTCTCAAAATTGGTTAAAATATTATATGCATCTTCTCTGTTACATTGATTTAAATTTCTAGGGCATAGTTTTAAAAAAGCTAGGATATTTAATAATATTTTTAAATATTTAATCTATGTCAATAATGTCTCTTATTTCAGATCTTGCCATAATGAAATACGGGGGGGAAAAATTCTTTACTTTTTATTGTGTTCTTCATTTCTAGCCATAGTTGTTAAGTGAATCACTGCAGTTGTTAAGTTAGTAACACAGTTGTTAAGTGAATCTGGCTTCCCCATTGACTTTGGTTGTCAGAAGGTTGCAAACGGTGATCACATGACCCTGGAACATTGCAATCATCATAAATACATGTCAGTTGCCAAGCATCCAAATTCTGATCACATGACCATGGTGATGCTGCAGTGGTCATAAGTGTGAAAAATTATCATAAGTCACTTTTTTTCAGTCCTGTTGTAACTTCGAATGATCACTAAACAAATGGTTCTACTACTTGTAACTTTTGTAAGAATCAGAAATGTACTGGGCAGTTTTCCAAAGGGAGTGGAACATAGTTTCCATGGAAGTTTTGGATCTTAATACAGCAGTGCCTTCTGCTGAGTTTTGTTGATGTGGCTAATTGAAAGAAAATTGGAATTCTGGACAGTTGTACTGTTGTTCAATTTTTTGCTTGTTAATGGTTAATACAGATCCCATACTAAAGTGTTTGAAATTCTTAAATATTATTCTCATTTATCTTAAATGTCAAATGTCTGTTTCAGTCTTTTCAATTGCATTCTGGCATTTATACTACCTCCCCCCCCCCCCAAAAAAAAGTTTTTTATTCCTCCAACTGCCTCAGTCTCATAGAAAGTTTTTTTTTTTTTTACAAAACTTAACTCTATTGGACTCACTCCTCTCCAATAATTTGCCAACTTAATTTGAATAAAATAAATAAGAATATCTTTGTTTACATCTTGTAGGCAATAAAGAATTTGTGATTCCTTCAATTATAATTCCATTTCAATTAAACAAAAAATGAATTTTATTATGAAACTGCTATGCTGACAATAAAATACCTGGCAAGATCTGAGTCACAAATACTTTAATCATATTTTCCTTCCACAAAATATTTAACAAGAGTTCCACATTTCTGAAATATTCTAAATGAAATTTGTTTACCCGAAGGATGGAGCATGATTTTTCACCAGATTTGTATTATATGAATAAATCAATTTTTGTGTGTGTGTTCTTCCACTTGGGGATTATCAATGGTGGATTCCCATGAAGCCTGCATCTTCTTATCACAGACTAATGATGATAGAACTTTGCCAATCATGAAATGTGATCCAATATTTGAAAAATAATTTTGTTGACTAGCATTTTTTGGATTATATTTATCTCAAGCTCATTTAATTAATGGAACCACTTATTCTGCTCCTCAAATCCCATTTTGCATATGCATAAAATCCCATTTAGATTTAATGGACACCCCAGTTTAACAGACATCTTTTCCCTCATTAAATTGAGGGTTTGCTGAAACTGAAATTCACAAAATTGAAACTGTAAAAGGAGCAGTCCAAACAAAAACTTCCCATTTATAAATATGTTTAAAAATCAAGATGCTAATCAATTAAAAAGCCTAGGAAATTAAACATGAAAACCAAAAAAAGCATAATGCCCCCACTTTAAAGGCATTCAATAAATGAGGACTATCAGTGAAAAGTGCTACTCCTCCTACTCAGGGCATCTCTCAGGGCACCCAGAGCAAGGTCTTTGAAGATTATCTCAGGGCATAGGAAGGAACACATAGGAGCATTCCTTCAACTATTTTGAAGGCTGAGCCCATGACAGACTTTAAGGGGTTGGAATAGCATCTTAAATCTGGACTGGAAATGATCTGGGAATCAGTGAAAACCAGTAAAGTCTGGCCCAGTCCAGTTAATGCCCAAATCTGGTCAATTCTCTAATTTCATATTTTCTAATAGCTGAAATTTCAGGACTGTTTTCAAGGTCACTCCCACCAGCCATTTGTTGCCACAGACAGACCATCTCTACACAATTAGGATCTTTGCTAGCTAACATCTTTATGGCCCTGATCTTGATTGTATGTTACCATGTGTCTGGACCAAGAATGACATATGGAGTTACTCAATGGTGGGATTCAGCCGGTTCGCACCACTTCGGCAGAACCGGTAGCTAATTTTTTGTTGCCCAGGCCCAGAATGGACTTCCGGAAGCAGCATCCACACAGAGAACCGGTTGTTCACATATTTGAATCCCACCACTGGAGTTACTTCTGAGTAGTTTCTTTAGTTGACTTACAGATGGAATCTTGCCAGACTAAAGAAACTATCTGCATGACTATAGATGTATTCTGTGAACTGCTAGGGAGGTGTCATCTCAGTCCTCTTCCTACCAACCACACATTCCAAGTTCTGCTACCTCTTTGCCCTCTGGAAGTAGCCTCTCCCTCCTGGGACTTCAGACTACATTCTACCACATCATGTCTCAAATGTTAGGATTTAGCATATGCCTAAACAAATGAAAGGTATTTATGTCACAGAGGACACAAGTGCTTTTAATGATTAAGATAGATCTAGAACAACACAAAACTGCAAATTTGATTCTTTGGGAGACTAGAATACCATTCAGAACAGTTATACTCCTCCTCCTCAGCTGAACAGATTAACTATCCAGTGAGAGACTTGCTCAGATTAAATTTAACTTTTGGCCCTTATCCAAGCAATTATAATGGCCAGACAGCACAGATTCAGAACTTTGACTGCCTCATTGGATTTGATGTAAAGAGATAGAGTCATATGTCATTAGCATACACTGATGTATACTATATTACTCTAAATCTCTGAATTCAGCAGCTTCATGTAAATTTAAAATGTATAAAGGATAAAATGGAATCTTAAGAACCCTATAAGGTAAACAATGTATAGTTGAACTAATGCCATTTCATGTAGTATTTAGGCTAGGTATTGACAGTTTCAGTATCAAAAACAAAAACAAAAAGCAGGCCTACGGCTTATTTGAAAAACATCTAGAAAATTCATTTTATTTGATCAGTTGTCCACGAATGGAATACTGGCCACAGATCATTTTTCCCCTTGAACTGATTTCACTATGGCCTTGTTTAATGATGCAGGAATATATAACCTGACCCTATTGGACATCCCTGTTTTCCTTGACATAATAAACCATGAAGAGCAAGGGTCAAGTGAACAGATGGTTAGTTGGACTCAAACAAGGCCCTTTGACTGAATATCAAAACTAAAGGGACTATGTGTTGACAAATATAATTATCTACTCTTGAACTGTCTAGCTAACATATCACAGCAAGTTATCAAAAGCTGAGTGTGATTTCATGCTAAGCTAGATCTCCAAAGGTCCCTGACCACATGAAAAAACTCTATTTGAGACCCTGAGAGGACACAAGATTGACTCTATTATTGCCACAGAATAAGTTTGATTATGAGCTCTTATTCACATTTGATCAGATTCAAGAAAGGTTTTTGTTCAGTTGTCTTTTAATCATCTTCTAACTTGTTTCATTTTCTTAACTGGCTTTAGAAAACAACCAAAAGTATGCATAGTGGTGTAGAGTTACCTCCTCAGAGGCTGCCCAAAGCCCAGGCCCTCCCAGCCCCGTTCCCCCTCCGTCGAGCTCTGCAGCTGTGCTCTCTAGGGGTTAGTAAAGTGTCTCTTCTAACAGAGGCTCATACGAAGTGAGGAGGTGGCAGGCTCTTGTCGTCAAGGAGAGGCTTCCAGGAACAAAGGTGACAAGCCCCAGCCCTAATAGTCAATGCTGTGATGGTGTCTAGCAGCCCCAGGCTGTCATGGCAGCAATAGTCAATGATTCCTCAGTGACCGTTTGGAAACAGGTGGGGTGGGGAAAACCCCCCGGCTCCAGGCAGCAGTAGGAACACAAACAAAACAGTCAGCATGCTGCAGTAACGGCTTGCCCCTCCCCCCAGGGCAACTCCTCACAATGTCTAAAACTTGTACAAGCAGCAATAATCACAGTTCGGATAGCCTCCAGTCTTCAAAGCAGCAGCAACAACGACCAGCTTCTCTTTCTCCTCTGTTGTTTCTTGCAGTCTCAGATCCTGTTGGTGTCAAACCCCTCCCCCCTATCCTTTATTATTAAAATCTGAGGTTAACAGCCCCAGCAACTTTCTCTCTCCACACACACTCTCTCTTGCCTCCTCTTGGGATATCCCCCTTGCGAAAGAAAGCAGTAAAATTCCACCCCCTCACTCTCTCTCACTCTCTCCTTTCCCCCTCCTCCACAAGAAGGGATCAGCTTAAAACCTCCAGCCCCTCTTTGGCTTCACCTGGTGAACTGCAACAACAACCACCCCTTCTCTCCTTTCCTTCCTTCCTTTTCTGTCTTTCCCCCTCGTCCACGCCTGCCGCGCCCAAAATCGGCAGCAGCTGTCCCAATCTCTCTCTCCCCAGCCAGGCTCCTGCAGGCACTTTCAGACAGCCCCGCTACAGTGGAAAAAGGTTTCCAGTAGTATTGTGTTCACTTTTGGGTCATCTTCCTATTCTATAGGATGATTTATTTTTATAGTTATTTATATTTTGCATTTCTTGACCACCTATCTCCCTCTAAAAGATCAAATTATCAAGGCTATGAGAGAGGTTTCTACCATACTAGTCAGAAAATTCCCAGAGCTATCTAGAATCTCTTGGGATTCACTAGCTTCTATAGATATATCATCCTAATGAATAATTGCCATAAATCAAAATCTCAAGAGAAAATAGTCTGCTCATGATAAGGAAGCAGATACAAAATCCCCCTAGCTTCAGACTACAATCTTCCTTCCTGGGGTAAAAAAAACTACAGATCCAAATTGTGTCCTGCCACATATGTTGAGCTGGTAACAATTTAGGGGAAAAACCATGATTGTCAAATTCCATGAAATCCTGAGCTACTTCAACAGTCTAAAATCCACAGAAACATTCTTCCCGACCATTTGGGACTACTATGCTTAATTCAGAAAACACTGGAAAATATCTACCCAAATTTAAAGTGGACTTAACCCAGCTAAAAACCCCAAAACCAAATACCTACACAAGCCAGGGAAAATAAAATAAAAATTCAACCTGTCTAGATAAAAATCACATACCTTTTCCCAATCCTCTCCTTCTCCTTTTACCCTGTCTTTATCTTGTACAACTGAAATGAGCAATTTTCCCCACAACAACCCTATGAAATGGATTGTGCTATGAGAGACCGCTTGGCCCAAAGTCACCCAGTCAGGTTCCATCTCACAGAATGACTAGAAACTCAAGCTCCTGGTTCCTAGTCCAGCACCTTAACCATGACACAGAACTCACTCTCATCTAAGCCAAACAAAATGGTTACCACTTCTTAATAATCCAAGTTGGAAGATGGCTCTAAGCAAATTATTCAAATTGCCTCTATATGTAAAACCTTAGCATTAATTTGATCCAGTCCATTCAAAGGGGACACTGATTTCAGGAGGGTCTGGAATGCTTGAAATAGAATCTGCATGAAAATTAATGTGTAGGCCAGGAATAAGAACAATATCGATCAGTAGTCATCTTAGTCCCCTTATTTGTAAAAAGAAAAAGTAAAAAGAAAATTGTTTAAAGAGAGAGACAAAACACATGATTATGGAAAGCCTTATAACTTGCAATAAAGTGGTTTTATCTGACAAACATCTGACAAGTTTCTAAGTTGTTTGATTTACATCTAGGAAAGAAGTTAAATACCTGAGGAAGATTTGATTTTCATACTATGACTTTTCACTATGCAATTAATCTGATCATTGGTTTATTGCTATCAAGAGGTAATACTATAGAAGTTTCTCTGGGGAGCTTTTATCCATTCCCCAGACAGATTTAAATGAAGGAAAAGAAAAAACCCATCTACACATAGGATAATTGAAAATCACTGTACAAAAAGGAATCTTACCACAACAGACAGAATGGAAATCTTTTAGAACAATTTCTTATAAACTTTTCCCTTGCATTTCTCTTATTATCTCTGGGAAATATTTTTAAAACTGCATATGAAAAAAGAAAATGGAAAATTAAACATATAATGCAAGAAATCCATATTTCTAATTAATTCTACAGTAGAAGGAAGACCTGACAGTAAAATCCTGTTTTTATAGGATCAGACCACTTTATAACTTGATGAAGAATGTGTCTTATTCCCATTTGCAGCATTATTTTTTTGTAATCACAAAAGCATGCAATATCCATTCCCATTGTCCTTTAATAAATCTTCAGACTGTTGCTTTATATCTCCAAACAATCTCCAAACCCAAGTCTTCCAAACAAATTGAAATAACTTTATACAAAAGGAACCAGTATAATGCAAGATCATACAATATTAACTGATGTTGCATTTTTAACATTACATCTCCCACAATTAGTTGAACCGTTAGTTTCTTTCTGAAAAGATTCATAATGCCCAACAGACATGAAATAATGAAATAATAACTTTTCTTCAATTATCATTTTAAATCTATAACTATGTAATATATAGGTGTCCAAAAGTTAATTAATTGGCATTTATCCAGTGACTCTGTGTTCTTGAGCATTTAATTTGCATATTCTAACAAATATAAAAAGCTAATTATAAACTTGTTATTTTGTACATGAAAAGCATGTTAAGTCATCTGATATTAGAATAGATCTGAAGTACCTAGGTTATTAATCCATATCTAAGCCTCAAAAATATGTTGTAAATGAAATACTGAGAAAAATACTTATGTTGTGAATTCTATAAATATAAAAAAAATCTTCATCTGAATAAAATAAGAGAGAGAGATTTTCATACTTTCCATGGTAGTTTCAACCTGACATTCTCTAATTTATATTAAATATACAATTTCTGTGAAAGAAAAATTCCACAAAATGGATCATCCATTAACCCATAAAAAAGATACACCTTGGGGTATAAACTGAAATATGGAAATCTCTTGTTTTAACTGAAACTTCCAGAGTAAAAAACAAGGGGAAGAATTTTCCAAGATTAATTTTCAAAGCAGTGCATGAAATGACTGAAAATATGCTTTAGGACTATATAGACTATACGTACAGGATTATACCATGTGTGGAAATATTTTTTAAGCTTTTCACCTGAAAAATACAGTTTAAGAGAAGCTGATCTATACAAACCTATAGCTAATTTAAATAATATTATATTTAAATTTAAATATTTAAATTCAATTTAATAAACATTGAAGTTGTCTGGAGAGAAAAGAGAAAAGTTTTAGTGATCATTACACATATTAGTCAAGTCTGGATCAATTCACATTTCCCTAAAAAGATGCCAAAATAACAATTTTATTAATCTGGTTTAGATTTTGCAGTACATGCCACCATAATACTTGCAAATAGAACACCTATAGACTTCTTATATGTATACTATATATTAAATGATTATTCTTATTGCTGTGGTTAAATGGACATGTTAATAGTTCTAAACATAAATTAAGTAATAAAGAAGAGATATAGGACAATCCTGCTTGACATTTTTCAATGAAAACATTTGGACAAAATCCCATTAATCTCTTAAATTTTTGGAAAATAATTTTTAAAACACCCCAAATTATAGGCATTTTTGAGCATTCCTAAAGAAAACAGGAGGGGGGGAATTGCTAATGAAATTTAAAAACTGACCTCTCCACATCAGATGAAACAATTATAGCAATATCTACCACAGCGTTTCTTCAACTTCGCTTTAAGATTAAGAGGCATCTCAAGAGTGCAAAAACATAGAGAACTAAAAGGCTAGAGACAAATTTGGAATCAGAATGCAAACCTTTAACAGACATTATGAAAACAGACTTGTAGAATGTGGTTGCATGGAATTCATGAAAGAAGAAACACCAGAAAAGAATGAATGAAGTCATCATTACTAAAAGAGGGACAAAACTGCAAAGATGCTTAGTTACCTAATGTGCTTTGCCTCTTAAATAGTTTAGTTTCCTGCTTAACTTATTCTATACATTTTATAATAGATTATGTACAATTCAGTGTGTATCCAAACTCAGATTTATTAATATGTACAAAAAAAAACAATTAAGCCTTGGTGGTCATAAGAAAATTATTCTTATTTATACTAAGCAATACTTTCGTTAGGTTAACTAAAGACCATGAGAGCTGATCCCATCATGCTGCGGGAAGCTGCTACAGAGATCATTAGGACCTGATGGGAGATTGACATACAAAGGTCTTTAATACTCTTTTAAAAATTGCCATTGAAGAATAGAATCCATTAATAGTATACTTGAATGACCGACTGAAAAATAATTGCAATGTCTTATGTCTTTATTATTTGGAAATGTTCCAAGCATTATAGTTGCCATATCAGTATCTTTACTATTACTCGTACAATAATATTCCACCACTCCAGATCCAAGGAAAGTGTTGCTTTTTGTTGATTCATTTCTCTCATGGTTCCACCCTTTCCCCATCTCATCTTCAATGATCGGCAGATGTTTATACCCCACCACCAACACCAAAATCATTAGGGAGATTTTTTGTGGGTTTGGGTTTTTTGTTTTGTGTTTGGTAAACGAAGACATTCTTTGACTATTTATTTTGTAACTGGCGTTTTAAGAAGAGAGAAGGCTTCAGCAGAGAAAGCTGCACTTGTATTTGGCAGTAGAGGCGAGAGGAAGCCACAATGCCTAGGCATTAATTGCCTGTTGGGTTTCAGCAAACAAGATAGTGCTGCTGAGAACTATCCTCAGCATTTAAATCACTGTTTAGAAGAGGCTCACCACAGAAACCACAACTTAGTCCCAGAGGGCACTGCCATGGAAAAATCATCCTTTATCTTAGTCAGTAATCTATATCTTCAGCTAGAGTTCTTGGGTCCTCTTGTTCAAACTAGGGTGTTTTTTTTTATGGGAGCATACAATAGCTGTGATTCGCCCCCAAAGTACAAAGAACAATCCTGTTTATAAAATGTTTGCCTTTAATAGATTAATAGGCAGGGTGGAACACAAAATATCATCTATATTTGGTTCTTCAGCCCTGTGGGTGTATTAGGTTCCATGTCAGGCATAAGACAACAGGAGGAATACTTTTGACAAGCTAGGGAATGGTTTGTATTTTGACTGACAGACAAATAAGGTCAGTTACTTAAGCAAACAGTTTAGAAGGAAGAGGCACATCCTGACAGATACCCGTTTGGCTGGAAGAAAATTTGTTTTCTGATTTTTATTATGATGAAATGGTAGATTGCTGCATTAATAAAATGCAGGAAAAGGTAACTGTCCACTGTCTTATTAAGAAAACAGGTATAACACTAAGACAATAGAGAAAGAAAAATATCAGATAGATATGTTAGCAGAAGACAACCAGGGAAGAGTCCTTAAACGTTAATAACATAAAGGACCAGTAAGTATATTTATCCTCCAAATAAGCTTAGAAGAAATTATACCATATCTCATCAAATCAATCTAGTTTCACCATTCCCATTATGTAAGTCTGTGGACTAACTTCTCTCTCCATGAAAACAATCCCCATAGTCTTGAATGCCTATTTAATGAGTCACTAATTGTAAAGTATCAAACAATGCAGGAGACAAAGACAACAAAATGTGTTCATCATTCAGTAAACAATTCCTGATGCACTTAGCTTAACCTTACCAGTGGAATTTATTCAGCTGTTGGTTAGTCATATTCAGCATCTCCTTTTGATAAGAGGAGTTCTATCTCCCAATACGATCATAGCCAGAAACAATTCCCAAGATTGCACTGCCATTTTTCCATCTGTTGCGATTATGAGAATGGCTGCCACTGATATCTATGACCATTTGGATAACATGTTTGATTTTTGTTCATGTGAAGATCAAGTTATAGCAGTTGGGTTAGGGCTGAGGTTAGGGCTAGGACTCAAAAATGACTTGATGGCATATAATCAATAGATCAATTCATGCAATCTCGAGGAATTGAGTCCAATTCTAAGGAATATTTGCTTTTTTATTTTATCGTTTGAGAATTTGCAGTCCTCAACTGAAAAGTAGGAAACAACATTAAAATGCAAACTATCTGTAATATAAATCTATTCACAGACAATGCCAAGTGTGCCTGTGTCCTGTTCAGATCCAGGGATGTCTAAACATATTCATAAGCATTCTGCATGGCAGATATTAGTGAATCTCCTAGTCAATATCATGAAATGCAGAATGTCTAAGCATGCCAGTGTAAGTGCCCTCTTGTGTGAGAATGCAAATATATAATAAAAGTATTTGAGGATGGTGAAAGGTGGACACATGAGCTCTTGGTAGTAGAAGTGTGAGGTGTTAAGTCTATCTCTTTGTACATCAAAATCATCTGCTTGACCTTGTTTAAGCCCAGCATAGATAGATATTGAGAGAGAAATCCACAGCAGATCATATTCATTTTACTGGGAATTATAGAGGTCTATTAATATAAGCTGGACTAGGGACTTATCTCCATAGATTCGTTTGAACCAGTATTTTAACAGCAGGGCCTCAGATGGGACTTGACAGAGATGTATCCAAGTTTAACTCTTAGAAATGCATTTATGACTGAGCAAGTAACTCAAAGTAGGCTCTCAGAAATTTAGACTGAGTTATTCCTAGCTGTATACAGACTGTGCACTATACATCATACAGCAAAAGACTTAGAACTCTAACTCTAAAAAATTTAATTGGTGGAAATAAACATTTGATTTCCATATAGCACATGTAATTGATTATGTTAAAAGCTTTTTGTGCATGGACCATAAGGTTTGAAGACTGAAGTTTCCAGGAGGAAGACAATTGAAAATAGATACCTATTTATTTAAAGGTTTTTACCAACTTAATTTGGATGTTTTTGTTTGTCCAAATACAACAGAAGTCAGTATACTACTTAATAAATGCAACCAACATGATTTTTGCATACTTGATTTCTAGCATTTCAGTCTGCCAATATGATATAAAGCACATGGAGGCTTCATCACAGCCTTCCTTGGGATGCAGAAAGGTTGACAACATTATCAGTGTATAATAGTATGGAGATGGGGTTACAAAGTAAAAATGGGGATTAAGTGCCAGTAAGAACTTGTACAATCTCATTAACACAGAAAGTAAATAATGTGGGGGCAATATGCACCCCTACTTGACTCCCTTGCAAGTTGGAATACTGTAGGCATACAGAATTTCTATGCTGTTCATGCATTTGAATTGTGGTATTTCCATGCAGCATCATTATGGGATGTGGAAGACATTAATCAATAGAAGAGGTTGCCAATTTTCACCATAATCTCCACAAGGGATTGGTTCAACTGTGCCTTCGGATCTATGAAGGTAGCATAGAATCTCTTGGTAGGTGTTATAATTTGAAAACAAATGATATAAGATGGTGCACAGATCTGCTATTGAAAAGCTTGGTTTAAAGCTGGCTTGTTCCATGGCTAAGATTCTTTCTTGCTGCCCCCAGTCAATTAGTTTATAATATAAATGTTTCACATATAATTTACTAATTATACATATAGACTGATTGGGCAGAATTAGTATGGGTATTCTATCCCCCCTTCTTTTATATATTGAAGCTACACAGAGTTATTCCATTATTTGGGAATCTGCATTATCATTGTGGAGAGATAGGGTAGCCAAAAACAGGCCAAAAATTCAGGGTTTAATTTTAGCATCTCTGGAAAAAAAAAAGGTTCCTGCTGGGTGCTGCTAACTTCTTAGCTGGGCAAAATCAATATTTTTGACTTTGAAAACTGGGACCAGTCAGATAGAACTGTTAGATAAGAAACATTGGGTATACATCTGAATCCTTATTATTTGAAACAGTACCATAATGGGCAAGCTCTCATGGTATTGAGTTAATCCTGATATTGAGTTATCCACTCCATTTGGGCAAACAAGGCATCATAATACAGTACTGTATTGGTTTGACCTTGAGCCATCTGGATCAGTCTGCGTATACAGCTAGTTGGTTCACCTGCTTTTTCCTTGTCAGAAGGACTTTATAGTATTTTTTTAAGGATTGAAAGGTTTTCTGAGCATGAAGATTATTGGTGCCCTTCATGGCTTTATGCATAGCAATCATTAAGGCCTTAGCATGCATACATTCCTTGTGAAGCAAAGATCTGGACATTTTATTTTGCACTTTAGGATGATTCTGTATATTTTTACCCCAAAACCAACCACCATTCAGTCCAGTGGGATTTATGTTCTACTAGATGCAGACCGAACACTTTGCATGTTTTTGCAGAATGTATATTAATCTGCATATTTGCAGAACAAGGCATACAATTCTCAAAGAATTAGAATCAAGCCAGACAATGCACCAAAGCAGAATATAAAAACATGCACAGCTGATTTTAGTGCTTATTTTAAGAAAAGGAAAACTGATCTACATGCATCAAATAACATGTTCCATTAGTAGAAATCTGGACTTTTAATCAGTGCTTTAAAGTGAGCTCTGTTATAGTGTTTTTGGACAAGATCACATCTTAGCCTTATTCTAAATCCACTTTCTCAGAAATAACAATTAAGGAGGTCTGCCAAGGAAAAGAATGGGTGTTAATTTGGTCTCCACCAATACTAGTTTGTATTGTTTGTTGCCAGGTTCAGAGCAGCCCCAACATACTGCTGGAGGCTCTTTGATTTTAATGGGAGGCTCTCTCCTCAGGGAGATCATTTTTCAGACCATATATTGGCTGCCCAGATACTGTTGCTGCAAAACATAGAAGAAAATGAGCCTTATAGTTATTTTTGGCAGATAAAATGACAGATTGAAGACCTGAAAAAATAGGATGAGAGGAGAAGCTGAGCGGGTCTCTACAAGTAGTTCCAAATATGATAATTCTAACTAAAATCTGTGTTCTGATTTTTGTACCACCAAAATATCCCGCTATTATCTTAAGGAATTTATTTTCAGGCAGGAGAGCAATAAGCAAGATATAGTAAAAACCTATGACAGCAAAATTTTGAAAGACACTATAATTGCATGGTCTTGGAGATGATACAGGAATTATGCTAGCAATCAAATCTTGACAATGTCTGGACCAGAAATCAGCAGGAAATGAACCCTAATATATCCCACATAGAATGCTATAAGAAAAGGAAAGTTAGGTTTAAATTTATATCACTGAGTGCCTCCATGTTTCCTCCAATGTCAGTTTCTGTACTGCCCAGACTTCAATGCACACGCTAGCACTGAATCACAGAAAGTAGCCACCTAAGTGATCAAAAGTAGCCATGCATGCAGAACACTTCGCATAGACCTTGATCATGAAAGAACAGAACAGCGGCCAGAACATCCTATGATTGGAGTAAATGTTGTCAGAAGTGATTGTTTTAATCATGCTGTGTCAGGAAGCAGGAAGCCTGACAGTCTTGACATAAGAGACTAGAGGCATTTTTTTTTAATGATGCAAGAGCTCCAAAAGAAGGAATGAAGCAAGCTTATAATCTAGAAACAAGGTGGCAATCAAAACTGAAATTCTTTTAGGACAAGAAAAGCTGCAGCAATCTCAAAAGAAAGGGAAGATCATATTAATGATGCAAATAACTGCAGGCACAAAAATGGCACATAGGCGTTAGGAGAATGACTAAGCTGACCCCATGGTTCAGGGATCCAGAGAGTGAAGGGAATGTGGGGAGAGCCCCATCTTGGGGAACGATTTCCCTCCCCTCCCCCACCTAGGTTTGGGTTGTACCTACAGTAATATTTTTTTTAAAAAAGGCCCTGAATACAGAATTCTTCCACAGGGGGTATGAATTATTAGGACAGTTCCATATTTTTCATAATTTTATAGCCTGAAATCTCTCCCATTCAAGGAAATAGAAAATAGAGTTCTCCACTCAGGAACCCCCATCCCCTGGCTCTGCTTTGCTTTGTAGAATCCCATTACCAATTGGCCTTCCGTGGGGAGCATCCAATATGGTCTTCCTTCATAATTTATCACAACTACAGCCCTTTCTGCTTTCCACCCATCTTTTCCAAGAAAATTACCTCTGTGGGTCTAACTGTAATTAGCTGCCTAGCTTTTAACCATTAAAAAGGGTTAAGCTAATTACTACCATTGAATTATTAATTTAACAATGCAGATATTTACATGCAAGTCTTGGGGATCCTGAAAGAAGTGGGCATTTTACCTTCAGTTCCTATTAGAAGTTAACACAGCAGAATCTTAAATGGCTTCAAAAAAGAATCTAGTAAAAGACCCATCAGTGTTGTGTAAAATCCAGATCTAAAAGATATATTGACACTGATTTCATTTGAGCACTGTCAGCTTCAGTTGCCTGGGGTTTGTGTGTGTGTGTGTGTGTGTGTGTCTCATAATGCTGAAAGAAAAGGCACAGCACTTCTGCCCTGAAAGGAAACTTGTCACAAACAGGAAGGAAAATAGATTTTTTGCTATGTGGTCTGGAGCAGTGGTCAGCCAGTGTAGCCAGTGAGTAAGGCAGAAGCAGCAATTTATGCAGAGAAACCTGGAAAGCTTTTTTAAAACTAGAATTTTGTTTATTTCTTTAATTAGAATATACAGTTCTGTCTATTGTGACACTGATTTAAAAAGTAGAGCATGGTGGACTAATTCTTCTTTCAGGAAACTGAGTGTGAAGCAGGGTCAGTTCTGTTGCTAGGTGGGCACAGCAGAGGGAAAAAAATCTGTCCATTTCCAGTCTTTATTCCATTTCCATAGTTCTTTTCTTTTTTTACCATAAAATCTACATTTAAAAAAAAATCACTTGGAAACACTTCAGTAAGAATGAAAATGCTATGGTTCTGTGGTGCATTTGAATTCAACCTGTAAAGCATGTTTTGAAGCATGAAGGAACACGAATGTACTGCCAGAATATAACACCTTGAAGCAGCCTCATGTTTTCTTAATATCATGCTGCAGTTGCTTTAAAGTACTACAGTCCAGTGCTGCATTCATACTCCTGCATGTTCTGAATCACTGTAGTTTTTGTAAATCCTTGTTTTCCCTAAACAGTAGATTTAAAGTGTTAGGAACAGTACTGCAATTTGTGGAGTAAGCAGCATTTAGTGACACTGACATATAAGGTTGTATGTCATCATAATTTTCAAATTTTGTACTATTGTCAGAGAACTTTCCTGGGGCACTTATGGTTGTGTTAAGTTTACTTGTAACATTATCCAGCTCATATGAGTAACACAAAATGATCATACATCCTATATATGTATATCAATATAATTAATATTTCCTTGTGATAACACATTGTACAGTAAATATTATGGAGAAACCAATTCCAATCAATGTCCTAATAACTGAAATCACAGAGTTCTGAGGAAGACAGTTTCAAAAACTGCTGACAAATCATATTTGATAATACTTGCCAGTTGTCAAGCTGTTAAGTATTTAATAGTATTTGACAGTCAAAATGTAATATCTTATATCTATAGAATCTTGTAGTAGCTGATATTTGGAAACTCCCAAAATTAATGTAGTCAATTGGATTCAAACTGACACAAGTGTGATTTTGAAAATTTTACTAATTTAGATTGGTACAATTAAAATATAGATTGGATTTAATGTATTTCCAGCTTTGCTTCAGTTTTTATATTCAATCATTTTTGGAGGAGTGTATTGTATTATTGAGAGCCAGTTTGGTGTAGTGGTTATAAGGCATCAGGCTAGAAAGCCAGAGACTATTAATTTTATCCTGCCTTAGGCACAAAGCTAGCTGGGTGACCTTGGGCCAGTCACACTTTCTCAGCCATAGGAAAGAGGCAATGGCAAACCATTTCTGAGAAACCTTGCCAAAAGAAAACTGCAGGTAGCCTCTGAGATTCAGACATGACTGAATGGAAGAAAAAAAGGCCATACGATACATTAAAAACATGATTAGAAAAATGGAGCATCTGATCCTGATACCCTGATAAAAAAAGTATTTATACGCAACGTTTCCAACTCACACAATAAGGGCTATTACAATGGAATTATCAGTAAACATAATTTATCCTCACTTTACAATGCAGAACTAAAATATTATATGATAAATTTAAATGTGAACGTAAGTATACTTAGATTTCAGTAAGGCATTCGACACAGTAGACCACAACCTACTGCTTGGTAAGCTAAAAAAAGGTGGAATAGACAACATCACCACCAGATGGATTTGTAGCTGGCTCACAAACCGTACTCAACAAGTAGTCCTTAATGGTACTACATCCACACGGAGAGAAGTAAGCAGTGGGGTACCACCAGGTTCTGTCTTAGGCCCAGTCCTCTTCAATATCTTCATTAATTACTTAGATGAGAGAATAGAAGGGGAACTCATCAGATTTGCAGATGACACTAAGCTGGCAGGAATAGCCAACACCCCAGAAGACAAGCTCAGGATTCAAAAAGATCTTGACAGACTTGAACAATGGGTCCTATCCAACAAAATGAGTTTTAATGTGGACAAAAGCAAAGTTTTACATTTAGGCAGGAAAAATCAAAGATATAAGTACAGATTAGCTAATACAATCCTGGGCTGTATAAACAGAGGCATAGAATCAAGATCACACAAAATATTAATACCGCTTTATAAAACCCTAGTGAGACCACACCCGGAATAGTGCAACCAATTTTGGTCACCATACTACAAAAAAAGATATTGAGACCTTGGAAAAAGTTCAGAGAAGAGCAACTAAGATGATCCAAGGCCTGGAGACTAAAACATATGAAGAAGGCTGCAGGACTTGGGTTTGCCTAGTCTAAAGAAAAGAAGAAATAGGGGAGACATGACAGCAGTATTCCAGTATTTGAGAGGCTGCCACAAAGAAGAGGGGGTCAAATTATTCTCCAAAGCACCAGAGGGCAGGACAAGAAACAATGGTTGGAAACTGAATAAAGAGAGAAGCAACCTGGAATTAAGAAGAAAGTTCCTAACAGTGAGGACAATTAACCAGTGGAACGGCTTGCCTTCAGAAATCATGGGTGCTCCATTACTGGAGATTTTTAAGAAGAGACTGGACAGTCACTTGTCTGAGAATGGTATAGGTTCTCCTTCTTGAGCAGGGGGCTGGACTAGAAGACTCCCAAGGTCATATTCTATTCTATTCTATTCTGTTCTGTTCTGTTCTGTTCTGTTCTGTTCTGTTCTGTTCTGTTCTGTTCTGTTCTATTCTATTCTATTCTCTTTTGAAAATTGCTTGTTAACTGCTTTTCAGCTATTAGAAATATTTGGCTCAACAAGTCTGAAACTGGGTGAGTTTCTTTCAATTCTTAGTGAAGGAATTTTAAGGATTAAAAAACTAATACAGCAAAAGGGTGATTAGAATTTTGATTCTGGAATGTTACAAACTGAGATTATAAGACATAAATTTGATAATAATAATAATAATAATACAAATGGACTAAGGGTCCAGATGGATTTGAAATAACATTTTGGAGTTAATTATAAGAATCCTTCCAGTGGAAAAATGTTTTTGTTTTGAATTCTTTTTTTTCTAAATGATCGGATTCAATGCTAAATGTTGAACACTAGAAGGAACTAGAAGAAACTAAGAATTAAAGAAGAACCACCATTTAATTTGATCTTACAGAATTGAACAAAATATTTCAAAATTGGATATACTGAAAAATATTTTTGAGTATATTTTTAATTTTAAGAGCATCTGTCTTGATAGACAGACTTTTTAAAAAAATGTTATGGACAAGGAACAAGTTTTTTTGAGTAAGACTGAGACTGATCTGAAAGTGGATTTAAAAATCATACACTACAAGAATGATATGGAAAATGACATTGAACATACAAAAGAAGCCAGCTGATATCTTAACAATTAATAGGGATATGCAAAAAACAAACCTAAAATGTGACCTGGATAATTTCCCTATATTGGATTTACAAAAGAGGCTTGTTAAATCTTTCAAGAATTTGGGGAGAATGGACAAAGAAGAAATGAAAAAAAATGTGAGTTCTAGGACCTTATTTAAAAGGATTAAGGATTAAGATTTTTAGAAATAAAAGGAAGGAATATAAAGTTGCTTTATTTAATCAGGGTTAAAATAGATATGTTATCTTTGTTAAGCCTAATGGACTTTTGCTGATCATGACTGAAATGATGATTTCCTTTCTTTTTATTTATTCTTACTTTTTCTTTCTTTCCTATTTCTTTCCTATTGTCTTTTTCCTATAACTTCTATTTTTATTTGTATTCTTTTATTTTTAGTTTGTATTAGGTTTTTATTGTCATAAGTGTAATTTTGAATAAACTTACTATTAAAAAATGAAAATCTTGCTTGAGAAAACTGCAGGGATTGTTCCAGGTAGTCTCCAGGAGTCAACATTGAATCGAAGGTGTAATACATAGAATTTATTACGTGGATCCAGTAAGAGGGCTACAACCCTGAGGCTGTCATAACTTTGTTTTTATAAATCTGGGATTGCAGTTCTACATGTGATTCTTAACGAATAAATTTTAATAATTCAGTGGGATATTTCAACTTCTCACCAAATTAATAGCAAACAAAATTCCAGCAAGATAAATTCCAATAGTAAACTCATGTACTGTCTTCCTTATATTCAATCTTTCTTATTTTTTTTGTTTCATATGATATTCTCCAACATGTGGTTTTTATCCAGGACTGCCTTGATTTCCTAGAGAAAGTCGGACAACCATTGTTAGGAAGACAGACCAAGTCACTCAGGCTCAATGCTCCTAGCAACCACAGCTGAATTCCAAAGAAGCAGGCTTCCAAATCAGCAAATATACTTCTGTATTTAGGTGCAATACCAGCCAAACTATAAATGTCAGTTGGAGGCAACCAAAAGGTTTCTGCATCTGTTGCTTTGTCGTCTCTGAACTTTCCTCCTCAAAGCCTTCAGTACTAAGCTTCCATCTTATTATGAATTAGTTCTGACTGCTTCCCTAACTCTCATCTATTGAGTCTGCTCAAGCTGTAACAAAAGCTGTAAAAATCAAAGCAGAAAAAAATCTATTTTTTTTTTAAAATGGGATATAATTCTGATATATTTTTTCCTCCTGCTGGAATAAGACGAATGGGAAGTTATAAATGGATTTCTTTGTGTATGTGTGTAACAAGGATTGTTCATTGTTGATTCCTTGATTTAGTGCTTACACACTAAAATTCAACATAAGCATATGAGACTTCTGAATTTGAAGTGCGTAGGAAGCTAGGAATTATTCAGAGTAATTGCATGGGGAATAAAAACCATTTTGTATATTCTCAAAGATACATATCAGAATACTTTATAATACAGTACTAATATATGTACTGTTTTTTGTTTCCTAGATTTGTATCTTGGCTTTTCTCCACAAGTGGAGATAACATATACAACCACCTTCTTCCAATTTTTCCCACAAATTTCACCTTATGGGGTAGATTGGACTGAGTCACTCAAAAACTCACCCACAATTGAACCTGCCTGCTAAATAACATATCAGCTCAGGCCAGAGGGGGAAAAAAACCCTCTCCTTTATGGAGTATGCATAATCTTGAAAAACAAAAACAATTAGCTTAAAGAAACTGATCGGGGCCTCACAGTTTTGACTGACTTGATTTTATGTCATTTTTATGCATGCACTTTAACTGTTGCATATTAAAACCTTAATGTTAACTTTAATTAAACATTGTTGTGTATATGTGAGTGCCAGTTTGATTTAGTGGTTAAGGCACCAGGCTTGAAACTAGGAGATCATGAGTTCTAATCCTGCCTTAGTCCTGAAAGCTGGCTGGGTGATTTTGGAGCAGTCACACTCTCTCTGGCCACAATGTCAGACTTGCATGTCAAGTGGGTCAGTTAATTCATGTCACAACCAAATGGATCAATGCTCATTTGATCTGAAAAAAGCAGATCCTGCTGCTGTAGGAAAATGATAAGGAAAAAATATAATTGTTTAAATGTTTTAAAATATGTTGGTTTAGTCTCTCATAGATAAACAGATAGATAAATAAAAAGTTTTGATAATTTGTTTGTTTGCTTAATAAATTTTTATGACTGCCCAACTCAAATAATTGTAACTCTGAACAGCCTAAAATTAACAAACAAATGGTCAGATCCTTTTCAGATCCTTTTCAAAAGCCAACCTGGTCAAGGTCAACCATATATCCAAAGAGATAATGTGGAAAGGAGGAGGGGAAGGCAGTGATGTGTGCAAACATCTAGGAAATGTTGATCTTAACCTTTCCCCAAATTGTTCAGATCTAATTCAAAGAATGCTATTGAGGTTTATCCATCTTTAACTGCTTGTCATTAGAATTGTCTGAGAATGGGTGACTTTTTCACCTGAATTTTAGGATGCTAACTGCTCTCTCTTCAGTGTTCCATGCCGTTTTGCTCTCACTAAAGCAGTCCTACAGATCTAGCAGTCTTCCATTACAGCAGCAGGCATCACCAACAGCTGTTAGTTAGGTGCCACTAGTCTCAGGATCAGTGAAACAACCCTCTCAGCCTTTATGGTTCAAACCACCCTGGCCTCAAACTAAGAATGTGCAGGGGACATGGAGTGCAGGAGAGACAAGGGAAGCTGGCTAACTCCATTCCCCAAGAGCTGTGGTAGCAATCTCAGCCTGGCATCAGATCGGCACCTTTTTTCCAGAGCTTACAGCCCCCTCTTTCTCTCTCTTTTTTCCCCAACTCATCAGCACCCCAAGCTTTCCTCACTCTCTTTCCTTTCCCAGGCTGGGTTTAATTTGACACCTTGAGCCTCGGTAACGAGGTGAGGAGCAGAACAGCCACAGTGGATTTCATTAGGCTCAGCACTGCAGGCCCCACTCTCTGTGCGTTAATGACATCGGAGGATAGGGAAACGAGACAGCCACTGCGCTAGATGAAATAAACATGAGGGCTGTCAGCAGTGACAGCTGAAGCAAAGGGGACAAAAATAAGTCAGGTAGAGACCTTTCCCATTCTACACAATGCAAAGCGACACCTTGCAAAGGACTTTTGCTGCAATTCTCTTTTCTTGGGAGAAAAGGGGTGGGGCAATGGGCAGAGGAGATGAAGGAAAGGAAAGGCTATTAAATTAGCAGCATTTTACCATACAAATTACATTTATCAGTTTAAATGTCAGCAGGAATCAGGCCCACTCTCCTCCCTTAGGGAAATACTATGAAGGAACAAGAATTCTTTTACAAATCATTGAGAAGTTTCTTCCAGAGTTAACTTCACAAATTCAGAACTGTGATCCATCCCATGATGGGAAAGAGCAAACAAAACATTTTTCCTTCTCCCCAGGCCAGTCACAGTGAATGAACTGCAAAAGAAAAAGGTTACAGCAAGGAAGATGAAGGGATGCTCCACTTGCTCCACTGGACTCTTCTTTGAAGGAAAGAAATCTGGACTCGAGCCTTTTGCAGAGAGGATATGTGTAACTGTGGGTAGGGGGATAAAGGCATGCTGATGAAGAAACTCTCCATCTACGTACCTCAAAGCCATTGTTCTCATTTTAACAACTTCTCAGGCACAGTGATATAATCAGCCCAAAGACAGAAAGAACTAAACTACAGCATAGAGATGAACAAGGTGGATAACCTTCTAATTCTGTGTGCCTTTTTAATTTAGTCTGAGTCTAATTAGCATTCCTTTTTATGTAGCACTGTCTCTTTTGACTGGCAATGGTACTTCAAAATCTTGAGTTTTTCCCAGGCCTGCTAAATTGCTGTTTTCAGTTGAAGATGTCAAGAATTAAAGCTGTGATTTTTTTATGTATACAAAAAAAAAAAAAAAGGAAATGGGGGAAGAGAGAGAGAGAGAGAGAGAGAGAACGAACAACCCTCTGCTAAACAGATGAGACCTCAGAATACTGGGTCTACTGTTTTCTTCTGATTTATTTCCTTGTTCTAGGTGAGGATTGCTAATTATTCAGCTAATAGTCCACTTCAAAAGAAGAGAGGTTTGACAATTGAGAGGTTATCAAAAATGCTGATTTTGTCTCTTGCTCACATACTCCACCATCCACAGAGGTAATAGCTTCAGAGTGAGTGTGGAAGGTTTGTATCAGGCACAGAACAGAGAATAAATCTAGTATATCTAATTTTATTTTATTTATAATTGTCTATGCTGCACAAGGATTAGGAAACAATTGCTCACAATCTGTCCCTCCTGCTCCTCCATTACTTTTTTCTTGCAGGATCTTCTTTTTTATATTTAATCATCAGGGATAAAAGATCACTGATATGCAGCTTAACAGCCAACTGACCCTGGCAACTACTGACCCAAGGAAAAGGTTGCTTATTGAATCCTGTTGGGACGTGTGCTACCAATGACGTCATTCAGTCCTCAACCCTGAGAAAACCAAATCAGAAAGGAAAGAGAGAGGGAGACAGAGAAACTTGCATCTCTGTGGTAAGAAAAAAATATTTATCAGGAACAGTTTTCTATACCTATTGTTCTTCACTGGGGCTTTTAATAATTTCTGGGTTTGTATTTCCAATAGCAGTATGTCAGACCACAGTCACTTCAGAGCAAAGGACAAAACCCATTCAGTATCCTAGCTCTGATAAACTGCATCCAGAGAAGACAGAAAAAACCCTGCAATCCAAGAGATACAGACGTTTTCTTCCAGGGCATGATTTTATTTCTACTTCTTCCCTTTTCTCCAATTTCTAGTTTATTTGCAGCAGTAAAATCTTCCCTTGTTCCTACATGCCCTCTCTAAAAACATAATAAAAAGCTAGTGATAAAATGCTTCTTCTATATTCTTTTTTTATAAAAGTTTTATTTTTTTAAAATTACAGTCTTTAGTGCTTAGTAAACAACATGTTGTCTGAGTTCAAATATTTAACATTAACTTTTTCAGTATAAATCTGTTCAATACTACACAATCCAGTATTTTTTGCCTGATCTTCCTTTCTTCTCCACATTTTTTCCATTTTCCCTTCATTACATCATTACAATTTTTGGTACTGTTAATGTATACAAAGTTAGATATAAGCATCTTCATCATATTTTACTAATATCATACAAATAATATCAATTCATAAGTCAATGCCAATTCATTAATCAATATCCTGTTTTTCGTACTCTTATTAAAGTTTGATTTCCCATCAGTATTTGAAAAATCTTTATCAATTATGATTTCCTCAATATTAATTACATTTATATAGCTGAAAGCTTTATTCAAATCAATCCTCCTCTTGTCTTCATATTTCCCATATCAAAAAAAGGAAAAAAATGCTATCTTAATTCTAAATCATATCTTTCATTGTAAAAGTCTAATTATATCTAAAAGTCTTCTATTATTTTAATCTTATTCAAAAAAAGTATTTTAAACATATAATGGCCCCTCTAGAAGGTCAAGTCTTCTGTTTTTTAAAATCTGATTCTCACTTTCTTTCTTTGCCAAGTCACTTTCCAAGTTAGGGCAATTAGATCGGCTAGGAATTTTCTTTCTATTTTTGTGAAAATTGCTTGGCATGAGGAAAACAATTTTGGTAGGGTATTTGGCGGGGGGGAATTCTGCCTATTTATATTCCTTAAACAACTCCCAGTTCCTTTCTCCTCCCATTTCTCTTTTCATTTCCTGTCTCTCAAGTTGTGACATTTCCCTTAACAACTCTATATTCCCTTTTAAAAAATCTTTTTCTTTGCCATCAGATATATTTTGCACACCTAAGGGGTAAAAGATCTTTTGCATTTTTGTTGTTATAGCTAAGTCTTGCAGTTTTTTTCTCTTCCATCTCTAAATCCATTTCCTCTATTTTGTCTTCTGATTTCTGGATTATTTGTTCATACTTTGTGGTCGTTATCTGAGAGCTTTCTAGTTGTAGATTTAATTTGGAGATTTGCTCATTTATATTGTCTAAATTGTTTTTAGTCTCATTATAATTTCTTTTTATATCCTCTTTGCATTCAACAATTGTTTGGTGGATTAGTTGTAGCATAGAATATATTTCTTTCTGGAAGGTGTTTGTTTTTTCTTGAGACATCATTCCTGGAGATTGGTTTTGTGGTCTTTATATGTATCCTTTATAATCCAATATATTCCAAAGTATAGATTCAGTTCTGAAGGCAATATTTTATAATAATCCCTTGTCTCAAGTATCCCAAAAATTGTCAATCAGGCAAGGTTGTAATCCACAATATTCGAAGTGTTCAAAATGTTCAACCTCTCTGAAAACAGCTCAAAGGTCTCTCCCAGCCAGGCGTAGTCCAAGGTCAAATTTTTCTTTCTCTCCCACTAGCTCTTGAAGTTAAACGTCCAAGCTCAATAGGTATTTATAATCCAAGAAGGTCAGGATGATAAGTATGCCAAAATATTTTCCTTTCTTGCCAGCTGTTCTCCCAGGGTAGGAATCACCGAGCAAAGCAAATTATAGTGCTATACACAAATCCACCACTAGATGTCATTCAAAGTCCATTTCCCACTCTTAAAACAAAGGATTGATTTTTTATATTTCACCTCAGTGTTTTTTTTTCTTTTTTCAAAGAGAAAATCTTAACAATTATCTCACTTCTCAAATTTATCAAAACTGTATAGCTTTATGTTTCAGTTGTAAAATAGTACAGAAAGAATCAATATGCTCACCCAGTTCCAGACATGCTGTTTACAATGTATTAAGTAGTGCTTTTTTCCTCTTCGGTTGTCAGCAGCTAATGGCCGGCCACAGGAATGTAGCCGGTCTTTCCCCTGCTGGTTTGGAGGGCTTTCCTTGGATCAAATGGAAAAACCGCTGTCTTTCCATGATCGACTGTCTTTCCATGATCGACTAGGCTCCCCTTCTCTTCATCGTCTCTTTGGGGCGATTTTAGGCCCTTTTTAGGGCCCCCAGCAGGGCAAAATCAGGTGCAGAAGGCAGAGCTCTGCCTTCCTGTGTCCCGTCCCGCCGCGATGCAAATCAGGAGAAGAGAAGATTAGCATGGCCCCTGCGCTTCTTCTATATTCTTTACAATAACATTTTTGTCATATATATTGAAACTTTAACACGAAGAATTCCTACATTCATGTCCATATCCATTCCTAGCTTGATAGTAGCAAACGATATGAAAAGCATCAATTGGAAAGGTCTAATACAGGGGTCCCCAACCCCCAGTCCGTGAACCAGTACCGGGCCACGGCATGCCAGCAACCGGTCCGTACAAATAAGCAAAGTCCCATCCGTGGGATACAGGCAGCACACAAACCCACGCACTCTCAGGTCCATGGAACCAGTCCCTGGTGCCCAAAAGGTTGGGGACCTCTGGTCTAATATATACACAAAGTCAGAAACTACACTGTCACATTTTGGAAGAAGCATGTCAAAAACAATATATATATATAGTTTTAGTTTAACCACAATTCTTTTGTTAACAATATTGTTGAATGCTTGGGTGACTTCTGTGGTTAGAAGCACATGCTACCAGCTAAGGTATGTTATTCATCGAGAAAGATAGTTTGAGCACATTATCCTTCACATCATCATTAGTATTACTATTAGATAAACTGTCCTTTTGATGGATTTGGAAGCTACAGCTAGTGCAGAATATAGCACCTAGGTCACTGACTGAGGTGCCGTTCTGCAGACATGTTAAACTATGTTACAAGGTATGCTCTGGCTGCTAGTATGCTACCAAGCTGGATTTAAGATGCTAGGATTAATGCAGTATACAAAGCTGAGGTGTGCTGAGGTGTTTCTGTGGTTGAATTTCACTCCATTCCATTGAGACCAAGTGTAAATCCACTTTTTTAATATCTTAAAATTCATGCATGCTTTTTCCCTATGTCCTTATTTTTCACATTGCATTCCCTAATAAATCAATCTTAAATCAAGAATTCCAAACTTAAAAATATAATTGAAATCTGTATTCTGTTCTGATAACTGCATTACCAGGTAACTTTAAACTTTATTTAAAAATGAGATTAAGAAACAGATTAAGTTTTGATTCAACCTATTAAATAATAAGGAACAGTAAAGAATCTACTATATTATGAATAACTGGCATTAGAAACCTATTCTGGTATACAGCAATTCTAATAACTTCTTTAATTCAGTAGAAAACTTTCATGGTACCTTATGATCTGCTGATTCCATTTCTCCAGCCAACTTCAAATTATGCAAATTGTACCACTTTAAAAAAAAAAAATCATCTTTTGGTGGCCATAAACCCGCTAGACTTGCCTTTTTCTGCAATGGGCACAAACCATTCATACATTTTACTAGCTATATTCATATTTGCATTCACTGACACTTTCTTTTGCCTGATTCTCTTCTAAACATCAGGCTCCAGATCTTATATCACGTATGAGACTTTAAGTGATGCTGCTGTTCCACTTTTACATTCATTTTTACAGCTTCCCCATTTTTTTTTAACAATAATTGTATGAATTGCAGATTTGTTTCCACCTAGCAAGCAAGAAACAGAATAACTTGTCCAGCTCTCTGGGGGGGGGGGGGTTCTTCCGAGATCATCACAATAATCAATACTTTTCACAGATCTCTTCCTTTCTAACAAATACTTGAGGGCCATCTTGATTTCAAGGGGGATCAGGCCATACAATTCTGAAAAGAAAAAAACAACTTTGAGGATACTTGGATTTGGGGACTGCACAAGGCAAACTAATATAAGAAAATGTCCTATGGATACCCAGTTTTGTATATAGTCAACTTATGTATGCTGAGGGGTTATTGTATAAGTTCTTGAAGTATGAATAAATTCACAAGACAAACAAATGTGTTCGCCATTCTTCCATATCGAATCTATTTAAAAGCATATGGCAAACTCACAATATTCTCAAAGAAAGTCTGTCCTTTCAGACAATTTTCAAAAAGCTTAAAATGTTTCCTTTAAAAGCCAGAGTCTTCCATTAGCAATACAAAATACAATGTTTAGTCTCTAAGCACATTCAGAAGCAGATGTCATATATACATACCATTGTGACCTAAGCAGATGGCTGAGCAGATTCAGCTCCTATTCATCCAGCTGCACCCTTTTTTGTTTGTATAACTGCCCTTACTGGCTTCCTTTGATAAGATCAGACAAGTAATTCTTTTACTGTATTTTACAACTCCAGTTTTAGTTTCTGGTCTATAGAAATTCATTTTCAATTATGAGAACTTGAAGCATATCATGATAAAGTAAATGTTCTCAGGGAACTGAGAATATTTCTGGTGTGGCTACCAGATTCTAATATTCTAAAATTGATTAAGTGGTTAATATTTTTCATTTTATTTGTATTTCAAAAGAAGCACTTACAACTCTTTTAGTCTGCCATCCTCTTTCAGCCACTAACAAAAAATTAAGACAGTTAATTTATCAGAGGGATGGCAATCTCTACAAATTAGATTTTCCCACTCTTACATTTTCTAATATCTATGCTTAAAACAAAACTCGTCTCCCTACTACCAATTCATGTGGTAAGATCAGTTAATACACAAAGCATACATTCTGTGTCATGGAATCCAACTTGTACTAAGGATGCCTTTGTAATCACTAGATCTGGATTAAAGTGATTTGATTGAGCCAATTTGGCCCTGAACAGTAAAATAATAATAATAATAATAATAATAATAATAATAATAATAATAATAATAATAATAATAATAATAATAATAATAATAATAATAATAATAATAATAATAATAATAATAATAATAATAATAATAATAATAATAATAATAAAGAGCTAGTTCTTAGAGGGAGAGAATTCAATAAATATTTCCCTTAATCTTGCAGAATAAGTAGTGCATTTATTGAGGGACCCAATTTGGCACACAGGGACGTTAACATACCCACAGATATGACATCTGCCACCATCTGCCACCATCGAGTGTTTTCCCCCCCATTAAATATCTGTTTATACTGTATATTTAAAATGGGAAGGTGGCATGCCTACAGAGCAAAGGCACAGTTTCCTGCATCACTTTTATTTCCAAAAACGCTATAACTCCACCATAAAACTTCTTAGAAAATTACAGCTCAGGGATTTCAAACTATGTGTAGCTCCCCAGAAACCTTCCTGGATTGAGAAGCCCTTCTTATGGCCACGTCACCTTGGTCACCTCACAGATAGACTACTGTAATGAGCTCTACACAAGATGCCCTTAAAACCTTTTGGAGGTACAGCTGGTACAGAATGCAATTGCACAAGTAGTGGTGTATGGACTACCATATATGCCTAAGCAACACCCCTGCTCCATGAGCAGCTCTGGATAAAAGTGGGCTTTCAAGTACAATTTAAGATGCCAGTTGTCACCTTGAAAGGGCTATGTAGCATAGGACCTAATTATTTGAAGGGCTGCTTGCCTCTCCTGGTTATTGCCTACCCAATAAAATCTGGCAGGGCTGGCTCTTGGCTTGTCCTGCCATTTAAGCAATGCTATTTAAGAGGACCTGGGAGACAGGCCTTCTCTATCACAGCACCTGCCCTCTGGAACAGCACCCCGCCCCCAATTTCAATGGCTTCCATCTTACCAGCCTTTAAAAAAAATGCATTAAAACATGGTTCTTTCCCAAACCTTTACATTAGAGTGACTGAGAAAACATCTCCATGGATGGCAGAGGGAGCTAGCTGTGGGTTTTTCCACAAGACCCTGTCTTTTGGGGTTCTATCCCAGTTTTATTATTTTTATATGTTAAGCTAATGGGGATGGATCACGCGTGCACACACATACACACACACACACACACACACACACACACACAGAGAGAGAGAGAGAGAGAGAGAGAGAGAGAGAGAGAGAGAGAGAGAGAGAGAGAGATAAACAAGAACATTTCTGAAGGGGATAGAATAGGAGGCAGACCACACATTGCAAAATCAGTATTGCAAAGCACCCAGCTTGGCAGGGAGGAAGGACCCAGTGCGGTACCTTCCTGGAGTCTCTGCACAAACCCCCCCCCCTTCCTAGGTTCCTTGGAGCCTTAATTAATATAACGTGTAGTTAGCTTGAACTCTGCATGTGTGAATCTGGTGGTTCACTCCTGACAATCAGCACTCTATCATTAATTGGGTCTCCCATAATTCCTATACTATGAATAGGAAAGCCCATTTAAACATCCATTTTAGGAGATTGTCCATAATGTTTTCTAAGTTGCAAAAAGTACCCTTTAGCACCCAGACCTATAGCATTACTATCAGTGGGAGAAAGGAGATGTGCTTAGTAAGTTGCTGCCTTCCTGAATCAGCTTTCCCCAAATACCTTCCCAAAGTAGCCACTATTTTCCGCTGTTTAGAATTCTTGATAGATGAGTGAGGAGGGGACAAAAGGAGCCTCATTTTAGTCCAGCCTTTAACAGCATTTACAGGAAATAAAATGTTTTCTCAAAATCATTTTATTCACTCTTCTATAATTTCTAGTGATTCCTTTTTTGCTGTTAAAATAAAATCCTTGTTATTGTTTTATGAAATGCTGGTTATGGTAAGCAGTTTTAGATTTATATACTACCTTGAGCAAATCCTAACAAGGCATTCCATGACAATTTAGAAACAACTTCACAGTCTTGTGAAAAATAATCAGTTTCTACCAAACCTTAACTTCAACAGGGAAATGTTTTGAAAAGTACTTTGATATCTTTTAAAATAATTATACAACCGTTTTCTAGAAAATATGCTTAAATCAGCTTTCAATTTCAATCAAATATATGACAATAAAAAGAACAAAAGTACAATGCAGTAAAACCATAGAGAAAGTCTAAAGAAATTACAGATAAGAGACTAAATGGCAGCAAAAGCATAGAGATAATTAAGAATGGTATATAGGTCTGCTGGAATTTTTTTTTTTTTTTTGTACAGAGCTAAGAAATGGTGGGTCTAACCTGATCTCCCTAACAAAGCTGGTATAACTCTTGGGTGAAAAATATCTGTCACAATGCTTTCCCCTTCATTGTACTTCAGACAGGGGCAGCTAAAGCCGGGCCTTGTAAGGGAAGGATGCACTTCTTGAAATATGCTGCAATTTATGTAGTAACAACCAGTTGGTCAACTGACATCAGTAATTTAATCACAAACTACTGCTATTCATGAGTAAATTTAAAAAAATGTAAGGGCACCTACAATAAAGTAATAAAGTTATTAGAAACTGCCAGAATGATCTAAGACTAAGTCTTACCCTCTGGTGTACATTTTTAAAATGTCTATGGGTTCCTTTTTTTAATTTTGTTTATCCATTCATGTATCAGAGCTGTGCAGACCAGGTCCTGTTTAGATCATCAGGAACTATCCATTCAGCAGCAGTCCAAATTAATTTCATTTATTTATTAAATTTATATGCCTTTCTAAATTTTTAAAATATATTTTAAATATTCTAATTCTAATTTTAAAAACAAGCCTACATATATACCTAAACAGCAAGACCGATGGAAACATTCTTAGGAGAATACAACCAAGAGCAAAGCCCCTACTATCTTCTCTAGCCCACTCCAATGAAGCCCTTCTGGAACTGAACAATTGCTTTCATAGCCTCACAAAAGAGCATTTGTCAACAGTTTCTAAAAAAGACGCACAACCCATTTCTTCCTGCGATAGGACGAAAAGTATTCCAGACTTCCCTAGGTGATAGGAGATTCAGTTCTTAGGGGAACAGAAACTATAATCTGCAGACCAGTCAGTAAGTTTAGGGAGGTATATAGTCTTCCTGGAGCAAAAATCAAAGATGTAACTTACTAAAATAATCAATCCCATGGATTACTACCCCTTTCTTTCTCCTACATGTGGGGACCAATGACACAAGAATGAATCTGAAAACAATAACAAGAGTTTACGAACAGCTAGGGAAGAAAGTTAAAGAATTAGGCACAGAAGTGGTGTTTTTATCTATACTTCCAACAAAAGGTCAACATCCAATGAGGGAGCAAAGGATTTTAGAAATGAACCACTGACTTAAAAACTGGTGTCGTCAACAGAACTTCGGCTTCCTAGACCTAGGTCTGCATTACCTAGATGAAGAGCTACTGGCAAGGGATGGACTGCACCTCACAAGAACTGGAAAGAATATATTCAGAAAACAACTGGCTCATCTTATCAAAACGGCTTTAAACAAAAAATGAGGGGGGAGGAGGGCCAAACTTCACGACCTATAGAACCTAATTCCAAGCAAAAAACCACTAGATAACCAATAATATAAGAAGGAAGGGAGTAAAGAGAAAAAAGAAATAAAAAAGAAAAACATAATGAAATAGAGTGATGGAAAGGATGGAAATCCCAGTTACAAAGTAGAAGATACAAGAAACATACCCAAGACCAATAAAGAACTCAAATGCCTATATACTAATGCTCAAAGTTGAGGGAACAAACAGGGTGAACTTGAAGTATTAGTACATGAAGGCAGATATGATATAGTTCCCATTACTTAAACCTGGTGGGATGAAACTCATGACTGGAATTTACTGATGGAAAGATCGAAAATATTCAAAAGAAACAAATCTAAGAAAAGAGGATGTGGAATTACATTATAAACAATCACTACATCTCTACAGAAATACACAAAACCAAGGATGAAAACCTCCTAGAATCCATATGGGTCAATATAAAAGTAAAAAAGATTGACATTGCCATAGACATATACTACAGGCCACCCAACCAAGCAGAAGAAATAGATGAACTCTTTGCTAATCAATTAACAAAAGCATGTGGGAAACATACCACAGTAGTAATGGAAGACTTTAACTACTCTGATATCAACTGGGAGACAAACTCTGCAGCAAGTGGAAGATCGAACAGATTCCTAACCAACTTAATTGACAATTTTGTCATCCAAAAGGTAGAGGAGGGAACTAGAAGAAAAGCTATACCGGACCTAATTCTTACTAATAAGAGAAGAAGTGATAGAGGGAGTTGAAATTGCTGGAATCTTGGGCGAGAGTGACCACGTCATACTGGAATTCAATACAATGCAAACACAAGCAATAGAATATAATCCAACCAGTGACTTAAACTTTAAAAGAGCTGATTTTGAGAGACCCTAAGCAAAATTTCATGGATAAAAATCCTAAAGGGGAAAACAACTCAGGTAGCACGGGAAACACTGAAAAATATAATCACAAAAGCCCAATCGCAACACAATACCACTAAAAAAGAAAAACAAGACATTCAAGAAGAAACCAGCATGGTTGCAGAGAGATCTCTGATAAACTGAAAGACAAAAAGAATAAGTACAAAAAATGGAAAGAGGGACACATAACTAAGACAGAATATCAGCAGATAGCCCGAATCTGCAAAGATAAAGTCAGAAAAGCAAAGACTCAGAATGAACAAAGACTTGCAACGAAAGTCAAAGATAATAAAAGAAGTTTCTTTCAACATATAAATAACAACAACAAAAAAGGCAGGGAAACAGTCAGTCACCCAAAGAGAGAACCTGAAATTAAGGAGAAACTTCTTAACAGTGAGGACAATTAACCAGTAGAACAGCTTGCCTTCAGACATTGTGGGTGCTTCATCGCTGGAGGTTTTTAAGAAGAGACTGGACAGTCACTTGTTTGAAATGATATAGGGTCTCCTGCATGAGCAGGGGGCTGGACTAGAAGAGCTCCAAGGTCCCTTCCAGCTCTATTCTGATTGACTGAATCTGGAGGAAGGCTGTACTGAGCAGGAGAATAAGGAACTAAAAAAGATTGAACAGTTGGCTCACAATTTTTTCCAATTATAAATTATGGCAAGTACAGTAGGCTGAACCAATCAACCCAGTTTAAAAAAAAACTGCATTGTATTGAATGGGCTATCAGTCTACTGTAAATCAATAAATATGGTGAAAACCTTTACCTTAAACTTCCCCCCCAAGCTTCTCTTGTATAAGAGCCTTTGAAATTAATTTGGCTGTAAATAGAGGCTGTTGAGCATCTCCCAGTTATAGCATTAGGTTCTGCAGCCCAAGGAAGAATCCAAGGCATGGTGCCTCCTGCTTCTTCCATCAGGCCCCTTAGCACAAAAGCCAACTTTTCAAGAGGAGGCTTGGTGCAGTCCAAACCCTCCTATATAAGAGCCCTTCTCTTCAATATATAAGAATCTATATCTATCTATCTATATAAGGATCTATATATTTATCTATATAAAGATCTCACCCTGCAAGCAGGGAATGAAAGAAAGGGAGAGAGCGGGAGAGAGCGAGTCTATCTGAACGCACATTCTAACCAAACCTAATAAGTTAATGCAGAAATCTTCCCATTGAGGCTGTCTATTGGAGACGCTAGTCTCCCCTGAATCAAGAACTGCTATGTTGTAATATAATAGATGTAAATTAAAACAGAAAATCTATCATGCCTCTAATGTTGTCTGATAGCTGAGAGTCTGGATCCGTAAAAGGAGAGGCACAGCAAGAAAGGGTGATATATGGCAAGGCTGGATAGAGGGTGAAAAGCGTGGCGAGACAAGCGGGAGAATGCTGCAGCCTGCTCTCGCTCCTCAGACCCAAGGGCAAGAGAGGAATAAATGTTGATTAGTGTTGATTTTGTCCGACACGTGCTTGCCGAGTGACAGTTGGACTAAGCAGCTCTGATAGAGAACCATTAATCTTGGTCTGGTTTAAGTAGAGTATATTAATTTGTGTCATTTTTACTAAGTCGTACTGAGAAAGGCTCTTACTGCTTTGCATTTGACTGCTTTGGTGGTTTAGCCTCCTTTCTCTCTCCCCACTTCACCCTTCCTTTTCTCTCCCCCCCAAAACAGATCCTGCATTGAAGGCAGCAGCAGTAACACCATATTCAAATGACACAGCAGGAGACCAAGAGACCTAGAGCTCCTCACTTGGATTAAGAAAATAAACTCCCAGGGTGTTGGCATAGCAACAGCATTTCAGATGAACTGCTATATAGGCAATGATTAATAAATTAACATTTTTATCCTGTTTTTTTTTTTCTTCCTCCTCCTCTCCGTAGAATCATAGAAAGCATTTGTTCACAACAGGGCAGGGAAGAAGGGGAAGTTAGAGAAATGGGTGATGTTAGACCTACCCGGTAGGGCTTTAGTTTGACACTGCTGAAAAACATATCTAGCAAAATTCCATTCTGCAACTCTTTTGTTGAATTTTAACTGGTGCATACTGTTGGTTACCAAGATTGCTTGCTGCAGGAATCAAAGGCTCTCTCCCACTAAAGTATTCTAAAAACTAATGGCACAATACATCTGCTTCTTACTGTCAGCCAAATCTAGGATAAATGTAAAATATGATAGTGCTAGGGGTAGGAACCCAGGAGAATTGCCAGTTATTTCTAAGTTCTATTTTGAGTATGATAATATATATAACATGTAGCATGTAGTCTAGATCACAGCCTCATATTTGTTAACTTAGTAGTTAGTGCAAGTAAAAAAATAGTCTCTGAACTTTTTGGCCTTGCAAATCCTAACTATATCCTTATTTAAGTAGCTTCTTTAAAAAAAAACCAAAACAGATAGTATTATAAAATAAAGAACATAACAGAGTGCTCTTTTTTACTTCTGGAAAACACTACCAAAGTAGACATTACCAGGAATTCTCTAATAATGCAGAAAAGTGTAAATTTATAAATAATTTAATCTTTGTTTGGAAATAAATAAAACAGTGACTATAATTATAAAGAAAGAAATCTTGTAGCCTAACAAAACAAGAGGCATGAATTCACAAGTATTAGTTGGAGAGGGAAGAAAAAATGATGACTAGAGTGGACAGGTGAAAACCAAAATATTAGCCTTTCATAGCTTATAAATTAAGGATTTGGGAAATGTGTTCCATGAGATTTAAAACACCATTTCTGCACTATACAATATGTAGCAGCAATACATGAACCTTTTTTCACATCGAGGGATTTGCACAGCCATATTCATCAGAGATGTTTCAAGAGGGAAAGGAAATCAGAATTTCATTTTTCCTTGAAGACTGCCTTAACTATACAAACATACTCACAGCAGCCCACAACCTTTCAGATCCTCAAGAATGCCTCCATATAAAGTTTCCGATAATAATCCGACTATGAGCAACCAAAGTTGCTCAAAGTGTGAATGATTGTAGCCAAATCTGATCAGTTGTAGAACAGTCCCAACCAATGAACTAAAACATTTTTCAAAAGTGCTTCTCGCTGCTACTGCCACCTAGAGCAGGGCTTTTCAACCTTTTCACAGATTGTACCACTTTTAGGACATGACGATATTTGAGTACCACCAGTGCTTAGCAAGGTGTCAAAAACTTGATAACTAAAAAAAGGGAGGGTGATTTTGGGTTTTACTGATTAGATTCATTTGTTGTTATAGAAATGGCTAGTTTATAATATTATGGAAAAGTAAAAAGTTGAGGTTCAATGTTAATGCTTTCTTCTACTGCAGCAGAGGAAGTCTGTTCTTTTTCCCTTCTCCCCCTCACTTTTTTCACCTTTTTCCTCCCCACTGTATCCTACTATTTGCTTTTGTATTTTTTTATTTTATTCTATAATCTAATAAAATGTTACAAACTGTAGGAAAAAAAGTATCAGTTTTAATTTCTTCGGTGGCTGTTCCTTTGCTGAATCACTTTCCCTTTGCACTGACAAATGTATGATGAATTTATCCATGTTTATTAATATGCACCACTACCAGCTAGCTCAGGGGTCTTCAAACTTGGCACTTTTAAGACTTGTGGACTTCAACTCTCAGAATTCCTCAGTCATCATGGCTGGTTGAAGAATTCTGGGAGTTGAAGTCCACAGGTCTTAAAGTTGCTAAGTTTGTAGACTCCTGAGCTAGCTGGTTTGCCCTTCTTCCTCTCTCCCTCTCCTCTTCTTCCTCCCTGCCTTCTGGTCAACTGGCAGCTTGAATGGATTACCATAAGGATTTTTATACAGTTTTTACAGCGTTTTGTAATTCAGAGGCTCGGTTTGTGTGCTTTGGTTATTGGAATATTTCCACAGTGTAGTCAGAATGCACCCCATCCCCAGTCCCTTCACTTTATCCTTAAAGACACAGGAATCAAGCGCAAAGCAAGAAAGGTTCACAAAAGCCTCCCAGAATAAAGAAACACTGACTATGTTTTTTTTTCTTTAAGCTGCCACAGGCGTGTCTCGGTTTAAACAATGTAGCAAACAGGCTCCGGCATTTGCGAAAAGCGATAACCTTAAATTAAGCCTGTTTACCTACAAAGAAAACTTGCTAAAAGCCATAGACAGACTCAAGATAAGTGGGTAAAACTAATTACATTTGTTTAAAGGGATTTAAACTTTGGACTCATTGCTAGCCTTTGTGAAACAGACTAAAATATTCCAATAACCAAAGCACACAAACTGAGCCTCTGAATTACAAAACGCTGTAAAAACTATAAAAATCCTTATGGTAATCCATTCAAGCTGCCAGTTGACCAGGAACCCACTGGCTTCCAAAATAAGCCCACCTCCTTTCCGACATGCTCGTCTCCCGGCTTTTCATTTCATCAGCGCTGATTGCATTCTCCTGGCTAGAGAAAATGAACCAGGGGACCTTTTCTTCCAGTAACAGCTGCTTCTTCTTCTCTGTCTCTTTTTCCTCCCTGCCTGCTGAGCTCTCCTTCCACAGCTTCTTCTCCATCCCCTTCCCTTTCCCTGTTGTCTTTTTTCCCCCTTTCCCACCAAAACCACCTCCTTTTATATCCTCTCTTCTCCTCCCCCTTTTCTCCAATTCACCTCCAGCTCTGTGCTGCTTCCAGAAGCGCCAATCAGCTGGAGCCCTGCTGTTGTTCCTGGGGCTTCTGCCAAGCCCCGACAGTCCTGCAGCTCCAGCTGCCTCTCCCTCAGGCTTGGGTTGCTTTGGCTCATTCCCCTCCCCCGCTACACTTCTCTAGGACGGTCGCATACCACCTGCCATGTGCCAAAGTACACTGGTGGTATGTGTACCACCGGTTGAAAAGCCCTGACCTAGAGATCCAGAGATAGCTATTGGTCAATGATCACTTTACAGATTGAAGAAATGCCTTTTCAGAATGAATACAACTCACCTAGACAATCTGAACTCTGGGCTCATTTCATTTCCTATCAACCAACATTGTTTCCTCTTACTTGGGTTTAACTTCGATTTTTTTTCCCCCCTCATCCAGCCCATTATAAATGTAGGCAGTACTGAAGGGAATCAAATACTTCCTGGGACATAGATGGTAAGGAGAAGTGGATGCTTCGAGAATATTGGCAGCACTTCTTTACAAAGCCCAGAATACTTATTACAGCAGTTTTATGCAAATATTGAAAAGGCGAGGGGGGAAGATGATGACTTATTGGTTAACATAGACCAGCAGAGAAATATTCTCCTTTTTTATACCTTCTCATGAAACAGCGCAATCACTACAAAACAGTATTCTTGGGGTTGTTCTATCAGGACCTTATTGAGAATGCCATATTCAAAAGTATTAGAAACTGTCACATTCAGACCACTGCTTCCCACGAGTCCATTTCCAAATGTAGACCATACCCAAACAAGATCAAAGTAGACTCATTACCATATCCTGAACAAAAACCAGAATAATCTTATGAAATCATCAATATGTTCTAGAGAAGTGCAAAGTTTTCCCCAGGAACCAATGGGACTCGCAGCCTTCCCTAAACTACTCAGCAAGCCTCAGTAAACCTAAAGAGAATTTGAGATTTAAAAAGCAGTATTGGACTAATATACTGTACTGACCTTTCATTATGTCATGTCAGAGACAGAAATGTGAAGCCCTCCAATAAGGAAGAGCCTAAGCTGGGATAGGGATAACCTATAGAAGCATGAATGAAAATTGGATGGCAGAAATTTTAGACATGGATTTCATCTACAGAAAACCTTGAGCCATTTAGAACATTTAATATTTAATATTAACATTTAATATTTTTACATTATTTAAATATTCAATTTACTTTGCTTCATGCAAATGCTGGTGACATCCTATTAGAGATCTTGATTGTTATGAGCTTCATGAAACATCAAGATTTGTCAGTACCTATTGTAATATTGATAGAAATTAACATTCTGAGAATTTTTCTCACTTTGTGTATCTCTTGTAAGGTACTTTACATTTCATATGTCATTTGTCTTTTAAATAGTGAAAGACTGAATTAATACTTAATTCCTTTTTTTTCTACATCAGCCGACTCCAGCCATGTGCTCACCAGATGTGGTTGGGTTTACAAGTCCCAGGATTTCCAGCCAATTATAGCTCCTATGCATCTGGGCTCTACTGATCACAGAAGGTTGAATTCCTTGGTAAATCTCGAATGGATCAAGAAGGACAATCAATACCAAAATACAGATGTTGTAGGATCCCTACTCTTTTAAAAGTATGCTTGGTCACTAGAATATAAAAAAAATGCTAAGACTCTGGAAAGAGTGCAGAGAACAGCAACAAAGACGATTAGGGGGCTGGAGGCTAAAACATATGAAGATCAGTTGCAGTCTAGTGAAAAGAAGGACTGGGATGACAACCTGTAGCAGGACAGATAGTCCGTAACTTACAACCACAATTGAGTCCAAAATTTATGTGGTTAAGTGAAGCATTTATTGTGAGCTTTGCCCCATTTTATGACTTTTCTTGTCACAGTTGTTAACTGAATCACTGCAGTTAGTAACCCAGTTGCTAAGTAAATTTGGCTTCTCTATTGACTTTGCTTATGAGAAGATTGCAAAAGGGGATAGCAATAGCACTTAGACTTATATACCGCTTCATAGTGCTTTACTAAACAGTTTACAGAGTCAGCATATTGCCCCCAACAATCTGGGTCATCATTTTACCAACCTCAGAAGGATGACAGGCTGAGTCAAGCTTAAGCCAATCAGGATCGAACTGCTGGCAGTTGGCAAAGTTAGCCTGCAATACTGCATTCTAACCATTGCACCACCATGGCTCTAGGTGACCTTGGGACACAGCAAAGATCATAAATATGAACCAGCTGCCAAGCATTTGAATTTTGATCACATGATCATGGGGTTGCTGCAAAGGTCATAACTGTGAAAAATGGTCATAAGTCATATTTTTCAGTACTGTTGTAACTTTGAACGGTCACTAAATGAACTGTTGTAAGTTGAGGACTACCTGTATGACAATATTTGAGAGGTTGCCACAAAGAAGAGGGGACCAACCTGTTTTCCAAAGCACCAGAAGGCAGGACAAGAAGCAATCAATGGAAACTAAGCAAGGAGAGATCCAACCTTGTAATGACTTCCCCAGACACTTCCCCAGATACCTCTCCAGATGTCATGTCAGGATAATGATTTAAAGGCTAAACAGCTTATGTAATGATGTAATGTAATATAAGGTGGATGATGCAATAATAGGAATGACTCAGCAGGTGTCTGTATTCCTTTAAGAGCCTGAGTATAAAAGGGAAGACTTTTGCTGCTGTGTGTTGGAGTTTGCTGAATCACCACGTGTATGTATCTTGTTCCTGGTGATATTTGTAGATAGTGTAATATAAACCACCATTTAATACAGACCACTGTTTACTGTATTTACTCCTGGGTTATCCCAGTGCAATAAGACGTCAAAGCATGACATGTCAGCTCGAAGGAGGATGAACCAGTTCTGGGCACATCAGGAGGGGAGTTGGTCTATCTCCAAGCAGCTGTCTGAGAGCGATTTGGCTGAAGCACAGATGTAGCAGGACAGCCCTGAGACTTCAGATGGGGAAAGCATGCAGCTGCAGCCAGTCAACGATGAGGAAGAGGAACTGCCTTCTGCCCCGATGCAAGAATAGGTAGGTCAAAAAAAAAGGCAGGAGCAACAAAAGTCAGTCAGATTACTCATGAGAAGGCAGCTTTGCCCCTCTTGATGGGCTGCACCAGAAGCTGGCTATTTAGGACAGCAGACAGATGGAGATGATGCTGGGAGCAATGTGTTTGTTTCCTTGCTGTGTGTTCTTGCCTTGAACTCCAGTTTGTGTCTCTTCAGCTATTGCCTTTGCCTTGCCTTTGCCTGTGAACTGGCCTTTGTCTTGGAACTTGCCTTTCCCTTGGGAACTTGCTTTTGCCTAGTGGACTGGACTCACCTTTGCTTTGAGGACTAGTGTTGGTTTCATTTGAGTAACCTGTGGAACTCCTTGGGTTGAGCTAATGCCGGCACAGGGAATTATTGGGGAATACCAGTTCAGACTCGGAAGCCTTAATAAAGACTCCTTACACCACAGGTGTCAAACTCGATTGTGTCATGTGATGTATCATGATGTATTGCGCTGTTTTTTGCCTTTGTGGAGCTGGGATGGGCGTGGTCTGTGCGTGATGCACCCGGCCTGCAGGCCACCAGTTTGACACCCCTGCCTTACACCCTGTGTGTGTGTGTGTGTGTGTGTGTGTGTGTGTGTGTGTGAGAGAGAGAGAGAGAGAGAGAGAGAGAGAGAGAGAGAGAGAGAGAGAGAGAGAGAGAGAGAGCACAAACCTAGAACTAAGGAGAAATTTCCTAACAGTGAGAACAACTAACCAGTGGAACAGCTTGCCTTCAGAAGTTGTGGGTACTCCATCACTGGAGGCTTTTACGAAGAAACTGGAAAGCCACTTGTCCTGAAGGGTATAGGGTCTCCAGCTTGAACAGGAGGTTGTATTAGAAGACCTCCAAGGTCACTTCCAAGTCTGTTATTCTGGTATATAAAATTAAAAAGTATATTTATTCCAATAATACAAATGTATTGATTCACTTTGCTTTCAAATGATTCAGTTTGAAACAAAAATAGAAACATCAATTGTTGAAGTACAATTAATGTAGTAGCTCTTCATTTTTGTCTATGAAGGAGAAACAGGTAAAATATTACAGCTGAAAATTGGAGAACCTGTCATAGTTGTAGTAAACAAAGAACAATGTGTTTTGGGCTGTACAATGTTTAACAGAATTATTGCAGAATGCAATAATTAAAAAAACATGAAAAAAAATGGGAGCAACATCTAAATACATATTTTGCCACATGGGAATAGAGCCTAATCAATCTCACTTTCAGAATCTGAATTATTCAAAATACTTTACTGGCAGGTTCTATTTTTATCCTTTATCGTATTTATGAACTTCAAAAACTTGCCTTATTCATCTTTGCACATTCTTATTTATTTTCTGATTCAGTGTATTTCTTCCATATCTTAGCATGTGGAATTTTAAATGAAAACATTAGAAATAGTTCATCAAACATTTTTCTGCTTTTTCATATTTTTTCCTTGATTTTCATAGTTCCAACTGCCATTTTTATCTTCTGCCAATATCCATAAGATGTAGAGGCCAAGAGGCATTCTTGGAAATAAAAATTGTGCTAGAAACTAACATTTTCTATCATGCCTGCTTCCCATTTAATTTAATTTAATTTTTAAAAATTCCCTTTAAAAAGTAGATTTGGGACAAGATTGGCCATCACCAAAGCCAATGTCAGGAGATACATTTGAGTGCACGGACACTGCACTGAGGATTCAAATGCTATAAAGTTGGTAGCACTAGTAATAAAGGCTTAGCAATTATGGAGGCACATGCCAAGCCCTTTCAGAGTGTAAGATATGATAAAATAAACATTCTGTACTGATCTGTCTGCCCCCCTTTTCCAAGCACCTCCGTCACTCTCCAGATGCTTTTTTCTCCTTGAACAATTGGGGCCTTTCTCTATTTTAGGAAACACTGGTGACTTTATAACTTCAACAACCTGCATCTTGGTAGAGCAAAACAAAGACTGTTTTGTTTGATATGCTCAGATATCCAAGACTGAAGAGTCAAGAATGAATGTGGACATCAGAAGTGAACAATTAAAAAAAAAATCTTTATTGTGACACAAATAAGTAGTAATATAGTATTTACAAAAACACAAGCAGCTTAAGCAACTGTTGATTATCCATCAAGCTGCATTTCTGCACAAATAATTTCCATTACTTAATGGCATCTCAATAATATGACTATAGAAATGGATTGCAGCTGAATAGAACAGAAGGGAAGCACTAAAAGAAGCACTAAAAGAAATGCAGAGAAATGAGAAAGGAATTAAGAACATAAAATACAAATGGTGATAGAGGTTCAAATGATGGAGAAGGTACAGAAGCAGAGGAAAGCAACCAGGAAGAAAGTGGGGATTGGCAATCATTCAACCATTTACCTCAACTTTACAGTTATTCTTTAATTAGAGCTAGCCAATGTTCCTTAGAGGCAGAAAGATAACTTTATATCCATTGACTTATTATTTCAAATTCTAAGAAGCAATAAATAGAACCTAGTATGCTCAAACTAGAATGCACCCCTTTAAAATTGTAAGTTTCTTACTGGGAATCACATATATATCTCAGTACAGCATGGCATTAAAACTACCTATTAATAATATTTCAATATCCTACCGCTAATGAGATTGCTAAATTAGTTTATAATATTAATAAAATAGTATAAAGCCAATATTTAATAAATAGTTTTAGTAAGAAAAGATCAAAAAGTTTCTGGGAACTTTAATGCAATGCAAAGGAAAATCAATAGCAAAAATTATACAATCTTTTCAGCAGCCTGAATTTTAAAATTGTCAATTGATCTGTCTTTTACCTAGCTAGTATTCCAAATTGTAATCTACATTTTCTTTAAAAAAAAACCACTCATATAAAAAAAATGAGAAGTATATGAGATTACAGTATTTCATTTTATTTTATTTTTTAAAATTATTTTACTGCTAAAATAATAAAATACAAAATCTAGGATAACAATAATATGGAACAAAAGAATAACTAATTCAGATTTTTTAAAAAAGTATAGAGAGAAAACTTTCTAGTAACATCCTTTCCATCCTTCTACATATGCCCCTGATGATTAGCCACAGTTTAAATTTTTATGCTTTACACTGAACATTAATTATTGTTGTTGGTTTCTCTCTATGTCAAAGAAATCATATTCCAAATGTGTAAATCTGCCTTGCTATGTGATATGTTGTACATCAGGGAATCACTCCTACTTGAGCATGGTTACACTTCTATTATGGAGATACACTGTCAGTTTTTCTATTGCAGTATATTCTCTACTTTGGGTCTCCTGGTCTGATACTGTTAGCATAGTTTCTTTTTTAGAAATTGTGTCACATTTGTTGCTGCTGCTTTCAGAAATAGGGAATGCCACACAAATTTTTGTGACATACCTGTGCAAGGGCCATGATAATCTTCTCTGTATCCTTCCAATTTTAATATATGTGCTGCCAAAGCAACATTTTATCTTCACTTATGATAACATTAGGTGAATAGGTGAGGCTGAAAGACAATGACTAATTCAAGACCATGTTGTAAGCTTTATGACTGAGCAGGATTTGAATCCCGCAGCAGTCTCTCCAGCAGTCTCTCCACCACAATGTTCTGCTCTTTCAGGTTCAGTTGTCAGAAGCAGAGAAGCAAAGTCAGGAACTTGCCTCTAACTTGGAACAACAGTTCTGCTTAATTTCTTGCATCGATTAGAGAAATATCACTTTGCCCTCAGAAATACTCTCTTTGACCGCACAGCAATTTGCAAATCACAGAAAAGCTTACCAGTCCAACTTGAAGCTGAAGCTACTCTGCTTGGGTCAGTGGTTGTCTAATGTTGTTTTAAAAGTAGTGAAGAAAGAGGAAGACTTCCAGATCATGTTACTTTCAGAACCAACAAATGGAACACTTGATTTCCCAAAATCCAGATGCTGACAAGCACTTTTCCAGGCTTTTTAAAAACTGTTTTATTTCTAGGTAAAGGTAAAGAATTCCTCTGTTGAGGTGTGTCCGACTCTAGGGGCCGATGCAAAACTCCATTTCTTAGCCAAAGGAGCCAGCGTTATCTGAAGACATTTCCATGTCATATGGCCAGCATGACTATAAACCAAGGTGCACGGAATGCTCTTACCTTCCCACCAAAGTGGTACCTATTTATCTACTCACATTTGCATGCTTTCAAACTGCTAGGTGGGCATAACTGGGGCAAGTAATGGAAGTGCAGCGCTCAGAAGTATTCCACAGTAGAAAAATGTCTTGCCCCCAATACTAATATTTTGTAAAATATTCCAGCTCATATCCACATCTTTAATATAAATTATTAACAGGAATTAATTTCACATCTTTAAATGTTTGTGAATCTTCTCTTACTCTGACTAAACTAGTAGTTAGTAGTTTAGTTGATTAAACTAGTGCCTAAACTAGTAGGCCAGCAAAATGCTGTGGACATAGTATACTTAGACTTCAGTAAGGCATTTGATAAAGTAGACCACAACCTACTCCTTGGTAAGCTAGAAAAGGTGGAATAGACAACATCATCACCAGATGGATCTGTAGCTGGCTGGCAAACCGTAATCAACGAGTAGTCCTCAACGGCACTACATCCACATGGAGAGAAGTAAGCAGTGGGGTACCACAAGGTTCCGTCTTAGGCCCAGTACTCTTCAATATCTTCATCAATGACTTAGATGAGAAAATTGAAGGGGAACTCATCAAATTTGCAGATGACACCAAACTGGCAGGAGTAGCCAACACCCCAGAAGACAAACTCAGGATCCCAAAAGATCTTGACAAACTTGAACAATGGGCCCTATCCAACAAAATGAGTTTCAATGTGGAGAAAAGCAAAGTCTTACATTTAGGCAGGAAAAATCAAAGGTACAAGTACAGGTTAGGCGAGACCTGGCTTAAAAACAGTAACTGTGAGAGGGACCTTGGAGTCCTTGTGGAAGATCACTTGACTATGAGCCAGTAATGTGCAGCAGCAGCCAAAAGAGCTAATACAATCCTGGGCTATATAAACAGAGGCATAGAATCAAGATCATGCAAAGTATTAGTACCGCTTTATAAAACCCTAGTAAGACCACACCTGGAATAGTGCAGCCAATTTTGGTCACCATGGTTGGAAACTGATCAAAGAGAGAAGCAACCTGGAATTAAGGAGAAACTTCCTGATAGTGAGGACAATTAACCAGTGGAACAGCTTGTCTCCAGAAATCGTGGGCGCTCCATCACTGGAGGTTTTCAAGAAGAGGCTAGAAAGTCACTTGTCTGAGATGGTATAGGTTCTCCTGCTTGAACAGGGGGCTGGACTAGAAGACCTCTGAGGTCCCTTCCAGCTTCTATTCTATTCTATTCTATTCTATTCTATTCTATTCTATTCTATTCTATTCTATTCTATTCTATTCTATTCCTATTCCTATTCCTATTCCTATTCCTATTCCTATATTAAATTATATCAACCACATTTCTGTTGTGCAATTCTATTTCTTTTTTGTTTCATTCTGTTATGTATTGCTGCTACCTTGCAGGTAGGGGTCTATTATTTTCAAACAGCTGCATTTTCAAATCAAGATTTAAAAGTGACATTAGAAATTGGGTAAGATCTATAATATACAGATACAAAAGAAATATTATGGTAATTATAAGTATTGAGAAACTACACTGAGCAACTAAGTAAATTTAAGTAAATTTTCTCTTCTGTTTCCCATACCCATTCACAAATCTGGAATAAGAATGCTATAAACAGATATTAAATCTTTCCATCACAAGATTTAAGATGTCCAATTAATTTTTTTCTCCAACAGGCAGCCAAATGTGGATGCAGAAGATTAAAAGCTAAGTAGTTTAATTAATATTAAATTTATTTGATACTTTACTACTGAAAGCATTGTAAAATTGAAAACCCAGTTATTTTTATGGTCATCATGCTCTGCTTTGATCTTTGATCCATGGAATAAAATTACAGAGTGTAAAGGTTCTTCTGCTTTACTGTACTTGTTTAATACTGGGGTAGGGGTGTGGAAATATTTTGATATTAAAGTGAGGTACTGTCCAGATTTTCTGGAATGTCACTTCAAGAAGGTACAACAATAGCCACCAGTTGTGATACTTCTGGTATTCTTCTGATGTCTTTTCAGAACACAGTTGGCTCTTTTTCAAGAAGTTCTTTAATTTGTTAATTTACCAGATAAGCGCCAGCGCCAGCATATTTTTCTTCAGGTTTCCTCACATTATATATGTGAGAAATCCATGTCAGTTTTGCTGATTCTGGTTCATATTGGACATATCTGACAATTCAATATCATGCTGGTATAATGTCAGAAAACACAGTTGCAAGTAATACATCTACAGCACCGGTTATTTTTTTTCTGTTTGAACACATACACAATTTACAGCAACCAAACCCTAATGTTTTTTTCAAACATCAGGAAAATATTCTTTGTTTCAACACAAACACTCAGTTTTACAATAGCAAAAATAAAGTATGAGGAAAGAGAGGAAGACAAATACAGACTGCAAAGAAAAAAAGGAAAGAACAGATTAAACTAAACATATTTCTTACAAAACATGGGAGTTCAAGGAGTTGCAGTCCTAAAAACTTTTAGCAATGCTAAAACCTACCCTGATCAATATTGTATATAAATTTAATACCATTTTTTAAATCTCCACTTAAATCCTGAATGCACATGTTAATGTTCTTGATTTCCTGAATTCAGGGTTTCTTTCACTGCTTTCATCAGTTATTAGCGATGGCAAAGGTGGTAGCCCTAGTCAGATAATCCAGATGTAGGAAACCTTAGTAGGAATTGCACTACTAAAAATATTCATAAACAAGCTGTTCCAGTAGCTATTAATTTTTTTAAAAATCATATATTGGAGCTAAATGGATCTTCATCAAAGATATCAATGATTAAAGCAATCAAAGAAGTATCCCATCTTGTGGGGGAGGAAATTCAGTCTTAGCATCATGTGAAATTCCTGTTCCTTGACCAGCCTAGAAATATGAGTGGGTGTCCAAAATGTAGAAATTAATCACAAAAAAGGACACAAGATGAGGATGTGGAAAACTCACTGCAACTTTCCTATTCCCAAACATGCTTCTCTGCTAACATTGGCTTGAAGTCTTGCTCCCTTCTTTCCCAATGGTTAGAGTAAAGACCCAACCTGAATAACTGGCTATCTGGGTATCACCAGGAAGCTCTGCAGGAGGTGTCAAGAATGGCTGGAGCCTCCTTGTGGCCCATGCATACCACATAGCAGTCTGGATTATACCTAAAAATATTAGGTATGTATGTGGAAAAGGGAAAATGCATATTATCATTTATGTGAAAGGGAATTCTACTCAAATAAAATGTTCTAGTTACAGTCAAATGTGTTCAGAATACATGCATGTACACACACCACAGATCTCTCTCCCCCACCATCCCTGTCCAAACAGTTTCTGTTAATCCATTTTCAACGATGTTTATCTGAGGCCATATCCAACCAGATTTGTTAAGCCCCCTCCTAACAACTTGTTGTCACAGTCCATTACCAAATTGCATATAGTTATATATTCCACTAATTAGGCTTCTAAAATATCATTAACATGTCTCTTGATCATTAGCATAACGTATGAGGCATCCTCGTTAGGCAAGACTCAAGTTTGTTAACGTGATAATGAAAAGGCACAGGGCTGGCATTATGGGAACTGAGCTGATAGGAGGCAGGGAACATCAAAAGCAATGAAGCTAAACAAAAATACGTGTGTGTGTGTGCGCGCGTGCGCATGTGCATGTGTGTGTGCGTGTGAATTCTTCATAATGAAAAATAGAATTCAGCATCTTTGAATTAGGGATGTGTTCCAGTTTGAAGAAGCAGAAGTTAAGGGGAAATGCATAGGTATGTGCACCGGAGCACAGCTGTGGTTTTATAGAGCTCAATTAATCAGCTCTTCCAGAACAAGAACCATTGAAATGAATGAAACTATATATTTCCTGCATAGTCCCTATGTGGGGGGTGGAGGGGGACAACAAAACCTATAATCAACAAATAAAATATTTCTAGATGTAGGTGGAAAGGGGAAAAAACTATTGTTTTATCTCAACTTCAGGAAATCATAAAATCACAGAGATTTGAATAGCCCCTAGAGTCCCTATTGGGGTGTCAAAGAACCTCTTTTGTTGCCCAGCAGCCTCCCTCCCTCCCCTCACCTTTTGGTTTATCATTGGCCAGTCCATCAAGTCAAGCCCCTCCCCATGGCAACCACACACACACAGTGTAGTTTAAGTCTTCTGCTCAATATAGTATAAACGGTGCTGAAAAGGAGTAATTGTAGCTGTTGTAGAAGTGAGAAGAGTTCAATGAACATGCATGGGACATTTTTTTTTTTTAAAAAGGAAAACCAAAGCCAAAGGGCCAGACTTGTACATAACAAGGAATCGCAAACTCTCCTCTCTCATTTCCCAAGAATTTTTAAATGAATTATTTTCCCTTTACAAAGCAGACAAGGGAAAAGAAACCTGTGGCAAAGGGAATGGAGGATTTTACACAGGGACACAGTTTAAGCCATAGTGTTTTCATTTAATTAGCTGTCAGATGGGATACGGTAAAGGCAGCAGTTAATCAAAAGAGGCATATCAGGTGCAAGGTGGTTTCATATTTCACCTAGGACACTCTCAAAGGCTACAGGGAGAAACAACAGTTTACCTTTATTTTTGAATCTATATAGTTCATTCATTTATTTAATCATCCATTTATTAATAGCAGTTGTAACCCACAGAATCAGCCACAAACTTCAGGAAGAGTTGCCTTCTATCTGCCATACTGAGATGTAACTAAATGTAGATTTGGTCACATGAACATTAATTTCTTTTTCCTTCTTCCCAACCCCAAAGAATGTTGGAAAGCAATTATGAAAAGGGGCTTGGGGACTCAGGTTCTGCTTATGGCAGAAGAAAGAAGAAAACGGGTTCAAACACAGAGATAAAAAATTGGTCAAATCCATCTGAAGGCTAGTGGTCATCATTTCTGATCACATCTTCAGGCCATCAGTACAAAAAATACATTGAGACTATGGAAAGTATGCAGAGAAGAGCAACAAGGATGATAGATGATACACGATCTGGAGGCTAAATTGTATGATGAACAGTTGAAGGACCTAGATATGTCGAGTCCATCTAAGAGAAGACTAGGGATGATAGGATAACTGTCTTCCAGTACTTGAGGGCCTGTCACAGAGAAGAGCGATCGGCTTATTTTCCAAAGCACCGGAAGACAGGACAAGAAGTAATGGGTGGAAGTTTGTTAAAGAGAGATCCAATTTGGAACTAAGGAAAGATTTCCTGACATAACAATTAATCAATAAAATAGCTTACCTCTCAGAATTGTGGGCACTCCATCACTGGAGGTTTTCAAAGATAGACCGAACAACCATTTGATTGGGATGGTATAAAGCTCTGCCTTAAGCAGAAGGTTGGACTAGAAGATCTCCAAGGTCCTTTCCAGCTGTATGATTCTATGTTCTATACTATGAAAAAACAACAACAACAGAACAATTCCTTCTGGACCTCCCCTATGGAGGACGTAGTTAGGAAAGGACTCCTCCATTCTAGTCTTTCTTCTTTTTTCCAGTCATGTGAATTACAGAAGCCAGAATCTTCATGCTTCTTCTAATATGTTTTAAATAATCTTGCCCAAGGTCTTTAAAGAATTTGAAGGCTTCCACACTATTTTTCTTATCTTGAATAACCCTAATAAAAACATTGTTCTAATTTGGCCTTTGAATGTTTTCTAACAGTCAATATAGCTAATTTGCCTATCATGCAGATGTTTATTTAAATTATGGTAGGGAACCTCTAATCTGTATAACTAATGTTGCCCAGGAAGAGATTTGGAAAGAAGAAGCACACATTTAAGAAAAAGATGAAAAACAAGACCGAAGAGTCAATCAGATGGATTTTTAGTGTTGTTCTACGTTGATGTAATCCTTTTAAAAAACCGAATCCTTTCTATGTCAAGCAGATTAAAATGAGGCATAACTCATAATTTATTATAAACGCCTTTTCCATGAAGTAGCAAACAAGCACACTTTCAGACAGAAAGTATAACAGGAGGGGCTGGCCTAAAGGCATATGATATATTACCAAGTCCCAAGAAAGAATTTGGGCAAGGCAATACGGATGATTTTGCTGGGATTCTAACCTGAGATTGGCTTATTTTATGGAAGCTAAAATAAAAGCCATAAGGAGCAAGGGAGGGAGAAATTAATGGACAATCAGCAAGGGAACAGTGTATTGCCTCTGAGATTATTAAACTATAAAAAGCTCTCACTCGTTCATTCTCTGTCTCATCCAAATAGGCTTTCAATAGGAAACAGATGTGATGGCTGATTAACAAACATAGGATATAAAATGCATTTCCCCAATTGTACACTGCAGAGACAATATTTCTAGTTCAGGCTATGGTGTGAAATCCCCAAAACCAAATGTTGTGGAGTACCAGCAGCCAGGTTAAGTTAGGTTAGGTTATAATCAAGATACCTGCCATTCCAAAAGTTTGTCCCCCGTTCCCCGCCATCCCACAAGGTGTCTGGGGCTTGCCTACCTTTGTGAAGAAGGACTTCATTTCAGTGTTGAAAACATACAAATCACAGTGACCGGTGACTGTACCCTCCACGATGCCAAAGCAGCAGGAGTGGGAGTGTAACATAAAACCATCAAAACACCAGGAACAGAGAAGAAAGGGAACTATTGTTGTGGGTTGTCAGCTCTGTTCTGTTTCTTGCAGAGAGATTTCAGAGCAGGAGGGAAAAGTAAGACTGAAGAGAGAAACTTGCTATAAAGCTATTCAGCCTAATCCCCAGTGCTGGCTCTAGAAGCCCTCCCCCAATTAATTCACACCTTGTTCTTTCCTGAAACAAATGGTCTCAACTTTGGAGTCTTCTATAACAGAAAAATAATTTTCCTGCAAAATTTCAGCAAGTTCAATGTTGACTGAAGATAACACAGTTAAAAAAAAATGCAACTGATAGGTTTAAGTTCTGGGGAGGCATCATTTGTGTTTTTAGAAGCCAGATTTTTCTTGTTTATGAGCAATCATTTCAATGTTATATAGGTTTTACAGAAATAACTTGTACTATGCTTTTTCTTTTAATCAGTTCTGACTTTCCAAAAACCTGGGAAGGAGAATATGAACAATGTATGGTATGTATGATAAATAATTTGAATTTCCAGAATAGCTGGTATATGAGTGTTTCCAGTATATTTCTGCAACTGATCCTAATAGGAAGGTGCAAGCCAATAACTACTAACAACATAAAGAGTTAACAAAAAAAAGGCACAGAAAAAGCAAAATCATATTTTCAAGTTTTGTAGAGACTGAAGGTAGGAGAATGGAAATACCTGTAATTTGGAAAGACTGCAGCAAAATAAAATAAAGCACAGAAACTGAGTTTTAGCAATACAAGAGAAAGAGAAGGAAAAACTTCCAAATTTATTGATAGAGAAGTTTCAAATTAAAAACAAAGAGACACAATTCCAGCAGCAATAGGCAGACTGTAGCTCTGAAGCTAACATCATACTTCGTTTTTTCATTCAAATGATCTTGTTCCTATTCAAATAAAAACCAGACCAGTGCTGCACTAAAACAATTCAGGGGCCGAGTCTTTGGATACTATTCTGATGAATCCAGGAACATCCAGGTTGTCAAGTAACCTCAGAAGAAACAGTTCTATCATGAAGACTGTAATCAGAAAAAAATCAGCATCACCAATAGTATGCCACAAGGTAATTTATGAATCTAAGTTGTATTCTCATTCTATTTAGACTACTATAGCATCTGCAATCCTAAATGAAAGTAGCCAGGTTTTAATAGTAGATCTCCTGACAAGAATCCTTCTAAATAGAGATGCAACAGCTTGAATGTAAAGCTTTCCATATAAAAATCAAGGAATCTTAACCATATGGGACTATTACCCATATTTTAAATTTGCAATGTTATTCAAACTGGCCAAACATCCCCAAGGTTGTTAGGAAATCATTATTTTCAAATAAGAAAATGGGCTTTGACTAAAGGTGACTTTTAACTGAAGCTTAGATTTACCACTTAGGGTTATGGATTTCAATTCACAGAATACTCAAAGCTCTGATTTGTTCATTGCACTAAGATAAACTGGCCTGGTTTCCCCACAATAAAGTAAGCTGTAAAATGCCTGCTCAGCAGTTTGAATGCCCTTTAGATTTTAACTTCCAGAATTCCTTGGCCAGCACATTGTTCAGAATGATGGAAGTTGAAGTCTACACACTGAGAGCACTAAGCCTGGAAAAAACTGCCACTGGTCAATATTTACATGGCTAGATCACTTCATACAATATGCTAAACCCAAATCCATAGAAAAACAATACAACGTATCCTATCACAACATGTGAATCCTATTATATTGGAAAATATTGAATGTACTATATCTCATGGTAAAAATCAGGTCTCCTCCTCCACCTAGCCTTGAAATCTGTAGCGAGAGAAAGATTACATGAACTGGACAACTCCTTCTTTATGCTTGTTCTGCAAAAGTTGGAGAATACTAGTTAGCTGTTACCCAGCCCAGAAGATTATAACATGGTGGGAAAAGTGCAACATTTGGAGTGCATCTTATTACAACTGCCATGTAAACACAAAGGACAAGAAAGTAGGAAATGTTTAGGCAATCAGCTCTGACTAATATTTGTAACTAAACATCATCGGAAGGTGACATTATATCAAAAGAAAGCAAGTCTGCCAAGGATGCAAGAGAATTAAAACCTACCCCACACAATAGGGATTAGCCTCTCCTATCTCATGAATAAAATGTTATCCATAACGTATTTTGTGTGAGTTTGCAATATAATCTCCATAAGGACAGGTATGGAGTCTTTTCCCAACAAAACCTGGATGCAAAGTTTAGGACTCTGGAAAACAGCAACACCTAGTTGTGGCACATTAATTTGCTATCATTCTGTCAAAGTATTGATTTAACAGCTAACCAGCTTATGTAATGTAAGATGTAATGTAATGATGAGAATGACTCAGCAGGGTTTGTGTCTCTTTAAGAGCATTTGTATAAAGGGAAGGCTCTGCTGATGTGTTCTCTCTCTTCCGTTTCCTGCTGTAATTGTGGTTTGTTGGATCCTGCTGTATTAGCATGTGTATGTATATTGTTCCTGGTGTATGATATTGTAGATAGTGTAAGATAAACCATCATTTAATACAAACCACTGTTTACTGTGTTTACTCCTGGATTATCTCAGCGCAATAAGATTGTGCATGCTCTGACAGGTTATGGGCCCAGAGAGAGGAGAAATCCAGTGAGACCTTGACCCAGAGCCAGAGGAGTTAAGGCTTGTGGTTTGTGTTGGTAGCAGGCAACATGGACTCAGTCAGCATAATGGGAGGAGGTTTCATAGTATCTCGTCTGAATGAGATAAACTACCTCTCCTGGTGTTTGAAAATGGAGATGTACCTGCAAAGGGAGGAGTTGTGGATGATAGTTACTGATCCACCTGCAGCCCTGCATGATGGGGACCGGAGAAAGAATGAGAAAGCATTGCCCAGCATAATCCTGAGTTTGGAGGATAGCCAGCTGATACATGTGCGGGGTCTCCCAGAGTGCTGGGAAGCCTTGCACAATGTGTATGTGAGAGAGACTGTGAGCAGCAAAGTAATGCTGACAAGAAAGCTATATAAGGCCCAACTGAAACTGGGAGAGAGCATGTCTACATATTTGCAGTCCATGAGAAAGACATTCCTAGAATTAGAAGAAAGAGGGATGACTTTTACTGAGTCACATAAGGTGTATGTGGTGCTCAGTTCATTGGATACTTCATGGGATGTCCTAGTGACCAGTTAGAGTCCATGAAGGAGAAGGACTTAACCATGAGTTATACCATAATATCCAAAGATGCCAGCAGGGCAGCCAAGAACGTTTGCATGGTGAAACACTGCTTCAAGTGTGGTTCTACAGAGCATCTCCAGAGATGCTGCCATGAGAGGAGAAACAGAGGAGCAGCAAGACAAAATCGTAGAGCTACACAACCAAATTTTCCCTGGCAGCAACTTTAATGGAGAAAAACACTTGGTTGTTAGACAATGGGGTGAGTCAGCATATTGCAAATGACCCACAAATGTTTTCAAACCTAAGACCAGCTAAGCAAACATTTGTTAGTTTGGCTAATGGACAACAGTCTGCTGTTAAAGGGAAAAGTAAAGTTTATGTAACTGGTATGGGAGAAACATTGGATAATGTATTATATGTACCAGAGTTAGACCATAATTTATTCAGTATTTTGAACTTGGATAATATGAGGTATGAAGTATTGTTTGCAAAGGGTCCATACACCATCAGGAAAGGTGGGAGGATTTGTGCACAAGGTGTTAAGCTGGATAATTTATACGTGTTAGGGAAGCAGCAGGATGTTTGTGCACAAACACTTACAAATACTCCCACGCATGATAATTGCGTACATCTATTACACAGGAGGTTAGGTCATGCAAGTTTTAGAGTGCTGCAAAGGATTCCAGACCTAGCTGAGGGACTTAACATTAAGCAATGCAATACATATTTAGATTGCGCTATTTGTAAGGAGTCAAAGTCCAGAGTATATCCTGTAGGTAAGAAAAGTTCAAGGCAAACAAACAGAGTTTTGCAGTTAGTGCACGCTGATTTAATTGGTCCTATGGCGCCTTCTCTAGGAGGAGTTAGGTACGTACTAGTCTTAGTAGATGACTACACCACATATGGGTTTTGCTATTTATTAAAGAGAAAAACAGAAGTTCTACAACAGTTCAGGCAATGGGTGAACTTTGTAGAGTGAAGATATGGCCATAAAGTATGCCAGCTGCAAACAGACAGGGGAACAGAGTTCATGTCTGACAATTTCCAAAAGTGGCTGAAGAACTTAGGCGTAAGGAATAGACATATGAATCCGTACTCGCCAGCAGAAAATGGAGTTGCTGAATGGAGGAATGGCGTATTGCAAACCATGAAAGATTCACTGCTGGCAGATGCAGGAATGAGTAAAACGTACTGAGGGGAAGCCATGAAAATAACTAACTATTTAGTAAACAGGGTATGGAGTGTTGCTATAAATGAAATGCCATATTACCTGTTAAATGGAAGGAAACCTTCATTGACTCACCTAAGGACATTTGGCAGTTATGCCTGGGTGCATATTCCCAAAAGTACCAGAAGGAAAGGACAGAAAAAGGCCAGGAAACTTAGGTTTGTTGGATATGAGCCAGGTTCCAAAGGGTATAGATTCACAGATGGAACAAAGAAGGTTGTGATTTCAAGGTCTGCTAGTTTTGCAGAACAAAACAATTGGGACAGGGTGCATGCTAACACTGAGGTGTTCATGCCAACATGTAGTGCTAGTTCTCAGGAAGAACGGGCTACATAAAGCCCAATGAAGAAAAAACAGGATAGGAGGTCAGAAATAGCAGGAATAGCAAGTGGGGTTAGAGCGCATAGTGTAAGATATGAACCCCATAATTACCAAGAGATGATATCATTGCCTAAAGTAGAACAGGATAAATGGAAGGAGGCAATGGATAGAGAAATGGAGTCTATAAATGTGCATCAGGTGTTTACCCTTATGAGATTACCAGAAGGACAAAAGGCTATGGGATGTAAATGGGTATATAAAACGAAGCTGTGCCAATATTTCAGGACAATGTTGCATGTATAAAGATGGCAACGGGAGAACATATCGGAAGCAGAAGCAAACATGTAGACATAAAATATTGTAACGTCAGGGAGGCTGTAAAGGATAATGTGATAAAGTTACAGCATTGTTCCACTGACAACAATATAGCCGATATGTTGACTAAGCCTTTAAATGCAGGCAAGCATCAAGAGTATATAAAAGCATTTGGGTTAACAGCTGTTTAGCTTTAAATGGGAGGAGTGTCAAGGTATTGATTTAACAGCTAACCAGCTTATGTAATGTAAGATGTAAGATGTAATGTAATGATGAGAATGACTCAGCAGGGTTTGTGTCTCTTTAAGAGCATTTGTATAAAGGGAAGGCTCTGCTGATGTGTTCTCTCTCTTCTGTTTCCTGCTGTAATTGTGGTTTGTTGGATCCTGCTGTATTAGCATTTGTATGTATATTGTTCCTGGTGTATAATATTGTAGATAGTATAAGATAAACCACCATTTAATACAAACCACTGTTTACTGTGTTTACTCCTGGATTATCTCAGTGCAATAAGATTGTGCACGCTCTGACACAATCTAATAGATTGCTATCTTAACAGACAGGAGGAGGATTTAAATTTAAATTACAGTGTTGGAGAGGGTATGTGCTAAATTGACCTTTCCCTTTCCCAACCTTTTCTACCAAAATGGATGTTTTAACCTGACTCTAAATTTAATGCTGAGGGAAAAAACATTTCAAAAGTATCTATGTGGATGTCTATACACTGTATATATGCAGGAGAATACATGTATGCAGAAAAAATATTCAGCTAGCATCTTCTTCTCATCTAGATAATAGATTAAAATAGTACCCTTGGAGATTCTTGGAGAACCACAGCCTACTTCTTGGTAAGATAGAACAATGTGGGATAGACTGTACCATCATCAGGTGGATTCACAGTTGGCTGATCAACCGCACTCTGTGTGTAGTCCTCAATGGAACTACATCTACATGGAAGGAAGCATGTAGTGGGGTACCGCAAGTTTCTGTCTTGGGCCCAGTGCTGTTCAACATCTTCTTAAATGACCTAGGTGAGAGGATATAAGGGGAACTCATCAAATTTGCAGACGATACCAAGCTGGGGACATTGCTAATGACAGACTCAAACACAGACTAGAAGATAGATTCAAGATTTAGAAGGATCTTGACAGATTTGAGCACTGTTCTATCCAACAAAATGCAATTCGGTGGTGAGAAAAGTAAGGTCCTGTACATAGGCAAGAAAAACCAAATGTACAGGTATAGAATAGGTGGTACCTGGTGCAACAGTAGTAACAGTGAGAAGGATCTAGGTATCCTAATGGACCATCACTTAAGTATGAGCCACCAGTGTCCTGCAGTAGCCAAAAAAGCCAATGCAGTCCTAGTGTCAGGTCCCCAAATCCTTATTGTCTCCCTTTCATATATACTTTTGTGCTTTGCTTTGGGGCCTGCCATTCTGCTGGGGGGAGGGGGTATATTGGTTTTCGCTTGAGTTAACTTTCACTTTCTGCTTTTCTTCTCCCACCTCTATCCACTAGAGAAAGGAATGTTTCTCCCTTATCAGGGAGACGGTTACAGAGAAACAAAATCTGGAGAAGACCTTGAGATGCGCGCCAATTGTGCCAGTTACCTGACATTGTGCCACCTGTGGATTGGCTGGATTTCAAATGGACATTATGACATTGGTGGGAGGAGGAATATTGCTGGTTTAACTATACCATTTGAGCGGGATTTTCCCCAGATCTCACCTTGACTTCCCTACTGTCACTGACCCCTAATAAAAGTTTCCTTTTGAGACAATGCCTGTTTTAAGAGTTCTGCTTTCTTGGGTGGTTAGCTAAGGTGGGTCCTTACATAAGGCGAGATCTGCATAGTACCCCACCCAGGGAAGCTGCTGCCCTACTGGGAGACTCGCAACTGATTTCTATATGGAGGAGTTCCAGGAAGAGAAATGGGCCAAAGATCTCCTCTGCCTGAAAGCAAATGAAAGCCTCTCCAGGGACCTGGAAGAAGCCAGACCTTCTGGTAAAGATCGAGCCAGATGGTCACTCGGGGTTGGTAAGAAAGAAGGATGGGAGGAAAAAGCCCCGAAAGTCACTCTTACCTGAGGCAGAGGAAAGAAAAAAGTAAAGAAGAAAAATCCAGAATTTGCCCCTCCCGATAAAGGAGAAGAAAAAGAGGAATTGAAATCAGGGATGATGGAAGCTGTGATGGAATATATGAAAAAAGCCCTCAACGAATTTAAGGTGTAACTGAAAGAAAGCCCTGAATCGGAGGAAGAGTCGGAAGGTGAATCGGAGAGGGAGGAATTGGAGGTCCGAGAGACAGCAGCAGCTGGAGCCCAGGAGGCAGCACTGCGGCGAGGCCGTCCATCTCAAGGAACCAGAGGCAGACCACCCCAACCCACCAAGGTGAAACCAATTCCGATTGGAGTGAAGTTTGATGGAGACCCAAAGCGACTGGGGTATTTCCTGGCACAAGTGTTCACCTACATGCAAATCTATGGAGAACACTGCCTACCGATGTTGAGAAGGTCCGAGTGGTCACCCTAGCCCTGGAAGGTGGAGCAGCTGACAGGATGGTGACCCTGTACAATTGCAACGCACCTGAATTGCGGAATTTCAACCGATTTATGGCTGCCCTCCGCAGGCATTTTGAAGACCGATTGGCAGACAAGAAAGCCCGGGAACGCATAAAAACAGTGAAGCAGGGAAGGAGACCAGTGGCTGAATATACTGAAGAATTCAGAGAGCTGGCCAGTCACCTGAGCTGGCCAGTCACCTGGTAAGCTGTTTTCAGGATGGGCTCAACGAAGAACTGTACAATGCCTGCGTAGCCCGTGGAGCCCTGGGACGGCTGTACGACTGGTGCCTGCTAGCCAAGGAAGTAGAAATCGATCGACGCAAGCACCTACACTGCCAGGTGAGACCAAGCTTCAAACCACAGTCCAAGAAGCGAGGGAAAACCGCACAAGATTCGCCTACCCCAGCTCGCAGCACCGCCTGCTTCGAGTGTGGTAAAGAGGGACATCGAGCCATGGATTGCTGCAGCAAGGCACGTGCCAAGAGAGGGGATCATCTACCGGCTGAGAGACCTCCAAGAGCCTCACTGCACCCCAGGGAGACTGCGATGAGGTCCGAGGAAGTCATAGAGCTCCCCTGGGATCACAACTGAGAGGGTTGAGCTCCGACTCCACGCTATGATGGTCCAGAAGGGGCAGAAGACAACTATGAGGACAACCCATTGGTGAGTGGGCCAATTGACCCAATAACAGTGCCCCTAAAACTTTCTATACCTGGTGCTGGGAAGATAGTAAAATTAGCCACCTTGCTGGACTCGGGGTGTACCCGATGTATGATTAGCCCAGAACTAGTGGGGAAAATGGGAATACCCCTCAGGAGGCTAAAACCCCAATCACTTTCTGCCAATTGGATGGCTCGGTTGCAGGGGGGGTACCCGCCAGCTTTGCCACCAGACCATTGACCTGGGGGACCACGCAGAGAATCTAGCTTTTATTGTGGCACCAGGGATGGAGTGGCCATTAGTTTTGGGTCTGGCTTGATTAAAGAAGTAGAGCCCCATGATCAACTGGAGGGAAGGAAGTTCAAATTCCCACAGGGAAAAACGGCAGGAGATGTGGATTACATCGTGATTTTGCTTCTGCCCTCAGTGAGTCAGACTTGAAAACACTCCCAATGGAATACTGAGATTTGGCTGACGCCTTCAGTGAGCAGAGGGCAGACGAACTCCCCCCTCACTAACCCACAGACTGTGCTATTGAGATCATCCCAGGGGCAAAACTGCCCAAGCCAAAAATGTACTCTATGACTCCCAGGGAATTAAACGAACTGCGAAAGTTCATCAAAAAGAAACTGGAGCAGGGTTTTATAGAGCTGGCTAGACCCTGGGTAGCTGCCCCTGTATTATTCAGAGAAAAGAAAGATGGCTCTCTTCATCTGTGCGTGGATTATAGAAGTCTCAATGCTGTGTGTATGGAGAATATTTATCCACTACCTTTAATGAAAGACATGTTAGCGCACCTATCAAAAGGGAATTTTTTTTCCAAACTAAACTTGAGAGAAGCTTATTACTGCATACAAATCAAGAAAGGGGATGAATGGAAAACTGCTTTCAATTGCCCACTTGGTTGCTTCCAATTCAAAGTTCTACCATTTGGGCTGCAAGGGGCTCCTGCAGTATTCATGCAGCTGATTAACGAAGTCCTATATGATCACCTGTATAAAGGGGTTTTGATTTACCTGGATGATATCCTTATTTACACTGAAACCAAAGATGAACACATCAAACTGGTCAGAGCGGTACTAAAAAAACTGCACTCTGCCAAGCTGTATGCCAAACTGTCAAAATGTGAATTCCACAAAGATCGTATTGATTACTTGGGTTATCGTATAACCAACAAGGGGATAGAGATGGACCCAGAGAAAGTGAGAGCAGTCCTGGACTGGGCTCCTCCTAGAACCAGGAAACAGCTTCAAAGTTTCCTAGGATTTGCAAACTTTTACAGACATTTGCACAGATTGCCCTCCCAATCACAAACTCGTTAAACACCAGAGCCTAGTCAACCGTTAAAATGGATAGGAGAGTGTCAAGCGGCTTTTGAGAAACTTAAGAGACTTTTCTCTATGGAGCCGGTTCTGAAACATCCGGACCCAGAACAGCCATTCATAATTCAAGTGGATGCTAGTGGTGTGGCTGTGGGAGCGGTTTTATTGCAGAGAAATAAGGACGGACAATTACAACCTTGTGCTTACACCTCTAGGAAATTATCAGAGACTGAGCAGAGGTGGGCAGCTTGGGAGAAGGAGGCCTATGTTGTACAATGGGCTCTCCTCACTTGGATGCATTTCCTGGAAGAGAGTAAAATACCATTTCAAGTATGGACTGGTCATAAGAATCTTGAAGCCATGAAAAACCCCAGGAAGCTCTCCCCTAAACAGGTAAGATGGTCCCAACACTTCCATCATTTTGATTTCACTATCCACTACCTCCCTGAGGGAAATAATTTTTTAGCTGATGCATTATCTAAACCATTTTTGCATCCTTGTCAATTAGCAGCCCCAATAACCACCAGAGCCCAGTCAAAGCCTGTAGCTCCTGTTGGAAAGACTTTGTTGCAGGACTTTAAAATTGCGTTAGAAACCGATGAATGGTTTCGAAACCACAATAACCTATGTGTATTAAAAGATGGATTAGCATGGATTGGAGAAAAACTTTATGTCCCAGCAGCTTTAAGACTTAAAAGTAATGCCAGCAGGGCATGATTCAAAAACTGCTGGACATTTTGGGTTTGTAAAAATCCTACATCTCGTTAAAAGGCAATTTTGGTGGCCTGCATTGAAAAAGGACATAGAAAGCTGCGTAGCCAGCTGCCCCACATGCACAGTGGCCAAATGGAGGCAAGGGAAATCCCCAGGACTGCTACAACTGGTAGCCAGTCCGTCAGCACCCTGGAGAGAGATCTCTATGGATTTTATTGTGGAGTTGCCTGAAAGTGTTGGGAACACTGTAATTTTGGTTGTAACTAATTTGTTCTCTAGACAAGTTCATTTCATTCTGTGCCCCAAGATCCCCACTGCAAAAACTCTTTGTGCAAAATGTATATCGTTTTCATGGGGCCCCACAACATATAATTTCAGACAGAGGGGTCCAATTCACCTCTAAGTTCTGGAAAGCTTTTCTGGACTTGATGGGTTCTAGTCAAGGGTTATCATATTTGCATCATCCTCAAACGAATGGGGGGACAGACAGACTGAACTCAGTTCTAGAACAATACCTGAGATCTTTCATCATTTATCAGCAAGACAATTGGTCTTATCTGTTACCATTTGCTGAGTGGCTTATAATAATACAGTGCACTCCAGCACAGGTTTTACTCCATTTCAAGTAGCTAATGGTCAAACATTTGTGGCCATGCCTGAACTTCCCATCAAGGAGCCAGAAATCCCCTCCTTGCAGGAATGGATTAAACAGTTACAAATACCTGGCCAGTAGTCAGGAAAGCTCTGGTTGAAGCCAGAGAAGCCTATAAGACTCAGGCCGATAAATGGAGGGTGGAGCAAAAACCTTATAAAGTTGGAGACTGAGTATACCTCTTCACGAAGTATTTGCAGTCTTTACAACCATCTAAGAAATTAGGCCCTAAATTTGTAGGACCTTTCCCTATCAAACGCATCATCAATCCTGTGACGGTTGAACTGGACTTGCCAAAGAACCTACGGAAAATCCACCCTGTTTTCCACTGCAGTTTACTCAAACCAGAGGTTACTTCTAACCTTAGACCTCCTGCGCCTCAGGCACCCACATCTATCATGGCTGAAGGTGAACAACATTTTGAGATTAAGGACATTTTGGACTCTTGAATTCACCATGGACTGACACAATACTTAGTAGCTTGGAAGAATCTCCCTTCTGCCCAGAATGAGTGGGTGTACAAGAAACATGTTAGAGCCCCTAAACTTCTAAGACATTTCCATTCTCAATATCCTGATAAGCCTAATTAATATGCCTGTATTGTTTGTTCCCCTCCCTTATTGTCTTTTAGGTGGATTTCCCATTCTTTTGGGGAGGGCGTATGTCAGGTCCCCAAATCCTTATTTTCTCCCTTTCATATATACTTTTGTGCTTTGCTTTGGGGCCTGCCATTCTGCTGGGGGGGAGGGAGGATATTTGCTTTCACTTGGGATAACTTTCGCTTTCTGCTTTTCTTCTCCCATCTCTATCCACTTGAGAAAGGAATGTTTCTCCCTTATCAGGGAGACGGTTAAACAGAAACAAAAGCTGGAGAAGACCTTGAGATGTGCGCCAACTGTGCCAGTTATCCGCACATTGTGTCACCTGTGGATTGGCTGGATTTCAAATGGACATTATGACTTTGGTGGGAGGAGGAATATTGCTGGTTTAACTATACCGTTTGAGCGGATTTTCCCCAGATCTTGCCTTGACTTCCCTACTGTCACTGACCCCCTAATAAAAGTTTCCTTTTGAGACAATGCCTGTTTCAAGAGTTCTGCTTTCTTGGGTGGTTAGCTGAGGTGGATCCTTACACCTAGGCTGCAACAACAGAGGGATGGCATCAAGATCACAAGTGATAGTACTGCTCTATACTGCACTAGTGAGGTCACACTTGGAATATTGTGTCCAGTTCTGGTCATTATGATACAAAAAAAGATCCTGAGGCCTTAGAATGAGTGCAGAGAAGAGCAACTAAGATAATAAGAGGTCTGAAGGCTTAACTGTACAATGAATAGTTAAGGGAACAAAGAATGTCTAGCCTAACAAAGAGAAGGATTAAGGGTAACCTGACAGCTGTCTATTAGTACTTTAGGGCCAGTCATAGGGAGGAGACAGTCGACTTATTTTCCAAAGCCCCTGAGGGTAAGACAAAAAGCAATGGGTAGAAGCTTGTAAAAGAGAGAATCTGGAACTAAGGAGAAATTTCCTGACAGTGAGAAAAATTAATCAATGGAACAGCTTGTCTCCTGGAATTGTGGGTGCTCCATCACTGGATGTCTTTAAAAAAGATTGAATAGCTATTTGTCCAGGATGAAATAAGATCTCTTGCCTTGGGGGGGGGAGGTGTTTGGATTAGAAGTCCTCCAAGATCCATTCTAGGCCTGTGATTCTATGAGATTTACAGCCACCAGGTAGCAGCACTGCATATTAGATCTGTAGATCTTGTGTTTTTCCTTGTAACATTATCTGAACTTGTTTGTATGATAGCCCTTCCTAATTGGATCTCTTCAAATTGTTTTGGGTGCATAACTCCCACAATTCCTAGTCTGAAGGATGCCATGCTGAGGCAAGCTGTTTCCATGAAAAAGATTCCCATGAAGAAACAGACAGCAAGACCTCCGTATATTCCTTGTACTATATTTTCTAAAACAAGAAAGATCAAACATATTTCAAATCTCCTTGGTAATTGTGGAGCTGAATCCATTTTATTATTAAGTCCGTGTGGTGGAAAAATGTAGCCATCTGTTCAGGCATGTAACTGGGTTCAACTGCAGCCACCTTTGGGAAGAAGCAGGACAGCTGTTAACTACGTACAACACTGTAAAAATTATCAAAGGGGCCACCTGAAAACTTCAGTGGGAATTTACTAGACCAAAATAGGGAGACTGACATTAGCTAAGATCTCAGCCACATTCTTGCAGAAGTGCCATCACTGAGGGTAACATCTGAGACTGTCTCACCTTATTCTCCCCAACAATAATGGCATCCTCCAAGTTTGGCATTGTTAGTTGGCAGAGTTGGTACCAGCCTGAATAAGATGCAGCCAATTGTATAGGCCTGATTAGTCAACCCACCCAAGAGTGTCTTATAGTGGTGCAACTGGAGCAACAGTCCAAATGACCTGCATCCCCCCTCCAAAATGGATGGGACAGCATGCTTTGATCTTCCTTCTATGGTAGGATAAGGACTTGGGATTTTTTAAACAGTACATTAATCAACCCAACTTTAGGGATTACAATAATGCTTTCATGTGTTTCTTTCCTCAAAAATGATTTTGGAGGCTGTCTGAAGCATGGAATCGGGTTACTTAGTGCTGCAGTAAAGCTATTCTATTTGAAAGACTAGTCACTAATAATTCCTGTTTGTGCTGTGCATATACAAGAGGGAGTTAGTAAAACAAGAGCTGAACACAAGTGAGGTAGCCAAGCACTGCATCTTGAAAAATGAGACAGCCTGCTTTTGTTTGTGTTGCTAGGAGTAAAACCATGTGCTTGTTTTTAAACTCGGTGTTGATTGGAAGGAAGGTTTTATTAGAAGTATTCATCTTATTTTGCATCGATCATAATCCCCGATGCACAGTTCTCTAATTTTTTAGCTCTTTTTCCTTGATCTGGCTCTGAAGTATTTTCTGTAGAATGCAGGTAGCAAAGGAAGACAGACAAAGGTTTCCCAGTAACCCAGAGAAAGAAACCTGACACTCTTCAAATGTTGATAAACTACAACTCCCAGCTTACCTCATGACTGTTTGTGTGGGCCCCATTACTGCAATTACATTCCTTCTCTTATTTAGAAATAATTATAGCCTTTTAGGATTTCAGAAACATGCAACATAAATGACTGCCATGCCAGCACATGTTCTGCATTAAAAAAAATCTGAAATTATTATAATGATTCCTTGTATTTCATTATATTGTTTATTTTGTTACTAAAAATGAGATGGAGCAGGTTAATAACCGAATAAATCCTTAACTATGCAGGGTAGGAGAAAATCAATGTCCCAAAGGTGCTTTTTCAAAAGGCAACTGGACCTTCTTCTTTTTGCTTGAAGATGTTTTGCTCCTCATCCAAGAAGCTGAAGTGAACTGAAGAAGCTTCTTGGATGAGAAGTGAAATGTCTTCAAGCAAAAACAAAGAAAGTCCTGTTGCCTTTTGAAAAAGCACCTTTGGGACCACCATGACCTGGATGACTGAGAATCTCCATAGACATAAAATCAATATATTGTTACTATTTTGCACAACTAATATTATAGATTTAATATTTTCAAAGGATTAAGAAACAGGAAAAAAGAAATAGGATTAAATCAAAGTTGGACAGACTGCAATAGAAGAATCACAAAAGAAAACACTTGAGAAAATGAAGCAGTAAATTCCTGAATCTTAGAAACCTTTAGTTTCTAATCTTTTTCATAAAGCGTTAAGTAGCCATACCAATTTATTTAAAAATAAGACTTTTCATCCTTACCCTTAGGGAGGACAAGTGAAATTTGTAACTGATACTAGACTTTCAATATACAGAAAATACATGGACCAAATAAACACCTCTCACAAGTACAATTGCAAACGAGCTTTCAGAATGTCCCTTAAGATGCTGAGCCCTCCTTTGGAGGAGAGCCCGCAATGCACTAAATGCTCTAAAGGACTAAGACAAGCTGAAGTTCTACTATGCCTGCAATTCCATCCAAGCTATCATGAGACAGTTTGAGAATTCTGCAAAGGACAGCAGATGAAAGTGAATGATGGCGAAGCATGGAATGCAGCTTTCAGTAGCTTGTTTAAAGATACAAACAATGGAACAGCCTTCAAGCATAATTCATCCCCAGCTTAAGTTTTGCTTTCTAGGAAATGGGAGTTGCTTAATTTGTGAAACCCTTCCCATTGGCAGGAGGAGCCAAATTGAAGTGATAAAGACACATGCAATATCATGCTTGCTTGAGTTTAATCAGCTAGAGCTTAGACTAATTCTAGTTCATTGTAAGATGTGAACACCCCCATTATCTTGGGGCAAGGACCTGGCATTCCTAGTGCATAAACCAGTACTGATGATAAAACAATAATACAGCATTCCTACTAATCAAGGTTGTAAATACTATTCTAAACAAGAACAGCCCGGCTCATTGTTCATTGCTTCTCTTCAGCACATTTCAGGACCACAACGAAATGCAGTAAAGGTAGCTTTTTTAATGCTACTGATGAGGCACATCCCCCACCCCATAATTCACAGTAAGACAACAGTAAATACTATGTCTTAATTCTAAAGGAAGGGCAGTGCATACCCTAAATTTACTTCAGGAGGTGGGAGATATTGTCATGTTTGTACGAAAAATAAAGCATGAAAAGGAAGGTAGATTTCTTCAAGGCGAAAAGGAAAATCTAGCCAGAACGCTGGAAAGTATACAATTAGACTAAAGTTAAAATTAAGTGAACTGAGATTGTCACTTCTGTTTTTGTCTTTAGAACTTTTTTATCTGCTTTATGAATTCAGGGGCATTAATATGCATGCCTATTATTCATGTTTCATTTACTGTAACATGCTCTATAAGCTATGTATATCAACTTCTTCACTTACTGCCCCACCACTAAACCATTTGAAGATTTACTCTAATCAGTAAATAATAGACTAATAATAATGTCAGAAAGAAAAAGCACAAATGTTCATAGCAAGTCCAGGAAAATAAAAAACTATCCATTAATTACAGTAATTGAATTACTAATAATAATTTTTATGAGGTGGAATATTTTGAACAAAGTATATGAGTTTACATGGTCATGGAATGTGTTTATTTAGTACATTAGTGACCATCTATTTTGCATCAATATTAGATTCACCAGTAGCAAAACGAGAAATAGTCCTGGTTTCAGGCATCTCTTCTAGCCACAAAAGCAAATTTCATATTGCTTCCTCTAAACGTGAGAGTACTGTAGGCTTAGTTCTGGGTCCAGAACAAGCAAGCAGAAACTTAACACCTTCAAAGGCCAAACTCCAACTGGCTTCTTTTACCAGAGCAGCCAACCTATACATGCCATCCTGGGAACTCATAATGGTTCCACTCACAGAACTTCATTAACTTTTTATACACTCAGCTACTCATTTATAATCATTAGTAGACAAGAGGCGACAATTACTTGAGCACTGAGCAAAAGAGGAACCGTTTACAGGAAAAGGGCGAGAGCACAGCCCTCACCTAAGGACCCACAATGGCACCTTCATTATCTATTGAAACATTTCTTTAAGAGGTTTGGAAATGTGGATTTGACGCCCATGGAAGAGGTGGTTATGAATTGATATTATATGCAGAAAAAATCTTTGGTGAGCACTAGTTAATTCCAGGCAAGCAGCATGGTTAAAAAGTACCATTGAGTCCAAAAACTGGGCATTGCACTCAAGTATCGCTCTTAAGGAGCAGATTTTTTTTTTTAAAAAAAATGATATTTGGTGATTCACTCTGCATCTAATTAATGTTTTTTTAAAAAGTGAAACAAAGCCACTAATGAAAATATATCAGTGAAGATATTCCCTCAAGATCTTTTAAAGAAGGAAAAGACAGATACACAGAGAGATATGGGGAGAGAGTTGCCAAGTAAATTAAGTATCGTTATTATTTTGCTACATAGTATTGCATATACAGTTCTATGAAAAAGTATTCATCACCTTTTGTATTTTTCTGAATTTTTGCTCTTTGCCACATTATTTGAGGCATAACAAATAATAAAATGTTATACTTGTTTTTCATTTACTTCCTAAGCAAAGTAATCTAATAAGTAGTATGCCAGTGTGAAAAATAATATCATTAATTCAGTAACATTTTCGACTGTGAGCTATTTGTTTCAGGTCCTGTCGTAACTTTTTAATGGAACTTGGCCATTCCAAAGCGCTGAATGTATTCTCCTTTATCTGTTCCCTTGTTCGGTAGACTTATGTGAACGGTTGGCATCACTGTTTTGCTATACTACACCTGTTCTTTAGTGGATAGACAATTAGCCTAATTTTCCCATGTAGAATGCTTAGCTACACAACAGAATCCATGGTCCTTTCAATGACAGCAAGTCATCCTGAATAGCTTATCATCTCCAAAGCGTGACACCACCACTTCCATGTTTGGATGGCATAAGATTCTTATTGCAGAATCCCATGTTTGATTTCTCCTAGATATAACAGCATATGGGCAGCTAAAATTTCATTTTCAAATCATAGGGCAATCCCCCAGAATTCCTTATTCCATTTCTTCCCTTAACATTTTAAAACAATACTTCCCAAACACTACTATAGTGACAAAAAATACTGTAGCTGAGAAAAGCTGCCACTGTAATGCTTCAGATCCATTCATTTTTCTTCAATGGCTTTACACTATTATACTTTTAAAGGTTTCTTATTTTTGTTCAGATTTGAAAAATTGCTCTGGAGAAGGGAGCACTTTCAAAATGTGGCACCTGCCAATCAATCAGTGATGTGTATAGCTACTAGAAACATGCAAAACCTTTGAATTTTGGAGATCCTGTAGTTGGAATCAAATATAACAGATTAAAATTTGTGCATATAATTATATATATATATATAATTTTATATATATATATATATATATATAATTTTATATATATATATATATATAATTTTATATATATATATATATAATTTTATATATATATATATATGAGGCTGGTAAAAGATTTTTCATAATTATGACTTACGCATATTCTGTCATGGTTCCGACAGATGAATCCCTTCAAAAGCACTTAGAGGCATTGTTTTCCTTAAAGAATCTTTTATTCGAGAAATAAAGTATCGGCACTACATAGTAGAAGCCAAAAACTGAATTCCCCTCCCCTGGCACAAAGTAGCAAGGCACAATTCCCTCCTCCAATTAACAGTCATAAATCACATTCCCCAATTAACTTGAAGCCCAGCTCTCCAGCCCGCCACACGGCTGAGTTATTATTGTTATGACCAGTGCTTTTTTTGTAAAAAAAAAAAAAAAGGTGCCGGAACTCACACATCTCATACAACCCACTTTGCCTACCCTACAAGGTTCCATCCAAAAAAGGTGCCGGAACTCCGTTCTGAGCGTTCTATGAGAAAAAAAGCCCTGGTTATGACTAGCTGGACTCTCATCCACATCCCCCCTCTCAGCATCAACTAACTCTAAAAGCGACAGAGGAAAAATGGCTGCATTTCCATCTGTTGTCAAAACAAGAACATCCGATGTTAGCAGTGTTGACATATTCACAATTTTCATAAAACAAACCCAGAAATGTCTTTATACACTTAGAACAAAAAGAATTTTTTCTAGTTTTTGCAGTCAACAATTCATATCTGTACAGGTACTCCTTGACATACAACCACAATTAGGATCAGAATTTCCATTGCCAATCACTGTGGTTGTTAAGTGAATCCGGCTTCCCCCACTGACTTGGCTTGTCAGAAACCACCTGGGAAGGTCACAAATAGTGATCACCTGACCTTGGGACTCTGCAACCATCATAAATACACATTGCTTGTCAAGCATCTGAATTTTGATCACATGACTGTGGGGATGCTGGGACAGTCAGAAATGCAAGGACTAGCCATAGGTCACTTTTTTCAGTGCTCTTATGACTTTGCATAGTCGCTAAACAAATGGTTGTAAGTCGAGGACTATCTGTAGTTATTTCATTCCCAATATTAATAAGAAAATACTGATTTTTCCTAAAGTCTAAACATTTTTATATATTGGGCCATCCATATTTAACTGTTTGTTGCTAAGTATGCAAGCTTGAAGATTATGCATTTTCTTTCCCCCTTTTTTTTCCTATTTCCCCCAAGCCCAAAGAATTAACAATAGTTACAATTATTAATAGTAACCTAATAATAATAGATTTTACAGTTAAACACCAACAATTACAAACTAAAAGAAACATGCATTTTAAAGCAGCCAAAGAATGATAAGTAAAATAGACATAAAATATAAATCAGCCTAAGGGAAAACAAATTATCAAGAATGGTAGATAATTAAGCATCTAAAAGCAATGTCAACTGCATCAAATTTAGCAGCCCTACTAGAGATACTGGGGATCTATCAGATAAGACAAATCAAATAATCTCCCTTTCTGATCTTGTATGGCTGGGTGTTAAGAAAACCATTATTACTTCACTTTTGTCATATAAAGGGAACATCACAACAAGAGATGTGAGACTGATTCTACTTCCTGTAACAGGTATGGACAAAATCATTCTTGCAGACAAATGTTGGCAACTCTTCCTTCTAACAGGCAAATGGCAAAACATTATATTAGATTAAGATAAAGGTTCTCCTACAGGGTAGGCAAAAGATGTCCACTAAGTACTGACTCAAAAAGAACCGCCTCCCAAACAAGTCTACTCCATATAAACACAAAAGATTGAGATCAGACTTCTGATTCACAACAGATAGAGGATCTAGGCTTGATTATTAGTTTATATTATTCAGACATAATAAAGGTGAATCCTATAATATCCTTTTTTGCACTCAATGAAAATTAGGAGTGAAGGAATAAACATGAACATGCAAGATATGTGGCTAGCCATATACATAAGCCAAACTATAGTCCGCCATTATGTCGCTACGCTGGTAGTGTATGCATTTCAAGAACAACATATTTTCAGAATAAGCCATCCTTTGCTACAATTGAAAACTATACCATGTAAAACATAAAAACAAAGATACACAAGAATCACCAACTTGCTTATCAGCATAACCTTACCACTATGTCAGCTGAACACTTCATGAAGAGTGAAGACAGGCGTAACGTAAAATGAGAGCTCCTACCGAATCCCTCTGCTACAACGTAAGCCCAGCTTCTTTCCAGCTTCACAACCGAAATGATTGGCAAGCATATAAGCATACTGAATTTTAATTCAACAAAGACATTTACTCATTGCTTTGATCTCTATTTATTTTATTTTGCTAAATTTTGCATTAAATGTTAATATTCATTAAATTCACTGTTAGCTCATTTATTCATTTTTCGTCTACCTAATGTGTAGTGAAAAAAACTTTATATAATCAAAACTGCTTTAGAAACATGGAAAAAGTACCTTCAAACAGCCTATAAGCAACAGATACTTCAAATTTTAGAATGGAATGGAATGGAATGGAATGGAATGGAATAGAATAGAATAGAATAGAATAGAATAGAATAGAATAGAATAGAATAGAATAGAATAGAATAGAATAGAATAGAATTGGAAGGGATCTTGGAGGTCTTCAAGTCCAGCCCCCTGCTCAAGCAGGAGAACTTATACCATCTCAGATAAGTGACCGTCTAACCTCTTCTTAAAAATCTCCAGTGATGGAGCGCCCATGATTTCTGGGGGTAAGCTGTTCCACTGGTTAATTGTCAGGAAGTTTCTCCTTAATTCCAGGTTGCTTCTCTCTTTGATCAGTTTCCAACCATTGTTTCTAGTCCTGCCCTCTGATGCTTTGGAAAATAATGGGACCCCCTCTTCTTTGTGGCAGCCCCTCAAATACTGGAATACTGCTATCATGTCTCCCATATTTCTTCATTTCTTTAGACTAGCCAAACCCAAGTCCCGCAGCCATTCTTCGTATGTTTTAGTCTCCAGGCCGTTGATCATCTTAGTTGCTCTTCTCTGAATTTTTTCCAAACTCTTAATATCTTTTTTGGAATATGGTGACTAAAACTGGCTGCAGTATTCCTTGTGTGATCTTGATTCTATGCTTCTGTTTATACAACCCAGGATTGTATTAGCTTTTTTGGCTGCTGCTGCACACTGCTGGCTCATAGTCAAGTAATCGTCCACTAGGACTCCAAGGTCCCTCTCACAGTTACTGTTTTTAAGCCAGGTCTTGCCTAACCTGTACTTGTACCTTTGATTTTTTCTGCCTAAATGTAAGACTTTGCTTTCCTCCACATTGAAACTCATTTTGTTGGATAGGGCCCATTGTTCAAGTTTGTCAAGATCTTTTGGGATCCTGAGTTTGTCTTCTGGGGTGTTGGCTACTCCTGTTAGTTTGGTGTCATCTGCAAATTTGATGAGGTCCCCTTCAATTCCCTCATCTAAGTCGTTTATGAAGATATTGAAGAATACTGGGCCTAAAACGGAACCTTGTGGTACCCTACTGCTTACTTCTCTCCATGTGGATGTAGTGCCATTGAGGACTACTCGTTGAGTACGGTTTGCCAGCTACAGATCCATCTGGTGGTGATGTTGACTATTCCACCTTTTTCTAGCTTACCAAGGAGTAGGTTGTGGTCTACTTTATCAAATGCCTTACTGAAATCTAAGTATACTGCATCCACAGCATTTCGCTGGTCTACTAGTTTAGTCACTTTATCAAAGAATGAAATAAGATTGGTTTGGCATGATCTATTTTTAAAAAAACTGTTCTGGCTGCTAGTTATAACTATTTGTTTCTAGTTGTTCGCAGATCTGTTTTTTGATTTTCTAGGATCTTCCCAGGTATTGATGTTAAACTGAATGGCTTGTAGTTTCCTGGGTGTGTTTTCCCCCCCTTTCTTGAAGATGGGAACCACATCAGCTCTTTTCCAATCCTCAGGTACTTCTCCGGTGCTCCAGGATTGTTGAAAGATATGGTGCAATGGTTCTGAGATAACATCTGCCAGCTCCTTCAGAACTCTGGGATGTAATCTGTTGGGTTCTGGTGATTTATATTCATCAAGATCGGATAGACGTTCTCTTACCATTTTCTTGCTTATTTTAATTTTTGTTTCTAGTTTCTTTTTTGCAGTGGTTTTTTTTTTGTATGTTGGGCTGTAATTTCTTTTTGTGTGAAGACTGATGCAAAGAATGAGTTAAACAGCTCTGCTTTCTCCCTGTTGTCTGTTATTTCCTTGCCATCTTCTCTCTTTAGTGGACCTATAGTTTCCTTGACTTTTTTCTTGTTATTAATATTTTGGAAGACACTTTTTTTATTATCCTTGATTTCTGTTGCAAGTCTTTGTTCATTCTGAGCCTTTGCCTTCCTGACTTCATCTTTGCATGTTCTGGCTGTCTGCTGATAATCGGCCTTAGTTATGGGCCCCTCTTTCCATTTTTGGTATTTGTCCTTTTTGTCTTTCAGCTTGTCAGAGAGATCTTTGTGCAGCCATGCTGATTTCTTCTTGAATTTCTTGTTTTTCTTTTTCAGTGGTATTGTGCTGGTATGGGCTTTTATGATCATATTTTTCAGAGTTTCCCATGCTTCTTGGGTTGTTTTCCCCTTTAGGATTTTCATCCATGGAACCTTTCCTAGGTTCTCTCTGAGTTTGTTAAAATCAGCTCTTTTGAAGTTTAAGACACTGGTTGGATTGTTTACTATTACTAGTGTTTGCATTATATTAAATTCCAGTATGACGTGGTCACTTTCACCCAAGGTTCCGGCAACTTCAACTCCCTCTATCACTTCTTCTCTATTAGTGAGAATTAAGTCTAGCATAGCTTTACGTCTAGTTCCCTCTTCCACCTTTTGGATGACAAAGTTGTCGGCTAGGTTGGTTAAGAATCTGTTTGATCTCCCACTCGCTGCAGAGTTTGTCTCCCAGTTGATATCTGGATACTTGAAGTCTGCGATTACTACTGTGGTATGCTTCCTACATACATTTGTTAACTGGTTGGCAACGAGTCCATCTATTTCTTCTGATTGATTGGGTGGCCTGTAATATACACCTATGGCAATGTCACTTTTTTTTCTCTTTTATATTGACCCATATACATTCTGGAGAGATTTTATCTTTTATCTTCGATAAGATATGTAGTATTCTCTTATATACAGTGCAACTCCCCCTCCTCTTTTTGTAGACCTATTTCTTTTGAACAATTTGTATCCATCCATCAGTCCATTCCAGTCATGGGTTTCGTCCCACCAGGTTTCTGTAAAGCCAACTATGTCATACCCACCATTGTGTACTATTGCTTCTAATTCGCCCTGTTTGTTCCCCAAGTTTTGGGCATTTGTATAGAAGCATTTAAGACTTTTATGCCTGTCCATGGGTATGTTTCCTGCATCTCCTGATTGTTGTTTGAATTTTTCTTTTTTCTCATCATCGCCTACCTCATTGTTTGATTTGTTTTCTTGGGATTTATAACTGGTTTTGTGTTCTAGAGATTCTAAACATTGGTCACCTTTTCCCCTCAATTTTAGTTTAAAGCCCTCCTGATGAGTTGGGCCAGTCTTTTTCTGAATAAATTTTTCCCTGTTTTCATGAGGTGCAGCCCATCCCTTGCCAAGAGTCCTTTGCATAGGAAATCCAGTCATTGTCCAGCAAACCAAAGTTTTCTTGGTGACACCAACTCTTTAGCCAGTGGTTTATTTCTAGAATACCTTTTTCTCTGAATGGGTGTTGGCCTTTCATTGGGAGTACTGATGAGAACACTACTTGTGCTCCTAGCTTCTTAACTTTATTGCCTAGTTGTTTATAATCTCTCAATACTGTACTCAAGTTCTTTGTTGTGTCATTCATCCCAATGTGAAGGAGGAGGAGGGGGTAGTAATCTGTGGGCCTAATTATTTTGGTTAGGTTCTCAGCCACATCTTTGACTTTTGCTCCAGGGAGACAACATACCTCCCTGGATTGTATCTCCAGTCTACAGATGGATGATTCTGTTCCTTTGAAGATAGAATCTCCTATTACCAACACTCACCTTCCTTTTGGGGGGGCTGCAGTCTGGGGTGCTTTTCTGTTTATCTCTGGTGTGTTTGTTGATGTGACTTTTTTTAGGGATATTTGAAGTTGTTTCTTTGCTAGGTGTCTGCATGTTTTCCTTGAGGGGGAGGCTGTGGTTTCCATCTAAGGGGAGAAATCGATTACTCAGTTTTAATGGGGCTGCTTCTGGTTGGATTTGATTGGGCAGAAGGGGTTTGTTAGTTGTATGCTGCTTCTTTCTTTGAGTATTGTGTTTCCTTCTATGTGTGACATACCTCCATTTGTCTTCCTCCAAGGCTTTATCAGTAGGGTCAAATCCTCTGGGAGTTATTTGTTCATTAATTGGTTCGGTTTGGGTAGAGCTTTGTTTTGTAAGTTGGGGTTTGGCTAGAGTTGCCTCTAAGTTCCTTACTTTTTCCTCCAGTAGTTTACATAGTTTACATCTAATGTATGTATAGTTTGGGTGTTCTTTAGGCATAAGCACATACATGGAACATGTATTGTATACCACAATAGTATCAGTCACCTGTTCCATGAGTTTGTTGTTTGAAAATCCCTCTTTTTGTTTGGTGGATGTGATTTGCTGTTAGCTTTGTTTCTAGTTTCTCTCTTCTAGGTAATTATGCCTGTTTTTTTCTATCCTTTTTTCTGCCTGTTTGTGCTTGTTTTTCTGCCTTGTTATTTAGATATATATAAAAGTATGTGATAGTATGCCCTTGGTTTTAAAAGAAAAAATTTGCAGTTTATATTTAAGTTAAAAGTTAATGTTAGGATAGGGCTATTTCTCCTCAACAAGGAATTTGCTTTTAGCTTTTTGCTCTCTGCCTAAAAATTCATCCCTATCCTTCCTTGCTCCTTATTTATCTCTATCCTCTCTGCCTTGCTTTTTTCACTGCCTTTCTGTGCTCAGCCAGTGTTTTTAGCTGCCCCCACTTGCCTCCAGCCATTGCTCCTCTGAGGTCTCTTCTATGTTCAAGCCAGTCTTTCTGTGCTGAGCTGATCTAATAGCCAGTCTTCCTGAGCTGGGCAGGTTTGCTAGTTGGTTTTTCTCTGCTGAGCAGGTTTAATAGCCAGATTTTCTCCACTGGGCCTTCCCACCAACTGCCTCCATCCGCCGCTCATCTCCGGCTCTTCAGCCAGGTTCTCTCGAGCTGCCGGTCGGGTTCTCTGCTGCTCCGCCGCCTCTGTCGTGCTGCCTCATTGCTACATGCAGGCCTCCCTGGTCCCCCGCTGCCACTGCCCGCCACCTCTGCACTGCCCCCAGCCACCTCACCAGTTCGTTGCTCCGCGCTGCTGCCAGCCGCCTCTTCTCCACCGTTCAAGCTGCCGGTGTGCTGCATCGCCCGGTTTGCTATGCCAGCCTCTTCTTCGTTGGGCCGGGTTGGATCACTGGGCCGCCAGGCCTTTCAGATAGGCCTCCATTGGCCTAGAAGTCCTCCAACATCCCCTTTATGATCCTGCACTGCTGATTTCCACTCATGGACTCGGTGCGGCTGTTCTGTCGAATGGGGTGTGTGTGCTCTGGTTCTTCTTCAATGGGCCTCCGGTCTCTTGGGTAGGCCTCTTGGGTGCAGCTGGGCTTCTCTCAGCAGGCATGTTCGCTGTAGGCCGCTGCCCTTGTTGGTGTTTTCCTCCTAATTTCGTGAATCTTTCCTCTCCTTTTCCCTTCTCCAGTCTTTTTTCTTTTTCTATGACTTATCTTTCCCTCTCAACTTCTCCTCCTACCATTTTGTCTTAGTTTAATAGCAACTTTTCTCCCCGCGATGTAACCATGCTTCCTCTGGAGGTAAAATACATGTTTGACTTGAAAGATATATGAGAATAGCACTAGCACTTAGACTTATATACTGCTCTAAAGTGTTTTACTTTAGAGTGGTTTACAAATGTCAGCATATTGCCCCAACAAACTGGGTCCTCATTTTATGGAATAATGGAAGGTTGAGTCAATCTTGAGCCATTCAGGATCAAACTCCTGGCAGTGGGCAGAGACAGCCTGCAATACTAAATTCTAACCACTGCACCACCAAGGCACCACAGAATGCTTTAGGAGAGATGAAAACTGTTTTTTTAATTTAAAATTATGATTGCCTTCTGTCAGAAATACTGAGGCAGATTTTTCAGGACAATTTGTTGTGATCTTTTAATAACACATTCTGAATTATTTTTTTAAATTACAGAATGATAATTAAAGTAAAAAAGAATCCATTGGACAAAATGGCCCCAAAACGCACAGAAAAGATAATACAATGGTTGTGTAAAACTTTAAAAATAAAATTTAAAACTCAGAAAAGAGAATTGAATAAAATACAGTAAAATAAGATAAAACATAAAATAGATATTAATATTGCTTAGTATAATGCAAAATTAATACAAACAATTTTTCTCAAAGTTCCCAACAACTTTGCTAATGCAATGAAATTCTTAATTTCCACCATCAAGAAACCAGCAAAATTTTAAAACATTCTGGAAAAGCTTACAGTAAAATTCTAATAGAGCTGGAAAAGTTTGTATAGTATTCCAAATACAAGAATATTAGGAAATTAGGAAAAATTGGTTTAAATGGGAAACCAAGGCTACAAAAAACAACAACAATCAGAATCATGAATGGAATGAAAAAAAAATGCTTCTAGAATTTCAAGGTTTATTGACTTTAGTGCAAAGTGAGACCACCACAAGGTTGGACAGGCAAGAGTCAACTAAATGATAGGAATAGCTCACATCACTGCCTCCCCAGGACAAAGACTGAGTCATACTGTCTTTATCCTGGAGTCATGCGTGTGCATGACCTTTTTGGCATTACCATTAACATTCTAGATTTCACTAAGTCTGCTATTTAATATATCCCTACTGTACCTATAAGATTTCTAACAGGGTTTTGTCCAAGATTTTCTGCACGTGTGCCTAAAGAAAGTTTCAGATGCATGGTTGAAAGTTGACAGATGTATAGTATGTTTATTTCTAATATTCAAAGCTAAAAATATTTTTTTTAGCTGGAACCCCCACTCATACATTACAAACTGGATACATATGTCAAGCCATATAATTACAAATTTCAACCCTATCAATAGTCTGATACCTTTTTTTGAAAGGCAGCTTGATCGTTATCTGCTTTTTACCACAGCTGGAAATTGATAGTCATGTTTCAGAGCTGGGATTCCTTGTTGTCTGCCAGAACCTCTGGCCCACCTGACATTTTACATTAATATATGTAATGTTTTTAAACATAGGAAGCTGACATGCTGCAAACAAAATGCCAGTGTCTTATTATTTTTATTTCCAATATTATCTCTGATTCTTTAAACTTTCTTTAAAAATAAGAATGATGGGAAGCTACAAGCCAAATGCTTTGGAAGTATGTCCTCCTGCCTCCCCCCCCCCAAGAACAAAAGGAAACAGATTGTTGCCTTCTGTACCAGGGGTTGAAGCAACCAACTAGCGTTCTAGGATAGGTCCCTCATGACGGCCATTTCATGGATGGCACAACCTTATCTAGCTGCCATTCCTATAACATTCCAACATTTTAAAATAAAATATATGTCTTGCACCTGATTATTAAGTGTAAACCAGACAACCAAAAAATAATTAAAACTATATCTTGAACAGAATGAACACATTGAACAGAAAGAGAGGGGAGGTACCAATAACGCCATACTTTCATTATGAATAAGAAGAAAAGTGTCTTTTGGCTTTTTAAGGTATCAGAATGGAAAGGACTTTTTAACTTTCCAGTAGAAACTAAAGTCCATAAAAGAGTAAAAACTAAAGCCAATAAACAAACCAATTTCAATTAAAAAAATTGTTTATTGATTGTGATCATCACATCCAAAAGGTAATTACAAACCCTGGCTTTTATCTGGATGCTGCATGGTTTTTCAAGGGCCAAAGCTTAGAATACAGAAAGGTAGAAAATACATATATGTATATTGCAAGGTAACGAGTGTGAACCTGCAAAGAACTGCCAACCCCACAATTGCCTCCTAAATAAATCATGTTTCTCTTAAATCACTTAACATAAAAAGAAGAATTGTGAATCTCTAATTATCCAAGGATTCTTTTTCTCAGTTCACAAAGCCTTTCTTTAACCTCAAATAGATGCATGTAGAAGCAAGTTGAAGTTTATGTCCCATAAAAGTAAATATTTGTTATTTATTTTATTCATTAGTTTATTTATATCATGCCCTCTGTTTCTAGTCTGGGTGATTCCTTATAAATCAATAAACTTGGTAACTAAAAGGGCTCCTATGTAGGCTTCAGTTTTTCTTTCAAAGTTAACAAGTCCTTTCCATTTTGTGATTTTTTTAAAAAAAAAATCTTAAGGCCATCTTACCTCCATTCAAAATGGAAATGGAAACTATCAATATTTTGTCATGTTTTCCAATGCCCTTCTCCCTCCCCTCCTCAGCAGGAGTATTTTTACCCACCAGTCAGCTGTGCCAAATCTGCCAACCTCTGGCGGCGCTGGATTCCTGCCTTGCAAGGAGGGATGGGGACAAAGCGGGAGAAGTCAGAAAAAAAAGCTGAGCCACTACATGCGCTGGTTAGAGACGAACTTCGAACTTTCAGTGAACTCAGTTGGGAAGGAGGAAGAGGGTGAAACTCACCAGGCACAGCTTTCCAAAGGAAGGGAGGGGCAGGGAGGAGAGGGGGAGAAGCAGAAGGGAGGGACCCTCCTGCATCCCCTTCAGCACAACTGCCTTTAGAAGCAGCAAGACATCAGAGGGATATGTAAACGGCCTTCCCAGGGGGCACATTCAGTAACCGAGGATGCCAACACAGCTCTTTTCTCAAACAAATCCTTCAGCAGCAGAACTAGGGGCCAGCTGATGGATTTGTAATCTGTTGGAACCAAATATTCATTATCCTTTTATTTTGAAAGTCACCATGGAGTCTGTAAAGAAAAAAGAACTTTGAGGAGAGCACAATTGTGAACCGTTCCCCAGAAATTCATACAACAAAGAATACCAAAGAAGTCCCATAAAGCTTTTTTAAAAAGAGGAGAAGGAAATGCTTTGCAGCATCACACTTCTCCGAACTCATGCATCCAATCTGCAGAAAGGAAAATTAGAGCTTTTCATTAATTGTCCCTATGGAAGCAGCAGAAGTTATCTAATTTGGAGTAATTAGGAGGAGTAATAAGGATTTTTAAACTTATTTTTAGCCATCCTTGCCCACCATAAGCACCCTCAAAATATAACGACTTCACCTCCCAGAATTACTGATAAACATGATGATTGCAGAATTTTGAAAGCTGATGCACAGATACCCCATCATCATCAAATGGACATACCAATCTTGATCTTCTTGGCTTTCAAGAAGGAAAACAGGCAATTCTACAACAAGGATTATCTATTTTCATATTCAGTTCCACAGCAAACTTTACAGAGATCAACATCTGCAACCCTTCCAGGAATCCCAATCAAAAACCTGTCTTGTCACATGTGTTAGACTAGACAGGTCCACAATTATTATGCAGTCATGAAATTTCAGGCCACACATGACAAGGCAGCTAAGCATACCTGTTAATTCCCTTCATATCATAAAACTTTTAAAATCCTCAAATCTACATCCAGGATTTCTGTTACAAAAACTGGACAATCAAACTATGTTTACTGTTCAGCTGGGTAACAGAGAAAGAAAATGAAACCCTTTTAGAATATAGTTAACTATTCTCAAGATAGGATTGGTGCTTCGTGTGGTAATCTGGTAGACATATGTTTCCACTGTATCACCCAGATCAGCATGCTTTTCCTGGGCAGAATCATGGCAAGTCATCACTTTAGTTAACCCAGCATTTTCTATCAGTGTTATCCAAGCTTGTAGAGACTGCAATGAAATAATTAGAATTATTGTGGCTGCACATTATGCTGAAAAGGAAATAGTACATAAATGTTTCTTCATCTGACTTTTATTTGAATTGGGGACTCTAACACTCCACGGCACTGGCCTTATCATCCCTGCAGTGGCCCCTCTATTTCCTTGTCTCTTGGCTCAAAACCCAATATCCCCAAATACATCCTTATAATGGACATACAGATGTATTCTATTTGCAAAGCCAACAATAAAAACTGAAAGGATCTCAAATTTCAGAATTGCAGAGAAATAGTATATAACAGCTTAATGACAAAGTCCACAAATCTAAAACTGCATCTCTTTTCCTGGAGAGCCTCCTACAGATTTACAATATGGACCTGACCCTTACTTAACCCCAAATAGCTGTCCGCATTAGTCCCTAAGAAGTACCCCTGACCCCAGAAATACCTCTTTAAATCAGTGGGTGCTATACAGTATCCTGAAGGATTGAATCTCTTTCTGGCAACGCCATAGTCATACAAGACTCTGTACTCCTTGGGGGGGGGGCACTCCTGGAATGATTTGGTAATTCTTACAAATGCTCAGAAAAATAATGAATTTCATTTTTAAAGCAATTCAAAGAAGATTTTTATAAAGCTTCTAATGGACAAAGACTAAAGATATTTGTTTAAGAATCAGACATTCGCTTATTTTTTCATGGATATCTCTTCCTCTTTCCATCTGATATACACAAACACACACACACACACATACACATACACACACACATACATACATACATACATACACACATACCAAGACTATCATAAACTCACCAACATACCTACCTCTATACAATGTGTCCAGATTTAAGTTCCTATTTTGAACTATCAGATTATTGTATCTGACATTTTATAAGGTCTTCTAATTATAATGTTGGGGTATTGATTCTCAAAATTCAAGAAAATTAAGGTAATGCTTTACTTCCAATCTTCTCTTTTGTAACCAGAGAGGCAAGAACTGAGAAGCAGTCCTTCTTCTGGAGATGACTGTTTTCATAAACTACACTAAGTCAATGTTTGTTTAATCACAATTTAATGACTAAGCCAGAATTCTCAAGCCAAAATTGCTGGCTTCCCATTAGCACACTAAACACAAAACTGAATACTGTAACCATTCCACAGCTTAGCATATCTTGTGAAAACCAGACCACAGCTTAGATGAAGTGGCCTACAGCATGTCCTGTGAGAGCAAATTCTGCTCTGAAGTTTCATGATGAAAATATACTATTTTCTTTAAGCATCGCACTTAGAATTTCCAGCGCCTTTCTCCAAAATCCCTTAATCACCATTTCTAACACATTTTTACAGCTTTGTTTGGACACAGAAAATATGGCCAGAAAAAAACCCCAGATAATTAAAGGTACCATCCAACAGCTTGGATTTAATCAGGGTTGCCACGGTTTCCAATCCCAAGTGCAATTTCTCACCCATCGAAATGGCTGAGTTATATTTTGGGAGGAAGGAAAAAGTAAAAAGAAGGGAGATTTTGGTTCTTTGGTGATGAGGGAAACACATGTGCTCAACTATCATTGCATTCTAATGTTTCACAGTAGAACTGGAAGCAACAAGGATGAAGGCTAAACTGCGAACAAGACATCACTGCAGCCCCCAAGCCTAAGGTTCAGTTTTAAAGCTTTTCAGAAAGCTGGAAAAGCCAACCCCATTACCTCCAAGTGGATCCCTTTCTCAAACCTAATGGATGAGTGTCTTGAGCTCCTAGCACAAGCACCAGAGAGCGCGGAGAGAAATGAAGAAGAGGCTTTGCTTATGAAAGATTGGTATAGTAGTGAAGGTACCAGTCTAGAAATCAGGAGGCTGTGAGTTCTAACCTCACTTTAGGCATGAAGCAGCTGGGTGACTTTGGGTCAGTCTCTCTCTCAGCCCTAGGAAGGCAAACCACTTCCAAAACCTTTGCAAGAAAGATACAGGGAGTTGTCCAGGCAATGGTAAGGAGTCAACAATAACTTGAAGGCATACAAAACATTGCTTTTGAAAAGGAAAGAGCTTGGGGAATGTGCAAACAAAAAACATTTGTTTAGATAGAAAGGAGGAGAAAAAACAATTTTGAGGGGAAAAAATGTTCTCTGGCTCTGGTTAGCTGATAAAAGTATGGGAAATATGCAAGTATATTTTAAATATAACAACTTAATCAAAACTGTTTGATCAAAGGATATTGCAATTCTCTGTTGAAGGACAGAACACTTTGAGTGTCTTCAGCAGCACTCATCATTATTCCGTTTAAGAATTCTCATCCATGAATTCAGCCTTGGACTGCTGTGAAGGTGCCTTCACAGTAAAACTCTTTGGCCAACAAGACAACTCCTTTGCAATTTCTCCAAAACAAGTCTCAAAGAAGAATCCCATTTCCCTTTTCCATCTCAGACTGATTTGCATCTCTACAGTTTGAGGCTTTCACAGGAAGTCTGAAAAGCAAAATACCACATTTAAGATGTTCACTTTCTTCTTTCTCACACACATATAAAAATGGGGAACAGGGTTTACCAGCAAAGTTAAATTTGTCCAAGAAACAGGAGGAGGAAAACAAGGAACAACCAAATCAGAAAGAAACGAAGCTGGAAAAAAACAAGTTGCAAAGACAGAAATACTCAGACCTGGAAAAAAGCTTGCAGTTCCTGGATGTGTTTTGAAAAAAAACTGGGGGGGGGGAGGGAACAGGAGGAAGAAAAGCTCAACGCTCAAAGAAGGAGGGGGCACATGGGGGGCAGCAAGCAAAGGCAGTATAATTCTTAATTCTCTGGAATCTCCCATTTCCAGAAGAATTTGGCAAAACCTGCATTATAGAACTCAATATAAAAGGATCTCTCCCTCACTTGTAATCCCATCTGCTTTTATTCTAAATTGGTGAGCTGACTTTTCTTTCAGGGAGGAAAAACTGACTCCTGCACAAGTGTTGCAAGACTGTTTTGGGAACTGGCAGCAGGATCTGATCATATCATTCAGAGAACGACCTCCAGAAGAAAAAAAAAGCCTTCAAAGAATTCCAGAGCTAGTTCTTTTACATATACTTGCTCTACCCAGAGAATTTCAACAACAATGCTGAAAACATTTCCAAGTTGTTTATTAATGCTCCAAATTCAGAACTGAAATCTGATTTTACCTTGGATTTACCCTCATTCTTGTGGAATACTCTTTATCTTGACTATTTCCATAAATTGCAAGTTTATAGAAGTAGATTAAAGAACTCCTTACAGAAATCTGGCGCAGATTAGAATAGAATAAAGCTGGAAGAGACCTTGGAGGCCTTCTAGTCCACCCCCTTGCTCAAGCAGCAGAACCTATACCATCTCAGACAAGTGACTGTCTAGCCTCTTCTTAAAAATCTCCAGTGATGGAGTGCCCACAATTTCTGGGGCAAGCTATTCCACTGGTTAATTGTCCTCACTGTCAGGAAGTTTCTCCTTAATTCCAGGTTGCTTCTCTCTTTGATCAGTTTTCAACCATTGCTTCTTGTCCTGCCCTCTGGTGCTTTGGTGAATAACGTGACCCCCTCTTCTTTGTGGCAGCCCCTCAAATACTGGAATACTGCTATCATGTCTCCCCTATTTCTTCTTTTCTTTAGACTTCTTTAGACTAGCCAAATCCAAGTCCTGCAGCCGTTCTTCATATGTTTTAGACTCCAGGTCTTTGCTCTTCTCTGAATTTTTTCCAAACTCTCAACATCTTTTTTGTGACATGGTGACCAAAATTGGCTGCAGTATTCCAGGTGTGGTCTTACTAGGGTTTTATAAAACAGTACTAATACCTCGCGTAATCTTGATTCTATGCCTCTGTTTATACAATCCAGGATTGTATTAGCTTTTTTGGCTGCTGCTGCACACTGCTGGCTCATAGTCAAGTGATCCATCTCACAGTTATTGTTTTTGAGCCAGGTCTCGCCTAATCTGTATTTGTACCTTTGGCTTTTCCTACCTAAATGAAAATCTTTGCTTTTCTCCACATTGAAACTCATTTTGTTGGATAGGGCCCTTTGTTCAAGTTTGTCAAGATCTTTTTGGATCCTGAGTTTGTCTTCTGGGGTGTTGGCTACTCCTGCCAGTTTAGTGTCATCTGCAAATTTGATGAGTTCCCCTTCAATTCCCTCATCTAAGTCATTTATGAAGATGTTGAAGAGTACTGGGCCTAAGACGGAACCTTGTGGTACCCCACTGCTTACTTCTCTCCATGTGGATGTAGTGCCATTGAGGACTACTCATTGAGTACAGTTTGCCAGCCAGCTACAGATCCATCTGGTGGTGATGTTATCTATTCCACCTTTTTCTAGCTTACCAAGGAGTAGGTTGTGGTCTACTTTATCAAATGCCTTACTGAAGTCTAAGTATACTACGTCCACAGTATTTCTCTGGTCTATTAGTTTAGTCACTTTGTCGAAGAATGAAATAAGATTGGTTTGGCATGATCTGTTTTTCACAAACCTGTGCTGGCTACTGGTTATAACTTTCTTTGCTTCTAGTTGTTTGCAGATCTGTTTATTGATTATCTTTTCTAGGGTCTTCCCAGGTATTGATGTTAAACTGATTGCTCTGTAGTTTCCTGGGTCTGTTTTTTTCCCTTTCTTGAAGATGGGAACCACATCAGCCCTTTTCCAATCCTCAGGTACATCTCTGATGCTCCAGGATTTTTGAAAGATGTGGTGCAATGGTTCTGAGATAACATCTGCCAGTTCCTTCAGAACTCTGGGATGTAATCTGTCAGGCCCCGGTGATTTATATTTGTCAAGGTCGGATAGATGTTCTCTTACTGTTTTCTTGCTTATTTTAATTTTTGTTTCTAATTCGTCTTTTGCAGTGGTTTTTTTTTTTGTATGTTGGACTATAGTTTTTTTTTGTGTGAAGACTGATGCAAAGTATGAGTTAAGCAGCTCTGCTTTCTTCCTGTTGCCTGTTATTTCCTTGCCATCTTCTCTCTTTAGTGGACCTCCAATTTCCTTGACTTTTTTCTTGTTCTTAATATGTTGGAAGAAACTTTTTTATTATCCATGATTTCTGTTGCAAGTCTTTGTTCATTTTGAGCCTTTATTTCCTGACTTCATCTTTGCATGTTCTGGCTGTCTGCTAATAATCGGCCTTAGTTATGTGCCTAAGTTATGTGCCTTAGTTATGGAGCAAGCAAGAATCTTATTATCCCTGTATATATTTTTTGCTAAACCAAGAGAATGATTCACAAACAGATCCACAATTCACATATATATAAAACAGCATATTGTACATTTAGAATAAGAAAAAATATTTTATGTACTGAATGTACTGAACACCCTGTTTGCAACTTAATTCCAAGAGATAAATCCACAAAACAGTAACAAGTACCTCTATTTGTGATGAGCACTACATAATTCAAAAAGGAAAAGAGCAAGCAAGTAAAACTGTCCACAGACTAAATATTCTTCCTGCGATTTGTTTGTTCAAAGCTTTCTTGAAAGCTTTAAAACCGGAAAGCTTAGTGTCCAGTTGTCCATACCTATAAAAGTCAGTTCTTCCCATCATGACCTCCAAACTAAGAAGAGGAAGAAATGGGGAGGCACTTCATTGCCTTGTGTGCAAAGATTAAGGTACTCCAGATGTGCAAATGTTAAAGAATGGACCAAATAGGCAGAAAGCAAATTCCAGCCACCTCGGGAAATATTGAGCAACATATAAATGCAGGCTCTGCAAATAGCATGAGCCTGTGGAAAGTAAGGGGGAAAGCTTTGGCAGATATACCCACCCTTAATCCTTCCAGGATACCTCAAGAGGGATATTTGCTCAAGAATGCAAAGCACATACACACGCAAAAAGAATGGGCTGGAAATTAGTGGAGCCAAATATCAATTCACAACGGTATAGAGCACCCCATCCAATAGAAAAAAGAGGCCGCAGACATTTGCTAGGAAATCATCCCATTCAGAATAACAGAATGGATTCTAGCATCTCTTTCTCCCTTGTTTTTAAATACATTATTGAGATTCACTGAGTCCCAATAAAAACTAAAGTAATTCTAATCAAATGCAGGCCAGAAGGAAATGGTTTCTCAGATATGCCCCAATCCTAAAATGATCATCAGTATGGTCATTCATTGTACACATTTTCCATCAGTCCTGTGGCTGCTAATTAGCAAAATGTCATGTTGCCATAGACTCACTGAAGTTCCATCATATTCTACCCAAAACTCATCTTCATTTCAATGTCAGGGCTTCCCATTCTGCTGTTATTAATAATTTTGAAGCCTACCACTTCAGAAGGCCAAATCACCTTGCCTCATGACAAGGCTACCCTTGAATGCTTCTTCTATGCTTGGCTTGCAAATGGCAACCAACTGGAAACTGCTGAGAACTCCATTATTCCCAGGCCAGCTGTTTCACTTAACTTCTTAATCTACATGAGCAGACAACTCAACATGACACACACTCAGACACATGTGCTCATAATTAAAAGGAGAAACAAACCCTTGAACTTGGTTTTTGTATGATTTTCTGCAACAAATCCTGGGGGTCCAGCAGCATTCTTCGCGACTGCCATAATCATGGTATTGACCTAAATTTGTGTTCAGCATGGTTCATTCTTCTGTTTGTCCATATGATTGTTCACACATGTGACTAGGAACAGGATATTCACATGGAGAGGCAAATAACTGGGAGAACTGGGTATTGGTGTGTAATTCTCCTTGTCGTCTGTTCCTTTGGGAGTATCTGATTAGGCTCATATTTTAGAATCTGACTAATAATGTAAAAGGCAGACCGTCTAACCAAGCCTTATTCTTCACTGCAATTTTGTATCCAGTCTCAAACTGAATGCCTTACGGAGTTAAATAATTTGAGACAGCAGGCAGTATAAAGTATAAATTACAGAAAGCAATGGAGTAAAGAGATTGTATGCTGAATAAATTAAAGCTTTCAGTTGCGAGACCAGTAATGGGTGAGGAGAGGAATTAAGAGCCATGGAGGCAGTGGGACAATGGACTCATTTTTAACTCTGGTGGGAAACTGAGAGTACCTTTGGTGTTGAACTGAATTTATAGTCCCAAACCTATAAAATGTTATTTTGAGTTATTTGTTATTAACATTTAGTTAAACAGTATTATTAAAATGTGTTGACATGATTTTGCCCTGCCCATCAGTCCCATCCTTTCAAGTCCAAAAAAACAATCAATGGATTTTTCCCGTAGAGAAATAAAATGATGGGATCCTAAGCAACAGGCTAAAGGATTTAAAAAGCTTTGGTACTCTATGGGGCACTTAACATTTGCAGGAGGGATACTGCCACAGTGACTGTGACAATCCTACCAAATTGACCATATCATAAATGTGGACAGGACAGAGATTGTTTAGCTTTTATTCATGGTTTGGAAGAGTTTTTTTTAAACTGTTTACTCAATTTTGTGACCGACATGAGTGATCTTTCTTTCCTCAAAATGGTAGGGAATGATGTCATTGCTTTTCAATAGTCATGGTTGAAGAAGATGCTTTGTCCTGCAAGCAAAAGGGAAGGCTTGGGGCATTGGGGGAATGCAAGTTGCTCTCTATGGATGGCATGCAAGAAGGCAAATGCTATGGCAATGCAGAGACAGAAGTTGTCAGCTTCCAACCAAGATATGGAACACATGTCTTAACATGTACAGATTAGGCTTGCTCTTTAGTTGTCCCATGTTGATTTATTGAAAATAGCTGGAGGGGAGATTGCTCCCCTCTCTGAAGAAAAGCTCAAGGTTCAAAATGATCTTGATAGGTTTGAACAGTGGGCTTTGTTTAGCAAAATGTAGTTCAGTAGTCAGGGTTTTGCACTTAGGAAAAATCAGTGCACAGCTACAAGATAAGTAGTCTATTGCTCAGCAGTCTTGCTTGTGAGAATGAACAACAGATTAAGCATAAATCATTGTGTGTTACAACTGCCAAAAGAACTAATCCAATCTAGCCAACACTAGACCCAACCCGGTCCCTAGCAAATGACAGCATGTGAGTGAGTCAAGTCGTTTCTGCCTTTTGACTGAAATTAAATAAAACCCAGCTCTTCCATTAAATCCTATGCCACCAGAGGGAACATTCAAAAGAGGAGAGATGAGCAGAAAGCATAAAGAAATACAGATAGTTAGTAAACTGTTAGTGACCTTGGCTGATCCCATAAAAGCTAAGCAGGATGGGATTTTGTTAGTACTTGGATAGGAAGCCACCAGAAAATCCCTGGGCTGTGGACTGGACTAAGAAGTCACAATTGTGCCTATACTCTTGCCAATGAAATAATAGTCCAACTAGTCAGCAGGAGTCAAACATGGTTCAAGTGAGACTTTATAATAACCTCTTTGCCTCACAGAGGCCATGAATCATCATCACAGGATGTGTTTGTATGTGTGACGGCAGTACTGTCTTAAAAACACCTTCCACTGATGGCAAATTCCCATTTCTGTCTACACAGCATCTATAAATTTAATAATCACTTAGCAGCTAACATGCATTAAGGCATGGGTGTCAAACTCGCGACGTGACATGACGTGTCGCGACATATCGCGACTTTTTCCCCATTGCCGGCAATGGGGTGAATGCGGTTTTGGCGTGATGCATCCGGCCCGTGGGCCGGCAGTTTGACACCCCTGCATTAAGGGAATGGCACTACTACCACCAGCACCCATGCCCAGGCAGATAAGATGCTAGTCTTGTCTAAGATAAAGGTGGAAAAATAGCTATTGTTCAAATGGAAGATTCATCACATTGAAGTAATTGCTATACAGGAAAGAAGTCAGATCTCACTCATTTCTTTTAAGGAATCAAGGAATGGGAAGCAGCAAGGTTTAGCCAAGGTAAGGATTCTGCATCTCTTGCAGTTCATTTCAAGCTTGCTCAGCATCAATATCACATACACATCTGTAAAGTGAGGGTAATTCTCTCCCAAAGTCTTCTCTTTGGCATTTCAGAGTCAATATCTGAAGCAGAATGGCTGAATGTTTCTTAACAAAGGGACAAGTATATGGTAGGTTCATTCACTTTGCCGTGATTGCAGGCAAAGTGTTAGGCTTGCCTGCCTATCCTTTCTTTCATCTCAAGTTCAGCTCCAAATAAAGTAAGTAGATTTACTTCTCCCAAGGAGAAAAGGAAGAGGGATCCTGATCTGAGGAAATAATTGGTATGTTTTGCCAATGATTTCCTCAGACCAGAGTTCCTCTTCCTTTTCTCCTTGGGAGAAGTAAATCTACTTCCTTTTTTTTGCCACTGATTCAAACCAAACAAAAGAAGAAGAAAGATTGCAGTTTATGATCAAGGCAGGCCCAAAACATTTTATTGGCCCAGAATCAATAACAGTTAAGCTATTTTATTAACACCTCACTCTAAAATAAACAAATAAATAAAAAATAAAGAACAAATAATGTACTGCATGACACCAAACATCTGCCTGCTCTGAGTATCGGTATCTGTGCTAGAGATGTCTTTGTGACAGGAGCATGTAGGTAATGCTAAAGTTCCTCTCTCAATGAACAATAAGTCGAGGAACACTTTCTCAAGTAACTTCAGCTATTTCAAAGCTACATTTTCATAAAAAAGCAGTTTCTAGTTCAGTCCATTTTCTAGTTTTACAATAACAACAACCCTTTTTACATCACCTTTCATCCATTCAGATTCCAATGTAGTGTAGGATATACATAATAAATTACTAAAAACTAACACAATTCAATAAAACATTTGGCAGTCTAATAACATCTAGACAGACTAGGGGATGAAATCAATTAAAATGTCTGCACAAATAGATACAATTTAAAATAGCATCTAAAATATTGCAATGTAGACAGGCTTTCTTCTTCTGAAACCATTGTTGAAAAAGCCTACTTTTGAAGAATGCTAGAAAATTCAGTTGGAGCAAAACTAAATTTAAATCCTGGGTATCAATTGTTCATTTTTATTTCCCAATTTAATTTAAGATGTTGGTTTTAACCTTCAAAACTTAAATCCCAACTATCTATGGGACCGCTTCAGTCCTTATGAATCAATCAAGTTATTAGACTCTGCATGGCAAGCTACTGTTATTTCCAGCATTGGATAATGGCTTAATATATATTTCATACTTTGTGATGTTACTGTTTTATATTTTTAAAAAATATTTATAATTCTTGCAGGATGGACATTTAAGCCAATTTGAGGAACTCACTCATGGGAACATTCATACTTAATTGTTTTTGGAATGCAAAATGAAACACTCAAAAACTTTCACAGGAAAGAATGAAAGATGTCATGCAATCAAGCTAGCAATCCACCACCAGCCTATTTTCTCTCTATGATTGTCCTCAATTTACGACCACAAATGAGCCTTAAATTTCTGTTGCTAAGCAAGACAGTTAAGTGACTAGTGCCCCATTTTATGACCCTTTTTGCCACAGCTGTTAAACGAATCACTGTAGTTTAGTGAATCATGTGGTTGTTAAGCGAATCTGTTTTCCCCCACTGTCAGAAGCTGACTGGGAAGGTGGCAAAGGGTGATCACGTGACCCTGGGACACTGTAACCATCCTAAAAACCTGCCAGTTGCCAGGCGCTTGAATTTTGATCATGTGACCATCGGGATGCTGCAGCGGTTGTAAGTGAAAACTGGTCAGAAGTCACTTTTTTCAGTGCTGTTGTACTCCAAACAGTCACTAAACAAATGGTTGTAAGTAAAGGACTACCTGCATTCCAAAGAAAAGGTTGCTGCTGAAAGAGTGATGCCTTTTAATCCCCAATATTTCTCATTCGGGAGCAGGGGGACATCAGACTCTCCTTATTTTCAGGCATTCTGATCCTGCAAGCAAGAACTTCAACAGCTTTCTTTTTCTTACAGACTGTACAGTACAACTTATCATGCTTCCCATAACAACTCCTATGTTAAAATTCAAGTAATTGTGAAATCTATTACATTTATCTTACTCAATAGTAAAATATGAACAAATCAATTAATCATTACTTTCTCTCTGCCCATGAAGTGCATACTGAATCTAGACAAATATAAAGATGCAATATAATTCCCCTCGTGATACATCAATATTAAATCTTGTCTTTTATCATTTTTGAAAAAAACAAACATGTTAAGATTTCATACAACTCACAGCATTATACATCAATGATTCATGACAACCAAGCTTATATAAAAAGTATCCATAACTCCTTTAAAATAAATTGAAATGACAGCAGGTAAGGGAAAATTTTGGCCAATAAAGACAATCTGCTCTGTAAAAACTTTATAGACACTTTGAGTTTATTCTAGCAATGTTAACACCATGAAATATTAGTTGCACTGTTACAAGGAATGGTGGTATAACTTTCGGCATACTCTAGAGTCATCTAAAAATAGTAATAGAGTGAATACCAATTCGGTATATTGGAACTCCAGGGTTGAAAATAGATACAGAAAAAAATACAAGCTGAAAACCATATTAACAAAGTGATATTTTCATCTTTTGTGATGAAAATAATGATATTTTTATGCGCTGGTTGCAGTATTCCCCTGTACTGGCCTGGGTATTTATTCCTATTCTATCTCAAAAAAATCAAATCTATTTCTCTTAATCCCTGGGCAATTTAAATTGAACTTATCATAAATCTTAGCCAGAAATATTCTAATAGCATAGACGTATTACATGAAGGAAAATAAAATGGTGTGCTAAAAATAAATTTGCTAAAAACTAAACAGGTTGGAAATGGCAGCTGCTCACCTAATTTTTGCTCATGGCCAGAATACTGAAAGTTAGAAGATATGTTTTCAATTACTGTATGTAACTGGGTAGAAAGCATATGGGACAAAAATAATGTATCTGCCCGAAATACTCCTGGGACCTGTACTGCACCCAAAATCCCAGTTCCCCAGATCAGTGAAAATGCTCAGGAATAGAGTCAATCCTTACAGTTTGCCGTTTTGGAAATCACCACTATGTCTGCATGTTAGCATGCATATTGGTTGCAAAGGCAAGGCCAGAAGACAAAAAAGTACACAAATAGGAGCAGTAAGATAAAAATATGCACATATATGCTTTTGCATATGCAGTCCCTCATATTATACTGTGGCACGTGGGTAGGCAATTCACAACCTTCCCATCAACACTTTTGTAGAGACAGTATTTTAATAATTGTTTATTACAATTCCCTCTCCCAAACTTCCTGTCTCCACATTTCAACAAGTAATACTTCTGAATACGATAAAATAAGCAGACAAATATCACAAAACAGATTTTTTTGGGGGGGGGAAACTACCAAACTCTTTTTTGTTTGCAGGATCAAATAGTTCCACCTTTTGTCAGGTCATATAGAAGTTACAATATGCAAATAAACTGCACTGAGTGGCTAACAATGCAATGGAATGAACCAGTGGTAGGACAATGCAAGTTTTCTCATCTCACCCCAACTATTAAACTTCTGAGATAAGAGGAAGAAATTTAAAGAAGTTGTATTCTCACCAATCATCTACTACAACTTTGAACCATGTCAATTTCCATTCAGGACACAAATCAATTAAAGACTGTGACAAAGAAGAGATTAAAAAAAAAGTCCCGGAAAATGAATTATACTAGAGCTTAAAACCACAAACCCAGATTAGGTTTGTTCAGTTTTTTTCAAGAAAAGACAGGAAAGACTAATAGTAAAAGAAAATGTAACCTGGTAAGGGTCAGCTGTTGTTCTTCCCAGACTTACATATTTATTCAAGCTGCATTACATCCCATTAAGAGAGACTGTAGGTGCCCCTTTACATTACATTATAGGAGACACATAATGAATGGCTCCTCAAGAAGGTCAGCCTTCAGCTCTGCAGCCTTAAGGGCTTCAGAGGCCTGAATGCCAATGTTAGGTGCTTTGTCTAGGTTACTAGCAGCACAAATAAGATTTAACAAAGGATCTCCTTAGTCATCGTATACGGATTGCTGGAGTCAAATAATCCTATTTCATTTAGCTGTTCACAGGATGCAGAACACACACATAGAATTTCAGGGGCACAAGGAATTCAGTTTTTAAAAATGCACTCTTTTCTTTTATGCATCCCTTTTCAATGTATATCAAGTGAGTTTACAATCATATTTGTTGTCACTTTCATTCATGTCAGACCTTTTCCTTATTTGATCTGAGATACTGACTGTTACATCCTCATTGAAAAATGAGGGGGGAAAAGGGAAAGAACAGGAGACAACACTCCACAACTGAACATCTAACCCAAGAGCTGAAACTCAGCAATAGCTCACACTTTGGCTTTTTCCTCTGAGCTAAGGCAGAAGACAAATCTCTCTTTTCCATAAAGAAAAACATTTGGAAGTTGAAATAAATAAGTACCGGATGTCACTGAACATTGTTCACTGAGCATCTGCTGTTTAAGATCACCCTTGATTGATGACAGCTATTTTTAATTGTTGCTTTTAAAATTTAAATGCCCCCCTGAGACATGTTATAAGTGTATTAGCACATGGCAGGAGGCCTGTGAGGTGGGAAACACAGAACGGGTATTTTCATGTCATTAACACTTGAAACCAAGAAATACAATGTAAAATAAGATAACCCTGAGAAACAATAGTCAAAAAGGCTAATTCCCAATAGATATTTGTATGTTGGTTGACATAGGTTTTTCCTGGTCTTGGTATATGCCAAAATGAACCATTTGTAATTATTCATGCATTTTTCAATGACTTTATAAAGCACTGTGTAAAAGAAGAAAAATATTTATGTTTGAGTAGATTATAAATTACAATATTGTAGGCACTTCTGGACTCTTTTAAATTAATGCAAATTTTAGAAAAGGTGTTAAGATAAAAGTGACACAAGAAATGTTCCCCTCTTTAATTGTTTTTCCTCTTATACATCGGCACAATATCACATAAATCACATTCTATTTGCACCATTTAAAATATGCTTATTATAACAATTGCAATACTAAAGGTGAAAATCTGTTCCTTTTCATTTAGATATATTTTTTTTGAATGAAATAGGTCTGCAGAGATATGCATTAAAAAGAGGGTAAAAGATGCGAGAAAATAATAAAATTTCTCCTTACCTGTTTTTTCTTTAATTTCACACAAAACATTAAAAAGTGCAGGTTTCATTCTGTGACAGTTTAGAGCATGTTTTCTGCAAGGAAATCAGAAGGTTAGGTTTGAACTGAGCCACAGAAACGTGAATATCTTTAAAAATAGATTACAGAGGATTCCTTATACAAAAAAGTATTAAAGGTTATAGCTCAGTGGAAATTGTGCCCAAGTGAAAAACAGCTTTCAATTTTATACTGAATAGGATATCAGTTTGGTGATTGTAAATGCTACCAAACAGGCAACTATTTGACACCGCTAGTCCAGCAGCATCCATAAACTATACATGCTGGCCAGGCTATTAACCGATCAATGCCAGGAGCATGTAGAAGCCTTTCCAGTGTTTAATGATGATCTTATTCAACCACGTAGGGAACTTTTGTATCGTTCTCTTCCTTTTCCCCCCTCTATTCATCCATGTCTTACAATTCTTTGTGTTGAAGCAGCTCTACTGGAAAGGTTTGAAAGCCCTTTAAGGAAACCTGAAGTACAGAATAGCGATTTTTAAGTAAAATAGTCTCAGAATGTAGAACTATAGTGCCAGAGAGAGAGAGAGAAACATCTAATAAGGCAGGATGGAAGTGGAAAAAATAATTACTTTCATGTTCCTCATATCTTACTGGCTTCCTTGAAGGAGTAAAAACCATACAGTTAAAAAAAATAAAAATAAAAATATTAATCAGGATAACAAATCATCATCATCACCACTACCATCATGTTGCTATTTTAGTATGCAAAAAAGAGAGAATTTATATGGGTCATTTCCTGCCCCACTTCCTTGTGCCAAAATGGGCCAGTTGTTTTTTGTTTATTAGGTTAATTAGTTTCATGTCCCAGCAGATGCCCATAGAAGAAAAGAAACAATCTAACATTGCTGTAACAATTACTATTTCTTTGACAAGTGATCTCTTCTGAAGATGTGCTGCTACAATATGCAAGAAGTCTAATCTCATTGGGCATCAAAGAATGGGTTTGAGAATCAAAATTGCATCTCATCAGAACATGAACATTTGGGTGCCTCGGGCAGAAAAATTGAAGAACCTTCTCATTTCACTGATTAACATGGAATGCAATCCATTAGGCAGGTCTCTTTTGCCAGCGGCCCCCTTGTTTCTACGGGGGGCTGGGGGGGCTTGTGCAAGAGAACATCCCACTAGTGTGTACACAATGTGTTGGAACTGCTTTCTTTCCATTCCTAACAGCACCCAAAATTCATGGCTCTGTGGCTCGCAACTGGCACATTAGCATAGAGTATGTTTTGATTTCCCAAATATCAGAACTATAAAAACATTAGTGCGAGTAAAATGAAAGTTTGCTACCACATACTTAAAAATATCTTTGATATTGGGTTACACAAAGCAGAAAAATAATGAAATACACATTTCCTTTTAAAAACCTGATCTGCTTTTTAAAAGTCTGTAAAGCAGAGCTGCGTAGACAGGTATGTAAAGAGTAACAGGCGATAAAAAGCATCTGTACCCTTGGTATTGATTTTCAATTAGATTAGCACATTTAATAGTATTTATACACATTAAGTATTTAAGCCAAACATCAACTCTTGCAACTTTTAGAAACAACATCTTTCCTCTGCTTTGTCTTATAGTAATACTGGGAAGCAACATTCAGCAGAAGCTATTATTCATCAAATCCAAGTATTCTATCAAAACAAGGTTATGAACTCTGCACTTCTCAGCTCAGTGACGCTTTAAAACTATGCTATATGCCTTATAGTAACAAGAGTCAGTAACAAGAGCTACTGAAATCCATGGAACTTACTTGTAAGTAATCACTTAAAAGAATTCCATAAACTCTAGCAGTCTATCCCAGGCGATTGTGGAAAGGATTATAGACCCAGAGTGGAAATCAAATGCTAATAGCTTTTCCTCAGGTAAGATTATTCTATTAACTATTGTCCTTTATTTTCCAATTTTATTTCTCCTTTATTTTCGAATTCTCTGTTCTGAAAATTGGTTTTATTTTCATTTTAACTTTAAAGATTTGCAGAAATGTTCTAGGAGAATGCTATACACTTAGTTATATATACTGGTGTGTGTAAATGTGTTTAAGAAGCTCCATTTTTAAAATGCACAGAGGCACTAAAAGTGTAACACTATACTTACTACCTACATTGAAGTTTTACAAAATACCTTTAAGGGAGGTATTTATTTATTTATTTATACATATATACATATATATATACATATATATATATATACATATATATATATATATATTATATATATATATATATGTATGTATGTATGTATGTATGTATGTATGTATGTGTGTGTGTGTATGTATGTGTGTATGTGTATGTGTGTGTATATATATGTGTGTGTGTGTGTGTGTGTGTGTATATATATATATAAGCATATTTCTCTTCCTCAAAATTCAGTTTGAAGAGAAACAAACATGGTGACTTGTGAAAACAATCACAATGCTAAAGATAAAAGTATTGTACAAATTGTCAAATGCTTCAGTGCACATTAGTAATAGGCACATACAACTTGCCTTAGATTACGACCTGCTATTTCATATGGAGAATTCATGTGGTTTCATATGTGGAAGCATATCCTGGAATAGATATCTAGTTGGGAAAGTAGCGACATTTACAGGCTGTATTCTACTATCTTCTAGGCTTCTTAAAAGGCTCAACTCCTTATGGTAGAAATATATATCCTTTTGAATATCACTCATAGGAAAAAACTGAGTTCCTACTGCAGCATCAATACTTGCTATCACAAGAGGAGCAGAAATTATTCTGTTTGTACAAAGAAGCCACCAAAAGGAACAAGCATTAAATGATATTAAGCTTATTGATTTTCAATGGGATTAAGTGCGATTAAGTTTTTTTTTTACTGTACCTAAAGAGCTATAGGGACTGAGCTTTCAACAATGGCCTTCAAATGGTTTTGCTTTTTTGCTATTTCAAAAACAGAAAACAAACACCAACCTTTTTATAGCCACTCTATTTGCATATTTCTTTTAAAAGGTAAAACCCACTCAAAATATTTTTGGAATAATGGGTGATACCATAATCTATTTGCCTCCTCTGTTAATAGCAGATGCAGTCTGATATTTTACACCCAAAGTTCAATCTCTCAGGTATTACAGCTAAGAAAATGACAATGATTTAACTTTTTTTCCGGATCAAATACAAATTAACTTGGCTATTTGAGACTTTCAGTTCATGAACTACTACAAACAAAAGCACATGGGAAGCTGTAGCTCCCCTGGCAAACCATCCAGTCAAGGTAGCCTATTTAGCCTTGTCTAACTTGACTAAAGTCAGTCACAAGAATAACATCCATTCCTTGGAACCTCTTTTTTCTGTGAAAACCTAGTAAAAACACAATTTTAGGCTATTACAGTCGTCCAGTGAAAATCTTATTTTTCTTCGGGATTACTTTGTTTCCGGAAGGCTAACGAAACTACAGAAAGCACAAGTATTTGTCTGGATCAGATCTTCGAGTTAAATACGCGTATCATTTTCATCGCCGTCGTCATCACCCAAGGACTCACCTGGCCTGCGCTTCATCCAAACTCTGGTCGGTGATGGTCATGATCTGCTGTAAAATGTCCCCGATGTCTTGTTTTCGTCCCCCCTCGGTTTCAGTGCCGGCAGCTCCGTCCGGCATATGCTGGGACAGGCCCGGATGGCCAGCCATCCCCACTCCGGCGTGGGAATGCATCAACCTGGGCTGATCATCCATCCCCAAGGCTAGGCGCGGACGGGAGCCTCTTCTTTTCCCCCCTTCTCGAGCTTTTTCGGGAGCGCGCTTCTTGGAAGAGAGGAATCAACTGCTGGGCTTGCCTTCCTTTCTTCCTTCCCTCCTACCCTTTCTTCTTTAGGTTTTCAAAAAAAAATAATGTTATCCCTTAACGAACCTTAAACCTCCCGAGAGAAAGGGAGAGAGGGAGGGAAGGAGGGAAGAAACACTCTCGGAATTCTTGCGAGGAGGCTGTCGGCTCCAGCAGGCAAGGAAACCCCCTTCTCCGCGGCGCACTGGAGCAGGATCAATGCGAGAAGCCGGATCGGGCTAGTTTTTTGCTGTTCTTTTTTCTCCCCGTCCCAGCCAGGTTCTCGCTTTTCGCAGTTGAGGGGGCCGACCGAGCAGCACTGGAGGCGGTCGGCGGTCGGCAAGCTACCGTTTAATCCTTCCTCGGGCAAAAACCCGCCTCGATCTGAAAGGCGAGGGAAAGAGCCGAGCAAACTTTCCCTGCCCGCTCGCCCCGCTCGGGAGCCAGATGCTCTCCTCGAAAGGAGCTTCGCGCTGCGCAGAGCTGACGGCGAAAGGCACAACCCGGCTCCCCGACGCCTCGGCCAAGGCAGGCAGCCTCCCCCTCAGTTCGGCGTCTCGGCGAACTCCGGAGAGCCCCTTCCCAGCCTCCTGCTTTGTTTCAGGCTCAAGCTCAGGACTCCTGAAACTGACACAGAAAAGGCACAGCCAGGAAGGAAGGAAGGAAGGAGGGAGGGAGAGGAGGCGAGCAGATGGGTGGTGCTGATGAGAGAGCCGAGAGGGCGCCCCGTCCTCCTGATTGGCCTTCGCTCGCCGCCGATAACTCCTCCCCGCTTTCGCCATCACCGATTCCCCCTCCCCCCGCGGGCGGCTGCCTGTCAGTCAACGGGTTCAGAGGTGCGCAGCGCTGGAGGCTCCAGGCCTTAAAGAGGCAATCTGGAGTTGGAAGGGAAAAAGGGCTCCTGCCTCCGACTTAGTGGAGCAAGCCGCTGCCGGTTCATGATAGTGCGTGCGGAAGAGGCCGTCTTCAAGTCAAAAGGCAGTTTTTCACTCGAACCCGGGAATCTGATATAAAAGAAATGCAACTGATTCATTTAGTTGCTGTTGTAAGTAGCAGACTTGAATAGAGCCCGCAGATCCTGCGTACAATAATAAACTTCTAGTTAGTCATTAGTATTATTTTGGCTGGGACAATCATTTGTTGCTTCTTTTTGTTAAAACAAAACGAAATGAAACTGGGAGCCACCCATCCTTCCCGATCTGCTGCAGATCAGCCAGAGATCCACAGTAGATGAGATTTATTTCCTGCCCATCCTTCCACTAATGTAGACAGCCCAGCTAATTCAGGGGGGAATAAAATATCCTAGTCGGGCCACCCAATTCTATCTGCACACATTTAATTATGAGATGCATGATAATAATGAGAAATAATATAAAAGGCATTTGGAGATTAGAAGAAATGATAAAGATAACCAGCCTGGGTAGTGTAGCCCTGGAAGTGGCACTAGAGAATAGTACTTGGCTAACTGGGTGACTCAGTAACATTTCTGCACACAACCAACCTTCAAAGATTCTCAACCTTTTTTTTTTTTTTTTTTGCTCATGGGCCCCTTCTGAGCTTCTGTAGCTTTGTGACCCTGCCTCCCCCAATAGTTGCTGTTAGCTGGGGAAAGGGGTACTTTTTGGTGACTGCCTGAACATGTCACTGCAGTTCTCTTGGCAAGATTTCATGTTTCCTGCTTCCTAGGGCTGAGAAAGAATGACTGGCCCAGGGTCACTCAGTTGGCTTTGTGCCCTAGGTGGAAGTTCTCCCAGTTTCTAGTCTAGTGGTTTACACCAAACTGGCTCTCTTTTTTCTAATGAGTTAAAATTCCATTTATTATAGATTTCTTTTATTAAGATATTTATTATAAACTCTAGTAATTTTCAGCATGTATGATGCTGAAATTAGTACAGATGAGATATGAGGTTTATGACAAATTGATCATTCAACTTTGAAGTTAAGTCAATGATTTGTGATGAAGGAAATGGGCCTTTATATGCTTTTTATATTATGTATGTATGCATGTATGTATGTATGTATGTATTAATAATAATAATAAAGTTGGTAGGGACCTTGGAGGTCATCTAGTCCAACCCCCTGCTCAGGCAGGAAACATTTCAGACAAATGGCTGTCCAGTCTCTTCTTAAAAACTTCCAGTGTTGGAGCACTCACCGCTTTTGGAGGCAGGTTGTTCCACTGGTTAATTGTTCTAACTGTCAGGAAGTTTCTCCTTAGTTCTAGGTTGCTTCTCTCCTTGATTAGTTTCCATCCGTTGCTTCTTGTCCTGCCTTCAGGCGCCTTGGAAAATAGCTTGACTCCCTCTTCTTTGTGGCAGCCCCTGAGATATTGGAACACTGCTATCATGTCCCCTCTCATCCTTCTCTTCATTAAACTAGACATGTATGTATGTATGTATGTATGTATGTATGTATGTATGTATGTATGTATGTATGTATTTATTTATTTATTTATTTATTTATTTATTTATTTATTTATTTATTTATTTAACTTCTATGCATACCCATCTCAGTCAATGACTATGGATGGCTTACAATTAAAAAAATATATTTAGAAATATTAAAACATTTTAAAACAATAAAAGCAGTAAAACCAACAAAAACACCAAAGCATCCAATTAAATATACAAATTAAATATATTGTTGTTTATTGATGGTTATTTTTTATTGCATTTTTATGAGCTTTCAGCCACCCAGAGTTGCATCTTGTGAGATGAGTGGCCATATAAATTAAATAAATCAAATGAAATAATTTTAACTATTTCAAGGTCCTGAAGAAAAAGAGAGGCAAATATTGAATTCATATCATATTGTCTACTGGATGGCTATTTCTAGATCCTGCCAGCCACAATCACTGCCAGCACTAGTCAAGGATGGCACTAGCTTATTATCAGTTGCTCTCTCGTGCTTCATCCTGTTCCCCATCTCCATGCCAGAAACCCATCATATTCTTTTTAACATCGGTTTAGCACTTCTTCAGAAAAGCACTAGATCCATATTCAGAAATAATGAATTAAATATTATTACATACAGTCAATATGCACATAGTTGAGAATAAGCCTAGTTGAATTTAGTGGATGTATAAACCTGCAGTGGATCTAAGAACATCTTGCTGGAATTAAGAAATGTGTCTATACCATGTTTCTCCGAAAGTAAGCCCTCTCCCAAACTTAAGAACCAGTTGATTTTCAGGGGGTGGGCCTAATATAAGCCCTCCCTCCAAAAGTAAGCACTACCTAAGAGCCTGCGCAGATGGCCGTCCGTCAATTCCATCTGGTTTCACCAAAGACACGAGGTAAATGGGGGAGCTGCCAGTGCCTCTGCGATGAGGCGAAGCCAATGGGGGAGGGGGGATCTGACCATTTGCTGCCAGCTGCAGCCGTTTGCCACCAGCCGTGGCTGTTTGCTGCCTCGCGCGTTACACCAAGTGCCGCTACCATGAGGCCTAACAGACCAAATACCGGTGTGGGCGGGGCGCATGCCCTTCCCGTGCCAGGCCAGCCCCTGCAGCCCTGGGGTGGCCGTACTGGGTGGCGGGAAGGGCACCAGGGTGTGGGTGGCCAGGCCGACACTCCTTTGGCTGGAGCAGGGGACCTTTGCCCAGGGATCTGGGGAGGCCGCCTTCCTGGCCTGGACGGGCCCGCCTGAGAGGTGAGCAGGGAGGTGGCAGTCCAGGACCAAAGCGGCAAGTGGAGTGCCAGAGCCTCGGGGAGGGAGGGTGCTGAAGTGAGCGGGCGTCCTGCCGTCAGCGCCCATGCCGGCTGCCCCTTCCCCATGGAGCTGGAGAGCTTGCCACACCACTGCCCAGATACCCTCACTTCCCCCAGGAATTGCATGTCTTTGCTTACCTGACTTCCAGCCCCGTCCCATTTCTCCTTCATGATCCTCCGCTGCTGCGTGCAGGGAAACAAAAATTTATGGGGTCGATCAATCAATTCCAACTTCGCGAGATTTTTTTTTTTTTTTTTTTTGCGAGAAGTTGCAAAGTTACTTCAGAGCCCAAAAGAAAGTAAGATCAGGTCTTACTTTTGGAGAAACACCGGTAGATGATTATAGTTTTGGTTCCAAAGTGATTACTAGGGATAAGAGAGTTATCTATTAGGATTGTGCAGAGCTTTTCATTTAAAAAGTCATTTTCAAACAATTGTACATTCTGGGAAAAAGGTGTTCCAGATCTAGTTCAAAACAATTTAGGTAATTAGTATAATCACTACTGCCTAGATAAAAAAAATATGAGCATTAGTATACCAGCACTACTTTTTTCCTTAATTTTCCCCTTCCCACCATATTGCTGATTAAACCTGCAAAATATAATAATTTATTATTATAATTCAGTTAAACAATTGTTTTATTTACCTTTAAAAATGAATCATAATAACTACAGCATTTGATATTTCCTAAAGAAATGTGTATTGTAGCAATCCAGTATTCATTTACTGAGAGCAGTAAGCATGGCTGAGCATAGAATTTGTCTCAAGTAAAATCTGCACAGCAACAACTGTGTGCAACTGTTGTGCAATTTCCACTATACAGTAGGCAATGTTTTATTATGATGACAGGCAAAATACAATTGATAATAAATCTGATTGCCCAAATGCTGTTACTATTCTCATACAACTACCAGCAATGTGAAGATACAGGGATACAGCACTTTCCACACTCTACTGTTTGCAACTTTTTAAGGTAAACAACCAATTTGCCCTCTATGAGACAATAATAATAATAATAATAATAATAATAATAATAATAATAATAATAATAATAATAATAATAATAATAATAATAATAATAATAATAATAATAATAATAATAATAATAATAATAATAATAAAAATTGGAAGTGACCTTGGAGGTCATCAAGTCCAACCCCCTGCTCAGGCAGGAAACCCTACACCATTTCGGACAAATGGCTGTCCAGTTTCTTCTTAAAAACTTCCAGTGTTGGAGCATTCACCACTTCTGGAGGCAGGTTGTTCCACTGGTTAATTATTCTAACTGTCAGGAAGTTTCTCCTCAGTTCCAGGTTGCTTTTCTCCTTGACTAGTTTCCATCCATTGCTTCTTGTCCTGCCCTCAGGCGCCTTGGAGAATAGCTTGATTCCCTCTTCTTTGTGGCAACCCCTGAGATATTGGAATACTGCTATCATGTCACCCCTAGTCCTTTTCCTTAAACTAGATGTTATGTCCTGGGCCTTGCTGAGTCATTCAGCAAGACTCAGAAAGGCTGCAGGAAGGCTGCAGAGACCCAGACAGACCACATGTCTGCCCGGGACCCAGACAGGCTGTCTCCAGCCTTGCGCGCATGCGCAAGGTGGGACAATGGCCTGCAATGATTGGATGTGCATCCCCTTGCAAGGGGAATATAAAAGGCCAGTGGCCATTGTGTTCTTGCTTCTGTTCTGTGAATGTACTTAATAAAGAGATCCTTTGTTGTGAACCTGCCTCGTCTCGATGTCTGCTTTGCAAGAACAGAACATTGGCGACGAAGGTGGGATTTGCCGCATAGGAAGCCAAAGGAAAAGAAGCTAGGGCCAACTCACCTGAAGGCCTGAAGCGAAGAGAAGCGCGGCGTCCAGGAGAAGCAACCGCCTGCCAGTACGAAGATGCTGGAGGTGGGCTTGGCTTTGTGGGACCCCTTCTCCTTCCTTGCAGCGAGAGACATTGAAGAGGCTATCGGTCACAACGATGTCCAAGCTGGGCCGTCTTGTTGAGTTTGATACGTCGCACCCAGAACGATGGAGCTCTTACGCAGCTCGCATCGAGAATTACTTCAGGGTGAACAAGATCCAAGAAGATGAATTGAAAGCTGCTACTTTGCTGTTTGTCTGTGGGCAAGAGACTTTTGACATTGCTGAGAACCTTGTAGCCCCAGCACCACTGGAATCGATCTCCTATGCCGATCTAAAGAAAATGCTGCGCGAGCATTTTGAGCCCAAGCTGTCTGTAATAGGTTGGAGGCACCAATTCGAGCAGCGGGATCAGCGGCCGGGAGAATCAGCTGCAGACTTCGTCGCGGCTCTGAGGCAGGCTGCTAGGCCATGTGCATTCCAAGACTTGGAAGAGAGGCTCCGAGACCGGCTCGTTTGCGGATTGCGAAGCCGTGAGATGCAGCAAAAGTTGTTTGCTAAAGCCGATGTTTCGTTCCAAGACGCCCTGAGAGAAGTTGCAGCTGAAGAAGCAGCCGGTGGCACGGTGAAGGCATTGCGGTCGACCAAGAACCCTCCAGCAACAATCCCCGTCCATCAGGAAGTCGTGCGAGAGGCCTCCGGAGAAGAATCCGAGGAAGAAGAGGTGGACAGATTTCAACAGCCAACACAGGGTGGGTTTCTGTGCGTCCCGTAGGGGGGTATTCAACACTGGGGTTCACCGGCCCCTTAAGAAAAAGCTTCGCATTGATGTAAGAGTGCAGGGAGTTCCCCTGGCTATGGAGCTGGACACAGGGTCCGCTCTTTCTATTATTTCTGCAGACACCTTTAAAAAGGTTTGTTCCAGGAGTGGCTCATGAGTCAAACTCAGGCCCTCCAATCTCATCCTCACTGACTTTCAGAATTCACGAGTCAGTGTGAAGGGGGAGGCCACGCTTAGAGTACAGCGTAAGGAATTTGATGGGTTGTTAGATGTGGTGGTAGTTGGGGGTGATTGCACGAGTCTTATCGGACTCGATTGGTTCGAGGCACTTGGGATCCAAGTGACTGGTCTTAACCATCTACAAACTGCCAGCCTTGCAGGAGTCTGTAAGGAGTTTGCTGATGTGTTCAGCCCAGAGCTTGGCTCATACAAGGGGCCTCCCATTGCTTTAAGGTTAGATCCAGCCATCACATCCATCAGGGTTAAACCAAGGAGGATGCCTTTTGCCCTCAAAAGTAGAATAGATGCTGAGTTGGACAAACTGCTCCAACAAGGCATTCTAGAACCTGTGGATTTTAGTCCATGGGAAACCCCCATAGTGACACCAATAAAAGCCAATGTTGAAGTCCGAATTTGTGCGGACTATAAATGCACTCTAAACAAAGCCTTGCAGCAGCATGCATATCCAGTGCCTGTGGTGAGCCACATTCTGGCCTCACTGAAAGGGGGAAAGGTCTTTGCTAAGCTTGATTTAGCTCAGGCCTACCAACAGTTATCTGTTGATGAGGCAACAGCTGAGGCCCAAACGATAGTTACTCACAGAGGGGCTTTTAAAGTAAAAAGGCTGCAGTTTGGGGTCAATGTAGCCCCTGGCATCTTCCAAGGGGTGATGGAGCGAACGCTCCGTGGTATTCCTGGGGTCTGCCCTTATTTCGATGACATCCTCATTGCAGGAGAGTCATCTGGGAACTTGGCTGAAAGGCTGAGAGCTGTCTTGCTGTGTTTCTGCCAAGCTGGGCTGAAGTTACAGGAAGACAAATGTAAAATTGGTGTAACATCCACCGAATTTCTAGGGTTTCGTATTGATGCTGAAGGCATCCACCCTGCAGAGTCTAAATTCCAGGCCATTCAACTGGCCCCTAGTCCCCAGTCAAAAGCTGAACTCCAGGATTTTCTGGGCCTACTTAATTTTTATCATTCATTCCTCCCTCACAAGGCTGCAGTGGCTGAGCCGTTACACCGGCTCTTGGACAAGCGGACTCCATGGACATGGACAAAGGTCCATGAAAAGGCTTTCAAAGAAGTCAAGGCTTTGCTATCTTCCAATGTGGTACTGGCGCATTTCAATGAGCAATTGCCTGTGTGCATCGCATGTGATGCCTCCCCTTATGGGATAGGAGCAGTGTTAAGTCATCTCAAGGCTGATGGGACTCAGGTCCCTGTGGCCTACTACTCTAGAACTCTCTCAGCTGCAGAGCATAATTACGCGCAGATTGACAGAGAAGCCTTGGCAATAATCTCAGGCATCAAGAAATTTCATGAATTCTTGTATGGCCGCCATTTCACGGTCTACACTGACCACAAGCCTTTGCTGGGTTTGTTTACAACAAACAAACAAACCCCACACATCATCTCCCCCAGAATGCTGAGATGGTCAATTTTCTTGTCAGCTTATGACTACACCCTGATTCACAAACCAGGGACAGAGATGGGCCACGCTGATGGCCTTAGTAGGCTACCTCTAAAGCAAATAGAGGCAGACCCTGCTCCTGCTGTACACATTCTTTCCATTCAGGAATTGCCTGAATCTCCCCTCAATGCTAGGGATGTGGCTGCTGAAACTGCCACTTATCACACGCTTGCACGCGTGCTGACATGGGTGTTGTCAGGGTGGCCTGACATGTGTCCTGGTACAGAGTTCCAAAGTTTCTGGCGTAGGAAACATGAATTTTCTACATGCAAAGGGTGTACCCTGTGGGGAAGCAGAGTAGTCATCCCGGCCTCATTGAGGACTAGAGTCTTGCTCTCTCTGCATGAGGGACATCCGGGAATTGTGAGGATGAAGGCGCTTGCACATAGCCATCTGTTGTGGCCTGGACTCGATAAGGACATTGAGGCCCAGGTTCAGGGGTGCCAAGTGTGCCAACAGTCACGGCCTGAGATGCCCTAGGCCCCTGTACATAGGTGGGAGGAGACACTCACTCCATGGTCACGCGTACACATTGACTATGCTGGGCCCTTTCAGGGGCAATTCTTCCTTCTCCTCGTGGATAGCCATTCCAAGTGGCTAGAGGTCGTTCCTGTATCCTCCACTACTGCTGCCAGGACCATCCAGGTGCTCAGAGGAATCTTTGCTTCCCATGGTCTTCCTGATGTCCTTGTGTCAGACAATGGTCCCCAATTTACCTCTTCTGAGTTTCAGGCTTTTCTTCAAGCCAACATGATCCGGCATGCTATGTCTGCTCCATTTCACCCTGCCACCAACGGTCAGGCTGAACGCATGGTGCGTACCACCAAGGAGGCATTAAAGAGAATCCCTCGAGGACCCTGGCATCACAGGTTAGCCGATTTTCTCCTTGCACACTGCACCACACCTTGCACAGCTACAGGAAAGAGCCCAGCTGAATTCCGCTGGGGTCGCAGACTCATCACGAAGCTGGACAGGCTGCACCCAGACTGGGTGGCTTCACAGGTGTCACAACCGCGGGCACCTAGGAGACTCCAAGTGGGTGATCCGGTTTGGGCCAGAAACTATGGGCATGGACATCTCTGGGTACCGGCTGTGGTATGCAAGGTCTCTGGGCCACTGTCCTACGAAGTGGCCTTGGAGGATGGTCGTGTGCTTAGACGCCACATAGACCAATTGCGCTGGAGGCTTCCTGGCCACATTTCCGCTCCTGGCTCTGCTCTCAGGGGGGAGGGGGACCCCAATTACGATTGTGGACCACAGTCTCTCCGCGAGGGCGCTTATCCAAATCTTCCTACACATGTCCCAGGTGGGGGTCTTGCCATGGAGGCGGCTCCTGACTCTGGCATAGACTCCGGGGGTCTGGCCATGGAGGCGGTTCCTGACTCTGGCAGAGGTCCCTGGCTAGGGGCAAATGGCCGTAAATCAGCTACTCAGGGTACTCCTGCTGCTGGTCTTGGGCTCGAGGGACAGTGCTCCCAAGAGGAGTCCCATGGAATTCTGGGGAACTCCACCCCACCAAGGGACTCGGGGAACTCAACCCCACCAAAGAACTCTGGTTTGGGTCTGGTGGATCCAGCCAGTCAGCAGTCAGGGGGAACCCCTGAGTCTTCTGGGCGACAAAGCCCTGGTTTGTTTTGCGCAAACCGGGAGCAGGCACTCCAGGCACCTATTCCTAATCCCATACCTACAATCGCACCTGCACCTAATCTGGCTCCATGAAGATCAGAGCGGGTCAAGCATCCTCCTAAGCATTTAGGGGAATATGTAAGATCCCTGTTCACTATACAGGAGGAGTATTAGTCCTCGCCATCTGAGGGGGTAAACAAAAACAATTGTAGGTTGCGGTGCGAATATTGTCAAAGAGTGAAAGTCCGTGGACTCCATTGGGACCTGAAGGTAATAGGTTGCAAGGAGTAAGGTGGACGGTATAACATGCTAACCGGCCTGCCATGTTGTGTTTATGTGAAGTGTTAAACAATTTGCTTACTTATTGTTTAATCCAAGGGGGGAGGGGTGTTATGTCCTGGGCCTTGCTGAGTCATTCAGCAAGGCTCAGGAAGGCTGCAGAGACCCGGACAGACCACGTGTCTGCCCGGGACCCAGACAGGCTATCTCCAGCCTTGCGCGCATGCGCAAGGCGGGAGAATGGCCTGCAACGATTGGATGTGCATCCCCTTGCAAGGGGAATATAAAAGGCCAGTGGCCATTGTGTTCTTGCTTCTGTTCTGTGAATGTACTTAATAAAGAGATCCTTTGTTGTGAACCTGCCTCGTCTCGATGTCTGCTTTGCAAGAACAGAACACTAGACATACCCAATTTCAACAACCGTTCCTTATATGTTTTAGCCTCCAGTCCCCTAATCATCTTTGTTGCCCTTCTCTGCACTCTTTCTAGAGTCTCAACATCTTTTTTACATCGTGGTGATCAAAACTGGATGCAGTATTCCAAGTGTGGCCTTACCAAGGCATTGTAAAGTGGTATTAATACTTCACGTGATCTTGATTCTATCCCTCTGTTAATGCAGCCCAGCACTGTGTTGGCTTTTTTGGCAGCTGCAGCACACTGCTGACTCATATTTAAGTGATTGTCCACTAGGACTCCGAGATCCCTCTCATAGTTACTACTATTGAGCAAGGTGCTCCCTATATTATACCTGTACATTTGGTTTTTCTTGCCTAAATGTAGAACCTTGCTTTTTTCACCATTGAATTTCATTTTGTTAGATAGTGCCCAGTGTTCAAGTCTGTCCAGATCCTTCTGTATCTTAAGCCTGTCTTCTGGAGTGTTAGCTATTCCTGCCAGCTTGGTGTCGTCTGCAAATTTGATGAGTTCCCCATCTATCCCCTCGTCCAAATCGTTGATGAAGATGTTGAAGAGCACTGGGCCCAGAACAGAGCCCTGGGGCACCCCACTGCATACTTCCCTCCATGTAGATGCGGTTCCATTGAGGACCACATGCTGAGTATGGCCGGTCAGCCAGCTACGAATCCATCTGGTGGTGATGCTGTCTAACCCACATTTTTCTATCTTATCGAGTAGTAGGTTGTGATCTACTTTATCAAATGCCTTACTGAAGTCCAAGTAAATTATATCTACAGCATTCCTCTGATCCACTAATTTTGTCACTTGGTCAAAGAATGCAATAAGGTTTGTCTGGCATGATCTGTTTTTGACAAACCCATGTTGGCTTTTAGTAGTGATTTTGTTTGCTTCTAGGTGTTCGCTTGTCACTTGTCACTCTGGCCATCCCTTCATCTGATTGGTTGTCCAATTGTCCTTGGTTAATAATATAGCCCCCCGGCCCCCTCCCCCCACAGTATTTCAAGTGGATTAATTCTCTCTGCTCCAGACTTTCCCACAGTGCCCTAATTTTTCCTCATCATTACATAAGGACCCACTTCAGCTAATCACCCAAGAAAGCAGAGCTCTTGAAACAGGCATTGTCTCAAAAGGAACTTTTATTAGGGGCTAGTGACAGTAGGAAAGTCAAGGCGAGATCTGGGGAAAATCCCGCTCAAACGGTATAACTAGCAATCTCCCTCCTCTCACCAAAATCATAATGTTCATTTGAAATCCAGCCAATCTACAGGTGGCACGATGTTTGGGTAACTGGCAAAGTTGGCGTGCATCTCAAGGTCTTCTCCAGTTTCGTTTCTCTGTAACTGTCTCCCTGCTAAGGAAAGTTCTCTCAAGCAACAGTAATCCCCCCCCCAGCAGAATGGCAGGCCCCAAACAGGAATGCATATGCAAAGAAGCAAGAAGGGTTTGGGAATCTGACAATAATAGTGTATTTTTCCAACTTTCCATGCAGAAGGGAGAACTGACAGCTCTGTCTGCTGGGCTGATAGGAGGAGGACAATAATAATTCTGCTTTATTGTCTCTTAAGTGTTTTCTTTGTTTTGAAATAGAGGTACAGAATGACAGCATAACAGGATTGGAAGGGACCTTGGAAATCTTCTAATCCACCCCCCTGCTCAAGCAGGAGACACTATACCATTCAAGACAAGTGGCTGTCTAGTCTCTTCTTAAATGCCTCCAATGATGGAGCACCCACAACTTCTGAAGGCAAGCCATTCCACTGGTTTATTGTTCTCACTGTTAAGAAATTTCTCCTAAATTGTAGGTTGCTTCTCTCCTTGATTAGTTGCCATCCATTGTTTCTTGTCTTTTCTTCTGGTGCTTTGGAAAATAGATTGACTCCCTCTTCTTTGTGCTAGCCCCTCAAATATTAGAACAGTGCTATCATGTCACCCCTAGTCTTTCTTTTCACTAGACTAGACAAACCTAATTCCTACAACTGTTCTTCATATGTTTTAGCCTCCAGCCCCCTAATCATTTTTGTTGCTTTTTTCTGCACTCTTTCCAGAGTCTCTTCATCTTTTTATAATATGGTAACCTATTCTAAGTGTGATCTTACTAGGGTTTTTTAAAGCAGTTGTCAAGAGGGGATAAAGGCACAATTGAAATATATTGTATATTGTTAGTTGTTATATGAGAAGAAATATAGGTAATAAAAATGGTCTCCAGGGGTGTGGGTGCACTGTAGTATTTGTATTTTATACTGTTTTTTATTTAGATTTATATGTGTTATGTTTGTATTATTTGTATTTGAACAAAATAAAATTTAAAAATAAATAAAATAAAAATAAAAATAAAGCAGTTGTCAAGGTCCCAACTAGACATTTAGGAAACAAAGACCCTCGACTCTATTTCTTTCAAGTGAAAGGTTCTTTTACTAAAGTCAAATGGTAACAGCGAAAGTAAAGCTGGATCTGAGTATTTCCCATGCAAAGGTTGCACGTTTCTCTTTCCCTGGCCCTCCCTCCTTTACCAGTCCATCAATGTCCAATAATATTCATTTTTGATGTTTTGAAAATGGCTTTTGAGTGTAAGGTCCTGCCTCAGCTAGTGCTCCCAAGAAAGCAGAACTCTTGAAACAGGCATTGTTTCAAACAGGAACTTTTATTGAGAGTCAGTGAAAGCAGAAAGGCAAGACAAGATCTAAAGACTTCCCATGCAAACTGCTACATTAAAACATCCTTTTTCAAACCCCTTCCTAGACCCCAACTGTCCAGTTCATTTCCAGCCAATCCACAGGTGCGAAGTTGTTATGGGAACCTGAGCAATAAGGGACGGTTCCCAGGCATAGCCTCATCTTTACAATGGAGCGGAGATAAGGCAGATGGCCCCTGGCACATTCCTCCCCCTTCTTCACACCAAAAGGGATACATTTGCTGTAAAGGTTCAGTGAAACACTCAGAGATTAAAATATTGTTACCAATTGTTATTTTTAATGTGACAGAAAAAAATAATTATGCCTTATTTTCATCTACTGTATTTTGGAATGCAGTCCTGACACCCATTAAAAAGCCAAGTGTGATCCTTAGCCTAGAGAAAGTCACATACCCCTGTTTTACAATATCGTTGAGTCAGTGGAAGGGAAAAAAGTACATGGTCAAGTGTCCATTTTTATTCTTACAAGTCAGTTTTGGAAAGAATAACTTCCAAACTTGAACAGGACTGAATTTGGTGTAAAAGGAGAAACTAGTAAAAAATAAAAAAAAAATGTTGGATTTCAAAAATGGCCCAGGGACAAAAATCCCTTAGTGGATCCCTTTAGGATCAAGGGTAACAACTAAGATAGCTAATGCCTGCTTCCTCCATTCTAAGCCCACTTCCCACCTCCCTCCTGGTCATGTGATTAAGCTAATATTAAAGAATTGGAAGGAATTCCACCAACACTTACTCTGCGTGTTTTCTTAGTTTTTGTTTTCAGCTGTTCTTCTCTATAGAACACTCTTCTCCAACTCTGTGCTATCTAAAGGTCTGAACCTCCTGGATATAATGCAACTTGAAGAATAACAGCTAAAATGTACAACACTGAAGGAGGCTGGTCTAAAACCTGAATCCTTAATGTGGAAGGAACTGGGACCCATGCCATCTTTCTTACTCCCATCATACTCTGAACCACATCTGATTTTATTATTTTTAATAGTTTTTTAAAACCTTAGTCTTGAAAAAAATAAATTGGAAGCTAGCATATTATAGAGAAAAGTGTGTTGATACTGTTGAAGTTCTTGGAAGTTACATCTATTTGAAATGAAATTGCAGGTACTGAGTGAAGTTACATATATAATTCAGTTGTCTTCTGACTCAGTTGAGTAAAGTGATTTTGTAGGATATCCAACTTGTATTCTGAATTTTTGATACAATGAATGTAACATCCAGCATCATCTTTATTTCCACATTGGTCCCAAAGTTATTCTTAGAAACAGAAAAATAATGGTTTCTTGAGTATGGTTTATTTTTTCAGAACAGTGAAAAAAGATAAAGGTAATCACATCTGGTCCAGCTTCCTGGGCGGAGGGGGGACCTGGATGGGATGATGATGAACAATCTTTCCAATTTACACTCTGATAAATGGATTTTTGTGATTAGCCCTGCAATGACAACCATATTGTGAAGATTCCCATCACATATCCTCAGAACTCCCAATGTGCCAATTGCTTAAGTTTATATTTATTTATATTGATACAACTTTATATTGTTCTTGAATAAAAACATGTCAGTATGACATAAGTAACAATTAGCTACTTTAGATTTTTTTTTTTGAACAGCGCAGGGTTTTGTTCTTATGTAGCTCCTTCTGTGATCTCAATTGGTATAACTCAAACATTTGCTTACTTACTCCCTGTTGCTTCCAGGCTCTTTTCTTTGGAAGGTTGAGGTTCCTCCCTGTCATTTGGTGTCTACAAAAAGCAGAAGAGGAATTCTTTTACCAGATCTCCTGCCAGACCATATATTGTTCTGTATTCCAAATTGTCAACCTTGGCAGGTAGCCAATTTAAGCCTTTCCTATAAGTTTGGGTGAGATTCTTTGCATGAGTTGTCTGGATAGCATAAAAAATAAATTTTCCTGTCCCATATCTGGACAGAAATGCACCTAGATATTCAGAGAATGATATGTCAATTATTATTATACAGGTTACCCTCAGGTTATAACCATTCATTCAGCAACTGTTGAAAGTTACAAGGGCGCTGAACAAAGGGGACTTATGACAGGTCCTCATAGTTCTGGCCATCATAGTGTCCCTAAGGTCATGTGATTGCAATTTCCTATGTTCCCAACTAGCTTCTCACAAGTAAAGTTGATGGAGAAACCAGCAGGAAGTCAAAAATTGCAATCACGTGAGGTGACCTCACTTAATGATCTGTTGGGTCCTCACTTAACAATGGCAACTGGGAATGCCAAAAATGCCATCACTAAGCAATGTGATCATGTGACATCACACTTTACAATAGTAGCCATGAACTATAAGTCATTAATCCAAGTACATCCATGGTTGGGGAAGTCAATGCTGTTTCCTCTACTTCCCTTTCAGTTAATATAATTATAATATAAATTAATATTTTACATGAATATAAATACAGTATTCTGTATCAGAGAATTAACTCCAAAGCATAATCTGTTTGGGTACTTTAAACATATCTGAAACCTTCACAAATCAAAATTTTGGAAAAATTGGCACCAAGATGGGAGATTGCCAGTGATTAAGGCCTGGAGGATTTATGGAAATCCTTCACCTTTTTGCATTTCATTGGCTGCTTTTGTAGACTGGTGTAATGGGCTGTAAGAGTAACCTTGAAGAAAAGGTGCAACTAAACGGTCAGATAAAATAATTTTTGACTCTGAGGCAGAAATCTAATTTGAGAAATCATTTCAGAAATAACCCTCTCTTGCAAAATTGATGTTAACCCTTTGAGGTAGACCAGACTAGGAAACCTAAGTTATGAATGCTGATACTACTTTTATTATAAGGTTACAATAACAATCTTGTGAATGTGCCTCCCTCCCCTTATATTCAAGAGAACTAATGAGGTTCAAGTCTGAGACACTTTTTCAAATTACATTTTTGTCTTAGACTCAAATTTATTTTATCTGTCTGTTGTCTTGGTTGCAGCCCTTCTTCCTGTTCCTCAAGGTTACTCTTACAGCCCATTACAGTTAATCATTGCAATATGGTATCTGTGAATACAACTGAGTCAATTGCCTATTGGACAGTTTCTTTTTTGTGGAATTAGTGTTAATTATTTGTGTGTCCTAAAACTGAGAGACATATTGCATCTACCCAGATCTAATTTTGACTCTGTAAATCTTGAATAAATTAGTGTCCATGTGAGCTCTGAAGGTTGAGAACCTGATGGTGAAAGAAACAGACTCATGAATCCTTGTTTTGTTTAATGTTTGAAGGGAACCCAAGAAGAATTCCTGCTTCCATGTGTATTTAGAGTACATTATGATTTTACTAGAGAACACCTCTGTGTTGCTGTGCTACAGAAAGAAAGAAATACTGTACACTGAGATGAGAAATTGTCCTGGGATAGTAAGGTGATATAAACTGCAGATCCCATTAGATTTAACTCATTTCCCCCCAAACGCTAAAAACCTACAATCACAAGTCAAACCCCGAGACCCACAATCCTATTGGCAGGTTGGTAGAAACCGTGCTGATTAATTTACTAGAATTAGCAGAATTTGCCAAACACTAGAGAAAGGGAAGAACACCATTAGGTACTTTCCTGCAGTGACATTTTTTTCTAAGTTATGGTAATGGCAGTAACTCAGATTAGAAGCCAGAGTGATTCTTAAGTGTCTGCATAGGATTTCTGGAAAGCAATTTAAAGAAGCAGAAGCAAAATTGCCAGCTGCTATAAAAGTTGTACAATGTTTCCTATTGGACATATACAAACAATTTATATACATTTCCCTTTACTAAACCTGGAAAGTCTATGGAGTAAAGGGTGTTTTTTCCTAAGTAGAAGAAAGAAAAGTTCCTGTGAGCTTCACATTTTCCTCATCAGAATCTAAGAATGGAGTTTATTAGTTGGACTCAATATAGGCCGTTTTAATAGTTAAGGAATAGTTAGGAGAAGTTCATACAAAATAGCCATTTCTCTAAATATACTCTCATGGAGACTATATCTGCACAGTGTGCTAAGAATGTGGGCAACCATGGAAGGAAACACAGAGGTCATCTAGCTCAACCTGCAGGATCCATTAAAGCATCTCTAATGGATTACTATCCAGCCAGTGTTTGAACACTTCGATACAGAAGAACTCACCACATCATGTGAAAGTCTGTTCCATGGGCTAAGAAGTTATGAAGAAGTTATAACTTCCTGTTATGAAGTTCTTTTATGAGATCTAACCTGGACCTCCTTCGTAATAGTTTTAATCTGTTTGGTCTTGGTTTCAAAAGCCTTTTAGGGAAATAAAAGAAAATCCACTGTCAGAACCCATATTCTAAGGGAGCTCTTTTCTATCTTCAACTCATACTCTAATCTTTCTATACTTCTTGGTTCTGCCATGGTTCCATGAGTTCTGCTTCCTTAGGATGAGGTTTTGAAGTGGGCCCTGACATTAGACAGGATCTGCAGTAATAGTCAGCCCGGAAGGAAAGCCCTTACCGGGGGACTTAGCAAATCATGTCAGACAACGGGAAAAAGAGAGAGGAACTGGCAACAGGGGGGGAACCCTCCCACCAAGTAGACCCCTGCAAACAGTCCAGTTCCGGATCCTCAAGCTCCTCGGAAGAAGAGGTAGTGACAGAATGATGCCATAAGCCTAGGTGGTCGATGGGTGTCGGGAAGAAGGACGACTGGGAGAAGAAAGCTAGAAAGGTGACACTCAGACGGGGCAATCATCAACTAGGCTGGAAGGAGGAGATGGAAAGATCTCTCCATCTCAGTGAGGATGAAGAGGACCGCTTGGGGCATTCCAGCCAGCTACTGGAACAGGCAATTGGCATGATGAAAATAGCCCTCAACTCCATGAGGGAGGAGAAAGCCGAATCCTACCGAGGAACCATCCATCTGGGGTGCAGTAAGAGTCCAGAGGGGAGCCTGAAAACTGAGGTCCTGGGGTCATCCAAAGGAACCACTGAACCCACCGCAGTTGCCGCCATTGCAGCCACCCCTCATCACGTGGAAGCCACAAACAGAGAGGGGAGATGACATAAACGGGGAAAAAGGCAACGCTCCATCCAGAAATTCCCTCCACTGGATGTGAAGTTCCATGGGGAGCCGTGGCACCTGGGATTCTTCCTAACTCAGGTGCTTAGATACATGGAGGAGTACAGCCAGGACATCCCCACCGACCGTGCCAGAAGTTACATCATGCAGGCCTCCCTAGATGGCATCGCAGCAGATTGGGTCGTAGATCTCCACGATTCTGATGCCCCGGAGCTACTGAACTTCAACCAATTCATGTTCTCCCTCAGACGCAGGTTCGAAGACCCACTGGCCGATCGGAAAGCCCAAGAGCGGATAAAGATGGTGAAGCAAGGGAGACGGCTGGTGGCAGAATACACTTAAGAGTTCCGAACCCTGGCCAGCAAACTGAACTGGCCAGAGGACATCTTACTTAGCCACTTCAAAGATGGCTTAAACTATGACCTCTATGATGCCTGCCTCCCTCGTGGGAACCATCATCGACTGCAAGATTGGTACGTCTTAGCTGAGGAAGCCGAGATCAACTTGGCCAAGAGGCAATGCAGAGGAGGGAGACCGTGGGGGAAATCGCCACTGGAGCCAACCCGCGAGCCAGCAAAGCAGCTGTCAACGTCCAAAAGAACCACCGGGTATTTCAAGTGTGGCAAGGAAGGGCACTGCACTGCCGAATGCCACTCCCGCATCCCGGCTGGAACCCCAGACCGGACCCCGGCCAGAAAGTCCAGAAAACCACCAGCGAAACTGAAGGAGACACAGACACATGAAAGGCACAGAGAGCATTGAGTTCCCCACCTCGGCTCAGCGAGGGAAGGGAACTCCAGCCTATACAGCAGGAGCGTCCAACTCATCCGACGACAACTCCGAGGACGAACCCCTGGTAAGTGGCCCCATTGCACCCCTCACCAGGACCATGCCCGAAGCTGTAGAAGTTAGGGCATTAATTGACTCTGGGTGTACCCGCTTCCTTATCAGCCCAACATAAGTGGGGAATTTAGGAATACTGGTGAGGAGGCTGAAGAAACCGATTTCATTCGGTCAATTAGATGGGTCCATAGCAGGGGGGATGCCCGCCACCCTAGCAATGCTACTGCTTCAGCTTACCCTAGGGGACCACATAGAGACTATAACGTTTGTAGTAACCCCTGGAATGGAATGTCCCATAATCCTAGGCATGGCATGGCTAGCCAAATGGAACCCATGGGTAGACTGGAGAATGGCAGAACTTAGATTCCCAAAAGGGGAATCAACCAATGCAACAGCCCAGCCCCAGTCAGGGCAACCCCTGAACGAGAAAGCCGCAATAGGGGGAGAAAAGAAAATATCCAAAATACCAGAGGAATATAGAGACCTAGCTGAAATGTTCAGTGAAGAGAGGTCTGATGAACTGCCACCGCATCGGCTCACAGACTGTGCAATAGAAATCAGACCAGGTGCGAAGCTTCCAAAACTTAGATTATACTCCATGAGCCCACAGGAATTGGAAGAATGCAGAAATTCATAGATAAAAATTTAGAAAGAGGGTTCATTCAGCCAGCAAAGCCAAAGACGGCCGCCCCTGTATTGTTCCGAGAAAAGAAGGATGGAACTCTTCACCTCTGTGACTATAGGGCTCTGAACGTGGTGGACCAGAGGCCTACAGGCAGCGGCCAGGCAGCAAGACAGAAACCACCAAACACCAAACTCATGAAACAGATAACTGAGGCTATTGTGGTATGCAATACATATTCCATGTATGCACTGATGGCCAAAGAACAACTATACATGCAACAGATGTAAATTATGTGAACTACTACAGGAAAAGGTTATGAACTTAGAAGCAACTCTAGGCAAACCCCAGCATATGAAAGAAAGCTCACACAAACAGAACCAGACAACAAACAAATAACTCCCAGAGGACTTGACCCCACTGATAAACCCTTGGAGGAAGACAAATGGAGGTATGTCACACGCAGAAGGAAACACAATACCCAAAGAAAGAAACAGCATACAACAAACAAACCCCCTCTGCCCAACCCTACCCAACCAGAAACAGCCCCACTAAAACTGACCAATTGATTTCTCCCCTTAGACGGAAACATGCAGACCCACAACCCCCCGCTCAAAGAAGACATGCAGACACCTAACAAAAAGACAACTTCAAACATCCCTAAAAAAGTCACTTCAAATATCCCTTAAAAAGCCACATCAACAAACACACCTGGATAAACAGAAAACCACCCCAGACTGCAGTCCCCCCCTAAAAGAAAGGAGAGTGTTGTTAATAGGAGACTCCATCCTCAAAGGAACAGAACTATCCATCTGCAGGCCAGACATACAATCCAGGGAAGTATGCTGTCTCCCTGAAGCAAAAATCAAAGATGTGGCTGAGAACCTAACCAAAATAATTAAGCCCACAGATTACTACCCCTTCCTCCTCCTCCACATTGGGACGAACGACACAACAAACAACCTGAGTGCAATAGTGAGGGACTACAAACAACTAGGCAACAAAGTTAAGCAGCTAGGAGTACAAGTAGTGTTCTCATCCATACTCCCAACGAAAGGTCAACACCCATTGAGGCAAAAAAGAATTTTAGAATTAAACCACTGGCTAAAGGATTGGTGTCACCAAGAAAACTTTGGTTTCCTGGATCACAGACTGAATTTTCTACACGAGGGACTCTTGGCAAGGGATGGGCTACACCTCACAAAAACAGGCAAAAATGTACTTGGAAAAAGACTGGCCCAACTCATCAGGAGGGCTTTAAACTAAAATTGAGGGGGAAGGGTGACCAATCTCTAGAATCTCTAGAACCCAAAACCAATCACAAATCCCAAGAAAACAAAGCAAACAATGAAGTAGGCAGTGATGAAAGAAAAAGAAAAACTCAAACAACAACCTGGAGACACAGGAAACACTCCCATGGACAGGCACAAAAATCTGCAATGCTTATATACAAATGCTCAAAGCTTGGGGAACAAACAGGGTGAACTAGAAGCAATAGTACATGAGGGAGGGTATGACATAGTTGGCATAACAGAAACCTGGTGGGACAAATGAATGGAATGGACTGATAGATGGATACAAATTGTTGAAAAGAAACAGGTCTACAAAAAGAGGAGGGGGAGTTGCGCTATATGTAAGAGAACACTACATATCTGCAGAAATGCACATGATCAAAGATAAAATCTCTCCAGAATGTATATGGGTCAATATAAAAGAAAAAAAAGTGACATTGCCATAGGTGTATATTACAGGCCATCCAACCAATCAGAAGAAGTAGATGAACTCTTTGCCAACTAGTTAACAAATTCATGTAGGAAGCATACCACAGTAGTAATGGGAGACTTCAACTATCCAGGTATCAACTGGGAGACAAACTCTGCAGTGAGTGGGAAATCAAACATATTCCTAACCAACCTAGGCAACAACTTTGTCACCCAAAAGGTGGAGGAGGGAACTAGATGCAAAGCTATACTGGAGTCATAGAGGGAATCGAAATTACTGGAACCTTGGGTGAAAGTCACCACGTCATACTGGAATTTAATATAATGCAAACACCAGCAATAGAAAAAAATGCAACCAAAGTCCTAAACTTCAAAAGAGCCAACTTTAATAAACTCAGAGAGAACCTAGGAAAAACCCCATGGATGGAAATCCTAAAGGGGAAAACAACCCAGGAAGCATGGGAAACCCTGAAAAATGTGATCACTAAAGTCCAGACCAGCACAATACCACTGAGAAAGAAAAACAAGAAATCTAAGAAGAAACCAGCATGGCTGCACAAAGATCTCTCTGACAAACTAAAAGACAAAAAGGACAAATAGAAAAAAAATGGAAAGAGGGGTACATAACTAAAGCCAATTATCAGCAGACAACCAGAACATGTAAAGATGAAGTCAGGAAAGCAAAGGCTCAGAACGAACAAAGACTTGCAACACAAAATCAAGGACAATAAAAAAAAGTTTCTTCCAACACATTAACAACAAGAAAAAAATCAAGGAAACTGTAGGCCCACTAAAGAGACAAGATGGCAAGGAGAGTACAGGCAACAGGAAGAAAGCAGAACTGCTTAACTCATACTTTGTATCAGTCTTCACACAAAAAGAAACTATAGCCCAACACACCAAAAAAAACCACTGCAAAAGACATACCAGAAACAAAAATTAAAATAAGCAGGAAAATGGTAAGAGAACACCTATCCAACCTTGATGAATACAAATCACTGGGACCCGACAGACTACATCCCAGAGTTCTGAAGGAGCTAGCAGATGTTATCTCACAACCATTGCACCACATCTTTCATAAATCCTGTAGCACTGGGAAAATACCTGAGGATTGGAAAAGGACTGATGTAGTCCCCATCTTCAAGAAAGGAAAAAAAAAAAACGGACCCAGGAAACTACAGACCAACCAGTTTAACATCAATACCTGGGAAGATCCTAGAAAAGATAATAAAAAAACAGATCTGCGAACAACTAGAAACAAACAAAGTCATAACTAGTAGCCAACACGGGTTTGTTAAAAACAGATCATGCCAAACCAATCTCATCTCATTTTTCGATAAAGTGACTAAACTAGTAGATCAGCAAAACACTGATACTTACTGAAATACTTATATTTCAGTAAGGCATTTGACAAGGTACACCACAACCTACTCCTTGGTACACTAGGAAAAGGTGGAATAGACAACATCACCACCAGGTGGATCTGTAGCTGGCTAACAAACTATACTCAATGACTAGTCCTTCATGGCACTACATCCACATGGAGAGAAGTAAGCAGTGGGGTACCACAAGGTTCCGTTTTAGGCCCAGTACTCTTCAATATCTTCATAAACAACTTAGATGAGGGAATTGAAGGGGAACTCATCAAATTTGCAGATGACACCAAACTGACAGGAGTAGCCAACACCCCAGAAGACAAACTCAGGATCCAAAAAGATCTTGACAGACTTGAACAATGGGCCCTATCCAACAAAATGAGTTTCAATGTGGAGAAAAGCAAAGTCTTACATTTAGGCAGGAAAAACCAAAGGAACAAATACAGATTGGGCAGGACCTGGCTCAAAAACAGTAACTGTGAGAGGGAGCTTGGAGTCCTAGTGGACAATCACTTGACTATGAGCCAGCAGTGTGCAGCAGCAACCACAAAAGCTAATACAATTCTGTGTTGTATAAACAGAATTTATAAAACCCTAGTAAGACCACACCTGGAATACTGCAGCCACATATCACAAAAAAGATGCTGAGAGTTTGGAAAAAAATTCAGAGAAGAGCAACTAAGATGATCAAAGGCCTGGAGACTAAAACATACAAAGAACGGCTACGGAACTTGGGTTTGGCTAGTCTAAAGAAAAGAAGAAATAGGGGAAACATGATAGCAGTGTTCCAGTATTTGAGGGGCTGCCACAGGGCAGAGGGGGCGAGATTTTTCACCAAAGCACCAGAGGGAAGGATGAGAAAAATGGTTGGAAACTGATCAAAGACAAAAGCAACCTGGAAAGGAGAAACTTCCTGACAATGAGGACAATCAACTAGTGGAACAGGTTATCCCAGAAATTGTGGGCACTCCATCACTGGAGATTTTTAAGAGGAGACTGGACATTCACCTGTCTGAGACGGTGTAGGTTCTCCTGCTTGAGCAGGGGGCTGGACTAGAAGACCTCCAAGGTCCCTTCCAGCTCTATTCTATTCTACTTCCTACTGTTAGAATGGGATCTTTAACAGGTTCTTTGTTTATATGCACTGAGTGGGCACATTGTATCTTAAAACAGCTGTCTTGAAGATACCTAGCCTCCAAGCCATAGCAAGGCTTTAAAGATGATGACCAACATCTTGAATTGCATTTGAAAATGGTCTGGTAAGCAGTGCAGCTCACCTGCTAACAGTGCAATATGGTTCTGATATATATCACATCGGCATCTTTCTTCTGTACTTTGTTCTGAAATGCACAGGTAATCTTCAAGGCCAATGAAAACAGAAAGCAATACATCTATCAAAAGGCAATAAAGACTGCATATAGTGCTTCCTAATCCAAGAAAGCCTGCAACTGTGCTCTAGCCAGAACTGAGCAAAGGCCCTCCTGACCACAGCTTCCTCTGATAATTCCAGCAGCAGCTGTGACTTCAGAAAGACCTCTAGATTGCAAATCTGCTTTTTCAGAGTAATAGCCATATATAGCTCTAGTACAACACAGAATAAGCAGACTTCCGAAAAAATATCCCTTCTATTTTGCTTCTCGTATGTCTAAGCTTGTTTCTCTCTTTTTAATGTAGGGAACATGACAGTCTGAAACAGTCTGAAAACACAGAACCTGTACTGAATTTCACCTATTCAGCCTGGGATATTGATGTATAACTAATTATCATCAGTGTACTGCTGATTCCTCATCCTGAACATATGTAATGGGCTGAAGAAATAACCTTGAGGAGCAGCAGGAAAGAGCCGCAACCAAGACAATGGCCAGATGAAATTAATTTGAGTCCAGGCTAGATCTGTAATCTGAATAAGTGTTGGTTCAAGACCCTCCCTAGTTCCCACAAACATGAATGGGGGGAGGGGGGAAGTGCAATCAGATTGCAAGACTGTTACTTTAACTTTATAATAAAAATAGCAATTTGCATGCTGTTGATTTCCTAATCTGTCCACCTTGGAGATATATACCTTGACAACTGACAAATCACCTCACCCAGCAGCTTTATGTAAAAGCTGGTGAGAAGCTTGAGTCTTGGGACACTCCATACATACAACCATCATCTGGAAGTACCCACATAGGAAAGAGAAGAATCCTTCCTAAGGGAATAAGACTGATTTTTATCCTCGAATTGATGCTGCCCCCCCCAACTTCCAATCCTCAGAGGCTGCACACCATGGGCGACATTATTGAAGATTGTTGAGAGCTTCAGCAGGACATGCAGGGTCATGTTCCCTATATCCATATCCTGCCATAGATCATCCATGAGAGCAACCAGGCCTGAATCCAGGTGGCCAAAGATCCAAATTGTAATGTATTGAGTTAGATTTATGAAGCGGGTTGCTGGGATCTGTGCAGGAACAGTTAGCAGACCATGTGGCCTGCCAGCCAGACTTCCTGTCTACAAGATTGTTAGCATGCATTTGAGCGGGAGAATACTGTGCATTCATTGGCTGATGCCACCCAGAGCTGAATGTATAAATAGGGGTGGAGCAATGTTTGTTAGTTTCTGTTTTGACCTTCAATAAAGAAGTATTTGTTCTATTGCTGCCTCTTCAATGCTGAACCAAGCAGAAAACAGAACATTGGCGACGAAGGTGGGATCATGCTGCCGCAATTCGAAGAGCTGAGTCACTACGGGGGAAAGGCCTAGCAAGCACTTGGTTGGAACGGTGTTCCACCCCCCCTCACTCTATCCTGCCAGTACGGAAACGCTGGAGGAGAGTGCTTCCAAGATTTCACCCTGGAAGTCCCATGGAAGCCTGTGCAGCATGAGGCATTGAAAAGACCGCAAAAGACTCACCATGGCGAAGATTGGGAAACTCTCCGAATTCGACATCGCTCATCCAGAGAGGTGGAGCTCCTACATCGTGAGAGTTGAAAATTACCTGCGGGTAAACCAAGTTCAAGACGGCGGGTTGAAGGCCGCAATGCTCCTGTGTATTTGCGGTCAAGCAACTTTTGATATCACAGAGAACTTGGTTGCACCAGTGCCGCTTGAGTCCATCGCATACGCAGAACTTAAGAAGATGCTCAAAGAACATTTTGAGCCCAAGCTTTCGGTCATCGCTTGGCGGCACGCTTTTGAACAGCGAGACCAACATCCCGGAGAGTCCACCGCCGACTTCATAGCCGCACTTCGCCAAGCTGCATGGCCATGCGAATTCAAAGATCTTGAAGAGAGGCTGAGGGACTGCTTAGTTTGTGGTCTAAGGAGCCGAGAACTGCAACAGAAGATCTTTGCTAAAGAGACTATCTCATTTCAAGACGCGTTGAGGGAGATAATGGCCAAAGAAGCAGCCGGCGGAGCTGTTAAGGCCTTGTGGCTCTCCAAGAGCCCTCCTTGCATGGAGGCCGTCCACCACAAGGATGTCGAGAGAGTTGAAGACTCCGAATCGGACCACGAAATCAATCGGTTGCAGCAACCTCCGGAAAGAAGGCCTCAACGGCAACTTGACAAGGCAGTTTCCTTCTCTCGATGCATTGGGTGCGGAGGCCATCATAAAAAGGCTGACTGTCAGTTCCACACAGCAACTTGCCGGGCGTGTGGCAAGCAAGGCCACATCGCCGCCATTTTTTTGGGTCACAGGAAAGAACATTCCTCAGAAGAGTTGCCTTGGAAACGTAATGGGGTCCCCAGTCCAAACTGGGTGGGCTTTTGCACGAGTAGAATGAGCGTGTTTAGGACAGGCACCCATCGCCCACTCAAGGAAAAGTTACACCTCAAAGTCAAGCTGCAAGGGGTTCCTTCTGACTTGGAGGTGGACACGGGTTCAGCTCTATCGATAATCTCCCAAAGGACACTTCAGCAGATTTGTAGTCGAAGTGGCAAACGAATTAAGCTCAGGCCGTTGAACCTCGTTTTAACCGACTTCCAAAATTCCCGGGTAAACGTCAAGGGGGAGGCCACACTAGGAGTGCAGTTCAGGAATTTCGAGGGTCCTTTGGAAGTTGTAGTTGTTGAGGGCAACCACACTAGCTTAATTGGACTCGATTGGTTTGATGCTTTGAGAATTCAAGTGACTGGGTTAAATAGTTTGCAAACGTCAAGCCTCTCGGCGGTGTGTAAAGAGTTTGCTGATGTCTTCAGCTCAGAGGGGCATATAAGCGGCCTCCAATTGCACTACAGTTAGATCCTTCAATAGAACCGATAAGGATTAAGCCTCGTCGGGTGCCTTTTGCCCTAAAGCAGAGAATCAATGCAGAGCTGGACAAGCTGTTGCAGCAAGGCATTTTAGAACCAGTTGATAGCAGTCCATGGGAAACCCCCATTGTCATGCCACTTAAGGCCAATGGAGAAGTCCGCATTTGTGCCAACTATAAATGCACGTTAAACAAAGCTCTCCAGCAGCACTCTTATCCGGTGCCTGTAGTCAGCCATATTTTGGCATCTCTACAGGGAGGTCGCATTTTCGCCAAATTAGATTTGGCCCAGGCCTACCAGCAGCTGCCGGTGGATGACGCTATGGCGGAGGCCCAAACCATTGTGACCCACCGGGGAGCCTTCAAGGTGCGACGGTTACAGTTCGGCCTTAATGTAGCCCCTGGCATCTTCCAGAGCATAATGGAGCACACGCTCCGCAATATTCCTATCTGCTTATGATTATTGTCTGGTTCACAAACTGGGTAAAGAAATGGGCCACGCAGACGGCCTTAGTAGATTGCCTCTACAGATATTAGAGTCAGATCCTGCTCCAGCAAACCACATCCTGGCTATCCAGGATTTGCTGGAGTCTCCCCTTAATGCAGGGGATGTTGCTGCAGAAACAGTTTCTGATAGCATATTGAGCCGCGTGTTGAACTGGGTGCTCACAGGATGGTCGGAAAGGTGTCCTGACCCTAACTTCCAGAGCTTTTGGAAAAGGAAGCATGAGTTATCCACCTTTAAGGGTTGTATCCTGTGGGGCAGTAGGGTAGTAACCCCGACCTCACTGAGGGCTAGAGTCCTTGATTGTCTGCATGAGGGACATCTGGGAATAGTCCGGATGAAGGCACTCACACGCAGCTACCTTTGGTGGCCTGGGCTCGATAAAAATATCGAGGCCCAGGTCCACAAGTGCCTCATTTGCCAGCAGTCAAGGCCAGAAATGCTACATGCTCCTGTACATAGATGGGAGACCACAGAAGCCCCTTGGTCGAGGATTCATATTGATTTTGCTGGCCCCTTTCAGGGGCAACTCTTCCTCATTGTTGTGGACAGTCACTCCAAGTGGCTAGAGATCATTCCAGTGTCCACTATGACTACTGCCAGGACCATCCAGGTTCTGCGCAGCATCTTTGCAACGCATGGGCTCCCAGATGTCATAGTCTCGGACAATGGGGCTCAATTTACGTCTGCAGAATCTCAGTCCTTTTTAAGGGCAAATATGATTAGGCATGCCACCTCAGGAGCTTTTTCACCCGGCCTCTAACGACCAAGTGGAGCGCATGGTCAGAACGACCAAGGAATCCCTGAAGAGGATCACAACTGGCAATTGGCATCACAGGTTGGCAGATTTCCTACTCTGCCAATGCACAACGCCCTGCACTTCTACGGGCAAAAGCCCAGCTGAGTTAAGATGGGGGAGATGCCTGATCACAAAGCTGAATCGCTTGCATCCGCACTGGGTTGCTTCACAAGTGCCGCAGCCTAAGGCACCGAGGCGCTTGCAAGTGGGTGATCTGATTTGGGCACGCAATTATGGACAAGGGGCACTGTGGGTGGTAGCTGTGGTTTGGAAGGTGTCAGAGCCGCTCTCATATGAAGTGGCCCTGGAAGACGGTCGTGTGCTCTGCAGGCACATTGACCAGCTGCATTGGTGGTTGCCACGCCACTCTTCTGCTCCTAGCTCTGCTCTCGGGGGGGAGGAGGAACACGATTGCGATCGTGCATCGGAGTCTCTCAGCAAAAGCAGGACCTTGCAATCGCCAAACGGGGTTTTTGCCAACGAGGCTGCTCCTAACTCAGGCACTGCGCCCATGGGACATTGCTCTCAATCGGCTTTTCATGCTGATCCAGTGGATTCTATGCCACCATGGAACTCTGGTTCAGGCCTACCAGAACAGGCCAGCCAAAGAGAAATGGACACATGCTTGGGTCTACCGGAACAGGCCAGCCTTCACAAATCGGCTCTACTCATGTCGGACGGGTCACACAGCCCCGGTCTGCCGAGCCTGGCAGGCGAGCTTGCAAATCAGGAGCTAGCAGCAGCTCCAAGACGTTTGGAGCAGGCAAAAGGCTCACCGAAATATTTAAACGACTACGTAAGGTTTTTGTCATTGCAAACTTAAAATGCTTATGTATTTTTTAGTGCAAACTTAAATGCTTATGTATGGTTCTTTGAAATGTGAATGCTTATGTGTTTTTTACAAACTGAAATGCTTAAGTATTATTGATACTGAACAGAGAATGTCAGGCTTATGTATCACTGAGTACCAGTGTGCCTTTGAATGTGTATAATCTTTGAACAACAAAAAAATGTTTGGTAAGTGTCAAAGAGCCAGGGGGAAGGGGTGTAATGTATTGAGTTAGATTTATGAAGCAGGTTGCTGGGATCTGTGCAGGAACGGTTAGCAGACCACGTGGCCTGCCAGCCAGACTTCCTGTCTACAAGATTGTTAGCATGCATTTGAGCGGGAGAATACTGTGCATTCATTGGCTGACGCCGCCCAGAGCTGAATGGGATGGAGCAATGTTTGTTAGTTTCTGTTTTGACCTTCAATAAAGAAGTACTTGTTCTATTGCTGCCTCTTCAATGCTGAACCAAGCAGAAAACAGAACACAAATAATCCTTTTCCTCCAGAGTTCTTTGAATTGCTATTACATTACCTTCTGCACAACTTCCCTAAAAAGAGACAGCTGGAGATAGGGTGACAGAAAACCAGATCCTCTTTCAAGGCTACCAGAATCTCCATCTTCCACAATGAGGCCTTGACTCAAGACCCAGTTCATTATTCTCTTCCTAGTAAAATGATCATCATGAAGAACCCTGGCTGCTTCCCCAAGATTAACGAGTTAAAAAAATATCCCAGATGATCTTGCAAGATATTATTCTTGTCCTCTCTTTGCATTCTGGCTGTCAAGCCTCCAGCTTGAAATAAATATGGGCAAATTTCCTTTCACCAGGATTTTAATTAATTGATGTTGGTAGTGGCTTTAATATCTTTCCAAATTTTTATTTATTTGTTTACTTACTTTTGTCATTTGACTTTGATTCAGTGTTAGCGGCATTTCGTGCTTAAATTAGTAGAAGGGCGGGATAATCATCCTCATTATCATAGCTCCAGTCCCCTTCTGCACTAGTGATGAACCTCTTCAGACAAAAGCAGCAAAACCCCTTCTTTGGGGATTTGAACATACACATTTCACCACAACTCTTAATTTTAATCACTTTCATTGCACTCCAAGCGGGCCTAGTTTGTTTTACAAATAGGACAGGTACTAAATAGACTTGTATAGAAGGAGAGACAGAACTAAAGATTGCAAGCAAATCTTTGTTTTCTATAGATTAAAGTAATTAGGCATAGTCAGTATATATATACACACCCATCCTCCACTGTCCAATGAATGAATGAATGAATGAATGAATGAATGAATGAAAGCAGGAATTGCCTCCAAACTATAGAGGTACAGAAGCTGTTTTCCTACAATTAAAAAAAAAGAACCAGCAAGTTATTTATTTCTTTATTTAGTTCATCAATTTAAATGTGTTTATTGGCCAGCATTATTACACAACTGTTTCCCAAGCTTTTATAAAGCACTTTTAAATAAATTCAGAATATTTCCTAGTGTTCTTAAAATTTCCAGATATGTGCTGATATTCATCTTTGAACATACAATTTACAATTCTGAAGCTTACAGGAAACTATTCTTGGTGGCTGTCAAGTTGGCCAACACCTGAGGAATTTTTGAGCCTGCCTATAGGCCCTGCTCCCTCACTCCAGTAAACTGGATTATAAGTGAACCAAAAAAAATCCCCTTTCTGGCCCCTCATAAAAAGAAAGGATGGTGTGATGATTCTTTGAAAAGCAAATGGAAAGTTTCCGAAGAGATATGAAATAGTTATGAAGGGAGATTTTAATTATCCCATCATCTTCTGGGAAACAAACTCTGCCTGGCATGCACCTTTTAGGAAATTTCCAAGTTGTCTTATTGATAATGATTTATCCAGAGAGTGGATGAACATATAAGATAACTGCTATCCTTAATACTACAAGTTGGGAAGACGTAATTGAGGAAATTTATTTTCCAGGAAACTCACTCTGCAGTGTTGGAGTTCTTGAATTTAAGAGAATTCAAGAGAAATAAACATGAGTGTGGCAAACACTATCTTGAGCTTCAGAAATTAGAGCTTTAATAAATGGAGAGCAACAATAAATGGGTTTTCACAGCAGTCTAAGCTAATGAGAGAAGGAACTCTAAAATGCATGGTGGTTCTTCAAAAATGAGATATAAACCTGCAATTGCAAACTGCAATGGAAAAAAATGGAAGAGGGAAAAAGAAGTCAATATGTCTGCATAAAAAGCTTAGTGAAGAACTGAAAACAAATAAAAAGACACACTGTAGAAAAATACAGACAAGTAACCAGAAACTGATAGAGAGTTAGGATGGTTAAAAACTCAGAATGATTTGAATATGGAAAGGATGTTAAAAAGTTTATTTAAATAGCTTCCTAAACTTACTTGTATCATGACAAACCTATATTACAGAAGCTTTTCTGGGCAATTTATTGGAGATGAGACTGAAGAAAGTTCACTTGTAAATAATGCATGCACAGGGAAATTGAGTTATGTGTGAAATATGTTACACCTACAAAGCTATGGGGAGAGAAACATGTATTGCAGTATGTAGGTATGCATGTATTTACAGGGCTCATAAGCCACTCCAGTAGGAATCAATTTTCAGCAATGTACAATTCCTCTTCCATAGGTCAGGATAAAAACAAGGTTGATATATCTGCTGAAGTGTCGGGATCACATTACATTGTAATGTTTTGCCCAGACGCAGAAAGTTGGAGACATGGTGAGATACCCCTCCCACAGAGAGCACAGTGGAGATCCCCAATGCTAAAATATAGGAAGAATGGTTACAAGAATTGGGTATGTCTAATGTAGTGAAAATAAGGACTATGGGTGACATGATGGCAGCTTTCCAATATTTCAGGGGCTGCCACAAGGAAGAGGGGGTCAATCTATTTTCCAAAGCATCTGAAGGCAGAACAAGAAACAATAGATGGAAACTGATCAAGGAGAAAAGCAACCTAGAAGTAAGGAGAAATTTCCTGATACTTAGAACAATTAATCAGTGGAATGGCTTGCCTTCAGAGGTTTTGGGTGTTCCATCATTTGAGGTTTTTACTGTAAGAAGAGACTGGACAACCATTTGTCTGAAATAGTATAGGGTCTCCTGCTTGAGCAGGGATTTGGATTAGAAGGCCTCCAAGGTCCCTTCCAACTCTGTTATTCTGTTAATAAAGCATACAAAGGAGAACTCCTCAACATATGTCAACACCGATGACATCATGAATTTCAATGGGAAAACCAGCTTTTCCTTGTTTGGAAAAATGCAGTGGAGGGAGGAAACTGCACATATAAAATTTATATTTACATGTATAAGGTTCCTGTATCATAAAAGCTGACATTAGTAGGAACAATTTCCTGGTGGACTAAAAAGGTGTCAGAATTTTTTCATATCTAATCCTTAAGGTAGATGTTGTGAGTCTTTGTAATTCTGGAAAATATTTTGTATCTTTAGTCATAGACAAAAGTTGAAAACTCTTACAGAATTCAAAATACTCTATTAACCATTTTGATAAATTATAGCAATTTATCCAAAATCCAAAAATAATTTTTAGTACCGATAGATATAAATGTATAACTTAACAAAAGAAATACAAATATCAAAACTTTAGTCTTCAGTGCAAAAAGCTTATCCATTCCTAAAATTGTTTTGGCATTTGAGGAATTATGGCAAATAGATGTCATAAAGATAATTAAAATATAGCTCCAAAGGGAATGATGTTTAGAATAATTCCAACAGTAAGAAATTGTGTCCCTTTCAGTATATAGGGTATGCGGTGGGGGTTGCTTCAGAAGTGAAGAAGCAACATTTCCATATAGGCTGATGGAAACACAACGGCTAGGATGAGCTGTGGAAAGCACTGTGTTTGCTTTACTTCCCTCAGTGGTATCACCTTATAGCCAGAAGTATGTATCATAATGTCATCATGTCTGCCAACGTTTTATTTCTGTACTGAAGATATTTTCTATGTTTACATTAATTTTTTTACAGCAGGTCATAGCACAATAAAAACAATAGAGTGGGAAAGGCAATACTAAAATAGCACCACAACATGAAAAATACAGTGAAGATCTAAAAGATGGAAAAATGAAAAGACCTCCTATAAATATAAGAGCCAGAAAAGCCTCTTTGGGGAAGAAAATTCTACCAGTGGAGGAGCATGACTGGCTGAAGGGGTTCTACACCTCCAATACCACTCCACATATTTTTAAAGACGCAAAAGATGGTGTAAGGTTGCAATAGGAGAAAACAAGAGCAGAACTGAAGAAGCTGCATTTTAAAAAGCTTTCTTAGAAATAATTCTACTTTAACAGAGTTCTAATTTTGGCCTATAAATTACGTGGTCAAACAGCTAGCAGGACCGGTTAGGTCACTCTTTGGTTTAGATTAATAATTGCATTAATAAGTCTTAGCTTTCTTATACATGAGAGAGAAGGAAGTATCTGCTTCTAGAAGGAAGACATACCATGAGCTACAAAGACAGGTTGGCCAGGTTGGTTTTGAAATCAGTAATTTAAGGATCAGGAGGTGAAGTAGTCAGTTCTGAGACTGAAGGATCAGAACTGATAGGTGGTTTTTATTTCATTTAAAATTCTGCCCCATAACAGCTAATTCACCCAGCATGGACACCATTTTGTGTGAAATTCAGAACATCAGAAATTTTCAGGATTGGCCCTTTTGGGTGGAAAGTCATTCAAATTGGGGACAACATTATTTAACCATATGTACCATCAAAAAGGAGGTGGCAAAAATCTAAAGCATGAGCAGGTGATAAATGTGAGGCAAAAGATATTGGATAAGTCCAAGGATCGAACAGATCAGGGATCAAACTTGGATTAAGTACCCTTTCCTCAGATTTTCAAGGTTTTATGTTTTTATTGTTAGCCGCCTTGAGTGCCTTATGGACAAAATCAAATCAGTAAAATAATTGCCAGAAAACACAGGGGACTCAATGTTCATCATTGTTTTTTCTGATCCAATTTTGTTGCTGCCAGGTGCCTAGAGGTTGTTTTTCAAAGAAACATTTGTGTATTGGTTAGTGTCATTGTGAGCTGACCGTCTGGCACCAAACCCTCTGTTCTTGCACTTCCTGCTTGATTTCAAGGACAGATGGCTCCCTTCAACTACCCATCTGCAAAGCCCATTCATCAAGCTTTAAGTGTGAAGGGCACTGAGCATCAAAAGCAATTTTTCCTAAACTCTGGGACCTCTTGCTGCATATGCAGAGACAGATAAAAAGGCATTTTTACAGTTCTCTGATTGGTCAGACTATCTGCCTTTGAAATATAGAGCACTCAAAGCACTCCAATAAGATGATCTAGGACTGTTCCATGTACAGCAAGACATGAAATGGATATAACTAGTGAGTCAGTAAAGGAACTCTTGTAACAGAACTTCAGTGTTCAGAGTTGCTAATGGTACAATCCTCATGAGAGAAGGCCAGAAAGTATAAGTTCAAGGAGAGCCTAAAGGGTGAAAAGTGAGAAGAATAATGATGAAGTTGCAACACCAAGCCAATTATTGCAATTGCTACAAAAGATTTTACATGTAATCTAGGCTTTATCCTAGATGTAAAACAGATTATAGTCTAAGAAAATTGTATTAAACAAAGAATATCTCACTTACAAAGCTCACAAAAATCAAAAACATTATCAGTAATGGGCGTTGTTTTAACAAATAGAAACATTTCATCAAATGAAATATTTCATCAAATGTGATGCCCTTGCTCAAGTACATCACAAATGCAATTTATAGAGTCCATATTGTCATGTCATTCAGTTGCTATCAATGGGAAACCCAAAAGGTGATTCATTCATTTCCAAGTAAAATTGCCTGGCTTAATAAGATGTTGGTATATTTGCCTATTTGTGTTGAACTATCTGTCCACTTTATGAGTATTTTGAGCTAATGCCAAATCTTATTAGTGGATGTGGTACTTTACTATATGTTTACATTTTCCATTTGCAGCAATGTCTAAACAAAAAACTGAAATGGGAAAAAAAGGATTTTCTATCATATAGGACACACAGATATTTTCTACTGCTTTCACAAGTTAATGTTCTTTGTAGACTAAATATCCTAATTCTGAAGGAGGTAGTATTACTTTGAATTTCACTGTTCTGTGTGTCCCACTGCTTCAAATGACTCCTCTTGCAATCAGATTGGCCCCTGTGAGAGAAGCGCCTCTTCTGCCTCCATTCCCTGCACTACACATAGTTGGCTGGCATCATCTACTGATCACTTTGGGTTCATGAAAAGGCACATTGCTCTTTGAAAAGAAGTGGGTATTTGCATATTCCTGCTCCGTAGTCTTCTAGTCTTCACAAACCATCACAGTCCATGTCAGGCGGAGCTACGATCAAAACCTTTCAGAGAAGCTTCCCTCAAAATTGCTCGATGGACATGTTTAGGTTCCCTTGAACTTGCCCTATTAAGTCATAGGAATTATTGCCACACTTCCCAAATCACTTTTCTTTCTCCTTTATATGTTTTGTTTGGGATCATCTCTTATCTGCCTGTATCATCAAAATGTCATTCTTATAGGAGAAAAATAAATATCACAGTAAACATCTGGGATGAAATCAAGTCATTTTGCAAGCATTGCTATTCTACCTGATAAACCAGCATCTTATTCTTTTTCTTACCCAGAAGTGAAAGAAGCAAAGTTTTTAGGGGGAAAAATGCTATAATGCTAGATTCAATCCTATGCTGCATCATGTGGAAAGTGAAATCAGTTGGGTGATGTAACTTTAAAAGTCAGAGAAGAGCACAATGCAGCCGCAGCCCTTGCAGTCAATAGTAATTTCCCCACATGGATCGATACCCTGTGATGGCTGCATAGCTGCCTGCAAAGATCATTCCACATACATTCTGAAAGGAAGGGCTGGGGAAGAAGAGGGAGTCGGTTTAATGATTACAGAATTCAAAGAGCTTCATTCTTGTTGGCTTGCTTTAAGAAGAAGAAGCCAATCTTTATAATGGCAATTTGCAAGTGTCATCATCATGAGGCCAGTTTCCCTGCAGACAGAGGTCAGAAGAACAATTTGGAAAAGCAGTGAATGACATCTCTATTGTAACAGTTACTCTAATGATCTAATAATTCTAGATCAGGTCTAGAAAAAAAATAACCAGCTGAATATCACAAATGGTTCATTATGATTGATTCTAGATAAATATGCAAAGACCTAATCAAATACCCCAAATAGTTAATTATAACCATACTTTAAGGAAACACACACATTATAGTAAATAACTATCTAGAACTATTTACAAGGAGGCCTTGTCTTTCATTCCCCTCTACCAGAATTGCATGTTCTTTTGGCTACCACCAAAACCACGAATCAGTGGTATAGAAAAATGCAGCCATAAGTGTCTAGATAATTCCCACTATTTCAGGGCAGTAGGCTAGACCAGAAAGTTGAAAATCCATGCCAGAAGAAGAAGAAGACAGTGGTAAACCACTTTGGTATTGCTGTTGCCAAGAAAACTATATAGACGTGTGACTATGAAGTCATCAAGAATTGAACTTGACTTGAAAGAGATTTTATTTTACTGAGGAATATTATTCACCAGAGAAAATAAGATTTTTCTATGCCATTACTATTCTGTTCTTTCAGAAAAGAACTGCACTGGATTGAAACCAGAATATTAGCAAAGTCATGTCTCATCAATTTTCCTTCATATTTTCCAGGTATGCTGTGCCTTAAATACAGCAGACATACTCAAAAGAAGTCAGGGAAAATGGTGATTTATGCTACTTGGAAGAAACAGTCTGGGCAGCATTACATATCCCAAGCACTGGAGATGAAGTCAGGTTTTGGACATATTATAGCTGATATTTTTCCTATCTCCCTGTGAGTCACTTCATATGTTTCTCCATAATACAACTATGAAAAACAGCCAGGTCTGGCTCCTGAGGAAGTATTTTCAATCCATGATTAAATTACATTCATCATATACCAGCCTAGATAAACACTAATGTACACAATTCCTATACTGTACATGCATACAGGCCCTATATACTAGTAGTCTGCCTTTTTCCTCCTGCCTTTACCTTTTTGTGGAAAGATATAAGAGGGAGCAACTCTTTGAAGTCTGTTGATCATTTCCAACAATACACTTTCCACCGTTTCCACATCCGTCCCATGGAAAGTGTGTGTGTGGGAGGGTGTAGAGTAGAAAAGCAATTTGTTTCCATTTAAATTCATTTTGAGAGAAAAGGATAAGGGAATAAAGTAATCAAGATTATTCACTACTGACACGGTTCCTAAAGACCAGAAATAGGACATGATATTACTGACCAGGAAATTGAAATCTAGAGTAAACTATACTGTATAGCTGAAGACCTGCTCCCTGGAAGAGAGTCAAACTGCTCAGTCCCAATACGAGACCAAGAGTGAGGCCCATGTTCACCAGGGTCACATATTGAAATGAGATTACCCCCCACCCACTTAGTACTGTGAGCATCTTGATCTACATTCTGAAAAGCCCTAATGCCAGCATTTCTGAACTGGGCTGCTGCCAGTGATTCTCTACCTATTGAATAAATGTCTGTGTTCCACAGACTAGAGGACGTGGGTTCTGTTCAACTGAGCAAAGCCTACATTATAATTCTTGCACTCACAACACAGTTAGTATACCCAATCCCCTAAAAAGAGCCCATAATAGTGTTAGCACCCTGATTTCTCCCCATTTAAGTCAAGAAGAATCAGTTCTTGGAGAAGCCATGCACTCTGTTAGAACTACCTGTCCTTGCTCATGGTATATACTGTATGATTGGGAAGAAATCGTTTCACACGTATCCCTTGCCTTCTTTTGGTTTTGTCCTGCACAATGTCAATGAAAAAACAATGAATACAGTGTGCTTCTCTATGGATTACAAGAGTGCTTAGTTTTCTGGGCCGCACATGGATTTCCTTTCTGTTATGATTGCCAATGAACTAGGAATAAACTGTCCCAGCACTAGGCAGTGGGTGGTTGCCAAGAATTTATTGTGTAAAAGCGAGAAATTTGGCTGTTGATTCTGTTACTTCTCAGCAGAGCCAAAAAGTTTTTGAATAAAAATCATCAGCAGCATTTTCTTCACCATGTGTGCTTGAACAGAATCGCCTACTCATGTTTTCCAAAGCCCAAATTAAAGAACCAGGCCATAGCAGGATCAATTCATGTGTGTGAGACTGAAGCATACAAATGGATGGTTTCCCCTGCAGCTTCTCTCTGTGGTATCTGCTGAGTTGAGGGAGGCTGAGTAGTAGAAAACAGCAAGAAAGGGAGGTGTGGGTGGCAACCCAAACAATACAGTAGCTGTGGCAGCAACCTTGGAGGTAACTTTTAATATCGCTTCCCTGTAGAGCTGCTTCATCTTTGTTAAAATGCAAGGGTAGATTGGTTCTGAGTTGCTCCTCTACCAGCTGCAGATGCAGGCAGCATAGAATCATAGGGCTGGAAAGGACCTTGGAGGACTTCTAGTCCAATCCCCTGCCCCTGGGCAGGAGACCCTATACCATCCTGGACAAATGGCTGTCCAATCTCTTCTTGAAAATCTCCAGTGATGGAGCACTGGATTAATCTTGAAGGAACCTTTAGCAATTATTCATCACATCTAAACTATCAATTAGTATAATCTATACTATGCTGATGATAATTATTCATCATTGGATTATGTCAAGATTTAAGATATACACAGAAACAACCAAAATAGCACCTCTATAGATGGACATAATCAGATCGTATGTATAGAAATCAAGAGGAGAAGGCTGCTGAGAATATGGTGGACAGTCAAGAAACAAACCAATGGATCATCAAACAAAATCCAGAGTCCTTGCTTGAGGCACAAATGGCCAGGCTCAAATTATCCTATCTCAGACACATTATGCAAAGACCTGGCTCTGTGGAGAAGCTCATGCTGAAAGGAGTGGAAAAAAAGAGAAGTGGATGACCAGCAACCAATTGAATGGACTTGGTTACAGTGGCCATAAATGCAACATTGGAAGCCCTGAAAGACCAGGTTAGGCACACATTATCATGAAGAATAATGTAAGGATGTTATTACTTTCAAGTGTTTTGGTGCTGCCAAGAAAGCTTCAGATTCCTAGACCATGGTCTGTATTACCTACATGAAGGGCTTCTGGCAAGGGATGGGCTGCACCTCACAAGAACTGGGAAGAATGTATTCAGAAAATGACTGGCTCAACTTATCAGAAGGACTTTAAACAAAAAATGAGGGGGGAGAGTGACCAATCCTTAGGATTTTTAGCACCTATTTCCAAACATAAACCCCAAGACAACAAATCAAACAATGAGGTAGGGAGTGATGGGAAGGAAGAAAAACTTAGCTATAAAGTAGGAGATATAGGAAGCATACCCAGGGTCAGCCATAAAGGACTCAAATGCCTATACACTAACGTTTACAGTTTAGGGAACAAACAAAGTGAACTTGAAGTAGTATTACACAAGGGCAAGTATGATATAGTTGCCATTACTGAAACTTGGTGGGATGAAAGTCATGACTGGAATGTATTGATGGAAGGATACAAACTATTCAAAAGAAACAGACCTAACAAAAGAGGATGTGAAGTTACATTATAAGCAATCACTACATCTCTACAGAAATACACAAAACCAAGGATGAAAACCTCCTAGAATCCATATGGGACAATATAAAAGGGGAAAAAATGGCATTACTATAGGGGCATACTCAATCAAACAGAAGAAATAGATGAACTCTTTTCTAATCAATTAACAAATAGATGCAGGTCCCGGTGACTGACCCAGATTGGATCCTGCAACATTATCCTGGGATTCATATATTCACCTTCATTTATAATAATAATAAAGTTGGAAGGGACCTTGGAGGTCATCTAGTCCAACCCCCTGCTCAGGCAGGAGACCCTATCCCATTTCGGACAAATGGCTGTCCAGTCTCTTCTTAAAAACTTCCAGTGTTGGAGCATTCACCACTTCTGGAGGCAGGTTGTTCCACTGGTTAATTGTTCTAACTGTCAGGAAGTTTCTCCTTAGTTCAAGGTTGCTTCTCTCCTTGATCAGTTTCCATCCATTGCTTCTTGTCCTGCCTTCAGGCGCTTTGAAAAATAGCTTGACTCCCTCTTCTTTGTGGCAGCCCCTGAGATATTGGAACACTGCTATCATGTCCCCCCTCGTCCTTCTCTTCATTAAACTAGACATACCCAATGCCAGCAGCCGTTCCTTATATGCTTTAGCCTCCAGTCCCCTAATCATCTTTGTTGCTCTTCTCTGTACTCTTTCTAGAGTCTCGACATCTTTTTTACATCGCGGTGACCAAAACTGGATGCAGTATTCCAAGTGTGGCCTTACCAAGGCATTGTAAAGTGGTATTAACACTTCTCGTGATCTTGATTCTATCCCTCTGTTAATGCAACCCAGCACTGTGTTGGCTTTTTTGGCAGCTGCAGCACACTGCTGGCTCATATTTAAGTGATTGTCCATTAGGACTCAGAGGTCCCTCTCACAGTTACTACTATTGAGCAAGGTACTCCCTATACTATACCTGTACATTTGGTTTTTCTTACCTAAATGTAGAACCTTGCTTTTTTCACCATTGAATTTCATTTTGTTAGATAGTGCCCAGTGTTCAAGTCTGTCCAGATCCTCCTGTATCTTAAGCCTGTCTTCTGGAGTGTTGGCTATTCCTGTCAGCTTGGTGTCGTCTGCAAATTTGATGATTTCCCCATCTATCCCCTCGTCCAAATCGTTGATGAAGATGTTGAAGAGCACTGGGCCCAGAACAGAGCCCTGGGGCACCCCACTACACACTTCCCTCCATGTAGATGCGGTTCCATTGAGGACCACACGCTGAGTACGGCCAGTCAGCCAGCTACGGATCCATCTGGTGGTGATGCTGTCTACCCCACATTTTTCTATCTTGTCAAGTAGTAGGTTGTGATCTACTTTATCAAACGCCTTACTGAAGTCCAAGTAAATTATATCCACAGCATTCCTCTGATCCACTAATTTTGTCACTTGGTCGAAGAATGCAATAAGATTTGTCTGGCATGATCTGTTTTTGACAAACCCATGTTGGCTTTTAGTAATGACTTTGTTGCCTCTAGGTGTTTGCTGATTCGTTGTTTGATTATCTTTTCCAGAATCTTCCCAGGTATTGAGGTCAGGCTGATAGGTCTGTAATTTCCTGGGTCCATTTCCCCCCCTTTTTTGAAGATGGGAACTACATCAGCTCTTTTCCAGTCCTCTGGTAGTTCCCCAGTGCTCCAGGATCTTTGAAAAATATAGTTCAGTGGTTCTGAGATCACACCTGCCAGTTCCTTGAGAACCTTGGGGTGTAATCCATCTGTTCCTGGTGATTTGAACTTGTCTAGGCTGGACAGGTGCTCACTTACCATTTTCTTACCTATCTTAACTTGTATTTCTATTCTGTTTTTTATGGCACTATTTTTGATAGGTTGGTCTGTTTTTTCCCTTTGTGTAAAGACAGATGCAAAAAACGAGTTAAATAGTTCTGCTTTCTCCCTGTTGCTTGTCACCTTCTTGCCACTTTCACCCACTAATGGACCAATCATTTCCTTCACTTTTTTCTTGTTTTGTACATGTTGAAAGAAGCTTTTTTTTGTTATTTTTGACTTTGGTCGCAAGCCTTAGTTCATTTTGAACCTTAACTTTCCTCACTTCATCTTTGCAGGCTCGGGCTATTTGCTGGTATTCTGACTTAGTTATGTGCCCCTCTTTCCACTTTCTATACTTGTCCTTTTTATCTTTCAATTTGTCAGAGAGTTCTTTATGCAGCCATGCTGGTTTCTTGTGAGAGCTGTTATTTTTCCTCTTTGTTGGTATTGTGCTAGACTGGGCTTTTATTATCTCATTTTTCAGAATTTCCCAAGCTTCTTGAGTTGTTTTCCCCTTGAGGATTCTCATCCATGCAATCCTTCCCAAGCCCTCTCTAAGTTTATTGAAATTAGCTCTCTTGAAGTCCAAGACTCTAGTTTTACTGTGTTCTATTGCTTGTGCTTCCATAATGTTGAATTCCAATATTGCATGATCACTTCCTCCCAAGGTTCCTATGGCTTCAACACCTTCTATCATTTCATGTCTGTTAGTGAGAATTAGATCCAAAATGGCTAATCCCCTAGTTCTCTTCTCTACTTTTTGGGAGACAAAGTTGTCTGCTAGGTTTGCCAGGAACCTGTTTGATCTTCCACTTGGTGCAGAGTTTGTCTCCCAGTTGATGTCAGGGTAGTTAAAGTCCCCCATTACTATTGTGATGTGCTTCCTACATACCTTAGTTAGCTGACTAGCAAAAAGTTCATCTATTTCCTGTGTTTGGTTGGGTGGCCTGTAATATACACCTATGGCAATGTCATTCCCCCCCCCCTTTTATATTGACCCAAATGCATTCAAGACAGTTTTCCTCATTGTTGTGTTCTATTTCTGTAGAGATGTAGTTATTTCTTATATAGAGAGCAGTGGTGGTGAACCTATGGCACGGGTGCCAGAGGCGGCACTCGGAGCCCTCTCTGTGGGCACACGTGCCATTGCCCCAGCCTTGCCTCCCCCTGCGACCCCCTCACCAGCAGCCCCCTGGAGGAGAGTCGTCCCCGAGCATGGCCCACGCAGAGCAGTGTAGCCAAGGACATGGTAGCCAGGCAGCATAGACAAGACTCTACCTTACACCCCATTGCTCACAGTTGATGCTGCAGGGCGTGGGCAGAGGGCGTGGCCGCCATGGCGCTGCTGGGCGATCTGTGGTGGGCCCTGGAGGCAGTGAATTGTCCTGCGGGCAGGCAGGGTGGGGGCGGAGCGGGGGTGGGACAGGGGGCGGAGCGGGGGCAGGGCCAGTTTTTGGGCACTCGGTCTCTAAAAGGTTCGCCATCACTGATATAGAGCAACTCCACCTCCTCTTTTATTTGGTCTGTTTCTTTTAAATAATTTAAATCCCTCTAGCTGTGTGTTCCATGTGTGGGTTTCATCCCACCATGTTTCTGTAATGGCAACAATATCATATCTGCCCTCATTAACCTGAATTTCTAGTTCACCCTGTTTGCTGTTCATACTCTGTGCATTGGTGTATAAACATTTGAGTCCTTTATGACTGACCCTGTGTTTACTTTCTACATAACCTGTGTGGAGCCTGAGTTCCCCTATTGTCTTACCACCTATTTGGTTGGTGCACTTTGTTTGGCACTCGCTATTAGAGGCTTGATTTTGCTTGACAGCAAGGTTGGTATTCTTGTCCACACACACACATCTATGTTACATGCACTGATAGCCCTATAATTTTTAGATTGCCGGGGACAGGGATGTTCTGTATCAATTAACTCACTGTCCCCGCTGTTCAGTTTAAATTTTCCTCCAGAAAATCTGTGAATTTATAGCCGAGTAACTCAGTCCCTTTCTTTGATGGATGCAAACCATCTCTTTTGTACATCTTTTCATTGGACCAGCTACAGACATCGTGACTAATATATCCAAAGCCTTCCCCTTTACACCACTCCTTTAGCCACATATTGAATTCTGCTATACACTGGCCTTTTCCATTTTGCTCCTTATACACTGATAAAACCTCTGAAAAAGTAAGCCTACAGCCTATTTTGCTAAGTTCCTGCCCCAAGCTCTGGAAATCGTTCCGCACAAATGTATGTAGGAAACATACCACAGTAGTAATGAGAGACTTTAACTACCCTGATGTCAACTGGGAGACAAACTCTGCAGCAGGTGAGAGATAGAACAGATTCCTAACCAACTTAGCTGACAACTTTGTTATCCAAAGATATGTACCATATTTTTCAAAAATCCTGGAGCACCGGGAAACTACCATAGGATTGGAAAAGAGCTGATGTGGTTCCCATCATCAAAAAAGGGAAAAAGACAGACCCAGGAAACTACAGACCAATCAGCCTAACATCAATACCTGGGAAGATACTGGAAAAATTAATAAAAACAGATCTGTGGACATCTAGAAACAAATAAAGTTACAACTAGTAGCCAGCACAGATTTGTTAAAAACAGATCATGCCAAACCAATCCTATTTCATTGTTTGACAGAGTGACCAGAGAAATGCTGTGGACATAATATACTTAAACTTCAGTAAGGCATTCAACAAAGTAGACCACAACCTACTTCTTGGTAAGCTAGAAAAATGTGGGATAGACAGCATCACCACCAGATGGATTTGTAATTGGCTAACAAACCATACTCAATGAGTAGTCCTTAATGGTACTACATCTACATGGAGGGAAGTAAGCAGTGGAGTACCACAAGTTTCTGTCTTAGCCCAGTACTCTTCAATATCTTCATAAATCACTTAGATGAGGGAATAGAAGGGGAACTCATCAAATTTGGAGATGACACTAAGTTAGCAGGAATAGCCAACACCCCTGAAGACAAGCTCAGGATCCAAAAAGATTTTGATAGACTTGAACAATGGGCCCTATCCAACAACATGACATTTAATGTGGAGAAAAGCAAGGTTTTATACCTAGACAGGAAAAACCAAAGACACAAGTACAGATTAGGCGAAACCTGGCTCAAAAATAATAACTGTGAGAGGGACCTTGGAATCCTAGTGAACGATCACTTAAACATGAGGCAGCAGTGTGCAGCAGCAGCCAAAAAAGCTAATACAATCCTTGGTTGTATAAACAGAGTCATAGAATCAAAATCACATGAAGTATTAATACCATTTTATAAATCCTTAGCAAGACCACACCTGGAATACTGTATCCAGTTTTGGTCACCACATTACAAAAAAATTGTTGAGACTTTGGAAAAAGTGCAAAGAAGAGCAACTAAGATAATCAAAGGCCTGGAGAGAAAAACATATGAAGAACGGTTGCAGGATTTTTGTTTGGCTAATCTAGAGAAAAGAAGAACTAGGGGTGTTATGATAGCAGTATTCCAATATCTGAGGGGCTGCCACAAAGAAGAGGGGGTCAACTTATTTTCAAAAGCACCAGAAGGCAAGACAAGAAACAATGGATGGAAACTACTCAAGGAGAGAAGCAACTTGGAATTAAGGAGAAACTTCCTAAAAATGAGGACAATTAACCAGTGGAACAGCTTGCCTTCAGAAGCTGCAGGAGCTTCATAACTGGAGGTTTTTAAGAAAAGACTGGACAGCCACCTATCCAAAATGGTATAGGGTCTCCTGCTTGAGCAGGGGGGGAGGTTGAACTAGAAGACCTCCAAGGTCCCTTCCAGCTCTATTTTTATTGATTCAAGAAACCAGCATAATTACACAAAGAACTCTCTAATAAACTGAAAGACAAAAAGGATAAGTAGAAAAAAATGGAAAGAGGGCCACATAACTGAGGCAGAATACTAACAAATAGCCCAAACTTGCAAAGATGAAGTCAGAAAAGCTAAAGCTCAGAAGGAACTAAGACTTGCGACAAATGTCAAAAATAATAAAACAATTTTCTTTCAACATATAAAAAACAAGTTTTTTGTTGCATCTGTCTTCACGGAAAAAAATAATACAACCTAACCTACCAAAAACATAATCATAAAATACAGATTTGGAATACAAATTAAAATAAGCAAGAAAATGGTAAGAGAACACCTGTCTGCTCTAGATGAGTTAAAATCACAGGGACCTGATGGATTACATCCCAGAGTTCTGAAGGAGCCGGCAGATGTGATCTTGGAACTATTGAACCATATCTTTCATAGATTCTGGAGTACCAGAGAACTGGAAAACAGCTGATGTGGTTCCCATCTTCAAAACAGGGGGGGGGGAAAGCAGATCCAAGAAATTACAAACCAATCAGTCTGACATCAATATCTGGGAAGATCCTGGAAAAGATAATCAAGCAACAGATCTACGAACACCTAGAAGCAAGCAAAGTTATAACCAGAACCCAACATGAGTTTGTCAAAAACAGATCATGCCAAACAAATCTCATTTCATTCTTTGACAAAGTGACTAAATTAGTAAATCAGTGAAATGTAGTGGACATAATATACTTGGATTTCAGTAAAGCATTTGACAAAGTAGACCACAACCTGCTTCTTGGTAAGCTAAAAAAATGTGAGATAGACATCATGACCACCACCAGGGGGATTTGTAACTGGCTGACAAACTGTGCTCAATGTGTAGTCCTTAATGGAACTACATATACTTGGAGGGAAATAAGCAGTGCGGTACCCCAACTTTCCATTTTAGGCCAGTACTCTTCAACATAAATGATTTAGATGAGGGAATAGAAGGGAAAATCATCAAATTTGCAGATGATACTAAACTGACAGGAATAGCCAGCTGCCCGGAAGATAGGCTCGAAATTCAGATGAATCTCAGCAGACTTAGTCTGCCCTATCTAGCAAAATGTAATTCATTGCAGACAAAGGTAAGCTTTTACACTCAGGCAAGAAAAACCAAATGTGCAGGTACAGATTAGATTTTGTAAGGTCACACAGAACTAGAAATGAGAAGCACAAATTCAGCAAAATTTGAACATGTTAAAGTGGAAATGAAGCATATAAATGGAAATCAAAGGAAAAAATGAGTTAAGAATTACAGGAAGATATCAATGGGCTAAATAAAATAATGCAGGGCATAAAACTGTTTTGTAAAAAAAAATATTTGATTACTGCCAGTAAGCAACAAAAATTCAGACAGTACTCTTGGACATCAGAATACACACAACATTGGAATCAAACTGATTGTATAATAGGAGAAAATGGAGAAGTGCAATCCAGTTGGCCAGGATCCTTCTAGGTGCATATTGAAGAACAGATCATTAATCATTGATATTATATATAGTGGTTAAATTTAGAAAATTAAAATAGGTGTGCCAGCAGATTTTGATCTGGAAGGCACAGCTGAAAATAAGATCATTTTAGTCATTGATATGTTTGGTTCTTGATCTTGCCTATCTTGAAGAACTGACAATAATATAATGACAGAAACATTTGCAGATGGAGAATATTCAAAAATTAATTTCACTTGAAAGAGAGATACAACAGGCAACAGACCAGTTGCTGAATAGGAAAGTATTAATGATCCCGATTAAACTGTTTAAATCTACAAGAACAGAGGCAGTTAAAGTTTTAACAGCTCTACATATATTTATTCTGTGTTCTAATGATTGTGTCTAAGTTTATCATTGCCTTCTTCTGTAGATTTAATCTATTTCTTACTTCTCCAATATATTTTCCATCTTCTATTCTTGAATCCAGATTAAATCTACAGAAGAAGACAATGATGAAAAGACACAATCTTTAGAAGAACATAGAATCATAGAGCTGAAAGAAACTGTGGAGGTTTAGCCCAGGGATCCCCAAGCCCTGATCCATGGACCCGTCCCAGTCCACGGCATGCCAGTAACAGGTCCGCACAATCAAGCAAAGCCCCAGCCATGAGATGCAGGCAGCATACAAAACATGCACGCTCCGGTCTGCTCTCTCCAAGGAACCGGTCCCTGGTGCCCAAAAGGTTGGGGACCTCTGGTCTAGTCCTATCTCAGGGCAGGAGCACTGGAAGTGGTGGGACCACTTTGAACAATGAATCAACCAGAGAAAAAAAGAATAAGAAACCAATTTCTTCAGACTGACTTCCCATTGCATGGCTGCATTTCAATAAATAGAAAAAAATGTTGGGACAATATTTGGGTCTTATCTTATAACTCTGCCATGGGCAAAATAAATCTCGATTGAAGTTCTACTTTATTCATTTTCCTCTGTGGTGGAGAAGCACAATGGAAAGGACTGTATTTCTGGTTGTTCTATAGTCACCATGAAGGGCAATGAATGATATTCTCAAAAGGAGCAGTAATGGTTGCTTGGTTGGCTGGAACTGGGCTATACTCCACTGAGAACTGCTACAAAACTTTGTGGCCTGGCAAATGCATGCAGTGAGCAGTTTGGTCAACCATAGTCATATTTTGTCAGCACTGTTAAAAATGGAAGTGTAAATCACCTCCTTCCTGATAAACATCTGCTATTGGCGTGCACCAAGTCCCACCTGAAGCCACTCAAAGATTATGGGAGCATTCTTGTCAAAAGTTCCAGCAGGTTACCATTTGCCCAGGTTGCAAGGGAAGAGGTAATATTAGATTTCTGTGGGTACAAGGTCAGTTTTCCTTCCATTCTTTTTTTAATGTTTCTGATTTTGTCCATTGATAAATTGATACATTGAGGCTATGTCATGGCAGAAATGAATAAGTCTTAGGACCACTTCTGTCAAGCACAGGAAATCAGGAGTCCAGGCAGTTCAAATGAATATAGATTTATTGTATGCAAATGCTGTCTATAAGAATCTGAACTATTAATGGTCAAAACAAATTGGCAGTAGATAATGTTAAGCGGAATTCAAGGTGGGCTGGACTTAGTTCTCTAATGGGCACACAAGGTCTCAAGAAAGACGATGCACTTGACCCCTCCCTCAGGCTCAGCCTGGTCATCTCCTACAACTCTCATATTATGATTTATAGGCATCCAAATTTTTCAGGCATATTGTAGGAGCCATATCAGTTACACACACAAGCAATCTTCTCAGAGTGAGGAGCATGGTTAAAATCAGTGGTGGGATTCAGCCAGTTCGCAGCAGTTTGGCAGAACCGGTAGCTAATTTTTTGTTGCCCAGGCCCAGAATGGACTTCCGGAAGCGGCATCCACACAGAGAACCGGTTGTTCACATATCTGAATCCCACCATTGGTTAACATATCAGCTATGCAGATGATATTTTTTTTATTCCAGCTACAACCTCTGATCAATTGATGTACCAGAGTAGCTATTTTATCAACATTTTCAAATATGTCAGAGAATAGATTCCTCTTTCCAGATGGTGAACAAAACCAACTCTATTTCTGGTTGGCTATGTAATCAATGAGTTTGGGTTTACCAGCCAAATTACACATACAATAAATGCATTTACTTATTAAGTAGTCCTGCTATGTTTTTATTATGAAAGGATCATATTTACTTTGGAGGAAGCATATGCACAACTTGAATGGCTGTAGGAATAGCGGAAGCTCATTGAAAGAAACCAGAGAGCTGAAGGAAGTAAACTGTTAGGATAGCAGAAACTTTGAGGAAAAAAGAAAGCCAAAATTTATTTTAGTTGAACTTGGTATTTATCTTTGTTAGAAACATAATACTCATGTCTGTTATTTAAAAGGATAATTGCACAGATGAATATAGAAAATGGCTTGTATGGCATCACCAGAGCCTTAACAGTATCGGTTACATTACCTTGATCACCTTGAGCCCACAAGGCAACAGAAGACCATTTCTTCTGTGGTAGCAGCAGGTTGGGACCACCACCAACTGCCAGCTGACACATCATCCTCGGAATCCTACTTCATTAGGAGAGACACTTACTAGAACAAAGGTTTGCAGACAAAAGAATCTTGTAAACTGGTGCCTGAGAGCAGTGCTTTTTTTGTAAAAAAAAAAAAAAAGGTGCCGGAACTCACACATGTCATACAACCCACTTTGCCTACCCTATAAGGTTCCATCCAAAAAAGGTGCCGGAACTCCGTTCTGAGCGTTCTATGAGAAAAAAAGCCCTGCCTGAGAGAGAGAAAGCTAAGGGGGTTGCAAATGCTTATTAAGGAATAGAATAGAATAGAATAGAATAGAATAGAATAGAATAGAATAGAATAGAATAGAATAGAATAGAATAGAATAGAATAGAAGCTGGAAGGCACCTTGGAGGTCTTCTAGTCCAGCCCCCTGCTCAAGCGGGAGAACCTATACCAGGGGTAGGCAACCTTGGCTCTTTTGTGTCTCGTGGACTTCAACTCCTAGAATTCCTGAGCCAGCATGGCTGGCTCAGGAATTCTGAGAGTTGAAGTCCACAAGTCATAAAAGAGCCAAGGTTGCCTACCCCTGACCTATACCATTTCAGACAAGTATCTAGTTCTTCTTAAAAACCTCCAGTGATGGAATGCCCACGATTTCTGAAGGCAACCTTTTCTTTGAGACAGCCTCTCAAATACTGGAATACTGCTATCATGTCACCCCTGTTTCTTCTTTTCTTTAGACTAGCCCAGGGGTGTCAAACGGCACCATATGCAGACTGCGCCCACTCCAACTCCAGCAATGCAAAAAACTTGTGATACGTCGTGACATGCCATGTGACATGATGAGTTTGACACCTATGGACTAGCCCAGGGGTCGGCAACCTTAAACACTCAAAGAGCCATTTGGACCCATTTCCCACAGAAAAGAAAACACCAGGAGCCACAAAACCCTGCTGCTTCCCCCCCGAACACTCCACCACTCCACCGCTGCTGCTGCTTACCCCCCCTCATGGAGCACCCTGCCGCTGCTGTTTTCTCCCCCTACCTCGCCCGTGCAGAGCACCCTACCACCACTTTTCCCTCCTACCTTCCCCGCGTGGAGTGCCCTGCTGCCACTTTTCCCTCCTACCTCCCCTGTGCGGAGTGCCCTGCCGCCACTTTTCCCTTCTACTCACCCATGCGAAGCACCCTGCCACCGTGCATTTTCCCCCTTACCTCCCCTGCATGGAGCGCCCTGCCACCACTTTTCACTTCTACCTCCCCAACATGGAACGCCCTGCTGCTGCTGCTGTCAACGCTGTTAATATGGGATATTATTGCATTGACAAGATATGCAGAACTGTTTGGTATTTTTGGAGTTAAATCAGATGACATACAAAGGGAGGAGATTTGTGAAGAAAAGCGGGAGACAGGGAAGGGAAGGGAATCTTTGGCCTCCAGCCTAATTGGAAGACGTAAATTATTACTGTAAGTAAGGGAGGAGTTTAGCAAGATAAGCTAGATGCAAGCCAGAGAAATCCAGATTCTGGCATCCGCTTTGTAATGTGCCGAAGTATTGTTGCAGAACTCTTGGGAAGAAATGCAAAATAAAGTATCTAAAAGGGAAAATAATGTCTCAGGTTTCTTGGAATGCTTCTTCCTTCGGACCACAACAGCTGCTTTCTTGCCCTACCTCCCCCACGCGGAGTGCCCTGCCGCTGCTGCTTTCTCGTTCTACTTCCCCCGCATGAGTCACCCTACCGCCACTTTTCCCTACTACCTCCCCCATGCGGAGCGCCCTGCCACTGCTTTTCGCTCCTACCTCCCCCACGTGGAGCGTCCTACCGCCGCTTTTCCTTCCTACCTCTCCCACATGGAGTGCCCTGCCGCTGCTTTTCCCTCCTACCTCCCCCATGCGGAGCACCCTGCCACTGCTGCTTTCTCGCCCTACCTCCCCCGTGCGGAGTGCCCTGCTGCCTCTTTTCCCTCCTACCTCCCCTGCACGGAGCGCCCTGCCGCCGCAGCTTTTTCCCCTACCTCCCCTGCGCCGAGCACCCTGCTGCCGTGGCTTTCCCCAGCAGCAAAGGTGGAGTTTGGGAGCAGCAGCAGGGCATAGCCCAGGCATGGCCCAGCAGCAAAGCTCGTCCTCCCCACTCAAGAGGCCACCAGTGGCTCCTCGGCTCTATCTGAGTTGAAAGCGGAGGTGCAGCAGCAGGATTGCTCTCAAACAATAAGAGCTGGGTGCGCTGCTTGCTCGTGTGTACCTGCCTTATTGAGAGCAATCCTGCTGCTATGCCTCCACTTTCTTCAATTCGGATGGAGCAGAGGAGAATGAGGAGGAGAAGAATGGTGAGGCTTTGTGCCAGTCGGCCGGCCAGGTGAGGGGTAGGTCAGGCGATGGTGGCTGGCTGGCTGGCTGGGGAGATCATGGCCACTTGGGAGGGGATCTGCCAAGCCTCATGCCAGTGAAATTGGCAGCTCCCCCCACCTGGCCCGTTTCCCCGGCTCCGTACAAGATGCTTGGCAGAACCCCCCCCCTCACCGTCAATCAGACCCACGTGGCACCTTCTTTCCAGCTCTGATGCGGTCCTCCATCACTTCCTCTGCTGCCGTGTGCAGTCTCACAAACAAAAGACTGCCCACAAACTTCTTTTGTTTGTGGGACTAAAAAAAAATGTTCAATCAATAAATTCCAACTTCGCGAGATCTTTTTTCCCCATGAGAAGTTGGAATTGATTGATTGATTGATTGAACTTTTTTTTTAGGTGGCAGAAGACTGGGCAGAGGACTGGGAGCTGCCGCAGAGGGATGAAAGGTCACATGCGGCTCCGGAGCCACGGGTTGCCAGCCCCATGGACTAGCCAAACCCAAGTCCTGCAGCCGTTCTTCATATGTTTTAGTCTCCAGGCCTTTGATCATTTTAGTTGCTCTTCTCTGAACCTTTTCCAAAGTCTGAACATCTTTTTTGTAGCATGGTGACCAAAATTGGCTGCAGTATTCTAGGTGTGGTCTTACTAGGGTTTTATAAAGCGATACTAATACTTCACGTGATCTTGATTCTATGCCTCTGTTTATACAACCCAGGACTGTATTAGCTTTTTTGGCTGCTGCTGCACACTGCTGACTCATATTCAAGTGATCGTCCACTAGGACTCCAAGGTCCCTCTCACAATTACTATTTTTGAGCCAGTTTCTCACCTAATCTGTACTTATATACTAGGAAACTATAGATATAGACATGGTAGACATTATAAACATGGTAAGAAACTATGAGTGAGGCAGAGTTCATTGGACTATGTTACTGCTGAGACATAAACAATAAAGAACTAAAAGTAGTGGGGCCTGATAGGAAAAGAGCTCTATATTCCCATGAGATCCAGTCAAATAGAACGTGAACATATAAATATCAAGGGAACAGAATCCCTGGAGTGCAAAGCCTGAGTGAAATGGAAAGGTCGAACAACCTGGAGGAATAAATATAGACTTGGGGATGGAACAAATGAAATGTGTGGAGGAGGTGGTGAGACCATTAAAGTTGTAGCTGCCAATGGAAATTATTTCTAAGAATTTCTTTCTCTTAGTTTAAAGTTGTTATGTAAAATAGAGTAAATGAAGATAGGAAATAAGGCAAGATAAAAGCAGAGAAAAGCCAGCAGGTTCACAGCCGTACAAATCCTCAGAAACACACTCTGTCTTGTGAGTTTCCATCCAGTTTGCAGTATTACAATTAGTATACTGTCCATTTCAAAAATATTTCAAAAATACCTCCAAGGTCCTTCCAGCCCTATCATTCTATGATCATCTTCCTTTATTTGCTTTTGCAACAGAAACAAAACAAAATAATAATAATAATAATAATAAAGGATTATGAAAAGACCTTTTGGGAAGAGCTTGAGACTGAAGGGGTTTTATTACAAATGGTTTCTCCACATTATAATTCCCTGTAAAGCTTTACTTTTGGAGAAGCTGATTTTATTTAAGCTGTACAAGAGAGGGAGATAGATGGAGAGATACAGCCCCCACCCCCACCCCATATCTATTGCACCTGACTGCATTCAGTATGGTGTTTGGTTATGCTGAAAGGTTGCTCAGTAAGAGTTTCATGGATTCTAGCTGTGGTAATTTCTTTCTTCAAATAAATTTAATACAGTAGGTTATCTAAGGAGAGCAAGAACAATTTCATCATTAGATTATAAAATTCTTCATGTTTTTTTTATAAATTTTATTAAATTTTTTAAAGAGAACATAAAAATTAACAGAAACTAATACAGATTATCATCATGATGTAAAAAAGATGTTGAGACTCTAGAAAGAGTACAGAGAAGAGCTACAAAGATGATTAGGGGACTGGAGGCTAAAACATATAAGGAACGGTTGCTGGAATTGGGTATGTCTAGTTTAAGGAAGAGAAGGACGAGGGGTGACATGAGAGCAAGTCAGTGGTGGGATTCAAATATGTGAACAACCGGTTCTCTCTGTAGATGCTGCTTCCGGAAGTCTATTCTGGGCCTAGGCAAGAAAAAATTAGCTATCAGTTCTGCCGAAGTGGTGCGAACCGGCTGAATCCCACCACTGGAGCAAGTGTTCCAATATCTCAGGGGTTGCCACAAAGAAGAGGGAGTCAAGCTATTCTCCAAAGCACCAGAGGGCAGGACAAGAAGCAATGGATGGAAACTAATCAAAGAGAGAAGCAACCTAGAACTAAGGAGAAATTTCCTGATAGAACAATTAATCAGTGGAACAATCTGCCTCCAGGAGTTGTGAATGTTCCAACACTGGAAGTTTTTAAGAAGAGATTGGACAGCCATTTGTCTGAAATGTATAGGGTTTCCTGCCTGAGCAGGGGGTTGGACTAGAAGATCTCCAAGGTCCCTTCCAACTTCATTATTATTGTTGTTGTTGTTGTTGTTGTTGTTGCTGTTATTATTATTAAAAACAAAAAGAGGGAGAGGATGAAAAAGAAAACAAAGAGAGGGAGAGGGGGAAAAGTGTGGAAAGAAAGGATAATTAGAAATAGAAAGAAACTTCCATTTTTTGTTGCAGGAAATATAAGCATAATGACAAGAGTTATCTCTTACTCTATGATTCTTAAAAATGCTCATTTTTTCCAATATCTATTTTTTTCTAATATCATAAGCACAATTTTTTAATGCAAAAAGTCTATAAGGTGTTTTCAGCCATAAATGTAGATTTTGTCTTTAATCAAGGGCATACAACATCCTGCATGTTTCAAGCAACCTAAACTTTAAGTACAGGTAGTCTCAGCTTATGCCCAGTCACTTAATGACCATGCAAAGCTATGACAGACTCAAAAAATGATACTTATGTCTGGTCTTTGAAATTATGACTTCTGCACTACCCCCACAGTTATATGATTGCATTTCAGGCACTTGGAAACTGGCTCACATTTATGTTCGGTTGCAGTGTCCCATGGTCACATAATTGGATTTTGCAACAATTTTTGACATTTTCTGGCAAAACCAAGCAAAAAACTCCCATTCAATAAGCTGGATTCAGAATTACAATCATAGCTCATCAATGGTTCTGCAATGTCCTGGAAGAGAATATTAAGGGGGGTGTCCAAGGCTCCAGCCTTGACTCAGTGTTATTCAACATCTTCAAAAACTACTTAGAGAAAAAAATTGAATGACTTATGAGTTTTGGATGACCTCAAATAAGAGAAATTAATTTATGCCTTAGAGGACAAACTCCCAATTCAAAATATGCTCAATAGGCTTGACATTGGACCAAATCCAATGCTGTTCAACTGTGAGAAGAATAAGCTAGAGAAAATGAAATGCATAGATATGGGACTGGGTAAACCTGGCTTGTCAGCAGTGAGTACCTATGAGTACCAATGGATTATTATCTAACTAGAGCAAGCAATGTGATGCAGCAACTGAAAAAGTCCAATGCAATCTTGGATGGCATTAACAGAACCATTGCCTACAGCTTATAGGAGATAATAATTCCATTATATTCTGCTCCACTTGGACCACACTTGGAATATTGTGTTCAGTCTGGGCATCACACTTTAAACGAGACAAGAAGAAATTGGAGCTGGTGAAAAGGAGAGACACTAAGAGATAAGGATCTGGAAAACAAGCCCTTCAAAAGAATGGTTAAAGGAGCAGGTCTTATTTAAGAGGCAGTTTGGTATAGGGATTTGGAAATGGGACATGGTGAGTTCTACTTCTCCTTTAGGCATGAAAGTCACTGAGTGATTTTAGGCCAGTCATCCTCTCTTAGTCCAAGCCACCTCACAGAAGATTGTTGTTTCGGAGAAATAGGAGGCAGGAGCATTAGCTATGCTGCTTTGAATTGTGTAAAATAAACGAATGATGAGGAGGAGGAGAGGAGGAGGAGGATTCACTTGCACAAGAGAAGACTAAAAATGATAGCAGTCTAACATACCAAAAAAGCTGTTAAGATTCATGCTGAACAACAGGGAGAAATTTCCTGATGGAGTTAGTCCCACCTTAGTGGAGGTTTTCATACAGGGCTCTATGGCCATTTGTTGGGGATATTTTAGTGTGTTCCTGCAAAGAGCAAGGGGCTGTGCTCAGTTATATTTAAGGCCTCTTTCAAATCCTATTTTCTGTGTGCCCAGCTTTAGACAACAAGGACATTGCAAAATGAATCTTTATATGTAATCTTGTATTGGCATGACTTAGATAAGGGCATGACTGAAAACATTCAAGATCTTTTGCATGCTGTTGCTCTTTCAGCAGCAAAGACTAGACATTTCTAGCTTCTGGTCCAACTCTGGACAGCATTCAGTATCATTTACTGTATGTGGCACAGATCCAAATCCATACTAGAAATATATGCCATGTATAATGCTGCATCTAAATCCATGCCTATTTTTACACTATTAGTAAAAAATGGAAAGTAGACTGTATATTAGACTAGTTCAAAATCTGCAGCAGAATGTCAGATTCTATTAGCAATAGGTATATATGTGTCTGTTCTTCATAAATGGCAATATTTGGGCAAATGAAATTGTCTTCATGCTGGTGTACTAGAGACAGAATCAATGCAAATTAAATCTAAAAACTTGTGTTGGCTTCTATGACTACATGAGGCAGAAGCCAGAATGCCCATTGAAACAACAATGCATGTTTACATGGAAAAATATATACAATATGTAAAATTATTAAGCCACGTAGAGCATGTGAATCTATCCATATTCTCAGTGATGACTATATTAGATTAAAGATGTCTCTTCATCTTGCTCTCAAAGACTAATCCTTCCTGTTGCCTTGCCCAATACAAAAGGACAAGCAGGTAGCTGGTAGAGTATTGCATTGAGACGTTCAGCAGAAAATCAGGCAAGAGAGTGCAGAGTCAAGGTGTCTGCTGCTTCTGAGAGCAACCCTGTATACTCCATTTCTCCAATGGAGAGGCAGAGAGTGGGCAATGAGATCCTCTTGTGTCTGCGCTGTAGGCACTGTAGTCCTTACCCTCCTCCTTCCAAAACCTGAAGAAGATAAGTAAAAGGAAGAGAGTGGAGAAGCTCCTCCTTTCTCTTGCACAACCTGCCCACACCTAGATGTGGTAACATGCAGAAGAGGAGATGTTGCAGAAAGAGTCCCTCCCCCTCATCCACACACAGAGAGACAAACATTTATCTGAAGATGAGAACAGGGAAGAGCATACTGTATATGTAGGAGTAGAGATTTGCTGGTTGTTGGTAGGAGGTTTTTAAGAGATTGGGCAGTCATTTGTCTGAGATGGTATAGGGTCTCTTGCTTGAGCAGGGAGTTGGGCTAGAAAACCTCCAAGGTACCTTTTAATTCTCTGTAGGGATGTTTGCCTCTCTTCACCTTATGGCAGTTTCATCTTCAATACAAAAATTGCACTGTTATAAACCTTTTCTCAAATGCTCATTCATTTAACTTTATATTAAATTAGACATCAAGAAACCAAGCCTGAAGCAACAGTTAGGTTAGATGAACCAGGGCCTTCTTGGACCCTGAGCTCAGAACTGGGATTGGTCTAAGGTTTATGCCCTCAGTGGAGCTGTGAATTCCATTTCCTTCACTACCACCCCAGCCATCCAGGTGCACAGGGGCAAGATCTGTCAAATAATCTTTTCCTTGCTAGAAGTAAAAAATGACATTCAATCACTGTGAATTTGGGTGACAGAGAAAATCAGCTGCTTTGAGAACTTTGTCTCCTTCTGCAAAAAGGTAACATCAGCCCAATAAGTTGCAGTATCATCTTTGCTCATTTTTCAGAGCAGAGATGTAACTAAGAAGATCAGGCCAATATCTCCCTCTGCCTGCAAAATGCCCAGATAGCACATCAGCATCCTTGCACATATAAAACAATACTTCAAGTTATGTTGAATTGCAATGGTTAGTTTACACAATAGTAAACCTATAGTTAGATTGTAGCATTTTCTGCAAGTGAGCCTGAAAAGGTTCCATACAAAAAGCTGGGAATTTTGTTTTAATGTGACTTTGTGTATTTCAAAACATTACAGACCAATACAGGACTACCTAGTACTAAATGTTCTTCTACAGTGATCAAGAGATCCAAATATCAGCAAGCACTTTCTCTCTAGTGAAGATGTTTATGATTGGCTGTCATTGTTTTGCTCATGTACAGTATTCCAACTCTGGGTTCTCCTTAGTTTAGAATAGAATAAAGCTGGAAGGGACCTTGGAGATCTTCTAGTCCACCCCCCTGCTCAAGCAGGAGACTCTACACCATTTCAGACAAATGGCTGTCCAGTCTCTTCTTAAAAACTCCAGTAATGAAGCATCCACAACTTCTGAAGACAAACTGTTCCACTGGTTAATTGTTCTTACTGTTAGGAAGTTTCTCCTCAATTCCAGGTTGCTTCTCTCCTTGATTAGTCTCCAACCATTGCTTCTTGTCCTTCCCTCTGGTGCTTTTGATGCAAAGAATGGGTTAAGGAGCTCTGCTTTCTCCCTACTGCCTGTTACTTCCTTGCCGTCTTCTCTCTTTAGTGGACCTACTGATTCCTTGACTTTTTTCTTGTTATTAATATGTTGAAAGAATTTTTTTTATTATCTTTGACTTTTGTTGCAAGTCTTTGATTATTCTGAGCCTTTGCTTCCCTGACTTCATCTTTGCAGATTCTGGCTATCTGGTGATATTCTGCCTTAGGTATGTGTTCCTCTTTCCATTTTTTGTACTTGTCCTTTTTATTTATTTTTATTTATCAGAGAGATCTTTGTGTAACCATGCTGTTCTCCATGAACTTGATTACCCAGATAGATTATCAGGTTCTCCATCAACTTGATTACCAAGATAGACTTTCAGTGAGAGTTAGAATTTCAAGGCAGGTACTGTTTAGGAAAATTTGTTTTAAAAATAGAGGGGAGATGTGTGTTTTAGAAAGTAGTTACTCAAGCAATGTACTCCCTTTTCTGGAAATTCAAGATGTCAGTTCTTTGTGGAAAGTAGCCTGGCAGACAAGGAAGTCAAGACTACCAAGTTTTCCATTAACAATTCCTATATTACTTGCTCTTTCTGCCCTTAAAAACCATCCTTCGAATAACTGCCCAGTTTTTCCTAGGTTTTAAATGTCCTTGTGGGATTCCATCCTGGCCAACACAGATTTAAGGATGCCAAAGAATACAGCAGTGCAAAGGAAAGTTCTGAAAGAAACTGCAAGTGAAAGAGGAAGACATCCTGTGCAGCCATTGGAGGGAGAAATGCCTTATGGATTGTGCCAGAATAACAATAACAATAACAATAACAATAACAATTCCATGTACTGGATAGTCAAGGAAGATTTCTAAACATTGAGAGCTGAAACAAATGTGACACAGAAGCCCTGTGATTAGATTTACTGTCACTATTCTATTTTACTGTGCAGACTTTACAATTTAACTATAACAGACATACTGTGGCAACGGGGCATTTAACCCTTTCTTTCCTATAAGTTCTTGTATATAAATGTCCCTGCTCCCCAAAATTTGCTATTGAAGAATGACAGTGGCAAAATGGTATCATTCTCATATCTGGATCAAATGGCAAGTGATAAAGTCTAAGATTGAATACATGCTAAAAATCCCTGGTAATATTTATTTCAATATTTCAGCTGATCTATGAATTTTGCCAATCAAGATGGTATGTTTACCCTAAGTTAAACCTCCTTTTAAGCTCTGCTAGAAGCCTCGTTCCAAATACTTTCCTTAATTGAAGAAAGCTGAGTGGTGGGAAGATAGGGCTGGGGAGCTGCTTTAACTGGTGGGCCTGGTAGCATTGGAATCAAATATTATCCAGAAAAAATTACCATGCAATTCCAGCCAGAGAGTCTGGGCATAGATATTTTGGGCTGGGTGGTGTTGAGCTGTCTCTCAATTGCTCAGGAGTTTTATTCTCACACATGTGCATTACACAATAAACAGGCAAATGCATTTATTTTGGGATGTATAAGGTGCACCCCCAAAATTCCCTGCCCGATTGCTCCTATATACACTGCCCAACCAATGCAGCAATCCTTGCATTGTTTTGTCATGGTTCATTGAGAAGTGAACAGAGTTACCAAGAAGGGGCAGAAGTACGATAGGACTGAAACTGTATTTTCACATAGGAATTATAGGAATTAAATTATATATATAATTTAATCAACTTGTAAAAACACCCACCAATTCACAAGAATTGCAAGTTGAATATTGAAATATTTGATGTATCCCAATTTGATGAGAAAAATAATTAACCATCTAGTAATAAATGATATTTAACTCATACAACAGTTTTTCATATTTAAAATTAATTTATTTAAGAGAAATACTTTTCTGGAGGCCTCTTCATTAAAAGTTTACACTATGTAGATTTATTCAAACATTATAATTATGGGTTCAAATATAGGAAATGAGCATCCAGATGGTTACAGATGTCTGTTCTTGCAGATGTTGCTATGGCAGCAATGTAAATTATGTAGTCAAAAATACTGTTTTCATCCTGTCAAATGAAAAAGTACTGTATCTCTAACTTGGTGAATATTGCTGATCGACAGTATCTTGCACCACTGGCCAAATTCTTCTGATGCCACAGAATGTATACATATATGACTACATCCCACATTCCCAATAGCCATGTGAACTGCTTTAAACACTTTTGAAAGTGGCTGATCTAGATATATTTTAAATCTATGGAACTAAAACAGCTTTGATCAATTTGTGGATAACCACCACTACAATAATAGAAATGTAATCCATACAATTTTCTTGGATCTCTTAGTTAAGAAGGGAATTCTTCTCCTTAAGTTAAGAAGGGAATTGGACACATTACTTTTAATAATTTGATTTCTACTTTGATAGGTATTTTCATAAGGGAGTAGTGGAGGAAATTTGATAGTTTGTTAATTTATTGAACTGTAATACAGGCTGAGGATTATTCACTACTGTATACTGCTTAAGATCTACATGGATCTGCTGTGTGAAAATAAGTCAGAGGTATGGATAGAAATATAATCAAAATGGAGCTTACTTCATCTCTCACTCCTTTTTTCATTATGTCCAATATAGATAATGGATATTCTGAATCAATGTCTAGATGCTGGGCTGGTTGAGGACACAAGAATATAGCTCAATTCAAGATGGAATTATTATTACCATTAGTTGTCCAACTGAATTGCTCTAGACAGTCTCATACTTCCTGTAAAGCAGTATGAGAATGGCATCATCTGCAGGACTCCAGACTGAAGCAGACATAGCCCTCTGCCAGGGTTCCCACTGTATTTCATACCTCTGCTTAGGTCTGGGTTTATCTCTAAGGCTCCTGGGCCTCATGCAATTCCTCAATTATTATTTGCAGTCTAAAGTATCTATTCAAGTGTTGCCATTGGTTTGTAGTCTTTAGTATGATAGAAGAAGGTATTAAATGCATTCAGTCCATATGTTTTCTTTTCCAGGAGGTTGACAAACATGAGTCTCCACTGTATCTGCCCTTGTTTCTCTCTTGCACATTCTTCATAGACCAGTCCATTTATGTGTCTTGCTAACCCAAGTGTCTCTTCGTTGTCCGCTGCTTCTTTTTCTTTTCACTTGTTGCATATAGCTGAGTCCTTTGTATAGAAATTTGTCTGAATACTGTTTATGACCTAATATCTTATTTTTATTTTTTTGATAGTCTTTAAGGGCCCCATTTTATCCTGCAATATCTCTAGGACTTCAAAGATTTGATCTTTTGTGACTCAAAGGGATTCTCAAGATTCACCTAAACAAAAGGATTGATTGGACTTGACCTAAACCTGTGATTCCATGATTCTATGGCCACATCACTCTATTACCCAGAGAGTCAGGGAGTGTAACTGTTGTGTCCTGGGCCTTGCTGAGTCAATCAGCAAGGCGCAGGAAACCTGCAGGACAACTGCAGAGACCCGGGCAGACCACGTGTTTGCCCGGGACCCAGACAGGCTGTCTCCAGCCTCGTGCGCATGCGCGAGGCGGGAGAATCACCTGCATTCATTGGTTGAGCCTCCCCTTGCAGGGGAAGTATAAAAGGGCATGTTGCCATTTTCTCGTTTGCATGTACACAATAAAGATCATCTTTTGTACCAACTGCCTCGTCTTCATGTCTGCATTGCGAACAGAACAGTAACAGTGATAAGATAACTGATTTAGAACCTAATGAAAGACAAGAAAATAGCTGTTTTTCAAACAACAGTATCAACTACTGAAGGCGACAATACAGTATCTCATGGTACAGTTCATGTGAGTCCACACAACTGGCTCACACAGCTGAGAGGGTACCTATAAAGCCACTATGCAGACTATGGGATATGTTTTGCCATGCAGCAACACCAAGGAGGCATATATCTGTACCTAGCTCAGGTGTGGGCTTATCCCATTTGTTTTTATCTAGAAATATTCACAGCAAGCATTACTCACATTTCTCTTGGAAACTGAGCAGTGTGTCTGAACTGTTGCCTTAGCACTGTATTAACCATCCAAAGCCGTGTGTGGTTGGGCCTGCTTGCTTCAAGATATACAGCCTGGTCAACATTTATTGCTGGCTCCTGTGCAATGTTGCTATAACTTCCATGGTGTAGTATGGAACAACCTTTACTCTGCTGGGCAGGTCTATGGCTCCAGAGGGAGTCTTGCTGGAGCATATATTGATTGTAAATAATGTCTCAATATCCTATAGCAGGTCTTAAATCAAAATGGGCCTGAAAACACTTCCCTCCAAGGAACTTTTGAAAAGAAGAATCTATTTCTTTGTTTGCAGTTTTCATTTTAGAGTAACTGCATTGCTCTTTCACCTGTGGGTTTTTCTGTACATGTCTCTTTGTAGTCGATATTTTGCAGGTTTAAGTGTGAATGGCACCCATTTAGCAACTGACACTGCTCCTTCCACCCCTCTTCAAAAGACAAAATACCCTTGCCTATACAGCTGGGAGATGGATGGAAAGTGTGTGAGCTCATGCAAAAGAGACTCTTGAAAAGCTCTACTTTGACTACAGACAGAGATCTTCCTTCTGGCTTATCTGCTATGTAAAAAAATGCAGATTGAGAAACTGAGATCCCAGAATTTGAAGAATGGAAGCAAAGGTTTCACAGATTTTAATTCTTAGAAAAAAGGAGTCCTTTGGAGAACAGTCAGTGGCATACAGTAGTAGGAGAAGAATATGGGGAATTGCAATTCTTGGACATTTTTGGAAAACAGGACTTATATCTGCTGAAGTGTAGGACTAATTTAAAAGCTTTCCTTGCTCTGTTAAATGAATGAGTTGATATCAAGTCTTTTAAGATTTAGTAAAGCTTATAGCAGACCTTAAGCAGTCTGGGCTGATTTCATATAGTTAGGCTAACCAAGATCCAGGTTAGCACATGGATGATAAATCCCTAGGAAATCTCAGAACTTTAGGCTAGATAGAGAATTCAAAACACCAAAAAGACATAAATAGAAAAGGCAATCCACTTTCATATTTTTGCCAATAACAGTTCATGGATGTATCCATGGAATTGGGCTCTTGTAGAAAGAGATTATTAACTTATGACAGATTGGTACAGAGAGAAATAAAAACTGATATATTTAAAAAAATCAAGAGCCTGATACTTCTTCCCCTTTTTTGAGATAAAATTACAACTTTACATTATAAATATGAATGATAACTGTTCTGTGTGAGACTTACAGTGCTTTGGCAGTAAAAGCTAAAACCTTTATTTTATTGGATAAAGACCTTTTCTTAGAGTGCAATGTATTGTTGAAAGAAAAATCTTCAGGTCCAGTCCAAGCCAGGAATAAACAAAATGGAGGCTAAGATGCTGGAAATAAAATGGAGGCTGCTTGGGAAAGAAGGTTCTTGTTTATTTAGTTGCCAGAAACCTCAGTGACACAGCATGTTTCTGGGGTGGCTGACAAAATGGAGCTGGGAGTGGTGGGTTTTTTTATACCTTCTTGGGCTTTGTATTTGAGGTTGTTCCTGTTCCTGTGCAATGTAATTTGACCTGAGCCTGAGTGTGCCCTTATGGTATTCTAATGGTGGTGGGTTAATCCTGTTATGTCCTAAAGGTCATGTTCCTATTCTTGGAGTCTTTGTTTTTCCATCAGCTCAAACCTTCTCTGGGGCTGTGGCTGAAGGCATTTTGCTTATGAATAGATGGCCCCAAATCTGCATTTCTAAAAGGTGGTGTCAGACCCTCAATGTATTTTCTATGCACTTCCATTTCACTTCATTTCGGATGCTGTCATTCTGGTGGGAGGGGAAAGGGTTTTGCCAAGAGGGAGGGGGACAGTTCAGGGAGCCTACAATTTCCTCTGCTTTGTTCTATCCTCTTTGAAGTACCTTTCTTCGGGTGTGAAAGGAGGGAGGAATGTTCCTGCAGCCATCTGCCTTATCTCCAGTTGGATGAGATGGAGCCATGGAGGAACTGACAGCCTTGAGAACGGCGCACAACAATTTAACTCCTATGGATTGGCTAAATCAAATTGACCAGTTGGACACTGGGGAGGGGTTTTAAAAGGGCACTTTTAATGTAATGTTTTGCATGGGAAAACTTCAGATCCTGCCTTACTTTCCTGCTGTCATTAACTCTCAATAAAAGTTCCTTTTGAAACAATGCCAGTTTCAAGAGTTCTGCTTTCTTGGGAGAACTAATTGAGGCAGGTCCGTACATTAGGCAGGATCTGCAAAGTGGTCAACCTGGAGGGAAAACCCCTACTGTGGGGACCGTGCACATGATGTCTAATTACGGCAGCAAATGGGAAGAGACCGAGTGCTGGGGGGGGGAGCCTCCCTGAAACCTTGCCTGAGCAACAGTTCCTCTGACTCGGGGGAGGAAGATGCAACCAAGGAAACCCTCTCGAAGCTGAGCTGGTCTATCGGTGTCGGAAAGAAGGACAACTGGGAAGGGAGATCCCGGAAAGTGACTATCGACCACGGCAGTCGAAAGCCAGAGTGGAAGCGTGAAATGGAGCGCTCGCTCAACCTCAGCAAGGAAGAGGATGAAGTCCCGAGCCAAGCCGATTGTTTCCTAAAGCAAGCCATAAATATGATGGTGGAAGCTTTCAAAACCCTAAAAGAGGAAGAAGGAAATGCCTGCCGAGAGGAGGTCTAAGAGAAAATGGAGGAGGAGGCTGGAAGGGGGCAGAGTGAAGCCTCTAACCCAGGGACATTCACTGACATTGCAGGGCCTGTGGGGCCCGCCATAGCAGCAGCTATTCCAGCTTGAGCCACCCCAGCCGGTGGGGACAGCCGCAGAGCATGAAGGAGGGGAACCCACTGACCTGAGTGAAAGACTCCCCCCTTGGGCATAAAATTCGATGGAGACCCTCAGCAGCTGGGATTCTTCCTGGCTCATGTACTGACCTACATGCAGAAGTATGGATGGGAGCTTCCCAATGAGGGAGTGTGGATCAGAGTCATCACCCTGGCCCTGGAAGTTGTGGCAGTCAGGTGGATAGTAACCCTGCACAACGCTGAAGTGCCCAAGCTCTGAAACTTCAACTGATTCATGGCAGCACTGAGGCGATGGTTTGAGGACCCCTGAGCAAACTGGAAAGCCCGGGACTGGATTAAAACAGTTAGGCAGGGACTACGCCCGGTGGCTGAATACACAGAGGAGTTTCGAGACCTGGCTTGCCACCTTAATTGGCCAGAGGACATCTTACTGAGTTGTTTTACATCGCTCGAGGAGCCCCTGCACGCCTCCATGACTGGTGCATCCTAGCTGAGGAAGCCAAGATCGACCAAGCCTGAAATCAACACTGCTTCAGCCGGGCATGGAGATGGTCCCCACTGGAGAGGAAGTGAGAGGCAATCAAAAACCCAGCAACCCCACCATGCTCCACTGCCTGCTTTAAATGTGGAAAGGAGGGCCACTGAGCAGCTGAGTGCCATTCGAAAACTCTGGTGAGGAAGGGAAACTGACTGGAGGGGGAAACACATCAAAACCCCCCAAAGCCTCAGGGAGATGGCACTGAAAAGTGCTGAGGTCATGGAGTTCTGTCCTGTTGCAAAACCAGGAGAAGGAACTCCGACCCCACCGGAGAAGGATCCGGAGATGTCGACAGCAACTATGACAATGAGCCCTTGGTAAGTGGACCAATCACGCCAATTACCATGCCTATAGAACTGTTAATCCCAGGCATAGAGAAGAAGGTAGTCCTGAAGGCCTTATTGGACTCGGGCTGCACAAGGTGCTTAATAAGCCCAACCCTAGTGGGGAACCTGGGGATCCGCGTGAGGAGGCTAAAAAAGCCGATCTCGTTTTGCCAGTTAGATGGGTCTGTTGCAGGTGGTGGCCCAGCCACTTTCAGTATGGTGCCTATGAAATTGATGATGGGAAGCCACACTGAAACTATGACTTTTATAGTGACCCTCGGCATGGAATGGCCCCTAGTCTTAGGACTAACCTGGCTAAAGAAATGGAACCCATGGGTGAATTGGAGAATGGGGGCCTTGAGATTTCCTAAGGAAAGGAACTCCTTGCCTCATGGCCGTGGCAGCCCTAGAGCGGAACCAAATCATGAAGTGGTGGTGGCAATCAGCGAAGAAGAGCTAAAAGGCATACCCTGAGAATATCATGTCCTAGCTGAAGTTTTTAGCAAGAAGGGCTCCAATGAGCTACCTCCTCACCGACCCATGGACTGTGCTATTGAAATTATTCTGGGGGCTAAATCGCCAAAACCAAAACTTTACTCTATGACTCCCAGAGAGCTAGAAAAGCTGTGCAAATTTATAGATAAGAATTTGGTGTGAGGCTTCATCCAGCCAGCTAGACCAAAAATGGCCTCTCCAGTGCTGTTTTGGGAAAAAAAAGAATGGGTCTCTTCACCTCTGTGTGGATTATAGATGTTTGAACGCTGTGTGCATGGATAATGTATATCCTTTACCCCTCATGAAGGACATGCTAGCCCACCTTTTGAAGGGGAATTTTTTTCTCAAAATTAGACCTATGAGAGGCATACTACCGAGTTAGAATCAAAGAAGGGGACGAGTGGAAAACTGCTTTCAATTGCCCCCTGGAGTGCTTCAAATTCAAAGTGCTGCCATTTGGACTCTAAGGGGTCCCTGCCGTGTTTATGCAACTAATAAACGAGGTCCTCCATGAGCATTTGTACAAGGGGTTTTTTGGTGTACCTGGACGATATCTTAATCTACACTGAAATGAAAGCCGAGCATGTAAAATTGGTCAGGGCAATCCTGAATAAACTGCACTACCAAACTGTATGCCAAACTTTTGAAATGTGAGTTCCACCAAGAGAAGATCGATTATTTTGGCTACCGAATTTCACAGGAGGGGGTGGAAATGGACTCAGAAAAGGTACAGGCCATTTTGGAATGGGCTGTGCCACACACCGGAAAGCAGCTGCAAAGTTTTCTAGGCTTCGCGAACTTTTACTGGCAGTTCATTCCCTCCTTCGTGCAAATTACTAACCTTCTGAAGACTAAGGGAGAAAACAAACTGAAGCCTAGCCAACCCCTGAAATGGACTATGGAGTGCCAAGCAGCATTCGAGAAACTAAAGAGACTTTTCTTCATGGAACCAGTACTAAAACACCAAGACCCAGAAAAGCCATTTGTCATCCAGGCAGATGCCAGCGACATAGCAGTGGGAGCAGTGCTACTTCAGGAAAATCAAGCAGGCCAGCTGCAGCCTTGCACTTACACCTCAAAGAAGCTAACAGTGACTGAGCAATGCTGGGCTGTTTGGGAGAAGGAAGCTTATGCTGTGTGATGGATTCTCCTCATCTGGAGGCATTTCCTGGAAGGGAACAAGGTCCCTTTCCAAGTGTGGACTGATCATAATAACCTTGAAGAACTTTTTGGCAGATGCCTTGTCATGAATGTCACAGTATAATAGCACGAAAGCAGAAATAGCCAAGCCATTGTTACCTACACAACACCTGGCAGGTCCACTGACCACTAGAGCACAAACTAAAAGCTCCCCATTATTAAACAATGCGAGGCCACTGAGTTCAGACAAGCCCTAGAAAAAGACGAATGGTTCCTCAGCCATAAAGCCCTCTGTTTGAGAAGGGTTAGCCTGGGTGGCAGGGAAATTGTATGTTCCAATGACTCAAAGACTACGAATCATGCAGGCCTGCCATGATTTGAAACTGGTGGGGCACCCTCCACCTCATAAAGAGACAATTTTGGTGGCCATATTTGAAAAAGGACATTGAAAGGACTTCTGGTCTTGTGGTATAGTGATGCAGCCGAGGGATTGTGGGGCTGCACACCCCACGGCTGGTTTCACCCTGCCAGGGGACCCTAAATGGGTCTGAAGTCACACCAGAGAGGCAACAAATGAAGGAGCCCCCCCCCGCTGATTGCAGAATGATGGCAGTCGATCCGCTCGATCCGGGGGAAGCCCTCCAACCTGACAGGAGAAAGGCTAGCCACACCTCACTGACTATCCCAAGCTACCGGGAGCCGAAGTCCAAAAGCACTAATCAGAACAATGGTTAACAGCATGCTTGGAACTGGGTGAGAATATTGATCTTTTCTCTCCTATCTTGTAACTGATTTCCTGGAAAAGATCCCCAAGAAGCAAAAAATCCTCCGAAAGTGAGAAGGGAGAGGACTACACCCCACCCTTTCATAGATGGAAGCAGTGAATTAATGTTTATGGGGGACAGAAATATATTGAAATGAAGTTAATAATACTAGAGTCTGGATAAATCTGAAAATTATAACTGTTAATATTTTACATCTGAAAGAGTATTGATGAAACTATAAGAAAATGATTCTTTGTCTTAAAAATTGGAAAATGAATAGATACTGACACCTAGTGGAAGATCAGAACATAACTATAGCTGCATTGACTCTGAAATTGGCAAGAGGCCCAGAAATAGAAAAAAATTGTTCCTTTGAACCTCAGTGATTGTTAACCAAATAAAGAACAGCTGGGAACAGAGGAAAGAAAATACAACAGGGTCATCTAATACAGAGTGAGAACTACATTTGTTTTAAAAACTGCTGACCTGCTGGAACTATAAATACTCACTGAGCTGTGATTTCTAAGCTCAAGAATTGTTTACAGAGAAAGAAAAACTTTACTTTTGGCTAATCTTCTAGGGGGGAATTTACCGGAAGGCTTTTAGGTGGCTAAACATTCTGGATTGAAATTTTGGCTGGTTGATCATTCCAAGACCCCTGAATAGAAGAACTGATATAAAACACTGCTTTCAATGATTGGAAACGCATTGGATTACAAAAACCATATATAAAGATAAGAACTATATAAGATTTGGTTGTTTGGATTTTAAGAGTGGCTGGTTTGATAAGGCTAATCACAGAGACTATGGTACCGATGAAAAATTATCTGGAGGGAAGAGATAAAATGGATGTTGCATACCTATCTAAAAGTGACAGGAAATCACACTTAATATTCCCTTCTAAAGGCCCTAGCCTGGAACATCAGAGATCTGCAGGAGCAATACTCCATGACAAGGCAAATACCTTCCAGGAGGAAATGTACGCAATGCTGTGACAGATTCAAATGACAATGGTTTCAAACCACGATGAGATTAAAAAAAAATGATGACATAAATGAGCACATCTTCAACCTAAACTTAGAATTAAAAAACTCTCAGAAAATGACGATAAAGAATGCACAAACAAATCAGATAATAGAATACAAACCAGAAGAAAGTGTCTTAAATAGGGAAGCTACAAATGAAGAGAACTACCACTTAATACAAACAGAAGAAAATCTACAAGATTTTGCCACAACAATGAAAATGGAAAAGATATTTTATCTTTCAGAACTTCAAAACAAATTCGAGGATAAGAAGATCCAACAAAATGGATTATAGAGCTGCCAGGAGAATCATTAGAGTCTGGGAGACAAAAAGCATACATCCTAGTCAACTTGTTTTTCTTACTCCCAACAACACTCACAAAAATGCAAGAATCTCCTGGCAAGAGGAATACACTGACTTGGAAAGCTACTTGGCAAAAGAAGAAGGCTAGAATTAGACTCAAGAGATTTGTTTGACTTACCAGATGGAGTACTATATGATTAAACACTTGTTTGAATATGGTTAAAAGAATAGATAAATTTTGGATATAAAGGGGCCCTACAGTAAGAGGGATAAGATATAAAAGTAGTATAGTATTTTTTTATAATATATGAAATGTAAAAATATTGGGATGATGTATGTGAATGAAAAGTTTGGACATTTAAAGGTAATTAATTTTGAGAAAATTATGGCTGATAAGGATGATTTAAATACTGAGGGAAAATCAAGCTTAAATAAGAATCTTGAAAACAGTACATATAGTGTCTTAATAAGATGACTTTTATAAATACAATTGAAACATAAGCCAACCAGAAAAGATGTTATATATGGATGTTATTGTTATTTGTACAAATACAAGAAAAATGTTTATATCCAACTTTGTATGTATCAAAAATATTAAGAATTATATTTGTTTTAATGTTGACAAAGGAGAATACTACTGGAAGAAGAGAAGATCAAGGAAATATACTATTAATTAATATATTGACTATGGAAATTGTAGAAATTAATTATTATTGATTGTTTTTAAATATATGAACCCAGACAACATGCTGTTTACTAAGCATTAAAGATTGTTATTGTAAAAAACCAATAATATATATTAAAACCAATAATATATATTATGCCAGTGTCCTCAGAGTGAAGTTTTGGGATGGAGATTACTTTTATAAACCTTGCTAGCCTAAATGCTTACTCATCGACCGTGTGATAGGGCCATCCGTCCTGGCTGACCGTAATTGCCTTAATTGTCCCGCCTCCTCTTTTTTGCACTCCAGTTCTCCAACCTTCCTCCCTCCCATCCTTGTCAATCCCCTCCTTCCTGGCGCTGCTGCCGTTGGCAATGCTTCTAGAGGCACGAGGCCGAAGAGACACCAGCCTGAAGATGACGAATGAGACTTCGTCGAAACGTCGCCAAGACACTTTCAATTTCACACGGGAGAAAACCCGAATTACCAAAAACCTACATACAAACACCCGTGAAAACCTCAGAAAACATATATATATATATATATATATATATATATATATATAAAGAAAAAGGACATTGAAAGTTACGTGGCTAGTTGTCCCATCTGTGCAGCAGCAAAACGGAGGCAAGGGAAAACATCTGGCCTCTTGCAGCCAGTCACAAATCCTTCAGCAACCTGGAGAGAGATTTCTATGGACTTTATCATAGAGTTGCCAGAGAGCACAGGGAAGACCATCATCTGGGTCATAACAGACCTGTTCTCTAAGAAGTCCACTTTGTCCCATGCCAGAAGATTCCAACTGCAAAAGCCTTGGAAAAATTATTTGTACAACATATTTATAGGCTGCATGGGGCCCCACAATGTGTAATCTCAGATAGAGGGATCCAATTCACCTCGAAGTTCTGGAAAGCCTGTTAGGTACCAACCAGGGTCTGTTGTCCAGTCATCATCCTCAAACAAATGGTGGGGACAGAACGAACGAACTCAGTACTGGAACAATAATTGCGGTGCTTTATCAACTACCAGCAAGACAATTGGACTGACCTGTTACTGTTCGCTGAAGTAGCCTAGAACAATGCCGTGCATTTGAGTACTGGATACACCCCTTTCCAAGTTGCCACAGGGCAGAGCTTCAACCCGATGCCCAAATTACTTACCAACAAACCTACCATACTTTCTCTGAAGGAATGGATTAGACAATTGCAAAATACGTGGCCAGTAGTCAGAAAAGCCCTAGATGAAGCTAGAGCAGCATATAAAGCTCAAGCAGATAAGAAAAGGGTAAAACCTAAGCCTTTCAATGTAGGAGACAGGATATACCTTTCCACCAGGTTCCTGCAGTCCCTACAATCCTCAAATAAGTTAGGGTCAAAATTCGTGGGACCCTTCCCTATCAAACACATCATCAACCCAGTGACAGTAGAACTGGAAAACATTGAGGCAGATCCATCCTGTATTCCATTGCAGTTTACTGAAACCTGAAATAAGTTTGCCATTAAGGCCAGCAACAGCCCCACCCCCACAACCTATCATGGTCGACGGTGAACAGCATTTTGAGATTAAGGAAATCCTAGATTCATGAAAGTATCGTGGGGCAACCCAATACTTAGTGGCTTGGAAAGACCTTCCCCAGTCTTAGAATGAGTGGGTACATAAGAAAACATGTTAGGGCCTCTAGATTGCTCAAGAGCTTTCATGCATGATATCCTGACAAACCAGACTAATTGATATTTTCTATTCTAGCCTTATTATTGTTTTCTCTTCTCCAGGTGAACCTGCTCTCATTTTAAGGGGGGTAGCATGTCAGACCCTCACTGTATCTTCTATGCATTTCCATTTCACTTCATTTCAGGGGGAGGATTGTGCCAAGAGGGAGGGGGACAGTTCAGGGAGCCTACAGTTTCCTTTGCTTTGTTCTTTGAAGTACCTTTCTTGGGGTGTGAAAGGAGGGAGGAATGTTCCTGCAGCCATCTGCCTTATCTCCAGTCAGATGGGATGGAGCCATGGAGGAACTGACAGCCTTGAGAATGGCGCCTTATTGCTGGTTTCCCACAACAACTTAACACCTATGGATTGGCTAAATCAAACTGACCAGATGGACACTGGGGAGGGGTTTTTAAAGGGCACTTTTAATGTAACGTTTCATGCAGGAAAACTTCAGATCCTGCCTTACTTTCCTGCTGTCATTAACTCTCAATAAAAGTTCCTTTTGAAACAATGCCAGTTTCAAGAGTTCTTCTTTCTTCAGAGAACTAATTGAGGCAGATCCTTACAGCTGGCCTGCTTGGGGGAAGGAGACTGGGGGTGGTTTCTGCATAAGGTTTTTCTCCATTATTCCTTTGGGGAAATTCTGCCTTTTTTAATATCTTCCAAAATATTTTCTTCTCTGGGGGGTGGGGGTTGCTGACTTCCAACAGTATTTTACAAGTTAAATGTTTGTAATCAAAAGTAAGCATCACTGAGTTTAATTATGATAACTTTCATATGCATAGGATTTTAGTCAAACTGATCCTATTAAATTATACCATGTACCTTGATATATTTGTTTATTACTATAATAACACAACTGCACACTTGCTATAATCATGGCTACAGATTCAATGTCAGCCATGATGAAGTTTGATAATTGGAAACTTTGGATATGAATACTAACATTAGATATAAGTAATAATTCTCACATTATGATTTTGGGCACCTACCACCATCATTTTCGTCTACTTCCAGAGTATTTTGAAACTGAATGGAATAGTCTTTACTGGGCCAGCACTGAAACTCAAAGAACATGTTGAGATCATCCTATATATATATAAATTAGTGCACTCCCCTTCTAACCAACAATAAAAAAAATCATTTAATCTATATTCACCTCCTGTGCTGCCATGAGTTCATGAGAAACAAACATCCTCTTCTTCTTCACTCCATACAAAAAAAGAGAAAAAGATATCATTTGCTATAATCCCTTCAATCAGCGTCCATATAGGGAAAGCTGTTTACAGGATACCAATTTGAAAAATTAAAAGGAAAAGGTAACATTCAAACTACCTTGATATCATTCTTACGTTGTGCATAAAAACATCAGAGGATATTGTCGAAAGAAAAGTCTTCATCGTGGTTTAGTCCAAGCTGGGAATAAACAACATGGCGACTGCTTAAGAAAGAAGGTTGCAGTTTATTGAAGAGGAGAGCCAGACAGAAAGATGGCTCTGGAAGAAAAGAGAGAGAGCACATGTAGGGAGTGGGTTTTTATACCCTCTGTGGCTCTTGAGGTTGTTTCCTGTTCCTGTTTAAGGCTTTGTATTTCATGTGTCATGTATTTTGACTTGAATCTGAGTGTGCCCTTTTGCATCTGTGGGTTAATCCTATTATGTCCTGTCTTAGAGTTTGGGTGGGGTATGTAGATTTTAGGTGTCTTTGTCTTCCTAAGCTTCTAGCTGGGGCCCTCCAACCTTCCTGGATTATTTACATCTGCATTTCTACAGAGCTGGTTTCTGCTTGGGGGAGGGAGATTTGGGGCTATTAAGAAAACTGGGCATGCTTTTCTGCCTCTTTAAGATCCTTTGAGGAAATATAATATTTTGCCCTTTTGATATTTCCTTCTCTGGGGGGGGCTGACTTCCCACAAATCCCCCCGACGCACTTACTGGTACAAGATTAAGATTGATCTGGTCAGGGAGACTTGGTAAACAAGCTTTAAACTGTTAAGCCACAAAAAAATAGCGGAAGACACTAATGGAGGCAGCAGTAAAAGATCCCTGAAGTGGCTCCCAAAAGGGGAGCTTCTAACCCATAAAGGTCTAAAAATCAAGGCAAAAGTTCTATTAGATGGAAAAGAAATTTATAGTGTCCAATATTCTGTGCCAATCATTTTCAAATGTTGGATGTCACTTTGAGCTTCCAGTCAGGTTTTGAAGCACATGCCTCTCAAAATTCTTCACAGCCACGGTCTTCATCAGTACATAACCACTGGCTGCCCATTTTTGAGGGTTGTTTCCTGCCTTAGATCTTAGTTCAGTGCATCTAGGTTTGTAATATCCAATTGAGGTTAGCCAGTATGCAAGCCAGGCTATTAAATTTTCTTAAATTGCACATAGTGAGCCCTAGGACTCCCAATCTGAGTCCACCAGTGCAAGCTATTCAGGGCTTAGGTTTGGAGATCTCTTTCCTGCTACTTCCTCAGTGAGGGCATATGAATTGCAAATCACCTGAGGGGGCCTGGTCCCCTCCCCCTTGGAATTTGCTGGAAGTTGTTCCTACAAAGTTTTAATGACACAGGGCAAGAATCAGGCTGGAGCTTTACTGAAGGTAGATAAAGCTACCTATCTCTAAAGAGACTCAGTGTGATTATGAATGGTGTGTGTGCATGTGTGTGTGTGTGCAGCTACTAATACAAAACAGGCAACACAAACATTCTGGATAAATTTTCCTCCCATCAGACAGAAATCCAAGGTGTTCAGGACTTGCTGTGCCAACTATTCCCAAATGCCATCACTCCATATATACATTCAACTGCTTAATTACAACACAAATGGGGCAAGAAAGAAAACCTTACAATGAGTTTCCACCCCCTCCCCATAGTCTTCCTAATTTTCTTCTGAGGCTTCACATGGGGACCAATGGCTCCAGGACTCCTTTCTTCCTCTGCAGCTTTCACAGGCATCTGGGGGAATGGTAGGACTTGGGAAGATCTGTTCCACTCAGGTTGCATGATGGCTTTTTAGTGGATGGTTGGATTCAAAACCCAATTCCATGGCTCAAATGAATGGAGGCAGCATCTGGATCAGTGTGCTCTGCTTCCAAAGGTTGGGGGGGGGATCTGTGTAGGGCTGAAAGACATGAAAGCAAGATCTCCTCCCCCCTTTCTGGGTGGACTCTCCCAAAAGAGGCAGACAAAGGCATGGAGAACAGAGGATAAGAAAAGGAGAAGTACAATTGGGGGGGGGGTAGCTTGCAGACAGAGTTTGAAAAGGCATTGACTTCCGGTTTGCCACATGGCCGCCATGGACAGCTGGGAGATTTTCTCTCTCTCCCCTGTTCAGTTTTGCATCACTGGGGGGCTCTGAAAAGGGCTGAAAGTCACCTCGAAGAGGCAACCAGCAAGGAGGGGCTATTGCTGGATCACGGGAGAGCAGCAACTCTCCCGTTAGAGCTGGCAATCCCTCCAAACCGGCAGATGAAAGGACCAGCCATAGAAATATGGCTTGTCCCTAGGCTGCTGACAGCCGAAGTCACATTACCATCTGGCAACTTCAAAGCAGCGTGGAAAGGACTGGGTGAGATCTGCCTCTCTTAATTCTAATTGCTTTTTTGTACCTGTTCAAGCTGCTAAAGTACTTTCCCCCCTGTGGAGAGGGAAGGGGGATTTTAGCCCTCCCTCCAGAAACAGCGGCTATTGAATACACAGGGGAGTTTTGAAAACGTTGAAATTGGATCCCAATTGGAACTTTATTTCCTAAAGCTTGTGGATTAAAAGATTTTTGATTATCTACTTTTTACTTTCTATTTTTATTTGAAAGTCTGGATTTTTCCTCTTAAAATAGAAGAAAAAAACAGAAAGAAAAATAACTTTGGGATTTAAAGGAACTCCTCAAACAGTGGGGTAACATCTTGTGGCTAAACCTGAAATTGCAATTTATTATTCTCAAAGAAAAGAGACTTGGCTGACAGTTCAGAAAACAAGACAAGATTTAGGTGACCTTGAACACCAGCTGCGAGAGTTTTAGCTCTGTTTCTTATTTACTGGGGGGGGGAACTGTAAAAGTTTTCAATTCAACTCATCACTATGGAAGATCAGGAACAGACCTTTTCTATGGAAGAAATGCAAAACAAATCTTTGCTATATTGAAAATAACTTACCAAATTTACCAAACTCTTCTTATAGTTGGTGATGAAATAAGAGCTTTCGGGGAAAAATCAGAAAGCGTCTTAGATATGCAAACTCAAACTCTGACTATAACTAAAAACTTATCTATACAGAATACAACAGAAAAAAATGAACAATTAAATATTATCACAGAAGACCTAACTGCCCAACAAGTACAGACAATAGAAAATTCAGAAAAAACCCTGACAACTTGGATGGAGGAAAAAACCTGTTATATAAATCAGAAGGAATTTGAAGATCAAGAAGAGAAACAGGTGGAAGAAAAGATAAACAGTCCAGGACAACTATGTCAAGAGGAGAAAATAAAGAGACGAGCTGGTAGTCCTGCCAGACCCCTCAGCCTTCCAAAAATGGCGACTGGATGGTCATCTCAATATGACATAATATATACAAGAATACAATAATTCTTTGAGGACCCTGAAGCAAGGACATGGAAGATGATTTGGCAAAGAAAAAAAGGCAGAATAAGACTGAAGAAGAATGGAGTGTGGACATATCTAGGAGGTTTAAAATAGAATATACTTAAGTATTTTGAATACGAGATATTGTTATGATGTGAAGATAAAGAAAAATGTTGGCTAATTAAAACTTAGATGCATAAATATCAATAGTTAAATTGAAATATTGAGTTGTTCATAAAGGTAAAATAAAGATGATTAAGACATATATACGTTAAGAGTGATGTAACATAATTAACATGTTTTGATGTAGTGATAAGAATAAAAATTATAAGCTTAAATATGAGAAAGTGGACATAAGGAAGAATGCTGAAATGGGAGAAATTTTGGTTATTGAATCTATAATATTTGGAAATTATAATGAAAATAAGAATATTATATTGTATTACTAATCTGTTGATATAGAAGTGAAACAGATAAGATATGTATTCGGAACACTAGATGTTGGGGGGAATTGTGACAAAGGGAATTGGGGTCATTTAAAAATTTGGAAATGATAAATATTAAACATTTAATGTAAATATCAACGCAAAATTAAAGCTGGGAAAATTCATAAGGTTATTGATGGTCCAAAAGATGGAATGTTAAAATAAATAAGACATATAAAATTATTGACAAATGTAAGAAAGCTAAAGTAGCTAATGGATAGAATAAGAAGTACACTAATTTAAACAAGAGACAGTATGTGTTAAGGGAAAAAAGAGAGGAAATATTGGCTGTAACAGTTGGAGATTTGTATCAATAATATTGGTATGTAATGGAATTATTGCAACTCAGACACCACATTGCTTTTCAAAGATACAATTGTAACATTGGAAAATTAATAAAAAGTTTTTTAAAAAGAGTTTGAAAAGGCATTAATACTGCAGTGGTTAAAGAAACAGATAAGATGGGGACAACACAGATGAGGACAAAAGAGAGGCTGGTAAGAGAACAACAAAATGAAAGTCCTCACTTCTGAACTGAACATTTGTAACATATTAAAGAGGACTAAAGCGTTGCAACTTGAAAAATGCTGGGCATGTTTCAGGAAAAGGATAGACAGATAAAACCCATTTACAACACATACAGTAAATGCAAGAGTGAAACTTTTCCAGCAGATGAACTGAAAACATCCCCTCCTGCTAACTTTGGGCTGTTCTTAAGAGTACAGAGAAAGAAAGAGGAGAAAAAAAACCATTTTTCTTCACTCTGTTTGTTGGCCAGACAAACAAAGTGAGCGTATTTTCCTTTTGGTGGCTTATTTTAAGCAGAATTTCTAGCAGAATTTTAAAATTCTTTTCTCTTTGGATTAGAGACAATTAATAGTCATATTTACCTCACACACAAAGACTTTGACACACATATACACACAAAGACAAGGAAAAGAGAACAGAAAAGGGAAACAGAAGTCTTAGTTTTACACATCCTGGTCATTCCCACCATAAATCTCAGTTAACTCAAATTAGGGAAGGCACAAATCTTAAACATATTACATGGTTGCATAGAAGGAGAGAGAGAGAGAGAGAGAGAGAGAGAGAGAGAGAGAGAGAGAGAGAGAGAGAGAGAATCACTATTTCTTATTTTCCCTTTAAGTATCTTTATTTAGCCAAATTGGTTTCCCAGTGAAGCCCTGAGCAAAGTCCATTTTTAAAAATAGTTTCTCTACCTATCTCTTTTTCATACCTGCCTGAATGGGTAGCTGATTCTCATCCCAGGCCTCAAGCAAGCTTTTACTGGGGAGCCTATCTTGACCCTCAAACTAGAACATCCCATGATTCCCCTATTTCTGATGTAGGGGTTCACTTTGGCTCAGTTGGGTCCAGTGCACTTGAAGTCTCCTTGTGAGACTTCTGCCTACAACCATAGTTTTCGGGCCAAAAAGGGGCCCACGGAGCACTCTGGAATCCCTAACAGAGTATGGTTTGCTCCTTCAGGGATTCTCTACCACAGTTTAAGACCAAAAAGGGGTCTTCGAGGACTCATTTGCTCCCCTAGAGAGTATGGGTCACTCAATTACTGGCTTTACCTACATAACCACATTTTTCGGACTTCAAATGTCCAGGAGGACCTCTGCTTGCTTTCAGAGGTATGAGTCGCTCCTAGCCCGGGGCTTAATTTCCTAAGTTGGGGCTTTGCTTACAGGGCCTTACCAGCTGGTTGCCCAAATCCAATTCTCTCATTCACTCATTCCATTCCATTTCCACACAGCCTCTCCCTTTTCCCTAACAAAAGGTCCTGTGCTCTGGCCAAACCCCCATGCTTTCCAGGGTCTGCCACTTGAACAGATCCTTTCTGTGGTTAGGAAAGGCCAGAGGGAGCAAAATCCAACTGTGATTGGAAAAAGGGTCTTCTCACTCATACACACAGAGACATACACACATTTGTCTCACTCCCCTGGCCTTTAAAGTTAAAATTTAGAGGTACCTTCTTTCCAAAGCAGCTCAAACCCCAAACTTCCTTTAATACCCTGGCTCCACATGGGCAGGGCCTGGGAAACCCATCCACAGACACAAGGGGTCTGCTGCCGGCAAGATAGGGCTGACCAGTCTCAGTCCATTAGAGAGGTTAGCTTAGAGTCCCATCCTGGGTGCCAAATTGTCGAAGGAAAAGTCTTCATCATGGTTCAGTCCAAGCCGGGAATAAACAACATGGCGACTGCTTTAGAAAGAAGGTTGCAGTTTATTGAAGAGGAGAGCCAGACAGAAAGATGGCTCTGGAAGAAAAGAGAGAGAACACATGTAGGTAGAGGGGTTTTATACCCTCTGGGGCTCTTGAGGTTGTTTCCTGTTCCTGTTTGAGGCTTTGTATTTCTTTTGTCATGTATTTTGACCTGAGTCTGAGTGTGTCCCTTTGGCATCTGTGGGTTAATCCTATTATATCCTGTCTTAGAGTTTGGGTGGGGTATGTAGATTTTAGGTGTCTTTGTCCTCTTAATCTTCTAGCTGGAGGCCTCCAACCTTCCTGGATTATTTACATCTGCATTTCTACAGAGCTGGTTTCTGCTTGGGGGAGGGAGACTTGGGGCTATTAAGAAAACTGGGCATGCTTTTCTGCCTCTTTAAGATCCTTTGAGAAAATATAATATTCTGCCCTTTTAATATTTCCTTCTCCGGGGAGGGGGGGGCTGACTTCCCACAATATAATGAAGCTATTTTTGCAGTTGGGGAATTTAGATGCTTTCACCAATATTTTTGTCTATGGGGCAAGGAAATAAGTTCTAAACAATCTATATAGATACCGATAGAGGAGAATATTTGTAGGTCAGGGTTGAGCTTGATGGTATTCTTGCAGATATTACCTAGTTTGGATAATAAAATGTCTGCAAGAAAACAACTAAGCTCAGAGAGCATCAAGGACCACCTTAATCTACCCAGGATTCTGGAATTCCACTTCACCATGCAGCTGGGTTAATCCAGACTGCTTTGACTGTTTGTAAATCCCTGCCCTCTTTTCATGTGCAAGGCTGGCCAGGCAGAGTGAAGAGTTCTGCTCTTTCCCCCTTCTTTGGTAGGAGACCAGCCACTTCCAAAGCATCCAGCTGTTTGTTTAGTTTTGGTTTGATTTGTTTTTGCAGCAGAATGGCTTGCCTGAGTCAATGAGACAGAGAGAGGCAAGATAGCACATAATGGAGGAATAAACTCCCCACAATTTTCAGCATTGCAAAGAGAAAGATCAACTTTGTCCTACTTTTAAATAAATCATTTCCAATCTGATCAAGACAGATCTAGCACTGATTTTGAACTAAGACAAAAATCTTTAATTTTGCATTGTCTTTGACACATTGAGATCTCCTTAATTAAAGATAAATTAGTATTATCAAAATTAAGAGCCCCCTTTTTGTTGCAAGAATTATCTTGAGAAAGAGTGGGCATAATATAAAAATTACTGGAAGAATAGAACATAGAGGCAGCATCTTGGGGGACTGTGTATTTGTACACATAGTTTGCGTGGATGTGTGATGTGCAAAATCCCATGCAAGTCAATATTTTTTTTCAACTACTTCCAACCAGCTGAGCTGGCAATAGAACCATTTAAAATGGTGGTGAAGATGGCAGAATATCCATAAGAAAGAGCATCTAGTCATTTCCAAAAGACAGAATTATGGATCTCATCTACAGTGAGTTATTCAGGTCCTGTTAAACTCTAGATTCAAGGGACCTTTTTTTAAAGGTGGAAATTGTCTGCTGCAGCTTTCTAAGAGACAAGCTGTGACTCTCTTGCTGGCTTTGTTAATGAATAAATGCTAAAGAGGAAGGAACACATATGGAGAAGTGTTTACTTGGGGGCCTCCAGAGAACTTGTCAAGAACTTGCTTAAGACTTGGCACTAGGGTTGGGAATGGAGCTGCCAGCAGTTAAAACAATGTCTCAGCATTGACTAATAATTTCCAGGCTCAGAGTAGACACCATTAATGACCCTTTTTATTCATGTAGGAGAACTGAAAGAGGAGCATAATACTCCATTAGGATAATTTGGAGAGACATTGCAAGCTGTCAAAACCTTCAGATGATGTTTCTGCCAAAACATTTTGGTGACAAATGTGTGATGCATTTGATGGAAGGGTACCGGAGAAAGTGAGAAGGTTTCAAAGAGAATGGAAGGCAGAGAAGGAGGAGACATGTAGCAGTTTGAGAGGAAGAGTCCAATCCAGTGGTGGGATTCAGCCAGTTCGCACCAATTCGGCAGAACCGGTAGCTAATTTTTTGTTGCCCAGGCCCAGAATGGACTTCCGGAAGTGGCATCCACACAGAGAACTGGTTGTTCACATATTTGAATCCCACCACTGGTTCAATCTATATGTATCTCTCTCATACCAACTTCCCAAGATTCTTGTAATAACTAGTTATATTCTATCATTTAGTTTGCAAAAAGGAAAAACAGAAAATCAAACCAAATGGATCCAAGGCTTACATTTAAAAGTCTTATTTCTTATTTAAGGAATTAATTTTAACTGTTCACAATATTTTCTCCTCTTTTTAGGATGACCATATGTGAAAATGAACAGCATGTCTAGTGTACATTGAAAAGCCATGCAGGAGAGGGCAACCTTAAACTGAAGTTATCATATTGGAAAAAAGCTGTGCCTGCTTAATCTTACTTCTATGGGTAGTCCTCAACTTATGACCAGTCATATAAGGATTGTTGGAAGTTACTATCAACCCCAAAAAGGGACTACTGACCCGGATTCGAAGTTCCAGTGATTGGCCCTCTTCCTTGGTCATGTGAATGAGCTTTGGGTGCTCAGCAACATTGCCACATTTATAAGCCATTTGCAGCATCCTGTGGTCACATGGCCACAAGTGTTTCTTTCTTCCGGTTTTCAATATCACACTCCTAGTGAACCATTGGTTCACTTAACAACTGTGTTTTTTTTAATGACCATGGCATTCACTTTATGAATGCTGCAAAAAAACCCATTTTACAATGTCACAACATACAGCTGTAATGGTCAGGCTCCATTATGGTCCTATGTTGAGGACTATCTGCACTCTTAAAGACAATTGAAGAAGAGTCTCTTTCAGCCCTACCTTTTCTTGGTATGCCTTCAACAGGGAAGTGTTGGTGCCCTTCCTGGTGCCACTCCTACCTAGTGTGACTCAAGGGAGCTGTGCACAGAGACCTGCAAGGGGCAGACTCTTCATGACTGAGCTCTAGATCACATAGAGCAGGGCTTTTCACAACCAGTAGTATGCGTACCACCAGTGGTAGTTTAGCACCTGGCAGGTGCTATGCAACCCCTAGCCAAGTGTAGCGGGGGAGGGAACCAGTTAAAGTGGCACTGCACAGACCTGGAGGAGATCAGCTGGAGCTGCAGAGCTTGGCAAAAGCCCCAGGATCAGTGCATGTGGCGACATGGTAATTGGAGCTTCCGGCGCACCCGGAAAAGAAAAGGAAGAAGAGGACACAGAGAAGAGAAGTATAAAAGGGGCAGGTTTTGGCGGGAGAGGAAGAGAAAGTACGAGAAGAGAAGAGGCCTTTCTTACCAAAGTATTGAGGAGAGACAGAGCGAGTGGCCTGTTTTCGGGTGAAGGGTGAGTGAACGAGCAGCTGTTTAGCGAGCAGCGTGTTTTCGGGGGAAGGGTGAATGAGTGAGTGGTGTGTTTAGCGAGTGACATGTTTTTGGGGGAAGGGTGAGTGAGCAAGCAGCCTGTTTAGTGAGGGGCATGTTTTGGGGGGAAGGGTGAGTGAGCGAGCGGCGTGTTTAGTGAGCGGTGTGTTTTCGGGGGAAGGGCACATGAGCAAGCGGTGTGTTTAGTGAGCGGCATGTTTTTGGGGGAAGGGTGCATGAGAGAGTGGCGTGTTTAGCGAGCGGTGTGTTTTCAGGGGAAGGGTGAGTGAGCTAGCGGTGTGTTTAGAGAGCGGTGCGTTTTCGGGGGAAGGGCAAGTGAACAAGAAGGCTGTTTAGCAAGCAGCGTGTTTTCGGGGGAAGGGCGTGTGAGTGAGTGGCATGTTTTCTGGGCAGGAGCTCCAGGATGGGCGTGTGCTTCTATGGGGGCTCAGCAGAAGCCCCAGGATCAGTGCATGCAGCTACAGCTGATCAGCGCTTCTGCTCAGCCCCCCAGAAGCACCGATTAGCTGGAGCCCAGCACTGATCCTGATGCTTCTGTTGAGCACCGAAGAAGCGCTGATCAGCTTGAGCCAGGCACTGATTCTAGTGCTTCCGCTGATCCCCGAAGAAACACAGATCAGATGGAGCCCGGTGCTGATCCTGGCACTTCTGCTGAGCCCTGACAGCCCTGCAGAAGCATGGATCAGCTGTCAGGGCTCAGCAGAAGTGCCAGGATCAGGCCAGAAGGAAGAAGGAAGGCAAGGCGGAGAAGGAAGAAGGAAGGAAGGAAGGAAGGAAGGAAGGAAGGAAGGAAGGAAGGAAGGAAGGAAGGAAGGAAGGAAGGAAGGAAGGAGATGGGAATGAGAAGGAGGGAGGCAGGGAGGAAGGGAAAAAGGAAGGAAGGACCCCCCTCACAGTAACCACAATGCTAATGTGGCCCTCAATGAAATTGAGTTTGACACCCCTGATATAAAAAGTTGTTAAGTGAATCTGGTTTCCCCATTGACTTTGCTTGTCAAAAGGTTGCAAAAGGGGATCACATGACCTTGAGACACTGCAGCCATCATAAATATGAATCAGTTGCCTAGCATCCGAATGTAAATCACATGACCCTGGGAATGCTGAAATGGTCATAAGTGTGAAAAATGGTCATAAGTCACTTTTTTCAGTGCCGTTGTAACTTCGAACAGTCACTAAGCAAACTGTTGTAAGTCGAAGACTACCTGTACTTTATCACTTTTTTCCTTTTTTTTTTTTTTTTTTGGTCATCAAGTTTTTGACACCTTGCTAGGCGACTGGTGGTATTGCCATATCCTAAAAGTGGTACAATGGGTGAAAAGGTTGAAAAGCCCTGACACAGAGAGGTATGATCAGAGGTATCACTGCCAACCCATGGGCCAGTTGCATTATGCAGAAGCCGCGCCCACTCCAGCTCTGGCAATGCAAAAAAAAGTTGCAACACGTTGCGACACGTCACATGACACGGCGAGTTTGACACCCCTGGTCTAGATGGCTCAACTCATTGGAAGTCATATCACCCAGTCTTTAAAAAGATACCATCACATTTTTGGCTCTCCCCTAAGACCACCATGGTTTTAAATGCTTTTACTGAGAGTAGTAAATGGATTCATAACAATGATACTTTTTGAAAAAGGCTTTGGCTCACAAAGTCTAAACACCTTTATCTTTTCAACAGATTGGAGAGAGGAGTTTCCACTTGTGAATATTGTCTTCATTATGCATACAGATGATCCTCAATTTACAATCAATCATTTGAAGTTATAACAGCATTGAGGAAAGTGACTTATGACTGGTCCTTGCACTTATGACTGTCACAGCATTTCCATAGTCATGTGTTCAAAATTCGGGCGCTTGGCAACTGGCATATATTTATTCCAATCGTAATGTCTCGGGGTTATGTGATTGCCATTTGAGTCCTTCCTAGTTGGCTTCTGACCAGCAAAGTCAATGGGGAAAGCAGGATTGCTTAATGACAATGTGACCCACTTAACAACTACAGTGGTTGACTTAACAATCATGGTAAAAAAGGTCATTAAAATAAGGCATGACTCAATTAATAACCACCTTGCTCAGCAATGGAAATTCTGGTCCCAATTGTGCTTGTAAGTTGAGGAGTACCTGTAATTGGTTTTTAAATGGATATATCTTCTTTAACAAACTTACAAAGATCAGCTTATGAGCAGCAACATAAAAACAAATAAAAAACGAACAACAAATATTACAAAAATGAATTAAAAGCATCAGAAACTATTTCCACTATACTGTATCTTAAAATTAAATACCCAAGAAAGTAATAAAAATAATTGTCAGGAACCCTCCCTTAAGAAAGTATTCTTAACTGCTATTCTCACTTAGCATACAAATACAGGACAGGCAGATTAGGGCCTTCTAAGTGTATTAACAGAAAATAAATTTGGTCTAGTGATTAAATGTGTCAGTGGGAAAACTGCCTTAGGCACAGGAGCTAACTGATTTACTTAAGGCCAGTCACTCCCTTTCAGGCCTAAGAAAAAAGAAATGGCAAATCACTTCCAAAACTCTTGCTAGAAAACTGCATGGACTTCTCCATGTAGTTGCTATGAGTCAATCCTGGCCAAACAAAGTATATAAGCAATGTCGGATTAGTGAAGGCAGTCCTCAGGATCTGAGTCTAAAGCTCCACAGATATTAAAAGTATGAACTAGCATATTGAATTGTAGTTGGAAATAAAATGCATTCCATCATTCTGTCTCGGCAGCTGAGCAGCCCTGCTTTCAAGTAAATACAGCATCTGAGCAGTCTTCAAAAGCAATCCTGTACATACTAGAATAGAATAAAATAGAATAGAGCTGGAAGGGACCTTAGAGGTCTTCTAGTCCAGTCCCCTGCTCAAGCAGGAGGACCTATACCATCTCAGACAAGTGACTGTCTAGCTTCTTTTTAAAAATCTCCAGTGATGGAAGCGTCCACGATTTCTGGGGGCAAGCTATTCCACTGGTTAATTGTCCTCACTGTCAGGAAGTTTCTCCTTAATTCCAGGTTGCTTCTCTCTTTGATCAGTTTCCAACCATTGTTTCTTGTCCTGCCCTCTGGTGCTTTGGAGAATAACGTGACCCCCTCTTCTTTGTGGTAGCCCCTCAAATACTGGAATACTGCTATCACGTCTCCCCTATTTCTTCTTTTCTTTAGACTAGCCAAACCCAAGTCCTGCAGCCGTTCTTCATATGTTTTAGTCTCCAGGCCTTTGATCATCTTAGCTGATCTTCTCTGAATTTTTTCCAAACTCTCAACATCTCTTTTGTGATTTGGTGACCAAAATTGGCTGCAGTATTCCAGGTGTGGTCTTACTAAGGTTTTACAAAGTGGTACTAATACCTCATGTGATCTTGATTCTATGCCTCTGTTTATACAACCCAGGATCGTAGTAGTTTTTTTTGGCTGCTGCTGCACAGTGCTGGCTCATGGTTAAGTGATCATCCAGTAGGACTCCAAGGTCCCTCTCACAGTTACTGTTTTTAAGCCAAGTCTTGCCCAATCTGTACTTGTACCTTTGATTTTTCCTGCCTACATGTAAAACTTTGCTTTTCTCCACATTGAAACTCATTTTGTTGGAGGGGGCGGAGCCAGCTGTCAGAGTGAGCGGCGGTGCGAACGATCTCTCCAGCATTGCTAATCACCTATCCCAGGCTCGTGGGGCTCTTTTTGAGCTGAGAGAAGCCTTGTAGGGGCGGCGGAAGGTGTGGGCGACCTGCAGCTCTGTCGTTGGTGGCGACTGACATCGGGAAGTGGGTGAAACCCAGAACCGAGCAGACCGGGAAGAAGGCGACCAGTAATGCCGAATGACACGACAGCTGGACGGAGCTAGCAAAGAAATAGCGGAACGACGGTGTATCGGATTTGACTTGATTGTTTTTCTTGACACCTTTGTGAGTAGACTTGGAAGGCGCAATCAAAGGTGTTGCTAAAAAATGAAAGCCTGGCAAAAAGAATGTTGGAGTACCGGTGAGGTGGCGGCGAGTGAAAATGATAAGAAGAGAGGCCGGAAAAGGCCCGATTAGGAGGATGCCAGGAAGCAAGGATTTGAGATTCAGAGTTTTTCTTAAAGGGACAATAACTTTTTTTTTTTACCTTAAGTTTTGCTGAAGATCTGTTTGAGATTTCTGACTTTTTGGCTTTGATTTTGACCTTGGAGACAATCAGCTGATGGAAGGTGGCTTCTCTGGGAAGGAACAGTGATTGATGGACAGGAGGAACTGGATTGGGACAATGACCTGCAGTTTTTGAACGGAGATTGCCAAGAGAAGGGAATTTCAAGAGAGACTGAAGGGAATATTGGACTATTAAATTATAACCTTACAAGTTAGAACAAAATTGGGGAAGCTTAAAACTAACATTTGGTACTGTGGTATTAGAATTTGAAATATACTGACAGAGCTATATCTATAGACCACGATAGTGATAAAAAGTGGAAGGAAAAAAAGAGGGAAGTGAAAAGTGGATATTTTGGAGGAACAGTAAGTTGTGGGAAAGTTTACGAAAAATGGCAAGTAATCTAAATCTGACTAAGATTGGCGGGAGGAAGAAAAATACAATACAAAGTTCTAGCCCCATGAGTCAGAAATCGTTAGATGATATGCTTCAAAGGGAGCGCTCTAACTCATTTAAAGACCTTCAGGTAATGATGCAGGCAATGCAGGAAGCTATGTTGAAGAATCACGAGGAAATTAAGAAGGAGTTAGAAGGGGTAAGGAGTGATACAGGAGAAATGAAAGAGAAGATTCAGGCAATGGATGGAAGATTTGAGGCCTTTCAACAGCAAATTGTAAAAAATGAACAGAAGCTACTGGAAGTAGAACGAAGAATGGATAATGAGGAAAAGAACGTTGAAGAGATGAATAAAAATTTAACTTTGGCTAACAAAGAATTAGTGACAGTGGTGACATTACTGGAAGCGGAAAAGGCAGCTCAATATCTTAGATTTCAAAATGTCATAGAGGAGAGAGGGGAAGACCTTCAAGATAAGATGGCAGATCTACTAATTGGAGCTCTTGGGATAGACAAAGAGAAGATGATTGCGGCAATGGACGAGACATATAGGGTGCAGACAAATTATGGGAGAAGACATAACCTGCCTAGAGAAGTTCACGTGAAATTTATAAAAAAGACAATTAGAGATGAAATATTATATAAGACACGTGATGAACAGCTGGAGTACAGAGGGAAACAAATTACAGTGCTAAAACAAATACCTAAAAGAATGAGAGACCTACGGAAGAACTATCAATTTTTGACGTCTAGGTTGCACCAAAGTAATGTGAATTTCAGATGACTAACACCAGAGGGGATTATCGTGACTTGGCAGGAGAAGAGATTTAGGTTGGATACATTGGAGAAAGCTGAAGACTTTTATAGACAATACTGTATCTCAGAGGAAGAGCTGGGAGATCATGGAGAAGGAAATGCGATGGTTGAAAGAGGAGAAGGTGAATGAATGATGGATAAAAGAGGGACAGAGCAGGTTATAGAGGAAGTAAAAGGGGGAGGAGGACAAGATGGAGTAGGACAACAGGGGAGAAGCCTTGAGGAGTTGAAGGAAATAAGGATTACTCGAAGTACTAAGGCACGACAGAAACAAGATAATGGGAGAGGAGTATAGGATATGGTCAACGAATATTAGGGGTTTGAATTCACCAGTAAAACGGCGGAACGTTTTTAGTAAACTTATTAAATTAAATGTGGATGTTATTACATTACAAGAGGTTCATATAAAAAACGATCAAAAGTATTTATTAGAGCAACCTAAATTAGGAAGACTATATACCTCATTAGATGAGAGAGAAAAAGAGGAATTGCATTGTATGGTAAACAGGAGATAGCTTCCAAACAAATCTATAAGGACAAAGAGGGAAGGATCTTGATAGTGGAGGCTAAACTCAACAAAAAAAATGTAATAATTGTCGTAGTTTACACACCAAACGGAGCCCAAGTATCTTTTTTTAAGAATTTACATAGTAAGCTTAGCGACATAGAGGGAGATGGGTTTTGTATGATTGGAGATTTCAATGCGATAGTAGATAGAACAAAAGACCACAAAAGTAACGAGGTAAGGAAAGGAAACAAAAAAAATACTTCCCAGAACTTTTTTTGAGATGTGCACAGACCTTAATTTGCAAGATGTCTGGAGGGAAAGAAATATAGATAAAAGGGAATATACTTATTACTCTAATAGACATAGCTCCTGGACCAGGATTGATATGTTATGGCTTTCAAAAAAATTAGATTTGGAAATTCAAGGAATTAATATAGAACCTAGCCTTTGGGCGGACCATAACCCTATAAGCTTTTGCTGGAAAGGGCAAAGGAGCCGGCCTAGATGGACTCTTCAAAGAGTGATTCTTAGAGAAAAAGAGTTTAAGGAAAAGATGGAGAAAGAAATGCACTTTTTCTTTCAAACGAATAAAAATGGGGATACATCCCTGCAGAATACCTGGGATACAGCTAAAGCATTTATGAGGGGAGTTGCAATCTCATATATGGCCAAGAGAAATAAGAAAAAACAACAACATAGGATAAGACTGGAAGAAGAATATAAACAGGCTGAAACACAATATCAGGGTGACCTAAACAATAAAAGATTGAAAAGTAAAATGGAATTAATTAAACATAAACTTTGTATAGAAGACTCGGAAAAGTTAGCACAACAACTTAAGGCTGCCAAGCAAAATAATTTTGAGTACGCGAATAAACCTGGAAGATGGTTGGAGTATGAATTGAGAAGGCAGAAAGAGAAGCAACAGATTGTTGTTGTTTTTTATATATATAACAAGTTTTATTAAATTTTTTAATTTTACAGCCAAGTGCTTAGGACTCATCGTGGAGATAGGGCACTCCATAAAACAAAATAGAACATATAATCATACATAAACAATTTAGGTTACTTCTTTAAAATTTCCCTCTCTATTTTATCAATAAACAAAAAACAAAAAACTATCAATAATATTTCCACCCATTTCGAGATTAATTAACTATTAACATATTCCAATTGGCATTACATAAACATATAGTATACAATTCGGGTATCCATATAATACAGACCGTATTATTCCAATTATTCACTTTATATTTCTCAATTAAATTCTATCTCTTATTCTATTCTATTTCACATACATATTTTATAGACGAATATAACTTTACATTTTTAAACTATTTTACATTAGCTTAAGTTATTTCTAATTATTTCTAAGCTAAACATATAGCTATCATATATATGTATATTTTAAAATTTCTCCACTATATTCTATTTCCTATACTCTATCAAACATTTTTATAAATCAATCCAATCTTCAATCATTGCAAATAAAAATATCATTAATATTTCACCAATCTCAATACAACTCCTTTAGTTTTAACTTTTCCAGTTTTCCATAGTTGCCATTCCAAACCATAATCAAATCCATAATTCAGATCAATATTAATCAGACTAAAATCTTAAACCTTAAAAATCTCAAAAATATTAGCTCACTTGAAGTCTCTAAAAACCATTTTACCCGTCAAATAAAGTTTTAACACTCATTTTTAAACCTAATTCTAGCTTTCTTTTTATGCCAAGCAGGTTTCCACAGTAGGGCCTTTAGCTCCTCCCATCTTAATATTTGATTATATACATTTTCTCACAATTGCATCTGATCATAGTCTTCTTCTCTTTTCCCCAATATTGTTTGCACTATGTAATCAGTCTTAGTCAGTATGGTGATTATTCGTTGTTTGTATGTATTGTCAGCATTTTTAATGTCTCGTATTAGAGAGTCCATTTCTGTTGTTTTTAAATCTATAGATGTTTCAATTGAATTCTGCCTTTGGTCCTCAGAAATCTCCGTCCTTTGTATATAAGGTGTAACATCTTCCTCTTCAGTAAATTGTAGATATAAATCCTCCATCTCATTAAGTTGTAAATCCAATTGTGTATCATGATCAGTTGGAGTTTGAAATTCAGTTTTTAACTCTGAACCATCCTCATTCTTAAGTGTCCTGAAATGTTCTCTTAATTCTTCTCTCATTTCCAAGATTTTTGCTAGTATGAGTCCATAATTAAGCTGTGGATAGGCTTCCATTCTTCTTCTCTCTCTTTTTTTTTCCTATAATAAAAGTACAGCAATGTCTGGGCGTAGCGCCAAGTTCAGCAGTTCAGCTACCATGGTTACAATGTTACGATAAGGCTTTCTGGGCTTCACACCAATTTCCGGGATACATTGTAACCCTCCAATCCACATAACTCCACCCAGTAGCCAAAGTAGTTTTTTTTTTCCTTTTAAAGTGAATAAAAATGTTCAGAAGGGGGAGGAGGAAAGAAAAACACTCCACCCCCCTCCCTAAAAATTTCCACTTAAACTGAAAACAAGCAAACAGAGAGAAAGAGTCACAGTAAGGCTTTTTTCTTCTTCTTTTTTTTTTCAGGATCCCCCGAATTCCAGCAGTTCAAATACACAATAAAGATTAGTTACTTTTTTCCCAAGTATTCAAACGCTGCTTTTTCAAGGGAGGGAATAGTTTCTAAAAGCTTTTCATAGGGAAGTAAAGAAAATAACAAGAGGGAAGGAAAGTTCTCACCCAGATCTTCCACGGTGGTTCTTTATGCTTAGATGTTGCTGTAACTTTCGGCTGGAGCAGCTAAGTGATCGGCCATGTTACTGGCCGATCTTTTCCCCGTCAGCCCAAAGGTGATTTCTCGGACCGCAGAGGGAGCTGCCGCTCCCTCCGTGATCGACGAGTGCCCTCCTCCGCGGTGGTCACCCCTCCAGGGTGACTTTCGACCCTGTCCAGGGTCTACCGGCAGGGGGGAACCGGACGGCAAAGACAGCAAGTTCTTTGTACGTCCGCTGGCGCTGCAACCGGATCCGGAAGTCCCAACAGATTGTTAATTTGCAAGATGAGGAAGGAGAGATTCAACATGATGAGATCATTAAAAGGGGAATTGCTCAAAGATATTATGAAAACTTATATAAGAGGAGTGAGGGACAAAGTACAGAAAAGATAATAGAATATCTGGAAAAGACAGATACACCGAAGATACCAGAGGAAATAAAAATCATGTTAAACGAGGAAATAAGTATGATTGAAATAACTACGGCTATAAGTAAACAAAAAAATAACAAAGCGGCCGGCCCAGATGGAATACCAGCGGAACTGTAAAAAGAGCATCAAAACGCACTCAACCAACACCTATTAGAAGTTTTCAACGACGTTTTAACTGAAGCGAAAATACCTAAATCCTGGTCAGAGGCAAATATAGTATTAATACCAAAAGAAGATGCAGAAAGAACACAGATACAAAACTACAGGCCTATCTCCTTACTAAACGTCGATTATAAGATCTTTGCGTCAATAATGGCAGAGAGATTTAAATACTATTTATACATTGTGATCAAAATGGCTTCCTCCCAGATAGGCAGACTAAGTGGAATATAAGGACAATTTTAGATGTATTGGAATACTACAAATTACATAGTGATTGCCAACTGGCACTCTTATTTTTGGACGCACAGAAGGCATTTGATAATGTTAATTGGCTATTTTTGATCCAACAACTGAAATTTATGGATGTTGGAGAAAACTTCTTAAATGTAATAGCTGCAATATATTCCAAACAGAATGCCCAGATTATAATAAATGGTGAGGCCACCAACAAATTCAATATTCAGAAAGGTACAAGACAAGGATGCCCTCTCTCGCCGTTATTGTTTATATATACATTGGAGATTTTAGCTAGGACTGTAAGGCAAGAAGAGCAAATTAAAGGGCTTGAGATTAAGAAGGAAAAATATAAACTCCAAGCATATGCCGATGATTTAGTATTCATATTGGAAGATCCCATGCAATCAGGTCAGAAGCTTTTTGAAATACTGGAGGAATATGGAGAGGTGGCAGGCTTGAAAATAAATAGAAATAAAACAAAGATCATAGCAAAAAACATGACTAATACGCAAAAAGAAAATCTGGAGGAAAAACTAGGAATACAAGTAGTTACTAAAATAAAATATTTGGGAATTGTTATGTCAGCACGTTGTTCATCAATTAGAGAGGACAATTACGGGAAATTAGTTAAACGTATAAAAGTTGACCTAGACCGCTGGAGAAACTTACATCTTTTGTTTCTAGGAAGAATCTCAGCTGTGAAAATGAATATTAACTGGACTAACTGGACTTTCATCCACATCCCCCCTCCCAGCATCATCTAACTAACTCTAAAAGCGAAAGAGAAAATATGGCTACATTTCCATCTGTTGTCAAAACAAGAACATCCAATGTTAGCAGCATTGACATCTGGCCCCCCTTACAAAAAGGACAAACCTGTAATGTAAACAAAAGCACAGGTTAGGGATTGCTTCTTGGTTTATTAGGATGTTTCTTATAGAACCTATTAATGAGTCTGTCAGCTTTCACATCGCTAGACTTCACCCAGGTGGCCTCAGACAACGAATATCCCTTCCATTGCACTAAGTACTGCAATTTCCCCTTAAAAATTCTAGAATTAAGAATACGCTTTACTTCATAGTGAGTCTGTCCTGCCACCACAAGGGGTCCGGGTGCCTTCTTAGGGGGAGGTCTTAAAGTGGAACCCCGAAAAGGTTTCAACAGGCTACAATGGAAAACAGGGTGAATTTTTCCTAAGAGCCTAAGAAGTTTTAATTCCACTGTGACTGGGTTAATGATCTTTACAATGGGGAAGGGTCCTAAGTACTTCGGTCCTAACTTCTTACTAGGTAACTTAAGCCATAAATATTTAGTTGACAGATAAACCTTTTCCCCAACTTGGAATGTTCTTTGAGGAGCCCTTTTTTATCTGCCTGTTTTTTGTATGTCTCAGAAGCCTTTTTCAAAGCAGTTTTTGTGGTTTTCCAAACTTCTTCCCAGCCCTCACCCATTGATCAAGAGTCTGGGAAGCGGAGGGTTCTTGGGCGTATTCGGGTATCGGGCTGAACTCTTTTCCTGTAGCCACTTTAAAAGGCATGAAGCCGGTGCTGCTGTGAACAGAGTTATTGTATGCCACCTCTGCGAAAGGGAGAAGTTCAGTCCAGTTCGTTTGTTGATAATCAAAATAGCATCTGAGATACTGCTCCACCATTGAGTTCGTGGATTCAGCCGCCCCATTAGTAGATGGGTGAAAAGCAGATGATAGTCCTTGAGATGAGCCAATTAGTTTAAGAAAGCTCCTCCAAAACATAGCTGTGAACTGCACCTCCCTGTCAGAGATTATTCGTTTAGGTGCGCCATTCAGTCTGTACATGTGTTTCAGGAACATTTTGGTTAGTCGTTGGGTGGACGGGAGCCCCTTGCAGGCAATGAAGTGAGCCTGCTTTGCGAACAGATCTATCACAGTCCAGATGACTGTATTTCCCCTACTTTCAGGTAGATCTACTATAAAATCCATAGCAATTTCTTCCCATGGTTGGGAAGGGTCTGCCACTGGTTGCAATAACCCAGGGGTTTTCCCCGGAATTATTTTCATGGTGGCACATACAGCACAACTCTGGACATAGTTTTCCACCTCCCATTTCAATCCCAGCCACCAGAATTGACAGCGGATGAGGTGTAGTGTTTTTAAATATCCAAAGTGCCCAGCCTGTTTTATGTCATGGCTGTGTCGGAGCGCGTTAAGGGGGAGGGTCTCTGGCAAATATAGTTTTCCACCTTTGTAAGCCAAAGTACGTATAGTCATGGCCATGGTTTTCCCAGTTGCAATGTATGGCTGTGAAAGTTGGACCATAAGAAAGGCTGAGCGCCAAAGAATTGAGGCCTTTGAACTATGGTGCTGGAGAAGACTCCTGTGAGTCCCCTGGACTGCAAGGCGATCAAACCGGTCAGTCCTAGATGAGATCAACTCTGACTGCTCTTTAGAAGGCCAGATCCTGAAGTTGAAACTCAAATACTTTGGCCACCTAATGAGAAGGAAGGACTCACTGGAGAAGAGCCTAATGCTGGGAAAGATTGAGGGCAATAGAAGAAGGGGACGACAGAGAATGAGGATGGAGTCACTGAAGCAGTAGGCGTGAGCTTAAATGGACTCCAGAAGATGGTAGAGGACAGGAAGGCCTGGAGGAACATTATCCATGGGGTCGCGATGGGTCGGACATGACTTTGCAACTAACAACAACAAGCCAAACCATCCCTGCATGTTAGGGAGGTTTGATTGTCCTTGAACCAGTGGTTGGTGAGGAGCTCTTGTTTTATTTTCTTTGCCCCAGGGTCATTGGGATTAGGAGCTCTTGGAGGTGGGACTCTGCATGGTGTAAGCTGAGAAGCGGTTTGTGGATTGGAGATAATTGCCTCATTATCATCTTCATGCTGGCTTTTGTACTGGGGCAGTCTGGATAGAGCATCAGCTAAGAAGTTTTTTCCTCCCGGTATGTACTTTAGGGTGAAGTTAAAATGGTTAAAGTACTGCACCCATTGTACTTGTTTTGGGGACAATTTGCAGGGAGTCTTTAGTGCTTCTAGGTTTTTGTGATCAGTCCATACCTCGAAAGGCATCTTACTCCCCTCTAGATAGTGTTGCCAGTTTAATAGAGCCCAGAGGATTGCAAAAGCCTCCTTTTCTCACACAGCCCACCTCCTCTTTCAGTCAGTGAATTTTTTCGAGGTGTAGGCACAGGGTTGTAGGATCCCACTCTGATTCTTTTGCAGTTGTACAGCTCCGATGGCCACATCGCTGGCATCGGCTTGAATCACAAAGGGCTTCCCTGAGCAAGGATGTTTTAAGACTGGTTCGAGTGCAAATAGTCTTTTTAAATCTTCAAAAGCAGTTTGACAGTTCATGGTCCATGCTAGTGGTTGGCCCAGACGTGGATTTCCTCCCCATTTGCCCGTTTTTCGTAATTCCGTAAGGGGCAGGGCAATTTCAGCAAAGAAGGGGATGAATTGATGGTAGAAGTTGGTGAATCCCAGAAAGCTCTGGAGCTGTTTGCGAGTCTTTGGGGGTTGCCATTCAATTACAGCTTTCACTTTGGTCGGGTCCATTTCAATGCCCTCACTGGAAATTCTGTAGCCAAGATAATCCAGTTGGGTCTGGTGAAACTCACACTTTGATAGCTTAACATAAAGTTTGGCATTCAACAGTTTCTTTAGCACTTCTCTCACTAGTTTTACATGGTCAGCAATATTCATGCTGTATATCAGGATGTCATCAAGGTACACCAAAACCCCTTTGTATAAATGGTTATGTAGTACCTGATTAATCAGCTGCATGAAGACAGCTGGAGCCCCTTGCAGACCAAAAGGCATGACTTTAAATTGGTAGCTCCCCATGGGACAGTTAAAGGCAGTCTTCCACTCATCTCCCTCCTTTATCCTCACCCGGTAATAAGCCTCTCCCAAGTCCAACTTAGTGAAGACACTCCCCTTAGCCAGGTGTGTCAGTAAGTCCTTCAGGAGGGGGAGGGGGTATTTGTTTTCCATGCTCACCACATTCAGACCTTTATAATCTATGCAGAGACGAAGTGACCCGTCTTTTTTTTCTTTAAATAACACTGGGGCTCCCACGGCAGACTTGGCCCATTCGATAAATCCCCTTGCTAAGTTTTTGTCCACATACCGCTGCATCTCCTCCATTTCAAGGGGGAACATAGCATACATTCTCGGTCGTGGGAGTTTGGCTCCCGGTAACAGTTCGATAGAGCAATCATTGGGTCGGTTGAGAGGCAGGGTGTTGCATTCCTTCTCACTAAATGCCTCCGCTAAGTCCCGGTATTCACTGGGGATGAGTGGCTCGCCTGGTTGAGATAGGGCAGCCATGTGCGCTAAAGTGGGTGGGCTAAAGTCTCCTGTAACGTCTGTCGAGTTAAGGGGGGGCTTGGGTCCTATAGGTAACCTTACAGTCCTCATTCCCTTCTCCCACCAGATAAATAGCTTCCATTTGTCCAACCAGGCTAGCCCTAGGATCACAGCTTCGGTCATTTTTGGAGCCACCATGAAATGAATGAACTCCCAGTGCTCACCTATTTCTAAGCATAGGGGTTCAGTCAATTGCATGACTAAAGTTCCTCCCATTAGGGAGCCATCAGCTTGCTCAAAACTCATGGGTTTGGAGAGCAGCTTTGCTCCTATTCCCATTTTCAGGGCAAGTGACAAGCTAATAATGCACCAGGAGCATCCGGAGTCGACTAGTACTTTTAAATCTACCTGTGCCCCCGTCTTAGGGATTATGAGTTTGGCAGGTAGTGAAAAAGGTGGGATGTGTTGACTCACCATCGGGTCGTTCTCTCCTTCATCGTCGCTGTCATAGGAGGGTAGAGCGGCGGCAGGTCCAGCTTGGGTCTCAGCACTCTCCTGCATGGGGGACGTGACTTGAGCAACGGGTTCCTGCACGATCCAGTTGGATTTCTCTTTCGCTGACTGATGGGCTGGTTTCTTTCTCACTGTGGTCTTGGTCTATTCTGCTGCTGAGGGTAAGGGACTGGGCAATTTGCTGCTCGATGTCCCTGTTGTCCACATCTAAAATACTTGATCGGTGGGCCAGTAGGTGGTCTGGGATTTTCAGTAGCTGCAGAAGTTGGAGGCTTTCGAGGGGGTGGCTCTTGTTTGGGTTGGTTTGGCCCCAATTCAGCTTTTTGTGGGGGTGGCTTCTGATAGTGGGCGAGCTGAACATCTAGTCTTACTGCTGTCTGGTACCATTCTTGCAGCTGATCAGGGACTGCTCGATAGATACAAGCCTGGGAGAGGTGGTCATCTAGTCCCTTCTTGAAGTGATGGACTAGGGATTGCTTGGGCCACCTCTCTATTCATCCGGCTATCTTGCAAAACTCTCGTACATATTCCAGTGCAGGCCTGCCAGCTTGTTTTATTTTGTGGACTTGCTCCTCTGCTTTGAGGGCAATGGATGGATCCTTGAACCTTGCTCTCAGTCCTAGGAGGAAGAGATGGGGATCCTCTAACTCAGGTGTTTGCTCGTTATATAAATTGTTCAGCACTCGGATGCTTCTCCTTCCAAGCTGGACGCAATCATGTCGACCATAGCAGCTGGGTTCAGATAGAAATAGGTACAGCGGTTCAAGTGAGAGTGCACCTGATTGAGGAAAAAGATCAGCTTCTCTGTGTCACCATTGAAGGTGGCTCTAAGAGGTGGCACCATCAGTGGTTGCATCCCCAATTGTTGCTGGCCCTCCCATGGCAGCTACCACATCCCCAGTTGCTGCAAGCCTCCCAGCAGTTGCTGCATGCCCAGGGGCTGTTGTTGCATTGCAGGAGGCTGTGGCACCCCCAAATGCTGTATGACCCCCCACCGGTCTCAGAGGCTGCTGTAATGGCACCCCCAGTTGCTGCAGACCTCTCAGTGGTTGCTGCATGGGCAGGAGCTGCTGCCATCCCCATTGCTGCTGGCTTGTGAGGGGGTTGTGGTTCCCCCAGTTGCTGCAGGCCCCCCTGCAGCCCCGGAGGCAGTTGTTGCTGGATCCCCATTGGTTGCGGGCTCCTCAGTGGTTGCTGCACATTCGGAGGCAGTGGCTAGCCCCACTGCTGCTGCAGTGCTCCCAGCATTTGTTCACCCCCTGGTGGCTGCATCATCCCCGGTTGTTGCAAGGTCCCCAACTGTGGCCACCCCCAGCTTGGCCGCTGCACCGCCAGCAACTTCTGGTTTCCCACCTGGGGAGGCTGCGACATTCCCCATTGTTGTACGGGCCCCAGGCTGGGTGGCCAGTAAGCACATCAATCCGGGGTTTGGCTGTCCCGCTCTTATCCCATCGGCAGCGATCTGGGCTTTTGGAGGGGCAACAACTGGAGCTGTTACTCCCCATAGGGCTGGAGGCCATGGTCGGTGGCTTCAAGGATGGGGAGGCTGCCTGATCTGCACAGGGGGGACTGGGGGTTCCCCTTGGTAGGAGTTAGTGGCTGCCTCGCTGATCATCATGATTGATCGCGTATGGGAAATGGGAAGGTTGTTCTCCACTCTTCATCTCTAGTTCCTCATATCTTTCCACCAACTTCTCCACTGACTGACTATGGGCTGTGGACAGGTATTTCCACTCACCTGAGTCCTCAGCGGTAGATGGTTTTGTGTTTCTCCACCGGTCTGGGGAATGTGACGTGCAGGAATCCCTCTTTGCAGCTCAACCTCGTCCGCCTTTGAAGCACTTGATTGTGGCAAGGCTGTCTCGAGGTGTCTGGAGTCTCTGCTGGGTATGGTCCATTCCGATGACCAGATCAGTTGTCCTCACAGCTTGGGCTTTGCCCCCAGCAGGGAGGCCTGAAAAAGTTCCTTCTCCACTGGCACGCTGGCTGTTGCTCCCCCCTCTGGGGTAGCAGCCGCCGCTGGGGTGCTGGTTTCAGGCGCTCTTTCTTTCTCCATGCTGAGATCTTCCCTGAATCTTTATCGGCTTATCCCTCAATTTTAGGGAGAGTGACTGGGACTCGGGATCCCAAGATAGTTAGGAAAAAATTGGAGTTTTTGGCTTAATGTCATGGTTCCGACAGATGAAACTCTTTAAAAGAACTTTGAGGCATTGTTTACCTTAAAGGATCTTTTATTCGAGAAACAAAGTATCGGCCAAAAACTGAATTCCCCCCCCCGGGCAAAAAGTAGCAAAGCACAATTCTCTCCTCCAATTAACAGTCATAAATCACATTCCCCAATTAGCTTGAAGCGCGGGCTTTCTCCCGAGCTCTCCAGCCCACCAAATCTTTATCAGCTCTGGGTGCAATAACCTTGATTCCCACGGCTGAGTTATTGTTGTTATGACTAACTGGACTCTCATCCACATCCCCCTTCCCAGCATCATCTAACTCTAAAAGTGAAAGAGAAAAGATGGCTACATTTCCATCTGTTGTCAAAGCAAGAACATCCGATGTTAGCAGCGTTGACAATATGATTGAAATAATATATCATTTTAAAAAAAGGAAAAGTGATAGTGAATGGAGACTACACAGAGAATTTCGAGATAAGAAAATGTAGAAGATAAGGATGTCCACTATCTCTATTGTTATTTATCTTAATCTTGGAAGTTTTAAACACAAATATTAGACAAGATACAGAAATTAAAGGACTAGAAATAAAAGGTGAAACTTATAAACTGCAAGAAGAACCTTTAGAGATGATTCCTAAATTATTGGAAAAGATAGAACAGTATGGAGAGATAATAGATCTGAAAATAAACAGAGAAAAAACTAAAGTGATAGTTAAAAATCTCATAGAAGCAAAAAAAACAAATGTCAGAAAAAATAGATCTACAAATAGTTTAAAATGTTAAATACTTGGGAATATATTTAATAACAAGATGTTCAACAATAAAAGAAGATAACTACACAAAATTATTGAACCAAATAAAATTGGACTTGGAAAAATGGAAAAACTTGCAATTGTCGATGTTAGGAAGAATTGCCGTGGTGAAAATGAAAATATTACCCAAAGTACTGTTTCTATTTCAAATGATACCTATAAAACTAGAGAAATTTTTTTTGAAGACTTAAATTGATTAATTTTGAAATTTATTTGGCAAGGAAAGAAAGCTAGAATCAAATTGAAAATGCTACAAGAAGCTAAGGAAAATGGAGGTTTTGGCTTGCCAAAAGCTGGATAACTCTCAGAAACAAAAGGTTGTTATATTTGGAGGGACATGATTTACAACTTGGTTGGCATGCTTTTTTATGGTATGAGAAAAATAAAATGCATAAATACTTTCAAAACCACTATATAAGGAATACATTACTATTAGCATGGGAAAAAATAAAATGTAAAATATATTTGAAAATTCCAGGATGGCTTTCAACAATGGAAGCATTTATACATCCAAATTTAATTAACTTTGAGAAAATATGGACATATAGAGATATTCTAAATTCTGAAGGAAATTTAAAATCTAAGCAAAAGATGGAAAATCACGGTGTAGATCTATCATGGTGGACATATTTATTAATGCAAGTTAGATATGATAAAGATGTTAAACTGTATGGATTTTATAAAGAGCAGACCTTGTTTGATCAGACATTATAAACCTCTGATGAGAAACTAATTAAGAAAATCTATAAATTTTTTATTGAATTTGAAAATGGAAAATGAACAAGTTAAAGAAACAATGATAATATGGGGAAAGAACTTCGGATCTAACATAGAATTAGAAAAATGGCAAAACTTGTGGGAAAGAAATTATAAACTGACAGTGGCAGCTTCTTATAAAGAAAATTTATATAAAATGTTTTATAGATGGCACTTGCCACCAGCAAGTTTGGCAAAAATGTTTAAAAATATGTCAGATAGATGTTGGAAATGTAAACATAAGTCAGGTACTTAAAGCAAAGAGGTACATACTTGGCTAGAAAAGATGTTGGGAAAACATGTGAATTTTAAACCTGAACTTTTTTATTAGGTATTATGCCAGAAAAGATTGATAAACAAAGTATATATTTGATTTTATATGTGATAACAGCGGCAAGAATCATATTTGCACAATATTGGGAAAAGGAAGAAATACCATCAGAGGAAGAAATAATTAAAAAAATACTAGAATGTGCGGAAATGGACAGACTAACTATGAGGTTGAAAGAAAAAGAAGAAACAGAATACTATCAGACTTGGGACTTGTTTTATCAATGGCTGGAGAAAAGAATAAAGGATTAGGAATTAAATTTGTATTAGTGAATGATAAACTCAGACAACACGTTGTTGAATAAGTACTATTGAATTGTATGGAAAAAATTAATAAAAATTTTACAAAAAAAAGAAAAGGAAAATTATTTTTTAAATATCAGATGGGGTAGCTAATCACTTTGCTCAGAAAAAGAGAGATGTCTTTCAGGAGGATTGTACCTCTTACCTAAACAGATTGAAAGCAGCTCTATAGTGGAATGACAGCTTCAATTATGTCTGTATGCACCCTATATCTCAAAGTAGTGACTCAGTGGAGCTGGAAGCAATAACTGATTTATCAGTTGACTAATCAATGAATGCATGCATTACAAAATGAAAAGAAAAGAACAAAACCAGGCAAAAATTAAAAGCTATAATATTTAAAATAAAGTTAACCTGTTACACTCAAACATGGACACATCTGGTCAGAAAGAATAACATTTCAACAATGGAAGTATCAGTGAATTGTGTTGCATGCTGGCTGTATGTAGTCTTTGTAGTGTTTTAGTATCTAATTAATCAACTGACCAATTAATCAGTTAAAAGCAACACAGTTAATCCACTCAGCATTTTAATCAGTTGCAGTCCAGCAGTTCAATAAAGCAAGATGGTCAGTCAGCTGAATAAGAGACTTTCATAATTTTTTTGTTTGTGTGTGTGTGTGTGTCACTATGATATGCAATAAACCTGAACTTTTTAAAAAAGTGAATAGCATTTTCGAATGCAGCAGCCAAGGGCCCTTTGGAAGGTATTTGAAGATAGTCAACCCAGTTTACAGTATAATGAATTTATCTGGTCTCAGCTGAAGGGCTTTGGGGTTGTTCAAACATGATGATGTTGATGATGACAAAAGGTCCCAAAGCAAGGCAGACAAGAGCAGGTTTTTCTTTCTGCAGAACTTTTGCTTTGACAGTTAAGCTTCATAAGATGTTCACTACTCAGGTGTATAGCTTTTGTGTTTCTTTTTCAATAGCAGTATATCTCTGATTTGGATTACCACTCTTGGACAGGGGAGTTTGAATTGCTGCCCTCATAGCTCTGTATGTATGAATCTATTAATAAAAAACATTCTGCTTGGTAGACTCAGTCAGGTGTGAATGCCTTCCCCACCAACACCAAATCAAATCTTTTTTATAGTCACAGACCAGCATAAGGGAGGGTGAGGTACTGTCAGGTGTGCCATTGTATCCTGCCATTCTGTTGAAGGTGGGGGGAGTAGGAAGGCTTGCTGGCATTTATCGCATGCTTTCACTTTTGCTGTAACTGCTTGAGAATTAGGGAGGGGGGTTGTCTTAGGAGATGGAGAAGACTCCTTCCCAGCTGGTTCCAGCCTGATTCCAAGGCCGTTGTACCCTGACAGTGACCTGTTATCTACCCAGCAGAGCATTCTCAAAACAACCTTGGGGCTTCACATTGGTGGACTGGTCAGGGGGGTTGGGTTTGGGAAAACAAAAGAATTGCTTTGTGCTTTGTGTGGGACCTTCAGATTCCACCTGACTTCTGCAACCACTTTCTCTCAGTAAAAGTTCTTTTGCAATAATGGCAAATAAACTCAGCTGAAAATGTTACCTAGCCTGGTAATGAAACATTCGAAAACCAGCCCACAAGCTCGGAGAACGAACCTTCAGCCTCAAAAGTTCTTTTGATTCAACTCAAAACTCAAGAGTTTTGCTTTTCTGAGAGATCAGCTGGGGCAGGTCCTTACATGAGATGGAATCTGAAAGTCCCATGCAAAGCACAAAGCAATTCTCTCATTTTCCCAAACACAATCCCCCTGACCAGTCCACCGGCAACCAATGTGATGATGCAAGGTTGTTTTGAGAAAGTCTCATGCAGGGCTCACCTCGGGTTAGACCACTCCAAGTGCATGGAAGAGGTCACCAGCCTGGAAGAGTCATCGAGACAGAGGTGGTTCATAGACATTGGCAAGAAAGGCAACTGGGAAGGGAGAGCCAGAGGGGTGACTCTCACCTGGGGCAGTCATGATAACTGATGATGTGAATGGCCACTGGAGCTGGAGGAGCTGGAGGATGAGGAGGAGGAAGGTGGAGAACCTGACCATGCCAACCACCTGATGAAGCAAGCCATGCATTTCATGATGGACACTTCCAGACTCTCAAGGCATGCGAATCCCATGCCAAAACCTCTGTCAGTGAGATTCAACAAGCCCAATAGGAGGAAAATGGTGGGAGAGCATCGCCGCCAGACACCAGAACAGTAGTTCTAGCAACCCCAGCAGGTACCACCATAGCCACAGGTGCAGCACTGAGGGGGGCCACCAGTGCTAATGCCCTGCGAGGGCTGGCCTGGTGAAACCCAAGAGTCACAAGACCCCACCCCTCGGTGTGAAGTTCAATGGAGATTCCCAGCAGCTGGGATTCTTCCTAGGCCATGTACTAACTTACATACAAGAATATGGCCCAGAGATTCCCACTGAAGGCACCAAGGTGAGGAGCATCACCCTGGCACTGGAAGGAGTCGCAGCCCGTTGGATGGTAATGCTACACAACGTGAATGCACCTGAACTGAGAAACTTCGATCACTTCATGAATGTGCTTCATCGGCAGTTTGAAGACCCCTTAGCCAACCACAAAGTGAGGGACCACATTAAGACCTTGCGGCAGGGCCACAGAGTAGTGGCGGGGTACACTGAGGAATTCTGTGACCTGGCATGCCAACTAAAAACTGGCTGGAGGACTTCCTTAGTTGGTCTTCTGGGGTGTTGGCTATTCCTGCCAGTTTAGTGTCATCTGTAAATTTGATGAGTTCTCCTCCTATTTTCTCATCTACGTCATTGATGAAAATATTGAAGAGTACTGGGCCTAAGACGGAACCTTGTGGTAACCCACTGCTTACTTCTCTCCATGTGGATGTAGTGCCATTGAGGACTACTCGTTGAGTTCGGTTTGCCAGCCAGCTACAGATCCATCTGGTGGTGATGTTGTCTATTCCATCTTTTTCTAGCTTACCAAGGAGTAGGTTGTGGTCTACTTTATCAAATGCCTTACTGAAGTCTAAGTATACTACGTCCGCAGTATTTTGCTGGTCTATTAGTTTAGTCACTTTGTTGAAGAATGAAATAAGATTGGTTTGGCATGATTTGTTTTTAACAAACCTGTGCTGGCTACTAGTTATAACTTTGTTTGCTTCTAGTTGTTCGCAGTTCTGTTTTTTGATTATCTATTCTAGGATCTTCCCAGGTATTGATGTTAAACTAATTGGTCTGTAATTTCCTGTGTCCATTCCCCCCCCCCCTTTCTTGAAGTTGGGAACCACATCAGCCCTTTTCCAATCCTCAGGTACTTCCCTGGTGCTCCAAGATTTTTGAAAGATATGGTGCAATGGTTCTGAGATAACATCTGCCAGCTCCTTCAGAATTCTGGGATATAATCTGTCGGGTCCCAGTGATTTATATTCAACAAGGTTGGATAGGCGTTCTCTTATCATTTTCTTGCTTATTTTAATTTTTGTTTCTAGTTTGTCTTTTGCAGTAGTTTTTTTTGGTATTTTGGGCTACATTTTTTGTTTGTGTGAAGATTGATGCAAAGAATGAGTTAAGCAGCTCTACTTTCTCCCTACTGCCTCTTACTTCCTTGCCATCTTCTTTCTTTAGTGGACCTACAGTTTCCTTGACTTTTTTCTTGTTATTAATATGTTGAAAGAAACTTTTTTTATTGTCTTGATTTTGTGTTGCAAGTGTTTGTTCATTCTGAGCCTTTGCTTTCCTGACTTCACCTTTGCATACTCTGGCTGTCTGCTGATATTCGGCCTTAGTTATGTTTCCATCTTTCCATTTTTTGTACTTGTCCTTTTTGTCTTTCAGTTTGTCAGAGAAATCTTTGTGCAGCCATGCTGGTTTCTTGTTTTTCTTTCTCAGTGGTATTGTGCTGACTGGGCTTTTAGGATCATATTTTTCAGAGTTTCCCATGCTTCTTGAGTTGTTTTCCGCTTTAGGATTTTCATCCATGGAATCATTCCTAGGTTCTCTCTGAGTTTGTTAAAATCAGTTCTTTTGAAGTTTAAGACACTGATTGGATTATTTTCTATTGTTTGTGTTTGCATTATATTGAATTTCAGTATGACATGATCACTTTCACCCAAGGTTCCGGCAACTTCAACTCCCTCTATCACTTCTTCTCTATTAGTAAGAATTAGGTCCAGTATAGCTTTATTTCTAGTTCCCTCCTCCACCTTTTGAATGATAATGTTTTCGGCTAGGTTGGTTAAGAATCTGTTTGATCTCCCACTCGCTGCAGAGTTTGTCTCCCAGTTGGTATCTGAATAGTTGAAGTCTCCCATTACTACTGTGGTATGCTTTCTACGTATGTTTGTTAACTGGTTGGCAGAGTTCATCTATTTTTTTTTAATTGGTTGGGTGGCCTGTAATACACACCTATGGCAGTGTCATTCCCCCCCCCCCCTTTATATTGACCCATATACATTCTGGAGGGATTTTATATTTGATCACGTGCATTTCTGTAGATATGTAGTGTTCTCTTGCATATAGTGCAATTCCCTCTCTCTTTTTGTATTTCTGTTTCTTTTGAACAATTTGTATCCATCCATCAGTCCATTCCAGTCATGTGTTTCATCCCACCAGGTTTCTGTAATGCCAACTATATCATAACCATCCTCATATACTATTGCTTCTAGTTCACCCTGTTTGTTCCCCAAGCTTTGAGCATTTGTATATAAGCATTTAAGACTTTTATAACTGTCTGTGGGTATGTTTCCTAGATCTCCTGATTGTTGTTTGATTTTTTTCTTTTTTTCTCATCACTTCCTACCTCTTTGTTTGATTTGTTTTCTTGGGATTTATGATTGGTTTTGTGTTCTAGAGATCTTTCCCCCTCAATTTTAGTTTAAAGCCCTCATGATGAGTTGGGCCAGTCTTTTTCTGAGTACATTGTTTTCGTGAGGTGCAGCCCATCTCTTGCCAAGAGTCCTTCGCGTAGGAAATGCAGTTCATGGTCCAGGAAACCAAAGTTTTCTTGGCAACACTAACCCTTTAGCCAGTGGTTTATTTCTAGAATTCTTTTTCCCCTCAATGGGTTTGGCCTTTTGTTGGGAATGCTGATGAGAACACTACTTTTGCTCCTAGCCCCTTAACTTTACTGCCTAGTTGCTTATAATCTCTCAATATTGTATTCAGGTTCTTTGTTGTGTCATTTGCCCCAGTGTGAAGGAAGAGGAAAGGATAGTAATCTGTGGGCCTAATTATTTTGGTTAGGTTCTCAGCCACATCTTTGATTTTTGCTCCAGGGAGACAACATACCTCCCTGGATTGTATGTCTGGTCAGCAGATGGCTGATTCTGTTCCTTTGAGGATAGAATCTCCTATTACCAACACTCGCCTTCCTTTTTTGAGGGTTCAGTCTGGGTGCTTTTCTGTTTATCTCAGGTGTATTTGTTGATGTGACTCTTTTAGGGATATTTGGTGATGTTTCTTTGCTAGGTGTCTGCATGTTTTCTTTGAAGGGGAGGTTGTGGATCTGCATATTTCCATCTAGGGGGAGAAATCAATTGCTCAGTTTTAATGGGGCTGCTTCTGATTGGGTTAGATTGGGCAATAGCGGTTTGTTAGTTGTATGCTGCTTCTTTCTTTGATTATTGTGTCTTCCTCCAAGGATTTATCCATAGGGTCAAATCCTCTGGGAGTTATTTGTTCATTATTTGGTTCTGTTTGGGTATAGCTCTCTTGTGTAGATTGGAATTTGGCTAGAGTTGCCTCTAAGTCCCTTACTTTTTCCTCTAGTAGTTCACATTTTAGTTTACATTTAATTTGTGTATAATTTGGGTGTTCTTTGGGCATAAGCACATACATGGAACATGTATTGCATACCACAATAATATCAGTGGTCTGTTCTATGAGTTTGTTGTTTGAAAATCCCTCTTTTTGGTTGGTGGATGTGCTTTGCTGTTAGCCTTGTTTCTACCTTCTCTGTTCTAGGTAATTGTGCCTATTTTTTTCTTATCCTTTTTTCTGCTTGTTTGTGCTCATTTTTTTACCTTGTTATTTATTTAACCTTCTTACTATCATGTTAGTTTTATTTATCATTTTCTTCCCTCTATTTTTCTAAAGATTTGAGCTCCAATTCCTCCCTACCTTATTATTTAAGATTTGCCTTGTTAAGATTTGCCTCTTTATTAGTCCTATTCTTCCTTGGTTTCTAATGTTCCACTCTTGTCCTTATTATTTGCCTAATTATTTAGCTTTTATTTTCTGTCCTGTATTTATTTTTATTCTTTACTGGTCTTCCCTCCCTTCCTATTGGGACCTCAAACTTAATTGTTACCTTCACTTCCATTGTTCGCTGCTCTGGCCTCTTGTCGTTTTCTCTGTCAGCTCCATTCTGTCTTTTGGTGCTTGGGTCTTTTCAGCCTCGTCTCTGCTCTGGTAAGGCCAGCCGTTCAAGTTCCCAGTTGGCTCAGCTCCGCTGTCTGATCTGCTCCTCTCAGCTAGCCACTCAGCTTTAGAGATCAGAGCTCTCTAGCTCAAAGCGTCTCTGTCACTGCTGCTGCTGCAGCAGATTTTGCCGCCACCAATTTCTCATAGCCAATGAATTGCTCCAGGCTCTTTGTCCTCTGCCAGGCCAGACAGGCTGCCAGGCTAGCAGGAGGTGGGGGGGGGACTGCTGATATCGCTGGGGAGGGAATGTTGATCGAGTCCTCCACAAGTCCTCCATCTGGGACAGGTCACTGGGGTGGGCTGTGGGGCTGGAAAGACGTTGGGAGAGGGCTGTGGTAGTCAGGCTGCCTCTAGTTTGCTGGGCCCTGGGTCTGGCTTCCTGGCTGTCCCCTTAAATCAGGCTGCCTAGATTGGAGTAGGGGTCTAGGCAATTACTGGATATACTGTTCACTGCCTCCAACAGTCTCCTTTCTTTTCTGCTGTTCTGCTGGTTTGCTGCTCTCAGTTGCCTCTTTTCCAGCATTGGGCTCCTGAGCTGGATCTCATTCTCTGCTGCCGGCTGCCTCTGACTCCACGTGCTGCCATTCATTTGCTGTGCTTCTGTGTGCTGGTGTTTTCCTCCTTACCCCAATTTCTTCTTGTCCTTTATCTTTTCTATCTTTCTTATCTAACTTTCTGCTTCTTTTTCCTCCCTTTCCCCCCTCTCCTAGTACCTTCCTACTTAGTTTAGTAACTTCTCTCCCCGTGACCCGATACTGCTTCCTATGCTGCCGCCATCTTGAAAGCCATCTCCATGATGCAGTTTGCAGCCTCCACCATCTTGCAAATGAGACCCATCCCATGAGTTCATCCCATCTTTCGCCCAAATAACACTCCCTATTACAAACCTATTAAAGAAAAATGGGGAGGACAAATTCAAGCCCAGTCAACCTCTAAAATGGACTCTGGAATGCCAAGTAGCATTCAAGAAACTTAGATTGTTTGCAGCTGAACCAGTTTTAAAGCACCCCAACCCAAACGCTCCCTTTGCCATTCAAGCAGATGCTAGTGATATGGCTATGTGGGCTGTGTTGCTACAGAAAAATGAGAATGGCCAATTGCAGCCCTAGACTTATGCCTCTAGAAAGCTGTCAGGGACTGAACAAAGATGTGCAGTATGGGAGAAGGAGGCTAACGTGGTGCGCTGGGCGCTTTTGTCATGGAGGCACTTCCTTGAAGGAAGCAAGGTGCCTTTTGAATTATGGACTGATCATAAAAATCTAGAGGCACTGAAGACCCCAAGCAAGTGCGATGGTCACAGTATTTTAACCAGTTCAACTTTACATTATGCTATCTCCTGGGAGGGAAAAACTTTTTAACAAATGCAGTATCGTGAATGCCTCAATACAATTGCTCTAAATCAGAAATAATCAAGCCACTGCCCCCGTCACACCAATTAGCTGCCCAAATGACCACCTGAGCGCAAATAAACCAGGGCCGTCAAATTGATAATGAAGTGACCGTAGCCCTTAAGACTGCACTGCAAGAAGACAAGTGGTTTCAAAATCATGGAAATGTCTGCTTGGTCCAGGACAGACTAGCTTTGATAGGGGCTAAACTTTATGTATTGGAGAGTTAAAGGCTGATGGTTTGGGGGAAAAGCCATGATTCCAATGTTGCGGGACATTTTGGCTTTGTAAAGACTTTACATCTGGTGAAAAGGCAGTTTTGGTGGCCGTCCCTGAAAAAGGACATTGAAAGCTATGTAGCAAGTTACCCTGTTTATGCATCAGCCAAGCAGTGGCGAGGGGAAACTCCAGGACTCCTCCAAACCGTGGCTGAGTCATCAGCACCTGGAGAGAGATCTCCATGGATTTTATTGTGGAACTTCCTGAAAGCTCAGGAAACACTGTTATATGGGTGGTGACTGATTTATTCTCTAAACAAGTGCACTGTGTCCCTTGTCAGAAGATTCCATTAGCATGGGGTTAGCCAAGTTATTTTTACACCATGTCTACTGATTACATGGGACATCTCAAAGCATCATCTCGGATAGAGGAGTCCAGTTCACTTCTAAGTTCTGGCAGGCCTTCCTAAACCCAACTGGCACTGACCAGGGGCTTAGCTCCAGTCACCACCTCCAAACGAATGGGGAGTGCGAACACATGAACTCAGTATTGGAGCAGTACCTCAGATGCTATATTAATTGTCAACAAGATGACTGGACTGAGCTATTGCCTTTTGTGGAAGTGGTGTACAACAATTCCATGCATAGTAGCACGGGGTTCACCCGTTTCAGAGTGGTTATGGGACAGGAGTTTAATCCAATGCATGAACAGCCCCTAAATGACTCTCCGGTGGCCTCGTTAAAGGAGTGGGTTTCTCAATTATGGAATACATGGCCTGTGGTGAGAAAATCCCTTGTGGACACCTGGGAGGCTTACAAAGCGCAGGCCAAGTGAGCAGAACCCAAACCGTTCAACATTAATGAGCGAGTCTATCTCTCTACCTGTTACCTACAATCATTACAACCATAGAGGAAATTAGGACCCAAATTTGTGGGATCTTTCCCCATCAAATGTATAATCAACCCTTTGGCTGTAGAGCTGGATTTGCCCAAGTCCCTTCAGCGGGTCCATCCTGTATTCCATTGCAGCTTATTAAAACCTGAAGTCACTTCCCCCTCAGACCAAACCTCCCACCACCTCTCGAGCCATTAATGGTTGAGGTGGAACAACATTTTGAGGTCCAAGAGATTTTAGATTCCTGCAAGCATAGGGGGAACCTCCAATATTTAGTGGTGTGGAAAGATTTCCCAAAGGCTCAGAATGATTGGGTGATTGGACCACCACCATGTTAGAGCTTCTAGACTTCTAAGGCGCTTTCACAATCAGTACCTGAATAAACCTAAATAATGTTTCCCCTGCTTTACCTTTTTCTTTCCCTGTTTATTTTGTTATGTTCTACAGGATTAATGTCGTCATTCAAAGACGCAACATGTCAGGTCTACCATTGTGTCCTGCCATTCTATTGAAGGCGGGGGGGGGGGGGGAGAGAGAGAGAAAGGCTTGCTGGCCTTTTTTGCATGCTTTCCTTTTTGCTTGGAAATTTGGGAGGGGGATTTTCTTAAGAGATGGAGCAGGCTCCTTCCCAATCGATTCCAGCCTAGTTCCAAGGCCATAGTGCCCTGAGAGTGACCTGTTATCTACCCAGTACCCCAGCATTTTCAAAACAACCTTGTGGCATCACATTGGCTGCTGGTGGACTGGTCTGGGGAACTGGATTTGGGAAAACAAAAGAATTACTTTGTGCAGGACCTTCAGATTCCACCTGACTTTTCTGCATCCACTTTCAGTAAAAGTTCCTTTGATTCAGTTCAATGGAGTCAAACGAATTTTGCTTTCCTGAAGGACCAGCTGGGGAAGGTCCTTACAGATACAGTCAGTTGAAAAAACATAATGTAGAAGACACATCAGAGTCTAAAATAACAGTTATGAAAAGCCAGAAGATATAAGAAAGATATTAAAACAGTAGTTTTCAAAGTTTTTTTTTTTGCCCAAACCCGGCATTTACTTCCAGTTTTTGGCAGAAATGCCCCATAGCAAACAATTGGTTTCCCTGAGAACTACTACACACAAAAAAATGGTTGTAAAATAATTTGGTTATATGATGACCCACTTTACGACCATCATGACTTATAATCGTAATGGGAAAGCTCCATTATGTTTGTAAGTTGAAGACTACCCGTGATTCCATAAGCTCTTAGTTTACCAAAGTTTTATTTCCCTATGGTTTTTTAATTCTTTTCCAAAACCATGTACCACAATGAATATTTTAATGATTCAACTGTTTAATCTTTACATGCCATTAACAATAGTTTTACTTTCTGACATAGCATACCTGTTTTAGGCCAGTTGCCCATTATCTAGTTTAGCTTAAAATAAAAATGAAGGTGGGAACTGCAAACCCTGAAACTCTGAACAGTTATCAAATGCTTCTTCAAATACAGAAAAGACAAATTGTAGAGTATTAATGCGATTGTGGTGTTTCCTACAGTGTTTCAAATTACAAGACAAAATAGTGCTTTGGAATGTGCGTGAGTATGACTGTACCACTATTTGCAACTGCATAAACAGCTGCAACTTTTCTCAGGACTGCAGCAGGTGAGAAGGGCAGCTTTGTGATCCTGGGAAAAGATGCAGCTGCTTTAAAGAGTTGCAACTGGGTGCTCCATTTGTGTCCCCTTTGCTCCAAAGGATCTTTTTGAACTGGCAAAGAATAGATATCTCCTGCTTCTTACACTTTTAAATTTTGGGCAACTGTAACACTTGGCTATGCCAGTATACTGAGGGTCCGGCAGTAGTGGTGTTGAGCTTTTTCAGTGATTATAATGAATGTATATTGAATGCATTGCTTATATTCACTTGCTGACTATGCTTATGTTTTCTGCTTTTTAATAGTGGCTTTCATATGGTTGTATGCTTATTGTTTTTACTTAATTTTTTTTATTGTACTTGCAGTTGTTTTTAATTGTTATGAGCCACCCCGAGTCACATATATGAGATGGGTACCTATACAAATTAAATAAATTGCAAATTCTATATTCTTTGTCTTCTTCTTACTATTCATACCAGCAGTCTGAAATTCAAAATAATCTCTGCAGCTACAAAAAAACTTTGAATCTTCCAAGATGGTTCATATGTGAAGTAACATCCCCAGAAGGGAGCCACTGAGGGTATGAATGGGTATTGTAAATTTCTGTTGCCGCCACCCAGCAAGCCCTCATCGACTCCATTGGTCTCCGAGCCCTGATCGCCACCGATGCCCGGTGAGCCCAGAGCGTCATTATGCTAGCCCCGAGCACCATAGACCCAGCCCAGATCATCACCAGTGTCCAGTGGGTCCCGATCCCTATTGGCATCATGCCAGCCCTGACCGGTGTCGGCGACATGCCAGCCCGAGACCCCCACCACCGGGGTTTCGAAGAGGAAGAGTGCAGCCACCACAACCAAATTTCCCTGGATTCATGCAGGCCCTGTGGGATTGTCGCCCAGCTGACCCCCTCCTCTTAAGCCCACTTTTGATGGAGACCCTAAAAAGTGACTATTTTCTTAAATCAGGTGTGGTCTCATGTAAATTGTTATGAACGGGCTTATTTGGACGAAGCAGAAATGATTGATGCAGTGGCTGCTAATTTGGAAGGGGAGGCTGCAGAGTGGGTAGCTGGCCTACAAAAGGAGCAAATACCTGAGCTATGGGATTTCGATCATTTCATGCATGGGCTGAGAGCCAGATTCGAGGATGAGTCCCAGGTGGTGCAAGCGAAAATAGACTTATATGATGTTAAACAGAGAGGGTGACCAGCCAGAGAATACGTGAGAGAGTTTTGCAGGAAAGATCAGACACTGGCCCAAGCAATCTTTGATCCACTATTTCAAAGCAGGTCTGGATCGCAATCTATTCCAGACATGCATCTGCAGAGGCAACCCTGATTATCTCCATGATTGGTATCACTTAGCTATGAACATGGATATCAAACTGACATGGTACCACAAACCTGCTGCTTCTGGATCTCAGCCCAAGCAAGATTGTCATGGTTCCAATAGATGAAACCGTTTAAAAGAACTTCAAGGAAAAACTTTCTTCCTTAGAGAACATTTTATTTAGGTAACAAAGTATTGGCACGTACATAGGTGAACCCAAGACTAAAAATCCCCTCCCCCTAGTTACAAAGTTACAATTGCAATTCTCACCCCAATTTGCTGTCATAAATCACATTCACCAATTGTTACAAAATGCGGGCTCTCCTCCCAGCTTTCCAGCCTGCCAAAATGTTATCAGCACTGACCTTGATTCTCACACATATAAATTGTTTTGGCTAACTGAGAAACTACACATCCCCCACCCCCTTTTCTTCATCGAATATCTCTAAACTAAAATGTGGCAATGAAGACAAAATGAAAATGGCTTCAGTTTGGTTTGTCACAGCGTTGACATTTGGCTCCCCTTAAAAGAAAGGAGAAATCCTGCAAATCAAACAATAACAAAAGTTAAGAATCCCCCCCTCGGTTTGTTCGGATGTTTATCATAAAATTTACGTAGAAGTCTGTCAGCTTTCACATCAGTACACTTCATCCAGGTGGCTTCTGATAATGGATATCCCTTCCACTGCACTAAATATTGCAATTTCCCTTTATACAATCTTGCATCAAGAATACGCTTCACTTTGTAATGAGTCTCTCCAGCTACCACAAGTGGCCCAGGTGCTTTCTTGGGAGGGGGTCTCAGAGTTGAATCTCTAAAAGACTTCAATAAACTGCAGTGAAATACTGGGTGGATCTTTCCTAGAAGATGAGGGAGTTTTAGTTCTACATTAACTGGGTTTTAGATCCGCACTATAGGAAAAGGTCCCAGGTATTTTGGTCCCAGTTTTTTGCTAGGTAATTTAAGTCTTAAATACTTTGTACAAAGATAAACCTTTTCCCCCCACACAAAATGACTTTTGAGGTACTCTTTTCTTATCAGCTTGTTTTTTGTAAGTCTCCGAGGCTTTTTTCAAAGCTTTCTTTGAATTGTCCCAAACACCTTTCCAAGCAGACACCCATTGATCTAAAGTCTGAGAGGCAGGGGGTTCCTAGTGATATTCAGGCATTGGAATGAAATCCCTCCCTGTGGCTATCTTGAATGGCGTAAAACCGGTACTGCTGTGTACAGTGTTGTTATAAGCCACTTCAGCGAAAGGGAGATCAATCCAATTTGTTTGTTAGTAATCAACATAGCATCTAAGATATTGTTCCACCATTGCGTTCGCTTTTTCAGCCACCCCATTTGCAGACAGGTGAAAAGCTGATGGCAGTCCTTGCATAGAACCAATTAATTTGAGAAAATCCCTCCAGAATCTGGTTGTAAATTGAACCCCCCTATTGGAAATTATCCGCTTTGGTGCTCTGTGTAATCTGTAAATATGCTTGAGGAACAACTTAGCCAATTTCTGGGCAGATGGGAGGCCTGCGCATACAATAAAGTGAGCCTGTTTTGAAAAAAGATCAATCACAGTCCTTATTACCATATTTCCTCTACTGTCAGGTAATTCGACAATAAAATCCATAGAGATCTCTTCCCATGGTTGGGAAGGATCTGCAACAGGCTGTAATAATCCAGGAATCCTTGTCATGGTAGCACAGACTGCACAGCTTTTTACATAGTTCTCTACATCTGTCTTTAAGCCTGGCCACCAAAATTGCCTCTGAATTAAGTGTAGTGTCTTTAAGTAACCAAAATGACCAGCTTGTTTAACATCATGGCTGCGTTGAAGGGCTTGGAGTCTGAGTGATTCAGGCAAATGTAATTTTCCCCCTTTCCAAGCCAGACCATCCCTATGGGTAAGGATGGTTTGATTGTCCTTGAACCATTGGTTATTTATTAATTCTCATTTTAACTTCTCTGTCAAAGGATCATTTGGTTTCGTATGTTGCTGTTTCTGAAGGGTTTTTTGAGAGATAATTTGAGGTGGTGGCATGATAGAATCTATGACCTGTTCACATTGGCTTTTGTATTTGGGCAATCTAGAGAGGGCATCAGCTAAAACTTTTTTTCCTCCCAGTAGGTATTTTAAGGCAAAGTTAAAGTGGTTAAAATATTGAACCCAGCGTACTTGTTTGGGAGATAGTTTACGGGGAATTTTCAATGCTTCTACGTTTTTGTGATCAGTCCATACTTGCTCCCCTCTAAGAAATGATGCCACATCAGCAAAGCCCATCTAACGGTAAAGGCTTCCTTCTCCCAAACAGCCCACCTCTGCTCTTTGTCAGTGAATTTTTTTGAAGTGTAAGCACAGGGCTGTAACCTTCCTTCATGATTTTTCTGTTACAGCACTGCCCCCACAGCTACATCACTGGCGTCGGCTTGAATAACAAATTTCTCCTCAGGATGAGAATTGGTTTCAGAATTGGTTTAGCAGCAAATAGTTCTTTTAAATTTTCAAAAGCAGTTTGGCATTTTGACGACCAGCATAGAGGCTGACCTGGTCGTGGTTTGCCTCCATCTTTTCCAGTTTTTAATAGGTCAGTAAGGGTTAACGCAATCTTGGCAAATGAAGGAATGAACTGGCGGTAGAAATTAGCAAATCCCAAAAAACTTTGGAGTTGTTTTCGAGTCTGTGGAGGCTGCCATTCTACCATGGCTTTCACCTTAGCTGGATCCACCTCAATGCCTTCGTTGGAAATTCTATAGCCCAAATAATCCAAATGCGTCTGATGGAACTCGCACTTTGAGAGTTTGGCGTAGTTTAGCCTTCAGCAGTTTTTTAGTACTTCTTGTACTAAAACTGTATGTTCTGCCATAGTCTCTGTATAGATTAAGATGTCATCAAGATACACCACAACCCCCTTATACAAATGATCATGCAGCACCTGGTTGATTAGCTGCATGAAAACGGCTGGAGCTCCTTGTAATCCAAAAGGCATGACTTTGAACTGATAGCTACCCAGAGGGCTGTTGAAAGCAGTTTTCCATTTATCACTCTCTCTTATTGTCATGTGGTAATATGCCTCTCTTAGGTCTAATTTGGTAAAAATTCGCCCCTTCACCAAGTCCTTCATTAAAGGGAGAGGGTACATATTCTCCACACTTATCAAGTTCAGATCTTTAAAATCAATGCAGAGCCTAAGCGACCCATCCTTTTTCTCTTTAAAAAGCACTGTAGCAGCAACTTGGACTTGGCAGGTTCAATGAAACCCCTCGCCAAATTTTTTTCAATGTACTGCCTCAATTGCTCTATCTTGAGGGGGGTCATAGCATACATCTTTGGCTTTGGCAACCACCACCTGGCAGAATCTCAATGGCACAGTCATTGGATCTGTGGGGCGGCAGGAGGTCACATTCTGTCTCACTAAACACTTCCGCCAAGTCTCAGTATTTGCTGGGAATGAGAGGTACTCCTGGCAGGGGGTTTGTTGCCCCTTTCAGCATCTCAGATGGTGGCCCAGCTATCCCGCTGGCATCGTGGGAGGAGTTGGGGGGTGACGGCCCTATGGGCAATCTCAGGGTTCTCATTCCTTTCTCCCACTATATTAGAGGTCTCTACTTGTCCAACCAAGCTAAACCTAAAATAACCGCTTCAGTCATTTCTGGGGCTACTACAAATCTGATAAATTCCCAATGCTCCCCCACCTCTAGCCGCACTGGCTCCGTTAGGTGGGTTATTAAAGTTCCACCCATTAAAGATCCATCTGCCTGTTCAAATTTCATGGGGAGTTGTCTTGCACTGATGCCTAACTTGAGGACAGTTGGGAGGCTAATTAGGCATCGTGAACACCCAAAGTCTACTAACACCCGCAAGTCCATTTGAGCTCCTGTCTTAGGGACTATGAATTTGGCAGAGAGGGAAAAAGGTGGAACAGGTTGACTCACCATCGGGTCGTTCTCTCCCTCATCATCGCTGTCATAAGGGGCAGGTGCAATGACCCTCTCTCAAGTAGGTGAGGTGACTTGAGTAACTTGTTCCTGAGTAATCCAGTTTGTTTTCTCTCTGGCGGGCGACTGGCTTCCCTTTTTCCTTTCTGGTGGAGCTGAAGCGCTTTTTTGCTGACAGAAAGGAACTGGACAAACTGCTGCCCGGTGGCCTGGCTGGCCACATCTGAAACACTTGATTGGCGGTCCTGAAGGTGCTTTTGAAAGTTCAGCCGTCCCTGTGGGTGGGGTTTGTCAGGCAGGTGGACGTCTTGTCGGGTCTGGTCTCGGTCCAGGTCCAGAAGTTGGCAGTTTTTTGTAGCAGGTTAGCTCGACATCTAAATACACGGCCAAGCGATACCACTCCTGGAGTTGATCAGGGATCCCCCAGTAGACACAAGCCTGGAATAGATCTGGGTCTAGGCCATTCTTGAAATGATGAACCAGGGGTCGTTCAGGCCACTGCTCAATTCTGCCAGCCACTCTTTGGAATTCATACACATATTCTTTTGCTGGTCGACCTCTCTGCTTTACTTCATGAATATCCTTCTCAGCCTGTAAAGCTATGGATCCATCCTCGAATCGGGTTCTTAAACCTCGGATGAACAGATTGTAGTCCGATAGTTCGGATGCTTGCTCATTGTACAAGCTATTCAGCCATTCTGCTGCCTCCCTCTCTAGGTTTGCAGCTATCACATTGACCATGGTGGTGTAATTGGGATAGGCATTAGCATTTCTGTTTATGTGAGAGCGCACTTGGTTCAGGAAGAAAGTTAACTTCTCGGGGTCACCATCAAATGTAGGTTTGAAGGGAGGAGCTGCCACGGGCCGCTGTCTGTCTAAGAGAGCGTGCAACCACCCATACTGCTACAATTGATCTCTTTGGTACCCCACTGCCCAATCAACCCTTGGCAGGGGTCCTGGACTAGTGTGGCATCAGTGATGATGGTCAGGACTGAATCATCAAGGGAGTGGCTTGGGACTAACTCTGTAATGATGATGGTCTGGACTGGCCTAGTATCAATAGCAATCTGGGCTAGCCCATTGCAGGTACCTATCATGACTGTCAAGGTATCGGCAGCGGTCGGGGCTTGCTCTGTGCTGGTAACAGTCGGGGCTCGTATAGTGATGGTGCCATTCAGGGCTCGCATACCGCTTACGGTGATTGGGGCTGGCATAGCATCAATGATGATCAGGACTCAGTGGCTGCCAACAATGGTCGGGCTATCTCAATGCTGGTGCCAATCTGGGCTTCTGCCCTGCACTGGACACGAAGTTAGAGCTGGCTGTTTCAGCCATGGGGAGGCAGCTCTAGCCCCTGCTATGGGACTGGGGCTTCTTCTGGACTGGGGATGGTCTTGGGGGTGTCTGTCATCCCGCTCACTGGGAAAAACTGACGGGTGACTTGCTCCTTTCCTCCCACATCCAGTCCTTCAAACTTCTCTCTCAACCGTTCAACTGACTGGCTCCAAATGGCTGTCAGGTATTTCCACTCACCCAACTCATCTCAAGCCACCACCCATTTAGCGCCTCTCTGATCTGGAGATCATGACTTGCAGGTGGCAGGAATTCAGCTTCAGCAGCCTTTGCAGAACTTTTCTTCGGCTGGGTTATCTCTGGATGCCAAGAGTCTTTGTTAGGCAGGTGCACTCTGATGACCAGATGTGTTCCTGCTGGCCCTCATGTTTCTTTGGCCTTGTGCCCACCACTGGGGCTACCGTTACCACACTTTCTATCACAGTTATGGCCTGTGGTCCATCCACCAATGTAGTTGCTGTGGTCACAGTGCTGGTGACAGGTTCCTCCTTTTTCTCCGTTATGGGTCTTCCCTGAGTCTTTGTCATCCTCCCAAGACTCTGGGTAGGTGACCGGAGCTCAGGACCCCATGAATTTTAAATTGAATGTGAGTCTTGGGTTAATGTCATGGTTCCAATAGATGAAACCATTTAAAAGAACTTCAAGGAAAAACTTTCTTCCTTAGAGAACATTTTATTTAGGAAACAAAATATCGGCACGTACATAGGTGAACCCAAGACTAAAAATCCCCTCCCCCTGGTTACAAAGTTACAATTGCAATTCCCACCCCAATTTGCTGTCATAAATCACATTCACCAATTGTTACAAAATGCGGGCTCTCCACCCAGCTCTCCAGCTGTCAAAATGTTATCAGCACTGACCTTGATTCTCACACATATGAATTGTTTTGGCTATCTGAGAAAATACATATACCCCACCCCCTTTTCTTTATCTAATATCTCTAAACTAAAATGTGGCAACGAAGACAAAATGAAAATGGCTTCAGTTCAGTTTGTCACAGCGTTGACAGAGATCCTGTAAAGCATCAACCAACACAGTGAGCACCACCAGCAATGGCACCTGAATCCATTCGAGCAACCACTGGGTCCCAGATCAAGTGCTATAGGTGCGGACAACCTGGACATTGAGCTGCAGAGTGCCCAGTTCCTTTCCCTCCACCAAAAAGTACGGCCGCTCATCCAGCAAAGCCAAAGAGACAGCCCCAACTGACACGTGAGAAGTCTAATTGGGCCAGCCAGGGGCAGATCATGCAAGTTACCTCTCCTCCCCAGGAGAAGCAAAAGGAGCCAGCTGAAAGCCTACCCACACCAGATCCCCATGACAGCGATGACGGAGGGGAAGTAGACCCGATGGTGAGTCAGCCTGTCCCACCTTTTGCCTTATCAGCCAGAATAGTAGTTTTAAAATCAGGGACTCAGGTGGACTTGAATGTTTTAGTTGATTCAGGTTGCACTCGATGACTAATCAACCTCCCTATAGTCCTAAAATTGTGTATTAGAGCAAATCTGCTACCTAGCACCATGAGGTTTGAGCAGGCCGATGGATTGCTCATAGGGGGGCCCCTGGCTACTCACCTGACTGAACCAGTGCATTTAGAAATTGGAGAGCACTGGGAATTAATTTGATTTGTGGTGATTCCGAAAATGACTGAAGCAGTAATCCTGGGGTTGGCCTGGCTTGACAAATGGCACCCTATGATTTGATGGGAAAATGGAATTAGGACTTTAAGACTGACAACTGGACTGTCACCTCCCGCCCCACTTAGTAACCCAATAGAGAGCCAGGTGCAATACATGGAAACTTTGAGATCTGCTGTCAGCTCCCCGCCAGGAGAACCTATCATCCCAAGTGAATATAGAGACTTGGCAGAAGTGTTCAGTGTGGCAGAATGTAATGTCCTGCCACCCCACTGAACCATGGACTGTGCCATTGAGATTTTGCCGGGAGCAAAATTACCCAAACCAAAAATGTATTCGATGACTCCTCATGAACAAAAAGAATTGAGATCATACATTGTCAAGAACTTGGCCCAGGGATTTATCCAGCCAGCAAAATCCCAAGTAGCCACCCCAATTTTGTTTAGAGAAAAAAAAGATGGGTCAATGAGATTGTGCGTAGATTATAAATGGTTAAACGCGGTCAGCGTGGAAAACATGTACCCCCCTCCCCTTGATGAAGGACATGTTGGCCCACCTGGTGAAAGGAAAGATTTTTACCAAATTAGACCTAAGAGAGGCGTATTACCGAGTGAGAATCAAGAAAGGAGATGAATGGGAAACAGCATTTAACAGCCCTTTGGGGAGCTACCAATTCAATGTCATGCCTTTTGGACTGCAAGGAGCTCCTGCTGTGTTTATGCAATTGATTAATCAAGTGCTGCATGACCACCTATATAAGGGGGTCTTAGTTTACCTTGATGATATCTATACTGAAACTTTGGCAGAACATGTTAAACTAGTACCGGAAGTACTCAGAAAGCTGTTAAATGCTAAACTTTATGCAAAACTCTCCAAGTGTGAGTTCCATCAAACACATCTTGATTATCTGGGATATAGGATTTCCAGTGAGGGAATAGAGAATGGACCCTGCCAAGGTAAAAGCTGTATTAGAATGGCAACCCCCACGTACCCGCAAGCAGCTCTAGAGTTTTTTAGGCTTCGCAAACTTCTACCAGCAATTCGTTCCCTCTTTTGCTGAAATTGCTTTGCCACTAACAGAATTATTAAAAACAGGGGAAAATAGGGGAAAGCCACGGTCCTGCCAACCACTGCCATGGCCAATTTAATGTCAAACGGCTTTTGAAAACTTAAAAAGACTATTTGCAGCAGAACCTGTTCTTAAACACCCCAATCCTGAAAAGTAATTTATTATCCAAGCCGACACTAGTGACGTAGCCATGGGGGCAGTTCTGTTACAAAGGAACGAAAATGGAAATTTATAACCCTGCGCTTACACCTCCCCAAAATTGACAGACACTGAATGTAGGTGGGCAGTCTGGGAGAAGGAAGCTTTCGCAGTGAGATGGGCTTTACTCACGTGGCGTCACTTTCTTGAAAGGGGGGGGAATTGCTTTTTGAAGTATGGACTGATCATAAAAATTTGGAGGCACTGAGAACTCCTCGTAAATTATCCCCCAAACAAGTCAGATGGGCGCAATACTTCAACCGTTTCAATTTTACATTAAAATACCTTCTGGGGAAAAAAAACTTCCTAGCTGACACCCTATCCAGATTGTCCCAATACAAAAGCCATCGAGAGGAAATTATAAACTCTGTCATTCCTCAAGCAGAATCGATCTCTCAAATAAGAACAGGGAATCCTTCACATGCTAAACATATTGAGCCTGATAACCCTATCACAAAAAGACTAAAAGGAGAGCTGAAAGTTAATCCCTGGTTTCTCACTAATAAAACCATTTTAACGTGTCCATTCTCTTTTTTAATTATATTTTAATGAATTTAAATTAATTGTATTTATTTGTTTTCTTTTGAGCATTATTTGTAATAGATAGAACATATATCAGTACACAATCAATCAAGCAAAATGTATTATTCAAATTAATTAATACTTTTTGAAGCATTTTTTATTTCTATCTCTGTGTTTGTGCTTACTAATCACATTTGTAAGCCTGGAGGGTGCTAGAAAAGGGCTTCAACAGATTCCTACAGAATTTATTTCCCAAATTAAGTTCCAACCATGTGCATTTCTAAGAGGGTTTTGAAAAGCTCCCTGGTTTTTGTCTGAAAATTTTGAGGGTATTTGTTTTTTACTATTGTGATACAATATGATTTTATTAAATTTGCTTTCATTTTAAAATAGTTCATATTTAGTTTGATCAATACATTTTTATAAAATTATAAAAATATAAATAAATATAAAATATATAAATTTTTATAACATTATTTTTACTCTATAAGTTGACTTGGGAAGATGAGATTGTTGAAAGGTGACAAGAAAAAGATTAACCAACTAAATGATTGTTGAAACTATGCATTTTAAAAATCTATTGATCAGAAGTCCAGTTCTTTTAAAAACCTGAGCTTGTTTGGCTACTGTCTCTCAGATTAATCTACTTCACAGAGTTGTTTTGAATGAACTTTACTAACCCCTGCCTTGGGGTTATAAGACCTCCAAGGTCTTTTCCTGCCCTACAATTCTATGATTCTTTAAAAGGATGCTAAGTTTAAATATAGCCAAGAAGGCAGAAATTTGCAGAATCTAATAAAAATAATAAGCAAATTCATGAATCATAGTTTTCTTATGAATATATTTGTTTATTGTTCAAATGCTTGTCAAATACTACTTCAGGAGCAAAGCTACTGTACTTGATTGTTTTATAATAGCCTTTTTTTTTTTAAAAGAGGAAAATTCAATTATTATGCTTCGTCTTCTTTTGTGACCAGAAGGAACCTCTCTCTCCATAAGAGGTGATGCTAACACATAGAAGAAATCAGACACATAATTAAACCAGAGATTGAATTTCAGTGGATTGGGATGCCCTAAAACCATACCCTAGTAGAATAAAATAGAGCTGGAAGGGACCTTGGAGGTCTTCTAGTCCAGTCCCCTGCTCAAGCAGGACAACCTACACTGTCTCAGACAGGTGAATGTCCAGTCTCCTCTTAAAAATCTCCAATGATGGAGTGCCCACGATTTCTGGGGGTAAGCTGTTCCACTAGTTGATTGTCCTCAATGTAAGGAAATTTCTCCTTAATTCCAGGTTGCTTCTCTCTTTGATCAGTTTCCAACCGTTGTTTCTCATCCTTCCCTCTGGTGCTTTGGTGAACAACCTGGCCCCCTCTGCCCTGTGGCAGCCCCTCAGATACTGGAACACTGCTATCATGTCTTCCCTATTTCTTCTTTTCTTTAGACTAGCCAAACCCAAGTCCCGTAGCCATTCTTCATATGTTTTAGTCTCCAGGCCTTTGATCATCTTAGTTGCTCTTCTCTGAATTTTTTCCAAACTCTCTAAATCTTTTTTGTGATGTGGTGACCAAAATTGGCTGCAGTATTCCAGGTGTGGTCTTACTAGGATTTTATAAAGCGGTAATAATACTTTACGTGAACTTGATTCTATACCTCTGTTTACACAACCCAGGATTGTATTAGCTTTTTTGATTGCTGCTGCACACTTCTGGCTCATAGTCAAGAGATCGTCCACTAGGACTCCAAAGTCCCTCTCACAGTTACTGTTTTCCTGCCTAAATGTAAGACTTTACTTTTCTCCACACTGAAACTCATTTTGTTGGATAGGGCCCATTGTTCAAGTTTGTCAAGATCTTTTTGGATCTTGAGTTTGTTTTCTGGGGTGTTGGCTAGTCCTGTCAGTTTGGTGTCATCTGCAAATTTGATGAGTTCCCCTTCAATTCCCTTATCTAAGTAATTGATGAAGATATTGAAGAGTACTGGGCCTAAAACGGAACCCCACTGCTTACTTCTCTCCATGTGGATGTAGTGCCATTGAGGACTACTCGTTAAGTATAGTTTGTTAGCCAGCTACAGATCCATCTGGTGGTGATGTTGTCTATTCCACCTTTTCTTGCTTATCAAGGAGTAGGTTGTGGTCTACCTTGTCAAATGCCTTACTCAAATATAAGTATACTACGTCCACTGCATTTTGCTGGTCTATTAGTTTAGTTACTTTATCAAAGAATGAGATGAGATTGGTTTGGCAGGATCTGTTTTTAACAAACCCATGTTGGTTACTAATTATGACTTTGTTTCTAATTGTTCGCAGATCTGTTTTTTATTATCTTTTCTAGGATCTTTCCAGGTATTGATGTTAAACTGATTGCTCTGTAGTTTCCTGGATCCATTTTTTTTCCTTTCTTGAAGATGTGGACTACATCAGCCCTTTTCCAATCCTCAGGTATTTCCCTGCTGCTGCAGGGTGTAGTCTTTGGGTCCCGGTGATTTGTATTCATCAAGGTTGGATAGGTATTCCCTTACCATTTTCTTGCTTATTTTAATTTTTGTTTCTGGTATGTCTTTTGCAGTGGGTTTTTTTTGGTGTGTTGGGCTATAGTTTCTTTTTGTGTGAAGACTGACACAAAGTATGAGTTAAGCAGCTCTGCTTTCTCCCTGTTGCCTGTAATTTCCTTCCTTCTCTCTTTAGTGGGCCTACAATTTGCTTGATTTTTTTTCTTGTTGTTAATATGTTGGAAGAAACTTTTTTTATTGCCCTTGATTTCTGTTGCAAGTCTTTGTTTGTTCTGAGCCTTTGCTTTCTTGACTTCATCTTTGCATGTTCCGGCTGTTTGCTGATAATCGGCTTTAGTTATGTGCCCTGCTTTTCATTTTTTGTACTTGTCCTTTTTGTCTTTTAGTTTGTTAGAGAGATCCTTCTTCTTCCCTTATGGCCTTGGACCATGTTATTTCAAAGCCCCATCATTGCTATGGGAACAATAATACAGACCGTTCCTTGCAGGACCGTTGTTAGGGTCACAACAAAGTGACATAAAAAGTGATTCCAAGATTGTTATGCAAATGCTAATTATTTCTGCTGTATCTGCTTCCCAGTTCTGGGAATACCTAATATCTAATCTTGTTAGATATTAGGTAAACTGAATGTGGAAAAAACAAACAAAACAAACAATTTCAATAGAACCTACTTGCTTTCATATCTATCATTGTCTATATTTGGATGCTAACACATTTTCTATCCAGTTATCTTGGCACATAATAATAGAAAGGCTCAAATTAACAGTTAGATCTAAAAACTGGCGTGGGGGAGAGGACGTGGAGGTCATTTTTTGTCTTTCAAAGATAGCAGGTAAAGCAAGCCACGCTCTGCCGATCAACATAAATGATTTAAGATTTTTGCCAGGGAAATGTTAAAGATGGAGTCTAATCCTTTAATCTAACTCTGGTCTTTCTAAAAGCTTTGTGCTAGGAGTTGACTCAGCATGTCACTGCCAAAAAGATCCATTGACCCTGAGTTCAGTGCTGAGAAATTGAGAAATGTTCTTTTTAATGTCTATTCAATAAATACAGCATCTTTCTCTCCATGGGCTGAGCAATCCACTTCAAATCCATTATCGTCCGTTCTCACAGACTGACAAGTTGTCCTGAGACAAGAGTGGCCATGAGATGAGGTTAACCCTTGCTGAGGGGGATGTATAAATCTTGCCAACTGCAACATTTTTGCTCCATGAAGTCCTTGAAGAAAGCCAGGGGATGTTTGAATTGATAGTTGTTATGTGTGCTCCATCTCAACCAAGGTGATTTGTGTCACTGAAACATATACACAACCAGATCCCAAGTCTACTTCTATCCCAAGTCATTGTTCCTCAGATACTACAAACCTTGATCATTAGCCTCACCTCTGGCTTGGGAAAGATCATTTGGACCATCAGTGCAAACTCTGTGTGTTTGTTTGTTTGTGTGTATGTGTGTGTGTACACATACACATATACAGAGCTGTGGTGGCACAGTGGTTAGAATGCAGTACTGCAGGATAACTCACTGCTCATTCCAGGAGTTCACCGGCTCAAAGTTGACTCAGTCTTCCATCCTTCCAAGGTCGGTAAAATGAGGACCCAGATTACATACACACATACAGCTCACAACCCTCATCCTGGAAACATTGGTGGGCATTTTTTGAACAGCCAAGATGGAGTCTGTGAAGTGACTCTTTGGCATCATAGATGAGGAGAACTGGGGAGCCAGCCTTGGCCAGGATTTGCAGCTGACTTTATTTTCTCATTATTGATCAGACACTTCTTTCATCTTCTAATAGAATACAACTTTGGATTACTTGAACTGTATAGTGTACCAGAGTTTTAGGGACTGCATGCTTGTTCCTGGAAGGCATTTTACTTGAAATTAATTCAGCAATTATAAATGGAAATGGGTTTTGTCCTTTGGGGCTGAAAATGCAAAATGGGCATTTGATGTCTCTGTCTCTATCAACTATAAATATCCTTGAAAGATCGTGGACAGAGAAGGCTGTGAGTGATTTATTTATTTATTTTCCAATCCCTCCCCCCAAACAGGGACAAACCTCTCCTTGCAGAATAATGTGGAAGGTTGAATTTTATCTGCTACATTGCAGGAAAATCCATTAAAAGGAATAACGGCAGGTGCAGTAAACTCTTGTTTTTCTCTGTCTGTCTCCACTTCTTCACTCCTGATGCTTACTAGTTTGTATGATTAATTTTATCAATTTTCTTGACCTGCTTTGCCACCGAAATAAATATGACAGCTGTGGTGCTGCCTCAATTCTTTCTCTTGCCAGGCGAGCTGCTGAGATGTGTTTTCTTGTTGATTGCAGACTTTGGTAAATATCAAGTAAATAGACTGAAGAGGATTCATTTCAGCTGCTCAGCTAGTCAGGACGTCAGGCCAGGCACAAATCATTCAACACAAAAGCAAAAGCTGTTTTCCATGAAGCTGAACACAGCCCTTCCAAAAACATATTCCTGAACTGCATGGCTGAGGGGAGGAATGTTGGGGGAAAGGAAACCACTAGAATTTGAATTCCTGCTCTGGGTAGAGGGCTGTGCTTTTTGGCCAGCCATCCAGGGCTATATTAGGACGACAGGGTTCAAGCTCAATTAAAATCTCTCAATCAATTCAACAGGAGAAAAGTAAGATAATGATTGCTGTTTCGTGTTACCACCATGAGTTTCGCTCTGCTTGGCCCTGGTGGGAAGAATTGTAAACTCAGACTGACATCTAGGAAGAGTCTAGGACAACTCGCCTCAGCCAATGGCCAACTCATCACAGGACAACTCGCCCTGGGACAAGAGTTACACATATCGAAGAAATGATAGAATGATAGAATAGAATCATTAAAGAAAGGATACAAAAGGAGGGACAAAATGAAATGTGAATGACAAAAATTAAAATGATTCTTAACATTATTTTAAATAATTAAATTGAATTGTTGAATTGTCCCAACTTCAGTGCAACTTTTAAAACTCTTATTTATAAATAAACTATTTCTGCTTGTTAGATATTTCTTTATACAATAAGAAATCTACAGATGTTTATTTTTCTGAATCTGAAGCTTCTTAGGGTTTTTCTTTTTATTACATGATGGTTGGAAATAATAGATACTAGTCCAAATTATTCAACAATACCAAAGTTAGGGAAGCTGGTATTTACTATTGATTTCTCTAAATAGGAATCATATGTCATGCTCCTTTGATGGGATTTTGTATTTTGCATACATTACTGGCTGAATTTCATATAATTTTACAAAGCTATCTCCAAAAGTTATATCCCAGCTTCAAAAGATGCCTGGTGCCAAATTAGTTTCTTAAAATTAACACTGAAACATATTTATTTGTTTTATTTATATCACATTTTTTTAGTTTTTAAGACACCTGTCAGAAACCCCTTCAGTGTTTCTTTTCAGGGCTCTGCCATTCTAGTGGGAGGGGGGAGGTTTTTCTCTGCTGGGAGGGGGGCTTGTGGCTGTACTTCCTCTACTTTGTCCTTCCTCACCTTTGATGTATCTCTTTGCGTGTGAAAAAGGGAATGGAATGTGCCAGGGGCCATCTGCCTTATCTCCACTGTAAGATCCGGTGAAGCACCTGGGAACCATTCCTTGTCAGCTCCGGTTCCCATAACAACTTCGCACCTATGGGTTGGCTGGACGCAAACTGGACAGTTGGGCTCTGGGGTGGGGTTTTGTAAAACAAAAGATTTAATGTAGCAATTCGCGCAGGAAAACTTTAAGATCTTGCTTTGCTCTCTTGCTGTCACTATCTCTCAATAGAAGTTCCTTTTGAAACAATGCCTGTTTCAAGAGTTCTGTTTTCTTGGGAGGAGTAGTCGAGGCAGGACCTTACAATACTACAGGCTACTTTATTACTTATAGTGTGGCAGACTTTTTATTCCTCCTGTTTTAGGATTTATACTGGTAGAAACATCCCTAAAAGTTTGGGTCAGCAATTTTCTTGGAACATGAGTTATAGGACTTCTGCTGATGCCTGCTAAAGGTTTATGCTAAAGAAAAAGGGATCAAGAATTGTTTTCACAAAACAGTACAGTACAGACCACAGTCATGTGGATAGATTGGAAAAAAGGATCCAAACCTATTTCTAGAGAATGCATTTATTAGGACCAACCAAATGTCATAAAGCTTTCAGGTTCTCCATAAAATTGTTCAACAGCCATCATGTTAAAGAGAGAGAGAGAGAGAGGGAGGGAGGGAGGGAGGGAGGGAGAAGCCAGATTTTTTTTAAAAAAAATTAGATGTGACATTTTATCTGCTGTCACTGCCTCTCAAAATCAATCCCAAAATTTATTTATTACTTATTAATTTATTTGTATCCTGTATTTATTACTTTTACATATACCTCAAGGTGGCAAAATATCTAATATATCTTTTTCCTCCTATGTTCCCCACCACAACAACCCTGTGAAGTGGATTGGGCTGAGAGAAAGTGACTGGCCCAAAGTCACCCAGCTGGCTTTCATGGCTAAGGCAGAACTAGAACTCAGGATTTCCTGCTTTCTAGCCTGGTACCTTAACCACTAGACCAAACTGTAGGCTAAATGTGTTATTTACAGGATTACTAGTATTCCCTAGCATTCAGGACAAAGAAAAAAGGGGCTCATCTGAGCTCTGGAACCCAAAGTCATTAGTCTTCCATCTTTTTTTTTTTTCTTTTGCCATTGTTGCCATACAAAAGTGCCTTTGCTTGACAAAGAGCAGAAATAAGGAAATCTTACCATCTATTGACGATATTCTTCCAGAAAGTATTTCTGGATGGTGCACTCAGTTTACAATACTGTAAACAGATAGTTGTCTCCCTTTCATTTTTTACCATATAAACATTTACTTTTTACAAAACCATCCTAACTCAGTAGTAGTCACATTGCTACCATACAAATGTTTTTGCCTACTACTCCCATGAATATCAATATAACTGTTGATTGTCTATCACTATCTTAGCTGCAGAAAACCTTCACAACAGCCCTTTTATGAAATGAAGTGTCATGTTGGAACAGCTGTGCCACAGCTTACTCCTTTTTACAAATCTATTTGATAATTATTCTGAGTGACTGTATCCAGGTAAACCGAGTCTATGGAAATAGAGACCAGAAGGCCAGAAGGTGTTCAAAGAGTGGGTTAAAGCATGGTTGAGGGTGCAAATCTATTAAACATCAGGAATAGGCAGCCTGACGCTAACTGATGCCACTGGCCTCAAGGAAGTTGACCAGCTGCCTCATGTCAAGCTCTCTTCTATAACTGCCAGTGAAATGTTTGTTTGTATAAGATATTTATATCTGTCTTTGAACTCCCAAGGCAATTTGTAGTTTTTAAAAAAGCCCACTCATGCACACATACATAAAGAATACAAGCAATAGACCCAAAATGACTGTAAAATAAAACAGTGTTTGGGTAAAAACACATCTGATTATGGGGGGTTTGCTTTGGGGAGGGGGGGAACTGTCCCTCCCCTTAAACTGCAGAATCAGCAGTAACCACAGGCAGTAAAACGTGAAGCATGATAGGGAAGGAAAGAAGGCCAACATGTTGATTGCATCCATACAATTAAGTCCCACCCTAGTTTTACATGCATCTCATGCTTCGGGAGATTGTGGCTACCATACTGACCTTTTTCTGACCCTCCCCCCACAGAGAACTTGACTGAAACTCTGTCTGTGATTGAAATGGTACAAGTGGAAGTGATTTTCAAATATTACAATTCTTGCCTGGATTTCTCATCTGCTTGTTCAACAATAATTTTGATTTGTACTTAAGAGTTAAAGCTAGGTGGAACTGTGATAGCAAACTTTATCAGATCAGTCTTCAAGTCTGGATGAAAAGGATTTGCTACATACTGTATCAAGAACCAGCATGTGAAAGAACCAATTAGGTTTGGTTTGGTTTGATTTGTACCCTGTGGGAAGGATATGCATACCGTCAGCAGAACAAAGCAGCCAAGGAAAAATGCAATGAAAACTCGGGCAAGACCACTTCCAGACACCAGAAGAAGCCAGTGAAGGATTCTTTTCCTGGACTTGCCCTGTTCAGAGGCACAATCCCATTTCTACTGCATCACAATTGCAGAGCATTGCCACTGTCATCTTCAGGGTAAGGCAGCCTGAATTGCCCAACCCAACCCAGATCCCAGGCAACGTGCACTGTTTATAATAAAAGCAAAAACAACAGTATCAGAGATTTTATCTATAAACTCAAATATTTGAAGAGAATTGGCTAATTCTGGGTGTAATTAATATAAATAAATGAAAATATACTTGCTGTCCATGTTTAATTGTTTCAGTTAATGGTTCTGATTTTGGTTAATGGCCAAAAAGAATGTCTAAAATAAATATGAAATACATTTTATTTTGCTCCCATGTCTTTCTTTCGGATTTGATTTTAGCCCTTACTGCCACTTAGACCCAAAATAATGTAACTGCAAATTATTTCTAATCTAAATCCTTCAATGTATGAACTGGATTAATAAAGCAAAAAAAAACCAACAACCCCTGACTCATAGATATATGATGTATGTAACAGCCCTAGACAAATAAAACTTGAGTACAACATTTAAAACACAAAAAACCCAAAATTGAAAAAAAATAATAATGAGAAGAAATGTCAATCCTCAAGCCATACTTATTTGCTAGAAACTTATCCCAGTTTGGTATTTGCAGAAGAAAGATTATAGTTTTGTGATCAAAGAGACAACTAAAATTTATGATCCTGCTTATGAGTGCCAAACTCCATGGGTATCACATTGGGCAGTGTAACAACACATGGATTACTGACTTACTTTGTGTAACTGAGCAAATACACATGCTGTATTGCACAAAAGACCAGTTTACAGGAAGTCCTTGACTTATGGCTGATTCAAAATTACAATGGATCTCCTTAGGAGTACTTATGACCTGATTCTGCACTTCTGACAAGTCATTACCCCTCACAGTCATGTGACTTTATCCTGGAAGTTTGGCAGCTAGCCTGCATTTACAGCTATTTGCAGCATTCCACAGTCATATTACCACATTTTACACTGTTTTTGCCAAAACCTGGCATTTACTTCTGGTTTTCAGTAAAACCAACCCATAACAAACAGTTGATTCACTTAACGAGTGCAGCATTTGCTTAATGACTGCAACAGGATTGTAAAATTGAGTCAATCACGTGAGTAGCAGGCTCCATTTTGGCCATAAGTCAAGGATTACCTGTATTTGCCTAGTCTTAGTGCATAGTGCATGAATTTGAGCAAGGTTAATAAAAAAAATCTGTCTGGAAAATATAAACTGTTGTGGAGATAAATAAGGATTGTCTGTGGAAAATCTGCAAGAATAGAATAGAATAGAATAGAATAGAATAGAATAGAATAGAATAGAATAGAATAGAATAGAATAGAATAGAATAGAATAGAATAGAATCTGGAAGGGACTTGGAGGTCTTCTAGTCCAGCCCCCTGCTTAAGCAGGAGAACGTATACTATTTCAGACAAGAGTAAGGTAAGGTGTGCTAAGTCTCACCCTAAAAGATTTGTTTCCACAAAAATGTGAGATGGCAAGAGAGAGTTACCACAAAGAGCAGTCCTGAACAGGTCACTAAAGTATCTGATCCAGCACACTAAAGAGATTAAATCATTGGCACTGGAACTAGGTTTATGTGAAGAATGAGAAACTAGATGCCAGAACAGAAAATTGTCCTTATTTGTTACTGCTAGTTGGAGCCTTGTCCAATTCCCTAATCAATAGCTTTGCTTTTTCTCCCTCAAAAGCTTTTTATACTCCTTTTTTAGTAAATGGAAAATTTCACCAGATGGAGAATCATTTTAGAATTAGGCATTTCTGCAGGTTGAAATTACCATTGCCTAAACTTGGACACATTTTTATTGAATCAGGTTTTGGAACACTTACTGGAATTAAAGCAGGATGGAATTTGATTACTTCTTAACTAAACTTATAATTTACTGAAAAGCGGCAAAACAAATTCATGAAAATGGCTGTTTTGCCTATAATCTGTTTCAAATAATTGACCTGGAATGAGTCAAGAAATGGGACTTGTGGACAGCCAGTAATGACATCGCCAATTCCAGAAGAGATGTGCGCAGGATACCACAATCTCTGTCCTCCTGTGGCTTTACGGAGCTTCAGATAGTTCTGGCTTCATACTAGGGAAAGGAATGACTAAAGGCATTTCTTGCATTTGAGCACTGCCTAATTAAAAAGAAAAAGAAAAAGAATGGGGCAGCAATTCAGCATCCCTATAGAGCAGGGGTGTCAAACTTGCAATGTGTCGCAACGTATTGCGACTTTTTTGCCATTGTCGGCAATGGAATGGGTGCGGTTTCGCTATGATGCATCCAGCCTGCGGGCCGGCAGTTTGACACCCCTGGACTAGAGCAAACTGGGAGAGCTAATTTGAAGAACTGAAATGCAACTAAGGCATTTTGATGTGACACATGTAGGTTTGCTTCATAAAATGCTGAAGATGTTAGTAGCTTGTTCCATTCTGTTCAGATTCTGGAAGCCACAGTGGTTTATCCCAAGCCCATCAAGGGAGAGAAGAATACATATTACCAGTCCAGGAGTGAAATTCTTCTGTGTGTTCAGGAAAGCAATGAATTCTGAGTCTGTTTCTGAAATGATTCTGCCTTCAAGAAACGTTGTGCTTGTAGCCAAGATTAGGAAGTGTATGGAGAAGCCTGATCTAATCCTGGCTGCATAAAATTAGAAACATTGATGGGGGAGGGGGCTTTATATTCCTCCCTCAAATGGAAATAATCACCTCCAGGCCTACTTTTCTCACTTTCTGATTGGTGAAACTTTTCAAGCAGAGAGGTTTCTGTTCTATGAGAAAGATGGCATTGAGTAAGTCCTCTAAGGGGATCTTTGATTTGTGTAAAACACCAATACAAATATACACGTGCATCTCTGCTATGCCCTCGGGCATCCTTAAGGCTGAAATAATGCAAATATGCTTTATTAGGGAGCCTCACAGCAGGTGATAGGATGGCTGTGGAAGCCACAAGAATGAGCACATTTTACAAAAGCAAGCCCTTTATAAGATCTTGCTGACAATCACCATTAAATATTCATTCTATAGACTGCAGAGACATCATTAGATGCACAGAGTCAGCCCCTCTCTTTTCCTGTGCAACAGGAATTTTGCATTTATTTTATTCAGCAGGGGTGAGACAAAAGAATTTCACTGGAACTCCCTTGTCCTCTTTCTAACAGGGCCAGAGACCCAGGGATGGAAGAGACAAATTTCAGCCTGGTAGCTGATTTGCTTCAAAGCATCAAAATAAGTCCCTTTAAGTCCCTTTTAATAACCCACTCATTTCCATAACCTCAATTTATGTATCCCTTGATGTGAATAAGGGACTGAAGAAGGCTAAAATTGTGCATATTCAACACCAAAGTTTAATACTAATTTGTTATATGCTCTGTCTCATGAATGGTATGGCTTAGTGACTTAGTGACAAGGCTTTCACCCTTTGACTGTCAACTGGCCAAAGTACAATCCGTCACACTTATATTATTTGTTGCTAGCAATCTGAAAATAAGCCAGGTGAGTAACAGAAACAGTATCATCTACTTTTCCGGTCTGCACACTGGATAGGTGAGTATGCCTGTTCTTAAAATATTCTTTGTAGAAGCTGGCTAGTTGAAAGGCATTAAGAGACAGATTTTCCTTCCTAAATTTTAGATTATATGCACCTGGGAAAAGAAATGGCCAAGTGTGGTTCTCATCATGGTGGAAATAGAAAGGGCAAGCATGCCACATTTGATTAACAAAACAGATATAAGATTATCACATCTGAAAGGCACGATGTGCCATGGTGACATGCTGGGACAGGGACTACCTGTAGCACGATTAGAGCTGATTCCAAAGGTTAAGAGATCCTCCTTCCCCAGAAAGGGATGGCATCTGTTCTGATTCTACCTATGCTTGTATTACATGCATGTATACATAGGCACACATAAAATCTGCAGTGATGGCATCATTTTCAAAAACAAATAAATGCCCCTGGAAATTCAGACTTCCTTTTATTAAAACTGAGAAATGTGTATAAATGTAAATAACAAATGAGGGATTTGGAGAGAGCAACCAGAAAGGCTGCTGGCATCACATGTTCATGCGCTCTCTTCCCTCCTTGTGTAATTTGCATTAATAAAGAGGCTGTTCCTTGTCGGAATGCATTTCATCCGGTTTAAAATCCCAGGGCGCTCCACCAGGAAGTGCTTTGGGAGAATCCAACTGTCAGAGCCGACAAGACAAATGAATCCCAGTGTCAGAAGAGTGTGGTTCAACGATGACAGATTGAGAAGAACTGTCCCCCTCTCGACAGGCGGGCTTCATTTTCAAATTAATAAATCTGAATAAAATATTTTTCCTTTCATTACAAGCTGGGCTTAGTTGACAGTTCCCATGACAGGGGGGAGTCGCAGTGTTGATGAGAAGAGTTTGCATCAATTCCACCTGGGCTTCCATTGCTTTATTTTTACCTGCAATTGCATCTTTGTTTGCCTCTCTTTTACCTCCCTCTCCCTAGCTTTTTCTCTTTCTCTGTCACTCACCGCCGCCTTCTGCCCCCTCACCCATTTGTACTCCTGCTCATTGCTTGCTTGAAATAAAAGGTTTAAATCAAATTCCTCAACACACAAACAAATACATACACAGAGAGACCGACACACACATGCACACTCATCTTCAAAGCAGCATGGAGCCTCCTAGCAGTCTCCTCTCAATGATACAAATTTATGTATGTAAGGTGCACATGGACACACACACACACACACACACACATGTTGCATTTCTATTTACCTGCACAATTACTTTTTGGCAACATTCAGGTGAACCATCTCAGAAAATTTTATGCAAAAAGTTTCTTCCAAAACAGATCAAAGCTCACGTCCATCAGAAATGCATTGGGGATAAACTTCAGTCCAGCATAACAGCTAAGAATCCCTGCCACACCATGCAACCTTGTCCAGACCCATTCAAAATATTTGGATTTCATTTGAGCAGTCTCTTTCCAATCTGTTAGACTTTGTATCTTCTGACAATCAGAGAACATAGTTCAGGTTTCTGTGTACAATATCCTGCTTATTTTTTAATATAGAGTAGGGACAGCTCTTTTTAAAAAAATATGCCTTTTCCTCTGGATTAATGAATCAAGCCCTTAAAAAGATGTATATGAGCTTTACCTAGTCAAATGTTTTGTAGTTCATAGGGCTGAAGCCCAGAGGTTGGGTTATGATATCCAAAGAGCTTCATGTGTGTCTTCCTCTGAATGTGCTCCTGTTTTAATAGCAGCTGAGGGGGACTGAGAAGGAAATTCAGAACAGATGCCACGATATGTGGGAAAATAAAGTTTCGATGATTTTGCTATATGCAATGATCTCTCCACCCCCATTGTTTTCCTGCTTCCCACGTTGCGACAGGTGTGTGAGAGAAACTGCTACTGACATCAGCTTTGAGGAGAGGTCTCTGTACCAGGATTGCAGTTCAGAGACTAGGTAATGTTAAGCCACATTTCTGCACCCTGCAGTCCCCACTCTTGATTCACCCCCCCTTCTCTTAATGTTAATGCAACCATGCATTTAATGTAACCTCTGATTTATCCATAAAAACTCCTTGGATGAGAAGGTGTGATAGAAATGACAAAAGCCTGGCTGATTTTAAGAGTAGCTGTCTTCAATCTAGAAAACAATTCCAATTTAATGTAGCTGTCTAGTTCAAACTGAATTCTACTAGCAATGTGAAAAAATGTGACAGATGGAGCTTTTCTAGGAAAAGAAGCACAAGTATTCCCTATTTTAGGGCTAAATTCTTACAGTGGAACCAGGTTTGTGCATTGATTCAAACTAGGTCCTGTTTTCTGCTGTTAAGAATTTTGCAGTTATTTTTTTCCTCTGGAAATTAAGGTCAGTCTACACATGCAGCAAAAGGAGGTAAAGAAATGGACTTGATTAATTTAAATACTTTAAAAAACCCAATTCTCTTTATTTTTATACTTTCAAGATGGTAGATAATTATTCTTAAGTAAATGTTTATAGTTTCTTCTTTATTTTTTTTGCAGCTATCCGACAATTTAAAACCTAACATTGGGCTTCCACCACAGTGAAATAACTTTCTACCAGCTCTTCTTTTTTGCATATGGCAGGATTCAAAATGAGCATCTTTGACTAATTTACATATAAGCACCTTTTTCTGCTTATATATTTTGCATCTGGTCCAAAGTCTGGAGTGAAAGTCCGGATACTGGTGCAAGATGAACTCTATGTTGATCACATGATACATCTAGGCAGGGCTTTTTTTCTCATAGAACGCTCAGAACGGAGTTCCGGCACCTTTTTTGGATGGAACCTTGTAGGGTAGGCAAAGTGGGTTGTATGACATGTGTGAGTTCCAGCACCTTTTTTTTTTTTTTTACAAAAAAAGCACTGCATCTAGGAACTTATTATTGTGAACAATTATATCCATAGACATGGGAATGCCTTTCAATGCAGAAAAGGCTGATTCAGAATTAGCAACCTATCTCTACTTTGTATTTAAAGGGGCAGCCTGTGGTCTCGTTTGAGGGGATTCTGGGCTCACCCTGCCTCCCACCTGCTGGGATCCTATTGTAGTTCTGTGCTGGCATGATTAGGTAATTCATGTCTGCAGAATTGGCAGCAGGCCACCATGGCAACTACAGAAGTACTCAGAAGCATGATTGGTTCTCTTGTTTTGTGAAAGGGGGAAGGAATGCATGCTTCAGCATGAACTCAAAGGGATGGAAAAAGGCACCCAAGTTACTGATCAGCAAACAAGCCCTGCTTGACAGGCAGTTCTCACTGCTCAGCTATCAGCCAGAAAGGATAAGTGCTGGTTTTCTGATATTTTCAGATATGCTAACATGGGTCACACTTGTGATGTTCTGATCTGGAGTCCTTTTTAAACTGGATTCAGAAGAGGTGGGAGGAAAATATGTCATCTGGAAGTATGATTATACACTGGAACAGCTTGCCTCCTGCAATTGTGAGTGCTCCATCCCTGGAGGTTTTCAAGAAAAGATTGGATGGCCATTTGTCTGGGACACCTGACTTGGTCAGGGGATTGGATTAAAAGACCTCCAAGGTCCTTCCAACCTTATGATTCTATGATTCTACTGTACATTTTATCAATCTAGAACTAACCAGCAGGCTCTATATCTTACTGAACTTCACATCCTGCATATAACAACATTAAATATCTGTGGTGATGCAGTGGTTAGAATGCAGTATTGCAGGCTAATTCTGCCGACTGCACACAGTTCAATTCTCTCCGGTTCAAGGTTGACTCAGCCTTCCATCCTTCCAAAGTTGGTAAAATGAGGACCCAGATTGTTGGGGGCAATATGCTGACCCTGTAAACTGCTTAGAGAGAGCTGTAAAGCACGATATATAAGTTTGCTATTGCTATCCTTGAACACTATATATAATGAGCAACAAATATAGTATATGTTATATACTATCTTTCCTGCCCAGGAAATTACTTGTTCTCAAATTGTTCCTTTTTTAAAGGTTTAGTTAAAATATTGTAGGAAGGGTCCCCTATCCAGAATAAAATATTCCACAGAATAAGAAAAGAAGCAGAATAGAATATTTCCCCTAAAGGAGAAGAGGAGAAAAATCTCCTAACAAAGCCCCAGTCCTCCACTAAAACAGCCCACAGGCTAATTTAGTTTTAAAGAAGTTTCATTCATAAAACAACTAAATAAAGGACTGAAATTGATTATGCAGGCTGGGGGCAAATCAGGAAAACAAAATGCTTAGAATATATATTTCCCCTTGCCTTTAGGGCCAGACATGGCCACACATGCCACAAAAGAAAATCTTGCAACAACAATTGAAATACTAAAACCAGTCTAAAGAACATAGAAGGAACACATTTTCATTCAAATACTAACACACCAATAACAAAGAACCCAGAAACATATAAAAACTCACTAACTCACAACCCCAATTTACCAGCTGCCACCAAGAATGCATGCTGTTATCACTGTTGTTACTGGGCCAATAAACAGAAACTTCCTTTCCAACTGGAGCCTGCCTCGAATTTATTTTTCCTTTGCCTGCATTTCTTTCCCAGCTTAGTATAAAATACAGACTGGATTTAACTTCCAACAATATATTCTTTATATGTATTATTTTTGGTATTATTGCTTTATGCTAATAAACTTTTGCATCTAGTTAAAGAAAGAGAGAGAAGGAGAGAAGTGACAGAAAGAGGGAAGGGAAAGGAATGGAAGGGATTTATTTTCTTATCACACCACATACCAAAATACCTGTGTAAAAATTGGAGTGATATTTCTTCCCAGACATTCCAAAATAATAGAGAACTTTTAAGGTTCTATGTCTAGGCTACTTTCATAGAAAATCATGGAGACCTGCAGAAGATGGTATCCCACATGATCAAAGGACTAAACCATATTCTATATCATATTATCACACTTCAGCTTTTAGGTTTGGGAGCAGAGGAAGGTAGGAAAATAATTGAGGAAGGACAAGATTTTCATAACATTTTAAACTGTCACTGTTAAGACATATAAGAGATTGACAGGAAAATATAAATAATCACAAGGAATCAATAACAAATTAACTGAAAGATGTACCATTCTGGTTGTATAAGTAGATTGTGTCATTGGTCTGTAATTTATAAGCACACAAGATGACTGATAAAATTACACAATGTAAGTAAGTAATACATTATTTATTTTTAAATTATATTCCATTTTACACTGCATCGATTTTTAAAAGAGGTTATTGAAACTGAACAGTTTTATTTTGAAGGAAAAACAGCAATGAAGGGCACCAATCTAGATAATTTTCCTAATTCTGAATGAGGCTCCATGCCAGTTTTCTCCTGAAAATCACTCGTGCTATAAGAACATCATGTTTCCAATATGTGAGTCTGCAACAAAAGCCTGATTGGTTTAATGGAATTTACTTTAGTGGGTGTTGAATTTTTCAGATCATCTTGAAAGACACTTGCATATAGAAAGCACTGCAGTAAACTAGCCTAGGAATAATTAAAGCATGAACCACCAAAACAAAACCTTTTTCTGAAATGAAATGAAAATGAAAAATGAAAAGCACAAATAAAAAAAATCTGTTACTACATTAATGCTTGCTTGAGTGGAAGGACAATTCTGTCACACTATCTAATCTCCAATGTTCCTAAACAGCAGAGAGTCAAAGCACCTATGTAGCCACCAGATGTGTTTTCCTGCTCCACTTTCATCCTAGTGTTTTCTGTCGGGGGGGGGGGGGAGGAGAGAGAGAGAGAGAGAGAGAGAGAGAGAGAGAGAGAGAGAGAGAGAGAGAGAAACATATACAGACAGACACCAATTTCATTTTCCCAGATTGTCCTGAATATGATCAGTGGCATCAGTGGCACATTCTCTAGTTCAAAACCTAGAAGATTTTAACAACAATAACAATAGTTGTTATTACTAGTACTGTTACTATTATTTTCTTTCTCTTAGGTACTTTGATGCTGGACTTTTTTTAAAACAGATGTATTTCCACCAATGCTCCATTGGAAAATTGCTGATTCAACCACACAATCATGGTCATCATCTTTACTTTTTCAATTACACCAAAGACACCCATGAATAGGGGAACTATCCATTGGAAGGACACAATAGCTGAGATCCACATTAAGTGTCTTGCAAACTGTTGCCCAGTGTCTATGTCTGGATAGGATTTTCTTAAACTGGCATCAGGACAGGAGCAACTTGAAGGTGTGGTGCCGATATGCTCTTAGCCCTGCTCCTGTCACTACTATGTAGTGCTCCCTCCTTTCAAAGTTCAGTAGGAAATTTGAAAATGAGAGCCTCCACTTCTCTTCTGCAACAAGGATGTGGACTATGGAATTCTACATTGTGCAGAGACTCCTTTATCAATGCAGACTGAAAACCAATTTTTCCTTCAGAATCTTACATATTACAGTTTGCTCATCTTCATTCTTCATATTGAGACATTGTATTGAGGCACATATTCTCTACCCTACACACAGTAAGAGCTAGCATTTCTAAAAGCAAGTAAGCATTAATATTTAGGTAAGTAGGGTGAGCCTGATTCCAAAGCCACATGGAGATACAAAAGCAATACAAAAGAGACAATTATTTTGCTCAAATCACCTTCCTTTTTGGTCATTTTCCACCACTTCCTGGAAATCTTTTAATTGCGTTTATGTAGTACTATTGGGATCCCTCTTAAATGCAATGCTTATCTTAAAACTGGAAGATTGTGAATTCTTCCACATTAAAAAAATCCCGCTGGAATTCTTGATTAAAGGTAAAAATATCTTGCAATTTAAATATCAATGACGTACTTATACATTCCTTTGCAGTTAGATTTCCAGCTAAGCCCAGTGCACCTGCACATCTTGGAGTGATGGTGCCTCTTGTTAAGAATTCAATGCATGTCTAATACTACTGTAATAACAAAAATAAAACATATTTGGTGCAGAATAAATTACTTCCTGTTTTGAGATCTTTCTGAGCCTCAGAATCTGTTGTCTACTCTTCTCTCCAAGATAACCACAGTCCCCAAGTCATTGCTCTGGTTTTTCCTCACCATTTCTTGCCATTTGTCTTTAGAAGTGCTATTCTCAGCCTGAACTGAGCTACAAAGAATTAGGGTGAAGCTTTAAGCCCCTAGATTCATGGTTTGGGTGTTTATATCCACATTAAAAAAGAAATCTCAGCTGTATACAAAGCTGAGTCCATTGTGCCAAAAGGATCCAAGTGAAGCAGGCCCATAAAATGAAATCCTTCTGGACTCATTTAAAGAGACTTCAGTTAGATAAATCCTGCTTGCTCAAATGCTGAGGGGAAAGTTTTTTATGCAGGCTTTTCTGTGCGGTCGGCTAATATGTAGGAAAACTCAGCAGAGGAGAAATGAATTCAGGAGCAGAGGAGAAAGAAGAAATACATGGAACTCTATGTTGATCCAATTTGGTAGGCTTAGCATGAAAATTTATCAGATGACATAAAAGAGCTTCTGTCCCCTATCAAAAAGAAATGGGTAAATTGATCCAACTCATTTCAGGATTAAATCTTCTAACTGCAAAATCCTATGTTTTAGCAGTTCTTCACACAGCAGCAGCAGCAGAGATACTGTGGTTCAAATGTTTGAATTTTATAAGCAGGAATTAAAGACAAACTTGAGAAATGGATACACTGATTTCTGCATACTTTTTCATATTGTCTGCTGTTGGTTTCTCTGCTCTGACGTCTGTAGCAAGAGAATACCTAGAATGTAAGTGAGGGTTCAACTCAGAGGTCCCCATCCTTTGGGGCACCAGGGATCGGTTCCGTGGAAAAAGACTTTTCCACGGACCGGAGAGTGCGTGGTTTTGTGTGCTGCCTGCATCCCACGGATGAGGCTTTGCTTGTTTGTGCTGACCGGTTATTGGACCAGGGGTTGGGGACCCTAGTTTAACTTACCTAGTTTCTTATAAAGAAGGAAGTCAGAAAACTAAGGGGCCTTTGAAGGAGAAGAGGTCAATGAAGAGTTAATAGTAAATAAAGCCCTCTGAGTACACAAGAAACAAATATTGATATCCTTCCCCAATTTGAAATTCTACATTACCAATGTAAGAGCCGAGATGAAAGGAGATAACATTAATATATCAAATTTCAATATAAGCATATTTGGAGGTGATGATATAATACTTTCATGATTCATGCTATATTCTTACATACTTCCACTATAAATTCACTGGGGAAAATGTAGGCCACTTCCAGGATATATGCCATTTTCATAACACAAAACCATTGTTTTGGAGTTATTTTTTTAAATCCACAAACTGCAACTTCCCCACTACCATATAAATATTTATCAGAAACATAATGGAATAATAGGGTTGGAAGGGGACTTTGAGGTTTTCTAGTCCAACCCCTTGTCCAACCCATGACTCTTAATACCCATCCCAAAAAAATGGTTGTCCAACTTGTGTCTTCAAGTTGGACACAGTTCTAGGCCAACACAGTTTTAAGCTGCATTAAGAGAGGGATAGAATCAAGATCATGTGAAGTGTTAATACCACTTTATAATGCCTTGGTAAGGCCACACTTGGAATGCTGCATCCAGTTTTGGTCACCACGATATAAAAAAATGTTGAGACTCTAGAAAAAGTACAGAGAAGAGCAATAAAGAGGATCAGGGGACTGGAGGCTAAAACATATGAAGGACGGTTGCTGGAATTGGGTAGGTCTAGTTTAAGGAAGAGAAGGACTAGGGGTGACATGATAAGAAGAGGGGGGTCAATCTATTCTCCAAAGCAGCTGAAGGCAGGACAAGAAACAATGGATGGAACCTAATCAAAGAGAGAAGCAACCTAGAAGTAAGGAGAAATTTCCTGACAGAACAATTAATCAGTGGAACAACCTGCCTCCAGAAGTTGTGAATGCTCCAACACTGGACATTTTCAAAAGAGACTGGACAACCATTTGTCTGAAATGATATAGAGTTTCCTGCCTGAGCAGGGGGCTGGACTAGAAGACCTCCAAGGTCCTTTCCAACTCCGTTATTTGATGATGGAACATCCACAACTTTAGGAAGTAGCTGTAACAATACAGACCTGGGCATTTTATAGTCCCCAGGCCACTCTGGTCCTTTGGCTGTCCCTGTCCAGACCTCATGAAATAAATCAGAAATCAGAAATCAAATGTAAGTAAGTGCAGCCATGCATGCAATACAACTGCATTGCTTTTATTTTGCAAGCAATTGCCTTTTCAATTTACATACGTGTGTGCATGCGTGCATGCATACCAATGTACTTTCACAGCCCTATTGGTTCAGCCTTCCACAACAGTCCCAGTTTCTCATGTGGCCTCTTGAGAAAATTAATTGCCCACCCCTGGTTTAATAACTTTAATTACCAGGAAATTCCTCCTTACTCTGAGTTTTGATCTCCCTCATGAAACTTCCATTTCCTCATTCTTATTCTGCCGTCAGGAATAAATCCATACACTTCTCGAACATTTGAAGACTGCTGTGATGATTCCCCTTAGCCTTTTCTTCTTTAACCATTCTCCATAGGATTTAGCCTGCAAGCCCCTCACAATCTTCTCTCGACTCTTTCTAAGACCTCAGTATCATTCTTGTATTGTGATGATAAGACATATTATTCCAGGTATGATCTGACCAGTGCAACACACAGTGCAACTATTACTTCCTGTGATCTCAGTGCAACAGCTCTGTTATGAAACCCACAGCTGCAGCACAGTCCAGTGTTTTAGAGAAGAAAAGGCAATACCATTTGATGTGAGATGAATGAATTGTAGCTAACTGCAACAGAATTTTGGGTCTGCGGTTAGGTTTATTTAGAGTTGGAACTGAATCATGCCTATACCAGTTACCGCTATAAATCTTTTAACAATTAGGCTCAATACATGTGAAGATAGTCAGCAGGCTATTCTTCACTTTTATCTCATTTTGTTATCTAAAACAGAGTTCCCCAACTTTTTCAGCTTTGCAGACTGGTGGGGGGAAGGGAAGAGGGGATGGTTCTGCATGAGCAGTGGGCAAGCATGTGCGCGCTTTTCCCGCTGTTCACGCAAGTGGGGATGCATGCATGTGCGAGCACACAGACCCCTTCTGCAGCCAGGTTCTGAATGGTTCAAGGCCCGGAGGTGGGTCACAGTCTGGGGGTTGAGGACACATTATTCTTCATACCTCTGTGCAACTGCCTCCCATTGGTTAGATTGGTATTCTCAGAGTTTTAATCACATCCTCTTTCCACTATTTCCCACTTGGATCTAATAGTTGATTAAGGCCTCTCATGAGGTGGCAGAAAGTTGGATTCGAGCAGTGTATCTGGAGTGATTTTTTTTCTTTCTTTGTGGTTGTCATTTTATTTTATGATGAGATTGTTAGCTACCACAAAGCTTTCAAGACTATGCAACAGAGAAATGAAACAAACACATAAATATAAGTGTGTGAGTCCTCGCTGGAATGAAGTTCTGAAGCATTAAGAATGGATTACTTTTTGTGGCAGCTTTGAGATGCTGAACTATGAATGGAGATGCAACTAAAGATGTCTCTGGTGTCATTTGAAACACAGGAACAATGGGATGATTAATCTCTTTTCTCTGTGGAGACCATGATATGCTTTTCATGAAGAAGGCAAAATCTCTTAGAATGCTTTTCCCAGAGAGGCCTGCCTGTTGCTACATTGCAATGATTTGGCACCATATAAAGATATTATTTTCCATGTTTTTAAACCTGAACTATTTTCACCTGCATCTTATTAATGCTGTTTCTCACTGGATTTCTAATTTCTGAATTATCCTTTAACATTGATTTTATTTTAAACAATCTAACAAGTCAAAGCTGGGAATTTTAAATCATGAGGTGAAAAATATATCTGATCCATCAAATAAACTCATAGTTGCAATGCTTGTACACATCCCTCCTACCATGCACAAAGAAAATTTGATGCCAAGAAAGTTATAAACAATGCTTTTCCTAAGCACCAAGTTTTCTGTGGGCTGCAGTTTTGGTTACATGTGGAAGAGCAGGAGTCTTCAAACTTGGCCCTTTTATTACTTGTGGACTTCAACTCCCAGAATTCCTCAGCCAGCGTGCCTGGCTGAGGAATTCTAGGAGTTGAAGTCCACAAGTCATAAAATGCCAAATTTGAAGACCCCTGTGGAAGAGGATCCATTCATTTTTGCCATGTGAAGTAATATAGTCCTGACACAAACTTATTGATTCTTCATTGAAAATGAAGTCTCTCAATGGGAAACATGGGGACTAACCTGCTTCTCTCAGGTGGTGGTGAATGGAGAGGAATCTACGAATTGTTCTGTTAACAGGATGGTATTGCTGTCCCCATTGACCAGGCTCTGGCTGGCTGTCGATACAGTGGAAAAGTTAATGGGTTCACCTCCTTCTCATTCAGTTACAGAGAAAAGAGGATTTACAGCAACCTTAAAATCCCAACCTCTCTATTTTATGCTGATCATTAACCAAGATTATCTCACACCAGAGATTTGTTATACCAAAGAGCACTGACATCACTAACTGCTATTAAGTGTATTATACTTAAACTCCATAAAAGGGGAGCAAAATGCTCTTGTCAGCAACATGAGGGGAGAAAGACACATTATCAGACACTCTCCAGTGAAAAAGAGCAGCTGCCTACAGCTTTTTGCCTGAGACAGAAATCTCAGGATGTCCTCGGAGACTCTGAAATCCCCTTCATGCCAACTGCCAGCTTTTACTAGACCAGGAGGAAAATATTTGCCAAAGTGCTTCTTTGAGATTGCTATAATCAAGTGGTAGTGGCAATAATGACATTTTTCAGCTCACAACCCCACCCCTTCTCTTGGCATGCTGACACTCCCCAGCTGCCAAAGGGGGGCTTCTGGGTCCAGCAAGTTCTTCCTTCTCCAATTTATTTATCTAAAACAATTATTGAGCCACTCATCTTATACCACACTCTTGGTGGCTCCCAATTAACAGTTAAAACAGCACCATTATACAATTAATATATACATATATATGTTAAAACCACAAATAGTAAAAACCTATTATTATAATATGCTTCAAATAGTCAACCACAAAAACTTTCATCAATCTCGCCCTATCCCAAAGCTTGGGGGAAAAGCAAAGTCTTCATGCTTTTCAGAAGGCTAGGAGGATGGAGGGGGGCTGCCAAAAGTGATGGGGAAAAGTGTTCCTTCAAGGTGATCAGTTGCAATTGTGTCTGCTTTCCCGGGGTGGGGGCATCCTTCTCCCTAGGCAACATTGCAAAACTTGCTTGCCTTCTTACTGTTTGTTGGCAGGTTTTATTTATTTTATTTGGTTATGTGCTGCTCTATTTCCAGAGAGTCTCAGCAATTTGTGGTTTATTGGGCAAATCAGATCTCGTTGGATTACAATACCCAGGAGCCTATCAAAACAGTTTGGTTTGCCATAGAGTACAATATGAATGCCTTAATGAAGTTATTAAAACAATATCCCCACCTGATCCAAAAAAATAGTGATGTAACCATGTTATAGGATCTCTTCTAGATTAGATTGCCCTTTGCCTTTTTCCTAATTGGGAAATGTCAAACATCTCCTAAACCAGAGTTAGATTTTGCCCATTTTTGCCTTTCCATAGCCATCCCCAGCCATCTCCAACTCCTAAAAGGCCATTAGCCTTTTCTTTTAAGCTTTCTTCCTCTCCATCCCTGGTAAGAAAAGATAACCTTAAGGTGGGTTAACCACTACATACTTGTTATTTGCACATTTGCCAATGTTTAAATCTACCCTGGCATTAAAATATATGCCTCTATGCTGTGAAAAAGTACAGCTTTTCATTCCTGTACATCAACTTGTAGCTAAAACCTAAAAGTCAGATACAGTCAAACTCTGATGTTCCCCCACCCCACTTGTTTTGGCCAGCTAGCTACCTATCTTTAGACCTCTCATTCACAAAGGCAGTAACTGCCAGGATTCAGTTGATAACTTGAAGACTCCAACCTGATTTGAGGAATCTACCTGGATTAGAGAGCAGGGTTTCAGAATAAGGACTCCAGACAAGAGGAAAAACAAATCTCCTAAGAGGGAAGTCTGTAAGATGGTGCAGCGATTTGAAGATATGACCAAGTATAAATTCTGAATTATCATTCTTGCTCTTACAGATACTGTCAACTATCTGATATGCCTACCACTTCCTCAAAGACAATTAAAAATATAATTTGTAGCCATGTTTGTTCTTGCAAGATTGATGTTAGCTCTGCATAGTAATCCAAACAAGAAGCACAACCAGGAGTACTAACTCTATCTTTAGTAAGGTTGTATCAACAGAATTTTGCAAGACAAAATATTTTTCCTTTCATTTCTTTTTATTCTCTGGAAAACTAGGGAAGATCTTCTCTGAAACATTTGCCTTCTGTAGACTGAGACTTACATGATGGTGGTTCTATTTCCTGTCTCCCAAGGTCATTCCCACATACCATTACATGAACTCAAATTGAATGCTATCTTGGTAACATCCACATTTTTGTACTGCTCCATCTGCTTGTAAAGAGTAACCCCTGCTACATTTTTTGTTCAATAACTTCTGTGTTATTGTTGTTTTGTATCATTTTTATTGTTTATGTTAGAAACAGAATTTTAATCATTAACATTGTTTAAACTATATTATTATCTTATTTAACTTTATTTAAGGTATTCTGGGAAGCATTTCAAGGGCACAAAAGAAATGAATACACAATTCCATCCATGCACAATTCACTGCACTAGAGAAGAATCTTTGCCTGCCATAGTTGTTTTTCTCCATGGTGTGCTAACTTTTAATACACAGCTGTTTGTTTTTCAAAGAGAGCAAGAGGCATATTCCATTACAGTAGATGTCACAACTTCCAACCTGAAATATTATAGGAGACAGATATACTTCTGCAAGAAATATAGTAAAGATATGTATGGAATTTCTGCATCAGGTCTGTTTAGAAAGCAGTCGTATCTCATATCTCATTAGTACACACTTTCCAAATATATGGAATAATGTTCAACCTTTATTGCTGTACTCCTATTGCCTCTACTAAAAGACCCCAGATTAAGGTTAAGTCATTTCTTATCAAACCTGAACATTATTATTTTTCCCCTTAGAATTTGAGCATTCTCTATGTAGCCTTTGGCTTTTTTTAAAAGAGAATTTAGAGTTTTAAGAAGAAACACAGCAATTCAAGGTCTGTCACAGTCAAATTTCACTGTAGCTGATGAGCAATCACTAGCATTGGCCTCAGACTGAAATATAAACCCAGTAAGTTGCACAACAATATAATGCTGTTGTAGCAAAGAGTGCTTGAAATGCTAGTACTTGATTCCAATTAGGAACAAGAGAATTGGGTACTGGAGGATTCAGAGGTTGACTCTGGAATCAGGATTTAGTCTGGAAAATCGAGGAAGGAAGCTGCAACAGAGCACAAGTACAAGTAAACACACATTTATTGAGTTGACATTTTTTGACAGCCCAGTATGTTAACAAAAATCAGAAAATTCAATCTATAGCTTTGGCTTTGATCAGCCTCATACAGTTCATTGCCCTAGGAGAAAGTATGGTTTTCTATAAAACCATTCCAGTTTGACCTTTAATTACTCTGGTGTTTTAAAGTTCCAATAGGCTGGAAACAGCCAGTATGATAAAGAGAATATTAAGTTAATAATAAAGAGACCAGAAAGGAAAAGACTCTGTAACAGTGGTTGTTAGTATAGATTAAACAAAGCCAGATATGGGAATTGTCGTATCTGGTGCTTTTAAGGACAACTTGAAAACCACCCATTCAGTAGAGATAAGGGTTCTCATTATGGGCAGTACCATATAGAGTGCTATCCCGTGCATTGTTCAAATCCATAAAGCTATTTTTTGGGGGAAAATTTCTATTCAGCCCATTTGCTTCAATGATGGCCATGGACAACCTGCATTGTTTCTAATAAAGAGCATACAAAGCCTAGAGCAGCATGCCAGAAAGTCATCTCTGACAGATTTTGCAATAGACTCTTAGTGAGCATCTCTCAATCAGTGGGTGAATTTCATAAACACTGCCAAAGCTGTTGCAGAAAGGCTTGTTTTAAAGGAGGAAGAGGTTTAAAAGAAGAAGAATGAAGTAAAAAGAGAATGGAAAGACAATCTAACTTTCCAAAATGTATTATGCAAGTAAGATGTAGGAGTGTATTACCGCCAACAATTTCAGATCCCGATTCAGCAAAATAGCCTTAATAAGAGACACGTCAAATTGATCTAGTAGCTGAATAAAAATCCCAACTGCAAATTCAAATTAATTTGCCTTTTCATTGTCTTTTCATTGTTTATCACTGAAAATCTAGAGATGCCTATATCCTTTTCCCCCTTCAATTGAGTTAGGTGACGTTATCAATAATATCAATCACTTCCACCATGGTGGGTGGGCAGGTTCCTTTAGATTTCTCTGCAGATTGCAGAATTGTTTACATTTGGAAGGCAGTACAGAATCTCCTTAGTATTTTCTGATGAAGGCAAAACGGCAAACCATTTTGAAACCTTCCATAGAATTATCTTACTATACTTTTTTTAATTAATCCAGAGAGAGAGATTTTGACTATTATTTCATTTTTAATAATAATTTTATTAAACATAGTTAAATAGATAAAAACTAATTCAAACTACAAAAGAAAAAATAGAAATAGAAAAAAATAGAAATGCAGAAAAAATAAAGATAAAAAAATAAAAAAATAAATGACCTTGGATATGTTCAGTATTAAAGTATTTTGCTCAATTTTGTAGTAATCAGTCAAATCTAAATTCTTCTTTAATTGTAATCTTGAGTTCCTTTCAGTGTTCCTCCTTCCTTTTAGTGTCCAATGTTCAAATTCCTATTCATCATGTTTTCTTCATCTTTTAAGAATTCAAAACAACAGCATTTTCCCATAGGAAGGATTCTTATGATTAATTTAAAAATCTTATTTTAAATACATCTGGACCCTTAGTTCCTTTATAACATTATAAAAACAACACTCTAATCACTGTTTTGCTGCTTATTAAAAAAAAACTTGGGGGGGGCTGTATATCCCTGAGAGATGTTTAGTTTGACATGAGTCCTTACTGGAAGTCTGAGATTTGGATTTTTAGTTCCAAATCACTTTGAGATTTGGCTAAATGTTATGCAACCTGCTAGCTATAATAGAATAAAATAGAGCTGGAAGGGATCTTGGAGATCTTCTAGTCCAGCCCCCTGCTCAAGCAGGAGAACCTATACCATCTCAGACAAGTGACTGTCTAGCCTCTTTTTAAAAATCTCCAGTGATGGAGAGCCCACAATTTCTGGGGGCAAGCTATTCCACTGGTTAATTGTCCTCACTGTCAGGAAGTTTCTCCTTAATTCCAGGTTGCTTCTCTCTTTGATCAGTTTCCAACCATTGTTTCTTGTCCTGCCCTCTGGTACTTTGATAAATAATGTGACCCCCTCTTCTTTGTAGCAGCCCCTCAAATACTGGAATACTGCTATCATGTCTTCCCTATTTCTTCTTTTCTTTACACTAGCCAAACCCAAGTCCTGCAGCCATTCTTCATATGTTTTAGTCTCCAGGCCTTTGATCATCTTAGTTGCTCTTCTCTGAATTTGTTCCAAACTCTCAACATCTTTTTTGTGATATGGTGACCCAAAATTGGCTGCGCTATTCCAGGTGTGGTCTTACCAGGGTTTTATAAAGTGGTACTAATACCTCACGTGATCTTGATTCTATGCCTCTATTTATACAACTCAGGATTGTATTAGCTTTTTTGGCTGCTGCTGCACACTGCTGGCTCATAGTGATCGTCACTTAAGTGATCGTCCACTAAGACTCCAAGGTCCCTCTCACAGTTATTGTTTTTAAGCCAGGTCTTTTCCAATCTGTACTTGTACCTTTGGTTTTTCCTGCCTAAATGTAAGCCTTTGCTTTTCTCCACATTGAAACTCATTTTGTTGGATAGGGCCCATTGTTCAAGTTTGTCAAGATCTTTTTGGATCCTGAGTTTGTCTTCTGGGCTGTTGGCTACTCCTGCCAGTTTGGTGTCATCTGCAAATTTGATGAGTTTCCCTTCAATTCCAAGGCAATTATTTTAAAAACTCCATGTTGACAAAATGCAATATTATACACATATTGATACATATTGGACAGTGGCGATAAAAACCTGTGGAGAGTGGTACTCTGTATATAATATCTGGTGAAGACAAGCACCATATGTGGCTTTTTAAAAGTCCACAGCCCTGGGGAAATGGTGCCAAATCTGATGGTGGCAAATCACAAGTTCTTTCACCAGGAGATACTGGCAGACTAATCTTAGACTTTCAGCCAAAGGACATCCATGTATGGTAGTTCAATCCAGATAACATGGTTCACTTTGGGATGCCTCTGCATTATTTTTTAAGTGTATAGAGCCTATCACAAGATGTGCATGATCTTCCTTTATCTGAGGTCTGAAAGATTTTACTTAGGTCCTGTAGGCCACACAGAAAATAACCCCAAATCCCTCTTCTCTTTGCTCCAAGACTCCCCTCCCAAACTGCATTGTGCAACCCATATTTTCACTGATAAAATGAGGAAAATGTAAGTATATGTGGACATGTATGCATTTTGTCTACCCAACTAACACTTGTCAAGTTCTCTTTAAGCCTCTCTTGGTTTTCAAATGTCACCCTGCCAGAATTCATTATGTTCCATTAATTAATTAATTAAAATATATTTATGTAGAGCAGGCTTTGTTAGATGATGTTAAAAATAACATTTGGAGAGCTATTTGGATGGAAGGAACAGTCTCTGATGGCATAAGCCAAGCCCGTATCCCTAGCCTCCATGTCAAAAAAAAAAGATTTGTACTGCACTGATAATACGGAAGTTGCAATCATGGAAACATTTAATACAGATAATTGGCAGTCTGAAAGGTTGCAGGGGTTAAGACTGTTCAAGGTGAGCAAAATAAAATAATAGCTACCCAAATTGCAAGATAGAAAAAAAAGGGAGTTGTGCTGAAAATCTGTATGAAAGCTGCAGCACGATAAACCACAAAATAGCATCAGTAAATTTCTTGCTTTCAAAATTCAGCTCATTCAATATAAATTCTAATGGCATTTTAAATGTCTAGTATTTTTCTTGTTCTTACAACATAAATAATAACTATATAACAAGTAATAGCTATTTTATATATACACCTAAACACCAAAGTGATTTGAATGGCACTTTCATTTATGTAAGTCTTACTGTGTATGCATTAATGTTGAATAGTATGCTTCTAGGATGTAAAGCAGACATTCCCAAAGATCATGTTATGAAAATACTCACAAAAATGTTGCTAGCGTGGATATGGTCAATCACAATCTCTGAGAAATGGAAACCAAACACTATGTTGTACCTATCCATTATTTTATTTTCTGACAATGACTCTGTAGTCTATGTTTTCTTAAAACTGGAATTTACTTTGCAGCATACTAGTTTCCCATCCATGTTTTAATTAAAAGGATCTAACAGAATAATAGAATCAGAAGGGACCTTGGAGGTCTTCTAGTTCAACCCCCTGCTCAAGCAGGAGATCATATACCACTTCAGACAAATAGCTGTCCAGTCTCTTTTTAAAAGTGATGGAGCACCCACAACTTCTGAAGGCAAGCCATTCCACTGGTTTATTGTTCTCACTAGTGCTATGTACTTTTTATGGATGACCAACTGGCTTACTGAACTATAAATTTCCATATGGCAGTCTATATTATAAATGCAGAGCTATTTCTTTATTCAATGTCTGACAAATGTACAATTAAAAAGGTTAAAAACATAACAAAACATAACTAAGAGTTCAGACAAGATAACAATCACATTTGTAAAAAGCACAACTGGGTCTCCTCAGACCCAGATCCTAGGACTGGGAACAAAGCCAGGTCTTAAAAGCCTTCCAGAACCCAGAAGAGTGGACACTTCCTTCCTTAACTCTAGGGGGTGCTTTCTAAAGAGTGGGGAAGTTCTGCTTCCTTGGTCTAACAAGACAGAATATATAGAACATAGAATAATAGGGTTGGAAGGGACCTTGGAGCTCTTCTAGTCCAGGGGTGTCAAACTGCTGGCCCGCAGGCTGGATGCATCATAGCGAAACCGCGCCCACCCCATTGCCGGCAATGGCAAAAAAGTTGCGATATGTTGCGACACGTCACATGATGTTGCGAGTTTGACACCCCTGTTCTAGTCCAACCCACAGGCCATAGCAAAAGATCCTACACCAGTTTCAGACAAATGGCTGCCCAGTTTCTTCTTGAAAACCTCCAGTGAAGGAGCATTCACAATTTCTGGAGGCAATTTCTGTTCTACTAATTAACTGTTCTCACTGTGAGGAAATTTCTCCTTAATTCCAGGTTGCTTCTCTCCTTGATTAGTTTCCATCCATTGCTTCTTGTCTTGCCTTCTGGTGCTTTGGAGAATAAGTTGACCTCCTCAACCTATTTTTATAATAAAGAATTGGAATCTTGATGCTCATCAACAAATCAGTATGTTAGCAGGCCCACTATCATCTTAGGTTACATTGGGGACCTAAAATTAAGAGCCTAATTCATTTGCATTCCTTTCAACAGATGAATTCTATTTTGGTCAGTATTCTAATGGTGAATTACTTTTGTTACGAATAAGGAACTTTTAATACATTCTACTACTTAGCGGGACAACATAATCGAAACAGTGGCTAAATTCTTTCCAATATATTGTTTATAAATTGCAAAGCCTATGGAGAGTAATGTTAGGCCTCTTCTTGGCATTGACCTGTTTGTGAATCAATGGACAGATGTCAGCTGTAACTAATACAAAAAAGTCATTCTTTTTATTCAAGGTCAAAGCATAGTTACTCACTGGTTTCACAGAGTGAACTCTTAATATGTGTAGACATGAGTTTAAAATCCAAAACAGGCTTTTTAAAAATTCACATCAATTTGGATGTTTTACCTTGAACTATCAGATTTCAGACTGCCCACCTTTCAACACCAGAAGCCTCTGCTGACACCTGGTGGTGGGCAGCTGAAAGGACAAGGAGAAGGCTGCTCCTTGCACATAAGGTATGTAGTTTGCATTCTACTTGCTATGCTACAGGTAGGGATACTTGTAGAAAGAAACTTCAAGGTTGACCTAACATATGTGTCTCAAATCTCCATTTTATTCTTATCAGCTAGCTCTATCATTAGACTTATCTACAGTTAATTGGTTATTAATCAATTAAAACCCCTTCAGAATAACCTGAGCAAACTAAAATCTTCAAGTAGTGAAGTCTGTATGCAAATTAAACATTATGTAAAGAAGTGATTTATTTTGCCCGCATAAATATGCAGTCTATTTCACTGAGTACCTCCAAGGAGGGAGAAAGTCACCAAATATTTCATGCCATTCATAATTTTAACCGATTCCACAGTATCTACACTGCCATAACAAATCTCCTATTTGATTCAAGGTTTTGTTTCATTTCTATTGCCCAGGCTATAAAGAAAGGATGTTGGTTTCATTTTTTTCTTCACCAGTCTCACCTTTCAAATATTCAGCAGTAGTTTTGTGCAGCCTCTGCTGAGCTTTTTTCCCTACCTTACCATATGAAAAATATATACAGGCCATCTTTCCTTAAGTTCCCAAAGGAGAGAAATAAAGATTTCCCTATGGATCTGCTCAGAGCTTCCTCCAGCTGGCCGACGGAAAGGTGCAAAACAACAGCAGTTGTCAGACAGGCTCCTCATAGCCCCATCTTTGTTGTTCCTTTACAAAGTTTGCTTTTGTGATGCGGGGTGGGGGGGGAAGGCTCACTCCTTCCCCTACGGTGGAGGGGAACAGGAGAGAAGTCACATGGAGCAATTGAATAACATGGAAATTGTGGGAAGACACCACAGCACACCCAGCTAGTTGGTGGGGGGGGGGGGCTAGTATCCCCAGGAACTAGGAAGTGAGAGGAATCCCTGTTAATAAGGAACTGTCTCCCCCACAGCTCTAGAGCAATGGACTTCATGGCATTTTCTTTGCTAATTGCTAATAGCCTTAGCTTTCGAAGCACTATGCAACCACAGAAATGCAGGGACAAAGGTGGTGCTGTTGATCTTTGATCCATGTAACCCAGGCATGTGTAAGGGACACGTTTCCTGAACTGTAAGGGACATCTATTTAAAGGCTGCCCTTGGCTCCCCTTCTCATTTATTTAGAAGGCCAGGGCAGAATTGGGAGAAATAGGTCCCTTCTTGTGTCTAGTGCACCTGGATGGGGGAAAACAACAACACCTAGACCTATGCATTCATATCAGACATGGATCACCATTTTAGCTTGTAGGCACTCTCCCATTCCAGCCTTTTAGATATCACATCATCAGATCTATGGCTCTGTTTCCAATTGTGTTTTATTTCCTTCACTATGAACTACAGTCTGGCTGTAGAGCTGAAATTGTTAATAACAACAACAACAACAACAACAACAACAACAACAACAACAACAACAACAACAACAATAATAATAATAATAATAATAATAATAATAATAATAATAATAATAATAATAATAATAATAATAATAATAATAATAATAATAATAATAGAGTTGGAAGGGATCTTGGAGGTCTTCTAGTCCAACCCTCTGCTCAGGCAGGAAACCCTATACCATTTCAGACAGATGGTTGTCCAGTCTCTTCTTAAAAACTTCCAGTATTGGAGCATTCACAATTTCTGGAGGCAGGTTGTTCCACTGATTAATTGTTCTAACTGTCAGGAAATTTCTACTTAGTTCTGGGTTGCTTCTCTCTTTGATTAGTTTCTATCCATTGCTTTTTGTCCTGCCCTCAGATGCTTTGGAAAATAGCTTGATTCCCTCTTCTTTGTGGCAGCCCCTGAGATATTGGAACACTGCTATCATGTCACCCCTAGTGCTTCTCTTCATTAAACTAGACATACCCAATTCCAGCAACCGTCCTTCATATGTTTTAGCCTCCAGTCCCCTAATCATCTTTGTTGCTCTTCTCTGTATTCTTTCTAGAGTCTCGACATCTTTTTACATTATGGTGACCAAAACTGGATGCAGTATTCCTTGGTAAGTGGCCTTACCAAGGCGTTGTAAAGTGGTATTAACACTTCAAGTGATCTTGATTCTATCCCTCTGTTAATGCAGCCTAGCACTGTGTTGGCTTTTTGGCAGCTGCAGCACACTGCTGGCTCATATTTAAGTGATTGTCCACTAGGACTCTGCGATCCCTCTCACAGTTATTACTATTGAGCAAGATACCACCTATACTGTACCTGTGCACTTGGTTTTTCTTGCCTTGTTTCTTTGTGAAGTTGCTGCATTTACACAAACAGGAGAGAGTATTTTTTAAAATTTACCTTTGAATACTAGTAATGATACTTCTAATTAGGAAGTTAATTTCAGTGGTGGGATTCAGCCAGTTCGCACCAGTTAGGCAGAACCGGTAGCTAATTTTTTGTTGCCCAGGCCCAGAATGGACTTCCGGAAGTGGCATCCACACAGAGAACCGGTTGTTCACGTATTTGAATCCCACCACTGGCTAATTTAGAATCTAAAATATGGGTAAAAAAACTCTTTACCCACTCACTCTCAATATTCTGTTCAGAAAAGCTAGTAAGGCAAAATCTTCTTTATTTCCCACAACGGACCTGGCAAAAATAGCTGATATGCAATCATATACAAATCTTATGATTTATGCTTTTATTTAGGCTTTAAATCAGAAGCTGTGCAGTTTCTGAGGCACAGACTCTCACGTGCAACAAAACATTCTCAGCTTTCGAGATTTTTTTGTGGGTTTCTTGGACAGAGACCCCACTAAAAAAGGCCCAAGGGGGTGAATTCTGTTTCCAGTAAGAAAGAAAAGGCAGGGACCAGAGCTGCTTCTCATGTTAAGTACTATTTACAAATTAATTGTGAAAACATTTTAAACTTTCTTTTGAAATTTAGTTTTTATGAAATTAACTCACTTTAGGGGGGTCTGCTAGTGGGGGCAAACTAGTGGTCAAATTCAATGCAGCAGGAATGGCTCTCTTTCCTGATATTGGGTGCCAGTCCCTCTCATTTGTTTGCTCACCACAGTAAGAACAACAAGCATTGCTTTCACCCTGAAACGGCTTCAGGAAGGTGCAACAATCAGTAGAATTGGCTATATGACAATGGCTGAAACTGGATTGAGGGGAGAAGAATAAGAAAGTGGCAGCCTGCCAGGGTGACAAATTAAAAAAAAAAAAACTAAAGATGATGGGGAAAGGCTTTCACGAAATGAACACTTCCCTTCTATGAGCTGAGAAAATGAGTTGTTTGAATGTTTGATTTAGCTCTAATGGACTCCTATGAAAATTCAATCAGTCTTTTTTCATGCCTGCCTGGATCTAAAATAAAAATAGATCATTGGGTAGAGCATGTTTTACTGGATCACATTCTGTACAAGCATACTTTATGTAAGACTGGGTTTTGGATCAGATTACGTTTATTTTACATTTTGTAATGCCAAGGCAATATCACAGAGTTATTGTCATAGAATGGAAGGGTTGGAACTCCCCAATCAGCATCCTCTATTGACTGAGATGGGCAGTTATAGAAATTGAATTAATTAAATTAATTAATTCCATCAGCAGCTGTCTTTCAGCTGCTGTTAAAATCTCTCCAATGAAGGAGAGTCCACCACCAATTTTCTATCCTCTTGTTGATGTTGTACTCTTTCATCCAGGAATGCCTTTCATCGAAATCTTCTGCCTTCCAAACTGAATCCAATTGGTATCTTGTATTGTACCAGTTGTTTAAGATCCCTTCTGGCATTGACCATCTAAAGTTTAGTATGGGCAAGAATTTTGGATATAATATAGATTTAGAGAAGTGGCAATGTTTGTGGGAAAGAAACTATAAATTGACAATGTCAGCTTCATATAAAGAAAACTTATATAAAATGTTCTATAGATGGCACTTGCCACCAACAAGATTAGCAAAAATGTTTAAAAATATATCAGAGAAATCTTAAACACAAACCAGGTACTTATTATCATATGTGGTGGACATGTGTTAAAGCAAGGAGATATTGGACAATAATCCACACTTGGTTAGAAAAAATGTTACAGAAACACATAGACTATAAACCTGAATTTCTTTACTAGGTATAATGCCAGAAAAACTTGATAAGCAAAGTACATATTTGATTCTACATGTGATAACAGCGGCAAAAATTATATTTGCGCAATATTGGAAGAATGAAGATATACCACCAGAAGAAGAAATAATCAAAAAAATACTAGACTGTGCAGAAATGGACAGACTTACTTTAAGGTTGAAAGAAAAAGAAGAAAAAGAATATTTTCAAATTTGGGACCTATTTTATCGATGGTTAGAGAAAAAATTTAGGAATTAGGAATTTAATTTGTATTAGTGAATAAGATACTCAGACAATACATTTTTATTGAATGATTACTATTGAATTCTGTTAAAAAATAATTAGTAAAATTTTATATATAAAAAATAAAGTTTACACCATTTGCAATTAGCTTTGTAGTCAAAAAACGATATTGTTTTTGGGTGAAAGAATTTTCTAGGTAGATTATCTAAAAAACTGGGAATATCTTGGATATATTCTCAGCAAAAGTTTTGGTAATGCTTTTTTCATCTTTTTTTAAGGACTAGATGAAAGTCTTTTTATTTACCAGATGTGTTTGTTGTAATGTGTGCTCTTTTTCTCTTGTTGGAAAATTTTTCATGCTATATTTTAATATTTTAATTTTGGATTTCCTGGACGATAAGCCTTTGATTATTTTAATAATCAATTTTAATAATAATATTTTCTAAACTCTCATCCAAACAATATATGACTATGCTAAGCACACAATGTGATTGGCTTTGATCCTTGTAGTAACTTTTATCTTAGTTTATTGTTCTTCCTCCTCCCATTTTTTAATAAAACAAAAAGAACCAGGGAACCCTGATTTTCAAAAGGGTGACTCTCAATTAGGGGATTTGCGGAGATAGCCAAAGCTTAGGAAAGAGATGATGGAGCATAAAGAAATTGCCAAGAGGTTAGCTCTCTGTTCTGTAGGTTTTCTTTGAATTATATAAGAGTGGAATATCATATTTTCTTTCTCACCATAGTGTATATCTTCTTTTTATACCACACCATTGTGTATATCTTCTTTTTATACCTCAGTGTAGCAGTATGGATGCATGACTTGTCATATGGATACAGCATACACTTTTAATATCACTTCTAGTGGATTTTAAAATGCTCCATATAAAAGCTTGAAAGAGAAAAGCAGAGGAGGTAGAGAGGTATAAAAGTTAGTACTGAAAATAAGACTATATTAAAACATTAAGAATTATATTTAATTATAATTATAATATAATTATGTGCAAACTTTAAAATTGTTTATCAAAGAGCTAGATTCAAAAAGAGTTCAAAAGCCCTTAACTGAATGTGTCAGTCCACATTTGTCCTGATCGGTTCACTTCTGTATTTAAGATGGAAATGGTGATTCTTTTTTTTTCTTTTTTTTTTGCAATTAGGGGAAGTTGGAGAAAAGGCTATTGCCTTTTTGCTTTTGTTTACAGGAAACATTAAAATGTATTTTCTGACTTACTGGTAGATTTTATCCGTCTGCTATATTTTTTGAGTAAGCATAAATCATATTCTTTGTGTGTGTGTGTGTGTGTGCGTTCAGCATCCATGCTTGCAGCAACCTAATGAAGAAGAGTTAATGAGGAAACGATGGATGGGACAGAAAGGTAGAAAGAAGTCATCTACACTACATGTAAATCTAGATGATATGCACATTTAGGGTTATCTTTGACTTTAACTGCTTAAATTAGTGTATACACACACACACACAAACACACACACACATAAAGAAGACGGGCTATTAATTTTGGTTATCTTTACAGAAGTTATAATTTACTTGAGACAACTGATGAATAGCCTGAGAAGTATCAAAAGGACAATGATACACCTTAATTACAGTGGAAATTTCTGCACTCTCACAGGTAGTGCTCTTGGACCATGATGTTCATGCATCCTTCCTTTAATATCAATCATCCCCTATTATATGTTGAAAACTTACCAACCCTACCAACCCTCTCCCAGTGAGGAAATTCCATGGCATGAGAGGATCTAGGCTTTGGGTGAGGACCACAGAGCACTTTGGAGGCTGCAGTGATAAAGAGAACACAAATCACCCCAAAAGGTTCTTTTTTTCAGATGCAGTTCTCTACAGCTGGGCCCTTACATCCTATTAGAACCTCACTGGACTGAATAAAACTATGAAATCTAATTATTTACTAATTTACTTCAGGAAATAATAAAGCAACTTAACTATAATCACCTGCTTGGTTTATATGTGGATTATGGAAATGGATGTTGAACATATTGAAAACTGAGTGAGACACATTTTGTTTTTGCTGTATATGTGCTTTAGATTTATGTATGTATGTATGTATATACCTATGTACGTATGTATGTTTTGCTTTCTTGGTATGATATAAGTTGGCTAATTTCTTTCCTTTATGGGTAGTCCTCGCTTAGCACCCCCAATTGGGACTAGCAGCTCCATTGCTAAGCATCACAGTCAGAAAAGTAGAAAAACACATGACTTTAAAGCTTTAAAGAAACTACAGTTCCACACATTATATTCATGTACAGTTTAGCCTCCATAATACCTCCCTCGGTATTTCAAATTTAAATTAGTCCCTTCTGCCACTTACAGTAGCAATATTTTTGCAGCCTTTTTCACCAACTCTTTCTCGGATGAAGACCACTTGGACTGGTTCATTCACAAACCTTCCTTATAGCACTTCGATGACATCTTTCAAAAGATATATACTCACAGCTAAGCCTCCATCTTTTTGGCAGCCTGCTGCTGAGGCAGACCAAGGTCAGATTAGGGGGACCTCATAGACAAGTGGTATTTCCCCCAGGAAAACAGTATAAAGCTTTCATGCAAACATTCTGTGTTGCAGAGAAGGAATCTAAAGAAAGTGTGCAAACTGCTGGCCTTCAACTGGCCCATTGCAGGACCCTCTCCTCCCATCTGGTTCCTGAATGGGCATTTCTGCTTGGATTTGTGGGAAGAAGCCAGAGAAAGAAATATTTTGGGAAATATTAAAAAGGCAGAATATTCCCCAAAGGAATAATGGAGAAGATCTTAAAAAAGACAGAAACCAGCCCTAGCCCCTCTCCCCCAAGCAGAAACTAGGCAGAGGCCAGCTTTTAGAAATGCAGATGTAATAATCCATTCAGGAAGGTTGGAGCCTTCCAGCTAGAAACTGAAGAGATTAGGAAGACAAAGACACCTAAAATCTACATACCCCACCCAAATTCTAAGAACAGGAAACATAATAGGATTAACCCACCAATACCAAAAGGACACACTCAGACTCAGGTCAAAGTACATGACACAGGAAATACAAAGCCTCAAACAGGAAGAACTCCAAATACAAAGCCCAAAGGAGGTATAAAAGCCCACCACTCCCTGCTACATGTGGTCAGCAAATATTTTCCTATTTGGAGAATATCAATCTCCAGGAAGACGTTCTTGTAATTTCTTGCTCCAAAGCAGAGTGGAGTTCGCAAGCAGGGGCCAAAAGAAAGACATCTAATTTATCTCTGCTTCTTGACCAGCACTAACTCTGCTGCTTAGCAACTCATTTACTAAGTAACAGGCAAACCAAAGACAATTCATCTTATTGTTTGTAAAGTTAGTGCGTATAAAGCTTCCCTTGCTAGATAGATGGATGAGTCTCATCTACCCATCAGCTCCACAGATGGCAATCAAGTTCTGTACTGCAGGGCCTAATTGACAGACAGGAACAGGAAAGCGTGGCAGGGAGAGCAGGAGTTGCAAGTGCCAGGATATCCATGTTGTTGTGAGTTGTTTGTTTGTTTGTTTGTTTGTTTGTTTATCTACTTACTTACTTACTTACTTACTTATTTATTTATCTACTTACCTACTTACTTACTTACTTACTTACTTACTTACTTATTTACTTACTTGTTTGTTTGTTTGTTTGTTTGTTTGTTTGTTTGTTTGTTTGTTTGTTTGTTTGTTTGTTTATTTATTTATTTATTTATTTATTTATTTATTTATTTATTTATTTATTTATTTATTTATTTATCATGCTGTGTTTGTATAGCTGCCGCATCTCACAAGAGAGGGACTCTGGGCAGCATACAATGCAGCCTGCATGTGGGGCCTGAGCTGGATCGCTTCTGCTGCTTCCCCTTTGGCCTCTTGCCACGGTGGCTTCCATCCTCTAACAGCCATCCTTGTGTGACAGCAGGAATCCCTATTCTAGGTCATAGCAAAAGTAACTTGTGGGAGCAGCAGATTTCACATTTTATTTATTAATTTATTTTTGTCCCATCTCTATTATTTTTATAAAAAACTCAAGGGGAGTACATATCTAATACTCCTTTTTCCTCCTATTTTCCCCACAACAACAACCCTGTGAGGTGGATTGGGCCAAGAGAGACTAGTCCAAAGTCACACAGCTGGCTTTCATACCTGAGGCAGAACTAGAACTCAGAGTCCCTTGGTTTCTAGCCTGATGTCTTAACCACCAGACTCAACTTTCTCCCTGTCAGGAGCTATGGATAATATGGATGAGCCTTTAGGGTGGCATGCCAAGAGACACACTATTATAATTAAGTCAAACCAATATGAAGTAAATCTAATTAATAAATGAATTAATATACATTTAATACTTTTCTGTTACAAAATAAAATTTGGCAACAACTTTAAAAAAAAAACTTCGCAAAATGCCCCCAAAGCTTTGTCAGAATAAGAAGTACCTTAGTGAGCTTGATAATCTTGCAAAGCTAAGCAGAACTGCTTCCAGTCAATACTTGGATAGCCAATCCCAGCATTTTAAACTAGACAACAACAACAACAACAACAACAACAACAACAACAACAACAACAACAACAATAATAATAATAATAATAATAATAATAATAATAATAATAATAATAATAATAATAATAATAATAATAATAATAATAATAATAATAATAATAATATAATAATAATAATAATAATAATAATAATAATAAAAAAAAAAAAAAAAAAAACAAGATAGTGGGAGACCATTCCCATATGATTGCCAAGAAAATTACATGGTTTTATTCACATTTTCACCAAGAGCTAAACTTAACCCGGAGGCGGGGGGGAGAGTCATTTCCCTTTTACAGACACAAGGGCTGCTCCCAAGTAGCCATCTGTAGTACCATATTAATTGCATGCCTGTTGATAGGTTCCCAATGATGAGGAGGAAATTGCCACATGAAGTGTTTTCAATATACTGGGTCACCAAGACCTGGCAGGCTTGATATTCAAATTAATTAGTACAGTATGTAAAATAGGCTGTTCTCTCTCTGGGAAAGCCATTCCATTGCTGAAAGAGGGTGGCAATACTTAGTTGATTTTGCATGATTTTGAAAAAAACAAAAAAGCTAAACAGAGTGGCTGCCTAAAGGCATACACTGCGGGCAATGCTGCAGCATCTGTTGGAGGTGGCAGAGCCTGGAGATTACTTGGTATACAGCGAGGATCCTCTAGGCTGGGCTGCTTTTGCCTGTGCTGTGGGCAATCTTGAGGCCACAAAATCTGTGAACACTGTAGCCAGTGTTGGGAGGGAGGATAAAAAAGGGTTTTCCTGCAATACTGGCCTGAAGCAATTTGAGGCTACTCAAATTGCTTCACTGAGGCAAACCGCATGATTTTTTGTTGTTGCTGCTGCTTTGGCAAAGCAAATTACATTACCTCCATGGTCTGAATTGCAACATTAGAGTGAATCTACACATAGGTCAATCAGATACAGACTTTTATATGTTATTAATCAGACAAAAATTGTTATATTGCAGGAAGTATTAAATGTAATTCCTATGAAATTTGGGGAAAGTACTGGGCCAAACAGGTTTCTTATTGAATGGTTTCAAAAATACAAATATGTTTTACTCCCTACATTGTTAGGGATATATGCCAAGGCTTTTGAAAATGGAGCCTTCCCTTTATTGTTCCATAAGGACTATATAACTGTTACTCTGAAACCAAGTAAGGCTCCTTCAGAATATGCAAGTTATCACCCAATATTCTTATAATATTAATCATAAATGTGAGCTGACATTGTCATATATGTTGCACAATTTGCTTCTACCCAACCAGCACTATTCAGTAGATATAAAGTTTCGGAAATTATTAGTTACAGAGTATTTAACAACCAAATCTGAGTATATTGAAACTCCTATGATGGCTTTGTTAGATATGGGAAAGGCTTTTAATTTGGTACAAATAATTATTTTGAAACATGCTATCAAAATGGATTTCCTTCAACTTTTAATTTCTTGAGTTAAAATGGCTTTAGTGCTTCTGCATATATGAGATTTTATTTCCACAAATTAAGATTTATCATGGAACTCATCAAGAATGGCTCACAATCTATTTTTATATTTAACCTGATTTTATAGGCTTTGGCTTGCTTATTAGTCAATGTGCTATCATTCAAAATATATTGGTGGTTGGAACTGAACTCATATTTTTACTGTACACAGATAACATTTTAGCTTATTAATAATTTTGAAACTAATTACCCAATTTTGTGGAGGTTGTACAACAAAATATTTGTTACTATTGGGTCTATATAATAATTTCTGTTGGCAAGCACATAGTTGTAATCAAAGGCTTGTCCCAAAGATGCTTTTTCAAAAGGCAACTGGACTTTGTTTTTTCCTTGAAGATGTTTCACTTCTCATCCAGGAAGCTTCTTCAGTTCTGAAGCTTTTTCAGTTCTGAAGAAGCTTCTTGGATGAGAAGTAAAATGTCTTCAAGGAAAAAACAAAAACCAGTTACCTTCTGAAAAAGCACCTTTGGGACAACCATGACCTGGATGACTGAGAATTTTCATAGACAATTGAAGATTTGTTATATTCCCAGAAGTAAAGCAGCTAGGCATATTTGGATGTTATGCTGTTGAAAAAGAAATACAGTAAACCTGCCTCCAGAAGCAGTGAATGCTCCAACACTGGAAGTTTTTAAGAAGAGACTGGACAGCCATTTGTCTGAAATGGTATAGGGTTTCCTGCCTGAGCAGGGAGTTGGACTAGATGACCTCCAAGGTCCCTTCCAACTATTATTATTATTATTATTATTATTATTATTATTATTATTATTATTATTATTATTATTATTATTATTATTATTATTATTATTATTATTATTATTATTATTATTATTATTATTATTATTATTATTATTATTATTATTATTATTATTATTATTATTATTTTAAAAAATAAGACTGACCCTTTCAAATTACCCCTTTCCTAAAATGGTGGGAAAAAGCTTTTCCTTTAAAAAACATTGCGCTGAAAATTTGGCTAATATTCTCAAATGTTGAGAGGTTATAAAAATAAGATAACCTGTCTAAATCTATTAAATGTTAACATCTTAAATTAAAACCTTTGTTGTGTTCTCAGTTTGGATCAGATGCATGAGTGGCCTTAGAAATGCTTATTAGACAAAGGTTTTTAAGACAACAAGTTTATTGACAGTTCAAGAATTCTACAAACTAAATTCTGATAACTTGGGAAAAATTAAAAATAGGAAACTGGGATTAGCAATTCTAATAAGACAATGGTTTCCAGACTTAAAATGTTTAGTGTGTTTCTTATATTTTAAGATGAGATTCGTCAATCCAAAAAGTCCTAGTGTGTTATATTTATGCATGTTTAAAAAGTGTTCTGTTCGCAAGGCAGACATGAAGACGAGGCAGTTGGTACAAAAGATGTCCTTTATTGAATACATTCACTGAACAGAAGCATAGAGAGAGATTGAACAGAACAGAAACATAAGCAGGAATCAAGCTACTAACTACTGACTGGCCACACTGGCCACTCCCTCTTATATTCCCTTGCAAGGGAATGCTCAGCCAATCAATGCAGGCTATTTTCCCACCTCGCGCATGCGCGCGAGGCTGGAGACAGCCTGTCTGGGTCCCGGGCAGACATGTGGTCTGTCCGGGTCTCTGCAACGTTCTGCAGACTTCCTGAGCCTTGCTGAATGACTTCAGCAAGGCCCAGTACATAACACCCCTCACCTCTTGGATTAAACAATACTAAACAATTGTTTAACACAATATACACAACAATATCATACCAGGCCGGTTGGCCCTTTATACATACAGCTTTTACTTTTACAACCCCCAGTTCCCGGTTATATCCACGTCCTTTCACTTTTTTACAATATGAGCACCTTAGAGACCTCACATCTTCTGTAACTACTTGGAGGACTCTTAATCCATTCTGCTGCATGGAACCAGACTAGATTTAATTAAAGTTGTAATTTTAGAGGTAGGTGTTGCAATAGGCATAGGTGCCTGGAGTGCCTGTTAGGTGTTACAATAGGCATAGGTGCCTGGAGTGCCTGCTTCCGTGTTACGCAACACCCCAGGGCTTTTCCCCCAGACAACTCAGGGGTTCCCCCTGACAGCTGACTGGCTGGATCCGCTAGACCCAACACCAGAGTTCCTTGGAGGGGTTGAGTTCCCCCAGTCCCTTGGCAGGGTGGATTTCCCCGGAATTCCCTGGGATTCCTCTTGGGAGCATTGTCCCTTGAGCCAAAGACCAGCAGCAGGAATACCCTGAGTGGCCCATGTATGGGGATTGGTCCCTCGCCAGGGACCTCTGCCCGAGTCAGGAGCCATCCATGGCAAGACCGCCCCATCTGGAGCTGTCCCTAGCCAGGGACCTCTGCCAGAGTCAGGAGCTGCCTCCATGGCAAGACCCCCATCTGGAGCATTGGAAGATGCGCCCTCGTGGAGAGACTGTGATCCCCAATCTTAATTGGGGTCCCCCTCCCCCCCGAGAGTGGAGCCAGGGGAGGAACCGTGCCCTGGAAGCCACCAGCACAACTGGTGGATGTGGCATCGAAATGAGCCACAAGATGGAAAAGGACTTGGTTTCCTCCCATTGAATGAACGCACTATGAATCGAATGTGTCACCATCGTTTTCACATCCTGAACATAAGAGCATGAGGAGAAGATACAAAATGTGCAGAATTTTCCTACATGAGGATTCCAGGCATGGTTTATCCTCTGTAGCCTCAGCAATTGTAGGTACACAATACTACAGTCTAAGTTGGAAGCATACATTTTGCAATATTGAAACCCTTGTTTTCCCCATGACTTCAGTGATGTGACTATTTACAGTGACTAACACATGTACAGAATAAACATTCTCTTTGGTACAGTAAGGAGATGGGTTGCCTTCACTTTACTCTTTATACAATACTACATACAACCCAGTTAAACGTAACCCCCCCCCCCCAGTACTCAGCTTCAGGAGCACCTGGATGGTCCTTTCAGTAGACTTGGAGGACGCTTGTGAAACCTTTCAAGCAACATCTTGATAGTCTGAAACCGCCACATGGATCGCCGGATGGGCCGTCGAGCCGTCGCCTCGCTATCCGCAACGGTTCGCTCGCGGAGCCTCTTCCCAGCTCTTGGGACTTCCGATGCTCGCGCAGCCTTTTCTTAGCCGAGAACGGCCCAGCTTGGATCGTTGTGACCGATAGCCTCATCAACATCTCTCGCCGCAAGGAAGGAGAAAAGAAGGAGAAGGGGTCCCACGAAGCCAAGCCCACCTCCAGCGTCTTCATACTGGCAGGTGGTTGCTTCTGCTAGACGCCGCACTTCTCCGCAAGGAGTGAGAAGGGGTCCTTTTGAAGCCGAGCTCGCCTCCAGCGTCTTCATGCTGGCAGGCAGTCGCTTCCACCGGATGCCGAACTTCTCCAGTCGTCAGGCCTTTAGGTGAGTAGGCCTACTTCTGCTTCTTTGGGATTCCAAACGGCGAATCCCACCTTCGTCGCCAATGTTCTGTTCACAAGGCAGACATGAAGACGAGGAGGTTGGTACAAAAGATGTCCTTTATTGAATACATTCACTGAACAGAAGCATAGAGAGAGATTGAACAGAACAGAAACATAAGCAGGAATCAAGCTACTAACTACTGACTGGCCACACTGGCCACTCCCTCTTATATTCCCTTGCAAGGGAATGCTCAGCCAATCAATGCAGGCTATTCTCCCACCTCGCGCATGTGCGTGAGGCTGGAGACAGCCTGTCTGGGTCCCGGGCAGACATGTGGTCTGTCCGGGTCTCTGCAACGTTCTGCAGACTTCCTGAGCCTTGCTGAATGACTTCAGCAAGGCCCAGTACATAACAAAAAGGATTTGTTATCTACTTTTCTGGGCAAGAGATGCAATAAATTTGAAAGCATATTAACACATATGATGTGGTCATATCCTCCAGCTACTGTAGTCTATATTGGTTATATATTTCAAATATTGAGAAAAATGGTTAAGCAAAGGGGTTTAAAATATAAAGATGTTAATGTGTTGTTAAAACTATATTCCCAAAATTGGAATTAATCTATTTACGGAGAACTTTGCATCTAATGCACTGGAATTATTGCAAAAGAGATGGCTATATATTGGCTATATATATTGGCATGAAGAAATGTATATATTCTTTGCTTTTAAATTAGCTCTTTACCAACAAAATGGAAAGGCTGCATAATACGATTCTATTTGGTATGGTCAAGCTTTTTGTTTTAATTTTTGTTGTATTGATTGTTGTATTTTATTCAATTATTTGAGGTTTGGGAGTTTTCTTAATTTTTTTCTTTCTTGTGTTAAAGCCATGAAATTAAAAATTGTAACAGGACAAAATCTTTTTAGTATGTATTAACAATAATATACATATTAGAAATAGCACAGAAATCTGTAAATAAATGAACACAAGCAAAGAAATAATTGCTTTAAATATGCTTTAAGCACAGTATTAAATATTCTGGGTGAAAGTCTGGAGATAGACATCACTGTTTGTCACCTGTCCAACATCTGAGGTTGTTACATAGGTGACAACAGTTAATGTAGCAGTGGATGCTGGTGCTTACATGAGGTTCAAAACACTTAATGTGAACCATTTTCAAGTCATACATAGCTCTAGTTGTAAATATAATCTGGTCACACATGATTAATGGCTTTTACATTTAAAATCAACATCTTGCATTGATCTTGGAATTATGCTTAAAACTGCAGGTGAAATTGGAAGGGTAACTTTCTGGACATAATAATGCAACATTTTATCCTATTTTATTGCAAATTGTCTTTAAGAGCAGTATCCTGCAATAAACTAAATGAGCTGATGACCATGATAATAACTGTGTCAAGCTATTATTAATGAGACTGATTCTTCAAGGGAGTAGAGCAGGGGTCTTCAAACTTGGCCCTTTTATGACTTAGGAACTTCAACTCCCAGAATTCCTCAGCCAGGCATGCTGGCTGAGGAATTCTGGGAGTTGAAGTCCACAAGTCATAAAAGGGCCATGTTTGAAGACCCCTGGAGTAGAGCATTTCTGTCCAATATAAGCCAACTACCATGGTGTGAGTGGATACATTAAGTCTGTTGCATATTTTTATCTTGTTACACAGTTAATCTTTTAAACATAGAGTAAAATTGTAGCTATCTATCAATTCCAATAACTGTCCTATATGTAAGCTAACACATTTTTGTCTACTGTCCTTGCATGTTTAGACCTGTTTTCCCAGACTATTCAAATTTGTGGAGAATTGGGACTGGGAGACCCATTTGGGTGAGGTGTCTAATTTACACGTATTAAGTATCAGCACATTCTGAACTTTTGCTTTCCTGATTATCAGTTCTACCTCTGAGCTTCCATGTCTGTTTGTTTCCTTTGTGATTCGGTCTTTGGCCCGTTTCCTGTCTGTTTTCTTTTTAGAACACAGAATAATAGGGTTGGAAGGATCTTTGAAGGTCTTCTAGTCCAACCCCCTGCTTGAGCAGGAGACCTTATATCATCCCTGACAAATGGTGTCCAATCTCTTTTTGAAAACTTCCAGTGATGGAGCACCCACAATTTTTGGAGGCAAACCATTCCATTGATTAATTGTTCTCACTGCCAGGAAATTTCTCCTTAGTTCTAGATTGGATCTGTCTTTAATAATCTTCTACCCATTACTTCCTGTCCTGCTGTCAGGTGCTTTGGAGAATAGGTCCACCCTGTCTTCTTTATGGCAGCCCCTCAAATATTGGAAGACTATTATGTAACCCCTAGTCCTTCTCTTCATTAGATTAGAAATGCCCAGTTCCCTTAACTATACACCATACAGTTTAACCTTCAGACCCCTTATCATCTTTGTTGCCCTTCTCTGCACTCTTTCTGGGGTGTCAACATCTTTTTTATAATGTGCTGACCAGGGCTGGTCACAATATTCCAAGTGAGGTCTCACCAGTGCAGTATAAAGTGGTATTATGACTTCACATGATCTTGAAACTATCCCTCTGTTAATCCAGCCTAAGACTGCATTGTTTTTAGATCTTCACTGAGCTTCTTGTGTAGTCCTTTTGGCTGCTTCTTTTGTTCTCCATTTTTCCTTCTCATTAGAATTATCTACAATTGTGTTTTTAATATCATGTTTAGGACCTCTCAGACATTTTGAGCATCTCTACCCATTAACATTTTGTCAAGTTAGAGATTTTATTGACTCTTTCAATCCTTCCTTCCTTCCTTTTCAACAGTTTCACAACACTCAGTTTTACTTTCCTTTAAAACCAAAAAGTGTGCAATGGTTAAGACAATTAGTCTAGAAACCAGGACACTGTGAGTTCTAGTCCAGAGGACCCTTAGGCACAAAGCCAACTGGATGATCTTGCACCAGTCATTTTCTCTCAGCCCTTAGAAAGAGACAATTTCAAACCAGTTCTGAAAAACCAAGAAAACTGCCAGGCTTGTCCAGGCAGTCTCTGAAAATCAGACACAATTGAATGGAAGGAAGAAAAAAACCAAAACTCCAGCAGTACATGGTCATTTAAAATTTCTGTGAATTTCACTTCTTCAACTAAAGTTTACCTATTAATCAGTATCAAATCAAGGATAGTTAAGTTTCTTCTGTCTTCATCTATGCTCTGAAGCAGGGAATTGTCAGGAAAGCAACTCATAATTTCCTGGAAGGACCATGCTTGGCAGAATTTGCCACTCAAACTATTGTTTAGTTAATTGAAGTCCACTATTGCTATGATTCTATGCTTCTAAAATTTACAATTTATTTTTGAAGGCATCATTTACATCTCCTTTATGGTTAGGAAGATGACAGTGAACATCAACAATTGTTTTGTATTCATTTCTGTCTCACGCGTTTTAATCCAAATGTTCTGTGCAGTATTTCTAAGTTTTTGGACTGGAAGATATTTTAAGTATACTGTATAATTCAACTCTTCTTCTGTTCTATAGTTAATTTTCATTTTAAATAAATAGCAGCATTTAGTTGCTATAATCCAGTCATGGGAATCATGGCACGAGTTCTCTTTTATGTTTATTAAATCATATTTTCCCTTCTCTGGTAAAAGCTTATATTCTGTAGTTTCTATGCTCTGAGCATCAATGTATAGACTAGGGCCATGAATGTTGTGACTTTCATGTTTATAACATAAAGAACTTTATGTTATTTCTGATTTTTCTTGAGTGGTTTAACACACCCCATTTCAGGACACTTTTATTTTTTCCCAGTGCACAAGTCTTTCTTTTAGGTCATTACTTCATAACATTTGTTTTCATCCTTCTCAGGATTCAGTTTAAAATCCTCTAATGTAGTTCACCATGATGTGGCCAAAACACTTTTCTTGCTGTATATATGAGGCACAACTCATCTTGTGTCAATAATCCTTAGAATTAGATCCCAAGAACCAAGGTCCTTCTGTCAACACTGTATGTATAGCCAGTCATTACAATAGACTTACAATAGACTTACAATAGTCTTCTTTCCTTGTCTGATCCTCTTTCATCAGCTGGATACATATTGGAAGTACTATTAAATCTCTAGGATCTTTAGCTTCCTTCTGAGACTTTCAGAGTCCATGATGATATGGTTGTAATAGAATAGAATAGAATAGAATAGAATAGAATAGAATAGAATAGAATAGAATAGAATAGAATAGAATAGAATAGAATAGAATAGAATAGAATAGAATAGAATAGAATAGAATAGAATAGAATAGAATAGAATAGAATAGAATAGAAATCTTGGAGGTCTTCTAGTCCAGTCCACTGGTCAAGCAAGAGGACCTATACCATCTCAGACAAGTGACTGTCTAGTCTCTTCTTAAAAATCTCCAGTGATGGAGCGGCCACAATTTCTGGAGGCAAGCTGTTCCACTGGTTAATTGTCCTCACTGTCAGGAACTTTCTCTTAATTGCAAGGTTGATCCTTGATCAGTTTCCAACCATTGTTTCTCATCCTTCCCTCTGGTGCTTTGGTGAATAGGGTTAGATTCTGACATGGCTTTCCCATTTTGATAGAGGGCATGCCTTCTCTCCCCACTCTTTGAGCTCCTCACCTCTCCATTTGTGAAACTCCATTAGGTCGATCTCCACCTAACTGGCCACATGATACCAAGCCTGCAGGATTTGAGGCACCCCTCAGGATAGGCAGGTATGGTATAACTCCTTATTCAGTCCCTCTCTCAAGTGGGTGACTAGTAGGTCCTCAGACCAGTCCCCTAGGTAACTGGCAAATTGAAGAAGTCTCGGATGTACTCTGTCACCAGTCATTTCCCCTGCTTCAAGGCACGGATGGGGGTGTCTGCACAACAGACTGGCAGGGGCTCCTCTGAAGCGCTCTCATAAGGCCTGCATAAAGGCATTGAGATTGGTCAATTCCAGAGCATCCTCATCATGCAGAAACACCAGCCATTCCAAGGGAGCATCTTCCAGTCGGAAGCAATGGCATGGACCCAGGTCATGTTGTCTGGGTACATCACTCCATAGCACTCCTTGTAGTGCCAGGCCTGAGCCAAGAATTGGGCTAGGCAGTTAAAGCACCCATTAAAGTGAGCCATGAAGGGAGGGGCTGGCCCTCTTCATGGACCAGGTAAAATCCCTGGGGTGAGGGCCTGGCTGCTGGTGCCGGGACCACTAGCTGGAGAGGAGTAGTAGAAGGAGTAGCAAGAGTCGCCACAGGGATGGTGATGGTCCCCAACTCTTGGGTAATGTCCCCCAACTTCGCTGTTGCATGAACCTCTATCCCTCTGAACTTCCCTCTTAGCTACTCCATAGTCAGGTTTGGGGTGATGACTGGAAGTTTCCACTTGGTGGGGTCATCCCATTCAGCTGCTCGCCAAGTCTTCCATTGGCTCCCTTGCACCATGTTGACCCCTGGAGGGGGGAGGAAGTCCTTGGCTTCTGCTGACTTCCCCACCCCCACTAACCACTGGGCCTTCAGCCCCTGGGACAGAGCATCTCCTGACTGTTCCTCAATCATCATGGGTTGTTGGTCTGGCTTCTTGGTTTCGCTTTCGGCTGTGCCCCAGCAGCCAGGGCACCTGCCCCACCCTAGGATGGTGCCAGCGCTTCTTGAACCAGACTTTCTTTGGCCTCTTCTTCTCCTCTAAGTCTTTCTCTGTAGTCAACATAATTGCTCAAACCTCCTGGTGGGGTCCAGGCAGGTTATTGCTGTGAGAATTGGCTTAATGTTAACTGTCCCACTCAGTACATACAGAAAATAAAGACTCCTGGGCCATTTTTTTGTTGCCAAGAGTATAATTTACTCAGCTGACCTGGATATGGAAGTAGTGAAGTCAACTCTAATATTTTCACTCACAAATAACATAGTTAAACTTTTTCATGGCCCTCCCATTGTCACTTTATCCCATCCAATCAATTATGTTCAGTTTGTTTAGGGAACAGACTCTAGTGAACTTTCCCGCTAGGTGACCTTGGAACGCTGGTATGTCTCACCAGTGAGTTGATGCTCTTGCATTCCATTACCCCCTCCCTTGCATTCCAACCCATTTCCTCCCTTATAGCTTCTTGTTTGGCTGTGAGCAGGGTTTGCAAATCAAGCCATGACAAAGAGGTTCTACTCTGCCTTTAAGGACCTGCCACCCTTTCTCCTGCTCTGCACTGCCTTTTCCTAAAAGATCAGAGCCTCTTTCAACTGCAATCGCTTGAAAACTATTTCTGAGTTCTAGTGCTGTTTGTTAAGACTGATTTGCCCTTTCACCTGCATTTTCTCCCTTGCTCATATCTTGACAAGAGTATGGAATGCAAAGCTGGGAGGGGTGGTATCTAGGTAACCGAGGCATCTTTGAGAGCTTGGTGCTAATAGGTCACTAGCACAGCTGCTCGATGGACAAGTGGACTTTTCCTATAACAAGAAGAAATATTATTATTGGACAATGTGAACACCCGGTGGGTGAGGGTGAAGGAATCTATTGTTTAATTAAGCTTTTGAATGGGAAAACCAGAGCTGGTTTCATTTCTTCTGTGCCAATGTAAATTTTCAGTAAAGTATTATACTCTTGGTAAAATAATGTCCCAGGAGTTTCTTTTTCTGGAAATGCCAACTGGACAGTTGACATTAAACTAGCTCTCCAATGTAACAACCTACCTGAACCCCACCAAGAGGTTGGCAGCTTTGAGATGTTAGCAACTGACAGAAGAACAGATGAAGGGGTGAGACCAGAGGAAGCCTCCCCTCATGAAGCCCCAGCAGGGTTCCAAGCTGAAATCAGGATGCAGGAGCTGGCACACACAGCCCTAATGGCAGCTGACACCCCCGCTCAAGCATCCCAGGCAGCATGGGGTTGCAGCCCAGGTACATCCTAGTACGAGAGGACCAAGTGCTGTCTCCCTTAGCAGTTCAGTCTGATGGGTGGCCCAATAACTTGGCATATTCCTGACCCAGCTCTGGAACTATATGGAATGCTATGGAGAGATGTTCCTGGACAGGCACACCCAGATCAGTTCCATTACATCTAACCTGGAGGGGGATGCAGCAGAATGGCTGGTGTCTCTGAAGCTGCAAGACTTGGATGCTTTCATGCAGGCATTGTGAGACAGGTCTGAAGACCCTGCAGCAGCCCGGGGTGCAGAGATCTGCATCCGCTCCCTATGACAGGGCAAGCAGCCAGTGACAGAGTATATCCAAGATTTCCATGGCCTGCAGCTCACCTGATCGTGTGCTGGTTTACCAATTCCAGGAGGGTTTGAGCAAGGAGCTGTACCACAACTGCCCGCTCCAGGGAGTACCAAGTGACCTTTGAGCGTGGTACCGGTTGGCCACAAACATGGAGCTCACCCTGATGGAGTACCAGGAGCACATAGCACATGAGAAATGGCCCCACTGGATGCCCAAGAGATGGCCAGCACTCTGTAGAAGGAGAGAAGAGGCAACCCCTTCCATGGGGAAAAAGCCCCACAGGAGCCCATGAGCATGTTTCTGATGTGGAAGGAAAGGCCACCGAGTGGCTGATTGCCCCATGCCATGCCCAGTATTGACACCATGAGCCCCGACCCAACTGAAGCTGGAAAAGCCCCCAGTGAAGCCAAGGGAGAAGATGTGGGTGGCCCAACAGGTCATAGAGGTCTCTCCCCAATCCAGCAAAATGGAAAGAACTCTGACCCACAAGAAGCCCGGCTTGGTCTTCTATGAGAGCAACAGCAAAGGGGAAGATGACCCAATGGTAAGTGGCACCATCATTCCCATGATGGCCCAAGTGGAGAGTCAGATGCCCTCCTCAGGAGTAATGGAGATCCTTGTGGTTTTGTTGGACTCAGGATGCACTCAGTGTCTAATCAGCCTCTGGACTGTGGAGAAACTAAGGCTGAGGCTGAGGAAGTTAAGGTGGCCCATAGGGTTCTCCCAGCTAGATGGGTCCCTTATGGGAGGGGCAACAGCAACTTGCCTAACAAAGCCAGTGAGCCTCAGGGCTGGGACCCACGTAGAGACTATCCATTTTATTGTGCCTCCTGGCATGACCAAGGCCATGGTCCTGGGACTAGCCTGGTTGAAGAAATGGAATCCGTCAGTAGATTAGGAAAGCAACAAGTGGCGACTAAGAAAGAAAGCAGCTAGCCGGCAGGGGCCAGCAAAAGCATTGTACACCAGCCATGAGCCTTCTTCTTCTTCTGCCATATCCGTTATCAGACGTTGGCAATCATGTTGGCGATCCTGTTTTTATCAGCAGCCGCACGAAAAAGTGCTGCTGAGTTTTGTCCAAACCAGTCCCTTAGATTTTGAAGCCATGATGTTCTTCTTCTGCCTGGACCTCGTTTGCCTTCAATCTTTCCTTGGAGGATTAAATGGAGTATGCCGTATTTTTCTGGGTGTCGCATCACATGTCCGAAATATTCTAATTTTCGTTTTTTAATTGTTTTGATGATTTCCCTTGGCTTTCCCAGGCGGCTTATCACCTCCTCATTTCTGATTTTGTCAACCCAGCTTATACGTAACAGCCGCCTGTAAATCCACATTTTAAATGCTTCTAGTCTCTTCAGGTGGCCTTCTGTCAGAGACCAACTCTCTACTCCATAGAGCAGGATAGAAAAAATATAGCATCTGACAAGCCTGATTTTTAGTCTTAGGCTTATGTCGTGACTGCAGAAGACCTTTCTCATTTTGAAGAATGCTGTTCGAGCTTTCTCTATCCTTGTCTTTACTTCAGCGGTCATGTCCCAGCTTTCATGTAAATTAGAACCGAGGTGCGTGATCCTTTCAACTTTTTGTAGTGGTGTTCCTTCTGAATTTACTGGTGGTAAGTTAACGGGTTGTTTGCTGACGACCATGATCTTGGTTTTTGAGGTGTTAAGCTTCAAGCCGTATTTTTCAGATGTTTCTGTGACTCTGTTGATGAGGAGCTGAAGGTCTTCATGCTTACTGGCAAGCAGAACTGTATTGTCAGCATATCTTAAGTTGTTGATCCAAACACCGTTTACTTTGATGCCAGCATCGATGTTCTCCAGTGCCTCGTTGAAGATTGACTCAGAGTAGATATTGAACAGCAGTGGAGACAGAATACATCCCTGTCTGACCCCTCTTCTTATTTCTGCATCAGCTGAGTATTTTTGGCCTAGTCTCACATTTGCTACTTGATGCCAATACAGATTCTTTATTATTTGGATGTCTTTGTCATCTAGTCCCCCTTGTTTCAGGATTTCTAATAGTTTGCTGTGTCTTATTTTATCAAAAACTTTTTCAAAATCAATGAAGCACATGTAAACACTGTGGTTGACATCTCTACAATGCTGTACAAGAACCTGAATGCTGAACAGTGCATCTCATGTACCAAGATTGTTTCTGAAACCAAATTGTGTGTTACCTAGATGCTCTTCAATTTTGTTGTATATTCTTGTGTGAATTATTCTCAGGAATATTTTCAGGGCATGACTCATTAAGCTTATTGTTCTGTATTCAGTACACTTCTTTGCATTTATTTTTTTGGGGATTGTCACAAAGGTTGATTTTAGCCAATCATTTGGTATCTTTCCTGTTTCGTATATCTGATTGAAGAGCTGCAGTAAAAAATTCTTCCCATTGTCTTCCAGCAATTTTAAAATTTCTACTGGGATATCATCAGGTCCTGTGGCTTTTCTTGTTTTTGCTATTTTTATTGCACGTTCAACCTCCTCCATAGTGATGTTTGGTCCAGTTGTTATACTTCCCATATCTATATCATCCCTAGTGTCCTCAAAAAGTTCTTCAATATATTACTTCCATCTCTAGTTTTTCATCCTCATCTAAGATAATTTTCCCCTCTTTGTCAACTAAGTTGTTGGTTTTCTTTTTGTAGAGGCCTGCTGCTTCTTTCACTTTTTTGTGTAAATTGAAATTATCATGCATATGTTCTGTCTCTTCTATTTCCTTGCATCTCTTTGCAAACCATTTTTCTTTTGCCAGTCGAATTTTTCTTCTAATTGTTTTCTGCAATTCATTGTATTTTACTTTGTTTTTATTTTTATAAGATCTTCTTTCATCCATGAGATGAAGAATTTCCTCCATTATCCACTGTTGTTTCTTGTGGTACCCCTCTCTCTGTTTTGAATTTGTTACCTCTACTATTGCATTTTTAAATTTATTCCAGTTCACTTCTACATCATCATCATTCAGGTTGTTGGTTTCCCTTAAATGATTTTCTAGTTCTTCTTTAATCTTCCCTCTATGTTTAATGATGAAGTCTCTGTCGATTCTTGGTTTAGCAGGGTTTGGGTTTTTCATCCTTTTTAGTTTCAGCTGGACTTCAGCAAGTAGTAGATTATGATCAGATGGTATGCACCTGGGTATGTCTTTACTGATTTTACTGAGTTTTTAAATCTTTTGTTTATTGTAAAATAGTCAATTTGGTTCCTTACTACATTATTTCGTGTATCTGCTGGTGATCTCCAAGTGTAGAGGCATCTTTTTGGCAACTTAAAAAAAGTATTCATCACACATTGCCTATGTTCCTTGCAGAAGTCTACAAATCTGTCACCTCTACCATTTCTGGTTCCTAAGCCAAAGTTTCCAACTACAGGAGCATCACTTCCTTCTCCCACTTTTGCATTGAAGTCCCCCATGAGTATTGTGATATCATTACTTTTTAGGGTTTTCAGTACACTGCTTATATCTTCGTAGAACTTCTCTAAATCCTCCTCATCGCTGTCAGCTGTGGGAGCATAAACTTGTATAACATTCATATTTACTGGAGTACTATTTATTTGGATCATTATCACTCTATTGGATACAGGAATAAAGGACTTCATGCATTTATTTACACGATTGTTTACGATTATAGCTACTCCATTTCGATGGTGTTTGCTGTTCTCACTGGAGTAGTAGATAGTATAATTTCCTATTCTACACATTCCATTTTCAGGCCAGCACATTTCACTCACTCCCAATATAGAGATATTGTATTTTGACATTTCTTGGATAGTGTTGTGTGTTTTCCCAGCTTCGTATAGGCTTCTCAGATTCCACGTACAAATTCGTAGTTTTGGGTTTATCATTCTTCTAGCACAGGGCTTTTCAACCGGTGGTACGCGTACCACCAGTGGTACGCGAGCACATGGCTGGTGATACGCGTAGGACGGGTTGAAAAAATATGTAAAAAAAAAATGTAAAAAAATTTTCAAATTTTTTTTTTTAAAAAAAGTGTAAAAGTGGATGAGGTGAAGCGGCAGCAGCGCTGCAGAGGCTTGTGGCAAAGTCAGCTGGAACTGCACATTGCCTGGGTCCTACTGAGAGCCCAGGATCAAAGCGCGCAGCTCCAGCTGATTGGCGGCGGCCTTGGAGGTAGCAGGCAGCCTCACGCAGTCTTCAGGGGAGATTCCGCCGGAGCTGCGTGACGCATTGCCTACCCCCCCTGCCCCCGCCCAGATGCCCTCACCTCCCCCAAGCATTTTTTTTTACTCACCTGCTTTCAGCAGCATTCCCTTTCTCCTGTCCTTTTCGGCCTTCGCCATGTGTTTGTGAGACAAAAAAAAAAAAGTTCCATGAGACTTTCTAACTTCTTGCGAGAAGTTAGAAAGTCTCATGGTACTTTTTTTTTTTACCCACAAGCACGTGGTGAAGGCAGAGAAGCAAAAAGAGAAAGGGAGTGCAGCTGAAAGCAGGTGAGTAAAAAAATGCTTGGGAGAGGCGAGGGCATCTGGGCGGGGGCGCCAACCTTACCCTGCATGGTGGCGGGAGGGTTAACGGTGGGTGCGGGGGGCCCAGGAGGAGCTGCGCAAAGCAGGCAGAGGGGAGGCCAGGCAGATTGTGGGCGCCGGCAAGCGAGCGAGCTGGGCATGGGCGCGGAATCGGCGTTCCTGAGCACACGCCAATTCGTGCCCCTGCCCATCTGGCTCGCTGGCCGGAGTGAAGGGGAAGCTTCTGCGCGGTGGCCGCTTCCGAGCGGCAGCCGCTTGGCTTCCGAGCGGCGGCCGGGCCGGGCGGCTTCCGAGCGGCGGCCGCTTGGCTTCCGAGCGGCGGCCGGGCCGGGCGGCTTCCGAGCGGCGGCCGCTTGGCTTCCGAGCGGCGGCCGGGCCGGGCGGCTTCCGAGCGGCAGCCGCTTGGCTTCCGAGTGGCGGCCGGGCCAGGCGGCTTCCGAGCGGCGGCCTGGCCGCACGTCACGGCTTCCGAGCGGCGGGCAGCTGCTGAGCGCGGGTGGCTGAGCTGTAGCTGCACACACCGAGCCTGGCGCATTCTCACCACACGGAGCGGCTGGCAAGGTGAACCAGCGACATCCAGGCCCTGCCTGCGCATGCGCAGAGGCTGAGGCGCATGCGCTCTCCTCTGCCTCTGCGCACGCACAAGCAGGGCCGTGATGTTGCCGGTTCACCTCACCGGCCGCTCCGTGTGGTGAGAATGCACCGCTGCCTGCCAAAACCAGGCTGGGATCTGGACGGTGTATCGAAGGACAATGGAAGGGAGGGAAGGAAGGAAGGAAGGAAGGAAGGAGGGGAAGGACAATGAGAGGGAAGGAAGGAAGGGACAAAGGGAAGGAAGGAAGGAAGGAAGGAAGGAAGGAAGGAAGGAAGGAAGGAAGGAAGGAAAGGACCATGAGAGGGAGGGAGGGAAGGAAGGAAGGGACAAGGAAGGAAGGAAGGAAGGAAGGAAGGAAGGAAAAGGACAATGAAAGGGAGGGAGGGAAGGAAGGAAGGGACAAAGGGAAGGAAGGAAGGAAGGAGGGGAAGGACAGTGGAGGGAGGAGGGAAGGAAGGAAGGGACAAAGAGGGAAGGAAGGAAGGAAGGAAGGAAGGAAGGAAGGAAGAAGGAAGGAAAGGACAATGAAAGGAGGGAGGAAGGAAGGAAGGACAAAGGAAGGAAGGAGGGGAAGGACAGTGAGAGGGAGGGAGGGAAGGAAGGGACAAAGAGGGAAGGAAGGAAGAAGGAAGGAAAGGACAATGAGAGGGAGGAGGGAAGGAGGAAGGGACAGAAGAAGGAAGGGAAGGAAGGAAAAGGACAATGAGAGGGAGGGAGGGAAGGAAGGAAGGGACAAAGAGGGAAGGAAGGAGGAAGGAAGGAAGGAAGAAGGAAAGGAAGGAAGGAAGGAAGGAAGGAAGGAAGGAAGGAAAGGAAGGAAGGAAGGAAGGAAGGAAAGGACAATGAAGGGAGGGAGGGAAGGGAAGGAAGGGGACAAAGGGAAGGAAGGAGGGAAGGACAGTGAGAGGGAGGGAGGGAAGGAAGGGACAAAGAGGAAGGAAGGAAGGAAGGAAGGAAGGAAGGAAGGAAGGAAGGAAGGAAGGAAGGAAGGAGGGGAAGGACAGTGAGAGGGAGGGAGGGAAGGAAGGGACAAAGAGGGAAGGAAGGAAGGAAGGAGGGAAGGAAAGGACAATGAGAGGGAGGGAGGGAAGGAGGAAGGGACAAAGAAGGAAGGAGGGAAGGAAGGAAGGAAAGGACAAAGAGAGGGAGGGAGGGAAGGAAGGAAGGGACAAAGAGGGAAGGAAGGAAGGAGGGGAAGGACAGTGAGAGGGAGGGAGGGAAGGAAGGGACAAAGAAGGAAGGAAGGAAAGGACAATGAGAGGGAGGGAAGGAGGAAGGGACAAAGAGGGAGGGAAGGAAGGGACAATGGGAGAGAAGGGAGGGAAGGAAGCTAGGTACCCACCCCAGTCCCATCCCCCTCCACCAGAGACCCACGGATTCCCCCCCACAGGCACCCTGCAACCTGGGTGATCAGCTGGCCACGCCCCCCGGCCATTGATCACATGACCCTGGGACTGTGAACGTCATACGTATGAATCAGTTGCCAAGCATCCGAATGTAAATCACATGACCCTGGGGATGCTGCAACAGTCATAAGTGTGAAAAATGGTCATAATTCGCTTTTTTCAGTGCTCTTGTAACTTCAAACAGTCACTAAGCGAATTGTTGTAAGTCGAGGACTACCTGTACTTTCTCATTTTTTCCTTTTTTTTTTTTGGTCAAGTTTTTGATACCTTGCTGGGCGAGTGGTGGTACTCGGATATTGCCTTATCCGAAAAGTGGTACAATGGGTGAAAAGGTTGAAAATCCCTGTTCTAGTGGACCGGGAGATTCTTAGCACCCCTGCCCCATTTAAGGGGCGCATGTACTCGGGGCCATTGTTAGGTTTTGCCACCATTAACATAATTTTCCTGGGAAATATATAGTGTAGTAGTCTTCCCTTTGCTTTCTACACCGCTGTGCACACGCTGTTCAAGTGGCTGCCACCACACCATGCGCTGTTCTTCTGAATCCGTTCCAACCAATATGGTCTCTGCCTTCAGTCGATACTGGGGAGCCAGCTGCCACTCACCAGGCCTGTTGGTCCACGGGAGGTATTTGATTCCCTCCAACCCGCCATTACAGTATAAAAGCCATAATGGGTAGGGCCCCCCAATCCGCCACCTGGGGACGTGCTCTGTGGGGGTTCCAGGCTCCCCCTAAGGGAGCCATGAGCCTGTGGTTAGTAAAATGAAAGTGGAGTCAATGAGCACACTAAAGGGAAGCGAGGGGTTAGAGCCGCTCATTCCGAGTGAATACCGAGACCTAGCAGAGGTGTTCAGCAAAAGGGAATCAGACGTGCTCCTGTCCCATTGCCCCACAGGCTGTGCTATTGAGATCCTTCCAGGGGCAAAATTGCCAAAGCAGAAGATGTATTCAATGACCCCGAGGGAGATGGAGGAACTTTGGGGGTTTATATACAAGAACTTAGCCAGGGGATTTATCCAGCCAGCAAAATCAAGGATGGCTGCCCTTGTGCTTTTCAAAGAGAAGAAAGATGGGACTCTTAGGCTGTGCATGGATTGCCATGGACTGAATTGTATCTGTGTAGAGAATATGTATCCCCTCCCCCTCATGAGGGACATGCTGGGTTCCCTATCCAAGGGGAAAATTTTCATAAACCTGGACATAAGGGAAGCCTATTACCAAGTGAGGATTAAAGAAGGAGATGAATGGAAAACCACATTTAACTTCCCTCTGGGTTGCTATCAATTTCAAATGATGCCATTTGGGTTGCAAGGAGCACCAGCAGTATTCATGCAGTTAATAAATGAGATCCTGCATGAGCACCTGTACAAAGGGGTGCTGGCATACTTGGTGACATTCTAATTTATACCAAGGCTAATTTATACCTCCTCAAACCAGGAGGCAGTTACAGAGTACAGATAGCCCTGCCCATCACCAACTTGCTCAAGATGGGAGAGGGAGTGAAGCCTAAACTGAGTCAACCACTAAACTGGTCTATCAAATGCCAAGAAGCTTTCAGAAAACTAAAGCAGCTCTTTGCTGCAGAGCCGGTCTTGAAACATCCAAACCCAGATGAGCCTTTTGTAATCCAGGTAGATGCCAGTGACTTGGCAGTAGGGGCAGTTTACTCCAGAGGAACAAAAAGAAGGAGCTGCAACCCTGTACCTACATGTCTCGCAAGTTATGTGATACTGAGAGGCTCTGGGTCATTTGGAAGAAAGAGGCTAATGCTGCCCGATGGGCTCTTCTGACCTGGAGGCAGTTTTTGGAGAACAGTAAGATTCCATTCGAGGTGTGGATGGCACAAGAACCTGGAGGCATTAAGGATCCCGAGGAAGTTATCCCCTAAGCAGGTCTGATGGGCTCAGTATTTTAACCACTTCAATTTCACCCTTCGCTACTTGCCTGGGGGGGGGGGAGATCTTCCTAGCAGATGCCCTTTCTCACATGCTCCAGTACAGAAGTGCCTGAGAGGAAGAAGTTAACACCATCATCCCGTCCAGGCAGCTCGCAGCACCAGCACTTATGAGGCAGCAGGGGGTGCAATTCACTACAAAGTTTTGACAGGAATTCTTAAAAATGATAGGTTCCTCCCAGGGACTTAGCTCTGCCTATCATCCGAGTACTAATGGGGCTGCTGAACATGCCAACTCACTAGTAGAGCAATATCTGCACTGTTATGTAAATTATCAGCAGATTAATTGGGCCAAACTCCTGCCTTTCACAGAGTGGGATATAACAACTCGGTGCACAGCAGCACAGGCTTTACTCCCTTCAAAATGGCCACAGGGACTGAGTTCATGCCCATGCCAGAGCTCCCAAAGTAAGCCCCATCCTTAGGGTCATTAGCTGATTGGTTGGATACATTAAAAGCCACGTGGCCCACTGTGTGTAAGGCACTGAATAAGGCTAGGGAAAGTCAAAAGAGGCAAGCAGATCGGAAGAGATCCCCCCAGTGAGAGTTTAGAGTGGGGGATAAGGTGTATTTGTCCACTAAGTACCTAAACTTGAGGCAATCTTGCAAAAAGTTAGGTCCCAAATACATAGGGCCTTTCAACATTGTCTGGATTGTAAATCTGGTGATGGTGGAGCTGAAGTTGGTGAGAAGCCTCAGGCGAGTTCATCTGGTATTTCATTGCAGCCTCTTAAATTCTTTTGGGGGATCTGGTTTGGGGCCAGCCAAAGAAACACTTCCTCCTCCTATCCTAGTAAAGGGAAAGGAGTGCTACGAGATCAAAAATATTCTCAATTCCAGATAACACAAGGGAACATTACAGTATCTAGTACTGTGAAAAGGCTACCCGTTAGCAGACACTGGCTGCCCCTGATGTTAGTGCAGTGAGGTTAGTTAAGAAATTTCACATTAGGTATCCTCAACAGCCCCATTAAGGAATGTAGCAGTAGTTGGGTTGTACATAATAATGTGTACCTATGTATGTTTATTCTTATTCCAGGTTTCTCTTTCTTCTAGGGGGTTGGCAGATCAAGACTGTGTCAGGTCCCCTCAAATCTCATTCTTGGGGCTCTGCCATTCTGTTGGGAGGGGGGAAGTCTTGTGGACTCTGGGATGTATTTCCTTTACTTTGTTCTTTTCACTTTTGATGTATCTGTCTGGGTGTGAAAGGGGGGGAGGAATGTGCCTGGGGCCATCTTCCTTATCTCTGCTGGAAAGACAACTGGGAAGAAACTGCAATGCCTGAGAACTGCACCTTATCACTCCAGTTCCCATAACAACTTCACACCTGTGGATTGGCTGAAGTTAAACTGGAAAGTTGGGCACTGGGGAAGGGTTTGAAAGGGGAGTTTTAATGTAATGTTTTGTACGGGAATTTTTCAGATCTTGCCTTGCCTTTCTGCTTTCACTACCTCTCAATAAAAGTTCCTTTTGAAACAATGCCAGTTTCAGGAATTCTGCTTTCTTGGGAGTGCTAGCTGAGGCAGGACCTTACAGACTGATTTGCCCTTTCACCTACATTTTCTCCCTTGTTCATAACTTGACAAGATTGTGGAATGCAAAGGTGGGGGGATAGTATCTAGGCAACCGAGGCATCTTTGAGAGCTTGGTACTGATAACATCAAAGTCACTAGCACAGGTGCTAGATGGAGAAGTGGACTTTTCCCATAACAATAAGTACTACTATTGGACAATGTGAACACCCGGTGGATGGGGGCAAGGGAATCTATTGTTTAATTAAGTAAGTTTTCGAGCGGAAAAACCAGAGTTGGTTTCGCTTCTTCTGTGCCAATGCAAATTTTCAGTAAAGTATTACACTCTTGGAAAAATCATGTCCCAGGAGTTTTTTTCTGGAAATGCCAACTGGACAGTTGACATTGTTGAACCTGATAAATCATCTTGCTTTCTCATTAAGTATGAATACTTGCTGTACCAAATTTGACTTTTTCTTCAAGGACTGCTGCAAGCTTACATTTGCTGCAAATATATCCCAGGATGTTTTCAGGCAGAATTACAGCATGTCAGAAGCATTGCTGGCACAATTGCAAATTCTTGACCATTCTCCAATATCATCCTTTGGGTCCTATGAACTTCAATGTGGGAGATAGATAAAATGGTAATAAATATGGAGGATGAATGAGGTAGATTGATTTCCAGGGAAAATTGTAGTCTGCCCTGGGAAATATCAACATGAGGCACTATTCCCACAGATGAAGCATGCTACAGCATCCCTGTGAGTCTTCTGGGATCAGTGCACCCCATTCTCTGCATGATTACTTTTGTTCAAAACTGACAGCAGCATTTAGTAGGTCTGCAAATGCCATGCACTCTCAAAAGCAGAGCAGACACAGAAATAGCTTGACAGTGAGTGTCCAAGTATTTTTTTTTTCAGGGAGGTGTGGGGATTCTTCCCTGAATGTGAAGACATTGGAAACATGTTGTGGGTGCTAACACTAAACCAGTGTAGATGCACCAATGTTCAGATCCATTTCTCAGAAAACAAACTGCCAATGCCCTCTTTGTGGACCTTCTTTACTGCTTCAGCTTCCTGTTGCAGTAGCTGTGTTTATTTCACCCATCCTACCATCCATTTAGAACTAGCTGTGGGAACATTGGGTACCTCCTCTGCAAATGTATTGCTAAAATGCAGCTCCAGAGAACATAGGCAAGAAGAAACCACTATTCCACAGTAACAGCAATTCTGGCAATGAATGGCAACATGATCCCTCACTGTACACTGCACACAAAATGCCCTCCTCTTCATGTCTGCTTCATATTTGCAAGCCAAAACCAGAAAATTTGAGCTAACTAATGCATGCACTGGTAGAAAAGGAAATGAAAGGGGAAAAGGTGGCCTCCCAGGAATTGGTACTGCTTGGTGTCCCCTCCACAAAGTTTCTACATGAGATATTCAAAAGCTACCAGAAAAGTAAAATGAAAATAGCCTGCTAAAAGACAAATTGCATGCCCTCTAACCCTCTGGGCCAAAACTATGGGACCACTCAGTACATGGTGGGATGTTTGGGCATTTAAGGATAAAAGTATAGCATCAAGTTCATGATGCTATATGTCCACTCTGTCTGGCACAGGTCAGATCACCCCTGGAATATGAAGGCCAGTTTTGGTTGCTACAATACAAACAAAAAAAGCTGGAAAATTGCAAAGAAGAACAATGAAGATGGTGAAATCTCAGAACCTACAAACAGTGGTTGAAGGAACTTGGTATGTTTAGCCTAAATAAGAGAAGGCTAAGGGAAGGCATGATAGTAGTCTTCCAATACTTGAAAATGTCATGGGGAAGAAGGTGTGAATTTATTCCCCAGAGGACCTGAGGCTAAGACAAGAGTCAGTGGGTGGAAGCTTTATAAAGATCTAAACTTGAAATAAGGAAGAATTTCCTGACTATGAGATCTGTTAAGCAGTGGAACAGCCTGACTTCTGAACTGTGGGTGCTCTACCTCTGAAGGTTTTCAGCAAAAGTTGCATAGTCATTTGTCTAGGATGGTATAATGATTCCTGCTTTGGGCAGTGGATTGGACTGGTTGACCTTGAAGAGCCCTAGAATTCTGTGTTTCTAGGATTCTAAGTGGGTGCCTTATGCCTTGCAATTGTTTCTTCCATCCCTTCCCATATTTTGCAATCTTGAATCCCGTCCACAAATGCCCTATTTTTGGAATGAAACCCTCCATATATCGTTATCTACGTAACTCATCTACCTTGGATGGAAGTGAATGGAGAGTTTGCAAAGCATTAAAGTGATAGCACACTGCACTTACTCAGAGGCATTCTTGTTAATGAGCATTATTTGCATATAAGCAGTAGCTATGTTGGAATACAATAGTCATTTAATACTGTCTCCTGACATCCCTTAAACTGAATCAGTATAATAGAGTATGTGCGTGCTTTTCTATGTACACTTGTCTTGCTGCTTGATTTCTTGTTTTATTTTGATTTTTGCCTGGAACCATCTGTTCAAAACTCCTAACTAGTAGTGTCTTTGACTGTGGATTGTGTGGACTCTAGTATTCTTCAGCAAACAAGGCATGCTGTTCACTGTCAGCTTTGTCTATATCCCATGTACTGATGCACACAAGTGTTGGGATGTCCCTTTGTGGCATGTTGCATGCCAAAGCAAGCAAGCAGCTTTAAGAATTTTGCCTGCTGGCTAGCTTAGCATGAAGCTAGTTCTCAGCATTGGAGGCCATGAACACAAATTGAAAAGGAGGCCTTTATAAAGTGCCTGCCACATGAGATCTCTGTACACAATATGTGGGAAAGGAAATGGTTAACATTATTTGCAGAATACGGAAGCTGCCCTTGGACCCTCACAGCTCCCCCCTCCTTCCAATCTCTTACTTCTAAGATGTCCCCTGTGCTGAATTCTTATTCAACTTCGAACTGACAAACTGTTTTTAATCTTTTCCTTCCATCCAGCTTGGGGATTGGGAAGGAAAAATCAATACTGGCTGGCAGGTGATCAAGCAACTTGAGACTTGGGCTGAGAAAGAGAAAGAGCGAGAGAAAGGACAGGAGGGTGAGGGGAGCTATGACTAAGTAGCGTGAATTATAGAGGCCTCCATTTCCCTGTGCCTCAGCCTTGAGCAGGGGAACAGTCTCGTTTCAATCAGCTTGTGAGCTCACAGCTGTCTAGGGTAACCCGCTGAAAGGCACACAGCTTTCTTGGGTGATTACAGCATTCTGCGATCAGTAAAGTCAGCCATTCTTTCATTGGGGGTAGAATCTGCCTTTCAACATCAATTCCATGATAGACCTTAAAGTTAGAGGGGTCCATAGGATTTTCATTCTCCTGATTCTAGAAAGTTTCAAAAGGTGAATGCTGTACAGAGAACTGCCTTGAGGGCAGAGGGGAGAAAAGACCTGAATGAATCTGATGTCTATGAAGATTCTCAGTGATCCAGGTCATGGTTGTATCAAAAGTGGCTTTTATTTTTCAAAAGGCAACTAGACTGATTTTTTGAGGAAGAAGGAGACTGGACCTGAAGATTTAATATGACAGGGAGAAGGAATTTAGGCTATCCAATTTCCCATTGTGCAAAGCTTTCTGCTTGTTCGGTAAGAATGAAGAAGTTTCAGACTAGGCAGAGCAGTGGCTTCACGTAAGAATGCTATATCTCTGTACAGTATGCTTAAATTGGTTCCAGGGCTTAGTTTTCATTATGAAACTTGGTCTCAGGACTGAATGCCTTGCCATGTGTAGAATTCCTAACATTTACAAAATACACAAGGCAAAGAGAGTAGCTTCATGCCTTCCTAATATAAAATATGCCATTTCTATGCATAAGGAACTGTTTTACAAGATCGCAAAGACTTCACAGAATCTCACATTATCCTTTCTCAAAAACTCTGAGAAAGAATAATAACTTAAGCCAAATATCAAAGAACAGTTAACAGGTTGGATGGTGGCAGTGGTGGTGGTTGTTGTTATTGCCAACCTACTCCCTACTTCTGGGAATCTATAAGAAATCATCATCATATAACATAACAGGGTATAACATAATAGGAAATGAGCTCTAGTTTCTTCAATACCCCCTTGTCCACAGGGGCACAGTCTCAGCTCATAAGGCACTTTTTTGCATCGGCCCTTTGGAGAGTGTGTTGAAGTGTGGTAAAATTAGTGCTCTTTGGCAATTGTTATTGTATATGATGTAAGTATCCCAGTGGTTTGTAAAAGGGCATTGGCTGTTCAGAAAAAGAATCTACAATCCCTTTAGATAGAACTATGATTTTTTTTTTCCCAGATCCTACTAGAAGGAAAATCCAAATCTCCAATTCTCACTTTTTGTTCAAGGCAGTAGAACAGAAACCCAAGATAAACATTGCAAAAACACCTTTTTAAGTCTATATTTTCCTAACCTGGATGATCTATCAGAATGCCTATATTATATTGAATTCACAAGGATATAGAAAAATGCAAGGACAGAAACTAAAGAAGCATTCGTGATTTTTTTCATTTAAAAGCCTTTATTATTAAATGCCAATCAGAATGAATACTGGATTTGTCTAAATCTCAAACTAAATTACTCTAAAGTGAACAAAACTGAATCTGAAATCTTCCATTTTTAAAAAAAAGACTTTTAGAATTTTGGAGAATAGAGAGATTACAGGGTTGTATAAAGGGACGTAGAGAGATTCAGGCTGTGTGTCTGCAAAAATTTCATTCTGTATGTGCAGGTTTTGATTTGTTTGAACACTGAGTTAACATTATATACCTACCACAGTATATGTAGGGCTTTAAATTCTAATGTATACATTTAGGTTTCTTTCTCTTTGGTACATCTTTAATATCTTCACACATATTATTTTATGGATTTTTTTAATTTTCTCTGGTTATTTGTATATTCTAAAATATAATTAAAAATTCCATCTGCCTCTGTTAATTTCTAATCTGCATCCATCATTTTCTGTACCTTTGGTGCCAACTGAACACAAAACAAATCTCCAATCATGAACGCTTTAAAATGATTCTATTCATCACAGCTCTCTATCCCTATACTAGCTCTTCTGTGTTTTTAATTCAGTATTCAGAGATGTGCTAAGTTATACTTTTCTTCTGTATTCTAGAACCTAGCCTCTAATGTGACAATAGACTTAATCAGCTGACTAAATAGGTGTTCCAAGAGATTGAAAGCTGTGTTGTACAAGAATTTGTATGGCTGCTTCCATACTACTGTGTTACTCTCAGTCACACCCATCTCTTGTTATCACTGACCTTAAAAGAACAAAAATCTTACCTCTACTCTACACAAAAGGGGGGGGGGGAATGAAATCCTGCGCATCCACGCTCTTAATTTGTTACATGCATGTGCATGTATGTGTGTGTGGATATAGAGTGTAGTGGTTTCCATAAGTGGGAGCTACCAAACCCCTCACCATTACCTTTAAAAGATTTATAAAAGTATGCTAGTGAAGGCCAGAAGCTGGGGGAAAGTGTTCGATGAGCTAGGGATTCCCATCAGCAAGAGAACAAATCTCCCACATGTTCTGCAGAGCCACACTATTACAAATGAAAGGTTCAGTTTCGCTTTGGTTTCAGATGAAAACAGCAAGGGATTTTCAAAAAACAAACAACTTTACAATGTTTGAACAGAGATGATGTCATGAGATCATCCAAACATAGTTCAATTAAGGGAAGCTCCTACAGCTCTTTAGAAAAAACTTTTCCATGCTTTAGAATTGCAATATGATCATCCATTCATTCTTTTCCCGAATCTGGCCAGCCATTATCTAGCCTGGTTACCAGTGAGATCTATTTAAGCTCTCCCATTCTGGGTGCATAAGAAGTGTTAATTTGGATCCACACAACTCTCCCTTGATAGACTGTACCTGTTTGAGAGCCATCTATGTTTGTTCTGAGATTGTGTATTTCTTGAAAACAGACTCTACTTCCCCACAACATTCTTACACAATTACTAGCCAGGGATATATGGTATGGATATGCAGGAAATGAATGGAATTATATAGAGAAAAAGAAAGAGGAATCCCCGAAGAAATATTTTGGTCTGAAAATATCTCAGTAAAGACTTTCCAGAAATGGAATAATATTCTGACAGAAATCTGAAGATTGAGAAGAGCCAATGGGGAAAAAAAAGTGGAGTGGAGTGGAGTGGAGTGGAGCCATAAATGGCAGTCAGCCTGAGAAGAAGCAGCCTTTGCATACAATCCCCACAGGGTGGGGATCCCTTATCACTGCTCTGTTTGAAGGATGGCAGTACAGCATCGACCATAGTCAGGGAGCTCCATAGACCTTTACTGCCTTAAATGACAGCAGACTACATTAAGATAATAGTAATCCCAGGGCTACCTAATGACTACAGTATACCAGAAAGATCAATAATTCTCTGTGGCTTTACCTCTAGGATTTATATCTTACCCTTTGACTTTTTTGCAAACTTAAGATGGTTACTACAATAAAAAAAAAAAAACACAAATATTTCAAATATCACAGAAACAGTTAAAAATCACCCCAAGCTATCTCAGATCAGAAAGGCCTATAGAAAGGGTAGCAGCCTTTGAACTTTGCAATGCAGGGCCAAAACAGGTCTGCTAAATTTATTTTACAGTAGATCAAGGAAGCGTCCATCAATGGGAATAACAGCATAGCAATGTGGAAGAGGAAATGGTTGCCAAAGGAATATTTCTGAGCAAGACAAAACACTGGAATGGAGATTTATCCCACACATGACGATTTCTTCTATATGAGGCTGGACAAAACCTTCAGAGATTCAGAACACTCAGCCTCCCAAGGGAACAATCTATTTTGACCAAATCTCAGGCTGCTTTCAAATATCTCTGCATTTCAACCCAGAGAGGATGGCTCTGGAGCTACCACCCCCCTCCCTGCCCAGAGAATCCAACTAACATTTGAAAATGATCAGCTTGGGAACCCTTTAAAAAAAAACCCTCTGATTCTATTGCTCTTGGTCCCCAGAGCTTCATCCTCTAACATGGTAAATTCTCCAGGAAACATGCCTGTTTTTCTGTTGTCAGTTCTAATCAGAGCAGTGCCAATGGGGAAGGAGGCAGTGGGTAGGGCAGAGGCAAGGAATTACCCTGGGCCTCACACACAGCTAGCCAGCATGCTGAGGAATGCCAGCTAGGTAAAAATAGCCTTAGCAATCACATTTAATTACAGACAAGTTATTAAGCTAAGGTTACTGGAAACTGGCAAAAGGAGAATGATGATGTGGAAACAAAAAAGAGAAAAAAATATTCAAAGTGCCGTGAAAGGGATGAGGTGCATCTCCGGCTCTGTCTCCTCTCGGATGCAATCTGCTGGCATTTCCCTGTACAAGCAGCATTAACATGAATATCTGTTCAAAAGCACATTATTTATTGTTTTCTCTTCCCCCTCATTCTCATAGCCTATTGGTCATGTAATCATGTAGATATGCATTGGTTTGGACTTATATCAAGACCCAATTTGCATCTGATGGGAAATTTAAATACAGCCATTCAGATGTTTTCCAACTTGCTGGTACTATTCAATTGTTGGAATATGTGTTTTGATTATCAGCTTAGTGTCATGGTTCCGATAGACAAAGACAAATAAAGCAGAACTCCAAGGCTTGAAAATTCCTCAAAGAACATGTTTATTAGTTACAAAGTATCGGTCAAAAGTGAAACTAAATCTGAACACACAAGTAACAATTGCCCAATTACAAAGTTAAATGTCCCACTCACAAAACTATGCAAGCAACTACGTTCCCCAATATACTCATTTGGTGGGCTTTTTATGCAATGCCCAGTCCCTAGCCACGGGAGCAGCAGATAACCTTGGTTCCCATGGGACAGAAGATTAGTTTGACTAACTAAGCACCTGGGCAACCCCCCTCCCTCCATTCTGTGGCAATCTAGAATGAGAAGAAAAATGGCTGCAGCTATGCTCATTGTAGAGTTCTGGTTCTATGGCTGTGTTTCTCAACCTTGGCAACTTTAAGATGCACGGATTTCAACTCCCAGAATTCATGGGAGTTCCCAAGGTCAAGCAATATTGCTCTAGGGCAGGAGTGTCAAACTGGCAGCCCACAGGCCGGATGCGTCATGTGCAGGCCCGCCCACCCCGGTTCCACAAAGGCAAAAAAGTCACAATACATCACGATATGTCACATGATGCGATCGAGTTTGACACCCGTGCTCTAGGGGGAGGTAGTTTCTCATTACAGGAAGTCTTCTCTCACCAAACATTCAATGCTTGGATTCCCCTCTCTTTCCTTGGGCTAAGCCACTATGGAATCTGGCTCCCATCTTCTCTAGTCATTTCCAGGAGCAGGTTTGCTACTCTCCTATCCCTATTACAGGCATCTGCAAATATATTTTAAAAAATTAAATTATATATTCCAAGTTCAGTTGAATTTATATTTACAAAGTTAAAGCATCAAAATGCAGAGACAACAAAAAATAATTTAAAAAAAGCCACACATTTCTTCTATATTTTTGATCCACCTTCATTTAGAACGGCCAATTAAGTTCTTGCCTCATAATCCAGATAATGCTGGTTTGGGTCCCACTAGGATTTTTTTCTTTTAAAAAATCTTTCTGAGCTTCCTCCTTATTTTATTGTTTTTATTAAAACATCAGTTTTGTTGTTTCACTGATTTTTCCAGGTACTTCTGATAGAAGGTTTTCACCCTCAGCTTTTGAATAGGCAGATAACTTAGATAAATGATTGGCTACTAGAATGGCTACATAACTTATTTATCATGAGATAAGTTGAGAAGTCTGCAGATGAACGGGATTGTACAAAGAGAAAATTAACATGAGTAAATACAAACAGGCTTGTTTGTTAAATCTGCCTGGGAAGTCATGCGGTAGAATTCTGATTAAAACGGCATGAGAAGGACAATGGGAATATTTGGGAAGTGCAATGGGGCTTTATAACAGGCAGGATATATACAAATTAAAAGTTTTGCTCTTCAGCAGATCACCGAGAAATATAGGAATATGAGAAACAAATGATTATTTGTTGATTTAGAGAAAGTCTATAATAAAGTGAATATACTGTACTTGAATTCTAGCGTTTTTGTAAAAACACGGAATTGAAACTTGGTTGCTGAGTGTGGAAAAGCAGTACGTGAATGGGAGGAAATCATGTGGGTTAGTAAAAGGATGTTTAATGAGCCTAGTTTCAGAACTGGGTTCAGAACCAAACACTGTAGAATACCACCTGATACCTTTGCCCTGCTTGATGAGTAACCATTGATGAGGGCTGAATAGAGTTTTCAGGCTAGTTATGGACTCACCTTAAAACATGTCATCTACTTATTTTAACTTGCTTGCTTATTAGAGAGTTAACATTAGTTTCTGTTCTTGTAGCAGGGAGTCATAAATACTATACCTCTTTTTCAGCATCTTGCAGGAACAGTTGTATCTCTTTTGCTCTTCAAAGCTGCAGCCTGTCAATTGACATTCAACTCAGTCTGTAGTCCTTCCTTCCTTAGGGATAGAATTATATAAACCTTTTATTAAAGTTTAAATTAATAATTTCCCCCTTTCTAGTTCCTGTATTCCTGCATTTGAGACAAGACAAGGAGGACCTAAAAACTCCTAGTCCCAACAGTAAATATGGTCTTCTAGGTCTCTTGTTTATGATGTCTAGTCCACGGGTCGGCAACCCGCGGCTCCGGAGCCGCATGCGGCTCTTTGAGGCCTTACCTGCGGCTCCGGAGCCTCCTCCGCCATTTTGGCGAGCGCATGCGCGGGCGGGTGCGGGGGGGGTGCGCATGCGCAGGTGCGCATGCGCGAACGGCGCGCGCACATGCGCGAACGGCGCGCGCATGTGCGGGTGCGCATGCGCGGGGACGCGGGGGCGCGCGCGCATGCGCGAACGGGCCGTGCGCATGCGCGGGCGCGCGCGCATGCGCGAACGCGCGGCTCCCAGCGTTTTTTTTTTTTAAGCTAAATGGGTCCGTGCGGCTCATCCGACGTTTCGGATGGCCGACCCATGGTCTAGTCCAATGAATTTGCACTTTTGTTTGATCCTCTTTCTTTTTCTTTTCTTTTTTTAAATAAACTTATATGAAGCAAAAACATTACTTCACCTAAGGCAGGGGTGTAAAACTGCCAGCCTGCGGGCCAAATGTGCCATGCTGAAACCGTGCCCACCCCATTGCTGGCAATGGCAAAAAAAGTCACGATACGTCACGACACATCACGTGACGTTGCGAGTTTGACCTAAGGGAAGTCTTGCAGCAAGTTGAAAAAGCTCATTCGCTTTCCTAGAACATAATGCTTTTGGAATGGGACAGCCATATATTTCTCCAAAGAATGTCCCAAAGAATGACACTAGGTTGCCTTGATGTATGGCTTTTCTCAGAGGCATTCTGTCCCAAGTGGGTCTGCCTGGAATAGAAGGGGGGAAGGGGAAGGGGAAGGGGAAGGGGAAGGGGAAGGGGAAGGGGAAGGAAGGAAGGAAGGAAGGAAGGAAGGAAGGAAGGAAGGAAGGAAGGAAGGAAGGAAGGAAGGAAGGAAGGAGCCATCTCAAATTTAAAAGTAAGTTGCAATTGCCACGGAGCTCAAGATAACTTCTGCATGAGCAGGTTAGGCAGTAAAATACTCTGAGCATGTTTTTAATAAATGTGATTTTGTATATACCTCTACATTTTTATTAATAAAAATATTTTGTTATTGTTTTGTTTCTGTTTCAAAATGCCTGCATATTGATAGTTGCAGGCATCACTATATTCATAGTCATCTCTTGCAGAAACAACTGAGTGGATTTCTATGCTGGGAACATGAGTTAATTATTTTCTTTGCACCAGTTGCAGGGAAAGATATGGAAAGTACTTCTGACTTGTTATTTGTGGATTCAGAAGATTTTCAGAGTCAGTGAGACCACTCTGCTTCCATGTAGTTATATTCTTGGACAGCTACTTGTCTTTTAGCCACATCAGTTTACTTTTCTGTGAAAACAATTTTTGTGATTCACAACTTCCATCACATCAATCATTTTTGAACAGGCACCCCACATAATAGCCATTCTCTGATGGCAAATGTTGCCATCTGTCCAATACACCCATTGGGTCAAAAATGTTTGCAATGGCAGTCAGCCTTAGGAGTTTCTTTCTCTGGCATTTCCCAAGGAGTCACTTCAAACACGATACAATAATTTGTTGCACTGATACAACAGTAATGAGAACAGGATTTATGTCATACCACTGATGGCCACAGGAGGCTAGAAGATGCTGTAACTAACTAGAGCACGGGTCGGCAACCCGCGGCTCCGGAGCCGCATGCGGCTCTTTGAGGCCTTACCTGCGGCTCCGGAGCCTCCTCCGCCATTTTGGCGAGCGCATGCGCGCATGCGCGGGCGGGTGCGGGGGGTGCGCGCGCACAGGTGCGCATGCGCGAACGGCGTTTGCATGCGCGGGTGCGCATGCGCGGCTGCGCGGGTGCGCGCGCGCATGCGCGAACGGGCCGCGCGCATGCGCGAACGCGCGGCTCCCAGCGTTTTTTTTTTTTAAGCTAAATGGGTCCGTGCGGCTCATCCGACGTTTCGGATGGCCGACCCATGAACTAGAGGATAAATGTCCTCCATTTTGCTGGTCCTGCAGCCATTTTCCCATCTCCTTTATTTTACACTTAACATCTCAGCTAGCTCTGATGAACAAAGATAAAACCATTGATTCTATTCCTCAATCAGTTTGCCTGTTTCCACTTTAGAATGATAAAAGCCTCTCAGATTCTCATATTTAATGATTCTCACTCCTGTCTGAGAGGAGAGAAGGAGCATTTATTCCAATTTGGACTGGGGATATACTCTCAGTTTTGTAGATGGCAAATGCTCTTAGGTATGTTAGTATCTAAACCATAATTGCACCCATGTAACATGATGTTATGCAGGGTTGTTCAAATATCCTTCAGCACTTAAATCTGACACTGTAAAAGGAAAGACTCAAAGCTGCTTTTCCCCCCTTATGGATTGTTCCCTGGAACTTTAAGAAAGCAATGCACCACACCTGTATTCTGGGAGATAGAATAGAAATATTGAAGGCATTTGGGTGTTGGTGGAAGAGAGAAAGGTGAGTATGTTGGAAAAGCAACTAATTGTGCATGGAAGAGGTCAAAAAAAGAGGTGGAGTAGGCAAAGAGACTTGGAAGTTACTACAACTAAGAAAGGAGTAGCAGAGCCTTACAGTCTCACAATCCTTCCAAAGATGCTGACCAAGCCAGACAGCAATAGGCAATTGTTTTCTCTCTCCTAGAAATTGATAAGGACTGAGAGCCAGAAAAGCTGCTTAGTAAAAGGGAGCAATTACAGGGCTACTTCAAAATTCAGTAGTACTTACTGAAGTATAAGGGCTGGAAAGTAGAGGATAGTATAGGTCTAAGTTTAAAGTAAAAGAACATTGAGCCCTGAGTAAAAGGAATAGAATCTCAGTCCTTAAAGGTGAAGGCTCAGAAAGAGTTCTGGTAATTCTGCCTTTACTGCCAGAAAGAGCAAGCAGTTAAAATACAGGGCAAAGAGGAAACTTCTAACTTCGTTAAGTATTGTCACTGTTCAATTATAGCTATAACTTTGTCACTTAGAAATATGTTATCAGGGACAGATAAGTGGATTACTTATACATACCGGTTTCACAAAACAGAAATGCATATTTTGTATAATAAACCAACCTTTCATAGATGTCAAAGGAAAGCTTCCATAACTTAAGTAGAATCCTTTCGCAGGCATTTTCAAAACAGAGAAGAGCAATGTTGGATTGCATCTTCTAATATAAACCAATACCACTAAAAAATTCATTGGGTGAAGTCACCAGCAGTTTCTTCTTCACCTCATTTTCTGCCCTATTTGTATCCTGCCACTCAGCAAGCACTAGACAGTAATGTATGGCAAGCTTAGGATAATACAAGTCATAGAAAGGACCTAACTGGTTTGTCTATCAAATTTAGAAACAGCTCACCTCACTAACCAAGTGATTCTGGCCATAAAACCATATAAAAGAGACATAATGAAAACGAAACAGAATTAAAGCAAAGTGAGGAATAAAATAAGAATAGAGTTAAAAAGGCAAGTTAAAAGGAAGAGGGAGTATCCTCAAGCCGCCAACCAACCCAGCATTGTGTGCCACTTTTTAATCCCCATGCCAGTTGGAAAAGTCAGGTCATCGTACTCTTTCAGAAAAGAGTGGAGGCAAGATATTCCATAGGGTGGGGGGCAACAACAGAGAAGGCTCTCTTCCTAGACCCCACCAGTCAAAATTCTTTAAATAATGGGGTCCATAGTCCTCCATGCTTGACTGGAACAAGTTGATATAATTGGGACAAGACAGTTCCTCAGGTAACCTGATCCCATGCCATAAAGGGCTTTAAAGATGATAATCAACATGTTGAAGTGGATCTGGAAGCAAATTGGCCCCCAATGTAGTTCACACTGTTACATGCATAGTCCTTGGAATGCCCAAAACTGCTCACGTGGCCACATTTTGCACCAGCTGCACCTTCCGGAGTAGCCCCATGTAGAGCACATTGGAATAATCCATATGGGAGATGATCAAGGCCTGAGTGACTGAGAAGAGAGGGGCTCCCAATGCAGGAAAAGGCACAAGTAATGACAGGAAGTTGAACAAAGATTTTCCTAGCTATGTCTGCCACCTGCTCCTTGAGCAGGAGTTGTGAGTCCAGGAGAACTCCCAGATTATGCCTCGAGTCTATCTGGGACACTGCAACCACATCCAAGACCAAAGATAGTAAACCTCCAAATACCAAGGACGCCCCCACTCCTTCTTAGGAGGGTTCAGCTGAAGCCTGTTGTTCCCCATCCATACCATTCCCCCCCAGCCTGCAGGCTATATCTTCTATTCCACAGGGAGATTTAAAGTTACAAAAATATCCTCTTGCTAGGAGTCTGGGAATTCCAATAGGCTTGAAACTTTGAAATATAGAGCAATACATGGAAGCAAAGTAAAATAGATGTTCTAAAGCAGAACACAATAATAAATGCAAAGGTGCATACTATAAGTTTTAAAAATTCATTTAAGGGGAAGGGAAATAAAGTATCTGTCATGGCTGAAGCTTGGCTCGCTTTGCAAACCCCATTCACAGCCAGACAAGAAGCCACAGCGGGGAAGGGAATGAGTTGGAATGCAAGGGAGGGGGTAATGGAATGCAAAAGGACTCAACTGCGAGACATACCAGTGTCCCAAGGTCACCTGCTTGGAAAATCCAGTAGACAAAGAGTTTGTTCCCCAAACAAGCTGAACATAACTGATTGGAGAAAATAAAGTGACAATGTGAGGGCCAGGGAAAAGGAGAACGTTTAACTATGTTATTTGTGTGTGAACATGTTAGAATTGACTTTGCTATTTCCATATCCGTATCAGCTTAATAAAATGTACACTTGGCAATAGAAAAATGTCTCAGGAGTCTGCTTGCTGTATGAACCACGTGGGATGGTTGACATTACCATGGTTTTATTAACTCCACTGTTGAATCTACACACGTAGTGATTAAGGACAAAAGCAAGAAAACTTGATAGAAGGCTATCAAATTCAATACTTTATCCCCCCCCCCAGAGATTAATTCATTCATAGTCTCATAGATTTTCCAAGCTTAAAAGAACAAAACTATATCTTCCTTTGGCATAGTTATAGACATGTCCATTGGAATTTCTTTCTTTTTTTCCCTATACCCACACACGGGAAAAAATAATTGGGGAAAAATGGGGGAGGTCTAGATATTATAGAGTACATAATTATTTTACAGTAGGAAGCATGTAGGCCAACAAACCTATATGGCAATCTGTGAGATATAGATCTATCAGAATTATTACCATAATTAATTTCAAAAATGGTAATTTAACTATGAATAGTAATTAGATACAAAAATTTAGCATAGGTCAGTGATGGCGAACCTTTTAGAGACTGAGTGCCCAAACTGCAACCCAAAACCCACTTACGCATCGTCGAGTGCCGGGTGGGTGTGGCCCATTGGCTGGGTGTGGCCAATTGGGTGGGCGTGGCCAATTGGGTGGGCGTGGCTGCGGTGGTAACGGCAGACTGGGTGGGACTAAAAAGTTCAATCAATTCCAACTTTGCAAGATCTTTTTTTTTCCCGTGAGAAGTTGAAATTGACTGATTGAACCTTTTTTTTTTTTTTGCACATGGCAGCGGAGGCCTAAAGCGAAAAGGTTTTATAAAACCCAGCTGAAGGCCTGGGACTGGGGCAATGGCACGTGTGCCCACAGAGAGGGCTCTGAGTGCCACCTCTGGCACCCGTGCCATAGGTTCGCCACCACTGGTATAGGATTATTATATGACGTAAAGAAGAGACAATGACATCAATAAGAGAATCCAAATGAGGCTTAATATTCCTTAGCTTTCTAGAACCAGCCTATGTGTAATATAAATGATAGCAAGAATTAGGCTAAGCTACAGCTTCATCTTCAAAAGGTAGCTTTCTATTTGAGAGATCCCTCAGAAGAGGAGTGTTTTAGGCATGAGAATCACTACTTAAAGGACAGTAGGGAAGAACATGACAGATTCATTTGGATTTACAAGGGCAAATTCTTTGGTATTATTTTTATTATTGTTTGTCATGTACCTGACAGGAGCACTGAAGGCAGCACATTCAAGCAGGCAATTGTAAATGCCCACTGGTGCTTGCAATTTGTGAGGTTAAGTAAAATGCTAGTATAAAATTATATTTCATAGTCCCCACCTATGACTCTAGGAACATAGAGTCATAGTGAATCTGGGAACAATTTACTTCTCATGTGTGCAACTGTTAGTCTCATTATTTGCAAGACGCGTATAAAGTAAAATGTGGGAAAGCTCCCTTTAAGAGTGAATATTCTAGCTTTAAATCCACTAAAATTAGGAACAGCATTGGATTAAATGGAAATCCAAACTCATTAGAAGGGCTGTCTTGGGCGAAATCAAAGCTGGACTCCTCCAAATCTGAAACCTCTTTAAACTTCAACTATGCATCAAATGTCAAATCATTTATTTGACACAATAAATAATAAACGTTAATACTTCTATATCTATTGCTCTGAAATTGCACAATTTTCATCCCATCACAATAAGTTCTTTGTTATTTTGGAAATATCACCTTCTTTTATCACACAGAAAAAAGGTTGTAGATATTTATTGATCCCTAATAATATGAATTAGAAATATGATTAATTAGGTGAAAATAATTCTTATCTGAGATTTTAGAGATTAACTATAGGGTATCCTGCTTTTATATTAACAATCATTAAAATTTTGGGTTTGTTTTTTTAATTATTTAATTTTGTGAAACAATTTTTAGTTGCCTTGACAGGTTTTTAAGAGACAGGTAAATCACTCACAAGAGATACAAGCCTATCATTTATAGTGCAATAGAAAAAACAGAACGATACTAAACTCTAGTTGGGTTTAGTGTCTCTGCACTTTGGTATTTTGTTTCCATGAACTTCTAAACAGTGCCAAATCTAAAAGAAGTTTGTTAAAATAAAACAAGGATCTGTGTACAACTTGCACAGGAATCTTTTGCTAAAGGGCAGCATTATGCGAAATTTAAGTTTCTGAAGTTAATGGCCAGCAAGACTGTAACAAATTAATTCCATAGCTTGTTGGAATGTGAGAAAAGCAGCAAAGCATTCTGAAGTTGATGTATTTTCCTTCAGTCTCTCATATTTCATTTGAATTATGAACTTCTGAAAATTTCATTAAATCTTTGAACAAAGGGGAAATATTTTTTTTCTGGGGTTCAACTCACTGAGAACATGCTAGAATATAGGAAAAGAATGAAAGAAATATAACCTTTGGAAATATAACAATAGGAGCAATTGTTTTCTTCCTAGAAAAAAGTTGAAACACAGAGAAGCCAAAGCAAGTTGATGTATTTTTATTTTATTTGGAAATTACTTCATATTATCACAGTGGGTTTTTGAAACAGAAATTGTAGTGTTTGTTGAGGCTTAGTTTGAAACTTCAGACTTGGATTTATAGGAGTGGAAGGAGAGGATTGTAAGCGAGACTCAACCTGCCCTAAATAAAATCAAATGTCCCAAGCACCATTTTCAGACCTTATTTACTGTGCACTGCTATGGATGAATTTTCAGTTATAAATTACGTTGAGTCCAATAGAGCACACGGACTACAATAATTACCATCATAATCACTACAACAATAACAATAAAGCCATTATTAAATCTTTTTGTAAGCCTAACCTAAAGTAATGTATCTAATTTTCTGAAAGAAAAAAGTGTAAATTAATTATGACTCCAAAATGTCCCACAATCTATGGGAGTGAGGAGTAGAAATCTCTTTCCTCTTTCCTGATTAGCAAACATCTCTGCAGACATGAATTGTCTTTAAAATGGAGACCTGTGGCTCCTCCTATTGCCATGCTCTAATTAGTTTAAGGATTTAAGACCAGTACTTTGAACTGAAATTTTACTTCACCATTTTTTATATATTATCACCAACTCAAAGTTGTGATCTTCTTCCTCCAGTGTTCAACTTAGACAGAAGGATGAAGGCACCGAAACAATTGGAGTGGATCATTGTACATCTTTAGGTGCTATAATTAAAGTGTTTGAAAGCATAGAGGAATCAAGAAACAGTATCCTGTCATCCCAAAGCAGATTAATTGTACAACATATTTATTTCATACTGTCAGCAGCTCTGTGAACAGATCATTATTATTTTCCTTTTTATAAATGGAAAACCATGGCAATGATCATTTGTGATTTCCAAGTACTATCCTACAGATTTCTTTGAATCGCTCATTTAAAAAAACAACAACACCCTTATAGAACAATTATTTTATTTATTAATTTTATTTAATAAGTTACAATTTGTTAAGTAAATAAACAATGTATAATAAACAATGTAACAACAGTTACATTGTAAAGATAGTTCTTGATTTACAACAGTTCATTTAGCGTCCATTTGAAGTTACAATGGCACTGAAAAACGTGACTTATGACCATTTTTCACACTTACAATTATTGCAGCATCCCCATGGTCATGTGATCAAAATTCAGACGCTTGGCAACTGACTCATATTTATGATGGTTGCAGTGTCCCGAGGTCATGTGATCACCTTTTGTGACCTTCTGACAAGCAAAGTCAATGGGGAAGCCAAATTCACCTAACAACTGTGTTATTAACTTAACAACTGTAGTGATTTACTTAACAACTGTGAGGCAAAACTCACTTAACAAATGTCTCAATTAGCAACAGAAATTTGGGCTCAGTTGTGGTCGTAGGTCGAGGACTACTTATATGAATATTTGCAGTTCTATTTGGAAACAGACTTTGTTGTCACTACTGACCAAATTCCTATGGTATACAACACATAAAACTGTAACCAAAAATAGTAAATTCACCAAAAATAATTCAAAATGCAGGGTTGCATTAGTTCTCTAATGGCTGCTAAAACTATGAAAAAATACAGTATATATAGTGCAGGGTGTCAAACTCGCAACGTCACATGACGTGCTACAACATATCGTGACTTTTTTGCCATTGCCGGCAATGGGATGGGCGCGGTTTCGCTATGATGCATCCGGCCCACGGGCCGGCAGTTTGACACCCCTGATATAGTGGCTCCTAAATGTGGGTCCATAAGTTTTGGATCACACCTGTGCATTCACAGGTCATAAAGCCCTAAATTAGGGTTGATAGGGATATAGTGCAACTATTTCTAATTAACCATAATTGGAAGCCAGTATGCATTGTCCATAAAACAGAACACTGCTATATAAATCTATCCATTAAAAAAATAAACCTTTGTGAGCTCAGTAATGTCTACTCTGTGACTGTAGCCTATATAGCTATAGCTGTATTATCATACGGTAGTGTAAAAATTAGTGCAATAGGCGAAAACTCCTGGAGCCTCCAATTCACTTCAAAGGAGCTTTCTCAGAAAACTTTACTGCTGGGTGATACTCTATTATTTGTTCAGCCAGTTTTCTTCTGACAAATTAAATAAACATGCATATTAATTAAAGCTGGGGTGGTGGGGGCAATACAGATTGCTGCTTATTATTTTTTAACTAGCCACAAGTGAAACAATTAAATCAATATTTCCAAAACAAGGCAATGCACAGACTTTCTAACAGTTTGAAACAGCAGGGCTCTTTTTCCAAATCTGATTAAGAATGAACATTGTTGATGTGGGATTAATTGAAAGGATTCATTGGGCAAATTAATCCAAGTGATGTATTCAGTCCAATGATTATACCTTTGTGACTGAAAATTGTGCAAATGCTATGGTCATCCACATATAACAATACATTTTGTTTATTAGACATGAGCATTCAGTGGCATGGAGGTGCAGCCATGCAATTCTTTAGAATGATCTCTAGGCAAGCACAAAAAATCTCCATTTTTTACCCCAACTAATGGACATGAACTATGTCAGCCTTTTAAATCAGTTGTATTAAACTTGGACTAAATGGGTAACAAACTACAAGCTAACAAAGCCTTAGATATTTACATCCTATTTAATAAGGCAAAAGTTGATAGAGTGATGATTTTATTGACTTTCCCCCCAAGTTTCATAGTACTGTAGTTTTATCCATTCCTTATCTGCTTGGTGTAGTGCTGGTGGTTTTGCTGCAAGTTTGGCAAAGAAGAATTAGATAGTGGTATGTATTTCTTTTCCTTAGATGCATGGTAAACAGAATTTATATTCCCATGTAATGGTTTAGTATGCATTTGTCAGCCCCAATAGATAGATCAGACTAGGAAATCAACTCCACTGGAAGGCCTTTACTGAGCCTGTCTATAATAACAGGATCCTGAAAGTCTCGTTGAGCTGAATCGCCTTATTTTTCAATGAATTAGAGAGGCATCTGTCTAAAGTGCTTCTAAATGTTATTTTATTTTAGTTATTTATTAAATTTATATAGCTGCGCACTTCACATGTATGACTCTGGGTACTATATAATAAAACAATCAAATAAACAACATAAAACAATACATTTGTCTTAATTAAAAATTTAAATTTAAAATAAGACTGTGGGAGAATGGACCAATATCCTGTACAAACAATATATCCACCTTGTGAGCTCCCTACTTCCCCGAGATGCTGAAGCTTGTTGAAGTTTGTTTTAAGCTCTTAAAACCAGATTTTAAGAGATTTTCTAAATGTCAATAGGGTTCAGGCTAATCTCACCTCAGTGGGGAGGGAGAGATAGATGATGTTCCAGAGGGCACATTCTATAGTAGAAAAGCCCCCCCCCCCCGGTTCTGTCAGATGGAGCCTCTTAGCAAATGGGACCTATAACATGCCCCTCTGGCTGGACTGGGTAGATGTAATCTGGGAGACGCAACCCTTCAAATAACATTTGTTATCTCTTCAAGTTGGACTTTATAAATGTTTAAACCCCTTCTGCCTCGGTAATGATTCTTGTATATCAGTTTTCTTTCATTTCTTATTGTATCCTTGAATATTCTTTGATTCCTGCCTCATGTTATTTTCTCATATTGCCTTGGAATAAAGCTTTAACATCTCATATGGGTGTGGCCATTGCTTCATAATCCAAAGAACCTGTGACCCAACACTATTGGAATGGAGAAACACCAATGCAGTGGGTGGGTTTGTTTTGTTTCATTTTCAGGTATGCTTTCATGGGTGAAGTAAGGACTAGAAGAAACCTTTGTGCTCTTCTTGCAATCAATTTATTTTCCTCCATGCTTCATTAAGGAGGTCCTGCTATTGCTCATCTCCCATCATCCAAAATTAATTAAACAAACAGACAAGCAAGCAAAAAAAAAAGGTGTTTCGGAAAAGTCCAAGTTACATCTGCCTTCATTTACTCACAAGGTGGATATATTGTTTGTACAGTATGTTGGTCCATTCTCCCACAGTCTTATTTTAATTTTAAATACATCATGGGTACTCACAAAAAGGTACTTATGAATGAGCCAGGAAGATATAGTTCAGTAGGCCTCAGGGTCACTAGATGGGAGATGCTTTTGTCTGCAAATGCAGTACCAGGCACCTGCCAACCTGGTAACAAGCTCCATGCCTTGTACAGATGAAGAAGCAGCTTTCTGCTACTTCCAGTTTTTCTATAATTAACCAGTGGCCCAAAGAAAACACAACAGAATACCAAAGGGACTGAATGGAGATGCAGGGTTACTAAAGATAATAAGGATGTATCTCTTATCTAATCAGTGCAGTTGGGAAGAGGAGAAGGAGAATAAGCAATGGGACCAGCTGCATAGACCTAATGAACTTGGCTGGTCTGAAAATATCCCTACAGTGACAGTTTAAACAGCAAATGGATAGAATGGAAAGAGATCTTAGCAGTCATCTACTCTATTTCATGTAAGATCAGTTATGCAGAATATTGTGACAGCAATCTGGATAGAAAATTATCCAATCTTTGCCTTAAATACCTCCCATCAAGGAATACTCAAAGCCTTTCTCAAAGGCTTTCTGTTGAAAAGTTTTATTATTAGCAGATGTCTCCTGACATATATAATTGAAATCTGCTCTTACAGTTCTTATCCATTAGTTCTTGTTCTACTCCCAAGATAATGTGTTACATGGAGGCCTCAGAAATTCAGATAATCTAACTTCTAAACTAGATTTACCTAATCTGAACCTTTCAGATTATGTATGCAAATCAGAAGGAGGGCCACTTTTAATCTATAACTAACCAAAATCAACATGTACCCCAAAAGTTATTTTTTTTTCTTCATATGATTATGTCTTGTCATTCTCAGAAGCATTTGCAATCCCATTCCTAAGTATTTAACTGTACTATGTTGAAAAAGCTGCAAGGGTCTTCAAATATATTTTTCCAATCACTTGTAAAGAACATTATAAAAATATTATCAGATCTATTTTTGTTTGTACATTATTATATGACTTGACATAACAAGTTTCGTTTGAGACCACAAACAATGTTCCAGCAAGGAAGGCTGTTCCCCTTCCTGATGAACAGGTGCTCAGGTTTGATAGAACTGCTGTTCAGAAGGTCCTGTGGAAAGTCAACAGTCGAAAAGCTGCGGGTCCTGATAATATCCCTGGATGAGTACTTAAGGAGTGTGCTGACCAGCTGGCCACTGTTCTCACAGACATCTTCAATCTCTTGTTGCATCAGGCCATGGTTCCATCATGTTTTAAGACTACAATCACTGTACTAGTGCCCCCCAAAAATCTATAATCACATGCCTTAATGATTACCATCCAGTTGCACTCACTTCCATTATGAATAAGTGTTTTGAGAGATTGGTGAAGAATGATATTGTTTCATGCCTTCTGTTGTATACTGGGATTGGCGAGGCATTGACGAGACGAGAGTGAAAGTAACAGGTTGTTTATTCAGTTGACACAGAAGCGGCTCTAGCAGCCACTTGACTCATATTTATACGGACCGCCATATTTATACGGACCGTATTTTAAAGTATACATTCCCGCCTAAAACAAAGGCTTCAGTATATACAGACAGACAGTCAAGGATTCAAACAGAACAACTAGTTAACAGTTTTTATAACAGACCTTATGCAATTGGTTTAATACATAACACCCCTTCCCCCTAAGTCGATTACATATCCATAAAATGTACATAGTCTTTTAGATAGGTAGGCGGCTTTCACGATCGTTCTGAATGCCGCATGTCTGCCGGAGGTTCCCGGTCTACCCTCGGCTGGCTGAGTAGACCAGGACTCCACAACCCACTAGCGATGGGTAGACCAGCGTCTATTTGACTGCTCAGGCCGGGTAGACCAGTCTCTCTTTGACTTCTCTGTCCGGGTAGACCAGTCTCTTTTCGGCTGGTCTGTCCGGGTAGACCAGTACACAAGTCTGTGAGCGGAACAGTCCCAGAAGGGCTGGGAAGCAAATCCTCCAGCACGTTCTGATCTGTGGGCACAGTTCCTTCGGTTGGTAGCGGCTCAACCACGATTGAGTCGTCCAGCATGTCTCTATGAGTCTCGCTGGACCCAGGAGACTCAGACACGCCGCAGCTGTCAGGCAGCCCTTGGCTCTCCTCTTGGTCGGCAGCCAGGGTTTGCTTAGCCTGCCACCGACACAGTTGATCGATGTGGCAGCGCAAAATGCACCCATCTTCCAGGACCACTTCGTATGACATTGGTCCTGACACCTTACAAACCACAGATACCACCCACGGTGCCCCTTGACCGTAGTTCCTTGCCCAAACTCGGTCACCCACTTGCAAATTCCTCGGGGGCTTGGGCTGCGCTGTCTCTGTTGCAACTCGATCCAGATGGAGACGGTCCAGCTTCATAGTCAGCCGACATCCCCATCTCAGTTCTGCTAGGCTATGGCCCATTGAAGTGCATGGAGTTGTGTGTTGGCAGAGCAAAAAGTCTGCCAACCTGTGATGCCAATCGTCCCTTGTTATTCTTTTGAGGGCTTCCTTGGTCGTCCTGACCATCCTTTCTGCTTGACCATTAGAGGCAGGGTGAAATGGGGCAGAGGTGGCATGTCTATTCATATTAGACCTTAGAAATGACTGGAATTCAGCAGCAGTAAATTGTGCCCCATTATCTGATACAATTACATCAGGTAAGCCATGTGTGGCAAAGATTCTGAGCAGTTCCTGGATGGTCCTGGCAGTAGTCATAGTAGGGACAGGTGCTACCTCAAGCCACTTGGAGTGACTGTCCACTACAATGAGGAACACCTGTCCTTGAAAAGGTCCAGCATAGTCTATGTGAATCCTAGACCAAGGGGTTTGCGTGGTCTCCCAGCAATGTACTGGGGCTTGAGGCATCTCAGGTCTGGTCTGCTGGCAAACCTGGCATCCTTTAACTTGAGCCTCAATATCCTTATCCAACCCTGGCCACCAGAGGTAGCTTCTCACAAGTGCCTTCATCCTGACTATTCCAGGATGTCCCTCATGCAGAGATTCTAAGACTCTTTCCTTTAATGTGTGTGGGACTATAACCCTACTTCCCCATAGGATGCATCCCTTGTATGCAGATAGCTCATCTTGTCTTCAGATGAAGCTGTGAAATTCTGTCCCAGGACTGGTTCCTGGCCACCCCCTCAGCACCCAGTTCAAAACACGGCTGAGTGTTTTGTCAGTGGCTGTCTCAGCAGCCACATCCCCTGCATGAAGGGGAGATTCTGGCAGATCCTGAATTGACAGGATGCATGCAGCAGGTGCGGGGTCTGGTTCTACATTAGGCAAGGGCAACCTGCTGAGTGCGTCAGCGTGGCCCATTCTTTACCAGGCTTATGGACTAGCCTGTAATTGTAGGCTGCCATAAAGATTGACCACCTCAACATCCTTGGAGAAAGGATCTGAGGGGTTTGTTTGTTTGCAGTGAACAGACCTAGAAGAGGCTTGTGGTCTGTAAAGATCGTAAATTGGTGACCATAAAGGAAATCGTGGAATTTCTTTATTCCAGCAACTATGGCTAATGCCTCCTTATCAATTTGTGCATAATTTCTTTCCTCAGGGGAAAGTGTCCTTGAATAATAAGCTATGGGTGCTTGCTGCCCATTTGCCATTACATGGCTCAGAACTGCTCCTATCCCGTATGATGAAGCATCACATGCTATACTGATAGGCAGTTTTTTGTTAAAGTGTGTTAACACAGAGTCTGAAGACAGCAGTGATTTGACTGCTTTGAAACTGTTTTTGTGGGCGCTAGTCCACTGCCATGGTGCCTTTTTATCCAAGAGCCTGTGCAGAGGCTCTGCTAATGCTGCCTTATACGGAAGAAAGGCATGGTAAAAGTTAAGTAACCCCCAAAACACTTGCAGCTCCCCCTTTGACTTAGGTCGGGGAGCCTGCAGAATAGCCTTAAGCTTTGAATCAGCGGGGTGTATTCCGGCAGCATCAATCCGGAAACCGAGGAACTCTGTGGAGTTCACTCCTATTTGACATTTTTCTCTTTTGAGCTTCAGCCCCACTTCGCGGAAGCGCTGAAGAACAGCCCTTAGACATTCTGCTAATATTTCAGCTGACTCTCCAGCAATTAGAACATCGTCGAAATAAGGACACACACCTGGGATATTTTTGAGCATGCGTTCCATCACGCTTTAAAAGAGCCCTGGGGCTACACTGATCCCAAACTGCAGGCGACGAACCCTGAATGCCCCTCTATGGGTAACTATTGTTTGCACCTCAGCAGAGACATCATCCACCATTTGTTAAATTATTTGAATCCCACCACTGTTTATATGATCTCTAAGTGCTGTTCTTAAAAGGATCATTTGAGAATGTTTCACAGGGAAACTCTGAGAAGGAGCAATGGTGGAAGAAAAATCATTTTTTTCCTGCTGTCACTGCCATTAAAAAGAGGTGCTAAAGTGCTCTTCCAAGTGCTCAGCCTGGTTCCAGATGAGATTGCCTTCACCTGCATTCTGATGACCTCCCCATTTGCTTCATTGCCCTCGGCTGAAGGGGCTCTGCACCATGGAAGAAGGTGCTCCCAATATGATAGCCCTATCATTTTAATTTTGCAACATGAAAAGAATTAAAAGAAACAACTTAAAACAAAATATATTTAACACTTTTTTTCGAAGCATATTTCCTTTCTTATGTAAAAACAAAACATCAGTATAATGCAATATACTTGACAAAATAAGTATTTGCGACTCTATAATCCAAAAACCATGTGTATCAACCATAATAACTGGAAAATTATATATATATATATATATATATATATGTTTTCTGAGGTTTTCATGGGTGTTTGTATGTAGGTCTTTGGTAATTCGGGTTTTCTCCCGCGTAAAATTGGAAGTGTCTTGGCGACGTTTCGACGAAGTCTCATTCGTCATCTTCAGGCTGGTGTCTCTTCGGCCTCGTGCTTCTAGGAGCAATGTGTGATCGCAGCTATTTCTTCCTTTTAACTGCCAGTGGGGGTATGAACTGATTGGGTGGGAGCTTGGCTGTGTTCTGATTGGGTGGAGGTGTGTTCTGATTGGTTAGGGGCTTGGCTGTGCTCTGATTGGATGGGGGGTTGGCTGTGCTCTGATTGGATGGGGGTGTGTTCTGTTTGGGTGGGGGCTTTGTTGTGCTCGGATTAGTCTGAGTTGCAGCGGGATTTGAGATGGAGAGCTGCATTGCTGTTGTTTGGCTTCGCGTTCGTGGTCTGTATGTATGTATGTATGTATGTATGTATATATATATATATATATATATTGTCCTTTATAATACTAAAAATGCGAATCCTGGGAATACACATGTTAATAAAATTCTTACAAGAAAAAAGGCGAACACCAGGATAAAAATAAACAAGGCTGTTTAATATAAACAGGCCTGTAGATAAAAGAGCACTTAGCTTTTGTCCGCCAACTACGGACGTCCTCAGAGTTGGAGTGGGAGGCATTCTGGGAGCTGGCCTATATAGCCTCCTGCCTCTGCGCCCGGCCAGGTGTAGACCAACTCAGCACATTGTGGACTATTACAACCAATGGGCCGATGATGCGCTCGAGAAGCCGGGCGCAGAGGCAGGAGGCTATATAGGCCAGCTCCCAGAATGCCTCCCACTCCAACTCTGAGGACGTCCGTAGTTGGCGGACGAAAGCTAAGTGCTCTTTTATCTACAGGCCTGTTTATATTAAACAGCCTTGTTTATTTTTATCCTGGTGTTCGCCTTTTTTCTTGTAAGAATTTTATTAACATATATATATATATTTCTGCCTAGAGAAAATATCTAAACTATATTCTAAGCTAAAGAGAAAAAACCAAAATATAATGAGATTTGAACTATGGAAAGGAATCAGATTGAAAATTGCATTTTAAAAATCTTACAACAAATCTAGATCACCTTCTTCAGATATACATTAAAGCTTCATTCTATATATTAAATGTTATTTTTTTCAAATCAGTTTTAATTATATTTAAATATGAAATTTTGGACATAAAACTTGTGCAGATAAAAAAAGAGATTAAAAATAGTATTTCAGTAAAAAGGGCATGTAATTATGAAATACCCCCTCCCTCCACACACAGAAGAATGTCCTATTTATTGAATAATGTAGCTGCAGGAAAAATTATACCAAATGTGTTATTTATGCCTCAAAGCCATAGAATCTGTTCTTCTGTTTTCATTAATAACCAGGGCTGCAAATAGTGCCCCAAAACCTTAGCTGTTGCCCCAAAACCTCTTCCAATTACAAGCAACTCACATATATCCCAAGGCATTTTTAATATTCCTCATAGACAGGATTATGTGTTTCTTGAAGAAGTATTTTCACTACATTCTAGCAATAGTTCTATTACCCTGTGCATTTTATGTATTCATAGTGCCTAAGGTACCAAGGACCTCTCTAATGTGTTTTTAGCTAGGGAGGGAAAAGGAGAAAGGCTGCAGACAAGAGACATGAGCCAAGGGCACAGATCAAGAAACTCGGCCATATGCTCATCAGGGTTCAAGAGGAAGAAAAGCAAACCTGGCAGGCATAACGAAGTGTACATTCCAGCTCTTGATTTCTATGTTTATAAGTTGTTGGGTTTTTTTTTTGTTTGTTTGTTTTTAAAAAGGCTGCTCTTAATATAAGCCTGCTTTGTTTGATAGCCACTTCAATTTTAATCTCCCTGGTAATATTACCAGACTTCCCCCACCCCCATACTTAGAATAAAAGCTGGTGTTTTCATGTGGTGGGAAATGACTAATTTAAAACAATTAAGAAAGAGCTAATTAAAATCAGCTTGGTATCCCTAAACAGCAGCTGGCCAGGTACCCAGCACACTCTTGGCGGTGGGAGCTGTTTCAGCATGATGCCCCCTTTTCAAGGTGCCTGGAGTGCATCTGACGTATTCCCAGCACCCAACCTGGTCCTTTCCCTCTGCTTTGCCTGGCTCAGGATGGCACCTACCTGAAGTGCCCAGCTGTGTTTTATGGAGTCTGAACATTTCTGAGGGTTGTGTCTTTCCACACAAACTGATTAGGCACTATTTACACCCACTGCAGCTGTGAAGAGAAAGGTTCTGAACTCTGGCATTTGATGGTAGGCTTTGTTTCTCATTTACATTTGCATATTAAAGTGTTTGCCTGAAATAGGCTATTGAAATTAATTCAGGATTAATTGGTGTCTTTATCTCATTAGGACAATCTAATTTAAGGATGATGAAATTGTTTAGCCTCCCGTTTGTATAATTAGATTGCTTTGAATTGCTGTCATTATTGGCTCTTTAGCATCATCTGTAGGCCTCAGACAGACAAGAGCTCCAACCTCATAAAGACCAATCATGTGTTACAGCAGAGCACCACTAACCCTTTCCTGTCCTAACTCCAAAACGAAGGCAAGGCAGAAGAGATGTGACCTGTCTGTGCCCTACAACCATTACCAGGCCTTCTAAACCAGATTGAAGAGATTCCAATCTTCAACAGCAGGAAAAAAATAGGTATGTCTGAATTTTGGGACTATGATTTCTCCCCGTACAGGAAGTATTTTTACTCTCTTGAAAAATGAAATGGCAGGAAAGTACCTCAGCATGCAGTTTTGCATCTGCCTCAAGACAAAGGTTTGGCTTAACATGGTACACAGACTCTTCTCTAATTCACCTACAGACATGCATCTCTGTATTTTAAAAAATCAAATCAAATTATTGACAGTGTTTACAGTGTTCAATACCTGTTTAGAGCTTATTAAAAATAAATTCAAATGAATGGCCTTATGGAATCTAAGAGAAGACTTTTCCTCACTTCAGTGGCCTCTCAACAGTGGTGGTACCTGTACTTTGGTATGTAAAACAACTACAACAAAGAAAGCAGGAAGCACTGCAGAGGTGTACAGCTCATCTTGTACTTGTCTCAACAAATGCATGATGCAACTGCATGCCTACTGTATCTGCACCTGCTCTATAGAATAAAGGAGGGCTTTCAGTATTAGAGACAATAATGCATAAGCACTTACAGTACTTCCATTGATTAGTGTTCAGTTGATCATCTGGTTGTATATCTGGGAATAAAAGTAATTTGAGACAAATTACTATTCTGCACCTATGTACCATAAGTTGGTGTTCAGGAATCTATGTTTGGACTAATTTACAAAGTATTTAATAGTAAATGTACTCGATGTCAGAACCAGTTCTTTCCCTGGGGGGAGGAACCTATTTCATTTCTTCTTCATGTCTTCCTGAGGGTTCTGCCATTCTCCTGAGGGGGAGGGGGAAGGCTCTGTTGGTATGTTTCTCTGCTTTGCTACAATGTATCCTTTCCGCTGTTTCTACATACTTACTCTTTGAACTGTCTCTCCCTTGATGTCACCCTGGGGTGAGAAAGGAATGTGCCTCCAGCCATATGGTTTATCTCTCGCTGTGGAAGGGAAGGTGCAAAGACATCTTCACAAGCATGGGAACGGACCCTGTTATCAGCTCCTTTCCCACAGCAGACTTAACACCTGGGGATTGGCCCATTCAAATGGACCGGATGAACTATTAGGGTGGGGTTTGCTTGGGACTCTTTTAACCTATTGATCTGAGCAGGAAACCCTCAGATCCTGCTATACCTGTTATCAGCTTTTCCTAATAAAAGTTTCTTTTGGAATGAAACTGTTCCAAGAGTCCTGCTTTCTTGGGATGAAGTTTTGAAGTGGGCCCTGACATTAGGCAGGATCTGCAGTAATAGTCAACCCGGAAGGAAGACCCTTGCCGGGGAGCTAAGCAAACAATGTCCGATATCAGGACAGAAAGGGAAGAACCTGCCTTGGGAGGGGAGCTCTCCCACCAAGCAGAGCCCAGCCGATACAGTTCTCAATCCTCGAGCTCATCAGATGAGGTGGTGGTCGTGGAATGCTGCCACAAACCCAGGTGATCAATGGGTGTCGGGAAGAAGGAGGACTGGGAGAAGAGATCCAGGAAAGTGATGCTCAGACGTGGCAGTCGCCAACCGGGGTGGAAAGTCGAGATGGAAAGGTTGCTTCGCCTTAGTGAAGACAAGGACGACCAACCGCCCCATTCCAGCTGGTTCCTGGAGCAAGCCATTGACATGTTGAGAGTCGTCTTTGATTCCATGAAGGAGGAGAAAGCCCACCCATGCTGGGGAACCACCAACCCAGGTTCAGTTGAAGGAACAGATGAAGGGGGGGGGGCAAACCAGCAGTCCCAGGCCCTTCCACCAGTGCTGCGGAAGCAGCAGATGTCACTACCACCACCGCCACCCCCAGATGAGCCACACCGGCCGACGGAGATGGCCACCAACACAGGCAAAAGAAGGAGCATCTTTCCATCCAAAAGTTCCCACTGCTAGGAGTGAAGTACTGCGGGGAGCCACGCTGACTGGGGTTTTTCCTGACCCAAGTGTTGAACTACATGGAAGAATATGGCCATGACATACCAAGTGATCGCGGCCGAATACGGATTGTGCAAGCAGCCCTAGATGGCACCGCAGCAGACTGGGTGGTGGATCTCCACGATGCCGACACCCCAGAACTGCAGAATTTCAATCAATTCATGTCAGCTCTCAGATGCAGATTTGAAGATCTCTTGGCACAGGAACACATCAAAACTATCAGGGAAGGGCACCGACCGGTAGCGGAATATACCCAAGAATTCTGAGCTCTGGCGAGCAAGCTGAACTGGCCAGAAGATATCTTGATTGGACATTTCAAAGATGGCCTGAATTATGACCTATATGATGCCTGCATCCCTCGAGGAGACCCAGACCAGCTCCAAGACTGGTACATCCTGGCTGAGGAAGCAGAGATCGATCGTGCAAGAAGACAACGATGCAGAGGGAGATCTTGGGGGGAATCGCCAGTGGAACCACTCCAAGAACCAACGAAGCAAGCCGCAACCACCCCGAGGGCAACAGGATGTTTCAAATGTGGAAAGGAATGACACCATGCCACCGAGTGCCGCTCACGGAGCCCCGTCTGGAAGCCTGACGGAGCCCCAGCCGGGAAGCCTGGGAAGACCCCAATGAAACCAAAAGAGACGGCCATGAAAAGCGTGGAGGTCGTTGAGTTCCCAACTTGAAGGGAAGGTAACTCCGACACCACTGGGAGAGCTACCCAACTCATCAGATTACAACTCGGAGGATAAGCCCATGGTAAGTAGACCCATCGTGCCCCTCATCAGGACCATAGAACTGTTTAGCCCCGGAATGCCTGAGAGGGTTGCACTCAGAGCGCTAATAGACTCCGGCTGCACCCGTTGCCTCATAAGCCCAACTTTAGTGGGGAATTTAGGAATTCCGGTGAGGAGGCTGAAGAAACCGATCTCATTCGGTCAATTAGATGGGTTCATTGCAGGGGGGATATTGGCTACTCTTGCCACATTACCCATCCAACTCACTATAGGGCCCTGGTGGTGAACCTATGGCATGTGTGCCACAGGCAGCATGCAGAGCCATCCCTGTGGGCACGTGTGCCATCGCCCTGGAGGGAGGCGGGCCAGACTGCTCCCTTCCACCTCTCCACATGTGCCTGTGCTCTCGGCTCTCTTTCTCCCTGCACTGAGAGCCAGAGAGCAACTGCAAGAGCTGGCTGGATCCAGGCTGGATGGTGGAGGCAGCTGCCAGCACGAGTCCAGGTAAGCATTCGGAGCTATTTCTGTGGTGCCCCAGTGGCCCGATCCGGGCTCTGGAGGCCTGGAAAAGGCCTCTGTCGCCTGGATCAGTCGTGGGGGGGTGTCTTCCCCCACCCCTTTATATCATGTCTTCCCCCACCCCCTTTAATATCTCTTCCCCACCCCCTTTAATATCATGTCTTCCCCCACTGCCTTTAATATCTCTTCCCCACCCCCTTTAATATTTCTTCCCCCACCCCTTTAATATCATGTCTTCCCACCCCCTTTAATATCTCTTCCCCCACCCCCTTAATATCTCTTCCCCCATCCCTTTAATATCATTTTACCCACCCCTTTATCTTTAATATCATCTCTTCCCCCACCCCCTTTAATATCTCTTTCCCCACCCCCTTTAATATCATCTCTTCCCCCACCCCCTTTAATATCAGTGAGGCTCCTCCAGTGGACCATGACCTGGCGCTCACCCCGGTCCCATCCCCCCTCCACCGGAGACCCTCAGATCCACCCCAGTCCTGCCCAGCTCCACACAAGTGCCCCTGATGTGAGTGACATTGAGCTGGCCATGCCCACCCAGTAGGCCACGCCTGTGCCAGCCATGCCCACCCAGTGGGCCACGCCCATCTGGCACCCGACATTAAATAAGTGGGGTTTGGGTTGCAGTTTGGGAACTCAGTCTCTAAAAGGTTCACCATCACATAGAGACTATAACGTTTGTAGTGACCCCTGCATGGAATGCCCCCTTATCCTGGGTAATGGCATGGCTGACCAAGTGGAAGCCATGGGTGGACTGGAGGATGGGAGAACTCAGATTCCCAGACGAGAGGCAGTAAGAACCGTGACTCAACCCCGAACCGGGGGAAGCCTCTCTGAAAGAGCAGCAGCGGTGGGGGGGAAAGAGTTACAGGATATACCAGAGGAATATCGGGACCTAGTTAAAATATTCAGCAAGGAGAAATCTGATGAACTGCCCCCCCCCCACCGACCCATGGACTGCTCCATCAAGATCCTCCCAGGGGCAAAATTACCCAAGCCAAAACTGTACTCCATGAGCCCACGGGAGCTAGAGGAGATGCAAAAGTTCATAGAAAAAAATCTGGAAAGGGGGTTCATCCAACCAGCAAAGCCCAAGACCGCAGCCCTTGTGTTATTTTGAGAAAAGAAAGACTGGACTCTTTGCCTCTGCATGGACTATAGATCTCTAAACACAGTGAGTGAGAGTAACCTATACCCCCTCCCTCTCATGAAAGACATGCTAGCACACCTATTGAAAGGAAAATCTTTTTGAAACTGGACTTGAGGGAGGCATATTACAGGATTAGAATTAAAGAGGGAGACGAATGGAAAACAGCTTTCAATTGCCCCTTAGGATGTTACCAGTTCAGGGTTCTACCCTTCGGCCTTCAAGGGGCACCTACAGTGTTCATGCAACTAATAAATAATGTGCTTCGAGAGCAACTATATAAAGGGGTGCTTGTTTACCTGGACGATATCCTGATATTCACTGAAACAAAAGAGGAACATGTGAAATTAGTCAGAGCTGTACTGAAAAAACTCCAGGCAGCTCACCTGTATGCCAAACTGTCTAAGTGTGAATTTCATAAGGAAAAAATTGACTACCTCAGGTATCGCATCTTGCCAAATGGCATAGAGATGGAACCTGAGAAAGTCCCAGCTGTACTAGAATGGGCTCCATTCTGCACTAGGAAGCAATTGCAAAGTTTCCTTGGATTTGCTAATTTTTTACCGGCAATTCATCTCCTCCTTTGCGCAGATTGTGCTACCAATTACGAATTTGCTAAAGACCAAAGGGGAGGGGAAGCCGAAGCCACGTCAGCCATTTAAATGGACAGTAGAATGTCAAACCGCATTTGAAAGGTTAAAAAGACTATTTTCCACAGAACCAGTTTTAAGGCACCCTGACACTAAAAAGCATTTCATGATTCAGGCTGATGCTAGCGACATGGCTGTGGGGACAGTACTATTATAGGAGAATGATGAAGGGAAATTGCAGCCTTGCGCATACACATCAAGGAAACTCATAGAGACAGAGCAAAGGTGGGCAGTTTGGGAGAAGGAGGCTTACACGGTCCGATGGGCCCTTCTAACCTGGCGGCACTTCCTGGAAGGGAACAAAATTCCTTTCCAAGTGTGGACCAACCACAAGAACCTAGAAGCACTAAAAACACCAGGAAATTAACCCCTAAGCAAGCGAGATGGTCACAGCATTTCCACCGGTTTAACTTCACTCTAAAACACTTACTGGGGGGGAAAGAATTTCTTAGTGGATGCATTGTCCAGACTGCCCCAGTACAATAGCAACAAAACAGAGATAACAGACCCACTTATGCCATCAAAGCAATTAGCAGTACAAGTCACCACCCGAGAACAAGCCAAACTCCAAAAACCCCTAGCAAGCCAAGCAGGGATTGAATTAAAAAAAGCGCTAGAAATCGACGAATGGTTCCTAAGCCACAAGAATCTATACACCATGATTGATGGTTTACCATGGGTGGGAGGAAAGCTATGCATCCCAAAAAACCAGAGACTGACATTCATGCAGCTATGCCACAATTCAAAATCAGCTGGTCATTTTGGATTCGTAAAAACTTGACACCTGGTGAAAAGGCAGTTTTGGTGGCCATCAATAAAAAAGGACATTGAAAGTTACGTGGCTAGTTGTCCAATTTGTGCTGCAGCTAAGAGAAGGCAAGGAAACACCCCGGGCTTGTTGCAACCAGTAGCAACCCCATCAGCACCTTGGAGGGAAATTTTAATAGATTTTATTGTGGAGTTACCGGAAAATGGGGGTAACACAGTCATTTGGGTTGTGACGGATTTGTTCTCTAAACAAGTACATTTATCCCATGCCAAAAAATCCCCAATGCAAAGACACTTGCAAAGCTCTTCGTCCAGCATATTTATCGATTTCATGGAGCCCCACAACAAGTCATATCAGATAGAGGGGTACAGTTCACATCAGAGTTTTGGAAAGCATTCCTAGGAGTTGGGGACCACACAGGGCCTGTCATCTAGTCATCATCCGCAGACGAATGGTGGGACTGAATGGTCGAACTCAGTACTGGAGCAGTACCTAAGATATTTCATTAACTACCAGCAGGACAATTGGACTGACCTGCTTCTGTTCGCAGAAGTCACTTATAACAACGCAGTACATTCCAGCTTGGGCTACACTCCTTTCCAAGTGGCAATGGGACAAATGCCTGAACTCCCATCAAATGACCAGACCATCCCTTCCCTGAAGGAATGGATCACACAATTACAAAATACCTGGCCAGTCATGAGAAAGGCATTAGATGAAGCTAGGGAAGCATATAAATTCCAAGCAGATAAGACACGAAGCGAACCCAAACCATTTCAAGTAGGAGAGAAAGTTTACCTGTCAATGAAATACCTAAAATCCCTGCAGCCCTCAAAAATGTTAGGACCAAAATTTGTGGGACCATTTCCCATTAAGAGAATAATCAATCCTGTCACAGTAGAATTGGAGCTTCCAAAAACACTCAGACAGGTTCACCCAATTTTTCACTGCAGCCTTTTAAAACACAAACCGCAATCGTTCTTAAGGCCAGCTGCAGCTCCTTCTCTTCCTCCAATCATGGTAGAAGGTGAACAGGATTTTGAAATAAAAGAAATCCTAGATTCCAGGAAGCATCATGGTTCCACCCAATATCTAGTAGCGCGGAAACACCTACCACCTTCCCAAAATTAGTGGGTTCAGAAATGTCATGTTACAGCTCCAAGACTACTTAGTAAATTCCATGCTGCATACCCAGATAAACCAGACTAATCCTTGTCTCCCTTTTTCTGTTTTATTTTCTACAGGTGGATCTCTCTTTTTTCTAAGAGGGACTGGATGTCAGAACCCATTCTTTCTTTGGGGAGGGGAACCTATTTCATTTCTTCTTCACGTCTTCCTGAGGGTTCCGCCATTCTCCTGAGGGGGAGGGGGAAGGCTCTGTGGTATGTTTCTCTGCTTTGTTACAATGTATCCTTTCCGCTGTTTCTACATACTTACTCTTTGAACTGTCTCTCCCTTGATGTCACCCTGGGGTGAGAAGGAATGTGCCTCCGGCCATCTGGCTTATCTCTTGCTGCACAAGGGAAGGTGTGAAGACCCAACAACATCTTCACAAGCATGGGAACAGACCCTGTTATCAGCTCCTTTCCCACAGCGGACTTAACACCTGGGGATTGGCCCATTCAAATGGACTGAATGAACTATTGGGGTGGGGTTTGCTTGGGACTCTTTTAACCTATTGATCTGAGTGGAAAACCCTCAGATCCTGCCTATCATGCCTGCTATCAGTTTCTCCTAATAAAAGTAACTTTTTGAATGAAACTGTTCCAAGAGTCCTACTTTCTTGGGATCTGGTTTTGAAGTGAGCCCTGACAGTCATTTATCAAGTTTATAAACATAGCATTTTCTCTCTCTCCTTTTAGGCAGACATTATTAGACGTTCAGAGGGAATGGACAGGATGGTTAGTGTAGGATTCAGAGACCTTACTTGCTCAGTCTTTGTCTCTTTTGGCTTATAAAATTTAACAGAATAATTGATTTGGGTCAGAAGAGCAGTCATTAAAAACAGTTTCTATACAATGCACAGAGAAATTTTGTTTTCCCAATTTAAAAAGCTTTGCTGAATCATAGTGGAACTATTCATCCTCCCACCAGTTCATTATTTAAAATAGATCAGTGAGACATCATCAATCTGCTGGAACATAGGTATACTTCCCTCAGATTCAGATCAACAGTAGTTCCTTTCATAATGAATGTGTAGGTCATGTCATGCATCATGCAACTGCTCATGTCTTGTACAGGTTCAAGATGTATCTTTCATTTGTGTGTTGTGTGCATATGCCATTCATCTCCCTTTCCAGCTGCAGAAAGTTACCAGTCTCTGACTTAAGTATCCTAAAACTATCAACTTCTCTTAAAAATTCTTACCATGCCAGCTTATCAAATTTCTAATTTCTATCACCATAAAAAATCTTATCTGTTATAATGTGGTGTTTCATAACTTCTTATTTCCATTACTACATCAGATACATAGACACAGAATGCACAGATATTTAGTAGAGCACTTCAAAATTTGGCTTCAACTCTATGGGAAACTTCACACTCTTTTCTAGATGCATAGTTAATATTTTGAGCCAAATAACTTATTGAGGAATTTTTAGATTCAATTCCCAGCATCCTTATAAAAATGATCTTCCGTATCGGAGTCAAGATAGATTTCCAAAAATCACATGACAACATCTCTCATTTCAAAATGGTCCAATAAATTAACAGATCAGGAGGTTTATATAAACAAGACCAATCTGTTGTTGAGATGAATTAGAGCAGGATTAGAAAGTTCCATCTGTTTATCTTCCCCCAACATCCTGTGGTCAACTCTATAAATCCTGAGAGATACTGCCAGAAAAAAAGAGCTATATATGTATTGATTGCTTAAGTCATATAAAGAGGGATTTCTACTTTTAGTAAGCCTTGAATAACCTAAGTCACTATATTAATACTCCCCTCCTTATCTGATGCTGTACAAGCAAATTATGCATGTTAAGTTATGGTTACCGCCTAATGTATATCCTGCTTGGAAAAAAGCCACTTTCTGTACTTGAGAACATGTATAACAGCAGGGGGGACTATTTGGGAAGTCAAATCACGTTTAGCAACAGCTGGTTGTGGCTCATCACATTGCTAATTTATGACTCTAGAAACATGTTGATGCTATGTGAAAAGACACCCAAGCAAAAACCTTTGGCCAGGGCAAGGGCAGGTAGCTCACTCTCACTTCTTTTGCTGAAGTTTTGTCATGCTCTGAATTGCCACTCCATAACTATATGGAAATCGCATTAGTGAATAAAGTCTTTATGCTAATTGACTGTAGAATAGAGTAGAGTAGAGTAGAGTAGAGTAGAGTAGAGTAGAGTAGAGTAGAGTAGAGTAGAGTAGAGTAGAGTAGAATAGAATAGAATAGAATAGAATAGAATAGAATAGAATAGAATAGAATAGAATAGAATAGAATAGAATAGAATAGAATAGAATAGAATAGAATAGAATAGAATAGAATAGAATAGAATAGAATAGAATAGAAAGGGATCTTGGAGGTCTTTTAGTCCAGCCCCCCACTCAAGCAGGAGAACCTATACCTATGGTTTAGGTATGCATACTTATTGAACCTATGCATATTTACTGGCCATTCATCCTCATCAATATGGATGTGATGAACGACCACAAGTCTTGTTCTTGCTGCATTCCCCTTTCCCATCCAAAGTTTTCCCCAACACCTTTAATAATTGGAGGATAAACCCACCTGGAGGAGGCTTTTCCCATGGGAATGTTTTTAACTGTGTAACCAGAAGGAACCTATCCATCCATTTCTCAGATATATAGTAGCGATGAGATATCCAATTGTATAAGCCATATTCCCACTGCAATTTTAAGCTAGTTTAATTAGTGGGTCTTCTTTTAGGAAATACTAGGAATTACAGAGTTGGGAAGAGTGTGTAGCAAATGATTATGGTATTAAACAGGACTCCAAGATGGGCTGAAGTTTCTGAAAAGACAACTGACTTGAAATCATACAGTATGGTCCCCTCTTAGGCATTTAAACTATCTGATGACCATAGGTCAGTCACACTTAATGCACCCTCATAGTGGGTTTTTTTTGTGGGGGTGGGTAAAGAATACAGAAGGCAGTATTATGAGTTGTGCAAATAAATCTAATAAATAAAACCAAAATCACATTGTTAACGTACCTAGATAAAGTAAAGAATTTCCCAAAAACTGAAACAGTCTTACATGGTCCAATACCTTCTTGATTTCTGGAGACTGGCCAGAAATGTTCCAATAATTAAAATTGGACAAGCAGAGTCCAAAGCCACATATATTGAATATAAATCAACCATGGGATACAAGTCAGCAAAAGTATGGATAATTTTACTTGCAAAATTTTGTATTAGCTTGTTACAATTGGTTTTAATTGGAAAGCAATGTTCTACATTTGCATTACATGTCCTCAATTTTTCCTGTTTCCTTTCTCTTGCTGATCTCTTGGGGGAACAAGAATATTTCTTCTCTCACTCTTTAAATGAAGAATTTGTCTACTCTGGCAATTTTGGTCCCATTTATTAAGTCAAAGGAACTAGTCTCAAGGACTGCCTTTTCATTTATTTAGAATAGAATAGAATAGAATAGAATAGAATAGAATAGAATAGAATAGAATAGAATAGAATAGAATAGAATAGAATAGAATAGAATAGAATGGAATGGAATGGAATGGAATGGAATGGAATGGAATGGAATGGAATGGAATGGAATAGAATAGAATAGAATAGAATAGAATAGAATAGAATAGAATAGAATAGAATAGAATAGAATAGAATAGAATAGAATAGAATAGAATAGAATAGAGCTGGAAGGGACCTTGGAGGTCTTCTAGTCCAGCCCCCTGCTCAAGGAGGAGAACCTATACCATCTCAGACAAGTGACTGTCTGGTCTCTTCTTAAAAACCACCAGTGATGGAGCGCCCACAATTTCTGAAGGCAAGCTGTTCCACTGGTTAATTGTCTTCACTGTTAGGAAATTTCTCCGTAATTCCAGGTTGCTTCTATCTTTGTTCAGTTTCCAACCATTGTTTCTTGTCCTGCCCTCTGGTGCTTTGGAGAATAATTTGACCCCCTCTTTTTGTGGCAGTACTGGAATACTGCTATCATGTCACCCCTATTTCTTCTTTCCTTAGACAGTCACTAGCAAACCCAAGTCCTGCAGCTGTTCTTTATATGTTTTAGTCTCCAGGCCTTTGATCATCTTAGTTGCTCTTTGTACTTTTTCCAAAGTCTCAACATCTTTTTTGTAGTATGGTGACCAACATTGGTTGCAGTATTCCAGGTGTGGTCTCACTAGGGTTTTAGAGAGCATTACTTTACAGTAATGCTGAGGACCTGCCTCAGTAAACCTCCCAAGAAAGCAGAACTCTTGAAACTTGTATTGTTTCAACAGGAACTTTTATTGGAAGGTATTGACAGCAGGAAAGTAAGGCAGGATATGAGGATTTCCCATGTGAAATGGTAGATTAAAAGAAGCCATTCAAACCCCACCCCAATTGTCCATCTGGTCAGTTCAAACAGAGCCAATCCATAGGTGTCAAATTGTTGTGGGAAAGAACTGATAAGGCACCGCTCTCAAGGTTGTCAGGGTTCTTCCCTTCACCTGGAGATAAGGCAGATGGCCAGAGGCACATTCCATTCTCACCCCAAGAAAGATATTTCGAAGAGGAAGAACAAAGCAAAGGAAATACACTGCAGAACATCCATAGGTCCCCCTCTCCCCATCAGAATGGCAGAACCCAAAAAGGAGGAGAAAGAATAGGAAAGAGGGGGAAAAGGGGTTCTGACAGATACTAATACTTCATGTGATCTTGATTCTATGCCTCTGTTTAAACAACCCAGGATTGTATTAGCTTTTTTGGCTGCTGCTGCAAACTGCTGGCTCATAGTCAAGTGATTGTCCAGTAGGACTCCAAGGTCCCTCTCACAGTTACTATTTTAAAGTCAGGTCTCACCCAATCTGTACTTGTACCTTTGATTTTTTCCTGTCTAAATGTAAAACTTTGCTTTTCTCCACATTGAAACTCATTTGTTGGATAGGGCCCATTGTTCAGGTTTGTCAAGATCTTTTAGGATCCTGAATTTGTCTTCTGGGGTGTTGGTTACTCTTGCCAGTTTGGTGTCATCTGCAAATTTGATAAGTCCCCCTTCAATTCCCGCATCTAAGTCATTGATGAAGATATTGAAGAGTACTGGGCCTAAGACGGAATCTTATGGTACCCCACTGCTTACTTCTCTCCGTGTGGTTGTAGTGCCGTTGAGTACGGTTTGACAGCCAGCTACAGATCCATTTGGTGGTGATGTTGTCTATTCCACCTTTTTCTAGCTTACCAAGGAGTAAGTTGTGGTCTACTTTATCAAATGCCTTACTGAAATCTAAGTATACTACATCCACAGTATTTCGCTGGTCTATTAGTTAGTCACTTTGTCGAAGAATGAAATAAGATTGGTTTGGCATGATCTGTGCTGGCTATTGGTTATAACTTTGTTTGCTTTTCTAGTTGTTTGCAGATCTTTTTATTGATTATCTTTTCTAGGATCTTCCCAGGTATTGATGTTAAACTGATTGGTCTGTAGTTTCCTGGGTCCGTTTTTTTCCCTTTCTTGAAGATGGGAACCACATCAGCCCTTTTCCAATCCTCAGGTACATCACTGATGCTCCAGGATTTTTGAAAGATGTGGTGCAATGGTTCTGAGATAACATCTGCCAGCTCCTTCAGAACTCTGGGATGTAATCTGTCAGGGCCCGGTGATTTATATTCATCAAGGTCGGATAGATGTTCTCTTACCATTTTCTTGCTTATTTTAATTTTTGTTTCTAATTTGTCTTTTGCAGTGGTTTTTTTGGTATGTTGGGCTATAGTTTCTTTTTGTGTGAAGACTGATGCAAAGTATGAGTTAAGCAGCTCTGCTTTCTCCCTGTTGCTTGTAATTTCCTTGCCATCTTCTCTCTTTAGTGGGCCTATAGTTTCCTTGATTTTTTTCTTGTTGTTAATATGTTGGAAGAAACTTTTTTTATTGTCCTTGATTTCTGTTGCAAGTCTTTGTTCATTCTGAGCCTTTGCTTTCCTGACTTCATCTTTGCACATTCTGGCTGTCTGCTGATAATCGGCTTCCACCATAATAGGCTGTGGTGGAGGAGACGCAACTGGCCTTAAGGACGAGCTCAACTCCGGTTTTAGTGAACTACAGTGAAACACTGGATGAACCTGTCTTAATGTTTTGGGGAGTTCCAACTCTACTGTGACTGGGTTAATGATGGTTTGATGGGGAAAGGGGTCCTCAAAACTCCATCTCAGGGTGGCCATGAAGTGGTTAAATTTTTGGAGCTTGGGAGGGTCACCATCCAGCGGGCTGCTGAGCCTTCCAGGGCCATGGTTACAATTCTTATATATATATATATATATATATATATATATATATATATATATATATATATATATATATATATATATATATATATATATATATATATATATATATATATATATATATAATTATTAACCATGTTAATTAATTAACCATGTTAATTAATGCTCGATGGTCTTTTTGCTAATATATATTCAAAATTATCTATCACATTCCTTTCTCTCTAACTTGTTTTTCTAGCCATTGATAAAAATTATCCCATGTTCTAAAATACACTGAGTCTTGTTTCTCTTTTATCTTTAAAGTCAATCTATCCATTTGTGCACACTCTAAAGTTTTCTTAATTAATTCTTCTTCAGTTGGTAAATTTTCATTTTTCCAGTGTTGGGCAAATACAATTCTTGCTGCAGTTAGTATGTGTAGAATTAAATATATACAGTCTTTCTCATAATTTGCTCCTATTATTCCTAACAAAAATAATTCTGGCTTAAAGTCTATTTGTTTTTTAGTCATTTTCTCCAACCATAAGTGTATTTTTAATCAAAATCTTTTTGCTTTAGGGCATGTCCACCAGATATGGTAATAAGTACCTGGTCTTTGTTTGCATTTCCAACACTTGTTTGAAGTATTTTTGAACATTTTTGCTAATCTCATTGATGTCATATGTTATCTGTAAAACATTTTATATAGGTTTTCTTTATATCCCACTGCTTTAGTTAATTTAACATTTCTTTCCCATAACTTTTGCCAGTTTTCTAATTCTATATTATATCCAAAGTTCTTTGCCCATATTATCATTGTTTCTTTTACTTGTTCTTCCTCCATCTTTAAGCTTAACAGATATTTATAGAGTTTCTTAATCAACGTTTCATCTGTTTTTAACAGTATCTGGTCGAATTCTGTCTGTTTTTTAGAAAATCCCATTGTTTTAACATTTTTTTCATATCTCGTTTGGATTTGCAAATATGGCCACCATGATACCTTGTTCTTGTAAATCTTGTCTGTCTTTCAATTTTCTTTCATTGTCCAAGATATCTTTATAGGTCACAACTTTGTCATAATTAATTAAATTTGGGTAAGCAAAAGCTTCCATTGTTGAAAGCCATCCAGGTATCTTGATATAAATTTTCACTTTTATTTTTTCCCATTCTAAAAGAAGTGCATTTCTTATAAAGTGGTTTTGAAAATATCTATGTATTTTATTCTTCCCATATCACAGAAAGGCATGCCAACCAATTTGTAGGTCATGCCCATCTAGGTATAATAGTCTTTTGTCTCTAAGCATTATCCATTCTTCAAGCCATGTTAAAATAGTTGTGTGGTAGTATAACATCCAGTCCGGCAGTCCAAATCCTCCACTTTCTTTCGCTTCTTGTAGCATTTTCAGTCTAATTCTAGCTTTTTTTCCTTGCCAGATAAATTTCAGTATTGTTGTATTCAGTTCATCAAAAAAGGCTTTTCCCAGTCTTACAGGAATCATTTGAAATAGAGTATTTTTGGTAAGATATTCATTTTCACTGTTGTTACTCTCCCCAGCATTGAAAGTTGTAAGTTTTTCCACTTTTCCAGAACCAATTTTATTTGTTTTAGCAATCTTACATAATTATCTTCTTTTATTGTTACGCATCTTGCTGTTAGATAAATTCCCAAGTATTTAACTTTTTTAACTATTTGAAGATTTTTTTTCTAGTTTTTTTTTTCTGTTAGATTTTTTGTTAGCACTTTAGTCTTTTCTCTGTTTATTTTCAACCCTGCCACTTCTCCAAATTTTTCTATTTTCTCCATAAGTTTAGTGCTTGTTTCAAGTGGATCTTCCAGTATAAAAACCAAGTCATCTGCAAATGCTTGTAGTTTATATTTTTCATCTTTTATCTCCAGTCCTTTAATTTCTATATCTTGTCTGATGTTTCTATTCAATACTTCCATTGTTAGTATAAATAATAATGGAGATAGTGGGCATCCCTGTCTTGTGCCTTTTTTAATGTTAAAGTATTCTGTAAAATCTCCATTTACAATTATTTTGGCTGTTTGCTTACAATAAATTGTTTTAATTACATTTATAAAGTTTTCTCCAAAGTCCATTTCCGCTAGTTGCTGAAACATAAATTGCCAGTTTACATTGTCAAATGCTTTCTGTGCATCAAGAAATATTAAAGCCGGACTTCCGGTTCCGGTTGCAGCACCAGTGGATGCGCAAAGAACTTGCTCTCTTTGCCGTCCGGTTTCCCCCCGCCGGTAGACCCTGGATAGGGTCGAAAGTCACCCTGGAGGGGCGACCACCATGGAGGAGGACACTCGTCGATCGCGGAGGGAGCGGCAGCTCCCTCTGCGATCCGAGAAATCACCTTTGGGCCGACGGGGAAAAGATCGGCCAGTAACATGGCCGATCACTTAGCTGCTCCAGCCAAAAGTCACAGCAACATCTAAGCAAAAAGAACCACCGTGGAAGATCCGGGTGAGACCTTTCCTTCCCTCTTGTTAATCTATCTACTTCCCTGTCAACAGCTTTTAGAAACTATTTTCCTACTTTGAGAAAGCAGCGTTTGGACACTGGGGAAAACGGGCTCTGGAAAAATAATTCAACTAAAACATCTACAATTTCAAAAGCAACAGGAATGGACTTCCAAATACGAGGCACTAAAAACGCTGACAATATGATAGTGCAGACAACACTGGAAAAAAGAGAAGAAGACTACGATTGGACTCAATGGTGGAAAAATGCTTATAGCCAAACACTAAGATGGGATGAGATAGAGGCCCTACTGTGGAAACCTACCTGGCACAAAAAGAAAGCTAGAATTAGGTTTAAAAATGAGAGTTAAAATTTTATCTGATGGGTAAAAAGGGCTCTTAGAGACTTCGATTGAGCTAATATTTTTGAGATTCTTAAGGTCATTTTGAGTTAACATTTGATGTAAATTATTGATTTGATTATGGTTTGGAATGCCAATAGGGAAAATTGGAAAATCTAAAACTAAAGGAGTTAGATTGAGATTGGTGAAATATTACTGATATTTTTACTCACAAGAATTGAATGTTAACTAGCAATGTATCAAGTGGACTAAATTGAAACAATTGAGGAATTTTTAGAGATTTGGATTGATTTATAAAAATGTTCGATAGAGTATATGAAATAGAATATAGTTGAGAAACATTAAAATATAATAGCTATATTATATGTTTATGATAGAAATAATTATTGTTTTATTATTTTAGGCTAAAATGTAATGGTTTTAAAATACTTAAAGTTATGTTCATTTATAAAATATGTATGTGAAATAGAATAGAATAAGAGATAGAACAATTGAGAAGTATAAATTGAAATTGGAATAATAGGTATATGTTAGAAACAATTTATATTATATGAATACCCGAATTATATACCATATGTTTATGTAAGACCAAATTGGAATAGGTTAATTGAAAGTTAGTTAAGCCTGAAAACAGGTGAAAATATGATTGATAGTTTTTGTTTTGTGTTTTTGTGGTTTTGTGGTTTTTTTTCTTTTTTCTTTTTTTGATTGATAAAATAGAGAGGGAACCTTTAAAGAAGTAATTTAAATTGTACATGTATGATTGTATCTTTTGCTTTGTTCTATGGAGTGCCCTATCTCCACGATGAGTTTTAAGCACTTGATTGTAAAACAATTTTTTTTAATAAAACTTGTTATTAAAAAAAAAAAGAAATATTAAAGCCGTCTGTTTCCCTGGATGAATTTCATAGTACTCTAACACATCAAGAATCATTCTTAAATTATTTTTTATCTGTCTTTTAGGTAGAAAACCATTTTGGTCTGTATCTATAAATTCGGTCAAAAATTTATTTAGTCTTTCTGCTATTATTGAGGCGAAAATTTTATAATCTACATTTAATAGCGATATTGGTCTATAGTTTTTTATTTGCGCTAGATCAGAGTCTTCTTTGGGTATTAAGGTAATATTGGCTTCAATCCATGTATTTTGTATTTTTGCCTCCAAAAGTATTTCATTACACAGTTCTTTCAAAATAGGACTTAGTATATCTTGTAATGATTTTTAAAGCTCTGCAGGTAATCCATCTGGACCCAGAGTCTTATGATTTTTTTGCCTTTTTATAGCCTCTATAATCTCCATCATTGATATTTTTCCATTTAATATATTTTAAATATTCTCTGAAATTTTTGGTAAGTCTGCTTTTTTAAAATACTGCTGTATTTTTTCTTTTGGAATTTCCTCTGCATTGTAAAGTATCTCGTAATAGTCTTTGATAATTTTTTTAATTGTATCATTTTGAAACTGTAATTCACCTTTTGAATCTTGCAGCTTATTTATCAGTTTAGGGACCCCCTAACAGGAAGAAACTCAGCCAAAGGGCACAGAGCCCCGAACCCCTCGACTGCTGCGCAGGACCAGAAGTCTGTTTCTTTCTGTTTCTTTGTTTCTCTCTTTGTACCAGATTCAAAATCACCTCCTTCCAGAAATGCTCTATGGTTGTCGTAGAATTCCATTGCTTTAGGTAGTGTATCCAATCTATATCTTTTCGTATCCCAATAGATTAAAATCCCTTCTGGGATCAGCCATCTGAAATTCACTCCTTTTTCAATTAATTTTCTAGTTAGAAACTTGTATTCTTTTCAGGATTCTCTTATTCTCCTTGGGATTTGTTTGAGGACTACAATTTCTTTTTCTTTGTATTTCAAAGATTCATCTCTTACTCTTCGCAGAATCTCGTCTCTTATAGATCTTTTGAGAAATCTAACATGTACTTCCCTGGGGACTTTATTTCTTCTGGCATAGTTTGAGTTGACTCGATAGATCTGATCCAATTCTCCCTCCATCTCCTGTTTCCCAATTCCCAATGCGTCCACCAATAATTCCATTATCAGGTCTAGAAGATCCTCTTCCTTATCCTCCACTATATTTTGAAATCTTAAAAAATATGAGGCTCTTTCCATCTCCATAACAGCTATCGAGTCTTCTAGTTCTCCATTTATTTGCATCAATTTCTAATTTTCATCTTTTAAGACTTTTAATTTCTGGTCAATCTCAGTTGATTTATCTTCTAGTTTTTGGATTCTTTGTTGGTTATCTGTAACCATCTGTTTAAAATTTTCAAATTGAGAGTCTATGTTATTAATTTTTTGATTCATTTTATCAAGATCATTTTTCATCTCCTCATGGTTTCTCATTGTAGCCGCCATGTGAGTAGCGATTGCCTCTTGGATTGCTTGTAATGTCGCTTGAGTTTCCTTTTGGAAGTTATTAGCCTTTTCTTGTTGGAGCATTGTATCAATTGATCTCTGATAAACTGGACTTGCAGAAGCAGAAGAGGGAGCAGAAGTTCCTTTTTTCCCAACTTTAGATAGATTGGGGATGCTCATCTTTATCTTTTAATTATACTTTATATTCCACCAAGTAAATCAGAATTTGTAATCCAATAGGCTCCGAACAAATAGGAGAGGTAAATAATAAAAAATAATAAGTAATAAAAAAGAACAAAAGGGAAAAAAGAAAAAAATATATCAAAATTTGTAATCCAAAGTGTTCTGTTAGAAGAAGTCTCTTGTTATTCACTCTATCAAAACAGCCTGTAAAAATTCCGGTCAAGCTGTATTTGTAATCCAGGGAAGTCAGATGACTTCAAAAACAATTTTTATCTATAATTGTAATCCAACCTGTAGAAAAGGGCAATCCAAAAAGAGTCTTCTCTTTTCCAGCCACAATCTTCAGGACTATAAATTCCAAGGACACCAAAAAGTTTAAACTATAAACTGTGTCTGGGCATCTAGCCAAGTTTTAGAGCTCCAGTCAAAACAACTTAGTAAGATAAAAAAAACCAAGGTTAAATGTAGTTCTCAGTTTTGCCACTTTAACTTTAACTTTAACTTTAAAAAGTTAAAAAGTTAAAATCCGATGGTTTCCAAACAAGGAATAAAAAAAGATTTATAAATCAAACATTTCCCAAATTATCCTTCTTTTATCCCTCAATTATCTTCACAATATTATTATAAGTCAGTTTTAATTTCCCCAAAGCTTAAACTGCCGCTTATAGTTCAGGAGGGAGGGGTAGAGCAAAAGAAATCCCCCCCTCTCTAAAGGTTGGGAATTTCTTGGTTTTGGGTGCTTTTTTCCAGAACCGGTATTTTTCGCTTGTAGAGAGGTAAGGAAAGTAGTCTCACCTGGATCAGCTATTCTGCTTTCCGCTTGTTAGTATTCTTGTCTCCGACGATCAGCTGCTTCTGGCTGACTGCATGGGTGCAGTCAGCCTTTCTCACTGCCAGTCCTGAGGGCTACTTTGGATCAAGTGGGTCAGCTACTGCTGGCCCGTGGTCTACAAAGTTTCACCCTTTGGCCAGTCGCCTCTACGGGGCAACTTTCTGTCCTATTGGACCACCCAGCTGGTAGAAATCGGGCTGCCCGTGTTGCAGTGACGTCCACAATTCTGACCTGCCCACTCTTACTGGGGATCTCCCAGCCATACTCATGCATGTAGCTCAGGATTTGAGCCAAAAAGAATCCCAACCTGCTGCTTAGTCACCTAGAAAAAGATGGGATAGACAACAACACCATCAGATGGATCTGTAGCTGGCTGACAAACCATACTCAGCGAGTAGTCCTCAATGGTACTACATCCACATGGAGAGAAGTAATCAGTGGGATACCACAAGGCTCCATCTTAGGCCCAGTACTCTTCAATATCTTCATTAATGACTTAGATAAGGGAATAGAAGCAGTGGTGGGATTCAAATATGTGAACAACCAGTTCTAAGTGTGGATGCCGCTTCTGGACGTCCAATCTGGGTCTGGGCAGCAAAAAATTAGCTACCGGTTCTGCCGAACTGGTGCAAAGTGGCTGAATCCCATCACTGAATAGAAGGGGAACTCATCAAATTTGCAGATGACACTAAACTGACAGGAATAGCCAACACCCCAGAAGACAAGGTCAGGATCCAAAAAGATATTGACAAACTTGGACAATGGGCTCTATCCAACAAAATGAATTTTAATGTGGAGAAAAGCAAAGTTTTACATTCAGGCAGAAAAAATCAAAGGTACAAGTACAGTTTAGGCAAGACCTGGCTCAAAAACAGTAACTGTGAGAGGGACCTTGGAATCCTAGTGGACGATCGCTTGACTATGAGCCAGCAGTATGCAGCAACAGCCAAAAAATCTAATACAATCCTGGGTTGTATAAACAGAGGCATAGAATCAAGATCAAGTGAAGTATTTGTACCACTTTCTAAAACACTAATAAGACCACACCTGGAATACTGCAACAAGTTTTGGTCACCATACTACAAAAAAGATGTTGAGACCTTGGAAAAAGTTCAGAGAAGAGCAACTAAAATGATCAAAGGTTTAGAGACTAAAACATATGAAGAATGGCTACTGGACTTGGATTTGGCTAGTCTAAAGAAAAGAAGAAACAGGGGCGACATGATAGCAGTATTCCAGTATTTGAGGGGCTGCCACAAAGAAGAGGGCATCAAACTATTCTCCAAAGCACCAGAGGGCAGGACAAGAAACAATGGTTGGAAACTAATCAAAGAGAGAAACAACCTGGAATTATGGTAACTTCCTAACAGTGAGGACAATTAACCAGTGGAACAGTTTGCCTTCAGAAATTGTGGGTGCTCCAGCACTGGAGGTTTTTAAAAGAGACTAGACAGACACTTGTCTGAAATGGTATAGGTTCTCCTGCTCAAGCAGGGGGCTGGACTAGAAGACCTCCAAGGTCCCTTCTATTCTATTCTATTCTATTCTATTCTATTCTATTCTATTCTATTCTATTCTATTCTATTCTATTCTATTCTATTCTATTCCCTCATCTAAGTCATTAATGAAGATGTTGAAGAGCACTGGGCTTAAGATGGAGCCCTGCGGTACCCCAGTGATTACTTCTCTCTATGTGGATGTAGTACCATTCAGGACTACTCGTTGAGTGCGGTTTGTCAGCCAGCTACAAATCCATCTTGTGGTGATGTTATCTATTCCACCTATTTGTAGTTTACCAAGCAGTAGATTGTGGTCTACTTTGACAAATGCCTTACTGAAATCTAAGTATACTATGTCCACAGCATTTCGCTGGTCTACTAATTTAGTCATTTTATCAAAGAATGAAATAAGTTTGGTTTGACATGATCTGTTTTTGACAAACCCATGCTGGCTACCAGTTATAACTTTGTTTGGTTCTAGTTGTTTGCAGATCTGTTCTTTGATTATCTTTTCCAGGATCTTCCCAGGTATTGATGTTAGACTGATTGGTCTGTAGTTTCCTGGGTCTGTTTTTTTCCCCTTTCTTGAAGATGGGAACCACATCAGCCCTTTTCCAATCCTCAGGTACTTCCCCAGTGCCCCAGGATTTTTTAAAGATTTATTTCAAATTTATTTATTGCAAATTTATTTCATTAAATTTGAGGTTTTTTGTTAAAAGACAGGTCCTAGCCCAGAAACAACACAATGAAATCCAATTGAGTTCAATTCTTCATTTGCTTATTTGCTTATACCTAATGGACAGAATCTTGCCAAATTAAAGCTATAACCTTCTAACCTACCAGATACATCCTGAGAGATTCTAGGATGTGGCTATCCTGAATCTCTTCCCAACTTCCCCATCCAGCTCTTGACTGTCTCTTAATCAGGACCTCTCTTCTGGGAAAGCTCTCTGTTGCCAAAACTCTCCCCCACTTCTCCTCCAAGTGCACATTCCATCACATCCTTAATAACGTTTAAGTATAAGATGTTTTGAAAACTATTGAATTCATATAGTTCCTTCAAGATTGAGAAACTAATATATTTGATAGAGCTATGAAAATTCATATACTATGTGCTTTGTATAAAATAGTTGAAATAAAGTTATTCTATCTTATCTTAAATAAATCACTTTAAAAACAAAATAGGTCGGCACTACATGCAGAGGAGCTACTTATAATATTGCAAGCATTTTTATCACCTCAGATTTACAGTGAGACAAGTCAAAGAGCTTGTAGATTTCCACTTTAATACTTGCTTAGTGATTCTGATCCTTGTGGTTATTAGAATCAAACAGCCAATAAAATTTTCCTTTCAGTCAGTGTAGTAATCGGAGATACAGCCTGACTTCTTTAGTTTTAACAGCTGGCACATCATACCTGAGATTGTAATCTGGCAGCATTTTGCATAAATGACAGGTCCTCCTCCCCAATTCTTTTTGCCTTTCCCCCATGGTGGCAGCAGCAGCGTTAATCATGTGCAAACTTTCTATGTTCAAAGGATTGTAAAAGGCACTTCCCTGGGATTGAGACTGTAATTTAGCTATAACCTAATGGCCATTGATTGTAACAATGAGTAATTATGTCAGTTAAATGCAGTGTTGATGGCAGCGGTCAAAACTGCCGTGCCTTTTCAGAATTGAGCTTGTAGCCGCTCTATTTACAAGGCAAGAATGAATAAATTGAGAAACAGTATATATTCTGATATTCTTCCTCATTAGGTTTTTATATACAAAATAGTCACACAATCCAAATTTGCTCTGTTGAAGTGGATGCTGCAGGAATTACACTGATCTGAGTCAGTTTCTTAAAAGAACCACGTTCCATCATTTATAATGTAAGGACTATGTACCAGAACAGGCAGGGGTGAAATTTGATCTTACAACCTTCTTTCCCAGGCCTGTATCCAGTATCAGAATACATCTTTTCTACTCTGTGCATGCTGTGTAACAAGCTCTAAGTAAGGAAATAGCACAGTATATCAAGTGATGGGGCAGTGGAAATGTAGCCCTTTCTTTTATATGCTGGAGGAGATTGGAAGCAATGGTTAGCTTTCTGTGGTAAATGCACACACATACAAGAGGGGAAGACATTTCTATTTTATTCTATGCATAGGTGACACAGAATGATTATTTCTAGGTGCCAGCTCTGCTTTAGCCACTTCACTATGCTTTGCTGCATCCTGCCATAAGCAGAGGGAGCGGGTAGAGGAATTTGGGGAAGTTGGGCAGGAGGAAGGGAGAAAAATGTAAGGGGGGAGGGAAATGCACTGACAGGAACCAGAAGTGTCAAAGCAGAATAATCCAGCCGCCTAAGGACACCTGGCCTGGGAAAGAATGTGAAACCTCTTCTGACATCAAAGCAGTTCCCCAAACATCACACCAAGATGTCATTGGACATTGACGATCTGGTCAAGGGTGGGGGGGACTTGGACTCCCTGTTCAAGCAGGAGATCCTATACCATTCCAGACAAGTGGCTGTGTCAGAACCCATTTCTTTGGTGGGGGTACCTTTTTCTTTTCCTTTCCTTTTCTTTTCCTTTCCATGGGTTCTGCCAAACTCCTGAGGGGAGGGGGGAGGCTTTTGGGGGATTGTATGTGTATTGGCCTTTCACTTAACTGCTACAATGTATCCTCTCCACTTCCTCTATCTGCTTCCTCTTTGAACTATTTTCCCCTTGATGCCAACCTGGGGTGAGAAAGGAATGTGCCTCCAGCCATCTGGCTTATCTCTCACTGCGGAAGGGAAGGTGTGAAGACCCAACAATGTTTTCACAGCCTTGGGAACACAGGCTTATCAGCCTCGTTCCCACAGCGGACTTAACACCTGGGGATTGGCCCGTTTGAACTGACTAGATGAACTGTTGGGGTGGGGTTTGCTTTTTGCTCCTTTAACCTAATGACTTGAGTGGGAAACCCTCAGATCCTGCCTTCTATGCCTGCTGTCAACTTCTCCTAATAAAAGTTCCTTTTGGGATAAATCTGTTCCAAGAGTTCTGCTTTCTTGGGAAGAGGTTTTGAAGTGGGTCCTTACATTAGGCAGGATCTGCAGTAGTCAGTCGGCCCAGAAGGAAGACCCTTACCATGGGGACTACACAAACCATGCCTGATTTAGGTACGAAGAAGGAAGAAGCCACCACGAGGGGGGGATTTTCCCTCCAGGCTGGCCCAAGCAGATGCAGCTCGCATTCCTCCAGCTCCTCTGATGAGGCCATGGTTGCCAAGCGCCGAGATAAACCAAGGTGGTCTATGAGCATTGGGAAGAAGGAGGACTGGGAGCAGAAGGCCAGGAAGGTGACCCTCAAACATGGCAATCACCAACCGGGATGGAAAGTGGAGATGGAGAGGGAGCTCCATCTCAGCGAAGATGAGGAAGAAAGACCAGCCCACTCCAGCCAGTTCCTAGAGCAAGCCATCGACATGTTGAGAGTTGCTTTTGACTCCCTCAAGGAAGAGAGAGCTGATCAGTGTCATGGCACAGTGAAACCCAGGCACCACAGAGGATGCAGGTGGCATTGGAATCAAGGCGGCAATCCTGGGTCCTTCTACCAGCACTTTGGAGACCATGGCCACCACTACAGCAGCAGCCACTCCCACCCGAGCTGCACCAGCTGATGGAACTGGTCACCGACACAGGAGAAGGAGAGGTCACTGGGCCAGTCGGAAGTTCCTGCAACTGGGGGTAAAGTACAGTGGAGAACCAAACAGATTGAGGTACTTCCTGGCCCACATCCTGAGCTACATGGAGGAGTATGGGCGAGACATCGCCAGCGACCACGGGCAGGTAAGGATTGTGACCATGGCGCTAGAGGGGCCGGCTGCCAACTGCATGGTGAACCTCAACGATGCCAACATGCCCAAACTGCACAATTTTAATCATTTCATGGCAGCCCTCAGGAGACGTTTTGAGGATCCCTTAACTGATTGGAAAGTGAGAGAGCACATAAAAACTGTCAGGCAGGGCCAGCGCCCCATGGTGGAATACACGGAAGAATTCCGAGCCCTTGCCAGCAAACTTAATTGACCAGAAGAAGTTCTGGTGAGACATTTCAAATATGGGATAAATGACAACCTGTATTATGCCTGCATTCCATGGGGCAACCCTGACTTACTCCACGACTGGTACGTCCTGGCTGAGGAGTCAGAGATCAACTGGGCCAGGAGGCAACGGCATCTGGGGAGATCCTGGGGAAGGTATCCAGCGGAAGCACCCAGGAGCCGACAAAGTAGACTCCCACTACGCCCCAACCAACGGGCTGCTTCAAATGTGGGAAGGATGGTCACTGCACCACCGAATGCTGCTCAAAGATTCCAGTTTGAAAGCCAGACGGAGCAGCAGGGGGAAAATCAGGGAAAACCCTAACAAAGCCGAAGAAAACAAAAATGAAAAGTGTGGAGGTTGTCGAGGTCCTAGCCCCCTCCAAACAGGAGGGAGGTACTCCAACCCATACCGGAGAACCCTTGGAATCTTCGGAGGATGGTTCAGAGGATGAACCCCTGGTAAGTGGACCCATCACGTCCCTCACCAGAACCGTAGAACTGTTTAGCCTAGGGATGCCGGAAAAGTCACCGTAAGAGCCTTAATAGACTCCAGCTGCACTTGCTGCCTCATAAGCCCAACCTTGGTGGATAAGGAAAAATCAACACCCAGAAAGCAACCCAGACCAAAAGGGGGGTGAAGTCCCCAAAAAGTGCAGCCGCAGCAAGTGAGGGGGAGCTGGAAGGCATGCCAGAGGAATACAGAGATTTAGCTGACATTTTCAGTGAAGAGAGGTCTGATGAATTACTCCCTCACTGACCCACAGACTATGCTATTGAAATACTCCTGGGGCAAAGTTACCTAAACCAAAACTATACTCCATGACCCCGCAGGAGTTGGAATAATTAAAAAAAATTGTAGAAAATAATTTAGCAAGTCAGCAAAGCCAAAAACAGCAGCACCCATGCTATTCCAAGAAAAGAAGGATGGGTCTCTTCATCTCTGTGTAGATTATAGATCTCTCAATGCAGTGAGTGAAAGTAACCTCTACCCCCTCCCTTTGATGAAGGACATGCTGGCACATCTGTCTAAAGGGAAGATTTTTTCAAAGTTGGACTTGAGAGAGGCATATTACAGAGTCAGAATCAAAAAAGGGGACAAGTGGAAAACCAAATTCAATTGCCCCTTAGGTTGTTTGCAATTCAGAGTTCTGCCATTCAGGTTTCAGGGAGCACCCGCAGTATTTATGCAACTGATAAACTAGGTGCTCCAGGAACACCTCTGTAAGGGGGTGCTTGTTTACCTGGACAACATCCTGATATTTACTGAGACTAAGGAGGAACATGTGAAACTGGTCAGAGCTGTGGTAAACAAGCTACGAGCAGCCTATTTGTATACCAAATTATCCAAGTGTGAGTTCCACAAAGATAAAATTGATTACCTTGGATATCGCATTTCATCAAACGGCATAGAGATGGACCCCAGAAAAGTCAAGGCTGTGCTAGAATGGGCTCCGTCCTGCACTAGGGGGCAATTGCAAAGTTTCCACAGATTTACAAACTTTTACTGTCAGTTCATCCCCTGTTTTGCACAAATTGCGTTACCCATCACGAACCTATTAAAGATGAAATGGGTGGGAAAACTGAAGCCCAGTCAGCCATTGAAATGGACTGTAGAATGCCAAGCAGCTTTTGTGAAATTAAAAAGTTTGTTCTCAGCAGAACCAGTATTAAAACATCCGGATACTGAGAAACCTTTTGTAATTCAAGTGGACGCTAGTGACATAGCAGTGGGAGCAGTATTGCTTCAGGAGAATGATGAAGGAAAATTACAACCTTGTGCTTACATATCGAGAAAACTCAGAGACAGAACAAAGGTGGGCAGTTTGGGAAAAGGAAGCTTATGCCATCCGGTGGGCTCTCTTAACCTGGCAACATTTCTTGGAAGGGAATAAAATCCCTTTCCAAGTATGGACCACAAGAACCTGGAAGCCCTAAAAACACCCAGAAAGTTGTCTCCTAAACAGATGAGATGGCCCCAGCATTTCCACCGGTTCAATTTCACCATAAAACATCTACCAGGGGGAAAAATTTCCTAACAGAGGCACTATCACAATTACTGCAATACAACAGCAACAAATCAGAGATAACAGACCCACTCATGCCATCAAAACAATTAGCTACACCAGTCACCACTCGAGCACAGGCCAAAACACCAAAAACCCTAATGAGCCAAGCTGGGGTAGAATTCAGGAAAGCGCTAGAGAAAGACGAATGGTTTCTGAGCCACAAAAATTTGTGCACCATGAATGATGGACTTCCATGGGTGGGAGGGAAACTCTACATTCCAAAGAGCCAAACAATAACATTCATGCAGCTTTGCCATCACTCCAAGTCCACCGGACATTTTGGGTTGGTGAAAATGCTCCATCTAGTGAAACGGCAATTTTGGTGGCCATCAATAAAAAAAAGACATTGAAAGCTATGTAGCTAGTTGCCCAATATGCGCAGCAGCCAAAAGAAGACAGGGGAAAACCCCAGGACTATTACAAACTGTAGCTACCCCATCAACTACCTGGAGGGAGATTTCTACGGACTTTATTGTAGAGTTACCAGAAAGTGGGGGGAATACAGTGATTTGGGTCATAATGGACTTATTTTCTAAGCATGTGCATTTTATTCCATGCCAGAAAATCCCCACCGCAAAAACTTTAGCAAAGTTATTTGTACAGCATATTTATTGACTACATGGAGCCCCACAATGGATTATTTCTGATAGAGGGGTGCAATTTACCTCAGAGTTTTGGAGAGCATTTCTAGGACTTTTGAGGACTACCCAGGGGCTATCATCTAGTCAACATCCTCAGACGAATGGTGGGATGGAACGTTCGAACTCAGTACTGGAGCAGTACTTAAGATGCTTTATAAACTACCAACAAGACAACTGGACTGACCTGTTTCCGTTTGCAGAAGTCGCCTATAGCAACACAATACATTCTAGCACAGGCTACACTTCGTTCCAAGTAGCGATGGGACAGAATTTTAATCCGATGCCTGAACTACCCTTCACTGAACCGACTATCCCCTCCTTGAAAGAGTGAATTGCACAACTCCTGGCCAGTTGTGAGGAAAGCTTTAGATGAGGCTAGGGAGGCATATAAATTCCAAGCAGATAAAAAACAAATTGAGCCCAAACCATTTCAAGTAGGAGATAAAGTATACTTGTCTACAAACTATTTAAAGTCCCTACAACCCTCTAAGAAACTAGGACCAAAATTTGTGGAACCTTTCCCCTTAAAAGGATAATCAATCCAGTGACAGTTGAACTAGAGCTCCCTAAGACATTCACCCAGTATTTCACATCAGCCTTTTAAAGCATGAACTGAACTTGCCCTTAAGGCCAGCTGCAGCCCCTTCTCCCCCTCCAATCATGGTAGAAGGGGAGCAGCATTTTGAAATTAAAGATATTTTGGACTCTAGAAAACATCATGGATCCACTCAATATCTAGTTGCTTGGAAGCATTTGCCTGCATCCCAGAACGAATGGGTCCTTAAACGCCATATTAGAGCCCCTAGGCTACTTAGTAAATTCCATGCTATGTATCCTGACAAACCAGACTAATCCCTTTTTATCTCCTTTTTTTTGTCTTTTAGAAGTGGATCTCTTTTTCTTTTAAGAGCGGCATGTCAGAACCCATTTCTTTGGTGGGGGGGCTTTTTCTTTTCCTTCCCTTTTCTTTTCCTTTCCATGGGTTCTGCCAAACTCCTGAGGGGAAGGGGGAGACTTTTGGGGGATTGTATGTGTATTGGCCTTTCACTTAACAATGTATCCTCTCCACTTCCTCTATCTGCTTGCTCTTTGAACTATTCTCCCCTTGATGCCAACCTGGGATGAGAAAGGAATATCTCTCACTGTGGAAGGGAAGGTGTGAAGACCCAACAATGTTTTCACAACCTTGGGAATGAAGACATATCAGCCTCGTTCCCACAGCAGACTTAACACCTGGGGATTGGCCCGTTTGAACTGACTAGATGAACTGTTGGGGTGGGGTTTGCTTTTTGCTCCTTTAACCTAATGATTTGAGCAGGAAACCCTCAGATCCTGCCTTCTATGCCTGCTGTCAACTTCTTCTAATAAAAGTTCCTTTTGGGATGAATCTGTTCCAAGAGTTCTGCTTTCTTGGGAAGAGGTTTTGAAGCGGGTCCTTACAGGCTGTTTAGTCTCTTCTTAAAAATCTCCAGTGATGGAGCATTCATAACTTCTGAAGGCAAACTGTTTCACTGGTTAATTGTTCTCACTGTTAGGAAATTTCTCCTTAGTTCTAGGTTGCTTCTCTCCTAGGTTAGTTTCCATCCATTCTTTCTTTCTTTTTTTTGAAATATTAATTTTAAGTTTTATAATCATAATAAACAACATGGTGTCTCGGTTCCTTTGTCATTCAGTGGTACATGTTAACTTTCACTCAAAATATCCAGTACTACACCATCCAGTATTTCCCTGGTCCCCTCTTCTTCCAATAATAATCATTTTTCCACACTAGGCATATACAATTCTTACTGCTATTAATACCTATACAATTAAATATAAGCATCTTCATTACATTTTTCTAATGTTATACATAATGTCAATAATATCAGTTTATAATATCTTCTCTAACCAAAATATATCTCAGATGTATTTGCAATCAAAGTTCCCTTATTCAATCCATATCCTGTTTTCCCCCCCAATTTTAATTTCCCATCAATATTCAAAATAACTTTATCAATTATCAATTTTCTCATAGTTAATTACATTTGGGTAACTAAAAGCATCCCTTATACCGACCCTCTTAGTATTTTCATATTTCCCATCTTATAGAAAATTATGCTATCCTAGTAACAAATCACATCCTTCTAGTTTATAGTGGTCCTTTTATTTCTAACAATTGTTTATTCTTTTAGTCATATTCAAACATCCATTAGATAGTATAATACCTCATCTAATTAGTCAGGACCTCTATTTTCTTCAGTCTTACTCTAGCTTTCTTCCTTTGCCAAATAACTTTCCAAGTCAGTGCGTTTAGATCACCAAGTGTTTCTTCCTCTGTTTCTGTATATATTATTTGGAATAAAAAAAGACAATTTAATTAAAATATTTGTCAGAACCCAGTTATTGGGTGGGGTGTGATTTCTTTATTGTATCTTCCTGTGGGTTCTGCCACACTCCTGGGGGGAGGGGGGAAAGTGAGGGGTGCTACAATGTATCCTCTCCACTTTGCTATGGTTGCTACAATGTATCCTCTCCACTTTCCTTTATCTGCCTGTTCTTTGATCTATTTCCCTTATTGCCAGCCTGGGGTGAGAATGGAATGTGTCTCCAGCCATCTGCCTTATCTCTAGCAGAGGAAGAACAGGGGTGAAGACCTAACAGCCAAACAACCTTGGGAATTGCATCTTATCAACCCCATTCCCACAGTGGGTTCACTGGGTTCTGGAGATGTGAACGGATGGACTATTGGGGTGGGGTTTGCCAGTTGCTCCTTTAACCTATTGATTTGCGCAGGAAATCCTCAGATCCTGCCTTTTATGCCTGCTGTCAACTTCTCCTAATAAAAGTTCCTTTTGAGAATGAAGCTGTTCCAGGAGTTCTGCTTTCTTGGTCATTAACATCCATCTTCCAGCTTTTAAGTCCAAACTTATTTCACCAACTTTCCAAATATCTTTTCAAAAAGAAAGTCTTAAAAGTACTTTTAGTCCCCAAATTTGTCAAAGCTATGTCTCTGTATTAATTCCAAATTAATCTTATAGTTTTCTCTATTTTCCTCCCAAGGAAAGTTATTCGCCGCTTCTCTTTTCCTGAGGGAATGGGGCAGAAATTCCCCTTCTCTCTATCATCTGGGGGTATTCTTTGCTTTGGGAATTCTTTTTTCCAGGAAGAGATTTTAAAGTTATAAAGAGAGGATTACATTCTCACCCAGTTCCATCTGCGTTGTTCAGAAATTGCTAATTAGTGCTTATATTCAGTTGTCAGTAGCTTCTAACTGGCCACATAAATGTGGCCAGTCTTTCCCCTGCTGGTTTGGAGGGCTTTCTCAGATCAAATGGAAGGGCTGCTGCCCCTCTGTGATTGCCGAGGGTCCCCTCCTTCTTTGTCGACTCTCTGGAGCAACTTTAGACCCTTTTTAGGGTCCCCAGCAGAGCGAAATCAGATGTGGAAGATGGAGCCTCATTTTCCTGTGCCCGTAAAGCCACGACATCTAACCCAGAAGTCTCCATCCATTATTTCTTCTTTTACCTTCTGGTGCTTTGGAAAATAGGTTGACTCCCTCTTCTTTATGGCAGCCTCTCAAATATTGAAATGCTGCTATCATGTCAGCCCTATTCCTTCTTTTCACTAGACTAGCCAAACCCAAATCCTGCAACCGTTCTTCATATGTTTTAGTCTCCAGGCTTTTGATCATCTTTACACTTTTTTCAAAGTCTCAACATCTTTTTTTAATGTGGCCAAAACTGGATGCAGTATTCCAGGTGTGGTCTTACTAAGGTTTTATAAAGTGGTACTAATACTTCATGTGGTTTTGATTCTATGCCTCTGTTTATACAACCAAGAATTGCATTAGCTTTTAGCCTCCAGCCCTCTAATCATCTTTGTTGCTCTTTTCTACACTCTTTCCAGAATCTCTAAATCTTTTTTACAATATGGTGACCAAAACTTGATGCAGTATTCAGTTCCCCAGCTTATGGTTGCATATCCTGTACTTTAATAATTTCAGTTTCCATAAGCCCCCTCCAAACCATTTAAGATCAACTGGTGTTTGGGTCTGTTTATGGGTTCTATCTATCTCCATCCATCCATCTATCCAAACTCCCTACCCATCCATCCCCATGATAATGTATATATAGTACATTGATGGTAAAATAAAGATGTAGCTGGACCTACAATTTTAGAAACTCTAGATCAAGAGCAGGGAACCTGGGTATTTGAATTTCAGCATTTTGCTGCCTAACCAATGGTCAGAGACTGTTTTTGAAAACATTTGAGGATATCAGATTGCTTAATATATCAAAATATATAGGTCACTTAAAGTTCTACAACTGACTCCAATAAATATAAATTTATAGGAAACTAATATTAATCTTGATCCCTGTAGCAAATTAAGGTGTTTAATAAAATTCAAGTATTGTGAATGTGCTGTCCACTTCCTAGTTGCTGGGATTATAAGCAACAGTATGTTTGCTTGCAAACTAATCTGTAGATTAGAAATCCTAGTTCTAATTTTACAATAGCACGGCCATGCATGGGATGAAAATGGGCCTCAGTACATTTATTCTAAAGAGTGCTGAACCTGAGTAGAACTCTCTCTGCTATCATTAACAGAGAACACTCCATGTAGCATAGGCATCACTACTGTGACATGGTCTACTACAACATATTACTAAAAAGCATTATGTGAAAGAAATAATTATCTAAAGCCATACTGAGCAGCAGAGATGAATATTTACAACCCCAACTGTAGTGACCATGGCATATGGAAGATTAGTACAAGGATTGTAAGTAAATAGCATGGATTAATGAAAGAAAATAAAGAAAAATAAACAATGCTGTATATATGAAACTAAGAGAAAGAGGAAGGATGTCATAGATGTGAATAAAGGTGGTCTGATCTGGTGAAATAGAATGGATAATTAAATGCAGGGAATAAAGGTGTAAATTTAATTACAAATGAAAGAGCTAAAATATACTTCAGAAGGTAGGAACTGATGCCATCTAGATTGTTCTAGATGCATATGAACCTAGCTATGCATTGTTTGGTGAGAGTTACAATCCAATATATAATGATGATGAAAGAATTAGAGATGAGTTTGGGGAAAAACTGTACAGCATCCTAACTGAATGCCAGTTGTGGAGGGGGGGGGAATGCTTTGTTAGATATCATGAATGGATGGGTAAGTATGAGACTATGAAGTATAGATCTAAGGAATAAGAGAGTGTAAGAAGCTGTGCATGAGGAAAACATATAAAAGAATGCTACAAAAAATAAAGATGAAAGATACTATATAATATAAATATGAGATCCTATCAGAGTAGTGGTGAATATGTGGGAAACCCATACACTGGTCCTCTTGGGCATAGAAGCCAGCTAGGTGAGTGTCTCTAGGTTATATGCTGAGAAGTCAAAAAATACCTGCCAACCCACCCTAGACTAATGTGGTAGATTATAGTCCATAACCTTCGATGAAGAGGACTTCATCCTGCAGTGGATTGAATCAGGCTGCTTTACATTCGCAACCTGAGTCTATTCAATGTTTACATCTTTATCTCCGTCTCTATTTCTATCATCTCTTTACTGGGACTTATATACTATCCCAACCCAGCAAGAATCAGAGTAGTTTTTGTTTATTTCTTATAGTAAGACTGTCAAAATAACCAGTTAACAGAACTACAACAATATTTGCAAATGCAGTGTGGTTTTATGTGGGACAACGGTATTCAAATAAGAGTTTTGCTCTTTAGCTTTTCACTGAGTAATGCATGAATATTAGAAAGGCATTATACATTTGTTAATTTAAAGGAACAATATGATAGAGTGAAAGAGCTTCAATCATATAATGTTTTCTGTGAAAATGCATTTAAAAAAATGTTTGCTGAAGATCTGAAAGACCAGGTTGAGAACAAAGCCTGAAGAAAATCTGTCCATGTGGTTGCTGAGAGTCGACATTGATTTGATGACACATAACCAATCAATCATATAAAAAATGTTATGGTAACGTTAGAAGTTGTGATGGTTAGGCACCTGAATGTACATGCACTGTTGCTTGCAGATAATGCTGAGAAGCTGAATGATCTCCAGTAATGTTAAATTATATGATACAATTTGAAAATTAATTTATCCAAGTTGTGCTTGGCAAGGAAAATGAAACAAATGAAGTAATACATAAATGATGAAAAATTAGGGGAAGTAGCAATATCAATAGCATTTAGACTTATATACCGCTTCACAATGCTTTATAGCCCTCTCTATGCAGTTTACAGAGTCAGCATATTCCCCCAACAGTCTGGGTCCTCATTTTACCAACCTCAGAAGGATGAAAGGCTGAGTCAACCTTGAGCCAGTGAGACTCGAACTGCCAAACTGCTGGCAGCTGGGAGTCAGCAGACATAGCCTGCAGTACTGCATTCTAACCACTGCGCCACCAGGGTAGATGCACAGATACAGAAATTTTAAAGTATGTGAATAGTGTTAGAAAAATAATGAGTAAATAGTTGGTTTGAGAAAGTTTGCCAAAACATGTAAAAACTGTGTGTAAGAGTCTGCTTCTGTTCACTTTATAATGTGGAAGTGAAAGCTGGGTATGCCAGGAGAAACATATAAGTTGGCTACAGAGGGAATGGGTGCTTAAGTATTATATACAGTATGTGGATGCTGGATAAATAAGGATTGAATACAAAATGAAGGACAAGTATGACTAAAGTATTTTGTGGTGGTCTCCTTATATATGAAGTCAAGTTGCTAAATTATAAATTACTTTTAAGATAGCATTCACCAACCTGATTTTCTTGAAATATATTATACTATGGTTCTTATCTGTCTTCATCATAGTGCCAATGTTATAAAACAGTCACCAGCAAGAAATTAGCCTAGCCTCTTCTGTGATGGCCTCCCAGAAGCTTTTAAAGACTAAACTCTTTTGTGGAGGGCCATTTGGGAATTACTGCTCACCATTTTTTACTTGGATGCTATTTATTTGTCATATTATTGAATTGTTCTTATGAGGTATTGTGTAACTCTAATTTACTGTGTATAATATTATTGTATTTTAGTATGTTGTAAGTTTCTATGAGTCCAGTTGATTTGCAGCAGAATAATTTGGGAAATAAATACATATAACACAATATATCTGAGAAGTACCAAGTTCAAATATAGGTATCCTGAGGTAAAATGGTAGGTGAAATATTCTACACTTTTTTAAATTTTAAATTTTTTAAATTTTATTTTTAGTTAGTATATTCAACAACTGACAGCATTTCTGAGATCACATTTTGCAGAAGCTATAAAAGGTTGCCCCCCAAAAAAGGAGCTTCTTCGCTGAACAATAGGTGCTCTAAAGACCGTGTGTACAAAAGCTACCAGGAGAGAGAAAGCACCTGGAAAACTTTCAGAACTGTCTCCCATTATTTGGAGAGTAAGATAGAAAAACTTCTAAGACTGAAACAAGAAAGGCAATTAGTTTCCCCTATGAAAACAAAGAGACATCTGGGCCAAGTCTGCCAACATGTACTCAAGGGGGCAGGTATTGTATTTGAGGAATATCATCCTGCTACGAATCCGCCCCCAAATGCTCTAGTCAATCTCAAGTACCACCGTTCTCAGCAACACCTCTTTCAAGCAGCCAGATGTTATAATGACTTACTTCCCGCCCTTCTCAGAAACAGGTTTGTGTTTAACTCCCAGAACAGCCAGCCAGGGCTAAGTGGCTCTAGCCTAGGAATGAAAGGCAACATTCACATTACAGCTCTCAGGGGACAAATTCAACTGTCACTCACAGCTGAGGTTCAGCATGGAACAGCCAGGAAAAAAATGTGTTTAGCCTCGTCTGATGTTTGTTACCGCAGGTCCAGACTTTTGTGTCACTAAACCAAATAGATCTAAACAACTTAAAATGGACAAAAGCTTGATAACCTTGGGCTTTTGCTATCTGACAAAAAAGAGATTGCCAACCATTTGCCCATATATGGGTAGGAGATAATTTAGGTCATAGATTAATTGTGAAAAACCTTTACTATCCTGTCCAATTTCTGTATCTTATGTTATGGTCAGCTATATAAGTTACCTGACAAACTCTGTGAGCTACTTTAGAAATGGTATTTACTGGGTTCAGTCTATAGTTTTTGTAGAGCCGTGGTGGCACAGTGGTTAGAATGCAGTACTGCAAATCAAGCTAGGTTGGGGGTGGGGGGTGGAGCTGCCCCACATGCCCCTCATCCATTTACGTTGCAGCCAGGCCTCTCCTTTTCTGTGGCGTCTTCTACAGCCAGGCCTGTATTTTGCAGTCAGACCTTTCCAGAAGGTTTCTGCAGCCAAGAACCAAGCTATGGATTCAATCCATAGCTCAGTTCTGCAAGGCCTTTGCAGCCAAGAACTGAGCTATGGATTCAATCCATTGTTCGGTTCTCAGCTGCAGAGGTCTTCCGGAAAGGCCTGACTGTGAAATGCAGGCCCAAGCTCCATTCTGAGCTGCAAAATGAAGCTGCTCCTTCAGCCACAGAAGAAGTGGGCTGGCTGGGTGGTGCTGTCAGTGCCGAAGGTCAGTGGAAAAGCTACCCCACAAAAATAAGACCTAATGTCTCTTTTGGGCTCCATTTGAACTTGGATGAAAAGCCAAGCTGATCCCCTGGGTAGATCCGATAAGCTTCATGAACTCCTCCAAAATTTTGCAGTGAACTGGACACCTCGATCGGATATGATTCTTCTCAGTGCTCCATGGAGCCAGTAAATGTGTTTTAAAAACATCTTCGCCAGTTTCTGAGTGGAGGGAGACCAGGGCAGGCTATAAATTGAGCCTGCTTTGAGAAAAGATCAACGACAGTCCAAATCATGGTGTTTCTGCTATTTTCAGGGAGTTTGACAATAAAATCCATTGTGATCTCTTTCCAGGGCTGGGATGGTTCCACTGCCTGTTGTAGCAGCCCAGGGGTTTTTCTGGTCTGATTTTCATGGCGGTACAAATCACACAGCTCTTGACATATTTTTCAATGTCCTTTTTCATTCCTGGCTACCAGAACTGCTGTCTCACTAAGTGCAAAGTTTTTAAGAATCCAAAGTCGCTGGCTGGCTTGGCATCGTGGCTTCATTGCAGGACTTGGACCCTGAGGGTGCTTGGAAGGTACAACTTGGAACCCTTCCATGCTAGTTCATCGCTATAAGTTAACAGTTGTCTGTTGTCTCTGAACCAGAGGTCGGACTTTTTTTTTAGTTTCTGAGTTAAGCTGCTGTCAGGGCTGATGGACTGCTTTCGGGCTTGATGCCTAGTAGTGACTTGAGAGGCTTTTTGAAGAGAGGGGATGATAGTGTCCACCACCTCCTCCTGACGGCTCCTCCTGGCATTCTAGATAAAGCATCAGCCAGGAAGTTCTTTCCCCCAGGAATATATTGAGAGAGAAATGATTAAATGATTAAATAATTAAAATGATTGAAATATTGCACCCATCGAACCTGCCTGGGGGATAATTTGCATGGGGTTTTGAGTGCTTCAAGATTCTTATGGTCAGTCCACACTTCAAAGGGTATCTTGCTACTCTCTAGGAAGTGACACCAGGTTAGCAATGCCCATCGCTCAGCAAATGCCTCCTTCTTCCATACAGCCCAAAGCCACTCTGTGTTGGTGAGTTTTCTAGAGCTATATGCCATGGTTGCAGTTCCCCCTTGTCATTTTTCTGAAGAAGAATGGCACCCACTGCAACGTCGCTCGCATCTGCTTGAATGATGAACTGTTCCTCAGGGTTGGGATGTTTGAGGATTGGCTCTCCTGCGAACAACCTTTTGAGTTGCTCAAATGCTGCTTGGCACTCTATAGTCCACTTTAAAGGTTGACTAGGATGGAGTTTTGACCATCCCCTTTGCCTATTTTCAAGAGTTTGGTAATCGACAAGGCTATTTTCACGAAGGAGGAGATGGATTGCTGGTAAAAGTTAGCGAACCCCAAAAAACTCTGTAGCTACTTGCGAGTTCGAGGGGACTGCCATTCCAGAATGGCTTTGACCTTCCCTGAATCCATCCCTGGACCTCCACCCCTTCGTTCGAGATTTGGTACCCTAGGTAGTCAAGGCGTGTTTGATGGAACTCACATTTAGATAGTTTGGCATAAAGGTTTGCTTTTAATAATTTCTTGAGCACCTCGCAAACCAGTTTGACATGCTCCTCCATTGTAAAGATGAGGATGTCGTCGAGATAAACTAGGACTCCCTTGTATAGATAGTCATGTACCAGCTACATTTATCAGCTGCATAAATACAGTGGGGGTGTCAGAACCCAGTATTGGGGAAGGGGGTCATTTCTTTATTTTTTATTCCTGTGGGTTCTGCCATATTCCCAGGAGAGGGGGGAAGTCATAGGTGCTACAATATATCCTCTTCATTTCCCTCTATCTGCTTGCTCTTTGAACTATTTCCCTTGATGCCAGCCTGGGGTGAGAAAGGAATATGCCTCTGGCCATCTGGCTTATCTCTAGCTGCGGAAGAAGAGGTGTGAAGACCTAACGGCCTAACAACATCTTATCATCCCTGTTCCCACAGCGGATTCACACTTGGAGATTGGCCCGTTTGAACTGACCCGATGGACTATTGGGGTGGGGTTTGCTAGTTGCTCTTTTAACCTATTGATTCACATGGGAACCCCTCAGATCCTGCCTTCTATGCCTGCTGTCAATTTCTCCTAATAAAAGTTCCTTTTGGAATGAAGTCATTCCAAGAGTTCTGCTTTATTGGGAAGAGGGTTTGAGGCGGGTCCTTACAATAGGCAGCATCTGCAGAATTCAGTCAACCCAGAAGGAAGACCCTTACCATAGTGACCATGCAAACTATGTCAAATTTAGGCACGAAGTAAGAAGGCACCATGGGGGGAAGTTTCCGGCCAGGTTGGCCCAAGCAGATGTAGTTTGCATTCCTCCAGCTCCTCTGATGAAGTCATGGCCACTGAGCACCAGGATAAACCAAGGTGGACGATGGGCATTGGGAAGAAGGAGGACTGGGACCGGAAAGTGAGGAAGGTGACTCTCAAATAGGACAGTCACCAACCAGGCTGGAAATGGGAGATGGAGAGGTCGCTCTGCCTCAGCAAGGATGAGGATGCGAAACTGGCCTGCTCAAGTCGGTTCCTGGAGCAAGCCATCAACATGCTGAGGGTCACCTTCAACTCCCTCAAGGAAGAGAAAGCTGATATGTGTTGGGGCACAGCAAATCCAGGCCTGGCTGAAGGGAAAGGTAGCCCGGAACCCGAAGCAGCAAACCCGGGTCCTTCCATCAGTGCTTCGGAGGCTGCAACTGCAAGGGCAGTAGTGGCCACCCCTGCACGAGCCACGCCGGTTGACAGAGACTGGCATCGGCACAGGGGAAGGAGAGGACACCAATCCAGACAGAAATTTCTGCAGCTGGGGATAAAGTACAATGGGGAAACTCAGAAATTGGGGTTGTTCCTAGCCCACGTCTTGAGCTATATGGAAGAATATGGCCGAGACACCCCAGTGACCACGGACAGGTGAGAATCATAACCATGGCTCTAGAGGAAGCAGTGACTGAGTGGATGGTGACCCTACACGATGCCCATGCACTGAAGCTGTGGAATTTCAACCACTTCATGGCAGCTCTGAGGAGGCAGTTCGAGGACCCCTTGGCTGATCGGAAGACTAGAGAATGCATAAAGATGGTGAGACAGGGCTGTCACCCTGTGGCAGAATACACAGAGGAATTCCAAGCTTTGGCCAGCTGGCTCAACTGGCCAGAAGAAGTCCTCATGGGCCATTTTAAAGGTGGACTAAATTATGATCTGTATTATGCCTGCATTCCCTGGGGAGATCCTGATCGGTTCCACAATTGGTACATCTTGGCTGAGGAGGCTGAAATTGATTAAGCCTGGAGACAATGATGCTGGGACGGTCTTGGGGATGATCCCCTGTGGAGGGGACTCGAGAGCCAGCAAAACCAACCCCCACCACACCAAGATCTTCAGGCTGTTTCAAGTGTGGGAAGGAGGGACACCGTGCAGCCGAATGCCACTCAGACCCCAGTGTGAAGCCTGACCAAGCCGGAGGAAAATGCTGCAGAAAGCCAAAGAAACAGCCATGAAAAGCATGGAAGTTGTCGAGGTCCTAACCCCATTGAAAAAGGGGGAGGAACTCCAACCCGGATCGGGGAGCCCCCAAAATCCTCTGATGATAGCTCGGAAGATGAACCCCTGGTAAGTGGACCCATCGCACCCCTCACCAGAACCGTAGAACTGTTTAGTCTGGGGATGCCGGAAAAAGTCTCATTAATAGCCCTGATAGATTCTGGCTGCACCTGCTGCCTCATAAGCCTGACCCTGGTGGGGAATTTAGGAATCCTGATGAGGAGGCTGAAAAAGCCAATTTTGTTTGGCCAATTAGATGGGTCTATCGCAGGGGGAGTCCCAGCCACCCTCGCCATACAGCCCTTACAACTCACCATAGGGAACCACATAGAGACCAACATTCATGGTGACCCCTGCAATGGAGTGCCCACTTATTCTAGGAATGGCGTGGTTAACAAAATGGAACTTGAGAGTAGACTGAAGGACTGGAGAACTGAGATTCCCCAAAGGGAAAACTGATGCAAAGGGAACAACCAGAACCAAAAGGGAAATCAGGGGTCTGGAAAGTGTGGCAGTGGCGAATGATGGGGGGCTGGAAGGCATACCAGAGGAATATTGGGATTTAACTGAAGTATTCAGCGAAGAGAGGTCCGATGAACTACACCCCCCCCCCACCGGCCAACAGACTGTGCTATTGAGATCTTGCTGAGGTGAAACTGCCAAAACCGAAAATGTATTCCATGACCCCTTGGGAGTTGGAGGAATTACAAAAGTTTATAGATAAAAATCTGGTGAGAGGTTTCATACAACCAGCAAAGCTCAAAATGGCAGCCCCCATACTATTTTGCAAAAAGAAAGATGGATCTCTTCATCTCTTTGTGGACTTTAGATCTCTCAACCCAGTGAGTGAGAGCAATCTCTACCCACTCCCCTTAATGAAGGACATGTTGGCACATTGGGTGAAGGGGAATTTTTTTTCAAAATTGGACTTAAGGGAAGCTTACTATTGTGTCAGAATTAAGGAGGGAGATTATTGGAAAACTATGTTCAATTGCCCCCTGGGATGTTTTCAATTTAGGGTTCTGCCATTTGGATTGGAAGGGGCACCGTGATGTCAGAACCCATATCTATCTGCTCTTTTGTCTCTGCTTCCATGAGTTCTGCTTTCTTGGGATGAAGTTTTGTAATTAATAAACGAAGTGCTCCAAGAGCACCTTTATAAGGGGGTACTTGTCTACTTAGATGATATCCTGATATTCACAGAGACCAAAGAAGAACATGTCAAACTAGTTAGAGCGGTGTTAAATAAGTTAAGGGCAGCCCGTTTGTATGCCAAACTATCTAAGTGTGAATTCTACAAGAAAAGAATTGATTACCTGGGGTATCGTATATCCCTGAACGGGATAGAGATGGACCCAGAAAAGGTCCAAGCAGTGCTAGAATGGGCTCCGCCCCACACCTGGAAGTAACTACAAAGCTTCCTTGGATTCACGAATTTTTACCACCAATTCATCCCCTCTTTTGCTCAACTTGCACTACCCATCACAAATCTATTAAAAACCAAAGGGGAGAGAAAGCCGAAACCCAGCCAGCCTTTGAAATGGACTGTGGAATGTCAAACCGCTTTTGAGAAATTAAAAAGACTATTCTCAGCAGAACCAGTCTTAAAACACCCGGATACCGGAAAACTTTTCATTATTCAGACAGATGCCAGTGATGTGGCGGTGGGGATGGTACTGCTATAGGAGAATAACAAGGGGAAGTTGCAACCCTGTGCCTATAGGTCGAGGAAACTGACGGAAACTGAGCAAAGATGGGCAGTCTGGGAAAAGGAAACGTTTGCCGTTCGATGGGCTCTCCTAACCTGGCGACATTTCCTGGAAGAGAACAAACTCCCGTTCGAAGTATGGACTGACTATAAAAACTTAGAGGCTTCAAAAATGCCCAGGAAACTATCCCCTAAGCAAGCAAGGTGGTCCCAGCATTTCCATCGTTTCAATTTCACAGTTAAGCACTTGCCAGGGGGAAAAATTTTCCTGTGCTGTCACAATTATCGCAATACAATAGCATTAAACCTGCTCATGCCATTGAAACAATTAGCAGCACCAGTCACTATGTGAGCGCAAGCAAAAGGCCCCAAACCGTTAGTAAGCCTGGCGAGGTTGGAATTCAGACAAGCATTAGAAAAAGACGAATGGTTCCTAAGCCATAGGAACCTGTGCACAATGAATGACAGACTACCGTGGGTGGGGGGGAAATTTTACATTCCAAAGAGCCAGAGACTAACCTTCATGCAGCTCTGCCATGATTCCAAAGCAGCTGGACACTTTGGGTTCGTGAAAACCCTTCACCTAGTGATGCGGCAGTTTTGGTGGCCGTCAATAAAAAAGGACATTGAAAGCTATGTAGCCAGCTGTCCCATTTGTGTGGCAGGGGAAAACTCCAGGATTATTGCAGACGATAGCCACGCCGTCGGCACTGTGGAGGAAGATCTCTATGGACTTTATCGGGGAGCTGCCAGAAAGTGGGGGAAATATGGTCATTTGGGTCGTGACAGACTTGTTTTCAAAGCAGGTGCATTTTGTCCCATGTCAGAAAATCCCCACGGCAAAAACACTAGCAAGAATGTTTGTACAACACATGGAGTCCCACAATGGATCATATCCGATAAGGGGGTGCAGTTCACATTGGAGTTTTGGAAAGCTTTCTTAGACCTTTTGGGGACCACCCAAGGACTGTCATCTAGTCATCATCCACAAACGAATGGTGGGACAGAACGTTCGAACTCAGGACTGGAGCAATATCTGAGATGCTTTATAAATTATCAGCAAGACAACTGGACCAACCTACTTCCTTTTGCAGAAGTCACCTACAATAATGCTGTGCACTCTGTTCCAAGTCACGACGGGACAAAGCTTCAATCCGATGCCTGAACTACCATTTAATGAACCCACCATCCCCTCCTTGAAGGAATGGATTGCAATCTAATAATAGACAAATAAAAACTTTTTAAATGAGTTTGTCCAAGGCTGTGGATCTTAATCATACTCTTTTAAATGGCTCAGAATGGAGCAGATCACAAAAAAATGGTTGTGTGGGTGTGTCATACAGTCTTTTATTCCACAGTGGGAAGGTGAATAACAAGGCAGTTTCACAAGACTATGAGGAAAAAATAAGCATCTATCAAAGGCATTGAAACAAAAAGTTGATAAAATTATTTTATGAGGAAACATCAGATTAAGAATTCATGCAGTTTTAAAGTAGTTTCCATAATGTTACTACCATCCCAGTAAAACAGATAAGAAACTGATCTTCATATCAAACTTTCAAAAATTATACATAGGCACCAATGTATTGTTTCCTTCATTTTCCCTAAAGCAGCCTTCCCCAGCCTTGTGAAGTCCATCTGTGTTGGGATGACAGCTCACTTGAATACTTAGGCATATCTAATATCTGTCTGTTATCTGTCTAACCTGCAGACATCAAAGCACTTTGGGGATAATATAATATAATACCTGTTGTATATTAAACAAAAGAATAGATGGTGGATTTGTGAGCTTTCAAGCCAGTGGGGGAAGGAAAAAGGACAGAAAACCACAACAACAAAATAAAAAGACCAATCTTTGTTTCTGCAAGAGAGTTACAAGATGAAGCTACAGGCAGAGATTGCTAAGGTACCCAAGGGAACCAGCTATGACAGAAATTCAATGGCAGCTGCCCACTAAACTCTAAGATGTCTGTAAAAACTCCTAGCTGTGTTTATTTTATTGGAGGATACGAGCTTGGCTATATTAACATTGAACAGTGGAAGAGAGAATGAGAGAAGACTGCAAGGCCAGAGAGCTATCTGCTCCCCGGGGGCATCCTTTGTCTATCAGGTCTTGTTGGGGAGGGAGGGGCGGAACAAAGGGGAGATGGATGGAAAAGGCCTTCTCCTTTCCAGTTCACCTTGTTTAAGGAAAGCAAGTATTACTTGGAGGGATAAAGGGGTTTCCTCTATTTCTGAGTTATGTGATTGTGCTAATACCACATGCAATGTAGAAATAAAAGAGTAGACGTAAAACAAGTGAAATATTAAGTGAAAAGAAGAAGACAATGAGTCCAGCACAACCTATTTTATATCCAAGGAACTGTGACATCATCCTGGCATCTACCATGCCAAAATCAGAAAGAATGAAAAGAGGATTTCTAAAAGAACACTCTTATGTTTTGAATTGGTTTGCAGAGTTTTGAAGTCACTCAGGCTGTTTAAATGTATTTGCTAGTTTGTACAAAAACAAGAGTAGAGCACAGGAAGAAAACAAAAAGTGCTCCTTCAAACAGAATCAGGAACCAGAATTTCAGACATTTGCATATGCCAGCAACATGTTGTGATATTCATTGTCATTTTATGCTCTGCAATGCATATGGAAAATTCACCATGTGTTATAAGACTCAGCACGGACTATCAGAGACACAAAATGAGAATACCTGGCCCTGTGATTACTTAATAGTATAGTATTTATTCTAAGATGTGAGTTTCCCTCTTGATTCCTAACATGTATAATCTAAAATGCAACATGCCCATTCAGTTTGGCTCTTGTATCTGCATAGTGTCCAATTCCCATTTCAAGACTAATTCCCCAGATATTTGCAGTGGAAGTGACCATAAGACTGGAGCTATATGTCCATGGAGATTTCCAGTCATCCAGGTCGTTGTTGTCCCAAAGGTGCATTTTCAAAGGGCAACTGTACTTTCTTTGTTTTTTCTTTAAGACTTTCAATTCTCATCCACGAAGCTTCTTCAGTTCTTCAGTTCAGAACTGAAGAAGCTTCTTGGATGAGAAGTGAAATGTCTTCAAGGAAAAACAAAGAAAGCCCACTTGCCTTTTGAAAAAACACCTTTGAGACTGGGACCTATACATATTGTATTTTATATGAAGATCCTTTTTAAACATGCTGGCCCTGCATATAAAAGAAAGGACACTCTTTTCCCAATCCCTGTAATGGGGTGGATTGGCCCAAAGATAGTAACCAAAGGGGACAATCAGTCCTGACATTTTCTGCTATTCAAGAAAAGTTTATTTATTTATTTATTATCCTTCTTCAAACAGTATACAAAACTTCTCTTTCTATCTTCTGTGTCAGGAAACGTGGGAGAATCTTGCTGGAGATAACTTTCTAAGCAAAAAGAAGCCATGTGATGTTGAAAATACACTTTTATCCTCCCTACTCTAATAATTGCCTTTCTTTTAAATTTCTGAGGTTTTCTTTTGTGTTTACAATAACATAGGGATAGTTTATTGCATTTCAACAGGCTTGTTGTCATGGTGACCAGCAGTCTCTGTGCACTGTAAAAATAACCTGCTTCCTTAATAGATTTCACTTGAGTGAAAATAACCCTTAAAATAGGCTGCAATTTACATACTAACTCTTTCAAGAAGATTGAGAAGGAGGTTGAATTTCAGCTCACTGTGGTGTCATGTGGCAAGTAACTAACTTGGGAAGGTCTCACGAACTATACTAGTTTTAGTTCAGCACACAGATCATCTAGATTCTAACATTTGTAGACTTTCTCCTCAAACCTTTCAAGAAGGGGATGACACATTTCCAGATGGACTTTCAAAAAAACAAAAACAGTGTTTTCTGCAAAACAGAAATTTCTAAACACTACTACTGTGTGTTGTTGTGTATAGAGTCATTCACATAGCCACCCAAAATATTCTGATTGCAAAGCAGGTTTGAGGAACTGATGCTGACTATTTAAGACACCAAGACACTACTTAAATTGATGTGTCTGCATCTTTACGAATCTGTAGTGCTTACAGAGAATGAATGCTAGTCGCTGCTTATCTTTCTATCAAATAGAGGAGTGCAGAGATGTCCCAGTCAATCAGTGTTCATTTGCTGTCCAGTAATGAGTAGTGTCCCCTCAGTGTGTGGTCTTCAATTGAACTACATCTGTGTATAGGAAGTATGCAGTGGGGGTACCTCAAGGATCTGTCTTGGGCCCAGTGCTCTTCAACATCTTTATAAATGACCTAGATGAAAGGATTGAAGGGGCGTTCATCAAATTTGAAGATGACACCAAGCTGGCGGGAATTGCTAACACTTTGGAAGATAGACTCAAGATTCAGAAGAATCTTCACAGACTGGAGCTTTGGACCATATCCAACAAGAAGCATTTCAGTGGTGAGATAAGTAAGGTCTTGCACCTAGGCAGGAAAAACCAAATGCACAGATAAAGATTAGGTGGTACCTTACTCAACAGTAATATCTGTGAGAGCGATCTAGATGTCTTAGTGGACCATCACTTAAGTATGAACCAGCAGTGCACTGCAGGTCTTTTAGTCCAACCTCCTGCTCCAGCAGGAGACCTATAACATTTCAGATAGGTAGCTCTCCAGTCTTTTCTTAAAAACCTCCAGTGATAAAGCACCTAAAACGTCTGAAGGTACTGGTTAATTGTCCTCACTGTTAGGAAGTTTCTCCTTAATGCCAGGTTGCTTCTCTCCTTGATTAGTTTCCATCCATTGTTTCTTGTCTTACCTCCTAGGGCTTTGAGGAAAAAAGTTGACCCCCCCTCTTCTTTGGGGCAGCCCCTCAAATACTGGAACTGTCAGGGTCCACTTCAAAACCTCATCCCAAGAAAGCAGAACTCTTGGAACAGTTTTATTCCAAAAGGAACTTTTATTAGGAGAAGCTGATAGCAGGCATAATAGGCAGGATCTGAGGATTTCCTGCTCAGATCAATAGGTTAAAAGAGTCCCAAGTAAACCTCACCCCAATAGTTCATCCGATCAGTTTGAATGGGCCAATCCTCAGGTATTAAGTCCACTGTGGGAAAGGAGCTGATAACGGGGTCTGTTCCCATGCTTGTGAAGATGTTGTTGGGTCTTCACACCTTACCTTCCACAGCGAGAGATAAGCCTGATGGCCAGAGGCACATTCCTTTCTCACTCCAAGGTAACATCAAGGGAGAGACAGTTCAAAGAGTAAGTATGTAGAAACAGTGGAAAGAATACATTGTAGCAGAGCAGAGAAACATACCACAGAGCCTTCCCCGCTCCCCCTCAGGAGAATGGCAGAACCCTCAGAAAGAAATGAAGAAAAAATGAAATAGGTTCCCCCCAGGGAAAGAATGGGTTCTGACATCCTGCCCCCCTTAGAAATAAGAGAGATCCACCTGTAGAAATAAAATAGAAAAAAAGGAGACAAAGATTAGTCTGGTTTATTTGGGTATGCAGCATGAAACTTACTAAGTAGTCTTGGAGCTCTAACATGACATTTCTGAACCCACTAATTTTGGGGAGGTGGTAGGTGTTTCCGCGCTACTAGATATTGGGTGGAACCATGATGCTTCCTGGAATCTAGGATTTCTTTTTTTTCAAAATGTTCACCTTCTAACATGATTGGAGGAGGAGAAGGAGCTGCAGCTGGCCTTAAGGGCAACTGCAGTTCACATTTTAAAAGGCTGCAGTGGAAAATTGGGTGAACCTGTCTGAGTGTCTTTGGGAGCTCCAATTCTACTGTGACAGGATTGATTATTCTCTTAATGGGAAATGGTCCCACAAATTTTGGTCCTAACATTTTTGAGGGCTGCAGGGATTTTAGGTATTTTGTTGACAGGTAAACTTTCTCTCCTACTTGAAATGGTTTGGGTTCGCTTTGCTTCTTATCTGCTTGGAATTTATATGCTTCCCTAGCTTCGTCTAATGTCTTTCTCATGACTGGCCAGGTATTTTGCAATTGTGCAATCCATTCCTTCAGGGAAGGGATGGTTGGATCACTTGAGAGGAGTTCAGGCATCGGGTTAAAACGTTGTCCCGTTGCCATCTGGAAAGGAGTGTAGCCCGTGCTGGAATGTACTGCATTGTTATAAGTGAATTCTGTGAATGCGAGTAGGTCGGTCCAATTGTCCTGCTGGTAGATAATGAAACATCTTAGGTACTGTTCCAGTACTGAGTTCAACCGTTCAGTCCCACCATTCCGCTGCGGACGATGACTAGATGACAGCCCCTGTGTGGTCCCCAACAGTCCTAGGAATGCTTTCCAAAACTCTGATGTGAACTGTACCCCTCTATCTGATATGATTTGTTGTGGGGTTCCATGAAGTCGATAAATATGCTGGACGAAGAGCTTTGCAAGTGTCTTTGCATTGGGGATTTTTGGGCATGGGATAAAATGTACTTGTTTAGAGAACAAATCCGTCACGACCCAAATGACTGTGTTCCACTTTCCGGTAACTCCACAATAAAGTCCATTAAAATTTCCCTCCAAGGTACTGATGGGGTCGCTACTGGTTCCAACAAGCCTGGGGTCTTTCCTTGCCTTCTCTTAGCTGCAGCACAAATTGGACAATTAGCCACGTATCTTTTAATGTCCTTTTTTATTGATGGCCACCAAAACTGCCTTTTCACCAGATGTAAAGTTTTTACGAATCCGAAATGACCAGCTAATTTTGAATCATGGCATAGCTGCGTGAATGTAAGTCTCTGGCTTTTTGGGATGTACAGCTTTCCTCCCACCCATGGTAAACCATCAGTCATGGTGCATAGATTCTTGTGGCTTAGGAACCATTCGTCGGTTTCTAGTGCTTTTTTTAATTCAATTCCTGCTTGGCTCGCTAGGGGCTTTTGGAGTTTGGCTTGTTCTCGGGTGGTGACTTGTGCTGCTAATTGCTTTGATGGCATAAGTGGGTCTGTTATCACTGTTTTGATGTTAATGTATTGGGGCAGTCTGGATAATGCGTCAGCTAAGAAATTCTTTCCTCCCGGTAAGTGCTTTAGAGTGAAATTAAACTGGTGGAAATACTGCAACCATCTCACTTGTTTCGGGGTCAGTTTCCTGGGTGTTTTTAGTGCTTCCAGGTTCTTGTGGTCAGTCCACACCTGGAAAGGAATTTTGTTCCCCTCCAGGAAGTGCCGCCAAGTTAGAAGGGCCCATCGGACTGCATAAGCCTCCTTCTCCCAAACTGCCCACCTTTGCTCTGTCTCTGTGAGTTTCCTTGATGTGTATGCACAAGGCTGTACAATTTCCTTTCATCATTTTCCTGTAGTAGTACTGCCCGCACAGCTACATCACTAGCATCAGCCTGAATCATGAAAGGTTTTTCAGTGTCAGGGTGCCTTAAAATTGGTTCTGTGCAAAATAGTCTTTTTAACCTTTCAAATGTGGTTTGACATTCTACTGTCCATTTCAATGGCTGACTTGGCTTCGGCTTCGGCTTCCCCTTCCCTTTGGTCTTTAGCAAGTTAGTCATTGGTAGTGCAATCTGTGCAAAGGAGGGGATGAATTGCTGGTAAAAATTAGCAAATCCAAGGAAACTTTGCAATTGCTTCCTAGTATGGGGTGGAGCCCATTCTAGTACAGCTGGGACTTTCTCAGGGTCCATCTCTATGCCATTTGGTGAGATGCGATACCCCAGGTAGTCAATTTTTTCCTTATGAAATTCACACTTAGATAGTTTGGCATACAGGTGAGCTGCCTGGAGTTTTTTCAGTACAGCTCTGACTAATTTCACATGTTCCTCCTTTGTTTCAGTGAATATCAGGATATCGTCCAGGTACACAAGCACCCCTTTATATAGGTGCTCCCAGACCATGTCATTTATTAATTGCATGAACATTGCAGGTGCCCCTTGAAGGCCGAAGGGTAGAACCCTGAACTGGTAACATCCTAAGGGGCAATTGAAAGCTGTTTTCCATTCGTATTCCTCTTTAATTCTAATCCTGTAATCCTCCCTTAAGTCCAGTTTCGAAAAGATTTTTCCTTTCAATAGGTTTGCTAGCATGTCTTTCATGAGAGGGAGGGGTTATAGGTTACTCTCGCTCACTGCGTTCAGAGATCTATAGTCCATGCAGAGGCGAAGAGTCCCGTCCTTCTTTACTTGAAAAAGCACAGGGACTGCAGTCTTGGGCTTTACCAGTTGGATAAACCCCCTTTCCAGGTTTTTGTCCATGAACTTTTGCATTTCCTCTAGCTCCCGTGGGGTCATGGAATACAGTTTTGGCTTGGGTAATTTTGCCCCGGGAGGATTTCAATGGAAATGTGGGTCAGTGGGGGGGGGCAGTTCATCAGATTTCTCCTTGCTGAATACTTCAACTAGGTCCCGATATTCCTCTGGTATGTCCTGTAACTCTTTTTCCACCACCGCTGCTGCGCTTTCAGAGGGGCTTCCCCCAGTTCAGGGTTGAGTCGGTTTCTCTCCATCTGGGAATCTGAGTTCTCCCATCCTCCAGTCCACCTGCAGGTTCCACTTGGTTAGCCATGCCATGCCCAGGATAAGGGAGCATTCCATGCCAGGGGTCACTACAAACATTATAGTCTCTACGTGATCTCCTATGGTGAGTTGGACAGCTAATGAGGCTAGAGTAGCCGGTGTCCCCCCTGCAATGGACCCATCTAATTGACAGAATGAGATTGGTTTCTTCAGCCTCCTCACCGGATTTCCTAAATTCCCCACTAAAGTTGGGTTTATGAGGCAATGGGTGCAGGCAGAGTCTATTAGTGCTCTGAGTGCAACCCTCTCTGGCATTTTGGGACTAAACAGTTCTACAGTCCTGGTGAGGGGTGCAATGGGTCCACTTACCAGGGGTTCCTCCTCCGAGTTGTCGTCTGATGAGTTGGGTGGCTCTCCTGGTGGTGTCAGAGTTCCCTTCCCCTGCTTTGATGGAGTTGGGAACTCGACAACCTCCACGCTTTTCATGGTTGTCTCCTTTGGCTTCATTGGGGTCCTCCAGGCTTCCCGACTGGGACTCGGTCAGGCTTCCTGACGGGAGTCCGTGAACAGCATTCAGCAGTGTGGTGTCCTTCCTTTCCACATTTGAAATATCCTGTTGTCCTTGGGGTAGTTGGTGCTTGCTTTGTTGGTTCACGGGGTGGCTCTGCTGGCGATTTCCCCAAAGATCTGCCTCCATGTCGTTGTCTTCTTGCGTGATCGATCTCTGCTTCCTTGGCCAGGATGTACCAGTCTTGGAGCCGGTCCGGGTCTCCTTGAGGGATGCAGGCATCATACAGGTCATAGTTCAAGCCATCTTTGAAATGCCCGATCAAGATAACTTCCAGCCAGTTCAGCTTGCTGTCCAGGGCTCGGAATTCCTGGGTGTATTCCACCACGGGCCGTTGCCATTGCCTGACAGTTTTGATGCATTCCTGCGCTTTCCAATCAGCCAAGGGATCTTCAAATCTGCATCTGACGGTTGCCATGAATTGATTGAAATTCTGCAGTTCTGGGGCATCGGCATCATGGAGATCCACCACCCAGTCTGCTGTGGTGCCATCTAGGGCTACTTGCACAATCCATATTCGGCTGCGATCACTTGGTATGTCATGGCCATATTCCTCCATGTAGTTCAACACTTGGATCAGGAAAAACCCCAGCTGGTGCAGCTCCCTGCAGTACTTCACTCCTAGCAGCAGGAACTTTTAGATGGACCGATGCCCCTTCTTTTGCCTCTGTTGGTGGCCATCTCCATTGGCCAGTGCCGCTCGCATGGGGGTGGTGGTGGCAGTGGCGATGGCTGCTGCTTCCGCGGTGCTGGTGGAAGGGTCTGGGAATGCTGGTTTGCCCCCCTTCATCTGTTCCTTTGGCTGAACCTGGGTTGGTGGTTCCCCGGCATGGGTTGGCTTTCTCCTCCTTCATGGAATCAAAGCCGACTCTCAGGATGTCAATGGCTTGCTCCAGGAACCAACTGGAATGGGGCAGTCGATCATCCTCATCTTCACTAAGGCAAGACGACCATCTGGATTTCCCAGCCCGGTTGGTGACTGCCATGTCTGAGCGTCACTGTCCTGGATCTCTTCTCCCAGTCCTTCTTCCTGACACCCATCAACCACCTGGGTTTGTGGTGGTGTTCCACGACCACTAGCTCATCCAACGAATTCGAGGATTGAGAACTGTATTGACTGGGCTCTGCTTGGTGGGAGAGGTCCCCTCCCATGGCAGGTTCTTCCTTCTCCATTCCAATATCAGACATTGTTTGCTTAGCCTCCCCAGCAAGGGTCTTCCTTCCAGGTTGACTATTACTGCAGATCCTGCCTAATGTCAGGCTCCATTTCAAAACCTCATCCCAAGAAAGCAGGACTCTTGGAACAGTTTCATTCCAAAAGGAACTTTTATTAGGAGAAGCTGATAGCAGGCACAATAGGCAGGATCTGAGGGTTTCCCGCTCATATCAATAGGTTAACAGAGTCCCAAGTAAATTGCACCCCAATAGTTTATCCAGTCAGTTTGAATGGGCCAATCCTCAGATGTTAAGTCCACTGTGGGAAAGGAGCTGATAACGAGGTCCGTTCCCATGCTTGTGAAGATGTTGTTGGGTCTTCGCACCTTCCCTTCGGCAGCAAGAGATAAGCCATATGGCCGAAGGCACATTCCTTTCTCACCCCAAGGTAACATCAAGGGAGAGACAGTTCAAAGAGCAAGTTGTTAGAAACAACAGAAAGGATACATTGTAGCACAGCAAAGAAACATACCTTCCCCGTTCCCCCTCAGGAGAATGGCAGAACCCTCAGAAAGAAATGCAGAAGAAATGAAATAGGTATCCCCCCTCCCCCCAGGGAAAGAATGGGTTCTAACATCAACACTATCTAATCCTTCTTTTCCCTAGACTGGCCATACTCAATTCCTGCAACTGTTCTTCATATGTTTTTGTCTCCAGGCCCTTAATCATCTTAGTAGCTCTTCTTTGCACTTTTCCCAAAGTCTCTACATCTTTTTTGTAATGTGGTGACCAAAACTGGTTGCAGTATTCCAAGTGTGGTCTCACTAAGGATTTATAAAGTGGTACTATTACTTCAAATGATTTTGATTTAATTTCTCTGTTTATACAACCAAAGATTGTATTAACTTTTTTGGCTGCTACCGCACACTGCTGGCTCATGTTTAAGTGATCCAAGGTCCCTCTCCCAGTTACTGTTTTTGAGCCAGGTTTTGCTTAATCTGTACTTATACCTTTGGTTTTTCCTGTCTAAGTGTAAAACCTTGCTTTTCTCCACATTAAATTTCATGTTGGATAGGGCCCATTGTTCAAGTCTGTTGATCCGGAATCAGAGGAAAGCATAGAAAGCATAAATTGTGAATATGTGCAGATGGCCCCCCTATCTTTGGGTACTTGAAGAGTCATGGATGCAGTCATGGAAGGTCAGCAAGGAAAACACCCAATGTCCCAAGGCACCCGAGAACATGTAGTGTCTTTAAGGAAACACCCAAAGGGAACATTTTTAGCTATTTCTCCTTTCTCCTTTCTTATCTATGGTGAGCCAGCCTTTCTTGGTGAAATCTTTATCTTATGTGTGCCAGCTTTGCTGGGCGAATTGCTTATGTAATAAAAAAGTATAAATACAAAAATTTATTGTCATTCGGGACTTCCTCTTGTTTAGAGGGGCCCATCTTTGTTCAGCTCAATAAACATGTAAAGCTTAAAGGCAACTTCTGGTCTCTTGCATTTGTTACCAAGCCACACCTCAGATCCTGCACAACATGTCAAGATCTTTTTGGATCCTGAGCTTGTCAAGATCATGGGAAGTGATTGAATCACTTTATACCACACTAGTGAGGCCGCACTTTAAATACTGTGTTCAATTCTGGTCAACACAATACAAAAAAGATCTTGAGACCCTAGAAAGAATGCAAAGAAGAGCAACAAAGATGATAATGGGTCTGGAGGCCAAATCATAGGATGAATGGCTAAGGGGACTTAGCCTAATGAAGAAAAGAGTTAGGGAGACTTGATAGTGGTCTTCCAATATTTGAGGCGTTGTCACAAGGAAGAAGGTGTTGATTTACTCTCCACAGAACCTGAGGGTATGACAAAAAGCAATGGGTGGAAGCTCATTAGAAGGAGATCCAACCTGAAAATAGGAGGAATTTCCTGACAATGAGGATGATTAATCAATGGAGCAGATTGCCTCCTGGAGTTGTGCGACCTCCATTTCTGGAGGTTTTCAAGAAAACATTGGACAACCATTTGTCTAGGATTGTATAAGGACTCCTACCTTGGGCAGCGAATTAGACTAGACAACCGCCAAGGTCCCTTTCAGCCCTATGATTCTATAGGAAAGGCTGTTCCCAACCACCCTAAGAAACTAACAGAGAAGTTAGGCACATTTCTTGTTCCCTTCATGATAGCAATTATGGATATTTAGAATTGTGAAGTGTTGGTAATAATTGAAAGGTCAGATTGTTGAAACTTGCTACAACAAGGCAGTTTTCATGACTTTGTGACATGTTGAGGGATACTATACCATGAAGTTGCACTTTTAATCACAACCTTGTTACTTCAATTCTTATTGTTTGTTCTGCACTTTGCCTAGTCTGCCTTGGAAGGAAACAACTATAGAGGGAGAAGAAGGAATTGTATCACAGCCAGCAGAAATTTAAATCAGAACAGCCTGAAAGACACAAATGTCATCTACACTAGTAACATTTTCCAGAGGAAGACAAAAAAGAGGTAAATGGAGTCCTTGATGTTCTCTTAGCTTGGTTATTTGTTTGTAGATGTTTCATTATCTGACTGGATAACACATAGTGTCATCAGTAACCAAGCTCAGAGAGCACTAAGGACTCAGTTCAACCCTGCACTACATATACTATTTTCTATTGGAAAAGGTGGGTGTTTGAAGTAAGTTATTGAACTGCTGTACAAGAAATACCAGTTGCCAAAGGATGGACGATGTTTAGATCCTTCAGATGAACACAAACTACCAGGCAATGCCTATGTTCAGTTTTCACGCCAAAGCAAGTGTATATGACCAGAAATGAGCCACAGGAACCCTTATACTCATATAGTGTCTTCCCCTCTTTTACTTATACTTTCTCTTTTATTTAATTATGATTCATTATGTTGGTCCACTATTTCCGAGATGGGTTGAACAGGGAACTGTATCACACATGCCTGCCTCGAGAATTACCAGACCAGATGCAAGACTGGTAACAACTGTCTACAAACATGGAACAAGACCTGATGGAGTACAAGAGGCATGAGGGAGCTGAAAGCCACCTGAAGAGGAGCCAGGAGAGATGCCTGCTGGGCCGGAAACCCCCTGCCATGCCAAGCCCCAGCCCAACCAAGCCTCTGAGACACCTCCCTGGTCCATGTTTCCAATGTGGCCAGGAGGGCATCAGGCAGCTATCTGCCCAGCACCAGCTCCTAGGGGGGCTCCAAGAACCCCAACTTCCCAAAGCGCAAAGAAGCCACCCAAGAAGTGGAAGGAGGAATCTTGAGTGGTGTGCCAGGTCATTGAGGTCTCAACCCCAGCCAGGGAAGGGGAGAGAACTTCGCCTGGGGATGAATTGCAGATGAACCTCTATGAAAGTGAGAGTGAGGGGGAAGATGACCTGATGATAAGTGAAACCATCAGCCCATATCGATCCAGGTGGAGATTGTAGTGCCTAACTCAGGAGTGAGGGGAGTGATAGACTCCAGCTGCAGCACATGCTTGGTCAGCTTGCAGACAGTATGCAACCTGGGGTGCATGTGTGGAAGCTACACCAACCTTTGAAGTTTGAGCAAGTTGACGGGTCTATGATAGGAGGATTGCCTGCCTCCTACCTGATTGAACTGGTGCTCCTGAAGTTAGGTGACCATGAAGAAACCATTCGATTCATGGTGGCTGCAAAGATGGATGAGGCCATGTATTCGGATGACATCCTCATCTATTCTGTGATGATGGAAGAGCATGTTAAGTTAGTGCAACAGGTGTTGAGAAAACATTTGGACATTAAGCTACAGTATATGCTAAGTTGTCAAAATGTGAATTTCACAAGACCGGTTTGGACTATCTAGGCCACAGGTCGGCAACCTGCGGCTCCGGAGCCGCATGTGGCTCTTTGAGCCTTCCCCTGCGGCTCCCAGCCTCCTCTGCCATTTGCAGAGAGAGACAGAGACAGAGCTTGCCTCTCTCTCTCTCTCTCTCTCTCTCTCTCTCTGTGTGTGTGTGTGTGTGTGAGTGTGTGTGTGTTTGTGTGTGTGTTTGTGTGTGTGTGTGTGTAAAAAAGAGAGTAGCCTCACCCTGTTCCGAAGAGCCGACAAGCTTACTGGGCGAGGCTCCTCCCTTTCCTGCATCTCTGCAGGAAGCAGGAAGCAGGAAGCAGGAAGCAGGAAGGGCAGGAGAGAGCTAGCTAGCCCAGCTATGTTGACTCAGGAATTCTGGGAGTTGAAGTCCATGAGTCATAAAAGAGCGGAGGTTGCCTACCCCTGAGCTTGTTGCAAAACAGCTTGAAGCCAGCTTGCCAGGTGAGCAGAAGATCAGAGAGAGGGAGGGGGGGAGAGACAGAGAGAGACAGAGAGAGAGACCCTTTTTACATCTAAAATGAAGATAACACTGCATATATCCTTTTTTACCTTTATTTATATATGTGTGTGTGTGTGTGTGTGTGTGTATGTGTATGTGTGTGTATATAAATATATGTGTGTGTGTATATATGTGTGTGTATATATGTGTGTGTGTATATGTGTGTGTATGTGTGTATGTGTGTGTGTATATATATGTGTGTGTGTGTATATATGTGTGTGTGTATGTGTTTGTATATATATGTGTGTGTGTGTATATAAACACATACACACATATACACACATACATATATATATATACACACACACATATATATAAACACACACACAAACACACACACACACACATATATATACCTATAATAAAGGTAAAAAAGGATATATGCAGTGTTATCTTCATTTTAGATATCAAAAGAGTTTTGCGGCTCCCAGTGTTTTGTTTGGGTCCAAGTGGCTCTTTGAAATGGGTCCAAGTGGCTCTTTGAGTGTTTTGGGTTGCCTACCCCTGATCTAGGCTATAGAGTGTCTTGCGAGGGAGTAGAAATGGACTTGGAAAAGGTGAACTCCATCCTGGAATGGCAAGCTCCCTGTACCCGTAAGCAATTGCAAAGCTTTCCAATGTTCACAAATTTCTACCACCAGTTTATCCTATTCTTTTTTTTAAGTTTAATTAATTTTTTTATAGAATTCAATAGTAATTATTCAACAAAACGTGTTGTCTGAGTATCTTATTCACTAATACAAATTAAATTCCTAATCCTAAATTTTTTCTCTAACCATTGATAAAATAGGTCCCAAGTTTGAAAATGTTCTGTTTCTTCTTTTTCTTTCAACCTTAAAGTAAGTCAGTCCATTTCCGCACAGTCTAATATTTTTTTAATTATTTCTTCTTCTGGTGGTTTTTCTTTGTTCTTCCAGTATTGTGCAAATATAATTCTTGCCGCTGTTATCACATGTAAAATCAAATATGTACTTTGCTTATCAAGTTTTTCTGGCATTATACCTAGTAAAAAAAATTCAGGTTTATAGTCTATGTGTTTCTCTAACATTTTTTTCTAGCCAAGTGTGAATTTTTGTCCAATATCTCTTTGCTTTAACACATGTCCACCACATATGATAATAAGTACCTGGTTTATGCTTACATTTCCAACATTTCTCTGACATATTTTTAAACATTTTGTTAATCTTGTTGGTGGCAAATGCCATCTGTAGAACATTTTGTATAGGTTTTCTTTAAAGGAAGCTGACATTGTCAATTTATAGTTTCTTTCCCACAAACTTTGCCACTTCTCTAAGTCTATATTATATCCAAAATTCTTAGCCCATATTATCGTTTCTTTTACTTGTTCATCTTCCATTTTCAGATTTAATAAGAAATTGTACATTTTTTAAATTAACTTTTTGTCGGAAGTTAGTAATGTCTGATCAAACATAGTCTGCTCTTTGTAAAATCCAAACTGTTTAATATCTTTATCATATCTCACTTGCATTTGTAAATGTGACCACCATGTTAAATCGATGCCCTGGTTTTCCATCTCTTGTCTAGATTTTAAGTTCCCTTCAGAATTTAGAATATCTTTATATGTTCATATTTTATCGAGATTGACTAGATTTGGATGTACAAATGCTTCCATTGTTGAGAGCCATCCTGGAATTTTCAAATAGATCTTACATTTAGTTTTTCCCATGTTAATAATAGTGCATTTCTAATATAGTGGTTTTGGAAGTATTTATGTATTTTATTTTTTCCATACCATAAAAAAGCATGCCAACCAAGTTGTAGATCATGTCCCTCCAAGTACAGCAATCTTTTATTTCTAAGAGTTATCCATTCTTTTACCCATATTAGCACTGATGCTTGATAATATAAAACCCATTCTGGTAAGCCAAAACCTCCATTTCCCTTAGCTTCTTGTAGCATTTTCAATTTAATTCTAGCTTTCTTTCCTTGCCAGATAAATTTTTGAATTAGAGAGTTTAAATCTTCAAAGAATTTTTTCTCCAATTTTATAGATATCGTGTCAATGCTGCTAACATCAGATGTTCTTACTTTGACAACAGATGGAAATGTAGCCATCTTTTCTCTTTCGCTTTTAGAGTTAGTTGATGCTGGGAGGGGGGATGTGGATGAGAGTCCAGCTAGTCATAACAGTAATAACTCAGCCATGGGAATCCAAGGTTATTGCACCCAGAGTTGATAAAGATTTGGCGGGCTGGAGAGCTGGGGAAAAAGCCCGTGCTTCAAGCTAATTGGGGAATGTGATTTATGACTGTTAATTGGAGGAGGGAATTGTTCTTTGCTACTTTGTGCCTAGGGGAGGGAAATTCAGTTTTTGGCTTCAACTATACTTTGTTTCTCGAATAAAAGATTCTTTAAGGTAAACAGTGCCTCGAAGTTCTTTTGAAGAGTTTCATCTGTCGGAACCATGACATATTGTTTGGAATAAAAATAGCATTTTTGGTAATATATTCATTTTCACCGTAGCAATTCTTCCTAACATCAACAGTTGCAGATTTTTCCATTTTTCCAAATCAAGCTTTATTTGATTTAACAATTTATCCCATTCTTCGTAATCACTTTACCCATTACAGAGCTTTTGAAAATGGTCCCAGGGGGAGGGAAATCCTGACTCAGCCAGCCATTGAACTGGACAATGGAAAGCCAAACTGCATTCAAAAAGCTAAAGTGGTTGTTTGCTGCGGAGCCTGTACTAAAGTGCCCTAACCCCGAGGAGCCCTTTGTGATTCAAGCAGATGCCAGTGATGTCGCAGTGGGGGTGGTACTGCTTCAAAAGAACAGAGAGGGATGTCTGCAGCCATGTGCTTTCACTTCCCAAAAGCTAACCGAAACTGAAAGGCGATGGGCAGTCTGGGAAAAAGAAGCCTTCGCCATGTGGTGGGCACTACTGATGTGAAGACAATTTCTAGAGGGGAGTAAAATCCCCTTCAAAGTTTGGACTGATCACAAAAATCTAGAAGTGCTGAGGACTCCTCGAAATCTCTCCCCTAAGCAGGTTCGGTGGGCTCAATACTTCAATCGGTTTGACTTTGCTTTGAAATACATCCCGGGGGGGGGAGGGAATCTTCCTGGCTGATGCTCTGTCCCATCTGCCCCAATACATAAGTACTCGGGAAGAAGTGGTGAACCCTATTATCCCTATGAGGCAGTTGGCAGTTCAAGTGACCACCAGACAACAGGAAAGAAAGAAAACCCGCCTCCCTGATAATACTTTCACACAGCAGATGAAACAGGAACTGCAAACCGATGCATAGTTTGAAGTCCACCAAGGGGAGCTAACTTTGAGGGAGAAATTGGCCTAGAAAGTGAGCAAACTGTATGTTCCTGACAGCCTATGACTACAAGTCTTACAGAGAAGCCACGATGCCAAGCAAGCTGCTCACTTTGGATTCTTAAAGACTTTACACTTGACTAAACAACAGTTCTGGTGACCAGGAATGAAGAAGGACATAGAGAGCTATTGGAAGAGATGTGCTGTGTGTACAGCCATGAAGCACAGACCAGGGAAGAGTCCGGGATTGCTGTAGCAAGTGGCTGACCTGACCCGGCCTTAGGAAGAGATAGCCATGGACTTTATAGTCAAACTTTCAAAGAGTGGAGGAAATATGGTGATATGGACAGCGGTGGACCTGTTTCCAAAGGAGGCCCACTTCACAGCATGCTCCAGTCTCCCATCTGCCCAGAGAGTGGTCAGGATGTTCCTGCAATATATTTACTGGCTGCACAGAGTATCCAAACGCATAATCTCTGACTGAGGGATCCAATTTACTGCCAAATTTTGGTGTGAATTTGTAAAATTAATAGGGTTCACCCAAGGTCTTAGTTCAGCTTCCCATCCAAGTACAAATGGGGTGCAGAACGAGCCAACATAATGGTGGAGCAGTACCTGTGTTGTTATGTTAACTACCAGCAGTTTAATTGGGCAGAGCTTCTGCCATTCGCTGAAGTGGCATACAACAATGCGGTACACAGTAGCAGCGGGCTTACCCCCTTTAAGATAGCTATGGGAGTGGAGTTCGTACCAATGCCAGAGTGCCCAAGAGAGACTCCCCCCCCCATCAGTAACATTGAATGAGTGAGTAGATTCCATTAGAAGCACCTGCGGTAACATGAAGAAAGTGCTAGCCAAAGCAACAAAGTCAAAAGAAAGAAGCGGACAAGAAGCGAGTGTCACAGGGGATGTTCCATGTAGGAGATAAAATGTATCTGTCTGCCAAATGTTTAAAATTGAGGATTCCCTGCAATTTTAAGATCCCAAATACATAGGACCTTTCCCTATTATGAAAATTATTTTTTTTTAATAAATAATTTTTATTACCATTTTCCTTTATGCAACTCTAATACATATTCAGCAGACTGTGTCATTTTTATATACTTTGGATCAGCATTCTATACCATATATACACTATATACATTCAATATCTAACCACACAGTAGCCTTATGTATATTTCCAATTTTTGTTTCTATTACCTATCCAAGTATACCATTTTTCCCAAACCGCGTATTATGAAAATTATTAACCTGGTTACGATAGAGTTGAAACTGTCCAGAATATTGGGTAAAGTGCACCCAGTATTTCATTGCAGTTTGCTAAACCTGGCTAAAGGGTCTAGGCTGAGGCCAGTCAAAAAGGAAGTGCCCAGACCAATAACAGTGGAGGGGGAGAAGCATTATGAGGTTAAGCGAATCCTAGACTCTAGGGTCCATAAGGGGAAGCTACAGTATCTAGTTCAGTGGAAAGGTTACCCAATAGAAGAAGTGACATGGGTTAAATCTCATAACATCAGAGCAGAGCAGTTAATAGTTCCATGTGAAGTACTCATAGAAACCAGGGGCTTCCAAAGTAAGAAGATGACAAGGGGAATGGCTTAATGTGTGTTTATTGTTTCCCAGATTCCTTCCAGTTTTTAGGAGGGTCTGCCTGTCACGTTTCAAAGCAGGTTTTGCTGGTGTGACAAATATTGCTTCTCAGCTTGCCAACGAACTTGAGGGGAGGGGAGAGGTTTGGAATGCAGACTTCAAAGATTAAGAAGCCAGACAATGAGACTCAAGGACATTGCACCAGGTGTCTGGCCAGACCTAGAGATACTTTCTCATAACAATATTTTTCCACTTGATTGGGCAATGTAACTTGACCCAGAGGGAGGAGGGAGAATTCAATGCTTTTACTATATGGATTTGAGAGGAGTTTTGACAGAGCTGGTTTTGCTTTCATTAGTGCCAAAGTGATGTACTCAGGTTTACATTAAGAGATCGGAATGTCTCGAAGGTGTTTGCTTGGTTGGGTTCATCAGTTGGAAACATGACAGAGTATTTGAATGCATGCAAAACCAACACACACACACACACACACACACACACACATATATATGTTTTCTGAGGTTTTCACGGGTGTTTGTATGTAGGTCTTTGGTAATTCAGGTTTTCTCCCGTGTAAAATTGAAAGTGTCTTGGCAACGTTTCGACGAAGTCCCATTCGTCATCTTCAGGCTGGTGTCTTCGGCTTCGTGCTTCTAGTTTATTTGGTACATTCACTGAACAGAAGCAAGTGAACAATGGCAACAAGCCCTTTTATACTCCCCTTGCAAGGGGATGCTCAACCAATGATTGCAGGCTGTTCTCCCACCTCGCGCATGCGTGCGAGGCTGGAGACAGCCTGTCTGGGTCCTGGGCAGACACGTGGTCTGCCCGGGTCTCTGCAGCCATTCTGCAGAGTTCCTGAGCCTTGCTGAATGACTCCCTCCCTCCTTGGCTTAGACAATGCTGCCCCTGTCGTATGACAGCTCTAAGCCAAAAGTCAGCCCAGCAACAACCAGGTGGTCCCCCATACTCCTAGCAACCTCTGTCCTTTAGGGTTACGTGCAATCCACGTTCTTTCACTTTTTGACAACATTAGCACCGCAGGGACCTCACATATTCATTCAAATATTTAGGAGGACCCTTGACCCTCTCCAATCTCCATGGAACCGGATTAGGTACAGGTGTGATGGTATTTGGGGGAAGTGTATTAGGTGCCTGGAGTGCTTGCTCCCGGCTTGCACACAACAAACCAGGACTTTGTCGCCCAGAAGACTCAGGGGTTCCCCCTGACTGCTGACTGGCTGGATCCGCTAAACCCAAACCAGACTTCCTTGGAGGGGTCGAGTTCCCCAAGTTCCTTGGTGGGGTGGAGTTCCCCGAAAACCCTTGGAACTCCCCTTGGGAGCAATGTCCTTCAGGCCCAAGGCCAGCAGCAGGGTTGCCCTGAGTAGCCGATTTACGGCCATTTGCCCTAAGCCAGGGACCTCTGCCAGAGTCAGGAGCCCTCCGTGGCAAGACCCCCATATGGAGCATTTGAAGAAACGCCCTCTTGGAGAGACTGTGGCCCACAATCATAATTGGGGTCCCCTTCCCCCCCGAGAGCAGAGCCAGGGGAGGAACCGTGCCCTGGAAGCCTCCAGCGCAACTGGTCAATGTGGCATTGAAATGAGCCACAAGAGGGAAAAGGACTTGGATTCCTCCCATTGAATGAACGCACTATGAATAGAATGTATCACAATCGCTTTCACATCCTGAACATAGGAGCATGCGGAGAATGTACAAAATTTGCAGAAGTTTCCTACATGAGGATTCCAGGCATGGTTTAGCATCTGTAGCCTTAGCAATTGTAGGTACACAATACTACAGTCTAAGTTGGAATCATACATTTTGCAATATTGAAACCCTTGTTTTCCCCATGACTTCAATGATGTGACTATTTACAGTGACTAACACATGTACAGAATAGACATTCTCTTTGGTACAAATAAGGAGATGGGTTGCCTTCACAGTAATATGATACATACAACCAAGTGTTTAACGTAACCCCCCAGTACTCAGCTTCAGGAGCACCTGGATGGTCCTTTCAGTAGACTTGGAGAACACATGGACGACTTTGCATCTCCGCTTGTGAAACCTTTCAAGCAACATCTTGATAGTCTGAAACCCGCCACAGGGCTCGCTGGATGGGCCGTCGAGCCGTCGCCTCGTTGTCCGTGATGGTTCGATCACGGAGCCTCTTCCCAGCTCTTGGGACTCCCGATGCTCGCTCAGCCTTTTCTTAGCCGAGAAATGGCCCAGCTTGGATATCGTCGTAACCGCTAGCCCTGTTGATGTCTTTCGCCGCTGGGAAGGAGAAGGGAAGGAGAAGGGGTCCCATGAAGCCAAGCCCACCTCCAGCATATGCATACTGGCAGGTGGTTGCTTCTCCTGGATGCCGCGCTTCTCAGAGAAGGGGTCCCACGAAACCGAAAAGCCCACCTCCAGCATCTTCGTACTGGCAGGCGGTTGCTTCTGCTGGACGCCGCGCTTCTCTTCGATGCCTTCTGCTTCAAGGCGTGAGAAGGGGTCCCTGGAAGCCGAACTCGCCTCCAGCGTCTTCATACTGGCAGGCAACCGCTTCCACAGGACGCCGAACTTCTCCTCAAGGAGTGAGAAGGGGTCCTTTTGAAGCCGAGCTCACCTCCAGCATCTTCATGCTGGCAGGCAGTCGCTTCCACCAGACGCTGACTTCTCAGCTCGTCAGGCCTTCAGGTGAGTACGCCTATTCTACTTCTTCGGGATTCTGAACGGCGAATCCCACCTTCGTCGCCAATGTTCTGTTCGCACAGCAGACATGGAGACGAGGCAGTTGGTACAAAAGATGTTTCTTTATTTGGTACATTCACTGAACAGAAGCAAGTGAACAATGGCAACAAGCCCTTTTATACTCCCCTTGCAAGGGGATGCTCAACCAATGATTGCAGGCTATTCTCCCGCCTCGCGCATGCGCGCGAGGCTGGAGACAGCCTGTCTGGGTCCCGGGCAGACACGTGGTCTGCCTGGGTCTCTGCAACTGGTCCCGGGCAGACACGTGGTCTGCCCGGGTCTCTGCAGCCATTCTGCAGAGTTCCTGAGCCTTGCTGAATGACTCAGCAAGGCCCAGGACACAACACTAACTTTTTTAGTTTTAAATAATTCAGTTTAAAAATTGGTTTATGAAGCTGTCTGCATTTTGAGAAAATTGTTATCATAACAGAGAAAATGCACACATTAGAGAGTCTGGCTGTCGTCACTTTTTTATTCACCTTTCTGCAGCAATCGTAAGTGCAAGGACTGGCTGTAAATTACTTGTTGTTGTAAGCACCGTTACAACTTCAAACAAATGGTTTTAAGTTAAGTACTATCTGCATGTAGAATGCAGAATTAATAAACAACTAATAAATTCTGACTAGAGAAATGTAAGGAAGAAGCTGAATAGACAAGTTGTAGCTCTGTTGCCATTGGTTTAAGTATGCAGGCTCAAATCTAATGCACAAGGACTGAAAAGTGTGCTACACAGTAATTATTGCTCCCAAAATTATGCTAAGGGCACTTCCACAAAGAACTCTGCAACAATTCAAAATTATCTCTAGATCCCAGTGTTGTTCTCACAGTGTTGAAGAAGTCTGGCAGCTGAGTCAATGCTTCTAAGCTTCCAGTAGGTCCTTTCAGAGGAATTTCTTAGCAGGGATGACACAGGCAAGAGTACTTGTCATCTCTTCAGTAGGAGCTGAGCACATCAGGCTAGTTAGAGTTTTAATTTTTTTCCCCCTTTGGCATGGAGTGAGGGGAATTATTGCCATGGAGTAGTAATAGTGGTTGTGTGAACTCATAGAAAGTGCCCTTAACTATGAGTTCCAATTATTGTTTAGAACTTATCACTTCCTGTTAAGACTTCAGTCACTACTGCATCTGTAACTATGTTGGGAAAAGTATCTAGTTGTAAAATTGATTGCTGAATACCATGCCAACTTCTCAGCTCTTAATGGCTGTTTAGTGTGGGTAGAAAGATAATTTATTTGACTGTTTCACCCTGTTATAAAATACAGACTTTTGGGGGATGGGGGAGAGAGAGAAATAACCAGACAAATGCAAATGGTACTGCTGAACATTTATAGCAATAACTGCATTTTCTTTTTATCTGGAAGTAGGGGGGGGGGGTTCTTTTCCTTTGCTCTAGGACCAAGAAGATCTTGAGTGGCAGAGAAGTGATGATGTTTTCCTACTGGCCAGCTGCAGGGAGAACATCTATTGATTCACTGAGTTCTTGTTGTCCTGAGGTCATTAGAAGTGGAAATAATAGGCGCTTACACTGTTTAATCTATTTGAAAAACAGTTTAATTACTGTTTGTTGTTATATCTTTATTTTCCCTCTTCTATCTATGATTTTTAAAAAGGAGTTGGAAACTATCTTAGTAGAATGTTTGATTTGGGGATGAGCAGAAGCTATCTATATCAAAAATGACAGAACAAATTGAACATCAATGATTTGGCTGATTAGCCCTTGTTTTTTTAATGTTAGGAGTTCATCTCAGAAAGGCAGAGATGCTAGCAGCCATCCAATAGAAACCAAGTATATTTGGGACAGGAATTAACAGGCTCTGGTTAACAGAAAAAACTATTTATTTGAGACTTATAAAAAGGTGAGTATATAAATCCAAATAAATATATAAATCCTAATTAATAAGACATCATATTTTAACAGTTGAAGAAGCAAGGACTTTTTTAAAAAAATAATTCAGCAACAATAAATATTCTCCCTATCTAATTAATACAAAAAATTACTATCCATTTTCTGCAAAGTTACCTCAAAGTACTGGCTTGAAGCTCTGTTAACTACCAGTAATGAAATGTGGTCCCTTTTGAAGACATTTACCAACAGTTTGTTTGGCTTGTTCTTCAAAGCCAAAGTTTTGAAGAAGAGAACAACAGTGAAACACAATTTGCACAGAGTTCCACATGAAAAAATGCAATGGGCAGAAGTTATTGTTTACTTCCCTCCCCTCCCTTTGTTGCAGTTGACCATTTTTAAAGAATTGTTCATCTCTAGACAGCAACAGCTGCCACTGACCAGACCTTTAAGAACTCAGCTCCATCCTGGTTGTGATGAGAATCATGTGTGAAGGGAGGCAGTTCTGTGATACTCTACTCCTTACCTGCTTCTTTATGCACAATTACTGCATGATATTTTCTTTAAAGCTCTTGCCTTGTAATGGATTTAAAGCCCAGACTAGCATTTTCTCAGAGTGATAAACAAGCATTAACAAAGACAGGGTTTCAGTTAACATTTAGATTAACTGGGAGGAGCCACAACTTACTGGAAAATATATATTCACCTGTCAGGCATAGCTGTTTATTTAAATGTTATTGCTACCTCATAGTTCCCAGCAGAGCTTCCCCTCTCCATATTTAAACACTGCATAACTCCGAGTGATACCCCCACATTTAGCTTAATGAAACCATTCGTTTTGAACAAACAATCCTAGAAATTTTTGTCGATAACGGATGCAAGCAGTTCACCAGAAACGCCACAATACAACATCACAGTTCTCGCACAATGAGTCCTATCTTCTATGAACAGACTTTTTTCAACAGCCGTTTCTGGCTGATGGGAGGGGGTGGGTAGGTGGAAATTAGAATTTCAGCATGTCAAGAATAACATGGACATCTGACTTCAGGATCCCAGTGAAAGCATATGGAATATGAATACTAAATTGCAAATACCATAACTCTTTGCACCAGCATGCTTGTGCCTTCCTAAAAAATTCAGGCTGCTTCACAGTGAACTTGGGCAAAGGAGAGCTCTGAGTGAATTTTGACCATCAGAGGCAGAAGCTTTTCCAGCCTGTTTTAGACCTGCTAAGAGGAAAGACATATCCAATGATGTATGTCCAATATTCTATTTTCCTCATGAAGTACAGTAGAGGTATATATTGTGAAGCATATTTGGTATTTAAAGGAAATCAAAACTGTATTTGATGAGATTTGCTTTTAAGTCTTAGTTCTTAGTTTTGTCATCCAAAATCCAAGCATTGATACCTTTTCTTCTTTTAAATGGAAGCAGTATAAATTTATATTCCTTTTGTCCCATAGCTGGTACATATGTTACAAGCAATAGGAATGCATAATTCTTACTAAATATGAAACATTATGTATTCTGCTTTTGTATGCACATAAAGAGCATGAGCCAATTCATTTTAAGCACTGTAAAATCAGAGATTCAAGTACATTGTCTCCAACCAAAATGAATATGCTTTAAATTGAATGGAACATTCTTTTTTTTTTGGTGGGAGTATGATAAAGTTTCATATTTTGGGGGGAAAATCAATAGGATGTTACATATAACTAATAGAAGAATGATTTTTCTCCAAAGTTAGGTTAATTACATATATTTTATGGTCAGAATGAAAAATTGCAGAGTTGAAAATTTACTACATTTTTACTTTTAGCTCCCAAACTGAATATTTGAAACTGATTATTGAAGCAATTGTATATCCTTATGACTGTCTTAGAAATTATGAGAAAGTTAAAAGTTATCAACATGTTAATTTTAAAAGTTGGGAAAAATAAAATTAATATGTTTTAAAATTGCTTAATTGGATCATGGCTGAAAATTGAAAATGGTCAGTGCATTAAGCAGTATACAATACAAGTATAAACAGGGGCACAGCTTCAACTCCAACAAAAGAATTCTGGAGGCATGTAATCATTATGACTAATTCAATACTGTAAACCAGCCTTTCTCAACCCATTTTTACTCTAGAGGAACCCTTGAAATAATGTTCAGTTCTCAGGAATCCCCTGCATAGACATTATTACTTCAGCTCATGGTATGATTCCCCCCCCCCAGCCATGCTCTTCCATGTAACCCTAGGCTTAGAACATAAAAATGACCAACCAATAGCACAAGGAACCCCACTAGTTTCCCAGCAGAAGATGGCCTGCCCTCAAGACAAACTGTTCCATCCTTTTTTAAAGCCAGTCAAGGTAGTGAATTTCAAAGTTCAATTACATGAAAAGCCACACAAAAACTGGAATACCAGTTGAGAAAGGTTGCTGTAGACTGTAAGTCATTAGGCAATGTGGAAACACTGACAGGATTTCAAATACAGGTAGTCCCCAAGTTATGAATGTTCACTTAGCGAATGTTCAAAGTTACGACATTCCCCATCAAATGTACTTACAACCAGGTCCCAAAGTTAGGTATCTTGCAACATCACAGCGGTCATTCACACTAATGAAGTACTGCAGAGACGCTGCAACATGCTACTTTGGTGCCACATCTCAGAGTCCCGAACTGCCCATGCTCACCTCCTGTGCAGCCTTGGGTGCCGGAGCCCTTGTCCAGCCACTTCCCTGCCATGCCCCAGCCTTTCTTACAAGCAGGCACGGCCCTGCTCTGCCACTTGCTGGAGTGTCGAACCCACCCAAATTTCACAAATTGCTCCGCCGTGGAGCTGGAGAGCTTGGTGCGCCACCGTCCTACTCCCCTCGCTTGCCAAAGGCACTCATTCCTTTTCCAAATTGTAAGAGGGGCTCCTAAGCAATCCTACTCTCCAGGTGGGGCACCAAGCTCTCCAGCTCTGTGATGGTGGAGCTGGAGACAGAGCTGGAAAGCAGGTTTGTTTAGGAGCACCTCTTGCAATTTAGCGAAGGAGTGCTTTTGGCAAATGAGGGGAGCAGGACGATGGTGCACCAAGCTCTCCAGCTCTGCGGCGGAGCAATTTGTGAAATCTGGGCAAGTTCGGCACTCCAGAAAGTGGCAGAGCAGGGCCATGCCTGCTTGTGAGAGAGGCTGGGGCTCAACAGGGAAGGGGAGAGGCCAACCCCACACTTCTCCACCTGGCTGGACAAGGGCTCCAGCATCCAAGGCTGCACAGGAGGTGAGCATGGGCAGTTCGGGACTCTCAGAGATGGTGCCAAAGGTAAATTAGTGGTCGGTGATGGGGTGGAGAGGAAAGGCCCAAGCAGCTTTGGACCCCACGGGGTGAAAAGAGGAGCATGAGGTCCAAATGGGTGGGGAGAGGCCTTTGGTGGCTGGACGCAGTGGTCTTGTCCTTGCACTAGGCACCTATGGCCTTCCCCACCCTGAGATACCTCATGTGCACTTAATGACCTGTGCATTCGATTAGAGAATACGTGGGTGAAAGCAGGTAGTGATCGCATTCAGGTTATGCTATTCACTCCTATGAATTCTTGGGTTATGAATGTAATAGGCAAGCTCCATTACATTCGTAACTCAAGAAGGACCTATAATAGTTTAAAGACAGAATATCAGCAGATAGCCCGAATCTGCAAAGATAAAGTCAGGAAAGCAAAGGCTCAGAATGAACAAAGACTTGCAACAGAAGTCAAAGATAATAAAAAAAAGTTTCTTTCAACATATAAATAACAAAACAAGTCAAGAAAACAGGCAGTCCACTAAAGAGAGAAGATGGCAAGGAAGTAACAGGCAGTAGAGAGAAAGCAGAACTGCTTAAATCATTCTTTGCATCAGTCTTCATGCAAAAAGAAACTATAGCCCAACCTACCAAAAAACTAACTGTAAAAGACAGATTAGAAATAAAAATTAAAATAAGCAAGAAAATGGTAAGAGAACATCTGTCTGACCTTGATGAATATAAATCACCGGGACCTGATGGATTACATCCCAGAGTTCTGAAGAAGCTATCTCAGAACCATTGTATGATATCTTTAAAAAATCTTGGAGCACTGGGGAACGACCAGAGGATTGAAAAAGAGTTGATGTGGTTCCCATCTTCAAAAAAGGGAAAAAAACAGACCCAGGAAACTACAGACCAATGAACCTAACATCAATACCTGGGAAGATACTGGAAAAAAATAATCAAAAAACAGATCTGTGTACATCTAGAAATAAACAAAGTTATAACAAGAAGCCAGCACGGGTTTGTTAAAAACAGATCATGCCAAACCAATCTTATTTCATTCTTTGACAAAGTGACTAAATTAGTAGACCAGCGAAATGCTGTGGAAATAGTATATTTAGACTTCAGCAAGGCATTTGACAAAGTAGACCACAACCTACTTCTTGATAAGCTAGAACAATGTGGGATAGACAGCATCACCACCAGATGGATTTGTAACTGGCTGACAATCCATACTCAACAAGTAGTCTTTAATGATATTACGTCTAAATGGTGGGAAGTAAGCAGTGGGATACCACAAGGTTCCGTTTTAGGCCCAGTATTCTTCAATATCTTTATAAATGACATAGATGAGGGAATAGAAGGGGAACTTATCAAATTTGCAGGTGACACTAAGCTGGCAGGAATAGCCAACATCCCAGAAGACAAGCTCAGGATCCAAAAAAATATTGACAGACTTGAACAATGGGCCCTATCAAACAAAATGGAATTTAATGTGGAGAAAAGCAAGATTTTACAACTGGGCAGGAAAAACAAAAGGCACAAGTGCAGATTAGGCATAACCTGGCTCAAAAACAGTAACTGTAAGAGGGACCTTGCAATCTAGTGGACAATACTTAAACAAGAGTTAGCAGTGTGTGGCAACAGCCAAAAAAGCTAATACAATCCTTGGTTGTATAAACAGAGGCATAGAATCAAAATCACATGAAGTATTAGTACCACTTTATAAAACCTCAGTAAGATCACACCTGGAATACTGCATCCAGTTTTGGCCACATTACAAAAAAGATGTTGAGACTTTGGAAAAAGTGCAAGGAAGAGCAACTAAGATGATTAAAGGCCTGGAGACTAAAACATGTGAAGAGCGGTTGCAGGACTTGGGTTTGGCTAGTCTAGAGAAAAGAAGGACTGGGGGGGGGGGGACATGATAGCAGTATTCCAGTATTTGAGAGGCTGCCACAATTTATTTTCCAAAGCACCAGAGGGCAGGACAAGAAACAATGGATGGAAACTAATCAAGGAGAGAAGCAAATGGAATTAAGGAGAAACTTCCTAATAGTGAGAACAATTAACCAGTGTGTAACAGCTTTCCTTCAGATGTTGTGAGTGCTCCATCACTGGAGGTTTATAAGAAGAGACTGGACAGTCACTTGTCTGATATGGTACAGGATCTCCTGTTTGAGCAGGTGGCTGGACTAGACTTCCAAGGTCCCTTCTAGCTCTATTCTGATTCTGATTCTGAGTGGTAAATTGTTTGTACAGGAATAGAAAACAAGATGAATTATTTAGACAGGGTATATTTCATGGAGAACATAATTTTCAAACCTCTCATTATTAATTTTGAAACCACAGATGTATACAATATCTATCTCCACTCTCAATCTGATAAGTTTCCAGAATGTTGTTGGATATAAAAGGAGATGAGCATCTATAAAAACCAATGAGTCTTCTAGAGCAAAATTCATGACTATTTTGTATGAACCAATTATACATTTTGACCACTCTTTCCCCAATCCATCAACTTCTCCCTAGAAAGATGGTTAGCATTAAGGAAATTAAATTAATATCCTTTTCCTGAATTTATTGTAATTTTCAATCTGGAGAAATATGGTATAGGAAGACTGAAAATATCATTCACTGAAAATCAAGTATGGGACCAGTGGTGGGATTCAGCCGGTTTGCACCACTTCAGCAGAACTGGTAGCTAATTTTTTGTTGCCCAGGCCCAGAATGGATTTCCAGAAGCGGCATCCACACAGAGAACAGGTTGTTCACATATTTGAATCCCACTACTGTATGGGACCCTACAATTTCTGAATTGTAGGCTTTCCTGTATTCTTAAGCATCCAATGTTACATATTATAATGTGTGTTTATAGTTATGATAGGCTTTTTATTTTGTTAGGAACATTACCTTTTTAATAAAGTTTGTTTTTATTTTTGAAGCAGATAGCTTCAGGTAGCTATTATCAAGGTAAAAATTTGGTTTAAGCGAAGAACATCACATTGAACTTTCCAGTAAATCATTCTTATACTGCAACTCCTTAAATGATAAAAATCAATAATTTAATCTTTTTAATTCATGTTACCCATATTCTCCACACTCCATCCATGTTCTCCAACAAAAGGATTGTCTTGCTATTTTCAAGTTTGAATTCCTCCATAATTTGGCATGACAGCAAAATTCAAACCAGAGCTGATATCCTATGGCATAGATAATGTAGTATGTCACTGAATCTCAGATTTGCCACTTTGGGAAGATAAAAGTTACAGGAATGTACATGTGAGCAGCATGTCCCAGCTTTAATAAAGATAGATGGAAAGAGATTTTAAGTTTTGAGAACAAAAATAAGATTCAAACACTCTGAAATAGTGATATTTTAAAAAATATTTTAAATCATCAGTTTGAAACAATGTGTTGCCTTAGATTAGAAGCCACTTGATGGGTGCTTATTTTGTCGTGTTTGTATAATGATAAGGATGTCTGCTAGAATGCTTAATCCAGTTATATATAATTTTAATAACAATTGTAGCAATACCAATAATACATGATTGGATTAGGATCTTAACCTTTACATAATTGGCATTGATGACTGTTATATTTCTTTATGACACTTTAGTAACTGAATAGAAAAGGATTTTTATTGGGGGTCTACAAAGTGGCCTCCACTGTAGTTTCATTGAGGCTGTTTATTATTCAAATATGGAATGAATTCACAACCACATCATGAATTGCCATCATTAATTATTCACTGGGATTAAGGAATCAGTTAAAATCCTATCTCTACTTAATCCTACTTTATTAATTTTATATTCTTGGCAGAAAAGTCCTCTTTACAAATGGAACATGTGGTTTTCTGTTGGGATTCTAAGAATGGGATGTCCCTGGTGTTTAGAGAATGCCGTATTTTTTAATTTGATAAAATAAATTAGCAGAGGATTAGCTAAAATATTAGCATGCGATGCAGTGCTGTTGCCACCCTCTTAAGGGAGCTTTTAAAATGATTAGGTTATGTCTCGCTCGGCTTTTTTCCTTGCAGAGCTCTCTTGGGTAGCAGAAAGACATGTGGTGGCATAGTACACTTGCTTTAAGTGAGTTGGACAGAATAATCCCTTATCTTCCTCTATTTGTTAGAATTTGAAGAAAACTCCACAGACACATAGAGCTGATTTCAGAACACACAAATACAAAGTTGCTTTACACAAAGACTGACCACTCATTCCTGGAATTCAGTAACTTTCTGATCCTTCAGACAGGGTTTCTTTCAGCTTTATTCTGAGTTGAAAAGCCTGCAAGGAACATATATATTTCATCATTATGGTCATATCAATTCACTAAAGTCAGTCTTATGTTCTGTTTGATATTAAATCATTGTTCCTTTCAGGAATGTCTAGATCTCATTGAGTGTGTTAATCCAGTTCTGGTCATTTCAGCTTAAGAAGGAGGTTGATATGCTGGTCTTATAATAATGTTTCATGAGAGTAATGACAGCACATAGTGTAATGGAAGAAAGAAATAATTGGTTATGTTTATAAAAAAAAAAAAGAGAGAGATAATGTACTTGTAGTTTTCAGATACTGAAAGAAATGCCAAAAAAAATGAGGAGTGGAAATATTCTGAGGAAGAGAATAAAAGGTTTTAATTATTAAAAAAAAACTTGGTAAGGAGTATCACAAATTCAAGGGCAGATGGTCCCCTGATTTTCTGATTTTTGTCAGTGCTGGTTTATATTAAATTATAAGGAAAGCCCTAAGGGACTTTTGCCCAAATAAAGTTGCCATTATGGCATCCACTGTCAAAGTGCTACAATTCCCTTTTTTATGGTGGATGCACTGACATTTGAATAATTTTTCCAGAGTATCTCTACTTTTTTCAGACATTCTTTCTTTCTAGCAATTTGAGGAGATGCTCCAATCTGAGGAGTGCTCCTCCTTTTTTTTTTTTAGTCAAGTGTTCTTGGTGTTAGATTTTGAAAAGAATAAAGGAATGGCTATTTGTATCTACAAGGATCTGTGGAGCATGTCAATCATAGGGCCTTTGAGAGAGGTTCATTCTGGAGAAGTAGCTCTGATGATTTATTGAGTTGTGTCTTATTTTGCCTATGCAGTGGACCACAAGACTGCTGTGGAGGTATGCTGATACCGCTATAACTATGTGCAAATTGGCTTCTTCTACATGTAGCTGAAGTGGGGCATCATCAATATGCCACAGCTTGAGGGATAAATGTTGCATGTGTTGCCCTGGGTATTAGAGAGGTGTCTATTGGTTTAATGTGCTCCACAACATATGTTTTGCCTCTGATTGGCTGCTGAGACTACAGATATGTCCAGACTATGCAGCTGAGATCAGAAATTGCTCTGCTCATCAAATTATTTGCCAGTAATACAGACGTTTAATGATGTAAATCTAAAATGAAAATGTACTTGCTACTTTTTTGCACCTACTTTCTATCTTTTGCTCACACTTAAGTATAAAATGTATGAAAATGGACCAATCAACACAAAGGGGCAGCTTTCTTGAATGTCTAATTTCTAGATTCTTCCTATACAGTCTACTTGGGAATTTTCTGAAGGATATGCCATATCTCACAGCTGTAGTTATTTCCCAGCACCCAGTAAAAGTACAGATAATAAGTTGTTATCTGGATAGGTGAGGATTTTCCCTGCTCTATGAAGTCCAACCATGTTTAACTTTTCCTGACTTTTGTTTTAACTCAGAGAATTTCTAATAGCAAATTCAATCTTAAAGAATCACAGATGTATTACCAAAAATGTTTTTGTGGAACTTAATTCAATTGGTAGACATACTTTATACCAACATACTCAAAATAGTATTATTTTATAATTTTTAATTGCTTTTTTTATGTTATACTGGTAGATAGGCATATTGATCAAATTCATACAAAAAATAATGTTTCTTTTTTGTTCTATGATTTTACTCACATATTTTCATTTATAATACCCTAAAAGGCGGCAGAAATTATGCTGTTGCTACATTATTGCCAATATATCAAATAATTTAGAATCCTCCAAAGACAAATTCAAATGGAGAGAATTGTCTTTCTATCCTGAATCATTTCAGGTGAATCTGGCAGCCTTCAATTGTTGTCCTCAGTTCGGGTCTCAGCCTGGTGCTGAGGCCGATGAAGAACACCAGACACAAGGTGCAGGTTTTGTTGTCTTTTATTGAAGTGCTCCAAGAAAAGGGATCCTGTCCAAAATGCCAAGGAACCTCGAACCACAGAAATAAGAAAGCTTTATACATTTTCATTAAAGCAGAAGGCAGGATAAGATGGGATATATAAGAAATATCATCTAACAATTATTCTATTGGTCTCTAGCTGTCCCTATTCCTAAGCCTTGGCTAATGAATGCATCAGGAGTTATCTAATATACATTCTACTTACTCCAGGCCATCTCTATTCCTAACTTTTAGCTGAGCTTGCAAGATGCCTAAGTCTTTGTTACTTTTATCAGCTTTCTAACCACCTAGAATTGTTACAAGCTTTACACGTGCATATTCCCTGTGAATAAGCATTCTTTGTTCTTACCAAACTCCCCAATTACTGTACAGCCTTCCTGGACTCTTTTTAAGTGTATGCCTAACCTTGCTTTGGTTTGGCATCCAGCCCATCACCCTCATCTATAGAAAACTTTATTCTCCATAATTCTCATCCAACATGGCCAAACATGATTCGGGACTGAAATCAAGCATAAATGAAGGCCATCAGGTTATGAAAGTTAAAGGTATTGACTTCTATTTTCTTCTCTGCCAGCTAACCTTGCAACAGAGCTAAAAGAGAATCCTAAAATGGATTGCATTTTTTTTTAGCCTTGTGGCTCATTCAAAACAAAGATTTGCTTTCAATTCTTCTCTGATGACATGATTAGTCAATGCCATATATACCATTTATTTTCCTTTTCTGTGTAATGTTCCTTTCCTGTCTCTAGCTGTCTTAAGCAAGGTGATCATGAAAAGCACAGCTGTAATGCTTTATTAACATTAATCAGAGAGAACCTTTCCCTCATTGCTTTAGCTGGAGCATGTTTGCAATGGCAGTATGCCACTGACATTTCTTAGGCAGGCTCTTCCTCTTTAATCTGGGTTAGCAGCTTTTTGTGCAAACAGAAGGAATCGGAAAGCTGATTAAATAGCAGAGCTGGCCTGTAATAAAAGCAAAGCCCACTGCAAACATGTGTCGATTGCTTTACATGAAAAATGTGCTAGGTGGATTTCAGGTGATGCCACGCTGGCTCTTCTCCTAATCCTCTCTAAGGCAGCATTATAAGTTTTAATGTTGTATTCGTTTTATCCCTGAATGCAGCCACCTGATAGGAGTAAGGCCTAAAAATGGCCTTGATAATAGAATAGAATAGAATAGAATAGAATAGAATAGAATAGAATAGAATAGAATAGAATAGAATAGAATAGAATAGAATAGAATAGAATAGAATAGAATAGAATAGAATAGAATAGAATAGAACTGGAAGGGACCTTGGAGGTGTTCTAGTCCAGCCCCCTGCTCAAGTAGAGAGAGGTGTTTGTCTTTGGAGGCAGATTTTGAGTGTCATTAAAGGGCAAAGCACAGCAGAAGATGGTCTATAAAGGATAGGAATTGTGCACGATCTCTTTAATCAAGACTTCCAAATTCTAATACTTTTTAGATAAGCCACCAAGAATAAATCTGACTGCAATAGTATACGAATATGTTTAATAAATAAACAAAACATGCTGATAGGGAATTTTGGGACTACTGGCTAAAAGATGCAAAGTTAAAGAAGGCTTAGTTACTAATATTTGAAATACAGAATTTCCAACAGATTTAAACTCCATTCTAACAAGTGGGAAGTAACATTCTTTGGGCCAAAACAATGAATATAGAGCTATGATTGGTTCCACCCAATAGCTGTTGCACTGTTATTTATGGTTTTAAATTTCAGTTTATAATCTTTGTTTCTTTCCAGAAGAGTGTAATATAAGTTAGGACCAAAGAACTCTTATTTATTCTTGCTGAGCACAATATAATCTTTATACTCTCCTGTCTGTTTTAACATACAGTTGGGCAAAATAGTGTGTCATGGGGCAACAATTATTGAACCAAGGTATCTCAAAACAGGTTAACTTACAGAATGCTGGGATTCATTACTTCCTTAGGAATGATATTGGGGGATGTTGTGACTGTTTCAGTGCCACTGTGTTGCTGCTGCTTCAGTACCAACACAGTCAATTGTGGCCACACAATTCTTATTTCCAACATTTCCTGGGAACTTTCTACAAGTCAATGGAAAAGCCAGCAGGGAATGTGGCTGTGTCAACCATCTGTGCATCTCCTCACACCCTTCCTGACACATGCCCCACCCCTATGCAATCCCCAACACATGACACACTTTTGTGCACCCTCCCCAACTTGCACTATATCCTTGTGTACCATCTCCAACCCACATCACATCTTTGATGAACCCTCTTGCATTCCCATGTACCATTCCCAACCCTGTAAGCTTGCCATAGCAAAGTAAATAGGCAAGTTGGCAGGCGGGCAGGCAGATTGCTTTTCAATGGTCCCTGCCAGCTTCCTACAAGGAAACTCAATGAGGAAGCTGGCAAGAAGTTGTAAGTTGCTCCTGCTCCTAATGTTGTTGTTTTTTGCCGCCCATGGTTATTCTGTTTTTCTGTTTAGATAAGAAAATATCTCTGAAATAATGACCCAATAGGGTACAGGTTGTTTAGTTAAATTATACAGCTTGCCCCTGATTCCACAAATGAGTCTTTCTTTCCTTAGTAACTGTTTCAATCAGTGCAAGAATTTTTAATTCACACCTATTTATTTGTTCATGACCACTATAGATAATTTCCACTGATTTGATTTGCATATTGTGTTAAGCCATGATTTGCTTATGTAGTCAACAACAAATGCCAGGGTCTATATCATAAAGAAACTGCAAAATATGATTTACAAACCATACTATGTTTAACATTGTTGGAAGTCTTTCCTTGTCTTTCATGTCCCATTTTATTCTTTTTCTCTTCTCGGGACTATATTTTATCTAGATGATGAAATGAACTAAAAACTGCAAAAACCTTTATGTTAATACACTTGTGACTCTTTAAGACACCACTAGTTTATTTATTGGCCTTGCTGAAGAGACTATTTCAGCTACTCGTCCTGCAACTCCTCTAATAAAATTACTCAGTGTCCAGAATGCTGGTAGGACATCATCATGATCAACAGACAATTGTTAACAGTCATATTTTATTTATACAATGTACCATATGTAAATAATATAGTGATTAATGAACCTATGAATGAAATAGCTAGACCAGTGGTGGCGAACCTATGTCACGCGTGCCAGAGGCAGCACTCGGAGCCCTCTCTGTGGGCATGCGTGCCGCCGCTGCCAGCAACTTGTGCAGGTCCATTAGGCTGCTGCCGCTGCCTGGGGCGGCAGCCGCACCCAACACAAAGGAGGCAAAGTGGCCAGCTAGCGAGCTCGAGTAGAGGTGATAGAGCATGCCCACACCCAGCAAGCCAAAGGCCACCCCGAGCAGGGAAAGCCGAATCCCCATCGGCGCCATGGCCCCCCAGTCCCAGCTAGGATTGCATGCCTCCCCGCATCTATGCTGGGCCTCCTGCCCACCGCCCCACCCGCCAGAGACCCCCTAGATCTCCCCCAACCCTGCCCGGCCCCCACAGGCATCCCCCCATGAGTAGCATCGAGGTGGCCATGCCCACCCCAGCCACGCCCACCCATTGGGCCACACCCCCATGCCCCCCCTGAGGGCACCATAAATAAGTGGGTTTTGGGTTGTGGTTTGGGCACTCGGCCTCTAAAAGGTTCGCCATCACTGAGCTAGACAGTTTATTACAATTTATATCAGTAAGTCTGAGATCTCATTTATTTTGGAAATAACCCAGTAGAAATACAAACATACTCACCGTTCAGAGGTTACCTAATATGCATTTGTGCATATTATTTTACTATTAGTTTAGTCTTGCTTCCCCATCTATATTCTTGATAGCAGAATAAACACATACAATCATAGAATACATTTCTCATTTGGCAACAGAAGTTTCTGATTTTATTTACCTTTCTCTATTTTGTCATTATGTCCCAAACATTCAGTCTAGACTCAATTGCACTTCTTCAGTCTCTGTAACAACATATCTTTAGAAATCCCATTGTTTAAAATAAAACTTATACTCTCAGATTTAAATCTTAGCCTGTGTTTAAAAGCTACTATTTCTTTGGTTGAAATGTGAAAAGCATTTTAGTTTTTTAAGCCACTAACTCTCTTAATGGCATTCCTCATTTGTAGAGGCAAGATCAACCTTTAAGTAATGCCCTATGACTACCTTTGCCTACAATGAGGCAATATGCCTGGGAACATGTGGTAACAATGGGCTGCTTTGATTCAAAATCAAATCAGGACTGATACTAGGCTAATCACATATGAAAGATCTCAGAATATTTATGTCTCCCAATCCTCTTCTCTCTCTATTCCCCTTCACCCTTACCACATGTAAATGAATTAGGAATTATAGTGAATTATTCCTTTCTGCATAAGTGTGAGCTTGATAGACTTTACACATTTGAGATGTTTTAGAAATAATAATGACAACATTACAAAGTTGTAATTATGTCTCTGTTGATTTTCACTAGAACAATGTGGATCTCAGTATCCAGAGCAGCTAACAATTCTTACAAAGAAAGAAATACAAACAATGATTTTTATTGTAACCATCTCTCCTTTTTAATGCTATTCTTGCCCTGGGCTCATAGGAAATGCAGATACCTGCTGGAGTGGAACCAGCTCATTTGCATGTCAAAAGGGTAAGAGGAAGGTGCACACTAGGCCTATTAAATTCCTACCTCACATATGTCAGGGAACCTATACTATAACAGCTGTCTCCATAGCCATGTCATTTTCTAACCATTATCTCCGCACACAAAAAGATCTAGATTTCCTTTCTCTTCTTCTGCTACTTCTCTTTTCCAAGTGCCAGTGACTGAGGATAAGGTATGTTTGCAAAATTTGCTCTCTATGAACTCTTATACAAAAGTGACTTACAACTGTTGGAGTAAATGTACAGAGTAGAAATTCAGATTTCTACTGGCTTTTGTTCTGAATGTTATTATGTTATTCTTAATTCAAAATGGGCTACAATGTTAAAGGTTCATTTTGAGTTTAAAGTGTAACATGTCATTATTTAACCATGAAACATGGTACAAGGCAGAATAGATATGAATGAATAAACAAAATTAACAGTTTTTCTACTACACTTGCCATGCCATGATCAAAAGATACAACTTTAAGAAGCTAAAGGAATTGTACGTGGAAAAACCTTTGCAAGACACATTATATTATCTCCAATTCTCCAAACAAATAAATTTCTATTGTATTCAGTGTATTTTCCTAAATCAAATAAGTTTTCATGGGACCAATAAATTGCTTTCAAACAGTGAACTTTTATTATAGCATATTTTTATTCAAACCAATATTGTTTGACAATATTTGACAGCCTGATATTCATGACCAGACCAACATTATAAAATCAGTAGAACTATGTATATTTTGATACAAAAAAAAATGTTTGGGAGAAAAATATTTTGAAATCAGTAAATTCCTTTTTGGAGTGGTTTGCGAGGAAGGGAGGCATACAGTAGCATTATTCCAAAGAAACTTATTTTGCATAAAAAGCAGGCAAAAAACCCAAAATTTAAGTCAGCCAATTTCAAGTTGGTGTTTTGGGGATAGTACTCCCCAGTTTACAAACAGCATTACTGTAATTCTCACTAATAACGGAAGTGCAAAGTACCCCGTAATGGAATTTGCATTGTTTCATTGCAGTAACGATTTGATCTTCTGTACCTGTCTGGGTCCTAAACCTGTTTCCCACAAACTGGCAGGACAAGAAAATTGTTCATCACTTCTGTAACTACAGGATATTTCCTTGGCAGCCATGGAAAGCCAGTAAACAGAAATGCATAGAAATGGCAATAGGACCTCTAGTGGCTTTGGAGAAGAATAAATATGAAACATACTAAAAAAACAATTCTCTCTCTCTCTCAAAAGAGGTTAACTATTTCTCAAATATAATTGCTTGGAAAATGTGGGAATGTTAATCTACTTAAGTTATATTCTGTACTTCATCACAAAAGTATATGAGGTTGGGGTACACAGCTGACCACAAAAATAGTCTAATAAAACAACTTAAGATTAAATCATAAGAAAAATATTAAAGCTAAATCAAATCATAGTGAAAGAGGTTTAAGCAATTCTGCCTCCATCAGCCGATGATGTTCCATCATCCACCATGTGCTGTTACATTTTCTGTGACCTTGATCAACAGAACACAAAAACCAATTAAACTGTTTGTCATTCCTGAGCCAGCCTTTATGATTTTTTTCCAATATTGTTTTCAATAACAACAACAACAACAACAATAACCTATAATTGGCTATAGCCTGGAATATATACATCAGTTGATAATAACAATAACAATAATAGAGTTGGAAGGGACCTTGGAGGTCTTCTAGTCCAATCCCCTGCTCAGGCAGGAAACCCTATACCATTTCTGACAAATGGATGTCCAGTCTCTTCTTAAAAACTTCCAGTGTTGGAGCATTCACAATTTCTGGAGGCAGGTTGTTCCATTGATTAATTGTTCTAACTATCAGGAAATTTCTCCTTAGTTCTAGGTTGCTTCTCTCTTTTATTAGTTTCCATCCATTGCTTCTTGTCCTGCCTTCAGGTGCTTTGGAGAATAGCTTGACTCCCTCTTCTTTGTGGCAACCCCTGAGATATTGGAACACTGCTATCATGTCACTCCTAGTCCTTCTCTTCATTAAACTACACATACCCAATTCCAGCAACCATTCTTTATATGTTTTAGCCTCCAGTCCCCTAATCATCTTTGTTGCTCTTCTCTATACTCTTTCTAGAGTCTCAACATCTTTTTTACATCGTGGTGACCAAAACTGGGTGCAGTATTCCAAGTGTGGCCTTACCGAGGCATTATAAAGTGGTATTAACACTTCACGTGATCTTGATTCTATCCCTCTGTTAATGCAGCCTAGCACTGTGTTGGCTTTTTTGGCAGCTGCAGCACACTGCTGGCTCATATTTTAAGTGATTGTCCACTAGGACTCCGAGATTCCTCTAACAGTTACTACTTTTGAGCAAGGTACCAACTTTACTGTACCTGTGCATTTGGTTTTTCTTGCCTAAATGTAGAACCTTACTTTTTTCACCATTGAATTTCATTTTGTTAGATAGTGCCCAATATTCAAATCTGTCAAGATCCTTCTATGTCTTAAGTCTATCTTCTGGAGTGTTGGCTATTCCTACCAGCTTGGTATCGTCTGGAAATTTGATGAGTTCCCCATCTATCCCCTCATCCAAATCATGTTCTATAGACCAGGAGTTCCCAACCCCCGGGTCCTGACCTGGCCTGTTTGAAACCAGGCCACACGAGTAGCAAGCGAGCATGCACACCTACATTTGCACGAGCGGCAGGCACTCACTCGGGAAACTCCATTTGCACAAGCGGCGGAGCACCATAAATGGATCTGCAAGCGCAAGTGTGTGTGCCTGCCACTTGCACAGAACCATTCTCTCCCCACTGAAGCGAGAAAGGTTGGAGACCCCTGCTATAGACCATTTCATAGCAATTGTGAACCAAAACAGAAGAGAAGAGGAATTTACTCTTCCCCCTCAATCAAAGTTGAACATTCTCATGCTACAAGAATCCCTGCAACTATCCTTCTGAAAAGTTGCTGATATGTTAGTTAAGCCTCCTCTATTTATAATTACTTGCATGCAAAAATAAAACTAAAAATAGGACAAGAAACATATTTTCAGAAGTAAAACTTCCAAATGTAAATGCTGATTTTGCACAAAATACATTTGTGTATCTAATAAAAAGTTATTTGTGATTCTCTTTCTCAAGAAAACCAAAGATATTCGTATGAGAATAAAAAAAAAGCTCTGCATCTTTTTGAAATTTTGCAAGCTTCAAATTATTATTTATTGGATGTCAAACAGTCAGCCAGATGTTCAGACTGGATTTAGCATTTTTGTCTGCCTATCGAGTCTTTACTAAGGACCTGGAATAGGCAGATGTGGATGTTTGATGGTGTTAGAGATATCGTTGCAGGATGTAACCTGTTCCAAGTAAAACTGCAACTGAGTGATGGTGAATTTGTCAATGCCAATGGTGTTCAAGTGGTGCTCCAATTGTTTTGGGATTGCACCCAAGTCGCCTATTACTATTATCATTATTGTGATTATTATTGCCTTCCAGTCAGTGTTGAATCCTGGCAATATGCACTCCCTGTAGAATTCTTGGCAAGATTTCAGAAATGTCTTGCCATTGCCTGCTTCCTAAGGTTGAGAAAGAAAGATTTATCCAAGATCACCCAACTGATTTCATGCCTAAATTGAGACTAGGACTCATGGTCTCCCAGTTTCTAGTCTGATGCCTTAACTACTACACCAAACTGGCTCTCTTAGACGGTTATAAAGAGCTAATATTTTTGTAAATTGCATTTAACTCCATCAAATAGAAAATATATATTAATTTATATTTCAAGTCCAAGTTTCCAAAATGTTTTCCATATTTTGATTTTGAGTTTAAGACAAATCAATTGTTTTTCAAATTTCTGAATAAAACTCTTTGTATAATAAATACATATTTCCATCAGATTGGTGTCACTTAGTGACTATATAGATGGACTTTTCTCCCTGATCATTTCCCTAATCTTTAAGTCTTCCAATAATGCATATATCACCACTATAACATCCATCCACCTTGTTGTTGGTTGTCCTTCTCCAGAGAGCTAGGTCTTTGCATAATGTGTCCAAAATGGGATAATCTGAGCCTGATCATTTGTGTCTTGAGTGAAAAGTCTGGGCTGATTTGTTCAATTTGTTTTCTTGGATATCCATTATATTCTCAGGAGTTTTTTCCAACACCAAATTTCAAAAGAATCAATACTTTTGCTATCTTGCTTCTTCAAAACCCAACTTTTGCTTCCGTAGAGTTCACAGAGAATACCACTGTCTACACTATTCCTCTTTTTGTAGGCATAGTCTTATTTTGACATCTGAATAGCTTTTACAATGTCTCCATGATTATTCTCTGTGGTGGGATTCAGCTGATTTGCACCGGTTCAGTAGAACCGTAGCTAATTTTTTGTTGACTTCAGTGAACCGGCTGATGCCCTAGCCCTTTTTCGCAAGGCCCAGAACAGCCCACTGGAAGTGCATGGACACCACTTCCGGAAATCTGTTCTGAGCTGGGCAGGCCTCCCAGGCCCAGAATGGCCCACCGGAAGTGCGTGGATGCCACTTCCAGAAGTCTGTTCTGAGCCCGGGAGGCCTCCCCCAGCTCAGAAAGGACTTCTGGAAGTGGCGTCCACACAGAGAACTGGTTGTTCAGGTATTTGAATCCCACCACTCTACCAAGTCTATGGCTTATTTCTTAACTGCTTGTTCCTTTCTGTTAATGGTTAATCCTAAAAAGCAGAAGCTATCTACCCCTTCAATATCCCAAAGGTGCTTTTTCATGAGGCAACTGGACTTTCTTTTTCTTTTTTCTTGGATGTTTCGTTTCTCATCCAAGAAGCTTCTTCAGCTCTGACTGGATGGTGGGGAATGGAAAGATGCAGACAGCTGGACAAATGACCAGCTTGTGTACAAAGGGTCTGGCTTTGTTCTGCCTCAGTGCTTCTGTCATCTTTTGACCCACTTTCTGGTGAATAGTATTTATTCATTTTTATACGGTCTTAAGTAGTTAACACACTTAAATTTGTATACTTTATTAGCCTAAAAACTCACATTATAATTATGAATATAAAACTGACCACTTAAAGAGCAAGAAAAACCCACATCTTCTGTATGAAAAAAAGTAGATTAGGTTAGGTTATATGTGCATATATTCTCCCTGCAATGTAAGTATTACATCTTCTACATTTTAAAATTAAGATTTTGAAGGAATGTAAAGCTTTGCCATTCAAATTAGTTTTTTTTCTTTTATAAAATATTTGCAGAATATTGGTATAGCTAATCTCAACAAACATCTTGGTAGAAACTCAGCTTCTGGATTCTTGAGATCAGGTAGATTTTAGGCTCATTTAGTGGGAATACAAGTATAGGAAAGCCTCTTGTATGCAAGCATTCATGCGTTGCAGGGAAGACCATGTATTGCTTTAATCAAGAACAGAATATGGTCCCCCAGGCAGTAGAACAAGGAAATCTTGAAGGCTGTTATGAGGCCAAACATCTGAGGACAAAAGATCATTAGAGACTGACCATGATGGTTGCTTTTTCAGCAGCCCTCTGGGCCAACCTTTGTCACCATGTGCCCAGCTGATATAAATTTGCTAATTATGTGAGTTAAAGGTGTGGCTGGATGCCATTGTGTCTCTGTTCCCCTGAATAGGATTAGAGGCTGACATAAGTGATTAATCATCAGCCTGCAGACAGAGAGAACATGTCACCTCCAAACTGAGAGCAGCCACAATCTACACCAAACAGCTGCTGGTTCCTGATATCAAACTTTCTTGATCTTTGCCTCTTGTCTCTGCTCTTTCTTTGGAATAAAAAACTTCAACCTCTTTAAAGCCAGCCTGAATTTCCAGCAGAATTGCGTTGTGTGAGAGTTCTCATTGATGAAATAGGGCTCCCTTCTGCAGCTCCCATGAACTGTTCTGTGTTCCACACAGAGCACTTCTTCATGGGGACTTGACACCACTCCGAATCAGGGCTACGCCTATCTATTCCATTGCCTCAGTTAGTCCATTGAGCCCATTCCGTTCCTTTGGAAGGAACTCTTATCTCAGCCTGTCTTGTAGGTCCCTTGCTGAACTCGGTCCCTTTTCCATCCCATAAAGCAGCCATCTGTTTAAAGAATGGTAGCTTTGCAGCCCACCCAAATTGCTGCTGCTGCTCCTTTTTTTTCTTTTTGAGATATTGCCAAACAATGAATGAAAGATGAGGGCAAAGTCATTAATTGAATGATACCTTTTGCATTCTCCAACTGATCAGATAATGCAGAGAACTTTGATTGGCTCATGAGTTTCAAGGATTAATAATAATGAAAGCATTTCAGACAATTTTTGAGAAACTGAGGGCTGCAGAAATGGTGGTGACATCGAATTGCCTTTAGTGTAGTGTAGAGAAACACTTGTGTATTTTTCTGTTATTTAAAAGAGGAGAATTTGAGAACAGGGCTCTCCCTATCAGCCCTTTTTTCAATCCATGTTGGCAATTTTCCTGCATGTTCCCAATGCAGATATAAGCAATTGTCATACACTGACATAGGAAATGTTCTTTGTAAGCAGAAGAAAACTTTGTGGATAAGACCCAGTTTGCAATCCGCCCATGCTGATAAAATGCCAGGAAGAGATAAGAAAGATAAATATTTGTGCTGGTCCAGTCTGACAAAATATTCAAATTTGTGTTTCCACAGGTACAAAATCAACAAGATTTCCTGGCCTAACTAGAAAAAAATATCCATGAAACAGCAAAGCAATGCAAATACTAGGTTTTCTAGTAGTATCACTAATGAGTAGATGGAAACACAATAATAGTGGAAGCCATTATCTAGAATTCTCCTCAAGAGTTTGGAAGTAGTGGCAGAGAAAGAACTCAGTCTATGTATTGAAAGGCAACTGTGTCTAGGAGAAATAAGGGCAAACTGGGCATTATTTCTGCGTCTGGATGGGTTAGGTGTGTGCAGTTAACTACAAGGTACAGGGCATGGGTCCCCAACCCCCAGTCTGTGGACTGGCACTGGTCCGCAGCAATGCCAGAAACCAGTCAACACAAACCAGAGAGGCCCCCTCTGCAGGATGCAGGCAGCACCCGAAACCAGGACCCCCTCCGGTCCACGGAAAAACCTCTCTCCACAGAACCGGTCCCTCGTGCCCAAAAGGTCGGTACAGGGGATCTTGCCATTAACCTGTTCTAAAAAAAAACTAGTATCCATGTAAACTGATTTTATTGTACTGAATAAAATTATTTCCCCTTTTACTCAATAGAATGTAGTATTGCACTATTTATACTTCGTGTCAACAAAAATAAAAACTGTACCAATTATTTTCATAAATGAAGTATCTTGTATTGTTTTGCAAACTACCATGTGAAATATGTGATAATTAGTGCTAGCAGTGGGGATCTATGAACTTGCCTTTTGTGTAGCTAGCCTGATCATTAAGTAGTATGGATGAACCTTCATTGATTTGTCCCAGAAGTTGGTCTGTAGACAACTTACTTGGTTGCAATAGTCTATAAAGGTGTTTCTTGATCTTGAGAACTTTAAGATGTGTGTTACTTCAACTTCCAGAATTCCCCAGCCAGCATGGCATGGCATAGCTGGCTGGGGAATTCTGGGACTTGAAATTTGCACATGTTAAAGTTCCCAAAATCCAGAAACACTGGTTTAAAAAGTTGATTGTATTCCCAATGAATTGCTTTGACAATCCTTATGCTTTTAAAGAGGGAGAAAACAGATTTGTAAATGAAAGAAGATCATGAACTGTGGCAATGGAAATGTTCCCTGATCTTGGAATGAGCAGATGGACACTGGAGGGGTCCAGAAAAGAAGTTCTTGAATATGTGTTCTTGGATTTGTCTTTTTTTCTGGCTCAATCACTAAAGCTAGGGAATCCAGTATACAATAGCAACTCCTTTCCTGTGTTAAACTTTTATGAATTCTGATTATTAAAGGAAATCATTAACTTTGCTTCAGGATTTGCAAGAAAACTTCCATTTTACTTTTAAGATAGCCCATTTAGACTAGCTAACATTAAATAAATCAAATAGGCAACAACTGTTTTGCACTACATAAGAAAAAAATGTGAATGTGCTTTTGTAGCAAGGGAATCATTTTCATTGTATCATCCAAAGAAAAGGTTCTCCAGGAAATGGAATGAATGGGAAAGTTGGGTGAGAGTCAGTGTTGGTGAGTGTGTGGTGCCTTTCCCTGGGTGAGAGCTGGGGGGAGGAGTGGCTCCCTGCTTGGTGGGTAAAAGTGATTGGGCAGGATCCTGTTTGTGCATTGAGTAGATGTATTGTGAGTGTTTTGGGGAATAAAGGGGTGCTGGATGTGACCCCTCTCTGCAGTGAGGAAGGGGTGATGTGAGCTTGAGGGCACTGAGAGCAAGTGCTATAGTGCCTGTTGGGCTCATCTTGCCCCTGTTTGTCAGTTGGAGGAGGTCCCCCTTTTATATCAAGAAAGAGTGTGGGAGGCTTCCGGTTCCGGATCACGGCACGCGCAGTCGCACGGAGAGATCCGTCTCTCCCACCGGCTGCTTTCCCTCCGCCGGTAGACCCTTAATCGGGTCGAAAGTCACCCCATTTGAGGAGGGCCTCGCTTGACTGGGGAAGGGTGGCAGCTCCTTCCTCAGTCTGAGCTAGCTCCTTAGGGCCATCGGAGGAAAGATCGGCCAGCAAAATGGACGATCACTTCACTGCACCAGCCGAAAGCCAGAAGAACAACTAAGCGTAAAGAACCCCCGTGGAGAATCCAAGTGAGACCTTTCCTCCCCCCTCTTTCCCTAATTACTCTCCTGTAAAAAGCTTTTGTACTTGAATTATTTCCCTGCTGTGAGGGAGCAGCGTTTGGGCATTTGGGAAAAGCAGCTTTGAAAAAAAAATAAAAAATAAACCAGTTAATTTTTTATTGACTATTTAAATTTTGGAATACTGAGGGGGCCTGAAAACATTTTATTCTTGACTATTATTGTTATAACTACGCATCTATTACTTTGGAGAGGCCTTTCTTCATCTTTTTCAACGCGAAAAATAAAAAATCTATTAACTTGGAAAGAAAAAAAGATTTTATAGTCTGCTGAGGACATCTTGTGACGAAAAGTGTTACTGCAACTGTATATTTTTTTCATGACTGAGGATGGCTTTGACCTTCAAAAGATGATAAGAGTAAGATAACTGAAACAGCTGTGTGGTGATTTGGTCTATTGAAAATTGGAGGTGAATATTTGTTTGATTTCTACGAAATAGAGTCTTCACTAAAAGATTAAAAAATCTTTTTACTACTGATATGAAACCTAACACACAGCTGGACTATGAGCTCATATTGGAAAAAATTCTGGAAGCCACAGAGGATATGAACTCTTACTTCCAAACTCTGACAGATCAAATTATAGGCCGAAAAACAGTGGAGAAGAAGCAGACTGGCGCTAAAGAGATTAGTGAGCAATATGTACAATCTAAAGAGGAACTATGTCAACAACTCAACTATGAAACTACACTGAGAGAAACTGTGGAAACCAAGGAACAAATGAACTTTATACAACTCCAAACGCAATCTATGGAGAAGCCTGATGATCAAAGAATAACTTTAACTGAGATGTCTGAAGCATTAACATCAACAGAGACTGACACTCAGATACAAGTTATTGAAAATTGTGATAAGGTGGATAAACAACTGGTAAACATAACATGGAATAAAACGGCTTTTACCATCCTAAGGCTATTAGAAGAAAGGAAAGAGAACTTTGACCAATTTGAAGCGTTAAAGAATACTGACTTTCTAATATTGTGGTTTGATGATGCAAGAATTTTATTATGGAAACCGATATGGCACAGAAAGAAACCTAGAGTTAGATTTAAAAATGTATTTTAAAGTTTTATTTAATGGGTTTTAAAAGGCTTTGACTTTTTGACTGATTTAATAACTAACGGAGCACGTGAATTTTGTAAGAGGATACCCTTTGTAATAATACTTTGTCTTAGATATGATAATTACTGGAGAGGTAAACTTTAATTACTGGGTTAAAAAGATTTTTATAGACATAGATGAATTGATAGAATATATACTTAAATTAGATAGAAATCTATTTGTTGGTTTGATATTTTTATTCTAAATAAGATAATTATTTTGTAATAGAAGAAGAATAAGAGGGATTGGTGATAAGAGAAGAAATGGTATTAATGAAGAAAATATAAGAATATTACTGCGGGAATAATATATTATATATAATCATTATGTAAAAAAAAAGGACACCCGAAGTGTTAATAATATGTCTATTTAAGGCTAATTGGAATATGGTAACTGTAAGTTAGTAAAGCTTAAAAAACAGGACCTGGATCTTTATAATTGAAATGTGAGTGATATTTGATAGGATTGTTTGAAGCTTATGTAGAAATGTATTAATTTGAACATGCAAGATTATATGAGGGAATTAGAGAGGGAATTTTAAATGAATTGATTTGGGCTATATATTTGTGATTGTTCTTCTTTGGATGTTCAATATACCCACCTCCACGGTGTTTCCTAAGCACTTTGATGTAACCCTTCTACCCCTACAAAAATCCAATAAAATATATTAAAAAAAAAAAGAAAAGAAAGAAAAGTGTGGGAGATGGGGGACGGAATGGTTTTCAGGGAGGGCAGAGGAGGGATGTCTATTTCAGTGGTATTGGGTAATGGGTGATACAGGAGGCAAGGCAGGGGCTTCTGGTTTGCGATCGCGGTGCCGGCAGACGCGCGGGGAGAGCGCTCTCTCCACCACCGGTTTTCCTTCATCGGGAGACCCTGAAAAGGGTCAAAAGTCACCCTGGAGAGGTGACGACTGTGAGGAGGACCCTCGACAGATCGCAGAAAGGCGGCAGCCCCTCCGTTTGATCCGAGGCAGCTCCTTTGGACCGAAGAAGAAAAGACCGGCCATCAACATGGCCGATCACTAAGCCGTACCAGCCGAAAGCCAAAATCACCACCAAGCACAATGAAAGCACTGCGGAGGAATTGGGTGAGACCTTATCTTGCCTTTCTTGTACCCCAACTATCTTCCTGTAAAAGCCTCTTGAAATTTCTTCCCCCCTTCTAACATGGCGCCGTCTGCCTACCTTGGGAAAATAAAGCTTTGGGGAAAAAAAAAAAAGGAAAGAGCAACTAAACTAAACAACTAAATAACTGGACTTGCACCTTTTGGATATTCAGGGTCCCAAAAGTTCCTATTTCTATGGGGACCTATCACCTTATTTATTTGTTAAGTTGGAAAAAAAACTTTTAAACTGGATAAAAGTCTAACTGGAGTTTGGAAAAAGACTTTACATGCTATCGGGGACATCTTGTGGTGAAACCTGGCAAGTGAATTTATTTTTGACTGTGAGACTTGTGAGACCAAGATTTGTCCTGGGTACTATCCAAAAAAGATAAGAATTTGAAACAGCTGGGTGGTGAAAACAACTTTTTATTGTGGAGATGGACATTCACTGACTTTTATCAAAAACAGCCTCCACTAAAGGACTATCTGTAAACACCATAGAAATGGAGGAATACTACCCACAACTTAACTATAAACTTATACTTGAAAAAATCCTTGAAGCTACTGAGCTAATGAATTCCAGACTGAAAGACAAAGGTGCCACCCTAAATTTACAAAATGAAGCCCAGATCTCAACTGATGAACTTACAATCCAAAAAGCAACAGAAGAAGAAGAAATTAATACCAAAGTGGACTCTAAAGAATACCAGATACAATCTACTGAGAACTTTGATAGTCAAACCTTGATCTCAACTAAAAAATCTGCAATTCAAAAAGCAACAGAAACTGAAGAAAGCAACACTAAGATAGAGGGTGCTGAAGACCAACATATACAGCATATTGAGAACCTAGACAACCAAACAACAATTACAACATTGGACATGACTTCTTATCTAAGCCAGATGAAACCAGAAGAAGAAGAAGACCAGACTGAACTGACGACAAATATACTAAACCAAACATGGAGACTTGAATTATCAGGCCAACAATCCAATGATTACAAAGGGGCCAGCTCCTTTGAAAAATTGATAATTGGATGGCCTCCCTTGATTCATATAACATGTGTAGGAATGAAGTGAGATCCACCTGAGGATTTAAAGGCACTGGTATGGAAGCCTGCTTGGCATAACAAGAAAGCTAGAGTTAGACTTAAAAAATGGGATTTTTTTATTTATAATGGAAGAGCCTTAAATCTTACTTAATGGGCTAAGGAGATTTTTAAAGATATTAACTGATTTAATATTTAGGACTTAGATTTACAAGGGAAATAAAAAATAGCTATTAGAATAATAGTTTTGAATTATAATGTAGAAGTTGGATTGAGACAATAAAGGATACTATATTAGTAAGTGATGAGGTACTAGGATGAGAAATAGAATATATTTGTGAAATAAAGTAAGAATCTATTTGAGTAAACAATATGTGTATTTTAGACATGACAACTATTTTGTAATGAAATAAGGGAAATTTGGGTTACCCGAAATTTAAATACTATGGATATTAAGCTAAATTGGAATACTGTAATTGAAATTAGGTAAAATTTAAAAACAGGACACGGATATGTATAAGTTAAAATATATTGATAAATGTCTTAACTGATTGAGTTATAATTAGCAATGTATTAATTTGAATGTGATATAATAATCAAGGGAAATAGAGAGGGAATTTTTGATGATGTAACCTGACATATGTACGAAAGATCTTGTTATTGGATTACGGATTACCCAATCACCATGCTGCTTCCTTAATACTTGGATTTTTGTAAAATTGGAAAATTAATAAAACTTGTTTTTTTTTAAAAAAAGGAGGCAAGGCAGGGACCTCTCACGGGGAACATGACCTCAATGTTTAGTAGTGGTTTCATGTTTTGCCCCCTTGCACTCACCTCATTTACCTGGTCACCAGGTCTGTGGTGGCCCTTGTCTTAGGCTGCTGCTTTTAAATGTCAGATCAGCCTACAATGCTAATCAGCCTTATTGCTTATTTGATTCTTGAAGAGAAGGGTGATCTGGCTTGCATAATTGAGACCTGGCTGGGCTCAGAGGGAGATGTTCCCCTCTCAGAAATATGCCTAGTGGGTTATTGAGCATGCCTCCAGCCTAGACATCAGGGCCAAGGAGGTTGTGTGGCTGTTGTTATCAGAGATTCTCTGGCAACCTCCAGGGGCATGGCTCTACAAGTGCCCAGCTGTGAGACCCTTTTTTTTTTTAGGTTGGCTCAAGGGATCAGGTTGGATTGCTGCTGCTGTACCAGCCTCCCTGCTGCATGGCAGCTTCCCTACCCAGGCTCCTGGACCTCACCACAGGTCTGATGGTGGAGTTCCCCAGGCTTATAGTTCTGGGCGACTTCAACCTGCCATCCCTGGGGATAGGGTGGGAGGTAGTCTGGGATTTCATGGAAATCATGACTTCCATGGGCCTCTCCCAGGTTATCCAGGGCCCAACTAGGAATAGTATCACACACACGGATTTGGTGTTCTTGTCAGAGCAGTGCCTATGTTACCTGGAATTCGTGGACTTCTCCTAAGGAGATACATCTGGTGAGACCCAGAAGAAGGGCCTTCTCCCTCCTTCTGGAACATCATCCCTCTGGAAATTAGACTGACCCCCATTCTAATACTCTTTTGAAAAGCCTGGAAGATGTGGTTCTGCCAGAGGGCCTGGGGAACCCAGAGCAGGATGGAGCCCATTAAATGGCTGGTATGAATGTGCATTGTCACTGAAGTGAGGGGGTGGGTTATTTTATTATTTTTATTTTTTATTATTTTTATTTCTTTTATGTTGTATTTTTATGTCCTGTAAGCCTCCTAGAGTTGCCATGTGTGAGTAGATGGCAATATAAATTTTCTAAATAAAAAAAAGTGCCCTTGAACCTGATTTCCTTTTGGAAAACCCTCCAGCAATTAAAACCAAGGACCTGGCATAAAGATTCTTTAAAAAATCCAAATTAAACATCAGACTTGGAAGATTTCAAGAACAGCTTCGGATGTATTATTAGCATGCCTGCATTATCCTTTTGGCACAATAGGCATGGTGCCTACAGAATGTTGGGACCTAAGCATGTCCATCAATTGGGTCTCAACCCTAAGCCTGGGTTCAAATGATGACATTTTATTAATAATGTAGCTAGTTAAATCTTATATCTTTAGTTCATCTGTTACTTGGGACCTTGCTTTTCTGAAATAACTGTCCTTTATATGTCTCAGCACGTGTCAGCGGAACGATTGTCTTATTTATTCATGATCTCCCCTGGGAGATGGGGCATGCAGAAATGCCATGTTCCTAGTATGCATTTCATTTTAATCGAAGATTACATGACTACGGCCCACTTTATTACCTCTTCCCTGCGTATTCATCCATCATCATCTAATTCGCTGAGCTTGCACTTAGATGTTGGCCATCAGCAGAGCCTTTCCATGCACTTCCACTCCTTCCAAACCAGGAAGAAAATATGCTTCCCTTGAAGTGTGAGGTGGAGAGAAGAATTTGTGGGGGAAGTGGGGCATGCTCAACTGGATCATTTAAAAAAATATCTCTCTCAGCTAACACAAAACTACAGTAGTGTTTAAATTGACCATTTGACAAGTGGAAAAGAATACAGAAAATAAAGAAATTGATGGTCTCTGAGTTGGCACTTCCAAATACCATCCAAATTCCAGGACTTTTTTAGTTAACACATCAATAATTGTAAATTGTTCTCACTTTTTGGTAAGAGGGAAAAATTTAGGATTGTGGCTTTTTGGTGTAGGAAAAAATAGAATACAAATATGTTCTCAATCCTGTGGACAGATTTTGTCCCTTTCTTCCTCTTGTTCATGATACTAGAACTTGCGATTGTGCAGTGAGTTTGGCAGATGTCCTAGAATTAAATACAAGAAAATGAAATGATGCCAGGATGCTGCAGCTTGGTTGGGCTTTTTGGGTGCCATGAAAGCTTAGCAGCATTGAATGATTGCATTCGCACAACCAGCATAATTTGGCCACTTGCAGATTTAAGGTGTACCTTCAGTGACTCCTTGCCCCATTCCCAGATGGCTTATTTAATTCTTAAAGGGAACACATCCTGATAGTGGAGCATAAAAACACTATCTTGTTTCCAACATGCTGCCCAGACAGACTGAAGTTGATCATAGATATTTTCCATAGGAGAGCATAGGAAGCAGTATCAGATCACGGAGAGAGAAGTTACTAAACTAAAAAGGAAGGTACAAGGAGAGGGGGAAAAAGGAAGGAAAAAGGACCAGAAAGTTATATAAGGAAGATAGAAAGGATAAAGGAAAAGAAGAAACTGGGATAAGGAGGAAAACACCAGCAAAACAGCAGCACAGCGAATAAATGGCTGCACATGGAGTTGGAGGCAGCCAGCAACAGAGAACGATAGATCCAGCTCAGAAGCCCAACTAAGCAGCCCAATGCTGGGGGGGAAAAAGGCAACTGAGAGCAGCAAACCGGCAGCTGAACAGCAGACAAGAAGGGAGGCTGTTGGAGACAATGAACCGGTGGGTCACAGTATATTCAGTAATTGCCTATACCCATACTCCAATCTAGGCAGCCTGGCCTGAGGGGCCAGCTAGGCGTCCCAACCCAGGGCCCAGCAAACTAGAGGCAGCCCAACTATCACAGTCCTCCTCCAGTGTCTTTCCAGCCCAGCAGCCCTCCCCAGTGACCTGCCCCAGGTGGAGGACTTGTGGAGGACTTGATCAACATTCCCTCCCCAGAGAGATCAGCACACCCCCCCCCCCGCCAGCTCCTGCTAGCCTGGCAGCCCATCTGGCGGAGGACAAAGGGCCTGGAACAACCTGTCCAACAAAAGGAACCAATGGCTGTGAGAAATTGGTGGTGGTGCATTTCTCCCCTGTGGAGGGGAGAAATGCAGCAGCAGAATCAATGGAGGGAAGATCATAGCAGCAGCAGAGATAGGCAGCACAGCAGCAGCAGAGGCTCAACAAGTTAGAGAGCTCTGATCCCTAAAGCTGAGTGGCTGGCTGAGTGGAGCAGACCAAACAGCAGAGCTGAGCCGACCAGGAAGCTGAACGGCAGGCCTCACCAGAGCAGAGACAAGGCCAAAAAGACCCGAGCACCAAAAGACAGAACAGAGCTGGCAGAGAAAACAACAAGAGGCCAGAGCAGCGAACAACAGAAGTGAAGGCAACAATTAAGTTTAAGGTCCCATAGGAAGGGAGGGAAGACCCCAGTAAAGAATAAAAATAAATACAGGAGAGAAAATAAAAGATAAATAAATAGGCAAATAATAAGGACAAGACTGGAACATTAGAAATAAAGGAAGAATAGGATTAATAAAGAAGCAAATCTTAACAAGGCAAATCTTAAATAATAAGGTAAGAAGGAATTGGAGCTCAAAAACTTTTAAAAAATAGAGGGAAGAAAGGATAAATAAAACTAACATAATAGTAAGAAAGTTAAATAAATAACAAGGTAGAAAAACTACCATAAACAGGCAGAAAAAGAATAGGAAAAAAAAGCCATAATTACCTAGAACAGAGAAGGTAGAAACAAGGCTAATAGCAAAGCACAACAATCAACCAAAAAAGAGGGATTTTCAAACAACAAACTCATGGAACAGGTGACTGATACTATTGTGGTATGCAATACATGTTCCATGTATGTGCTTATGCCCAAAGAACACCCAAATTATACATGCATTAAATGTTAACTATGTAAACTAAAATGTGAACTACTAGAGGAAAAAGTAAGGGACTTAGAGGCAACTCTAGCCAAACTCCAACCTACGCAAGAAAGCTATACACAGACTGAACCAAATAATGAACAAATAAATCCCAGAGGATTTGACCCTACTGATAAATGCTTGGAGGAAGACAAATGGAGGTATGTCACACATAGAAGGAAACACAATAATCAAAGAAAAAAGCAGCATAATTCTAACAACCCCCTACTGTCCAATGTAACCCAACCAGAAGCAGCCCCATTTAAACTGAGCAATTGATTTCTTCCCCCAAATGGAAATACGCAGACCCACAACCTCCCCCTCAAAGAAAACATGCAGACATCTAGCAAAGAAACATCACCAAATACCCCTAAAAAAGTCACATCAACAAACACACCTGAGATAAACAGAAAAGTACCCCAGACTGCACCCCCCAAAAAAAGGAAAGGGAGTGTTGGTAATAGGAGATTCTATTCTCAAAGGAACAGAAACAGCCATCTGCAGGCCAGACATACAATCTAGGGATATATGTTGTCTACCTGGAGCAAAAATCAAAGATGTGGCTGAGAACCTAACCAAAATAATTAGGCCCACAGATTACTGCACTTTCTTCCTCCTTTACATTGGGACAAATGACACAACAAAGAACCTGAGTACAATATTGAGAGATTATAAGCAACTAGCCAATAAATTTAAGAAGCTAGGAGCACAAGTAGTGTTCTCATCAGTACTCCCAACGAAAGCTCAACCCCCATTGAGGGAAAAAAAGAATTCTAGAAATAAACCACTGGCTAAAGGGTTGGTGTTGCCAAGAAAACTTTGGTTTCCTGGACCATGGACTGCATTTCCTACATGAAGGACTCTTGGCAAGGGATGGGCTACACCTCACGAAAACAGGGAAAATGTAATCATAAATCCCAAGATAACAAATCAAACAATGAGGTAGGTAGTGATGAGAAAAAAAAAACTCAAACAACAATTAGGAGATGCAGGAAACATACCCATGGACAGGCATAAAAGTCTTAAATGCTTATATACAAATGCTCAAAGCTTGGGGAACAAACAGGGTGAACTAGAAGCAATAGTACATGAGGATAGGTATGACATAGTTGGCATTACAGAAACCTGGTGAAACAAAACCCATGACTGGAATGTACTAATGGATGGATACAAATTGTTCAAAAGAAACAGATCTACAAAAAGAGGAGGGGGAGTTGCACTATATGTAAGAGAAGATTACATATCTACAGAAATGCACATGATCAAAGATAAAATCTCTCCAGAATGTATATGGGTCAATATAAAAGAAAAAAAAGTGACATTGCCATAGGTGTATATTACAGGCCACCCAACGAATCAGAAGAAATAGAATAGAAGAGAATACAATAGAATGGAATGGAACAGAATGGAATGGAATACAGCTGCAAGGGACGTTGGAGGTCTTCTAGTCCAGCCCCCCACTCAAGCAGGAGAACCTATACCATCTCAGACAAGTGACTCTTAAAAACCTCCAGTGAGGGAGCGCCCACAATTTCTGAAGGCAAGCTGTTCCACTGGTTAATTGATGAAATCTTTGCCAACAAGTTAACAAATGTATGTAGGAAGCATACCACAGTACTAATGGGAGACTTCAACTATCCAGATATCAACTGGGAGACAAACTCTGCAGCAAGTGGGAGATCAAACAGATTCCTAACCAACCTAACCAACAACACAAGGTGAAGGAGGGAACTAGAAGTAAGGCTATACTGGACCTAATTCTTACTAATAGAGGAGAAGTGATAGAGGGAGTTGAAGTTGCTGGAACCTTGGGTGAAAGTGACCACGTCATACTGAAATTCATTATAATGCAAACAGAAGCAATAGAAAACAATTCAACCAGTGTCTTAAACTTCAAAAGAACTGATTTTAACAAACTCAGAGAGAAATCCTAAAGAGGAATACAACTCAAGAAGCATGGTAAACTCTGAAAAATATGATCATAAAAACCCAGTCCAGCACAATACCACTGAAAAAGAAAAACAAGAAATTTAAGAAGAAGCCAGCATGGCTGCACAAAGATCTCTCTGACAAACTGAAAGACAAAAAGGACAAGTACAAAAAATGGAAAGAGGAGTGCTTCCGGTGACTTTGCTGACTGTAGACCCGGGGAAAATTGCTTCGCTCCCCGGGTCCGAAATTTCTTCGCTGGCGGGCCCATTTGGGCTAAATGCCACCCTGGAGGGGTGGCCACCGAAGGGTGAACCTTTGAGGAATGGGAGCCAGCGGTAGCCGGCTTACTGAATCCAAAGCAGCCCCTGGAACCAGGAAAAGAAAGGCGGATCGCATTTATGCGAGCCGCCATTCCCAGCTGATCGTCGGAGACAGAAAACAGCTGATTTGGAAGACAAGCAGCCCGGACGGGTGAGAATATGCTTCTTTTCTCTTTATGAAGTGGATTTAATTGAAGACTGTCTTTAAAACGAAGCTGGAAGGCTGAAGGGAGGAAGGAGGTGGATTTATTCCCCCCCCTCCTGGATAAACGGCGGTTTAAGCGAAAGAACCGATTTGGATTGCTTTAAAAACCTTTCTAATTGGAGAAAATATTTTATTTTTGGAAGGAGAGGAAGACTTAATAACTGGGAAAAGCCACTCTGTTTTTTTTGTTACTTTCATTAACTTTAAAGAACTTTAAAGAACTTTGAAACTGAGCTCCCACTTCGGACATTTTTTTTCCTTTTTTACCACCTAGTGGCTACATTGTAATTTTCCTCTCTTTGTTCTCTGATAGCTTTGTTTATTCAGCTGCAAGACTTGGCTGTAAGCCCAGACATCCTTATCTCTCTCAAAAGCTACTGAGAGGGAAGTTCCCAGCTCCTTCTGTGAATGTTTTAATTAGCTATATATTTTTTACAGCAAAAAAATAGGGTTTTGTTTTTTCTTGTGGGTGACTGTGAAATGTTTTGTAAATTTTTTTAATTTACAATTAGATCATTTTTCTTTATAATATTTTTGTTTTTACATCACAATTCTTTCTTTTCTTTTTCTTTTTGATTTTTCTTTTGGATATAAATACATCTTTTTTTTGGCCTTTTTCTTTGCTCTTTTTACTTTTCTTTTTTTATTCTCCCTCCTTTTGGGATGGTTCCAGAAAATTTTTGTTGTTCCCCTCTTTTTTTTCTTCTCCTTAATTAATTTTTTGTTTGAATTATTAGTACTTTTTTCCTTTCCTTTTTCTTTTTTTCCCGTTAAAGTACGTGTGCCTTGTCTCCTGATAATAGGAGGGCATTGGATTACAATTGGCCATCGGGCCCTCTGGTGGATTATAACTGGCCATTGGGCTCCTCAGTGTATTATAAATAAATACAACAACTAGAAGATGAGCATCTCAAATTTGGCTAAAGGAGTGAAGAAGGGTTCTTTGGCCCCCGCTTCAACCTCGGTGAGCCCAGCTCCTCAAAAATCAATTACTACATTTCTACAACAGGAAATTCAACAAAAAGATACGCAAGCGATACTCCAAGCAATTGCAGACTCCAAAATGGAAATGAAAAAAGATTTGGATAAAAATTATGAAGACTTGAAAAGTGATCTTCTTAAAATGGATCAAAAAATGGAAACTTTCCAACAGATGATGATAGATACTCAACAAAGAATACAAAAAATAGAGGATAAGTCAGAGATGGTTGATCAGAAATTAGAAGCATTACAAGATGAGAACCAGAGATTGGCACAAGTTAATGCGGAATTGGAAGATAGCATCGCTGTCATGGAGATGGAACGGGCGTCATACTTCTTGAGATTCCAAAATATCACAGAAGAGAAAGATGAGAACCTGTTAGAGTTGATGTGTGAGCTATTGGCGGATCGACTTGGAATGGAAATGGATCAAATGAAAAAAGAATTGGACCAGGTCTTTAGAGTCAATTCAAGCTATGCAAGAAGAAATAGAGTTCCCAGAGAGGTCCACGTAAGATTTCTTAAAAGAGCAATACGAGATGAGATTTTGAGAGCAATAAGAGACCAACCACTGAAATATAAAGATAAAGAACTTCTAGTTCTTAAACAGATCCCGAAGAGAATAAGAGAAGCACGAAGAGAATATCAATTTTTGACAAGGAAACTACTGAACAAAGGAGTGAATTTTAGATGGTTGGTCCCAGAAGGATTATTAATTTTTTGGGACTCAAGAAGATATAGATTGGATACCCCACTTAAAGCAGAGGAATTTTTTAATAATCATAGAACCTTTCTGGAAGGAGACGATATCAGATCTAAAAAACCAGAGGAAGAAGCAGGAGCATCGAAACAAACAGAAGAGGAAGAACCTAAAAAGACTCAATCAGAAGAAGATGTAAGACCCAAGGATCAGAGACAGATAACTTCTCCTAGAAGGCTGAGATCTAAGTACAATTAAAAGTATGGAAGAAATTGAATTTTTTTCAACAAATATAAATGGTCTTAACTCCCCATCAAAAAGGAGTAAAATATTTTATAGATTACAAAAATTAAAAATGGACATAATTTGTCTCCAAGAGACACATATAAAAAGACAACACTTTAGACTTCTAGAACAACCAAAAATAGGCAAACTTTATTTTTCATCGGCACTGCAAAAGAAAAGAGGGGTAGCTTTCTATATAAAAGAGAAGATGAACCCAAAACAAATTTATGCTGATGATGAAGAAAGACTATTAATGGTGGAAATTACATGGAACCAAAAACAAATTTTGATGATTGCGATATATGCCCCCAATGAGAAACAAGACCAATTTTTTCAGCAACTATATGATAAGTTAATGGAATTAAACTATCAAAACCTTTGTATTCTTGGAGACTTTAATGCGATAACTGATGCAAAACAGGATTACAAGAGCTACAAACAAGGGAAAAAAGGGGGAAATACCTTATCTAATTCTTTTCTAAAGATGAAAGACGAATTAGGTATACAAGATATATGGAGAGAAATGAATCCAGATAAAGCACAATACACATTTTATTCAAATAGACATAAATCCTGGTCACGAATTGATATGATATGGACTTCTTATGATTTAAAGACTATGATACAGGAGATTGAAATAGAACCTAATATTTGGGCAGACCATAATCCAATTAGAATGACGTGGAAAGGAACTAGAAAGAAACTAAGATGGCGGTTGAACAAAGCTATATTGAAAGAAAAGGAATTTTTGCAATTAGCAATGAAAGAAATGGAATTTTTTTTTTAAATAAATAAGAAAGAAGAAACTTCTATTCAAAATGTATGGGATACAGCGAAAGCATATTTTAGGGGTGTGGTTATAACCTATGTGGCCAAAAAGAATAAAGAAAAGAAACAAACACAACTTAGATTGAAAGAACAATTTAGTAAATTGGAAATGGAGCTACGAAATGATCCACAAAAGAAAGAATTGAAGACACAGATGGAATTAATAAAACACAAATTAAATCTAATGGAAATGGACATAAGGGCACAACAGATTAAACGATGTAAACAGAATTTCTTTGAAAATGCCAATAAACCTGGAAGATGGTTGGCATATAAATTGAAAAAAGAAAGAGAAAAAAGATTGATAAGTAAACTACAAGATACAAAAGGCCAATTGTACTGTCACAATGATGCAATTAAAAAAATTACTACAGCTTATTATGAGACACTTTATAAAACTGAGGTGGTTTCGAATGAGACAATACAGGAATATTTAAAAGAAGCGGACCTTCTTTACCAGAGAAAATGCAATACATATTAAATGAGAACATAACAATGATGGAGATTACAGAGGCGATAAAAAAACAAAAAAAGGATAAAACTCCGGGACCTGATGGTCTCCCTGAAGAATTTTATATAGCTCTACAAGACATTGTCAGTCCGATTTTGAAAGACCTTTGTAATGAAGTTTTTTCAGAGACAAAAATACCAAATTCCTGGAAAGAAGCTAACATCTCTCTTATACCTAAAGAAGACACTGATTGTACACAAATTAAAAACTATAGACCAATATCTTTACTAAATGTGGATTATAAAATATTTACTACAATAATGGCAGAAAGAATGAAGAAATTTTTGACTGAATTCGTCCATTCAGACCAAAATGGCTTTTTACTAAAAAGACAGATAAAGAATAATTTAAGGATTATTTTAAATGTGTTGGAGTATTATGAAAATCATCCAGGGAAACAGTTGGCGCTTATATTTCTTGATGCGCAAAAAGCTTTTGATAATCTTAATTGGCAATTTTTGTTTCAACAGTTGAAGGAGATGGACTTTGGCGGAAATTTTATAAATGCAATTCAAACAATTTATAATAAACAATCAGCAAGGATACTTATAAATGGAGATTACACAGACAGCTTTGACATTAAAAAAGGCACAAGACAGGGATGTCCATTGTCCCCTTTGTTATTCATTTTTACATTGGAAGTGTTGGCTAGAAATATTAGGCAAGATATTGAGATTAAAGGATTGGAGATAAAAGATCAAAAATACAAACTACAGGCTTTTGCGGATGATTTAGTTTTTATTTTGGAGGAACCATTAGAGACAGCTGTTAAACTCTTGCGGAAAATAGAGAAATTTGGAGAAGTGGCGGGGTTGAAGATAAACAGGGAAAAGACTAAAGTATTAACGAAGAATTTAACAGATAAACAAAAAATTCAATTTGCTAAAAAGACAAACCTTCAAATAGCTAAAAAAGTTAAATATTTAGGTATCTATTTAACTTCAAAATATAGAACAATAAAAGAAGACAACTACGAGAGATTACTAAAACAAATAAAAGTGGATTTGGAGAAGTGGAAAAATCTTCAATTATCATTACTAGGAAGGATAGCGACTGTTAAGATGAACATTTTACCTAAGCTAATTTTTCTTTTTCAAACAGTTCCTGTCAAGTTAAATCAAAAATTCTTTGATGAATTAAACGCTACAATAATCAGATTTATATGGCAAGGTAAAAAAGCTAGAATTAAAATTAAATTATTACAAGATTCTAAAGACAGAGGGGGCTTTGGACTCCCGGATTGGAGACTTTATTATCAGGCAGCTATTTTGCTTTGGCTTAAAGAATGGATTACATTGAGAAACAAAAGGCTTCTTTATTTAGAGGGGCATGATTTGCAATTAGGTTGGCATGCATTTTTGTGGTATGAGAAAAATAAAGTACATAAATATTTTCAAAATCATGCTATAAGGAATGTACTGTTTTCAGAGTGGGAAAAAATTAAACATAAAATTTACATGAAAATACCTGAGTGGATTTCGACAATGGAAGCCTTTTCCTACCCAAATTTAATTAATTATGATAAACTCGTTAGCTATAAAGATATTTTGGACAAAGATGGGAAACTTAAAGACAGACAAATTCTTCAGCAACAGGGTATTGACTTAACATGGTGGTCTTACTTGCAAATTCAGACAAGATATGAAAAAGATATAAAGTCTACAGGATTTTATAAAGAACAGACACCGCTAGATAAAATATTGTTAAAAACTGATGAACATTTGATTAAAAAACTCTATAAATTTCTGCTAAGCTGGAAGATGGAAGAAGAACAAGTAAAAGAAACAATGATAGTATGGGCTAAGAACTTTGGATATTCTATAGACTTAGAAGATTGGCAAAAATTATGGGACCGAAATATTAAACTCACTAAAGCGGCTGCATATAAGGAGAATTTATACAAAATGTTTTATAAATGGCATATGACACCAGTTAGACTAGAGAAAATGTTTTAAAATGTATCAAATATGTGTTGGAAATGTAAACAAAAACCAGGAACTTATTATCATATCTGGTGGATATGCCATAATGCAAAGATATATTGGCTTAAAATTCACAGATGGCTAGAAAAGATGACTAAGATACAGATAGAATTCAAACCGGAATTGTTTTTATTAGGAATATTAAGATCTAATTACGGAAAAGAGAATGAATATTTAATTTTACATATATTAACAGCCGCGAGAATAGCATTTGCCCAATTTTGGAAAAATGAAAAGATACCACCTGACCAGATTATTATTATGAAAATATTGGAATGTGCAGAAATGGGTAGATTAACTTTAGAAATTAAAGAGAAAGAAGACACAATTTTCTTTAAAACATGGGAAAAAATTTATCAATGGTTAGCAATAAGACAGAATGAAAAAGGATGATGAAATTAAATAAGATAAATGATGTACTTTCTTTTGAATATTATTTTTTAACTTTTTGGTTAGATGTTTACATTTAACTATAATTAATTATAATTAATAAGCGTTATATTGATATTTATATTTAACTATATTTACTTAATAATACATCACTAATAGTATACTGATTATTGTTATTTATAGAATGAATGATATGTATTGAGTTAAGTTTTTACCATTAATAGTGATAAATTTATTAATATAGTTTTTTAGTATTATGTTAATCATGCATACTTAATATGTATACCCGAACGACAGTCTGCTTGCTAAAGCGTTGATTTAGTGTTGGGGGTAACCCCATTATTGTATCTATCCTCACCCTTGGTTTAATCCTTGTTTTTTACCCTATGTTATACCTTTACCTACCCTTCCCTTTCTATCCCAATAAAAATAATAAAACATATTTAAAAAAAAAAAATGGAAAGAGGAACACATAACTAAGGCTGATTATCAGCAGACAGCCAGAAAATGCAAAGATGAAGTTAGGAAAGCAAAGGCTCAGAATGAACAAAGACTTGCAACAGAAATCAAGGATAATAAAAAAAGTTTATTTCAATATATTAATAACAAGAAAAAAGTCAAGGAAACTGTAGGTCCATTAAAGAGAGAAGATGGCAAGGAAGTAACAAGCAGTAGGGAGAAAGCAGAGCTGTTTTAGGCAGGAAAAATAAAAGGTATAAGTACAGATTAGGTGAGACCTGGCTCAAAAACAGTAACTATGAGAGGGACCTTGGAGTCCTAGTGGATGATCACTTGAATATGAACCAGCAGTGTGCAGCAGCCGCCAAAAAAGCTAATACAATCATGGGTTGTATAAACAGTGGCATAGAATCAATATCACGTGATGTATTAGTACCGCTTTATACAACCCTAGTAAGACCACACCTGGAATACTGCAACCAATTTTGGTCACCATACTACAAAAAAGATGTTGAGACTTTGGAAAAAATTCAGAGAAGAGCAACTAAGATGATCAAAGGCCTGGAGACTAAAATATACGAAGAATGGCTGCAGGACTTGGGTTTGGCTAGCTAGTCTAAAGAAAAGAAGAAATAGGAGTGACATGATAGCAGTATTCCAGTATTTGAGAGACTGCCACAAAGAAGAGGGGGTCAAATTATTCTCCAAAGCACCAGAAGGCAAGACAAGAAACAATGGATGGAAACTAATCAAGGAGAGAAGCAACCTGGAATTAAGGAGAAACTTCCTAACAGTGAGAACAATTAACCAGTGGAAAAGCTTGCCTTCAGAAATCGTGGGTGCTCAATCACTGGAGGTTTTTAAGAAGAGACTAGACACTCACTTGTCTGGAATGGTATAGGTTCTCCTTCTTGAGCCAGTGGCTGGACTAGAAGACCTCCAAGGTCTATTCTATTCTATTCTATTCTATTCTATTCTATTCTATTCTATTCTATTCTATTCTATTCTATTCTATTCTATTCTATTCTATTCTATTCTATTCTATCCATGCATGAATAAATTCTTGATGTACCATAGTTTTCTGCATATTAGAAGGAAGTGTAGGAGAAGCTATGCCAGGATCTTGTGGTTCTGGTCTGCAATGGATTCTCTGGTGAATTTTGTAAATTACTGTAATTTTGTAAATTTTGCAATTTTGTAAATTACTGTAAACAGTAAGTTTTGCAGTTTCACAATAGATCTTGCAGTTTGCAGGTAATACAACTGAAGGATTCCAAATGTCTTTTTCTGAAGTTATTATGCACATTGTAACTTTAAGAATCCATCAGTAGTTTTGAAGTGTATGTTTGATATTGGGAACACTGAACTAATCAGATTAAACAGAGCAAAAAATATTTTCAGAATTTCACATATTGGTGTTAGGAAAAAAAGATTCTAAATCTATTCAGACTTTATCACAGAAATATATTATAGAAGTGATCTATTATCTGAAAGATGATTTGAGCTATAGTTAGTAATATATTTGGACCAGAAAGAAGCCATGAGGGAAAATTCCCTTGTCAGAGGTATTCACCTCCTACACATCAAGCAGCACCTATTTGTATAGAAACTTCAAAAGGTTGACTCACACCCATTGTGTAACTCTGTACAATCAAAACAGACATTATTTTGATCCAGCAAGACTTTTGTCATATATCCAATCCAATTGCTGGGAAATAAGACAGCTTGGGTTAAAAACCATCTATACTTGAATCTCAGTTGAGTCCAAAATTAGATCTGTCCTCTAGTTTCACATTCTTCCATATTCATTACCATTCCTTCAAAGGTTTTCCATTAAGATCTTCCTCCCTTCTTTTTTTTAAATATATTTTATTGATTTTTTTACAATAACAATCTTTAGTGCTTGGTAAACAGCGTGTTGTCTGGGTTCATATATTTAAAAAACAATCAATAATAATTAATTTCTATAGTTCCATAATCAATATATTGATTAAAGCTATATTGCTTTGATCTTCTCTTCTTCCAGTAGTGTTCTCCTTTTGTCAACTTTAAACAAATATAGTTCTTAATATTTTCGATACAAAGTTAGATATAAACATTTTTCTTGTGTTTGTACAAATAACAGTAACATAAGCATATAACATCTTTTCTGATCAGCTTCTGTTTCAATTGTATTTATAAAAGTCATCTTGTTAAGTCACTATATGTCCTGTTTTCAAGATTCTTATTTAAGCTTAATTTCCCCTCTGTATTCAAACCATTCTTATCAGTCATAATTTTCTCAAAGTTAATTACCTTTAAATACCCAAACTTTCCGTTCACATACACCATCCCAATATTTTTACATTTCATATATTATAAAAAATCCTATACTACTTGTGTATCTTGTCCCTCTTACTGTAGGGCCCCTTTATATCCATAATTTATCTATTCTTTTAACCATGTTCAAACAAGTGTTAATCATATAGTACTCCATCTGGTAAGTTGAATCAAATCTCTTGAATCTAACTCTAGCCTTCTTCTTTTGCCAAGTAACTTTCCAAGTCAGTGTGTTCAACTTGCTAGGGGATTCTTCCTGTATTTTTGTAAATGTTGTTGGGAATAGAAGAGGCAAGTTAAATAAGACATGTGTTTTTTGTCTCCCAAACTCTATTGATTCTCCTGGTTGCTCTATAATCCATTTTGTTAGATCTTCTTTCCTATCTTCAAGTTTGTTTGTTTTTAAAGAAAATTTTATTGGTTTTCTAGTTTTACATTTAAGTATTGGAAAAGCAACGTGGTGGCTGAGTTGGTCAATAATTCCATAACATACAAATATCTTTAGTACAGATCTCAAACTATTACATTAAGTGTTTTCCCTCTTTTCCCCTTAGTATTTACTGTCTCATCTTTAAATTAGTACAATTCTTATTATATCAATTAAATAAAAAATAACTTTCTTGCATTTATCAATAATTTTTAGTTTATACATATCCTAGTTGTTTTAACATTCATTCTTTTTAGACAATCAATGTCCTGATTAATTTTTCCCAATTTTTGGTTTTCCATTAATATTTGTATTTCACGTTTGATATTTATAATTTCCAAATTTTAAATAACCCCAATTCCCTTTATCACAATTCATCACAAGATCTAATGTTCAGAATACACGTCTTATCTATTTGAGTTCTCACCATCTTACATCAACTAATTAGTAATACAATATAATATTCTTATTTTCTGGTAATTTCCATATATCTTAAAGTTAGTAACCAAAATTCCTCCTATTTCAACATTTAATACTTCCTGTCTTTTTCTCTTAATATCTACTATCTCATATTTAAGTTAATAATTCTTATTATTACTGCTAGGTAAAAAAATATTTATTACATTCATCAATTGATTTTTAGCTTATGTATATCTTAATTACCTTTACATTTAATCTTTATAAGCAAATCAATGTTCAAATTTAACTATTAATATTTATACTTCTAAGTTATAAATAACCAAAGTTTTCTTTATCTCATCTCATAACAATGTCTAATATTTCAAAGTACACGTCTTATCTATTTGGGTATATTCTATTTTAATTCGCACAAGTAAGTCAAAACCCCAATTTTCTTCAGTCTTATTCTAGCTTTCTTTCTTTGCCAAATCATCTTCCATGTCTGTGCTTTAGAGTCATCAAACAAATCTTCCTGTATTGTTATATAGATTATTTGACGTAGAAAAAACCATCTGATCGCCATTTTTTTGAGAGGACTAACAAATTGTCTCTTTATTTTTCCATCTCGACGTAGTTGTCCTGAATTGTTTATCTTCTCTTCAATCTGTTCTTCTTCTTGATCCTCAGGTTCTTTCTTATTTATGTAGAAAGTCTTTTCCTTTTTCCATATTGTCAATCCCTTTTCTGGGTTTTCCATTGACTGTATTTGTTGATCAGTTGAATCTTCTGTCATACTCTTTATTTGTTCCACCTTTTCTGTTATATTCTGCTGTTGATTTTTCAGATGTAATCAAAGTTTGAGTTTGTATATCTGGGCTGACATCTTGTTCTTTTTTTGTAACCTCTTATTTCATCAGTAGCTGTAAGAATAGTTTGATGAATTGCTTTTAACATAAAGAGAATCTGTTCTTGATCTTCATCCATATTTTCTTAGTAATGTATTAGGTTAAAAGCTTTACAATCAGAGAATGCAAAAAAAAAGATTTTGTCACAGAATAAGGAACACAGCTGGGCTTCTCTAAAGGTTGCATAAGTCTTATCTATTTTTCTGGGCTGCTGGCCAAGTCTCTTTTAGACAATAACAAATTGTAGTATCAGGTTTAGCCACAAGATGTCACTCCTACCCTTAAAAGTTTTCTTTTGAATCTGACGTTTTTATAATCTTTTCAGTTTTGCTTCCTTCCTATAAGTAAAAACCCCAATCTTCAATAAGCATAGAAGATCTTTTAGTCCACAAACTTTAAAAAATAGAATTTCAGTTAGGATCAAGTTATTCTTTCAACGTTTTAAACTCCCCTGGATAGTCAGTCACCACTGTTTCTAGAGGGAGGGGTAAAATCTCCCTTCCCTCTCCACAGGGGGGAGCTTATGCAGGTAAAGAAAATAGTTAGGATTTAAGAGAGGTAGATCTCACCCAGTCTCGTCCGCGCTACCTTAAAATTGCCTGATGGTAAGTGTGACTTCAGCTGTCTGCAGCCTAGTGATGAGCCATATTGCTATGGCTGGTCTTTCATCCATGGTTTGGAGGGCTGCCCTGGATCAATTGGAAGAGCTACCGCCCTCCCGCAATCCAACGGGGATCCCCTCCTTGCTGGTCGCCCCTACAGGGTGACTTTTGATCCTTTCCAGGGTCCCCCAGTGAAGCGAAACTGAACGCGGAATACAGAGCTTGCCTTCCAGATGTCCATATCGGCTGCCTTGGCAAACCAGAAGCCCCTATCTTCAAGTTTGTTTTGAAGCCCTGAAAAATAAGATATCTTTTCCATTTTCATTGTTATGGCAAAATCTTGCAAGTTTTCTTTTGTTTGTAGGGTTCTCTTCATCTGTAGCTTCACTCTTTGGGTCACTGTCCTCTGGTTTGTGTTCTGTTATCTGGTTTGTTTGTTCATTCTTTGTCATCATTTTCTGAGAGTTTTTAATTGTAAGTTTAGGTTAAAGATGTGCTCATTTATGTTGTCAAAGTTGTTTTAAATCTCATCATGATTTGACACCATTGTCATTTGAATCTGTCACAGCATTGCATACATTTCCTCCTGGAAAACATTTGCCTTGTCTTGGAGTATTGCTCCTGCAGATCTCTGATATTCTAGGCTGGGGCCTTCAGAAGGAGATATTAGGTGTGGTTTCCTGCCACTTTTAGATAGGTATGCAACATCCATTTTATCTCCCCCCTCCAGATATTCTTTCACTGGTACCATAGTCTCTATGATTAGCCTTATTAAAATCCAAACAACCAAATTTTATATAGTTCTTATCTTTATTTATGGTTTTTATAATTCAATGCATTTCCAATTGTCAAAGCACCACTGAAGGCAGTGTTTTATAACAGTTCTTCTATTCAGGGGTCTTACAATTATCAGCCAGCCAAAACTGAAATCCAGAATATTTAACCTCCAGTAGATTCCCCCCTAGAAGATTAGCCAAAAGTCAAGGTTTTTCTTTCTCTGCAAACAATTCTTGAGCTTAGAGATCACAGCTCAGTAAGTGTTTATAATCCCAGAAGGCCAGCAGTTTTTAAAACAAATATAGTTCTCAATCTGTAGTAGGTGGCCCAGTGTATTTTCTTTCCTCTGTTTTCAGCTGTTCTATATTTGGCTAGAAGTCACTGAGGTTCAAAGGAACAAGTTGTTGTTTTTATTTCTGGGCATCATGCCAATATGCATGATGAAGCTGCTGTTCTATACTCTAATCTTAACGGTTTTCATAATTTTCAGATTTATCCAGACTGTAGTATTATTAACTTCATTTCAATATATTTCTGTCCCCCATCAAAATTAAATCGCCACTTCCGTCTATGGAAGGGTGGGGGTGCGATCCCCTCCCTTCTCACTTTTGGAGGATTTTTTGTTTCTTGAGGATCTTTTCAGGAAATCAGTTACAAAATAGAAGAGAGAAGATTAATATTCTCACCCAGTTCCAAGCACTCTGTTCACAGTTGTTCTAGTTAGTGCTTTTGGACTTCGGCTGCTGGTAGCTTGGGCTAGTCACTGATGTGCAGCTAGCTTTTCTCTTGTTGGGTTGGAGGGCTTCCCCTGGATCAAACGGATCAACCACCATCTTTCCGTGATCCACGGGGGGGGGCCCTCCTTCTTCATCACCTCTCCGGGGTGACTTAGACCCATTTAGGGTCCCCTGGCAGGGTGAAACCAGCTGTGGGGTGCGGAGTTCCACGGTCCCTCAGCCATATGCTATGGCACAAAACCAGAAGTCCCCAAGATCGTCCCTTCTGATTATGTCAAAAGCTATATAGTAATTAGACATACAGGTACTCTAATTAGGAAAGGCTGTAATTTCTGGTTTCTTCCTTCTTTAAAGAAGCACGTGGCAAGGAAGACCAACAAAAATATGCCAATGTACAGGACTTCTCTTTCCACTCTGATTTTTGGCTTACATATTATGTTCAGTTGCACCTTTTCCTGATCTCTTCCATGTCCCAGTAACAAACATTATTCATTATTTTTTAACTACACAGTTGGGGATGGGGGAGGAAAGAGCAGTGGCCACAGCGAATGTAATAAGAAGTGCAAATTGACCAGATTGATACACATGGATCAAACAAGAAGTTACTGTTTTTCAGTTCTAAATTCAGTTCTAGGATTCATTTAACATTATCTGTCACCTCAGGAATTTTGTCTATGCTGCTGAGAACTAAGGTATGAAATTAGAAAATGTAGGGACATCGTTTGAATTTGAGCCAGAAAAGTAAAATACTAATTTCAGGATTGCAGTAGTTTTACATTTTTCCAGGACATTTGTCAACATTCCACAATAGCCTTCTGCCTTGGTATTCCATGTTAGTCTGCCATAGAAATTGTAACCAGATCCTGGCAGTTGGCAAAACTAACTGTGGACTGTTTTCATATAGGCCCTTCCTAAAAAGAGTTAAAGTAGCCTATGAGAGGGGAAACAACTGCTACACCTTCCAGGTTTGAGCTGATAGGAAAACCTTTACTTCTTCATTAAGGCTTCCTCGTTGTAAATTTCATCAAATATCAATCTGTAAGTACAGGTTTGATCAGTGTTTCCTAACCTTGGCAACTCAAGATGTGTTGACTTCAACTCCCAGAATTCCTGGCCAGCATGGGAATTCTGGGAGTTGAAATCCATACATCTTCGGGTTCACAAGGTTGAGAAACACTAGATTAGATTTACATTAGATTTAATTAGTGTAATTTGGAAGAAGCAGGGCACATCTCTGTTACTCTTATGGTGATTTTTAACTCTGACTTGTAATGTCTATACTGAACACAAAAAGATCCCACAAATAGCTTTATCAAGACTGGTGGAGGGGAGGGGCTGGAATCATTTATATTCTCATCCACAATTATCCAAAACACTCAGAATAAATCATAACACTCTAAGAGCATCATGCAGATGACACCATGGAGAGAATTGCTAACACTTTGAAAGAAAGACTCAAGGTTCAGAAAGATCTTGACAGACTAGAGGAATGGGCCATATCCAATAAGATGCAGTTCAGTGATGAGAAAAGCAAGGTCCTGTACCTAGGTAGGATAAACCAAATGCACAGGTATAGATTAGGTGGTATCTGACTCAATAGTAATAACTGTGAGATGGATCTTAGTGTCCTAATGGACCACCACTTAAATATAGCCAGCCTTGTGCTACAACTGCCAAAAAAGCCAATGCAGTCCTAGGCTACATCAACAGAATGATAGCATCAAGATCATGAGAGTGATAGTACAGTTCTATACTGCACTATACTGCATTAAGTGAGGCCATGCTTGGAGTACTGTATCCAGTTCTAGTCATTACAATACAAAAAAGATGCTGAGGCCCTAGAAAGAATGCAAAGAAGAGCAACAATGGTGATAAGAGAGCTAGAGGCTAAACAATATGATGAACGGTTAAGGGAACTAGGTATGTCTAACCTAACAAAGAAAAGGATTAGGTGTGACATAATAGCTGCTTTCCAGTATCTGAGGGGAATGACTTATTCTCCAAAGCACCTGAAGGCAAGACAAGAAGCGATGGGTGGAAGCTTGTTAAAGAGAAATTCTACCTGGAACTAAAGAGAAACTTCCCAAAGGTGAGAATTAACCAATGGAACAGTTTGCCTCCTGGAGTTGTAGGTACACCATTATTGGAGGTTTTCAAGAAAGAATTGAACATTAATTTGTCTGTGATGGTAAGGACTCCTGCCTTGGGCAGGGAGTTGGACTTGAAGACCTCCAAAATCCCTTCCAACCCTATGATTCTATGATTCTTATTATTGATTTTATTTACTTATTTGTTATATTTATTCAGTATCGTTCTATTAAAGAGTACCAAACTCCTATAGAGCCAAGATATAGAATTTTTTAAAAATATAAAACCTGACAAAAGTAAAACAAAAATAAAAAAAACATTGCTGTTCCAATGTCTGGAGAAAGTGATGCATTGTGTCTGCTCTTCTAAAGGTAGAGGGAGGGGGAATGATGCAGTAGAGCGCTCTCTTCTGTATGTCAGCAGGGGCATTTTCCAAAAGACATCACCTGCAAATTTAATTGGTTGGGCAGGTTTGTAATAGGAGAGACAGTGTCTCATGTGGTCACACCCTAAGCTGTTTAGGACTTTAAAGGTTTGTATCAATACTTTTATTTAATGGGAAAACAACTGGCAATCAGATCTTGCAGTGTGGGCATCATACAATCCTTATATCTTGCAATGATTAACTATCTAGCTGCTAGTTTATGCACCAGTTACCTATCCTACTTTCTTTAGTTTAGGATTTCTACCCTGTGTAGAGCACATTGCAATATCCAAAATGCAAAGTCATCAAGGCATAGATAATTCTATTATTTCTTAGATTGTTTACCTACCTTGATTTTTGGTCAATTCACAACAGCATAGACATATCTAATACTTCTGTCTCCATTACAACAACCCTTCAACTTTTGTTGCATTGGGGGGGGGGGGGGAGAGAGAGAGAGAGAGAGAGAGAGACTGGCCCAAAGTCATACAGTCAGCTTTTATATCTAAGGAAGGACCACAACTCACTGTCTCCTGGTTTCTGACCACAGTACCAAACTGGTTCTCTTCTCACCAAATCCAATCAGTTCAGAATGGTTGCAGCAAGCCTAATAGTTTAATTATTCAAATTTATTCATTTATTTAGAGAACATTTATGGCCACCTATTTTATACAATGATCCTGGGCAGTTCACAACAATCAATAAAAATAATGATAAAAACAAAAACTATCCTTCCCCCCAAGTGTAGGGGGAAAAATAGTCCTCTTCATAACTGCCATATATACTGTAATTGATAGCAAAAAAAATCAAGCACTCTCTCTGACTGAGAAGTTGCTCCTTAAGAAAAATACAACCCTTTCTGGAAGAGCCTTAACCTCTTCCTAAAATCTATTTTCTTACTGACAAAGTGGTAGTGATATTTCTTGTGGCTAAGATTTACTTTTCCATCAGCTTTTGCCCAGTGTTTTCTACCTCTCCTAAATCCTTCCATTTTAGTGATTTTAGGAATATGCAAGAATATATTCAGCTAATAGTCCTCAGCAATGTATTTTAATACTCAGTTTGGTCATATTACAGACAAGGCATTCTCTGTGTCATAGTAAACTTTGCTTATCTTTTAAGCTAAGCATGTACCAGACAACTTCTTATCTCTTGGGAAGACATTTCTTAGTAAGTGTGTGTGAATTTGCTTTCTAATGCACTCTCTGTGAGTCCAACCTGCTGTACCCTGAGCTATTAGTAGTAACAGGACATTAATAAGGAGGGTCTTGTATTTTGCACAAAGGTTGAGCTCCTTCAGTAGAAGCAGAGCACCCATTACAGTGCAATGATCAATCATAGTTCTCTTTCTTTCATGCACTTGCTTCACTGAATACACAAGAGAGAACAAGAACCAGCCATTTGGATATACCTCTACCCAAACATATCTGCGCACTGCTGTTGGATAACAGATAAGTGCATTTATATGTTTGACTTATTTCGAAGCAAATTTTCCATATATTTCTATAGTTCTGCAATGCAGAATAATCAGCCAGTTAGTTCTCAGACCAAAAAATATATTATAAAATATAAAAGTAATTAATGCCTCAGTCTGCCTTCTAAATATAATAGCATACAATTGATGTCTTGAACAATCCACATATTTTAGCTTCACTTACATTTGGTTGCAAGACCATTATCTGTTTTCAAGACCATTATCTGTCCCAGATAACCTATAATTGGCTATAGCCTGGAATATATACATCAGTTGATAATAACAATAACAATAATAGAGTTGGAAGGGACCTTGGAGGTCTTCTAGTCCAATCCCCTGCTCAGGCAGGAAACCCTATACCCTAAACCCTATAAGATGTTGAGACTCTAGAAAGAGTGCAGAGAAGGGCAACAAAGATGATTAGGGGACTGGAGGCTAAAGCATATCAAGAACGTTTGCTGGAATTGGGTATGTCTAGTTTAATGAAAAGAAGGACTAGGGGTGACATGATAGCAGTATTCCAATATCTCAGGGGCTGCCACAAAGAAGAGGGAGTCAAGCTATTCTCCAAGGCGCCTGAGGCAGGACAAGAAGTAATGGATGGAAACTAGTCAAGGAAAGAAGCAACTGGAACTGAGGAGAAACTTCCTGACAGTTAGAACAATTAACCAGTGGAACAACCTGCCTCCAGAAGCGGTGAATGCTCCAACACTGGAAGTTTTTAAGAAGAGACTGGACAGCCATTTGTCTGAAATGGTATAGGTTTCCTGCCTGAGCAGGGGGTTGGACTCGATGACCTCCAAGGTCCCTTCCAACTTTATTATTATTATTATTATTATTATTATTATTATTTCTGACAAATGGATGTCCAGTCTCTTCTTAAAAACTTCCAGTGTTGGAGCATTCACAACTTCTGGAGGCAGGTTGTTCCACTGGTTAATTGTTCTAACTGTCAGGAAATTTCTCCTTAGTTCTAGGTTGCTTCTCTCTTTGATTAGTTTCCATCCAGTGCTTCTTGTCCTGCCTTCCGCTGCTTTGGAGAATAGCTTGACTCCCTCTTCTTATCATGTCACCCCTAGTCCTTCTCTTCATTAAACTAGACATACCCAATTCCAGCAACCGTTCTTCATATGTTTTAGCCTCCAGTCCCCTAATCATTTTTGTTGCTTTTCTCTGTACTCTTTCTAGAGTCTCAACATCTTTTTTACATCATGGTGACCAAAACTGGATGCAGTATTCCAAGTGTGGTCTTACTGAGGTGTTATAAAGTGGTATTAACACTTCACATGATCTTGATTCTATCCCTCTGTAAATTGATTAAGTCACTTGAGACTAAATTTACAGATTTTGAGGGGAAAAAATAGACGAGAGACTTGAAACAATGAAAGAAGTTAAAAAGATGGAAAATTATCTAAAACAAATGTCTGGAGATATAAAACAAGTTAATGATAAAGTGGAAATTTTGGAGAGTAAAACAAAAGTTACAGATAGAGAATTGAAGAGAAAACTGAATAATTTAGCTCTACTGGTATTAAAACAATTTTGTCTGAGATTTAGAGCTATTCCAGATAATTCTGGCAAAAATATAAGAGCAAAAATTGTATAGGATTTGACAAATTTGAGGGATTGGGAAAAGGGGTACAGAGTCAAAGACAGTTTATAGAATAAATTCAAGATTTGCAAGAATAAATTTTTTTTGAAGAGATATTTTGGTACATTTGTGAGGAAGAAGACGAGATCAAATTTTACAACACCTTATTAAAAAAAATCAAAGACTGATAATATAATTGCTCTAAAAGAAATTTCTATCATATTTTTATATAAGAGGAAAGAATATTCTTTCTTGATTGAAAGATTAAAGGAGAAAAACTTTCAATTTCATGGAGACAAATTAGATGGTGTGATTTTTACTTTTAAGCAGCAGAGGTTTCAATTGAATTCTGTTCAAAATGTGCGACAATTCTTGGGAAAATTTAAAGAACTAGAAGAGGTCCAAATGGAACTTTCAGAAAAGGTTACACAACCACAATGAACACAAAAGTATTTTAATAAAAAAAATTCAGACCAATATCATTATTGAAAAATGATTATAAGTTGTTTTTACAGTGGTTTCAGCTGATAGATTGAAAATAATTTTACAAGAATTATAACCATGTAGGTTTTTACCCAAAAAACAGTTGAATGACAGTGATAGAACTGTGTTGAAATTCTAGAGTCTAGACTATTTAGAACAACATAATGAAGAAAAAGCTGCACTATTTTTTTTAGATGCAGAGGAGGCTTTTGATAATTTGAATTGGTATTTCTTATTTAAAGTTTTGGAAGACATGAATTTTTGGAGAGAATTTTATAAAATAGGTAAAATTGATTTATACTTCACAAAAAGCATAAATCATTAATTGAGCTCTAACAAAACCATTTGAGATTCAAAAAGGAACAAGATAGGGCTACTCACTATGTCCTCTCCTATTTATTTTGGTTCCTGAAATTCTGAATACAAACATAAGGATTATGGACTAAAAATTTTAAAAGAGAGCTTTTATGGATGATTTAGTGCTGGTTTTGAAAGATCTTTTAAAACAGAGTTCTCCACCCTTTCCGGCTTTGCAAACTGGGGGGGGGGAGGGGATGGTTCCACACGAGTGGCTGGCCAGCTCACATGAGCACAGGCAGCTCCATTTACGCAAGCGGCAGGCACGTGTACCCACTGCTCACGCAAATGGAGCACGCACACTCTCACCCTACTGCTCATGCAAGTGGGGATGAGCATGCGCACGCGCTCGCCCTCTGCTTCCATGACCCGGTTCCAAATGGCTTATGGCCCAGTAGTGGGCCATGGGCTGGGGGTTGGGGGGCCCCGGGTTAAAGGGAATGGATATTGTTCTGTTCTTGACCCAGACATGAAGACGAGGCAGTAGGTGCAAAAAGATGTTCTTTATTTGGTACTTGCACTGAACAGAAGCATGTTGGTAGATTGAACAGAAACAACAGGAATCAGCACCTTCATCCTCACTATTCCCGGATGTCCCTCATGAAGAGAGAGCAAGACTCTAGTCCTCAATGAGGCCGGAATGAGTACTCTGTTGCCTCACAGGATGCACCCTTTGCATGTGGACAATTCGTGCTTCCTGCACCAGAACTCTGGAAGTAGTACCAGGACACGTGTCAGGCCATCCTGACAACACACATGTCAGCACGCGTACAAGCGTGTGATCAGTGGCAGTTTCTGCAGCCACATCCCTAGCATTGAGAGCAGATCCAGGTAAGTCCTGAATAGATGGAATGGATACAGCAGGAGCAGGGTCTGCCTCTATTTGTTTAAGAGGTAACCTACTTAGGCCAGCAGCGTGGCCCATCTCAGTGCCTGGTTTGTGAACCAGGGTGTAATCATCAGCTGCTAAGGAACTAGACCATCTCAGCACTCTAGGAGATACAATGTGTGTGGGGTTGTTTGTAGGTAATAACAACCCCAGCAAGGCTTGTGTGTGGGGACTGTTTGTTAGTAGTAACAACCCCAGCAAGGCTTGTGTGTGGGGATTGTTTGTAAGTAGTAACAACCCCAGCAAAGCTTGTGTGTGGGGATTGTTTGTAAGTAGTAACAACCCCAGCAAGGCTTGTGTGTGGAGATTGTTTGTAAGTAGTAACAACCCCAGCAAAGCTCGTGTGTGGGGATTGTTTGTAAGTAGTAACAACCCCAGCAAGAGCTTGTGGTCAGTATAGACCATGGAATGGCGGCCATCGCATTCCTTATGCTGAATTCTTAGCGTGGCCTTCCCTTGCACTCTGACTCTTGAAACCTGAAAGTCAGGGAGGAAAAACTTGGAGGGCCTGAGCTGGACTCGTGAGCCCCCCCTGGAACAACCTGTATTAAAGGTGTCAGCAGCAATAGGAGGAGCGGACCTTGTGTCCAGCTCCATAGCCAGGGGAACTCCCTGCAACTTAACATCCATGCGCAGTTGTGTCTTAAGGGGCCTGTGAGTCCCTGTTTTACACCCCACCCCCCTATGGGATGCGCAGAAGCCCACCCTGGATTGGCTGGGGACCATGGTACCTTTCAGAGGCAACTCGTTAGGGGACTTGTGTATCTGGCGACCCAAGCAGGCTGATGCGATGTGGCCTTGCCTGCCACATGCCCGGCAACAGCAGAAGGAGAACAGCAGTCGGCTCTCCTGTGGCGACCCCCACAGCCGAAACATCGAAGGGATGCAGGCGGTGGCCCTCTGCACTCTTGCAATCTTCTTGCCGTCACTGGTTGAAGTCTGTCCTCGGATTCGTCTCCGGAGGCCTCTCGCACGACTTCTCACTGGACGGGGACTGCAGCTGGAGGGTTCTTGGTCGTGAAGTGTTGGACAGTGCTGTACCCAATAGCCTCGTCCATGTCTCTCGCCGCAAGGAAGGAGGAAGGAAGGAGAAGAAGTTCCACGAAGCCAAGCCCACCTCCAGCGTTTGCGTACTGGTAGGCGGCTGCTTCTCCAGGACGCCGCGCTTCTCGGAGAAGGGGTCCCACAAAGCCAAAAGCCCACCTCCAGTGTATTCGTACTGGCAGGTGGTTGCTTCTCCTGGACGCCGTACTTCTCGGAGGAGGGGTCCCACACAACCGAGCCCGCTTCCAGCGTCTTCATACTGGCAAGCGGTGGCTTCTCCTTGATTCCTTCCGCTTCAATTCATGAGAAGGGGTCCCTTGAAGCCGAGCTCACCTCCAGCGTGTGCATGCTGGCAAGCAGTCGCTTCCGTTGGACGCCGAACTTCTCCGCAAGGAGTGAGAAGGGGTCCTTTTGAAGCCGAGCTCACCTCCAGCGTCTTCATGCTGGCAGGCAGTCGCTTCCATCGGACGCCGAACTTCTCCGCTCGTCAGGCCTTTAGATGAATAGGCCTAACAGCATCGTAGCAGTCTTCCGATGCGGCGTATCCCACCTTTGTCGCCAATGTTCTGTTCTTGACCCAGACATGAAGACGAGGCAGTAGGTGCAAAAAGATGTTCTTTATTTGGTACTTGCACTGAACAGAAGCATGTTGGTAGATTGAACAGAAACAACAGGAATCAGCTACTAACAACAACAACCTGGCCACACTGGCCACTCCTTCTTATATTCCCTAGCCAGGGAATGCTCAGCCAATCAATGCAGGCTATTCTCCCACCTCGCGCATGCGCACGAGGCTGGAGACAGCCTGTCTGGGTCCCGGGCAGACATGTGGTCTGTCCGGGTCTCTGCAATGGTCCCGGGCAGACATGTGGTCTGTCCAGGTCTCTGCACTTGTTTCCAATCTTCCTGGGCCTTGCTGAATGACTCAGCAAGGCCCAGCCTCTCTGCAACTTCCTGAGCCTTGCTGAATGACTTCAGCAAGGCCCAATACATAACAGATATATTAATGGAAACACTAAAATAATTTAGGGTATTAGCAGGTTTCAAGATTAACAAACAGAAGACAAAGATGTTAAAAAATATGAAGCTAAAAGAGCAAACAGAGTTGATGAATAAAACAGGTTTTAAGATTGAGAAGAAGGTAATACCTTCATACAGTATTACTATGACAAATAGAAATTGTATGTTATTTCAAAACAATTATGTCAAAACATGGAATGAAATTTAAAAAGATATGCTAAAATTAAAGAAAATACAAGAGTCATTGTTGAAGAGAATTTATATGATTAAGATGAATGTTTTGCCCAGAATATTATTTTCTTTCAGACAATACCTGTTTTGACAACTGATGTACCAATTTAAACAATGGCAGAGAAATATATCTAAATTTGTGTGGCAGGGGAAAATTAGGAGTTAAATTTAAGGTACCCCAAAATGTAAAAAAAAAAAAAAGATGAGGACTTGGTTTACCTAATTAGAAATTATATTTTGCAGCTTGTTGTGTAAGTTCGGATGAAAGAGTGAATGCTGCTAAGAAATCGAAAATTTTTAGAGTTAGAAAAACATGCCTTGAGATTTGAGTGGCATGGATATTTATGGCATGATGAGGCTAAGGGTAGATTTTAAAAATCATTTTGTTAGATGTGCTATGAAGTGGATATGGAACACATACAAACCTAGGCTATGCCTGAAAGTACGATTGCGGCTCTCAGTATCAGAAGCATACTATAGAAGAGAAATTATAAATATTAGAATTTTGTCAAGAAGAATGTAAAATAAAATTAAGAGAAGATCTGGTGGCAGAAGGATATACTTGTTAGTGATTCTCTTATGTGTGTTTATTAGAAATATTTAAAGTAGACCAAATAATTTTGGGTTTTGAGCAGTGTAAGACTGAGTCTGGAATAAAACTATGTATAAACAATAAACATGTTATTGCTAAAATGTATAAATTTCTATTGAAGATTGAAACAGAAGAAGAACAAGTGAAAGGAATGTATAGTATGATAAAGCAGGTAAAGAATTTTGGTTATAATATAGAAATGGAGCAGTGGGAGAATTTGGGGTTGAAAGGACTGAAATTTACCTTATGTTATATATAATCTTAAAGAGATTTTTTAATAGAATTATGTATTGTTAGTATATGTCATCTGAGAAACTGTTTAGAACTGTGGCCCCCAACCTTTTGAGTGCCAGGGACCCGTTCCGTGGACAGAGGTTTTTTTTCTGCAGACCGGAAGGGCCTGTGGTTTTAGGCGTGCTGCCTGCATCCCACACATGTTCAGATGGGGTTTTGCTCATTTATGCAGCCTGGTTTCTGATGCGCCCGCAGACCAGTGCCAGTCTGTGGCTTGGGGGTTGGGGACACCAGGTTTAGAATGTATAAAGATACCTCAAATTTATGTTGGAAATGTGAACAACAAGAGGGGACATTTGATCATATTTGGTGGATATGCAAAAAGCCAGAAAAGTTTGGACTCAAATACATATACTAATTCAGAAGATTTTAAGGATTAATTTACAATTGAAACCAGAGGTTTTCTTTTGATCAATAAACAGTTAGAAAGAAAGTCATGGAACTCTGTTTTTATACGTGATAAGTGCAGTGCTATATGTAAAAAGGTGGAAAGATTTGGCATTACACACAATGCAGGAATAGATGGTAAAGTTGGCAAATATCTTAGCTCGGGTGTACGATGAGAGTGGAGGTTCGTTCTCTGAGCTCATGGGTTGGTTTCTGAACATTTCATTACCAGGCTACATAACATGTTCAGCAGAATTTAGGGAATGTCAGTTTTGGTGTTCTTCTTCTTATAAGGGCTTCATGTGGCCAGTAGGTCTTGTGATGGGAAGGTCACATCAGGTGAGAGTCTAGTGATGGGTATTGTGATGGGTCAGTTGTGAGTCACATCAGTTGACGGTCTTGTGATTGGTCTTGTGACGGGTCAGGTATGGGTCATATCAGGTGAAGGTCTTGTGATGGGTCAGGTGTGGGTCACATCAGCTGAGGATCATTGGGAGGTGAAGTGCTAGTTGGGGGGGTTTCGTGGGTTGGTTGAAGTCTGTGCTGTCTTGGTTGGTTGTGCGGTTGATTTGACTTCTCAGGGGTTCGTAGGATGGTTGTAGGTCAATGTGTCTGTTGATGGAATTGCTTATGGAGTGCCAGGCTTCAATAAACTCATGAGTGTGGTGAGTGGTAGCATGGCCAATGATTCTTGTATTGCTCCAATCGAATTGGTGCTGTTCAGTGTCAGTGTGCGTAGAGATTAGGGATTTGGGATTTTGGTGTTTGACTGCCAGCTGGTGTTAATAGATCCTTGTTTTCAATTGACATGATGTTTGACCCACATAGAATTGGTTGCAATTGTTACAGGTGATTTTTAAAATTACATTGTTTCTTTCCTCCTTCTGTATCTTGTCTTTGGTTCTGGATAATTCCTGGCAGAGTGTGGGTGGATTTGTGGGCTATTGTTATTTCTAGAGGTTGGAAAATTCTGACTGTCGTTTCTGACACTCCTTTTGTGTATGGTAGAGTTAGTTTTTGCGTGATGGTTGGCTGTGTGGTGCATTGTGGTTTGGGTGCTGTGTGTTGGAATACAAAGTTTTTTGGATAGCCATTGCTTGTGTGTGGTGGGGTGATTGCTTGTGAAGCTGAGGATCTGATCCATGTGAGTGGGTTTGCAGTAGACACGGGTTTCCAGTTCTCCATTGTCTAGTCGTCTTATGTCAATATCAAGGAATGGAAGTCTTTTGTCTGTTTCCTCTTCACATGTGAATTTGAATTTGGGGAATATGTTATAGAGCAGATGGTCTGTTTCTTCAATTTGGGAGCATTTGATGATGATGAAGGTGTCATCGGCATAGTGTGACCAAAATTTTGATTGGCTGGTGGATAGGGCTCTGGATTCGAGTCATTGCATGACTGCTTCTGCTATTAGGCGTGATATGGGTGATCCCATCGGGGTACCTTGTACTTGCTTGTACATTTTTCCATTGAAGTTTGTGTTGAGGCATAGATCCAGAACTTTCATTATTATTTCTGTGGACATGGAATGTTCTGTAGTGGCATCGTCTTTGTAAGTATGGTGTTTAGTGAGTAGGTGGTGTATGGTTTGTTTAGCCAGGTTGATGTCAATCAAGGTGAAGAGAGTGGTGACATTGAAGGAGACTATAATTTCTTCCTTGTTGATCTTGGTGTGTTTGCTGAGTTGGAGAAATTGTTCGGGGGAGTTTATTGAGTTGGTTGAATCATTGATCAGATGTCTGAGTTTCCTATGCAGGGTTTTTGCTAATTTATATGTCAGTGTTCCCGGTAGTGACACAATTGGGCATAAGGGGATCCCGTTCTTGTGTATTTTGGAGGAATCCATAGAACCAGGGTGTGGAAGAGTCCTGTGGCTGCATATGCTTTTTCTCTAGTGGTGTTAGCTGTTTTTCGTTTTCCATTTTCCTTAGGGTGTCTTTTATTTTATTCTCTAGCTGTTTTGTTGGATCATTGTGGATTATTTAGTAGGTGTTGGTGTCATTTAAATGGGTTTCGGCTTTGCTGATGTAGTCAGTTTTGTCCATGACCATGGTCGATCTGTCTTTGTCTGCAGATAGGATGACGATGCTTTTGTCTTGTTTTAGTTTTTTTAGTGCTCTCTTCTCCTTTTGGCTGAGTGTTTTGTTGTGCCTGTTATGTTGTACGTTGGGGTTGATTCTTTGCCTGATGTCTTCTTATGTTTCTTGGTCCAGGTGGTTCCTTTTTTAGAATGGATTTGTAGTTGGCTAGGAATTCAATGGGGCCAGCATTGAAATTGAGGCTGTGTGTGAAGACGGTCTTTTCATCATCTGATAGAGGTCTGCTGGATAGATTTCTGATCCATAGTTCTGAGTTGTTGTCTTGTGGTTTTGGGGTGATGGTATTGATTTTCTCCTGTAGTGAGCTGCATTTTGGGGTTTGTATTTTATTGGCATTCCTGTGGCTTATGCATTCTAAGGTCCTCTCCGATAGAGTCGAGGCATGCATTTTTTTGTTTGTCAATGGTGCATTGGAATTTTTCCAGGCAGTTGTGGGTGTCGGTGATCATGAATCAAAGCATTTTGCATCCATTTTGGAAGGCTGATTTTCATGCTTCTGGATGGTTGATTGGTGGCTGGTAACATATGTTTTTTGGGGTTGTTTGTTTGCAGAGGCATTAATGGAGGAACTGTAGCTGTTCATGGGTCAAGGATTGTCCCACTGCAAAAGTCTCCCAGTGGTAGGCAAGTCTGAGCATTGTATGCCCATGTAAGTTTGCAATAGTGGTGAATATCTATAGCTTCAATGTAGGATGAAAATGAAGGTTCATTCTCTGAGCTCGTAGGTTGGTTTCTGAATGTTTCATTACCAGGCTAGGTAAATGTTGTACTCCGAAGGTTGATGTGTCTGTTGATGGAATTTCTTGTGGAGTGCCATCCTCCAATAAACTCGCAAGTATGGTGGGTGGTAGCGTGGCCAAATATTCTTGTATTGCTCCAATCAAATTGGTGCTGTTCAGTGTCAGTATAGATAGAAATTAGGGATTTGGGATTGTGGTGTTTGACTGCCAGCTGGTGTTTATGGATCCTGGTTTCCAATTGATCTGATGTTTTTCTCATGTAGAATTGTTTGCAATTGTTACAGTTGATTTTGTAAACTACATTGTTTCTTTCATCCTTCTGTATCTCATCTTTGGTTCTGTATAATTCCTGACAGAGTGTGGCTGTGGGTTTATGGGCTATTGCGGAGCCATTGTGCAGAAAGACATCAAGCAGCGGTTTCTGTTCCAAGTATCTTAGTGCTACAGTGTGCTCTGGCCCTTCTGCAGAATGCCATAGGACACAAGACTAGACTGCACTAGACAACATCTACCACAAACCCACTCACAGGGACCAGATCCTCAGCTTTGCAAGCAACCACTCCACCGCACACAAGCAACGGCTATCTAAAAAACTTTGTATTCCAACACGCAGCACCCAAACCACAATGCACCACACAGCCAACCATCATGCAAAAGCTAACTCTACCATACACAAAAGGAGTGTCAGAAATGACAGTCAGAATTTTCCAACCTCTAGAAATAACAATAGCCCACAAATCCACAGCCACACTCTGCCAGGAATTATCCAGAAAATGAAAGAAACAATGTAATTTTAAAAATCACCTGTAACAATTGCAACCAATTCTACGTGGATCAAACATCTTGTCAATTGAAAACCAGGATCCATTAACACCAGCTAGCAGTCAAACGCCGTAATCCCAAATCTTTAATCTCTACCCACACTGACACTGAACAGCACTAATTCGATTGGAGCAATACAAGAATCATTGGCCACACTACCACCCGCTATGTGTATGTGTTTATTGAAGCCTGGCACTCCATAAGCAATTTCATTGACACATTGACCTACAACCAGCTTACGAATCCCTGAGAATTCAAATCAACCACACAACTAACTAGCGACAGCACAGACCTTCGACCAACCCATAACCCCCCCCCAATCAGCACTTCACCTTCCAATGACCCTCAGCTGATGTGTCCCACTCCTGACCCATCACAAGACCTTTACCTGACATGACCCACACTTGACCCCTCACAAGACCCATCACTAGACCCTCACCTGACATGACCCTCCCATCACAAGATCTACTGACCACATGAAGCCCTTACAAGCAAAAGAACACCAACACTGACATTCCTTAAATTCTGCTGAACATGTTATCTGGCCTGGTAACAAAATGTTTGGAAACCAACCCACAAGCTCAGAGAATGAACCTCCACTCTCAGCCATCTGTTCTCTTTTGGACCTTTAATATCCTATGCCTTGGGATGGACAGTTCAAATCCAGCTTCTGCACTTGGAATGTAATACTTAGAAAGGTGTAACAGATAAGTGCAGTAGTATAAAAATCCATTGCAAAAGAAGTCAATTAGAAAGTGAAAGGGAAGAGTTGCCTCTGGTGAGATGGGCAGCATACAAGTTTAACAATAAATAAAGATTTTTTTTAAAAAAAAAATACACATGGGGATGCCTTTCAAGAGAGATCCCAACCTTACAAATTCAACATAGAAGTGTAAGTCTTCACATAATTGAAAATTCCCTAGAAAATATCCAGAAATGTAAAACACTGGAGATTCTTTTATAAATTGATTTTAATGCTTAGCTTAAATTTTTGTGTGCAGACCCACAGGGTCATATTCCTTGCAGGTATCTCAAACAAAATGGTTCCCCCAAAATCTGTGAAGTTTATGGTATCTTCTACTATTTTTCTTAATTGAAAGAGAAATTGATTAATGATTGTGTATTCTTAAATGTTTGTTTTTTTAAAACAAAACTATACTATACAATAAATCATTTGGGCAGTGTACAAAATGGAAATTAAGACTGACTGCCACAATCATAGAATGTATTATTTAATCCAGTGTAGGACCAGTTCTCTTCAGAATTACATTCTATTGCTTATATATCCTTTAAACTCCTCTAAATCAGTGGCAACTTTATAATGTGAAGTTCTTTGGTCTTTAAAATGTTACCTGGCTGAAAGTTGCACTGTAAGGACCTGCCTCAACTAGATCTCCCAAGAAAGCAGAACTCTTGAAACAGGCATCTTTTCAATCTTTTTATTGAGAGTTAGTGATGGCAAGAGAGTAAAGCAAAGTCTAAAGATTTGGCATGCGAAAGAGCACCTCAAAGACAATTCAAAACTCCTCCCCCCCCAATGTCCAACTGTCCGGTTGAAATCCAGCCAATCAACAGGTGCCAGAGTGTTATGAGAGCCTGGAGATTTAGTGCCCTTCTCATGGTCTCTCTCGGTTTTGTTTCCCAATGTTCCCAGGCTCCGTTGTCTGGAGATAAGGCAGATGTTTTCAGGTCACATTCCTCTTGCCCAGAGGGAGTGCATCTCACACAGAGCAGAGCAAGGCAAATAATATTCCCCATGCAAGCACCCTCCCCCAACAGTATGGCAAGCCCTGAAAATACATAGGCAAAAGCAAGAAAGGGAGAAATGAAAGGATTGAAGGCAAATACATTTGAGGGGCTCTGACATTTGGCCCCCCTAATAGAAAGACAAATCCACCTGCAAAACAAGATGGGGGAAAGGAAAAAAAAACAAAAATAAACACATTAATCAGGTTTATCTGGATAGCATGCATGGAAGCGTTTGAGCAATCTAGGGGCCCTGACATGTTTTTTATAAACCCACTCATTCTGTGAAGCAGGCAAGTCTTTCCAGGCCACTAAATATTGTGTGGACCCATGATGTTTGCGAGAATCTATAATATCTTTGATCTCAAAGTGTTGCTCGCCCTCAACCATAATAGGTTTAGGAGCCGGAGCAGTGACAGGTCGTAGTCTGGAGCTGACGTCAGGTTTCAACAAGCTACAATGAAAAACTGGATGGATTTGTCTCAAACTCTTAGGGAGTTCCAGCTCCACTGTAATAGGATTGATAATGCATTTAATGGGAAATGGACCAATACACTTCAGCCCCAGCTTCTTTGATGGCTGCAATGACTGTAAAAATCTAGTGGAAAGGTAAACTCTGTCACCAACATGGAAAGGCTGAGACTCCATTCTCTTTTTGTCAGCCTGAGCCTTATAAGCTTCCCTAGCCTCATCCAAAGCTTTCCTAACAACTGGCCAGATGTTCTACAATTGCTGAACCCAATCCTTAAGGGAAGGAATGGCAGGTTTGTTGGCAGGCAATTCAGGCATAGGAAGGAAACTCTGCCCATTAGCCACTTGGAAAGGAGTGAACCCAGTACTGGAGTGCATTGCATTGTTGTAAGCCACTTCAGCAAAAAGCAACAGATCAGTTCAATTGTCCTGCTGATAATTAATAAAACAATGGAGGTATTGTTCTAGAACTGAGTTCATTCGTTCTGTCCCCCCATTCATTTGAGAATGATGGCTAGATGACAGTCCCTGATCTGAATTTAACAGGTCCAAAAAGGCTTTCCAGAACTTAGAGGTAAATTGAACACTCCTATTGGATATTATGCACTTTGGGGCACCATGAAGGTGATAAACATGCTGCCCAAGCAACTTAGCCAAAGTCTTTGCAGTTGGGATCTTCTGACACAGGATAAAATAGGCTTGTTTAAAGAACAAGTCGGTGACAACCCAAATGACAGTGTTTCCCGCGCTTTTGGGTAACTCCACAATAAAATCCATGGAGATCTCTCTCCAGGGTGCTGAAGGGCTTGCTACCAGCTGCAGGAGGCCAGGCATTTTTCCCTGCCTATGTTTAGCAGCAGTACAAGTAGGGCAGCTGGCCACATAGTTTTCAAAGTCCTTCTTTAAGGAAGGCCACCAAAATTGCCTCTTAAGCAAGTGAAGAGTCTTTACAAACCCAAAGTGTCCTGCCATTTTTGAATTGTACCAGGTCTGCATGATTCTCAGTCTCTGATTTGCAGGCACATACAGCTTTCCTCCAACCAAGCTAATCCATCTTGCACTGAACAGAGATCTTTATGGCCGCTGAACCACTCATTCTTCTCCAGCACCTTCTTGAACTCCCCAATCAATATGTTGTCTAATGGTGGGGGTTTCTTAGTCTGCTCCCTTGTAGTGGCTGGGGTGGCCAATTGTTGTGGGGAAAGTAGAAGTTTAACCACCTCCGCTGTCACACTGTTATATTGTGGCATTCGTGACAAAGCATCTGCCATGAAGTTTCCCCCCCCTGGCGGATAGTGGATAGAGAAGTGAAAACAATGGAAGTGCTGGGCCCAGCATGCCTGTTTTGGAAATAACCTCCTGAGGGTTTTCAAAGCTTCAAGATTCTTGTGATCAGTCCAGACCTGGAAAGGGATTTTACTACCTTCTAGAAAATGCCTCCAGGTTAAAAGGGCCCATCTCACTGCATAGGCTTCCTTCTCCCAAGCAGCCCACTGTTGTTCAGTCTCCGACAATTTTTTGGATGTGTAGGCACAGGGTTGTAACTGGTCCTGCTGGTTTTCCTGCAGTAATACCACCCCCACTGCCACATCGCTAGCATCTGCCTGAAGTAGAAACGCCTTTTCCGGGTCTGAGTGTTTCAGCACTGGTTCCACGGAAAAAAGTCTCTTAAGTTTCTCAAATGCAGCTTGACATTCAGCCGTCCATTTTAGTGGCTGGCCAGGCTTCAGCTTACCCCCTCCCTTAGTTTTCAGTAAGTTTGTGATAGAGAGCATGATCTGAGCAAACGAGGGGATAAATTGCCTGTCAAAGTTGACAAATCCCAACTTTGCATTGCTTCCTGGTGCAGGGAGGGGTCTATTCCATGAGAGCCCACACCTTTTCTGGGTCCATCTCCACCCCCTCTTGAGAAATGCGGTAGCCAAGATAGTCAATTCTATCCTTATGGAATTCACCCTTCGAGAGCTTGGCCTATAATTTAGCAGTGCGGAGCTTCTTTAAGACCACCCTGACTAATTTCACATGCTAAGCTTTAGTTTCAGTGTAAATCAGGATATCATCCAAATATACCAGAACCCCCTTATACAGGTGTTCATGAAGGACCTCATTGATCAGTTGCATGAACACTACGGGGGCTCCCTGTAGCCCAAAAGGGAGCACCCTGAACTGGAAGCAGCCTAAGAGGCAGTTGAAAGCAGTCTTCCATTCATCCCCCTCCTTAATGCTGATGCAATAATATGCCTCTTGCAGGTCTAGCTTAGAAAAGACTTTTCCTTTCACCAGGTGGGCTAACATGTCCCTCATGAGGGGCAGGGGGTACACATTTTCCATGGATACCGCATTTAAGCACCTATAATCAACACAGAGGTGAAGAGACCCATCCTTCTTCTCTCTGAATAGAACAGGGGCTGCTACCCAACGTCTGGCAGGCTGGATGAAACCCCAGACTAAATTCTTGTTGATGAACCTGCGGAGCTCATCTAATTCTCTAGGGGTCATTGAATATAGCTTTGGCTTAGGCAACTTAGCTCCCAGGATGATCTCAATAGCACAGTCCGTAGATCAGTGAGGGGGGAAGCTCATCCAACCTCTTCTCACTGAAAACACAGCAAGATCTCGGTACACTTTTGGAATGCTCTGAAGCTCTTGCTTGCTCAGCATGGAAGCAAGTTCCTGCTTTGGACCCTCCATTCTATTTCTAGGCAACCCCGTAGGAGGCACTCTCTTCCTTGGGAACCTTAGCTGCCCCTCTCTCCAGTTGATTAGGGGATTCCATTTCTTTAACCAAGTTAGCCCAAGGACCAGGGGCCATTCCATGCTGGGAGCCACAATGAATGCTAAAATCTCTGAGTGGCTTCCCAGGGGTTCAGTGACAAAACTTGTCAGGATGCCCCCTGCTATGGACCCATCAAGCTGGCAAAAAGTGATGGGGTCTTTGAGTTTTCTTAGGGGAGGCCTCAGTTTTCCAACTAACTTGGGACCCATCAAGCACCGTGTGTAGCCCAAGTCCAACAAAGCGGTTAGGGCCATTTTCCTGGATTGCCCAGGATTGTCAGTTCTATAGGCATGGTTATAGGGTCAGTCGGCCCACTTACCAATGGATCATCATCGTAATCGCTCTCTAACATCCCCAACTCATCGTCCGGTGGGGTCGGAGCTCTACCCCCCTCCTTTGGGGCTAGGAGGAGCTCCACTGTGGGCTTCAGGACTGTGTCTTTCAAGCACTGGGTGGATTTGCTTGGTTCCCCCCCAGAGGGGGGATCTGACTTCCTAACTGGGTTCTTGCTGCGGCATTCCACAGCATGAGGCCATTCCTTGCCGCACTTAAAGCAGGCAGTGGAATGTGGTTGGGTTGTGGAGGTTTTGCTGACCCCTCCCCTTCTCTCAGGCTGGATTTGTCTCCCCGACTTCATGGGATGCTACAGGTTCTGGTCTGGTCAATTTCTACCTCTTCAGCTAGAAGACACCATTCGTAGAGATGAGCGGGTGCTCCACGAGCCACACAGGCATTGTACAGGTCATCCTTTAGCCCATCCTGGAAAAGCTTATCAGGATGTCTTCAGGCCAGTTCAGGCAGCAAGCCAAGTCTTGAAACTCCTCCATATATTCGGCTACCAGATAACACCCGTTTTATGGTTTTTATGTAATCTTTAGCTTTCTGGTATGCCAGGCGGTCTTCAAAATGGCATCTCAGTGTGGTCATGAAGTGGTTAAAGTTCCAAAGCTCATGAGCATTGTAGTTATATAGGGTCACCATCCACCTGGCAGCAGTTCCGTCCAGGGCTAGGGTGATGACCCGGATCTTGGCTGCATCGTTGGGCAGAGATCTCCCATACACTTGCATGTAGGTAAGGACATGGGCCAGGAAGAAGCCCAACAGCTGAGGATCCCCATCGAATTTGACTCCCAATGGAACCAGCTTTGGTTCCTCCAGGGGAGTTTTTTCTCTGGGTGATCGTGGGGTCTGAGCTCTCTAGGGGTTTGCTCACTGCCGCACTGCCAAAGTAGCCACCACCGTCTCCACAGCCCACGCTGCCATCTCCGCTATCACCATCTCTCCTTCTCCGCTTCCAACCTCCACGGTCAGTTCTTCCTCTTTTTCTGGGCAGCTCAGAGATTTGGCTTTTAGATCCTCGAAAGTTTCCACCATGTAATGCATGGCTCACTTCAGGATCCCCTCCATTGGGTCTTACTGCAGGTCCAGATCTTCATCATCGGAAAGCAGCTCTGTCCTTTTCTTGTGAGTCTTTTCCGACCTCCTTGGGTGAGAGTTAATGTTTGGGACCTTTCCTCCCAGTCCTCTCTCTTCCCAACACCGAGTGACCATCTTGGCCTCGAGGCATCTTCTAGGGCAGCAGTTTCCTCTACCCAGGTGGAGGTGCTTTCTCCAGGATAAATCTGAATGGCTGCCTCACTGCAGTCTTTGGTTCCAACTTCTCCCATTTCACTGCCATGCAGAGACATGCTGTTCACGGCCCCCCTCAGTAGGGCAGATACCTCTCTGGATTGGGCACTACTGCAGACCTTGCTTTATGTAAGGATCTGTCTCAACTAGATCTCTCAAGAAAGCAGAACTCTTGAAACAGGGATCTTTTCAAAAGGAACTTTTTATTGAGAGTTAGTGATGGCAAGAGAGCAAAGCAAGGTCTGAAGATTTGGCACACGAAAGAGTATCTCAAAAGACAATTCAAAACTCCTCCCCCCAATGTCCAACCATCCAGTTGAAATCCAGCCAATACACAGGTGCCAGAGTGTTATGAGAGCCTGGAGATTTAGCGCCCTTCTCAAGGTCTCTCTCGGTTTCATTTTCCAATGGTCCCAGGCTCCATTGTCTGGAGATAAGGCAGATGTTTTCAGGTCGCATTCCTCTTGCCTAGAGGGAGGGCACCTTGTACAGAGCAGAGCAAAGCAAATAATATTCCCCATGTAAGCATCCTTCCCGAACAGTATGGCAAGCCCTGAAAATACACAGGCAAAAGCAAGAAAGGGAGAAATGAGAGGATTGAAATCAAATACATTTGAAGGGCTCTGACAATTCTATATGTATTGGATGTTGCAAAGTATGTTCAGTAAGGATTAGTTACAATTGCCTTGATCTTGGAATCAAGGTGGTGGAGTGATTGACATACTGGATTAGGATGTGGAAGGTTGTACTCCACCCTCAGCCATGTGTGACTTCAACCATTTGCATACTCTCTTAAGCTTTCCTCAAAATTTGAAGAAGGGATGCTATGTATACCCCCTGGAGCTTCTGGAAGCTGAACAAAACAAATGTTAAATAAGTTGTTTACTAATGAAGGAGAATATTTGTAGCTCATGATTGAAATGATGGGTCCTTGGTGCTCCCTGAGCTTGCTTGTTTTCTTGCAGACGTTTCATTACCCTAACTAGGTAACATTATCAGTGCTAGTAAGGAGTGCTGTTAGGATTAAACTATGCTGATCTTAGTGCTGATTACAAATTACACAGACAAATCGGCCATCAATAGACACATAGACATTAACAACATATATAGACTATGCAAAAGAGAAAATCAAGCAACCCAAAAGAGAAAAAGACTCCAGCACCTCTCCACCAGTAATCAGCACTCAGATCAGCATAGACACCAGAATATAAACTGACAGCAAACAGCACTCCTTACTAGCACTGATGATGTTACTTAGGTAGAGTAATGAAACATCTACAAGAAAACAAGAAAACTCAGAGAGCACCAAGAACCCCTCAAGTTCTTTACTATTGGCTTTCTGGAAGAGAATGGAGTTCCGAAACTAGATTGTATTATTGTGTCTATCAACAATTGCCATAGTCTGGCCTGAAATTCTCAGAAATGTCAATATGACTTTAGAGCAATGGTTGCCTGTCAAAGATACATGTGTTCTTCTTGATTACATTCCAATATCTGGAACTTATCAAGATATCAAGAATTATGGATACTTGTGTATAGGGAATAGCAAAAAGAATTATTACACAAAATTGGAAGGCTAAATCTATACATGAATTGCCATAATGGATTGCCAACATGTATTCATTGTCAGCATTTGATTTAGTCTTATTTCAACAGAAGGACAAGGAAGGGGGATTCTCAACAATTTGTTCAAGTTTCCTTGAGTTGCTTTGTTCATAATATAAATTGTAAGTCATTTAAATAATATAATTTTATTCTATGATATTTTTATTGACTACTATGTTTATTTAAATCATTATTTGTGCTTCATCATTGTATTGTTAGTATTAACATTCTGGTATGTATTAGTATAAACCAGTCTTTTATAGTTTAATAAATCAGAATCAACAAAATATTCTGCACCTGGGTTGCACCACGCAGCTTTCCTAAGGGCTGTTCTGTTTCTTCTGTTGGTGCAGGAAGGGTAAAACACAATAGTAAACAGGGGCTGGAGAGCCAAAAGGAGTTGACTGGCAAGTTGACTGGCAAGATTGAGGGGGCACAAAAGGTCCAATGGCACAAAAGGTCCATGGGGGTTGGAAGGAATTAAAATCTCTATGAATAAGTGGGAAGATAGGAATTGTTCCTAGTACAGTATTGAAAAATGTGTTTAAAGGGGAATAGAATCACCAGATGAAAAGAAATTGAATCAACAGATTCAACCAAAATGAATCACCAAAATGAAAGGAAAAAATCATTTCCAGAACTGGAATGAGACAATTGATCATGGCCACCTGGCCATGGCCACTTCACCCCGGGGGCCCCACTGCAGCCAACCCACAGTGAGTATTCCTACTTGGCTGGCCCTCCATTGACTTTCCTTCCCTGCCACTAGTCCACTGGCACTCCTCCCCCTCCCCCTTGTCCCTAGCGATTCATGGAGGGACACTTGTCCCCGGCCAGTACACTGTACGGGACAATTAGCTGCGCTTCCCACAGGGAATGCAGAGAGGGAGCTGGGTGGGGCAGGCAAAAGCCATGGGCACTGGACTGGGAGACAGGAGATTTAGCGATTGCTGTATGGGGCAACTGGAAAAACAACAAAATGGGCAAAAAGGGGTGGGAAGAGGGACAGCTAGCTCCTGCCTCCCTCCTAGCCCAGCCCTCCAAGTCTCCCTTGGCCTTCAGAGGACGGGGGGAGGAGGAGGCAATGCACACTTGTCATGCCCCTCCCGTGATGGCACCACAACAGCAGCCAAGCACACTTCAGCAGCAGCAACAGCAGCAGCCAAGTCAGCAAGCATGACAGTCAGTTGCTCCTGCTGCAGCCTGCTCATGTGGCCCCAGCTGCAAAATAAGGCAATGCTTAAGGCTGCCACCCCTCCTTCAGGCACTGGGGCATTCTTGTTGCTGCCTTGGGCTGTTCTGCTGCATGGCAGTGATTCTGCAGAGAGGTACTAGGCAACACTGCTGGGGATCCCCCCCATACACACATACACGTGCTAAAGACCACACTGGGGTGGATTTTAAAAAACCCCAACAGTGATGAGATCCCTTTTCACTTTTCATTAATTTTTTTCACATATTGATACCATTCAAATTCTTGTAACATCATCTCTGCCCTTTCCATCTCCTCTTCATAAATTACCTGGACATTGTTTAACATCATGTAATATTTCCTGCTGTCCTTTTTGTATTACATTTTCTTGACATCCTGAAATTAACACTGGCAGACATTGTACACAACAACATACAATGCAAATTACTAACAGAAATAAAAGGAATAGAAACCCATTTCTGGCCCATTCCCCAAAGTTAGGGAACCAATTGCTAATGAAGCTAAATGGGTCCAAGGTTGCTCCCATTCTCCTGCACATGCTACTAACCTTACAAGCATCAATCTGAAATGTGATATTGCCATTATTAAATGTAACCTGGTACAAAACCTCATCCCTTACCTCAATTGTCCCAATATATGTTTGATTAGCCAGTCCTGTACTGAGAAGTGGCAAAATAAAACAGATTATTCCCATATATCCAACATACACATTAAATCGATCCATTCTATATCCAGTGGAATTTGAATATCACTATCTTCCAATATAACTGAATTTAGGTCAGATTGTGTTTCTGTTGTCTCAATTTCAATTTCCCCTGTAATTGGGTATGTGGGATAAATAACAATAACAATAACAATAATAATTTTATTGTCACTTTGAATATACACCAATCAGCATACATCAAAATGAAATTTCATAGCATACAGGTCTCAAAGGGTCACCACCTCCGATATACACTCCTTGTTTTTGGCCAGCTCAAGTTTCAGAACGTCCATTTTAGTCTCTAGGGAGCAAACGATGGCAAACAGGACAGATGGAAATGGAGCTCCATGTGGCTTAGCCCTCAAATTAGCTTGTATTCCTGTACAACAACTTCACCTCCTTTCCTTTTTCTGATCCTGTCTCTTCCACCTTTTCCTTAAAGGGGCCTCGCTGCCACCTCCAACTCTTCCTCTGGGCCTGCCAACAGCCTCATCCAATTCCTTTGCTCTATAAGCCCTGGGATCTCTCCTCCTCTGCCTCCTTTGGAAACAGCCCTGATTTGCAATAGAATCCATCTCTATGCCAGCAGTCAGATCTTGCTGCTGGCAGAACAATTTCAAACAGCGCAAATGACTTTTAACGGTCTCACCAACAGTTCCGAAACAGCTAAAAACTCGCCATACCAGCAAAAATTGTCGGTCGTATGTTACCTTAGTTCCACCATGTTGCTCAAACACATTAAAACCTTCCCGATCATGTGGCCTAAAGGGTCTCTTTTGGTGTCAGACCTACATATTTATAACCAATCTTCCACTATTACTATACACAAGGTTCCTCACAGGGACAGATTGGTCAACGATCACAACAGTGATAGCAACAACAACATTCAGTAATACAATTGCAATCACAAAATCAATACATCACGTAGGGTGCAGAGTTCCACAACTTCTTCTGGAACCTTTGGATGGTACAACATAGGCCACCACTCAGATTGAAAAAGCCAGAAAGCTGATATTCCTGCAAAGAGAATAACCATAAGCAGAACTGAGATTATTATTTCTTCATCCCACAATGACCACATCAGTTTTTGGTAATTTTTATTCACAGTGGGTCTTCTCCAGAAATCGCCTTCCACATTTTTTATTCATCTATCGGCCCTTTTGTAATGTGTCCATCCATTTTCTTTGGTTCGAACTGCTGTTTCAGTTGTCAAGAGGACTTGGTAGGGACCATTCCAGGCTGGAGTAAGCTTTTCTTCACACCAGCTTTTTATCAGAACCCAATCACCAGGCTGGAACTTGTGGACTGCAAACTCCAATGGAGGTGTCTGGGCTTGCAGCCCTTGCTTGCTTCCTGAGAAGAGACAAAGCAGAGGACAGCCCAAGTACATAATTTTTTAACACTTTATCTTTAGTTTCTATAGTTGGAAATCCAGAATCTCTTCCCATATAGGGTACTCCAAAAATTATTTCCTAGAGTGAAAGCCCGATGTCCTTCTGAGGCTTTGTTCACATTCTTAAAAATGCTAATTGTAACAGCTTAATCCAGGGTAAGTTTAATTCCAACATTAGCTTTGACAATGTTTGTGTCAACTCTACAACAAAACTGGCTGCAGCTATCTTGCTCATTCTAGGTTGCCACATGAAAGGAAGGGGGGATGGAGTATCTCTGGTAGTCTAAACAATATTGTGTCCCATGGGAACCAAGGTCATTCTCTCGCTTAGGAGAAGAGGGTTGTGTGTTTTATTAGAAAGCCCATCAAACTGCTCTATTGGGTAGCATAGTTATTGCATAGCACTGAGGAGGGAACTTTTATTTTGTAATAGTGTAATTCTTTGGAGGGAATTTCAGACTTGATTTCACTTTTGACTGTGCCAATATTTTGTATCCAATAAACATGTTCTCTGAGGAAGATTCAAGCCTTGGAGTTCTGATTTCTTCAGTTCCATCTATTGGAACCATGACATTAAATCAAATCTCCTAAAACTATTCTGTTTTCCCCAGGGTCTTGAGCCCCGGCTGCCTACCCACCGACTTTGGGAGGATGGCAAAGACTCGGGGAAGAATTCAGGATGGAAAAAAATGGGGAATCAGCTACTGGCCTCAGCGAGACTCCAGTCACTGGAGTGCAGGCTGCTGTTCTGCTACCGAAGGAGTAGTACTGGCGGGGGCTCGGTGAATGACCCAGGTAATCCAACCAAGGAAGTTGGCACCACAAGAGGGGACTATAGTCCTGGTGGACCTCTATCAAGCAGAAGCAACCCTCCAGTGCAGAAGCATACCTAAGACTGCCGAAGAGGAGCTCCTGTTAATTCTGTCCCATTGCCCGTCAGCTATGCAAAAGAAGGGAAAGGGGTCGACTGTATGGAATGACTCGGCAGAATGGAAGTACCAGACAGCAACTCATAGTCCCTCAGTCAAACAGCTAAAGGAGAAGTTCAACCAGCTGGAATTCAAAGAAATGGCTCCGGCTATACAATGTGTGCTCACAACTGGGGGAAACACCAAACACCAGCAGTCACTTCCACTTCCTTGCTGGAGCCTCTGTCACTTCCCTGACCTCCCAGCTGGTTGCAATGTCCAGCCCCAGATCTCGACAGAGTCCCCTGCAGCAGCCTTGAGCCATGAGCCCAGGAGTCCAGTAGAGGGGATTCCAAAAGGTGGCTTGGCCACAGCCCCAGGATCAGCAGGCAGCCCAATGACCTGTGTACTTGGCACCGCAGCCGATGGAGCCATATTGATCTAGGTGAGCACATACTTGATTCAGAAAGAAAGGTAACTTCTCCAGGGAGAAGTTACCTTTCTTTCTGAATCAAGTATGTGCTCACCTAGATCAATATGGTTATGTGAAGCCTGATGACTCCATGATGGTGAATGTAATGGCAGCCAACCTAGAGAGGGAAGCGGCTGAGTGGATGACCAGCCTTCACCACGAGCGAGCCCCTGAGCTGTGGGATGTGAACTTATTCATGGATCAGCTGAGAGCAAGATTCAAAGATGAATCCCAGGCCCTGCAGGTGGAAAAAGAAATCCATCGCTTGGATCAAAGAGGCCGTCCAACAAAAGAATACATTTGGGAGTTCCGGAGGGTTGCTAGTTAACTGAGACAGTGGCCAGAGTGATCACTGATCCACTACTCCAAGGAGGGATTGGACCGCGACCTATTCCAGGTGTGCATCTACCAGGGAATTCCTAACCAACTCCATGATTGGTACAGTATGACAGTGAGCCTGGACATAGAGCTGGATTGAGCAAAGAAGCTGGCCATCACTGAACCAAAGTTGAAGCGGGGTCTGGAGTGGCACCTGTTTGGTCGACACTCCTGACTACTTCAACAGCCAGCACTCCCCAAGCACCCACGGGGGCTCCCATCAAATGTTTCAGGTGTGGTCAGCAAGGCCAACATGCTGCTGAGTGTCTGGCTCTGGCCTCCCTGGTCAAGAGCGCACCTGCCTCGACTGCCAAGTCGAGGAGACCCCTGCGAGCGGGACAAGAGAAATCAAATTGGGACCATTGAGATCCCCTCTGCCTCCCAGGAGGAGAGAGCTCTGCTGGAATGCCTGCCGCTGCCGGCACCCTATGATAGTGATAAGGAAGGTGAAGACAATCCGATGGTAAGTCAAACCATCCCACCCTTTGCTATTCCCACCAAGATCATAGTGCCGAAGACGGGGGCCCAAGCAGATTTAAATGTTCTAATAGACTCAGTTTGCATTAGGTGCCTAATCAACCTCCCCACCATACTTAAATTGGGGATTCATGCCAAATTATTGCCCTTAGACATGAAATTTGAGCAGGTAGATGGATCTCTAATTGGAGGTTCCCCTGCAATGCACCTAACTGAACCTGTGCACTTGCAGATGGGACAGCACTTGTGATGGTCCCCAAAATGACAGAAGCTGCCATTTTAGGCTTGGCATGGCTTGATAAGTGGTGTCCCACCATTTGGTGGAAGAACAGTGTGAGGACCTTGAGATTGCCGACGGGACCCCTTCCACCTGCTGAAACTAGTAAGATAAAGAGGGTTACAGCAGCCCAGACCAAAGGGGAACCCCTCAAGATGTTGAAAAACACCATAGAGCAAATTCCACAAATCCAACTTATTCCAAGTGAATAACGCAATTTAGCAGAAGCTTTTAATGAAAGGGAATGTGACATGCTTCCCCCTCACTGGGCTATCAACTGTGCAATTGAAATTCTATCAGGGGCTAAACTCCCAAAGCCCAAGATGTATTCTATGACACCCGGGTAAATGAAGGAACTAAGAGAGTACATTGACAACTTAGCCACGGGTTTTATCCAGCCAGCTAAATCACGCGTGGCGGCCCCGGTATTATTCTATTCAAAGGAAAGAAAGATGGGTCTTTGAGACTGTGCATGGACTTTAAAGGGTTAAATGCTGTCAGTGTAGAAAATATGTACCCCTTCCTCTGATGAAAGACATGCTAGCCGATAGAATAGAATAGAATAGAATAGAATAGAATAGAATAGAATAGAATAGAATAGAATAGAATAGAATAGAATAGAATAGAATAGAATAGAATAGAATAGAATAGAATAGAATAGAATAGAATGGGACCTTGGAGATCTTCCAATCCAGCCCTCTGCTCAAGCAGGAGAACCTATACCATCTCAGACAAGTGACTGTCTAGTCTCTTCTTAAAAATCTCCAGTGATGGAGCACCCACGATTTCTGGAGGCAAGCTGTTCCACTGGTTAATTGTCCTCACTGTTAGGAACTTTCTCATTAGTTCCAGGTTGCTTCTCTCTTTGATCAGTTTCCAACCATTGTTTCTTGTCCTACTCTCTGGTGCTTTGGAGTATAATTTGACCCCCTCTTTTTTGTGGCAGCCTCTCAAATACTGGAATACTGCTATCATGTCGCCCCTGTTTCTTCTTTTCTTTAGACTAGCCAAACCCAAGTCCTGCAGCTGTTCTTCATATGTTTTAGTCTCCAGGCCTTTGATCATTTTAGTTGCTCTTCTCTGAACTTTTTCCTAGGTCTCAACATCTTATTTGTAGTATGGTGACCAAAATTGGTTGCAGTATTCCAGGTGTGGTCTCACTAGGGTTTTATAAAGCAGTACTAAGAATAGAATAGAATAGAATAGAATAGAATAGAATAGAATAGAATAGACTTCCGGATCCGGTTGCAGCGCCAGCGGACGTGCAAAGAACTTGCTCTCTTTGCCGTCTGGTTTCCCCCCGCTGGTAGACCCTGGACAGGATCGAAAGTCACCCTGGAGGGGCGACCACCGTAGAGGAGGGCACTCGTCGATCGTGGAGGGAGCGGCAGCTCCCTCTGCGGTCCGAGAAATCACCTTTGGGTCGACGGGGAAAAGATCGGCCAGTAACATGGCCGATCACTTAGCTGCTCCAGCCAAAAGTCACAGCAACATCGAAGCATAAAGAATCACTGTGGAAGATCCGGGTGAGACCTTTCCTTCCCTCTTGTTATTTTCTTTACTTCCCTATGAAAAGCTTCTAGAAACTATTCCCTCCCTTGAAAAAGCAGCGTTTGAATACTTGGGAAAAAAGTAACTAATCTTTATTGTGTATTTGAACTGCTGGAATTTGGGGGATCCTGAAAAAAAAGAAAAGAAAAAAGCCTTACTGTGACTCTTTCTCGCTGTTTGCTTGTTTTCAATTTAAGTGGAAATTTTTAGGGAGGGGGTGGAGTGTTTTTCTTTCCTCCCCCCCCTTCTGAACATTTTTATCCACTTTAAAAAGGGGAAAAAAAACTACCTTGGCTACTGGGTGGAGTTATGTGGATTGGAGGGTTACAATGTATCCCAGAAATTGGCGTGAAGCCCAGAAAGCCTTATCGTAACATTGTAACCATGGTAGCGGAACTGCTGAACTTGGCGCTATGCCCAGACATTGCTGTACTTTTATTATAGAAAAAAAAAGAGAGAGAAGAAGAATGGAAGCCTATCCACAGCTTAATTATGGACTCATACTAGCAAAAATCTTGGAAATGAGAGAAGAATTAAGAGAACATTTCAGGACACTTAGGAATGAGGATGGTTCAGAGTTAAAAACTGAATTTCAAACTCCAACTGATCATGATACACAATTGGATTTACAACTTAATGAGATGGAGGATTTATATCTACAATTTACTGAAGAGGAAGATGTTACACCTTATATACAAAGGACGGAGATTTCTGAGGACCAAAGGCAGAATTCAACTGAAACATCTATAGATTTAAAAACAATAGAAATGGACTCTCTAATACGAGACATTAAAAATGCTGACAATACATACAAACAACGAATAATCACCATACTGACTAAGACTGATTACATAGTGCAGACAATATTGGGAAAAAGAGAAGAAGACTATGATCAGACGCAAATGTGGGAAAATGTGTATAATCAAATATTAAGATGGGAGGAGCTAAAGACCCTATTGTGGAAACCTGCTTGGCATAAAAAGAAAGCTAGAATTAGGTTTAAAAATGAGTCTTAAAACTTTATTTGACGGGTAAAATGGTTTTTAGAGACTTTAAGTGAGCTAATATTTTTGAGATTTTTAAGGTTTAAGATTTTAGTCTGATTAATATTGATCTGAATTATGGATTTGATTATGGCTTGGAATGGCAACTATGGAAAACTGGAAAAGTTAAAACTAAAGGAGTTGTATTGAGATTGGTGAAATATTAATGATATTTTTACTTGCAATGATTGAAGATTGAAGACTTATAAAAATGTTTGATAGAGTATAGGAAATAGAATATAGTGGAGAAATTTTAAAATATACATATATATAATAGTTATATGTTTAGCTTAGAAATAATTAGAAATAACTTAAGCTAATGTAAAATGGTTTAAAAACGTAAAGTTATATTCATTTATAAAATATGTATGTGAAATAGAATAAGAGATAGAATTTAATTGAGAAATATAAAGTGAATATTTGGAGTAATATGGTCTGTATTATATGGATACCCGAATTGTATACTATATGTCTATGTAATGCCAATTGGAATATGTTAATAGTTAATTAAGCTCAAAATGGGTGGAAATATTATTGATAGGTTTTGTTTTTTTTTATTGATAAAATAGAGAGGGAAATTTTAAAGAAGTAACCTAAATTGTTTATGTATGATTATATGTTTTATTTTGTTTTATGGAATGCCCTATCTCCACGATGAGTCCTAAGCACTTGGCTGTAAAATTAAAAAAATTCAATAAAACTTGTTATATAAAAAAAAATAGAATAGAATAGAATAGAATAGAATAGAATAGAATAGAATAGAATAGAATAGAATAGAATAGAATAGAATAGAATAGAATAGAAAATAGAAAATAGAAAATAGAAAACAGAAAACAATAGAAAATAGAATAGAATAGAATAGAATAGAATAGAATAGAATAGAATAGAATAGAATAGAATAGAATAGAATAGAATAGAATAGAATAGAATCTGGAAGGGACCTTGGAGGTCTTCTAGTCCAGCCTCCCACTCAAGCAGGAGAACCTATACCATCTCAGACAAGTGACTGTCCAGTCTCTTCTTAAAAACCTCCAGTGATTGATCACCCATGATTTCTGAAGGCAAGCTGTTCCACTGGTTAATTGTCCTCACTGTTAGGAACTTTCTCCTTAGTTCCAGGTTGCTTCTCTCTTTGATCAGTTTCCAACCATTGTTTTTTGTCCTGCCCTCTGGTGCTCTGGAGAATAATTTGACCCCCTCTTCTTTGTGGCAGCCTCTCAGATACTGGAATACTGCTATCACATCACCCTATTTCTTCTTTTCTTTAGACGAGCCAAACCCAAGTCCTGCAGCCATTCTTCATAGGTTTTAGTCTTCAGTCCTTGGATCATCTTAGCTGCTCTTCTCTTAACTTTTTCCAAGGTCTCAACATATTTTTTGTAGTATGGTGACCAAAATTGGTTGCAGTATTCCAGGTGTGGTCTCACTAGGATTTTATAAAGCAGTACTAATACTTCGTGTGACCTTGATTCTATGCCTCTGTTTATGCAACCCAGGACTGCATTAGCTTTTTTGGCTGCTGATGCACATTGCTGGCTCATAGTCAAGTGATTGTCTACTAGGATTCCAAGGTCCCTCTCACGGTTACTGTTTTTAAACCAAGTCTCACCTAATCTGTACTTATATCTTTGATTTTTCCTGCCTAAATGTAAAACATTGCTTTTCTCCACATTAAACCTCATTTTGTTGGATAGGGCCCATTGTTCAAATTTGTCAAGATCTTTTTGAATTCTGAGCTTGTCTTCTGGGGTGTTGGCTATTCCTGCCAGTTTAGTGTCATCTGCAAATTTGATGAGTTCCCCTTCTATTCCCTCATCTAAGTCATTTATGAAGATATTGAAGAGTACCCCACTGCTTACTTTCCTCCATGTAGATGTAGTACCATTGAGGACTACTCGTTGAGTACTGTTTGTCAGCCAGCTACAGATCCATCTGGTGGTGATGTTATCTATTTCTAGCTTACCAAGCAGTAGATTGGTTTGGCATGGTCTGTTTTTAACAAACCCGTGCTGGATACCGGTTATAACTTTGTTTGCTTCTAGTTGTTCGCAGATCTGTTTTTTGAATATCTTTTCCAGGATCTTCCCAGGTATTGATGTTAGACTGGTTGGTCTGTAGTTTCTTGGGTCTGCTCCCCCCCCCCCTTTCTTGAAGATGGGAAGCACATCAGCCCTTTTCCAATCCTCAAGTACTTCCCCAGTGCTCCAGGATTTTTGAAAGATATGGTGCAATGGTTCTGAGATAACATCTGCCTGCTCCTTCAGAACTCTGGGATGCAATCTGTCAGGTCTTGGTGATTTATATTCATCAAGGTTGGATAGGTGTTCTCTTACCATTTTCTTGCTTGTTTTAATTTTTGTTTCTAGTTTGTCTTTTGCGCTATTTTTTGGGGGGGTATGTTGTGCTATAATTTCTTTTTATGTGAAGACTGATGCAAAGAATGAGTTAAGCAGCTCTGCTTTCTCCCTATTGCTTGTTACCTCCTTGCCATCTTCTCTCTTTAGTGGACCTACAGTTTTCTTGATTTTTTCTTGTTATTAATATGTTGAAAGAAACTTTTTTTATTATCCTTGATTTCTGTTGCAAGTCTTTGTTCATTCTGATCCTTTGCTTTCCTGACTTTGTCTTTGCATGTTATGGCTGTCTGCTGATAATCAGCCTTAGTTATGTAGGTTTAACTAAACATTTTAAACCTCAAAGATTTCCAGAAAAAATCAAAATTGTATTCCAATGTTGTTTTTTCCTCATGTCTCATTTGTTTACAAATAACATTATTTCTTGCTCAACTAAGACTTCTTTTGTCTAGCAATACAATGCCTTCTTTCTCCCTGTTCCGAGTTGAATACAAAATACAAAACTGACCCACCTGGTGCCTTCTCTGTGCACCACATGGGAGGTGCAGTGAATTGTCCTCCACAGCATATTGACTGGAGACAAATGTCTCTCCACAAATTGCCAGGGATGAGGCAGCGGGGGAGGAGCGCCGGCAGACCAGTGGCAGGGGAGGAGCGCCGATGGAGGACTAGCCAATGAAGAATGCCCACGATGGATTGGCTGTGGTGGTGGTGGGGCTGTGAAGTGGGCATGGGCAGGTGGCCATGATAAATTGTCCTAGACCCTTCCAGAATTAATGCAAACCTCAAAGCCAGAAGGACTGTCCATCTTTGCCCTAGAAGTCTGTCCCTGGAGATAGTCCCTGAAGACCGCCTCTGGTAACATTTTTTTGTCCAGAAATTCTCCCCTCCCCAAAATTTCTTTTCTGTTGATGGGCTGATAAAACAACCACCATCCAGCAACCTCTTTCAAGAGGGTATTAGCTTTGTTCACTCTTAATGAAGCTAGAGAAATAGTGACAGGTACAGCTGGAACCACTAAAAAGGGATGTTCACATGGAAGGCACAGCTGGGTGATTATTTCTTGCCATACACTGCACAGGCTTTAAAATCAATTTTATTAGAAGGCCTATATTCACAAGCTAATTCATGTACTATAAACATTGTAAGCAAACTATAAGTAGAGTTAAAATACATGGTGAAAGTTACTCTATGCTATACTCTTTTAAGATTTTGTTATGAAAACTAAACAAGTTTCTCTTGCTGATAAAAGTTTGTAATTTATGGTTAATTTAATGAGGGTGGGTGGGGTTTTCCTGACAGGATACATTCTGTCCCATAATGCTTATTCTTTCTTTGGTGATTGCAAAATGTCGATTGTAATTTCATTACTAATATATTGAAATACCGAAACTATTTGTAAGTTCTTGTTTTGCTTCGTGTCTTGATGTAGTAAGAGAAGATGGATAAGGTGACAGGAGATAACCAAGACATCTGGAGAAGCAGGTGGTTCTTCACAAAGCCTCAGTGGCAGGATCACTTGAAATTTATGTTATCAGTTTACCTCTCTTGGATAATATTTATTTTAAAAGTTACTTTATATACTAAAATAGAACAAGAGCATGCTCATGTTTAATCTTCCTGGATGAATCCCCTGTAAGATTCCCTCAGACCTTTATCTTCACTAGATCTTGTTAGTTTTGAAAAAATCTTTTGTCCTTTTCTGTCCAGTCCTCTACCCTGCTTTCTTCCTCACCCACCATCTTGGCCCGCAGCATAATTAAGATTAGGAAAAATCCAAATGTCTTTGCAATCAATACATCTTGCTAGTTGAGATTTCCAAATAATGAAAGAGGTAAACGTGAGCTAATTCCTGTCCCTGTTTTAACGAGGTCCTCTAATCCTTGCAAAGGAAGCATGCTTGTTTCTGTTTATTTTACAAAAAGTAAACAAGTTCATAAATGCAAGAGATGGGAAGAGTATCTGGCATTGTCTTTTTGCTTTAAAAGGAGAATACATTTCTCAGGAGACTTAATTTTTCAGGGTTTTCTTGGGTATCCTACTTCATTTTTTCGGAACCCCAGCATTGTCTGCTTTTGGTTTTGCTTGATTGTTTGGCAAGGTCTGTACCTTTAAATTGCTGTGTTAACAAATAAAGCTGTTTTCAAAGTGTAACAAAGAGAATGGTGTGGGAAATTAAATAGAATGGTGTCTATTTAAATGGCCAACAGACTAGGAAATGCACTCTTTTTCTGAGCCTTCAACAGCAACTAAACCAGCAGAATTCAACATATGAAATTTAACTCTGCAATGCCAGCTAAATGTAATCACTACTGAAGGCTTAAAAGTTTCAGCCATACTTCAGATGAAAGCTCACCTCTCTGATCCACATTCTGTACTGAGAAATGCAATTTGGCGGTTAGGCTTGCCAAATACAAACAATGTGATCGTACCATTAGTGTTATATTTATATAAAATGAACCATTTCCTTCTGAATTCTGAAATGGTTAACAGAAATGAAGCTCTGAACCATATGCTTCTTCTAAAGATCTGAAATGTCTCAAAATCTATTTCTTTATTAGGGTTTTGTTCATTTTATTTCATTCATATGTCAAAGAAAGCATCAGCATTTATAGCAAGGAAGCTGCTAAACATATTGGGATATGTGTAGTTGTTTCTGCCAAAGCCTTTGTCTCCCAAGACCTATAAAGCCATCAGCATTGCATATGGCCAGCAAACGAATTGGAGATATTACTCCAGTTTTGTCTAATGAGGGCTAGGGTTTCAGATGTACAAAGGCAAAATCAGACTGTAAGTCTTGAAAGCACTAAGTACACTGTAGGCCTTGCAGTTTGATGCTAGGAAAGCTGACTTGAAAATAGTAAAAGTTGTCATATACACAAGGCAGGAGAAGAAATGTGCTGTCAAAAAAAGTAATCTCTTCCAAGTGCAAAAATCCAACAGTGGGAGGATTTATGGGAGTTCAGATCTAGAGAACGGCCAGGAAAAACAGCTAAATAAACACATAGATCATATGTCTTGAAAGCTGATGTCAGGCCCATAAAAAATCAACTTGGTGATAGGAGCAGACAGGTGGCAATTGGTGCAATCCCTGCACATTTTGTCCCGGAGCCTTTGGCTGGCCTTATCCAGTGGAAACATCTTAGAGCAGATGTTTGCCTGATTGCAAATGTTGTGAAATTTATAATCCACATACACTTACAGTCTTAGAACTGTCTGGAAAAGAAAAAACACAAGTTCATCCAATTTCGTTGCTGGCCAGAACTGCAGCATTGTAGGAGTTGTGGAAGGAAATCCATTTTAAATTGGAAACTGAAAGTATATGCTGCTGAAATCCTCAAGGCTCAATGCATGAAAGCTGCAGAATCCCAGGGTTCAGTTATTTCATTCTCAAATCAATGAATTAGAATTATATTAATTTTAATATAATTAAAATTTATATTGGGTTCTGCAACAAGCCCTATTAAAGTATAAGAAGTCTCTGCCATTCCTTTCATTTATGGAATTTCAGCAAAACTTGTGTTCAGTAACATTTTGCTTTTCATTAGATTAATCATAAGCTATCAAATCTTAGTTGAAACTTTTGTAAGGTTTAAGAAGTAATTTTCATGGTTTGCACTTCTGTTATCTTCTGATGTTGAACAAGGCATAAATTTCCCTCCCATTTAAGATATTTCATCTATATTCTTTAGTTGTAAATGTAATACTTTCTAATTGTACAGCTAGAATGCCTCATTTATGAGCTTTCTTCTGCCAAGAAATTCTCAAATGTCTGAGAAAAATTAGTATGCCCATGTTGCAAGAACAAAAACCTATTTTGTGACTTAGCATAATATTTATAGAATATAGAGTTGGAAAGGACATTTCTGACTGATGATCCTCCAGCCTCTGAAGACCTCTACTGAAGGAGAACTCATGTGGCAACCTATTCTACTAGTTGACAGTTTTCTAGTCAGGATGTTCCTTTTGATTTCTAGCCTGAATTGCTTCATTGCAATTTAATTCAGCAGTTCTGAACTCTATGACAATAAAAATGTGTTCCTTTCTCCCTGTGACCATCCTTTAGATATTTAAAGACTGTTATCCTATTCTCGTTGACTGTCTTCTATAAGCTAAACATATCACATTCCTTAATTTTATCTTAGACAGCCTGGTTTCCAGATATAAACTTACTTCAATTTGTCACTGACATTTTAACCTCTATTGCCCATAAACGGACACAGAACATCAAATGGGGCATGGTCACTCAGCCAAATGTAACGGCACCTAACCATAGTAGCCCATATTTCACCTTTTTTGAAGGAGAATATCATTTGAAGGCTTTAATATGTCAATGCCATTCCCTGACCTACTAAGTCAGTTACCCTATCAAAGAAGGAATCTGACATGATTTGTTTGTGACAAACCAATGTTGGTTCCTGTTAATTGTAGAATATCTGCTCAAGTGCTCATAAATTTGTGGCTTTATAATCTATTCAAAGACCAAAATACATGTCAAGCTGATGGGCTTCTAATTTCTTGGGTTTCCTTTCCTGCCCCTGAATTTGCTCTCCATCAGTTTTATGGGATCTCACTTGTCCTTCTGGAGCTCTCAAAGATAATCAAGAATGGTTCTAAGATCACCTCCATTAGTTCCTACCTAACACTCCACCTAGCACAAATAATTGTACTTTATGTGGTTCCAGTGTTTGTACAAACCTGGAAACTCAGGAAATTTTAGGATAGAAGTAAGGGCATTTTAACTTTCTTCCCCATATCCAAAGATAACCATTTACCATAACTTGGCTATCTGTGACTTAATACCCCACAGGAAAGGAAAGGGAAATCCACATACTTTCCTAACCACCTGACCAGGTTAGGCAAAAATATGGGTCAATTAGATTAAGTCATATATATAAACTGAAACTGCGATTTTCAGGAAGTTGGAAGAAAGATGGAAATATACCTTTCATCCAGAATAAACAAAAAGGAGTCTTCTTACCCATCTGAAATCACTCGTGGGACCTTTTCCTTGAATATTTTGTTGGACAGTCAAAGAAGCATGGGCAAACCTAGCAAGGATCTGTTTTGGCAGAAAACCTATCATGGGGTAATGCAAAGATAATAATGTTTATTTCAAGTCAAGTTTAGCTTGACTGGTATATATGACATTTTGAACCCTGAAAAGCAGGTCAGAAAGGATAACTGTGAATACCATAAAAGATAGATTTGTTCTTGGCTGCTTTTCAATAAAGAAGCCTGGGATGTTAAATGTTATGTACACTGACTTCTGTGTCATTTTCTGAATGTGCAGAAGGCTATACCTGTGTATCCCCCACAGTTCTTCCTTCTCAATGCAGAACCTGCCCAGTTCCTTCAATCTCTCATGATGGGACAGAGTTTCCAGTCCCTCTGTTCTCATTGCCCTTCTTTGAATCTGTTCAAGTTTTCTAGTTTCTTTTTAAATGCACTTCCCCCCATACTTGGGGTGGGTTTGATTAATGCAGAATAATGTGCAACAGGGGCTTCCTATGATTTAAATTATGCTTCTATTGATATAGCCTTTTCCTGGAAATAATAAAGCATTTTTATTGGAAGCTGCGAGTCCTTGTCCCACAGAGAAATAAAATAGGATTGTTACCAGTCCTAGATATTACTAGAGTAGGGAAAATAAAATTCTCTACTGTGATGAAACCTAGCAATAGGAGATAAGTAGCACTCTCCTATTCAGGAAAGGAAGCAGACATTATTAACTGAAAACTTGAAAAATGGAGAAAAGACTTTCAGGTCGACAAGGAATTTGTTGATTGGTATCTTCCTTGAGTAAGCTGAGGGAGGTAGCCTTGACAGTCTTTCTTTATGACTTCAACCACGATCAACCAAATCCTTTCAAATTTCTTTATTTCTGGTACACCTGAGTTTCCCCTTTTCACCACAGATATAGGTTTTCCACAGCTTGTTACTATTGGAAGTCAGCACCCACCCACCCTCCTAGAGAAGGAAATATTTTGGATGATGTTAAAAAAAAGCAGAATATATTTCCCCAAAGGAATAATAGAAAATCTTAGGCAGAAACCCCTTACCCCCAAGTCTCTCTGCCCCAAGCAGAAACCAGCTCTGTAGAAGTACAGAAAGACTGGAGCCAGGAAGCTTGGAGTTGATGGGATTAGAAAGACAAAAATCCCTAGAACCAGCAACCCCTCACCCATCCAACACAGGACATAGCCATCAGCCACAGCTGGACATGACCTTTAGGACATAATAGGATTAACCCACCACCATCAGAATACTAAAAGGGCACACTGAACCTCAGGTCAAAGTTCATGCCACAGGAACAACCCCAAACACAAAAGCCCAAGAAGGTATAAAAACCCACCACTCCCAGCAACATGTCAGCTGCTGCAGAGCAACATGTCTTGTGGTTCTGCTCTTCAATAAACCACAACCTTCTTTCTAAAGCAGTCTCCGTTTTGTTTATTCCCGACTTGGACTGGACCCTGATGAAGATTTTTCTTTCAACATTACCAATAATGCAGCAGTTACCAATAATGCAGTTGTTGGAATTCAGCATTTCCAAACTTTTTAATTCAGGGGTGTCAAACTGGAGGCCCATGGGCTGGATGCGTCACACGCAGGCCATGCCTATCCCGACTCCATAAAGGCCAAAAACATAATGATACATCACGTGACGCAATCAAATTTGACACCCATGTCTTAATTTATTCTTCTGCTATGTGACCCAGTGAGGGGGGGGTCAAGGGAGGAGGTTTCCTGTGTCCTTCCCTGTTATATAGCCCAAGTCCCATGAGCTTGTTATCCAGAGGATTCCCACCCTCACTGTTCCTTTTCATTTTTTCTATGTTGATAGCAACAGAAGCAGTTCCAACAAACCTGCTGAAGATGTCCTTTCCTTTCTTCAGAATACACAGCAAGTAGAATGGCAGTCTCAGGATTTATAGCATTCCCCAAGGGATTGTGTTTCTTGTGCCATACATCTCTGGACTCTCAGCAGAACAAGACTGATAAATGTGGCTTCTGAGGAACCTGAAGTCCATACAAATAGAGAAAATAGGGCAATTGGAGAGAATTATGCTATCCAGGTTACTTGGTACTAGAATTCATATGCAGCTCGTTGGTATATCTAAAGAAAGAGGGAGAATGTAAATTAGACTTCATTTCCTGCTGTTGAAGCAGGCAGACAAGAAAATGAAGAGCTGGAGGAGAGTTGTTTTGTGATTATAGTCACTTGGGACTGAAGACAACTATTATGAGTCACTAAGATTCTCTTCTGGAGTAACGCAAGCTACAATCACATAATCAGTTGTTATGCACCATTAGTTTCCAATTATGAATGCTAGAGTAAGAGAACCAGGAGGAGATGTCTCTATTCTGAAAGGGTTTTTAATGCACAGGAATAAAGACACTTGGCTAGTTCAGCACTACCAGTGACTTGAAGGAATTTGTAATTTCTTCAGAAACTCTACTACCAGACGTTGCAGCTGCAGAACCTGAGACATGTACACCATTTAGAATAGAATAGAATAGAATAGAATAGAATAGAATAGAATAGAATAGAATAGAATAGAATAGAATAGAATAGAATAGAGAGTTGGAAGGGACCTTGGAGGTCTTCTAGTCCAGCCCTCTGCTCGAGCAGGAGAACCTATATCATTTCAGATAAGTGACTGTCTAGTCTCTTCATAAAAATCTCCAGTGATTGAGCGCCCACAATTTCTGAAAGCAAGCTGTTCCACTGGTTAATAGTCCTCATTGTTAGGAAGTTTCTCCTTAATTCCAGGTTGCTTCTCTCTTTATTCAGTTTCCAACCATTGTTTCTTGTCCTGCCCTCTGGTGCTTTGGAGAATAGTTTGACACCCTCTTCTTTGTGGCAGCCCCTCAAATACTGGAATACTGCTATCATGTCACCCCTATTTCTTCTTTTCTTTAGACTAGCCAAACCCAAGTCCTGCAGCCGTTCTTCATATGTTTTAGTCTCCAGACCTTTGATCATCTTAGTTGGTCTTCTCTGATTTTTTTCCAAAGTCTCAACATCTTTTTTGTAGTATGGTGACCAAAATTGGTTGCAGTATTCCAGGTGTGGTCTCACTAGGGTTTTATAAAGCAGTACTAATACTTCACGTGATCTTGATTCTATGCCTCTGTTTATACAACCCAGGATTATATTAGGGTTTTTGGCTACTGCTGCACACTGCTGGCTCATAGTCAAGTGATTGTCCACTAGGACTGAAGATATTGAAGACTACTGGGCCTAAGATGGAGCCTTGTGGTACCCCACTGCTTATTTCTCTCCATGTGGATATAGTACCATTGAGGACTACTTGCTGAGTATGGTTTGTAGCCAGCTACAGATCCATCTGATGGTGTTGTTGTCTATCCCACCTTTTTCTAGCTTACTAAGCAGCAGGTTGTGGTCTACTTTGTCAAATGCCTTACTAAAATCTAAGCATACTATGTCTATAGTGTTTTGCTGATCTACTAATTTAGTCACTTTATCAAAGAATGAAATAAGATTGGTTTGGCATGATCTGTTTTTCTCAAACCCGTGCTGGCTACTGGTTATAACTTTGTTTGCTTCTAGTTGTTTGCACATCTGTTTTTTGATTATCTTTTCCAGGATCTTCCCAGGTATTGATGTTACACTGATTGGTCTGTAGTTTCCTGGGTCTGTTTTTTTTCTTTCTTGAAGATGGGAACCACATCAGCCCTTTTCCAATCATCAGGTAATTCCCCAGTGCTCCAGGATTTTTGAAAGATATGGTGCAATGGTACTGAGATAACATCTGCCAGCTCCTTCAGAACTGTGGGATGTAATCTGTCAGGTCCCAGTGATTTATATTAATCAAGGTAGGATAGGTGTTCTCTTACCATTTTCTTGCTTATTTTAATTTTTGTTTCTAGTTTGTCTTTTGCAGTAGTTTTTTTTTATATGTTGTGCTATAATTTCTTTTTGTGTGAAGACTGATGCAAAGAATGAATTAAGCAGCTCTGTTTTCTGCCTACTGCCTGTTACTTCCTTGCCATCTTCTCTCTTTAGTGGACCTACAGTTTTGGTGACCAAAACTGGTTGCAGTATTCCAGGTGTGGTCTTATTAGGGTTGTATAAAGCGGTACTAATACTTTGCATGATCTTGATTCTATGCCTATGTTTATACAACCTAGGATTCTATTAGCTTTTTTGGCTGCTGCTGCACACTGCTGTCTCATATTTAAGTGATCATCCACTAGGACTCCAAGGTCCCTCTCCCAGTTACTGTTTTTGAGCCAGGTCTCACTTAATCTGTACTTATATCTTTGATTTTTCCTGCCTAAAGCACCTCTGCTTTCTCCCTACTGCCTGTAACTTCCTTGCCATCTTCTCTCTTTACTGGACCTACAGTTTCCTTAACTTTTTTCTTGTTATTAATATGTTGAAAGAAACTTTTTTATTGTCCTTGATTTCTGTTCCAAGTCCTTGTTCATTCTGAGCCTTTCCTGATTTTGCATATTCTGGCTGTCTGCTGATAATCAGCCTTAGTTATGTGCCCCTCTTTCTATTTTTTGTACTTGACCTTTTTGTCTTTCAGTTTGTCAGAGAGAGCTTTGTGCAGCCATGCTGGTTTCTTCTTGAATTTCTTTTTCTTTTTCTGTGGTATTGTGCTGGACTGGGCATTTATGATCATATTTTTCAGAGTTTCCCACGTTTCTTGCATTGTTTTCCATGGAATCTTTCCTAGGTTCTCTCTGAGTTTGTTAAAATCAGCCCTTTTGAAGTTTAAGACTCTAATTGGATTATTTTTTTATTGTTTGTCTTTGCATTATATTGAAATTCAGCATGACGTGGTCACTTTCACCCAATGTTCTGACAACTTCAACTTTACTTCTAGTTCCCTCCTCTATCTTTTGGATGATAAAGTTGTCGGCTGGGTTGGTTAAGAATCTCCCACTCGCTGCAGAGTTTGTCTCCCAGTTGATATCTGGATAGTTGAAGTCTCCCATTATTACTGTGGTATGCTTCCTACATATGTTTGTTAACTAGTTGGCAAAGAGTTCATCTATTTCTTCTGATTGGTTGAGTGGCCTGTAATATACACCTATGGCAATGTCACTTTTTTATATATATATATTGACCCATACACATTCTGGAGGGATTTTATCTTTGATCATGTGCATTTCTGCAGATATGTAGTGTTCTCTTACATATAGTTCAACTCCCCCTTCTCTTTTTGTAGACCTATTTCTTTTGAACAATTTGTATCCAACCATCAGTACATTCCAGTCGTGGATTTTGTCCCACCAAGTTTCTGTAATGCCAACTATGTCATACCTGCCCTCATGTACTATTGCTTCTAGTTCACCCTGTTTGTTCCCCAAGCTTTGAGCATTTGTATATAAGCATTTAAGACCTTTATGCCAGTCCATAGGTATGTTTCCTGCATCTCCTGATTGTTGTTGGAGTTTTTCTTTTTTCTCATCACTCCCTACCACATTGTTTGATTTGTTTTCTTGGGATTTATGACTGGTTTTGTGTTCTAGAGATTCTAAAGATTGATCACCTTTCCCCCTCAATTTTAGTTTAAAGCCCTCCTGATGAGTTGGGCCAGTCTTTTTCTGAGTACATTTTCCCCTGTTTTAATGAGGTTCAGCCCATCACTTGCCAAGAGTCCTTCGCATAGGAAATGCAGTCCATGGTCCAGGAAACCAAAGTTTTCTTGGCGACACCAACCCTTTAGCCAGTGATTTATTCCTAGAATTCTTTTTTCCATCAATGGGGGGTTGGCCTTTCATTGGGAGTATTGATGAGAACATTACTTGTGCTCCTAGCTTCTTAAATTTATTGGCTAGTTGCTTATAATCTCTCAATATTGTACTCAGATTCTTTGTTGTGTCATTCATCCCAATGTGAAGGACTGGGAAAGGATAGTAATCTGTGGGCCTAATTATTTTGATTAGGTTCTTGGCCACATCTTTGAATTTTGCTCCAGGTAGACAACATATCTCCCTAGATTGTATGTCCGGTCTGCAGATGGCTGATTCTGTTCCTTTGAGGATAGAATCTCCTATTACCAACACTCCCTTTCCTTTTTTTGGGGGGGTGCAGTCTGGGGTGCTTTTCTGTTTATCTCAGGTGTGTTTGTTGATGTGACTCTTTTAGGGATGTTTGGTGTTGTTTCTTTGTTAGATGTCTGTTTTTTTTTGAGGGGGAGGTTGTGGGTCTGTGTATTTCCATCTAGGGGGATAAATTGATTGCTCAGTTGTAATGGGGCTGCTTCTGGTTGGGTTAGTGGGGGATTGTTAGTTGCATGCTGCTTCTTTCTTTGATTGTTGTGTTTCCTTCTATGTGTGACATACCTCCATTTGTCTTCCTCCAAGCGTTTATCAGTAGGGTCAAATCCTCTGGCAGTTATTTGTTCATTATTTGGTTCTGTTTGGGTATAGCTTTCTTGTGTAGGTTGAAGTTTGTTTGAACTTGCAGCTGAGCCCCCAATATGGTCACCCAAAGAGGCCATAAAGCAGCAGGGAAGACAATGAAGCTGAAAGGAACTTCAGAGTTGCCAATCAAATGCCTAATTAGCAGTATAAAATTATTTTACGTGACAACTTGCTCAGAAGGAGGGAAAGATCATGCAGGCACTAGGCACCAGGCACCTGAGTAAGTCTCCATCTTTTATAGATGCTCAGTTATTGCTAGAAGAGTATTGAACCAATAGTATTTTGGAGATGGGGGTGTTTCTGCTAACTGTCAGCCTGGTAAGCTTTTCTAACTTTTTTTCAGACTTTTCAAGAATTGGGAGAGTATGTTTAAAACATTTGAAATAGCTTCAGTTTCTCCATCTGAAATTTATAGATGCAGTCTACCTTTTGGAGAGTCCTGAAGTTACCCAGTTTTCAGAAGGTTTTTTTGGATTACTGTTAGTATGGCATTGAACAAAATACCACATCAGCTGTCTGCACTACCAAGGTCTGACAGTCACCATATTTCCAAGAATAAAATTTGAATTACAGTGGAGTTGAAGATAATTGCCAAAATATTAGGGCTACAATATATGTATTCTCAGCTTCAGAAAGCAATGAGGAAGGCAGTAGAGGAGGACTATTATCTGGTAGCTAAATAGGAGATGAACTATTAGATAAATTCAACAATCAAATGTCAGGTTTATTTGTCCATGCCTTAAATTTCTATGTATTAAGAATTGCAATTGATATGGGAAATTTATCTGCAGCTATTATAGTAGTAACTTCAAAGGGATATCTCTTTCTGATGAAGCTTTGATAAGATCACTCATTGAAGCAGATTTGTGAATCACAATGGAAACCTGCAGCAAATCAAACTAAGCAGCCACATCCCAAACTTGACAGTTTTGCTGCTATTGTTGCAATATTACTTCCTCATAGGCAGCTTTGCGCGTGGGAAACAGGATGTTGACCTCTCACACAGATATGAATTTTCTCACCTCATTCTATGCTCTGCCTACCTGAGCTCTTTTGGGACACTATGGGTGGCATTACTTGGCATTCATCTCAGCTCTCCACTTCTTCAAAGTCTAAATTTACTCTTTTCTGCAAATGGAATGTTACTCTTTTGTATTAGTCTTATCAGCTCTGAGTTTCAGGCAGCTCTCATGCACTGGGAACAAACAATGTAGTAAATGTGGAAAAAAATCCATTTCAAAAGATTCAGATTACTGAAAGGATTAAAGGAAAGGTTGGCTCGTCCATCCAGGTAATAAGTGGAGACTTATACCACAACCCAGGAAATTCAAATGCTGAGGATCCCAACAGGAGGAAGGGGTCCTCCCACATATGTACTTTTGCAAAAAGGAGATAGCTTCCATTTTGCTCTCCTGGGCTGCCTAAAAGTAAGATAAAGAAATCCACAATCAGCAGTCTGGCAAACTAAGATCAGCTGGTTGTGATATATATCATGGAATAGTAGTTTATTCTGGTTTGTGATATGAAGGATGCTGCCTAATCCCTAGGCTAATAGTGACAGAGATAAACTTGTTAAAAACATGTAGCATGATGTAGGAGGGTGGTTTGGAGATCTGTCATGGGAATTAGTGTGGGTCCAAGTCACTTACATGCATATGCAAGCATGCCACATTGGAATCTTAACACATTGAAATTTCACATTTCTGAAATGTGGGTCTTCTGAAATTAATGTCATCAAAGTACATCACTACATATTTATCCTAAATATTAGAAAATATTTTGTTCATGAACCTAGAGACTGCATCACAATTAACTAATCCAAAGTTAGTTATAATCACACTTGGATATCAAAAGCAATAAAATATTCATGATCAGATTGTATGTGATTCTCAACTCCAATTTTCTGAAAATGGGTGCAATTTGAAGGCAGCCCAATAAGACTGAAATAAGCAGTAGGTACTGATCCCTCTTGTTCATGAATCATGCCCAGTCCTAAAAGAATTATCACTCCTAAGGACTTAAAGTGTGGGTGCAGATACTGCAGACTTAGAAGGGCAAAGAAAGTGTTTGAATCATTGTCCAGAAAGTCATTCAGTGTAGACAACTGGTGAGTAGATGTGGGGTATTGCTTCTGGGCTCCTGGTTTTAAGTTGATGGTACAGACACACACCTGATGTTGAGATAACGTACAGTAGTTTCTTCCTTCTCTCTCAAAACGTTAGCAAGCTCTAAGAACTCTTCTGGCAAGGTGATTCAGAGAGCTACTGTAAATAGGAAAGGATATGATTGGGAAGCTTGCAAATGGTGCTGTTGACATCTTTCAGAAAGAAAAGAAATTATTTTCTACCTCCAGTGAACATCTGGATTATGGGTCTGCAACTAATTAACAACCAGCACAGTGGGAACATGTAAAGAAGCTGTGATACAGAGTGGCAAGAATTCAGTAAGGTCATTTATTATCACTTGCAAAGCTGTTGTGCAGCACAGAACAGGATCAGCTCAAAGTGCTTGCCAATCAATCATTTCTACAACCTAGGCTTCTCTAACAAATGTGTGGGTAATTTAAATTGTTGCACTGTGGTCTGATATGTGAAATTGGCTGTTGCATGTAAATCTATAAGAGTGGAGATTTGTATTTCTAAATATAAGAATGTGCAAACAGCACCAGGAATAAAATGCACCTGCTTGTTGTTGGTTGCTTGAGTTTGTTTTCATTGTCTGGGGGGCCCCTCTGCTGAGATCTTGGGAGGGAGACGTGAGAAGTTTCTTGAAGATGAAGATTTTGAGCAATTTGGGCATTTGTTTGCCATGTGGCCTGCAGTTCCACGGGTGAGGTGCATTGTAGGTGACTCAGATATCTGTACTTTATCAATGCACACCCCTGAGGCTCTGAGCTAGAAACATAAACTGGACTCTTCTCTGTTTCTCTGCTGAAAACAGGGGTCTTTTTGTTGCTTCTGTTTGCAGGGGTTCTCAAACAAGAAGGCCATAGAGAGGGAGTAGGAGTGAAGAGAGGCTATAACAATTTCTTCCATTATTTATTTCCTTCATGTCACAACTCTTCCAACTGCCCATCAATTAATACACAATATTGGAACAAATTCTGTAGTGAGCCTGTCTCATTATCCCATTTCTTTGTTTGTAAGCAAATCCTTCTTGAAATTGGTCACAGCAAACTCATTCCACTGCACATCTCTGGCATATAACTAAATATCTGATATGTTCTTACAAATTCTGCAGTTGCCTTGTTTCAGCTAACAAATATCTCAATTTGTAATTACTTTCCTGGACAGATTTTCAAATTTAGCTCTAAATCTTTGCATGAAATTCTGATGATTATCCAGCAATGGATCATTACCTTCAGTGTGGGTCACAACCCATTTGGTCACTCTTCCTTCAATAGATTCAGAACAAAAAATCCTGGAGCAATCTGTGGGCCAACCCACCAGAGACATTTTACGCTGAGTCAGGAATTCAGAAACTGATCCTGGGGCAAATTTCATGAAAGCAAAGCAAAGACATATTGGTTGGGTTACAGGCTGTTGAGCCATCCCTGACTGAGGCAAGCCTTGTCCCGTGTGCTGTGTTGTGCATTGCACGAGTTGGTTATTCGTATATTTACTTGTGTTGATGTTGGAAGGACCTAGCAAAATGTTCTACAGACAGTGGATCTGATGCTGTTCCTCGGTTGAAGGCAAATGTCTGATTAGAGGAGAGATGCTTTCCAGATTAATGTCAGTCCTTTGAGGTAGGCCAGGTCAGGAAATAGATATTACAAGGAACTCTGCTTCAGTATTGTAGCTTATAATAATACAACCTTGAAAGTGTGCCAGAGTTCCATCTCCCACACATACAAACCCCTCCTTTTACCATACAGAAACAAGGCAGGAGCATTTTGAGTCTCTTTCTCATGCTCCCTCCTTTCCCAGAGCTGAGATCTCATTTATTGTCTCTTTTACCTGCTAAGGATCTTGCCAACTTTACTCCTGTTTTTCCTCTGCAGCCTTTTGGATATTTACATAAATCTTCTCTTTTTCAAGATAAATATGCCACTTTAACTGTTCCTTCTATCCTTGTTTTGCAGACTGCTTATTATCCCGTCAGCTTTCTTCTGAACACTTTCTCTTTTCTTTTTTTAAGTGGAGTGCTCTGGCTCTGGGCTCCAAGTGCAGTCTAACCAGTATAGAAAACCATGGAATTATTTTGTTTGTTAATACCTTGTCCTTTTTAGCTGTTCAGTTGCATTGTGGTCCACTAGTCCTTTGAGATCATTTTCACATGCACTGCTGCCAAGCTGGGTCTTCTCAATATGGTACATATGCATGTAATTTTTCTGTTGCCAGAAGCAGGAAGCTTGTACTTGTTACAGCTGAACATCATCCTGTTGGATTTGGCCCAATGTTTGTCAGAAATTACACCCAGGCTGCTGCAATAAATCTCCTTCAGGATTCTCTCAAAGGCTCTCATGGAAAAGTCAATGTCTCAGCTTCAACAGATAATTGGTTTAACCCCAGTAACAATGAGTATGAGTATGTCCCAAGATTTAAATCTCAATCTGCTTCCTCATGTCCCATGATTGTAACAGAAGGCTTTTTAAAAAAAAAAATGTTTTATTAATTTTTAAGAATTACAATCTTTAGTGCTTAGTAAACAACATGTTGTCTGGGTTCACATACTTAACATTAACTTCTTCAATATAAATCTATTCAGTACTGCACAATCCAGTATTTTTCCCCTGATCCTCCTTTCTTTCCCATATTTTTTTTTCCATTTTCCCCTTATTACACAATTACAGTTCTTAGTACTATTGATGTATACAAAGTTAGATATAAACATCTTCATCATATTTTACTAATATTATACAAATAACAATATCAATTCATAAATCAATATCCTGTTTTTCGTGCTCTTGTTAACATTTGATTTCCCATCAATATTTGAAGTACCTTTGTCAGTTATGATTTTCTCAATATTAATTACATTTATATAGCTAAAAAATTTATTCATACCAATCCTCCTCTTATTTTCATATTTCCCATATCAAAAGAAGAAAAAAATGCTATCTTAATTCTAAATCATATCTTTCATTATAAAAGTCTTATTATATCTAAGGATCATCCGTTCTTTTAATCATATTCAAACAAGTATTTCAACATATGATGCCCCTTCTAATAGGTCAAATCTCCTATTTTTTAGATCTAACTCTCGCTTTCTTTCTTTGCCAAGTAGCTTTCCAAGCCAAGCCAATTAAATCGCCTAGGAATTTTCTTTCTATTTTTATGAAAGTTGCTTGGCATGAGGAAGACAATTTAGGTAGGGTATTTTTGGAGGGGGGGAATTTCACCCATTTATGTTCCTTAAACAACTCCCACTTTCTTTCTCCTTCAATTTCTCTTTTCATTTTTGGTCTCCCAAGTTGTAACATTTCCACTGACAGCTCTATGTTCCATTTTTTAAAATCTACTTCCTTGTCATCAGGTGTATTTTGCAGACTTAAGGGATTAAAGGTCTTTTGCATTTTCATTGTTATGGGTAAGTCTTGCAGTATTTTATTTGTATATGGTAATTTATATTTCCCTTCTTTTATCTCTTCCATCTCTAGGTCCATTTCCTCTGCTTCATCTTCTGATTTCTGGTTTATTTGTTCATACTTTGTAGTCGTTGTCTGGAAACTTTCTAGTTGTACATTTAATTTGGAGAATTGCTCAATTATATTATCTAAATTATTTTTAGTCTCATTGTGCTTTCTTTGTATGTCCTCTTTGTATGCAACAATTGTTTGGTGAATTAGTTGTAGCATATAGTACATTTCGTTCTGAAAGGTGTTTGTTTTTTCTTGAGGCATCATTCCTGCAGATCCTCTAGTATCACCAGTCTCAGTAAGAGTAGAACAAAGTTTCCTCTAGTTTTCTGGTGTTTATATGTAGCCTTTATAATACAATAGGTTCCAGAATACAGATCCAGTCCCAAAAGCAATATTTTATAGTGCTCCTTTGTCTCAGGCATCCAAAAATTGTCAGTCAGGCAAGGTTATAATCCACAATGTTCAAAGTGTTCAAAATGTTCAACCTCCCTAAAAACAGGTCAGACATAATCAAAGGTCAAATTTTTCTTTCTCTCCCATTAGCTGTTGAGATTAAAAGTCCAAGCTCAGTAGGTATTTATAGTCCAAAAAGGTCAGGGTGATAAGTATGCCAAAATATTTTCTTTTATTGCCAGCAAACCAGAGGCCTGCAAGCGACAGTGTTTTCTTCTTTCTGTGGACCGGGAGGCCTGCAGCTGGAGACGAAGCAGCAGCAGTGAACCGGGAGGCCTGCAGATGGTGGTGAGGCAACAGCGAAGGACCGGGAGGCCTGCAGGCGATGGCATTTTTTCCCCCTGTGGACCGTGAAAAAAGGACAGCAAAATAGGCAAAATTACCCAGAACAGAGAAGCTAGAAATAAGGCTAACAGCAAAGCACATCCACCAACCAAAAAAAGGAACTATCAAACACCAAACTCATGGAACAGGTGACTGATACCATTGTGATATATAATACATGTTCCATGTATGCACTGATGCCCAAAGAACACCCAAACTACACATGCATCAGATGCAAATTATGCGAACTACTACAGGAAAAGATTAGGAACTTAGAGGCAACTCTAACCAAACCCTGACATATGAAAGAAAGCTCCACCCAAACCGAACCAATTAATGAACAAATAACTCCCAGAGGACTTGACCCTACCGATAAACCCTTGGAGGAAGACAAATGGAGGTATGTCACACACAGAAGGAAACACAATACCCAAAAAAAGAAACATCATACAACAAACAAACCCCTTCTGCCCAATTCTACCCAACCAGAAGTTGCCCCTCCAAAACTGACCAATCGATTTCTCCCCTTAGATGGAAACATGCAGACTCACAACAGCCCCCTTCAAAGAAGACAAGCAGACACCTAGCAAAAAAAGAACTTCAAACATCCCTAAAAAAAGTCACTTCAAATATCCCTTAAAAAGCCACATGAACAAACACACCTGAGATAAACAGAAAAGCACCCCAGACTGCAGCCCCCCCAAAAGGAAAGGAGATTGTTGGTAATAGGAGACTCTAATCTCAAAGGAACAGAACCATCCATCTGCAGACCAGACATAGAATCCAGGGAGGTATGCTGTCTCCCTGGAGCAAAAGTCAAAGACGTGGCTGAGAACCTAACCAAAATAATTAGGCCCACAGATTACTACCCCTTCCTCCTCCTCCACATTGGGACGAATGATACAACAAACAGCATGAGTACAATAGTGAGGTATTACAAACAACTAGGCAATAAAGTCAAGAAGCTAGGAGCATAAGTAGTGTTCTCATCAGTACTACCAATGAAAGGCAAACACCCATTGAGGGGAAAATAATTTTAGAAATAAACCATTGGCTAAAGGGTTGGTGTCACCAAGAAAAATTTGGTTTCCTGGATTATGGACTGCATTTCCTACATGAAGGATTCTGGGCAAGGGATGGGCTACACCTCATTAAAACAGGCAAAATGTACTTGGAAAAAGACTGGCCCAACTCATCAGGAGGGCTTTTAACTAAAACTGAGGGGGGAGGGTGACCAATCTCTAGAATCTCTAGAACCCAAAACCAATCACAAATCCCAAGAAAACAAATCAAACAATGAGGTAGGCAGTGATGAAAAAAACAACTCAAACAACAATCAGGAGATACAGGAAACACTCCGATGGACAGGCATAAGAGTTTTGAATGCTTATATACAAATGCCCAAAGCTTGGGGAACAAACAGGGCGAACTAGAAGCAATAGTAGATGAGTGAGGGTATGACATAGTTGGCATAACAGAAACCTGGTGGGATGAAACCCATGAATGGAATGAACTGATGGATGGATACAAATTGTTCAAAAGAAACAGGTCTACAAAAAGAGGAGGGGGAGTTGCACTATATGTAAGCGAACACTACATATCTGCAGAAATGCACATGATCCAAGACAAAATCTCTCCAAAATGTATATGGGTCTATATTAAAAAGAAAAAAAGTGATATTACCGTAAGTGTATATTACAGGCCACCCAACCAATCAGAAGAAATAGATGAACTCTTTGCCAACCAGTTAACAAATATGTGCAGGAAGCACACCACAGTAGTAATGGGTGGTAATGGCCTTTTTGTCACCCAAAAGATGAATTAGACATAAAGCTATACTGGACTTAATCCTTATAAATAGAGAAAAAGTGATAGAGGGAATTGAAATTGCCAGAACCTTGGGTGAAAGTGACCTCATCATACTGGAATTTAATATAATGCAAACACTAGCAACAGAAAACAATCGAATAAATGTCTTAAACTTCAAAAGAGCCGACTTTAACAAACTCAGAGAGAACCTAGGAAAGATCCCATGGATGAAAATCCTAAAGGGGAAAACAACCCAAGAAGTGTGGGAAACCCTGAAAAACATGATCACAAAAGCCCAGACCAGCACAATACAACTGAGAAAGAAAAACAAGAAATCCAAAAAGAAACCAGCATGGCTGCACAAAGCTCTCTCTAACAAACAGAAAGACAAAAGGGACAATACAAAAAAATTGAGGGGCACATAACCAAGGCCGATTATCAGCAGACAGCCAGAACATGCAAAATCAGGAAAGCAAAGGCTCAGAACAAACACTCACAACAGAAATCAAGGACAATATAAAAAGTTTCTTCCAACATATTAACAACAACAAAAAGTCAAGGAAACTGTAGGCCCACTAAAGAGAGAAGATGGCAAGGAAATTACAGGCAACAGGGAGAAAGCAGAGCTGCTTAATTCATACTTTGCATCAGTCTTCACACAAAAAGAAACTATAGCCCAACATACCAAAAAAAAAAAAAAACACTGCAAAAGACATACTAGAAACACAAATTAAAATAAGCAAGAAAATGGTAAGAGAACTCCTATCTGACCTTGATGAATACAAATCACCAGGACCTGACAGATGTTATCTCAGAACTGTTGAACCTCATCTTTCATGAATCCTGGAGCACTGGGGAAGTACCTGAGGATTGAAAAGGGCTGATGTGGTCCCTATCTTCAAGAAAGGAAAAAAAACAGATCCAGGAAACTACAGACCAATCAGTTTAACATCAATACCTGGGAAGATCCTAGAAAATATAATCAAAAAACAGATCTGTGAACAACTAGAAGCAAACAAAGTCCTAACTAGTAGCCAGCATGGGTTTGTTAAAAACAGATCATGCCAAACCAATCTTATCTCATTCTTCTATAAAGTGACTAAACTAGTAGACCAGCAAAACGCAGTGGATGTGGTATACTTGGATTTTAGTAAGGCATTTGACAAAGTAGACCACAACCTACTAATTGGTAAGCTAGTAAAAGGTGGAATAGACAACATCATCACCAGATGGATCTGTAGCTGGCTGACAAACCGTACTCAATGAGTAATCCTCAATGGCACTACATCTGTTGTGAGTCCGTGCCAGCCAGTGGACCCGGCAGCTGAGTCCGGGGAATCAGAGGAGGAGGAGGAGGGGTTTGGAGAGCCATCAGAGTTGGAGGGAGGCTCTGATGAGTTACAAGACTCACAATCTGATGAAGAGCCTGGCCCCTCCAATCGTGCTCAGTATGAGACTCAGCTGTGTGGGGAAGATGAGTCAGACTCTGAGGACTCACAGCTGGACATCATTATAGACGCTCGTAAATGAAGGCAGTTAACTAGAGCAGGTCAGAGGGAGACAATACAGCAACTCCAAGGGAGGAGGAGAAGGCATTGAGGAGCCATGCCTTGGGACTGCTTAATAAAAGGGGAAGGTGTGGGTGGTGCTGGTTGCTGAAGGCAACCGTTTGCAAAGAACTTCAGTGTCAAGGGATCATGGCCTGTTTGTTTTACTGGTGAATTATTTCTTGTTTAACTCCTGCTCTGTTTTGTTTTTGAACCAATTATCCATTGGAAAATTATGCTGTTGTTTTTGTTTTGAGGGAAAATTATCTGAACTGTAAATCAAATAAAAAGAGTTGGTTTTCCCAGCCTACTATTAAAAGAGGGGACATAGTATTTTTAGCTCTGGTGAGACAGCAAGGTGAATTCATACTATAATGTACTTATATCAGTACTAAACAGCATTTTCCCACTTTTTTAACCATGTTAAGCAGAGCTATCTTTCCTTTGAAAACAGGAACACAAATACACAAGAAAGTATTAAGCCTTTTTTCATCCTCTGTTCCCTAGCATTACTTCTTCCCTTACCCAACAACCTTCTTTCTTAATTTCAAATAGACTCCTTATTAATATTTGAATTTTCCACCAGCCTACATCCCTTATGAGCTTTAACTTTCCTGAAACTATCTGTATTGGCTTTAGCATCCACTTTGTACTAATGAGTTCATTTTCTATGCATTTCCTTTTTGCTTCCCAGTGAGTTTACTATTCATCTGTACAAGTATCTGAAAACTTTTCCCATTTTTTTTTTCTTGTCATTCTTCTTGTAATTTCAATATTTCATTTTCCGGATCATTCTGATTGTTTATCCTTCAGGATTTTGAATCATCATATGTTGTCTGTCTTTTATCTGAGTTCATTAAATTCTTCTTCCTGAAGTGCAATTTGTCCCTGTACCTCTCAGCTTTTTCTTCCCTATCTTGAACTCCAACAGGAAGTGGTCGCTTTCCTCCAAAATGTGTGATACCTTCAGATCACCAATTATTTGCTTTCTGCTGGTTAGGACTGGGTCCAGGTTTTCTGGCTCCCCTGTTTCTTTTATCTTTTGGAAAATGGAAGTATCGCCCAGGGATGTCCAGTTGCCTTTTGAAAGTCCAGTTGTCTTTTGAAAAAGCACCTTTGAGTATCACCTGTTCAATCTCCAGTTATTAGCAGCATCAAAGCTGACACCAGTTAGAGCATAGAAAAAGTCAAAGAAGTAGTGCAACATCGGAATATGTGGAAAGACCTGGCTCATAGAATCACCAAGAGTTGGACATAACTGAATGAATAACATCATCACCATCAGTTTTCTAGCTGAGAACTAGTCAATAAGGTCATGAATTTCTTCCTAGGTGTCTGGCTGTGTTACATACAAAGCCACTCTGTCACCCTTTTTTATAGGGATGTTTAAAAATTTCTCACTTATATTTATTAATATATTTAGCCATTAATATCCAGCTGGGACTTCCGGATTTGGTGGCAGCGCCCGCGGATGTGCAGAGAATTCGTTCTCTTGGCCGTCCGGTTTTCCCCCCCCGACCCTGGACAGGGTCGAAAGTTGCCCTATAGGGGCGACCACCGTAGAGGAGGGCACTCGTTGATCGCGGAGGGAGCGACGGCTCCCTCTGCGGTCCGAGAAAATCACCTTTGGGCCGACGGGGAAAAGATCGGCCAGTAACATGGCCGATCACTCAGCTGCTCCAGCCGAAAGTCACAGCAACATCTAAGCAAAAAGAACCACCGTGGAAGATCCGGGTGAGAACTTTCCTTCCCTCTTGCTACTTTATCTATTTCCCTGCTAACAGCTTTAAGAATTATTTCCCTACTTTGAGAAAGCAGCGTTTGATCACCGGGGAAACGGGGCTTGGAAAAATATTTATTGTCTTTTTATTATTTCACTTTGCTTATATAAGCAGTTGGAATTCGGGCATCCCGGAAAAAAAACTCCTTACTGTGACTCTCTCTTTCGGCTTGTTTATTTCCAGTTTAGGTGGAAATCCTAAGGGAGGGGGTGGAATGTTTTTTTTCCTCCCCCCCTCCTGAATAGTATTGCCTAAAAAACTTTCTTTCTTCTGGGCAGATTTACGTAGACTGTTTTGGATACAATGTAATCTGGGACTTGGCGGGAAGCCCAGAAACTATGTGATACATTGTAACTCTCTCTAGTTGAACTCCCACTTTCTGATTCTGGCGTGATGCCCAGACTGGATTACAACATAACAACTGACTGCTACTTGGGACTTTTGTTGTTTTCTTTATTTCTGTGCTGGACTTGACTATTGGCATTTTGCTATCTTTGATTGGAAATATATCTCTGTTTGGACTCTATATTTTACAATGCTGCAATTTATTCTTTAAGCTGAACTTTTTAAAAAAAAAGAGGATGGAATCCTACTCACAGATTAATTATGGACTTATATTAGAAAATTTTTTGGAAATGAGAATGGAATATAAAGAACATATCAGAATGCTTAGCAAAAAGGAGGACTTAGAATTAAAAATTGAAACTCAACCTTTGATTGATTATGATATACAATCAGATTTACAACTTAATGAGATGGATGAAATACATTTACAATCTATTGAATCTATTGAATCTATTGAAGAGGAAGAGGACACATCCCACATGATGGACATCTTTGATGATCAAAGGCAGAACTCAACTAAAATATTTACAACTTTAAAAGCAACAGGATTGGACTTCCAAATACGAGGCACCAAAAATGTTGACAACATGACAGTACAGACAACACTAGACAAAAGAGAAAAAGAACATGATTGGACTCAATGGTGGGAAAAGGCCTTTAGCCAGTCACTAAGATGGGAAGACTTAGAGGCCCTGCTGTGGAAACCTACTTGGCATAAAAAGAAAGCTAGAATTAGATTTAAAAATGAGAGTTAAAATCTTATCTGATGGGTAAAAAGGGCTTTTGGACATTGAATGAGCTAATACTTTTGAGATTTTTAAGGCTACTTTGGTTTTGGTTTGGAATGACAATAGGAAAAACTGGAAAATCTAAAATTAAAGGAGTCAGATCGAGATTGAGACTGGTGAAGTATTATTGATACTTTTACCTACAAGAATTGAATGGTAATTAGTGAGGTATTAAATGGACTAAATTGAAACAATTGAGGAATTTATAAAAATATTGGATAGAATATATGAAATAGAATATAGTTGAGAAATATTAAGATATAATAGTTATATTATTAGTTTATGATAGAAATAATTATTGTCCTATTATTATTATTATAACATTATTACATTATTTTGTCTTATGTAATGGTTTTAAAATATATATAAAATAGAATAGAGATATAATTTGATTGAGAAATATAAATTGAAATTGGAATAATAGAGATATTTTAGGAATGCTCGAATTGTATACTATACGTTTATGCAAGACTAAATTGAAATAGATTATTTGAAAGTTGGTTAAGCCTGAAAATGGGTGAAAATATCTTTGATATTTTTTTGTTTTTGTGTTGTTGTTTTTTCTTTCTTCTTTTCTTTCTTCTTTTCTTTCTTCTTTTCTTTTTTCTTTTATTGATAAAATAGAGAGGGAACTTTTAAAGAAGCAGTTTAAATTGTATATGTATGACTGTATTTTTTGTTGTGTCCTATGGAGTGCCCTATCTCCACGATGTGTTATAAGCACTTGGCTGTAAAACAAACAAAAACTAATAAAACTTGTTATGTAAAAAATATCCAGCTGGAAAAAGCTTCAGGAAGTTTTCTGCCCCAGAACTGGATTCTCTTTCCAGAGAGTCTTCTACCTCTTCTATATCCTGCTTTTTTCAGGATCCAAATAGTCATAGGGGTATGGTACATCTCAATTCACGAAAGCCCCCTGGGAGGCATAAAAATATAAGACTTTTAGATAAATCACAACAGGATTGTATCTGCAGATGCATAGAACAAAAGGAGCTACTTTTGAGATTCTTCCCAGAAGAGACACAGAGAAAAAAGTGCTTCTCCCATATACCCGGAACTTATTTTCTCAACAGCACTATCTGGAAAAGGCATTATCTGCATTTGTTTTACTGTTGTTCTATAAAGGCAAAGATATTTATGGTTGATTTGATATTTTCAGTCTTATTTCTCATTAATCTCAGGGCAACAGGAAAAGAAAAAATAAATGAAGCTCCGTCTCTTAGGCAGACAGGCAGGTATGAACATAAACACACACATACATCTCAGGAAGGCAGCAAGATCTTTTTTTAATTATACCTTGTCAGCATTTTGCAGTATAGACATGCAGCTCCCAACAGCTGGAGCATCTCTTCACAACAGAGCCTCCTAAACTGCAAAGTCCCAAGGATCTCTCTCAAAAGAAAAATGAACACTCCCCCCCCAAAAAAATCACCCTCCTCCAAGATCTTGTGAACAAAAACCCACTGATAGAGATCATAGCTAACCCATTAATAATGTGTTGCTGCATTTGCATCTGGAACATATTCAGATTCCTCCTCCTATATTAATCACATGTGTTTTATATTAGAAATCCTGCATGCAGCCACAATCTAGGGCACCCATATTCCCACAGGGAAATCTTAATGACTTAGCAATGTTAACAAAAAGTACAGCATTCTAGGGAGAGCCTTTCATTGAGGCCATTCTGAAGTGGGGTCTTCTGAAAGTAATAAAGCACTGAAGCGATACTATCTGGTAGGTCTGGATTATTTTGTTCCCTTGAAAGTCAAGCAGGAGCTGATTTAAAGTTTCCAGCTAGGTCGTACAAATGTCAGGAGCAGCTGCATTCAGCTGGATTCAGAGTTTGAATATTTATGATGTCAATCTGAAATCCAGATAACTACAAATAACCTAAAGCCATTAACTCCCTGGCCACAAGAGAAAACTCTTTGGCTGTTAATGCAGAGGCTGCTGGATTTTAGAGGATTTTTTTTAGAGGTCATTACCTCCTCCAGAAGCAGCAGTCAGTTCCCACCACAGCCAACTTCCTTCCAGGAAAGCTATGACTGGCATCATGCAATCAATAGTAACCTTTGGGAACACCCAGATCTTCATGTATTTAGATCCACTCAAGGCTAGAATATAGCCTAATGAACAAGCCACATGTGGGGTTGCAAAAGTCATCATTCTGATCACAAATGGCTCTTGATGCAAGAGGAAGAAGCTATTTTTCCTGTAGCCTTTTCAGCTGCTAGTTAAAGATTAATTAATTACTAGTACAGTAAACCTCAAAGAGATTACTGTATGTGGCTTTGAAGTCTTCCTTGGAATAGGCATAGCAGCGTATGGATTTGGAGAATAAAAACATTGTATATTTCAATGTTTGCATTTCACTAAAGGATTCATTTTCAGTTGACAAGGGTTTTGTTAATGGAACTTTCTCACAACCTGCAAGTTTCACAGTAGAGGCATATCGCAAAATGACCTTATTAGACTAAATGAAAACTTCCTCTCTGCTCAACTTGGCAATAATTGTTCTTCGAGAAAGGAAATAATTGTGGGGATATGGAAGTGATAGTCAGAAAAGAAGACAGGACACAATTGTTGCCTGGCTCTTGCAAAAGGAAATCTCATGAGATTTCAGAATGAGATTGGGGAGGAGGTTTTCTACAAAAGGTTCGTTTCTAACCAAAAGCTTCATGGGAGCTTTTGGTTGGGTGTATAATATAGGAGAAAGATCAAACTGTGCTCAACTCCCTACACATCTGTACCCACATTTGTAGAAAGATACTTAGCCTTCAGTTGGAAAAGTGCTGGATAATGGTTAGTGTAGCATTCCCATAACTACAGTACTCAGCCCCAATATCTTGCATTCAATCAATCAGATTAGAGATGGAAAGGACCTTGGAGGTCTTCTAGTCCAACCGCCTGTTCAAGCAGGAGACCTATACCATTTCAGACAAGTGACTGTCTGGTCTCTTCTTAAAAACCTCCAGTGATGGAGCGCCCACAATTTCTGAAGGCAAGCTGTTCCACTGGTTAATTGTCCTCACTGTTAGGAACTTTCTCCTTAGTTCCAGGTTGCTTCTCTCTTTGATCAGTTTCCAACCATTGTTTTTTGTCCTGCCCTCTGGTGCTCTGGAGAATAATTTGACCCCCTCTTCTTTGTGGCAGCCTCTCAGATACTGGAATACTGCTATCATGTCACCCCTAGTCCTTCTTTTTTCTAGACTAGCCAAACCCAAATCCTGCAATCATTCTTCATTCAGCAGGGAAAAAGCCCTCCCAGGGCATTCCTATAAGACCAGTTACCCAGTTACTAAGGGGCCAACTCTTCTTTTTGTGTAGGAGAGGAGAAAGACTGTAAATGATAGTAGACCGGGGACTGCGAATAACAGTAGACTGAGGACTGCGAATGGCAGTAGACCAGGGACTGTGAATGACAGTATACCAAGGATTGGGAATGACAGTAGACCGGGGACTGTGAATGGCAGCAGACCAGTACACTGGGGACTGTGAACGGCAACCACACAGCAGACTCTTGGAAAAAGAAACTGATACTATTGTGATCTGCAAAACATAGGATAGAAAAAAAGGCATAATTACCTAGAGCAGAGAAGGTAGAAACATGGCTAACAGCAAAGCACATCCACCAAACATAAAAAAGGGATTTTCAAACAACAAACTCATGGAACAGGTGACGGATACTATTGTGGTATGCAATACATGTTCCATGTATGTGCTTATCCCCAAAGAACACCCACATTATACATGCATTAAATGTACACTATGTGAACAGTTAGAGGAAAAAGTAAGGGACCAAGAGGCAACTCTAGCCAAACTCCAACCTATGCAAGAAAGCTCCACCCAAACCGAACCAAACAATGGACAAATCACTCCCAGAGGATTTGACCCTACTGATAAACCCTTGGAAGAAGACAAATGGAGGTATGTCACACAAAGAAGGAAACACAACAATCGAAGAAGCAGCATACAACTAACAAACCCCTACTGCCCAATCTAATCCAACCAGAAGTAGCCCCATTAAAACCGAGCAATCAATTTCTCCCCCTAGATGGAAATACACAGACTCACAACCTCAAAGAAAACATGCAGATACCTAGCAAAGAAACAGCACCAAATATCCCCCCAAAAGTCACATCAACAAACACACCTGAGATAAACATAAAAGCACCTCAGACTGCACACACACCCCAAAAAGAAGGCAAGTGTTGGTGATAGGAGATTCTATTTACAAAGGAAGAGAAATAGACATCTGCAGACCGGACATAGAATCCAGGGAAGTATGTTGTCTCCCTGGAGCAAAAATCAAAGACGTGGCTGAGAACCTAACCAAAATAATTAGGTCCACAGATTACTATCCTCTCCTATTCCTTCACATTGGGACGAATGACACAACAAAGAACCTGATCACAATATTGAGAGATTATAAACAACTAGGCAATAAAGTTAAGGAGCTAGGAGCACAAGTAGTGTTCTCATCAATACTCCCAACAAAAGGCCAACACCCATTGAGGGGAAAAAAATTCTAGAAATAAACCACTGGCTAAAGGGTGGGTGTCACCAAGAAAACTTTGGTTCCCTGGACCATGGACTGCATTTCCTATGAGACGGACTCTTGGCAAGGGATGGGCTGCACCTCACTAAAACAGAGGAAAATGTGCTCAGAAAAAGACTGGCCAAACTCATTCGAAGGGCTTTAAACTAAAATTGAGGAGAAAGAATAGAATAGAATAGAATAGAATAGAATAGAATAGAATAGAATAGAATAGAATAGAATAGAATAGAATAGAATAGAATAGAATAGAATAGAAGCTGGAAGGGACCTTGGAGATCTTCTAGTCCATCCCCCTGCTCAAACAGGAGAACCTATACCAGAGGTCCACAACCCCTGGTCCATGGACCGGCACTGATCCGCAGCATACCAACAAGCGAGCCGCATAACCAAGCAAAGCTCCATCCTCTGGATGCAGGCAGTATTCAAAACCACGCCCCCTCTGGTCCACGGAAAAACCTTTCTCCATGGCACTGGTCCCTGGTGCCCAAAAGGTTGGGGACCTCTGACCTATACCATCTCAGACAGGTGATTGTCTAGTCTCTTCTTAAAAATCCCCAGTGATGGAGGGCCCACGATTTCTGGGAGTAAGCTGTTCCACTGGTTAATTGTCCTCACTGTCAGGAAGTTTCTCCTTAATTTCAGTTTGCTTCTCTCTTTGATCAGTTTCCAATCATTGTTTCTCATCCTTCCCTCTGGTGCTCTGGTGAACAACCTGACCCCTCTGCCTTGTGGCAGCTCCTCAGATGTTGTAACACTGCTATCATGTCTCCCCTATTTCTTCTTTCCTTTTGTCTAGCCAAACCCAAGTCTCACAGTATGTTTTAGCCCCCAGGCCTTTGATCATGTTAGTTGCTCTTCTCTGAATTTTTTCCAAACTCTCAACATCTTTTTTGTGATATGGTGACCAAAATTGGCTGCAGTATTCCAGGTGTGGTCTTACTAGGGCTTTGTAAAGTGGTAGTAGTACTTCATGTGATCTTGATTCTATGCCTCTGTTTATACAACCCAGGATTGTATTAGCTTTTTTGGTTGCTGCTGCACAATGCTGGCTCATAGTCAAGTAATCGTCCACTAGGATTCCAAGATCCCTCTCACAGTTACTGTTTTTAAGCCAGGTCTCGCCCAATCTGTATTTGTGCCTTTGGGATTTCCTGCCTAAGTGTAAGACTTTGCTTTTCTCCACATTGAAACTCATTTTTTTTGGATAGGGCCCATTGTTTGAGTTTGTCAAGATCTTTTTGGATCCTGAGTTTGTCTTCTGGGGTGTTGGCTACTCCTGACAGTTTGGTGTCATCTGCAAATTTGACGAGTTCCCCTTCAATTCCCTCATCTATGTCATTTATGAAGATATTTGTAAGGACCCACCTCAATTTACATCTTAAGAAGACAGAACTCTTGGAACGTTTCTTCCAACAGGAATTTTTATTAAGAAAAACTGACTGAAGGCATGCTAGACAGGATCTGAGGGGTCCCCCCCTACCATTCAATGTTTTAAAGTGTTCCCAGGCAGCCCCACTCCACATTCCTTCCGGTCGATTCAAATTGGCAGATGGTTGGGTGTTAAGTCCATCAGATCCCAGGCATTGCAATCTTCCCCCCCCCCCTTTTCCCTTGCTGCCAGTAAAAGGAGACTTCATAGGGAGTGAGATTAAAGGCTGATGGCCACACTGTTATGGTTAGTACTCTCGAAGGGAATCCACAGAGGTTGTTACTTTGTAGTTGATAGAGGAAATGCCAGTCATAAACACCCGTGTTTACTCCCCCCCCCCTTTGTAGTATGACAGAATCCAGAAGAGAGTAAGAATTGGTTTTTCTCAGAGTAGGTAGCTAGAAATAAAATATAATTGGATTCTGACATCCGGCTCCCCTTAAAAATAAGAGAGATCCACCTGTAGAGAAAATAAAACAGGTATAAAAGTTAGTCTGGCTTGTTAGGATACTCTGTATGAAACTTCTTTAAAAGCTTCGGGGCTCTAATATGATGTTTATGGACCCACTCGTTTTGAGCGGCTGGGAGGTGTTTCCATGCTACTAGGTATTGAGTTGACCCATGACATTTTCTAGAGTCCAGGATTTCCTGTATTTCGAAGTGTTGTTCTCCTTCCACCATGATTGGGGGTGGTGGGGGGTGATTTTTGGCCATAAGGGTGACTGTTGTTCTCTTTTCAGCAAACTGCAGTGGAAAATTGGTTGTATTTGACTAAGATTCTTGGGTAATTCTAATTCTACTGTTACTGGGTTTATGATTCTTTTAATTGGAAAAGGCCCTATATATTTTGGTTCAAGTTTTTTACAGGGTTGTAGGGATTTTAAGTATTTTGTAGACAAGTACACAATTTCTCCTATAATGAATGGTGTGGGCTCCACCCTTTTCTTATCTGCTTGGGAGATGTTTCCGCAGCCCACTGGAAGGTGGATCTGGCCGCTGGAGGCCTTTTCCAGGCTGCTGCTGCCCAGATCTAAGGCTGGGGGACGCTTCCACGGCCCTCCGGAAGGTGGATCTTGTTGTATACTGGGAACGGCGAGGCATTGAAGACACAGGTGTGAAAGTAACAGCTCATTTATTCAATCCACACAGAAGTGACTCTAACAGCCGCTTGACTCATATTTATATGGACCGCCACTAGGCGGCAGCCAATGATTTCAAAGCATGCATTCCCGCCTAAAACACAGGCTTGCAATATACAACAGACAGTTAAGGATTTGAACTGAACATCTAATTAACCGTCTATAACAGTCCTTATGAAATTGGGTTAATACACAACACCCCTTCCCCCTAGATAAATCACATATCCAGAAAATGTACATAATCTTGTAGATAGGCAGGCGGCTTCTGCGACCGCTCTGATTGCCGTATCTCTGTCTGTGGTTCCCGGTCTACCCCCGGATGACCGTGTAGACCAGGGCTCCTTGACCCGCCAGCTTCTGGTAAACCGGAGTCTCTTTGGCTGATCGGGCCAGGTAGACCAGTGCACATGTCTGTGAGCGGAGCAATCCCAGAAAGACTGGGAGACAAGTCCGCAAATAAGTTCTGTTCTGTGGGCAAGGTCCCTCCAGTCGGTAGTGACTCAACCAAGATTGAGTCGTCCTGCATGTCTCTGTGAGTCTCTCTAGCCCCAAGAGACTCAGATGCACCGCAGCTGTCAGGCGGCTCTCGGCTCTCCCCTTGGTCAGCGGCCAGGGTCTGATTAGCCTGCTGCCGATGCAGTTGGTCGATGTGGCGATGCAAAACGTGCCTGTATTCCAGGACCACTTCGTATGACAGTGGTCCTGACACCTTGCAAACCACAGCTGCCCCTTGACCGTAGTTCCTTGCCCAAACTCGGTCACCCATTTGCAAATTCCTCAGGGAATGGGCTGCGCTGTCTCCGTTGCAACTCGGTCCGGATGGAGACGGTCCAGCTTCATAGTCAGCCGACATCCCCATCTCAGTTCCGCTGGGTTACGGCCCATTGAAGTGCACGGAGTTGTGTGTTGGCAGAGCAAAAAGTCTGCCAACCGATGATGCCAATCACCCGACGTGATCCTTTTAAGTGCTTCCTTGGTTGTCCTGACCATCCTTTCCGCTTGACCATTAGAGGCCAGGTGAAAGGGGGTGGAGGTAGCATGTCTAATCATGTTAGCCCTTAAGAAGGACTGAAATTCAGCAGCAGTAAATTGTGCCCCATTATCTGATACTATTACATCAGGTAAGCCATGTGTGGCAAAGATTCTGCGCAGTTCCTGGATGGTCCTGGCAGTAGTCATAGAAGGGACAGCCAGGACAACTAGGGAAGAAGGCTGCCTTGTCAAGTGGCCGCTGCCTTCTACCTGGAAGCTTCTGCACCCGGTTGATCTCAATGTCCTCAACTGGGTCATCTGCTCTCTCTGAATCTTCATGATGAACGGCCATCTGGCTGGAGGAATTATTTGAGGGTCGTAAAGCCTTGATGGCTCCACCTGTGGCCTCTTCTGCCATCACTTCTTTCAGTGCGTCCTGGAACGTCAAGGTCTCCTTTGCAAACAGCCTCTGCTGTAATTCTCTGCTTCTCAGGCCACACACCAGTCAGTCCCTGAGCCGATCCTCTAAATCTGGGAATTCGCAGAGCCTGGACGCCTGTCGCAGGGCAGCCACAAATTCAGCAGCGGACTCCCTGGGCTGCTGTTCTCTCTGCTCGAACGCGTGCCTCCATGCGATGATGGACAGTCTTGGTTCAAAGTGTTCTTTGAGTCTTCTTTTCAAGTCAGCAAAGGTGACTGACTCCAACGTAGCAGGAGCGACTAGATTCTCTGCTATATCAAAAGTTGCTTGGCCGCATACGCACAGCAACGTTGCTGCCTTGAGACCATCTTCCCTGACCTGGTTTGCTCTCAGGTAGTTTTCGACCCTGGAGACATACGAGCTCCATTGTTCTGGGTGCACTACATCGAATTCGGATAGCTTGCCAACTTTGGCCATAGCTGGCTGTTACTGTGTCTCTCAATGCCTTATGCTGTTAAGGGCTTCTGTGCGAATCATAGGGACGAATCCCTTAGGATAGTGATGCCTTCAGCGTGGCTGGCTGGCAGGCGGAAGGGGGGACGCTGTTCCTACCAGGGCGCTGATGCCTGGTCTTACCTCTTAGTGACTCTTGGCTCTTAGACCTCCAGCTCTTTCTTCCTTAGCAGCATAATCCCACCTTCGTCGCCACTGTTGTATACTGGGAATGGCGAGGCATTGAAGACACAGGTGTGAAAATAACAGCTCGTTTATTCAATCCACACAGCCACTTGACTCATATTTATACGGACCGCCACTAGGCGGCAGCCAATGATTTTAAAGCATATATTCCCACCTAAAACACAGGCTTGCAATATACAACAGACAGTTAAGGATTTGAACTGAACATCTAATTAACCATCTATAACAGTCCTTATGAAATTGGATTAATACACAACAGATCTGGCCACTGGAGGCCTTTTCCAGGCCACTGCCGCCCGGATCTGAATCCGGGGGATGCTTCTGCGGTCCTCTGGAAGGTGGATCCAGCCGCCGGAGGCCTTTTCCAGGCCACTACCACATGGATCTGAGGCTGGGGGACGCTTCTGCGGTCCTTGGAAAAGTGGATCTGGCCACCAGAGGCCTTTTCCAGGCTGCTGCTGCCCAGATCTGAGGCCAGGAGATCCATCTTCTGGAAGGCCGCAGAAGCATCCCCCGGCCTCAGATCTGGGTGGCAGTGGCCTGGAAAAGGCCTCCAGCAGCCAGATCCAGCCTCCAGAGGCATGCGGAAGCATCCTCCGTCTTCGGTTCTGTTCTCTGTTGCAGAGAACAGAGGCCTAAAGTGCCATGAGATCACACGAGATCAGTAGCATGAGATCTCACCCCACTGATCTCGTGTGATCTTGCATTACTTTAGGCCTCCATTCTCTGCGAATGCACCGAAGGCCTGGAGCAGCCAAGAAAGCGAAAGATCTCTATCTCTACAGGTTGAGTATTGAAGGTCTGGTCCCTAGGGAGACCCGAGGCGGGGGTGGGGAGGGAGGGAATAACCAGGGTGAATGCTGCAGTACCACTGTGGTCACTCGTAAGGGTGAACAACCGCCATGGTGTGGCAACATTCATAATTTCGGGACTTCCTTGTAACACTAGGGGGCACTTATCACATAACTTCAAATGAGCATTAAGTGAATGCTCATAACTCAGGGACTACCTGGTACTTTCCAGTCAGTGTTGATTCTTGGCAACTGCCTAAAAAAGTCCCTGTAATTTTCTCTGCAAGGTTTGGGAAGTGATTTGTTCTTGCCCCATTCCTGGGGTGAGAGGGAGTGACTGGCCCAGCTGGCTTTGTACCTAAGGTGGGAACAGAACTCACATTCTCCCAGTTTCTAGTTTTCTGCCTTAACCGCTATACCAAACTGGCTCTTGAGGAAGACTTTGTGGCTCTTTTGTAAGTGAGATTTTTATCTCCTTGAAGCCTTGAATCACAGAAGAGGTGTGGTAGAATAATGAAGAGGTAAGGACCTTCCCCATACCTAATACTTCAAAATTACCTAACCAACAATTCTAGCAATTTCCACGCATGACTGATGTGCATGGTGTTGAGATAATCAAGAAAAGAAAAGACTCGTGGCTGACTTTGATTTGGAATACAGATCTAATTTTCCCTCCTCCAACCTTCAGAATTCACCTACCAGTCAAACATATTAGAATGGGCCTTGGGCTGGCACATTCCTTGTAGGCCAGCATGTTTTGCATGGCTAGGAAGGTTGGCTCCTCCATTCTAAACAAACTAATCTTCACAGAGAAATGCTCAGAGTATTCATGAAATGTGCTTTAGAGGTTTGTTATTTTTTTAGATTGACACAAATAACACACCTGCCTTTGAGAGAAAGCCTATCATTTCCAAATTCTTTGTGAAAGGAAGGACCAGATATTCTTCTGGTCATTATGGAAGCTATGACTAAAGGTCTTAGCAACAGTCTTAAACTGTTGGTACTGTTGAAGGAAAAATCTTCATCATGGTTCAGTCCAAGCTGGGAATAAACAACATGGTGACTGCTTTAGAAAGAAGGTTGCAGTTTATTGAAGAGGAGAGCCAGACAGAAAGATGGCTCTGGAAGAAAAGAGAGAGAACACATGTAGGGAGTGGGTTTTTATAGCCTCTAGAGCCTTTTGTTTGGAGTAGTTCCTGTGGCATGAACTGAGTATGAGTGTGCCCTTTGGCATCTGTGGGTTAATCCTATTATGTCCTGTCTTAGAGTTTGGGTGGGGTATGTAAATTTTAGGTGTCTTTGTCTTCCTAAGCTTCTAGCTGGGGGCCTCCAACCTTCCTGGATTATTTATAGCTGCATTTCTACAGAGTTTCTGCTTGGGGGAGGGAGACTTGGGGCTATTAAGAAAAACTGGGCGTGCTTTTCTGCCTCTTTAAGATCCTTTGAGAAAATTTTTTTTTTTGCCCTTTTAATATTTCCTTCTCTGAGGGGGGGGGGGGCTGACTTCCCACAGTACAAATGGAACTGCAAGTTCCAGTTCCAGATTTTAGGGAAATCAACACAGTTTTGGTATCTATCTTTAATTATATTCCTCTCATATACTGGGCAGGACATAGTTGAATTGGCAGTGTTGACCCCCTTCTTTTTGCCAGGGTTCCATTTTGAAAGTGTTCCCTTCATACTTTTCTTCACTCTTCTCTTTCCCCCAGGCTTTGAAACTGCTGCTTGCTTTTTCAACGTATGAGCAGGAGACAATTTCCATTTGTTTCATTTGTGAGCTCCCAGTACACATGAACAAAAGCATTTTTTTTATTTAAATACTTGTGCCAGCTCATTAACCCTACTATTCTGAACTTATGTTTTTAATAAATTATAATAAAAATGCCTACAGCACAGGGATACAAAATTGCAGCTGAATGTGCTTATTACAAAAAGACACAACTTCCGTTAATATTCTCTCTAGTTAATTTCACATTTGAATTTTATCTGAGAACCCAGTGTAATCAACTGCAGAGGAAGCACTCCATTTGCTTGCTGTAGTTTGATCATCTCCACTTCTAGACATGCCAGCAATGCTATTTTGCCAGGATTAAACACCCAACAGGCTTCCAGTTATGGGAAACATACTGAATTAGCATACTGATCTGACACTATGTAGAGAACTTTCTTTCTGACTTTTCACTAGGATTGCTAACTGCTTCAACAATAGATGCTTCCTGTGGAAAGTCCCACCTTCACAACCTATCACAGGGAGTACTTAACCAGGCATTACAAAAATGCACATATATAGACACCATTTGTGGGAAGACTGAATAGTTAAATCTCTGGCCTTTTTTTGCTATTTCTTCTTTTAATGAAAACTAAGTGGCTTGTCATTTCATGACGGAAGCTTGCTCTGGTCAATCTATTAGCTAATTCAGATGGAAATATGATGGAAAGTGATGAATGATGAAAAAATGGAAAGTGCTACAGATTCCCACCAATCTGGACAATGACAGGGTGAAAGCAGTTCTTGAGGGCAACAGGGATGAAGAATGAATCCAGCATACAGTGCTTTGGGAATCAGTTGCTGACTAAATCAGCTACAATGAGGCAGAGATGCTCATTAGAAATGGATTTAATTGGTTCATCAGTTTCAGCCACTAGCAAAAAGCTGAAATACCAGAAGCATCTCTATAGTAAACTTGATTCTACTACCTCATTCAAAGTAAAATGAAAGTCTGTCACTTTACTTTCTAACTACTTTCTGTCGTGTTATTTCCCCAAGATAACTCTTTCCAAATGCTTCAGCTGAACATTTTTCTTTCTAACCTCTAAAACCCAATGCTACTATTCTAATTTTATCAACTTTCATCAATTTATTGTGTTAAGACATGAGGGAGGGGGAGCAAAGATGAGAACACACAGGAGATTTCAAAATGATAGCACTACTAAATCTAGTGAATGTTTGTTGTTGCATAATAAAGAGTTTATCTTGAAATACCATTATGTCCATTTTTAACTGCTATATTGTTGCAATGTGCTGAAAAACACTGGAGGAAATTTAATTAATAAATACTGAAATTTGGGTGAACAGTGGTTATATCTAACTACTTGTCTTCTATTGACTTCTTTTTGTTCCTAGTTTTTTTTTTTTCAGAGATGCTCTAGGTATCTCTTCTGCTGCTTCATTTTTTGGAGGCTCTCTGAAAACCAGAGGCACCTGAGGTCTGCATACAGAGAGAATGTATGTGAGTGCAATCTAATGTCACTGACTCATTCTAGGCTCCCTTTAAAACCTAGGATGCTGAAGGCCAGAAGTGGGATGAGACACTTCCCTGAGAGCACCCCTATCCCCTGCAGTCTCTCCCTCAGCCCTCCACAACCAAAACAACCCTGCTTAGCCCAGCCATATCTCTCCCAGGTTTTTGACTTCATCCAACATCCAGATTTCACCAATCGTTTCCAAACTGGCTAGCCTGTGAGAACTATGGTATGCCGCTATGTATGCTCTCATTGGACACCCCCCCCCAAAAACAACAGCAACAGCAAGTTAAAGAAACCTACTTGTCCCCCTTAACGACACATATCTCCACATGCAGACCCCCACTTCTGACCCAATACCAACTGTCATTACTACAAACTATTGCTTGAAAGGAATATTGTTGTCTCTTCCACATCTGTATCATATCTCACATCCAAATATATAAGAAGTGAAGTCCAAGTCAGTCATCTCCAGCCCAAGATACCCATCCACCACAATCCTTTAAAACCACAAACCTAAGTCTAGGCTCTCAGAGATCCAACTTCATCTGGTACAGTAATGTAAATGTAAACAACATAAACAGACATGTTTGCAAAGCAGTTCCTCATGATATTGCTCTCCCTGACTCCCTTTAATTGAACTTATGACAGAACAGCAACTAAGTCAGAAAAAAACTATCAGTCAAAGAAATTTACATTGTAAGACCACAGTGATGTAGTAACAATGATGTCAGATTGTAGTAACAATGATGCTCATGGAATGGCCCTTAGAAGCCAAAATTCTTTTTCAGCTGCAAGATGATACCTTGATTTGCCTAAGATGCTCAGTTCTGCATTGAGGCTTTCTCTGTGTAAGTGAATATATGTTGTGCAGTTGCTAGTTTACATTAATCATTGATCAGTGTCTGCCATCTTAGAAATCCCTCAAGCTAGTATAGAGAGATGGTCATTTCACCTTCAGTCCTGCATTGCTGCCATTATTTACAGAGCAGGTACTGACAAACTCATGAACCATGTGTCATATCATCCATCATAAGAAATGAAACCAACAAGGCGTGAAGAGACAGGAGAAGGAGGAAACTCTGTCAGTTACTTTGCTATATGGGAAATGTCTATAGTTGGGACACCGCACCAATTCCAGAGAGTGGAAGTTTTCAGGAGCAGCAGCCTAATGCACATTCTCATTTTACTGGTTTGAGATTCATAAGTGAGCAACATCCTAGAACAAAAATAAAATCATGGATAGAAGCCAGGGACAGTGGTTCATTAATAGATGGCAGCAAAATATTTCCTCTCAGTGAAATGGCTTTGCAGGCCCTGAGAGGATAAATACACAAACCTGGCAACTAAACTCTTATTATTCTTATAGAAAAAGAGCAAGTTAGAGCAGTTGGCCTAAGGTTGAGTAGCTTCTGTTGTAATATAACAGAAGCACATTTTATTTCAAGGGTGACTAAGTTTTAAAATGGATCTTTAGATAATGTTTAGGGAACAGCTTAATCTTCCCTTCGAGGGCATCTTCTTTGTCTCCAAAAAGTCCCTTTAATTTCGATATTTGAGGAACTTTAAACTAAAACTGATAAATTTATAGTCCTAAAACAGCTTTAAATTACCAGATATTATTCCATTTCATAGAATTCAAAAAGATTCATAGCATAATTACCTCCAGAGCAGGCAATTGCTTTGGGCACATTAGGTTTGAATTTTGGGAGTATGTGGTGGCCACTCCCAACATAATTGAGAAATATGCTTATTCTCAAGATCACTTGAGGCTGCTCCCTGTAAGGACCTGCCCAGCTGGTACCTCTGGAAAGTAAAACTCTTGACTCCATTGAGTTCAATCAAAGGAACTTTTACTGTGAGAAAGTGATTGCAGAAAAGTCAGGCGGAATCCGAAAGTCCTATGCAAAGCACAAAGCAATTCTTTCATTTTCCCAAACTCAACCCCCCTCCCCCCGACCAGTCCACTGGCAGCCAATATGATGCTGCAAGGTTGTTTTGAGAATACTGAGGTACTAGTTAGATAATAGGTCACTCTCATGTCATGACAGCCTTGGAACCAGGCTAGAACCAGCTGGGAAGGAGTCTACTCCATCTCTGAAGACAGTCCCCCTCCCGAATTCCCAAGCAGTTACAGCAAAAGCAAAAGCATGCAAAAAATGCCAAGAAGCCCCCCCCCTTCAACAGAATGGCAGGACACAATCGTGGACCTGACATGCTGCCCTCCTGAATGACCACGTTAGTTTTGCAGAACATAACAAAATAAACAGAGAGAAAAAAAAGTAAAGCAAGGGAAACATCGTTTAGATTTATTCAGGTATAGATTGTGAAAGTGCTTTAAAAGCCTAGGAGCCCTAACGTGGTGGTCTACCCACTCATTCTGAGCCTTGGGGAAACATTTCCATGCCACTAAATATTGGAAGTTTCCCCTATGCTTTTAGGAATCTAAAATCTCTCGGACCTCAAAATGTTGTTCCCCCTCAACCATTAATGGCTCAGGAGGCAGTGAGAGGTTCGGTCTGAGGGGGAAGTGACTTCAGGTTTTAATAAACTGCAGTGGAATACAGGATGGACCTGGGCAAATTCAGCTCTACAGTCACAGGGTTGATGATACATTTAATGGGGAAAGGTCCCATAAACTTGGGTCCCAATTTCCTCGATAGTTGTAACGACTTTATGTAATGGGTGGAATGATAGACTCGATCACTAATGTTGAACGTTTTGGGTTCTGCTCACTTCTTGTTAGTCTGGACTTTGTAAACCTCCCAGGCATCTGCAAGAGATTTTCTCACCACAGGCCATGTATTCCATAATTGAGAGACCCATTCCTTTAAAGAGGGCACCAGAGGGTCCTTTGGAGGCAGTTCGGGCATTGAATTAAACTCCTGTCCCATAGCTACTCTGAAAGGGATGAACCAAGTGCTAGTACGTACAGAATTGTTATATGCTACTTCTGCAAAAGGCAATAACTCATTCCAATCATCTTGTTGATAATTAATATAGAATCTAAAGTAATGTTCCAGTACCAAGTTCATACATTCACAAACCCCATTTGTTTGGGGGTAGTGACTGGAGCTAAGCCCCTGGTCAGTCACAAGGAGGTTTAGGAAGGCCTGCCAGAACTTAGAGATGAACTTCACCCCTCTGTCCAAGATGATGCATTGGGATGCCCCATATAGTCAATAGATATGGTGTAAAAATAAAATTTCTCTTGTTTAGAGAATAAATCAGTCACCACCCATATAACAGTGTTTCCTGAGCTTTTAGGAAGTTCCACAATAAAGTCCATGGAGATTTCTCTCCAGGGAGCTGATGGCTGGGCCACAGTTTGGAGGAGTCTTGGGGTTTTCTCCTGCTGCTGCTTGGCTGATGCACAAACAGGACAACTTGCTACATAGCTTTCAATGTCCTTTTACAAGGACAGCCACCAAAACTGCCTTTTCACCAGATGTAAAGTCTTTAAAAGCCAAAATGTCCCAGCTTTTTCCCAAAACCATCACCCTTTGACTCTCCAGAACATAGAGTTTAACCCCTATCCAAGCTAGTCTGTCTGGAATGAGCAGACATTCCCATGACTTTGAAACCACTTGTCTTCTTGCAGTGCAGCCTTAAGGGCTATGGTCACTTCATTATCTATTTGACGGCCCTGATTTATTTGTGCTCAGGTGGTCACGGTCAGCTAATTGGTGTGACGGGAGCAGTGACTTGACTATTTCCGATTTAGAGCAACTGTATTGAGGCATTCATGATAGCTCATCTGCTAAAAAAAATTTCCGTCCCGGGAGATAGCATAACATGAAGTTGAACTGGTTAAAATACTGTGCCCATCGCACTTGCTTGGGAGATGGCCTCTGCAGGGTCTTCAGTGCCTCTAAATTTTTATGATCAATCCATAGTTCAAAAGGCACCTTGCTTCCTTCAAGGAAATGCCTCCATGACAGAAGCGCCCAGTGCACCGTGTAAGCCTCCTTTTCCCATACTGCCCACCTGATAGCTTCCTAGAGGTGTAAGCGCAGGGCTGCAGTTGGCCATTCTCATTTTTCTGTAGCAACACATCCCCAATGGCCACATCGCTAGCATCCACCTGAATGACAAAGAGTGTTCGGGTCGGGGTGCTTTAAAAATGGCTCAGCTGCAAACAATCGTTTAAGTTTCTCAAATGCCACTTGGCATTCCCAAGTCCATTTCAAAGGTTAACTGGGCTTGGGTTTGTCCTCCCCTTTTGTCTTTAATAAGTTTGTAATGGGGAGTGCTGTTTGGGCAAAAGATGGGATGAACTGCCGGTAGAAGTTCATGAAGCCCAGGAAACTCTGCAGCTGTTTCCTGGTCTGGGGTGGAGCCCATTCTAGCCCCATCCTGACCTTCTGGGGGTCCATTTCAATTCCTTCATGCAAGATGCAGTAGCCTAGGTATTCTGTTTTGCTTTGGTGGAACTTGCACTTGGAAAGTTGGGCATACAGTTGGTGTCTCTTAGTTTCTTGAGGACAGTCCTCACCAGTTTCATGTGCTCAACATTCATTTCAGTGTAAATTAAAATGTCATTCAGGTACACTAGCACCACCTTATACATGTGCTCATATAGGACTTCATTGATTAGTTGCATGAATACAGCAGGGGCGCCCTGGAAGCCAAAGGGAGGACTTTGAACTGGAAGCACCCCAGCAGGCAATTGAAATAGGTTTTCCATTCATCTCCCTCCCTGATCCTCACATGGTAGTCGGCTCCTTCCAGTGCCAGGGTGATGCTCCTCACCTTAGCGTCTTCAGTGGGAATTTCCAGACCATATTCTTGCATGTGAGCTAATACATGGGCTAGGAAGAATCCCAGCTGCTGGGGGTCTCCACCGAACTTCACACCGAGGGGTGGGGTCTTGCGACTCTTGGTTCTCACTGGGCCAGTCCCCCTGGGGCTTTAACCGTGGGTGGGCCCCTTATTGCTATGCCTGCAGCTATGGTGATACCTACTGGGGTTGCCAAAACTCCCTCTGTGGTGTTTAGATCTCCTACCATCTTCCTCCTCTTGGGCTTGCTGAATCTTGCTGACAGCGGCGTGCCTTGAGGATCTGGAAGGCATCCATCATTAAATGCATGGCTTACTTCATCAGGTGGTTGGCATGGTCAGGCCTTCCTCCTCATCTTCAAGCTCCTCCAGCTCTGGTTCCCATTCACATCATTGGTTGCCACAACTGCCCCGGCTGAGAGTCACCCTTCTGGCTCTCCCTTCCCAGTTGTCTTTCTTGCTGATGCCTATGGACCACCTGGGTCTCAATGAGTCTCCCAGGCTGGCAACCTCCTCCATCCACTCGAAGAGGTCTAACCCGGGGTGAGTCCTGTATGAGGCTTTCCCCCCAGCACTCAGCTTCCTCCTGGTTGCTGCCTTGAGCTGACCATTTGCACGGTCCCCATGGTAGGGCTATGTGCCTCTCCGGGTTGACTGATTTGCAGATTCTGCCTAATGTAAGGACCTGCCCCAGCTGGTCCCTCAGGAAAGCAAAACTCTTGACTCCATTGAGTTGAATCAAAGGTACTTTTACTGAGAGAAAGTGGTTGAGAAAAGTCAGGTGGAATCTGAAAGTCCTGCGCAAAGACTAGAACCGGTTAGAACGGAGTCTGCTCCGTCTCCGAAGAAAATCCCCCTCCTTAATTCCCAAGCAGTTACAGGAAAAGTGAAAGCATGCAAAAAATGCCAAGAAACCTTCCTCCCCCCCACTTCAACAGAATGGCAGGACACGATGGTGGACCTGATACTACCATTCCAATAAAATCTATGTGGGGTTCAGAGCTATGTCTGTAAATAAAAATAATGCTAGAAGTTAGCCAACATCTATTCTATTTTGTTCTGTTCTTTTATCTTATTTTATTGAAAGTCAAGTGAGCAGGGACCCCATTGAGCATCAAAGAAAGTTCCCACATGCATCTGAAAGCAGGGCAGATGAAGTCAAAAGACAAGGGGTTGTTGTATATCAAAAGCTCAAGTATTGGTGAAAGTCACGGGATAATTATTTACCCTAATTATTTAGAGAGGAAAGATAAAATGAGTGTAAGAGGTAATAATTACCTATTTCAGACTACATATAACTTAAGTACTTTACAACTGATCCCTGAAAGAAAAATCAATAGACATAGACTATTCTTTAATCTTCTAGTTGTTGGTTACAATTATAAAAGAGGTGAAAAGACCTTATTGAAACTTATGTTATGAAACGTTAGTCCTCAGCTGAATGATTCAAGCACAGAATAAGATCTTACAGCAACAATAGGGGTTACACAAAATGAATCATAACAATTTAGTTTTAAAATCTATATTAAAAATATGATATGTTTTCACTGTAGTAACAATTTTCAAATCACTCTAGATGATGCCTGATTATTACAATAATTGTTTTCTAAACTAGTAAAGTATGTAAGATATTTACTGTGAGGTGTTAAAAATGAAAATAAGGATTTTATATTTTATTACACCAAGCATAATACAAGGTTTAGAAGGTGACATGAATCTTACCATGGGCAAAACTTTATTTCAAGTTATATTTAATATATTGGTTGTTCTAGAAAAATGAGGCCACAAATGATAGGGATACAAATGGGGAATATAATCTATGCTAAGCATCTATATAAAGGCCAGGTAATGCTAGAAAACGGCTGGTAATAAGACTGTATGTTTAAATGACCTTCCTTTAGCTATCCTTGATGGAACATGTAGTATGACTCCTTATCTGGAGCAGCTGCATCCTGGTGAGTCTTAGCCCACTTGTAGATTATAGTCTGTAAAACATTTTCCACAATATATTCAATATTATAATTACCTTGGAAAGGCAGATTGTTTATTTGGAAAGATTAATCCTATAATTTGAAATACTACTTTATGTTGATCTTGAACCAAATTAAAGTAAATTTTAATATACTTTGTCTGCTGTTCGCCTTGATCATATAGCCAAGCATCTTCAGTATTACAGCAGGGATAGATGCAGTGGTGCCAAGGGACAGCAACATGAGGAGAATGACTATGAAAAACTAGAGAAGTACTAGAGCCTGAAGGAGGAACTAGAGAGGATATGGAAAGTAAAGGCCAAATTGGTCCCAAGGGTGGTAGCAGCAAGATGACAGTAGCTGTGACACCAAGTTGGGAGAGTGGCTCCAATGGATCCCAGGAACTACATCAGAGCTGCCTGTCCAGAAGAGTGCAATCCTAGGAACAGCTAAGATACTGTGTAGAACCCTCAATTCCCAGAGGTCTAGAGGACCTGAGATTCAGGAGGACACATACCACCCATAGGGGTAAGAAGAAGAATTTTTATAAAATACGATAGAATGTATATAATGCAGTTAAGAGGCGTACATCACATGAATGCAAACATCAGGAGAACAAGACAACCTGTGTCCCAATTCATTATAGGGTTCAAAACAAAGTATTGATAAAACTCAGTAACTTTGCACTTATGTCAAGATAGGATGAAAGAAAGGAATTAATAGCTTCATCAAGATAATTAAAAGAGACTATAGGAAGATTTATTATAGTTGCAGTTACACAAACAAATGTATCTTAAAGGATGGTCAAATGGTACTCTGATTAGCCAGTCTCTCTAGATCAGGCATGTCAAACTCGCAGCCTGTAGGCCGGATGTGGCCCACACAGGCCACGCCCACTCCAGTCCCACAAAGGCAAAAAACCCGCATCCTGATACATCACAATACAGCCTGCGATGCAATCAGGCTTGACACCCCTGCTCTAGATAGTGGGAGTATTTCTAGGCTAGGCTGATTTTCCCACCAGGCCTCAAGCCAATTTGGAAAAACATTTTATCAGCCAGCTAAACGATGGCTACAGGTGTATTAACTCAGAAAAATAATGAAAAAGTTTGGGGGGAGGGGTAATTTCCCTAATTTTCATTTTCCCCTGATGGTCAATATTTTCCTAATTCCTACCCACATTTTCTTGGAATTTCATATTTCTGTAAAGTTTAGGTCAGCATGTTAGTAAATTAACTGCTCTCTGGAAATTATTACTCAAAGAAGTATATGCATAAGCAGTGACTATCTGGCTTCTCTGCACTCCTTGGTTTGTTTTTGTTGTTGTTGTTGTTGTTGTTGTTTGCAAATTGATCAGCTTCTAGCCTGACTGATTTCCATTCACAAACTTTTCTGTTTTCAATCTACAATCCACTCAATATTGTTGTGGCCTATTCTGTTAATTTTGGAAATCAGATTACAGTATTATGACAATTGAGCATGTTTACATCCAGGTAATTGTCAACCCATCAATAACCTGTCTTTTTTGACCAATAATTGAGCAGTCAGAACTATCAGCCAATGAATATCAGCCAATAGCCTGAATCTGCAAAGATGAAATCAGGAAAGCCAAAGACTCAAAATGAAGAAAGACTTGCAACAAAAGTCAAAGATAACTAAAAAAAAGTTTCTTTCAACATATAAAAAGAAAAAAGTCAAGGAAACAGTCGGTCCACTAAAGAGAGAAAATGGCACGGAAATAACAGGCAGCAGAGAGAAAGCAGAACTGCTTAATTCATACTTTGCATCAGTCTTCATGCAAAAAGGAACTATAGCCCAAACATAACTGTAAAAGACAAACTAGAAATAAAAATTAAAATAAGCAAGAAAATAGTAAGAGAACACCTATCTGATCTTTATGAATATAAATCACTGGGACCTGATGGATTGTATCCCAGAATTCTGAAGGAACTGGCAGATATTATCTCAGAACTATTGTACTATATCTTTCAAAAATCCTACAAACAACCTGAGCATTGGAAAAAAGCTGATGTGGATCCCATCTTCGGGGAAAAAAAAAAAAAACAGACCCAGGAAACTACAGACCAATCAGCCTAACGTCAATAGCTGGGAATATACTGGAAAAGATCATCAAAAAACAGATCTGCAAACATCTAGAAACAAAGTTATAACTAAAAGTCAGCAGGGGTTTATTAAAAAACAGATCATGCCAAACCAATCTTATTTCATTCTTTGACAAAGTGACTAAATTAGTAGACCAGCAAAATGTTGTGGACATAGTATACTTAGACTTCAGTAAGGCATTCAACAAAGTACATCACAACCTACTTCTTGGAAAGCTAGAAAATGTGGGATAGACAGCATCACCACCAGATGGATTTGTAACTGGCTGACAAACTGTACTCAATGAGTAGTTCTTAATGGTACTACATCTATCTGGAGGGAAGTAAGCAGTGGGGTACCTCAAGGCTCCGTCTTAGTCCCAGTACTCTTCAATAACTTCATAAATGACTAACATGAGGGAATAGAAGAGGAACTTAGATGACACTAAGCTGGCAGGAATAGCCAACACACCAGAAGACAAGCTCAGGATCCAAAAAGATCTTGACCAACTTGAACAATGGGCCCTATCCAACAAAATGAAATTTAATGTGGAGAAAAGCAAGATTTTACAGTTAGGCAGAACAAAACTATAAGTACAAATTAGGTGAAACCTGGTTCAAAAATAGTAACTGTGGGAGGGACCTTGGAGTCCTAATGGATGATCAATTAAATATGAGCCAGAAGTGTGCAGCAGCAGCCAAAAAAGCTAATACAATCAGGGGTTGTATACTATAAACAGAGGCATAGAATCAAAATCACGTGAAGTATTAGTACCACTTTATAAATCCTTAGTAAGACCACACCTGGAATACAGCATCCAGTTTTGGTCACTTTACAAAAAAAGATGTTGAGACTTTGGAAAAAGTGCATAGAAGAGCAACTAGGAGGACTAAATGCCTGGAGAATAGAATAGAATAGAACAGAACAGAACAGAATAGAATAGAATAGAAGGGACCTTGGAGGTCTTCTACTCCAGCCCCCCGCAGAAGCAGGAGAAGCTATACCATCTCAGACAAGTGACTGTCCAGTCTCTTCCAGTCCAGTCTCCTCCAGTGTTGGAGCACCCACAATTTCTGAGGGCAAGCTGTTCCACTGGTTAATTGTCCTCACTGTTAGGAACTTTCTCCTTAATTCCAGGTAGCTTCTCTCTTTGATCAGTTTCCAACCATTTTTTCTTGTCCTGCCCTCTGGTGCTTTGGAGAATAATTTGACCCCCTCTTCTTTGTGGCAGCCTCTCAGATACTGGAATACTGCTATCATGTCTCCCCTATTTCTTCTTTTCTTTAGACTAGCCAAACCCAAGTCCTGCAGCCGTTCTTCATATGTTTTACTCTCCAGGCCTTGGATCATCTTAGCTGCTCTTCTCTGAACTTTTTCCAAGGTCTCAACATCTTTTTTGTAGTATGGTGACCAAAATTGGTTGATATATTCCAGGTGTGGTCTCACTAGGGTTTTATAAAGCAGTACTAAGAATAGAATAGAATAGAATAGAATAGAATAGAATAGAATAGAATAGAATAGAATAGAATAGGATAGGATAGGATAGGATAGGATAGGATAGGATAGGATAGGATAGGATAGGATAGAATAGAATAGAATAGAATAGAATAGAATAGAATAGAAAATAGAATAGAATAGAATAGAATGATGCAAAGAATGAGTTAAGCAGCTCTGCTTTCTCCCTATTGCTTGTTACTTCCTTGCTATCTTCTCTCTTTAGTGGACCTACAGTTTCCTTGACTTTTTATCTTGTTACTAATATGTTGGGAAAAAACTTTTTTTATTATCCTTGATTGCTGTTGCAAGTCTTTGTTCATTCATTCATATGAAGAATGGTTGCAATAATTGGGTATGGCTAGTCTGGAGAAGAGAAGGACTAGGGGGTGACATCATAGCAGTATTACAGTATTTGAGGGGCTGCCACAAAGAAGAGGGGGTCAACTTATTTTCTAAAGCACCAGAAGGCAAGACAAGTAAAGAAGTCCCTTCTTTACTTTTGCATTTCTAACATTCATTTGAAATACCTTTATACATTCTTGACAATTTATCTGGTGTTAAATACCAACAATACATCATCTTATAGATGTTTTCTTTTAAATCATAATTTAGTGTCAATTTTAAACCTTTTGTCCACATATTCTCCCTTTGAGAACCCGTTTCTTTGTTGGGAGGGATTTCTGTTGGTTGCCTCTATTCTTTCCTTTCTGCGGGTTCTGTCATACTCCTGGGGGGAGGGGGGAAGCTTTGGGGATTTCACATGTTAATTCCTTCTTTCACTTTACCGCTACAATGTATCCTCTCTGCTTCCTCTATCTGCTTGCTCTTTGAACTGTCTCCCCTTTGATACCAGCCTGGGGTGAGAAAGGAATGGGCCTCTGGCCATATGGCTTATCTCTCACGATGGAAGGAAAGGTGCGAAGACCCAACAATGTTTTCACAGCCGTGGGAACGGAGTCTTATCAGCCCCATTCCCACAACGGACTTAACACCTGGGGATTGGCCCGTTTGAATTGACGAGATGAACTATTGGGTGGGGTTTGCTTTTTGCTCCTTTAACCTATTGATTTGAGTGGGAAACCCTCTGATCCTGCCTTCTATGCCTGTTGTCAACTTCTCCTAATAAAAGTTCCTTTTGGAATGGAATTGTTCCAAGAGTTCTGTTTTCTTGGGAAGAGGTTTTGAAGTGGGTCCTTACATTAGGCAGGATCTGCAGAAGTCAGTCAGCCCGGAAGGAAGACCCTTATTGCGGGGACCACACAAACAATATTGGAATTAGGCACAGAGAAGGAAGAGGCCACCATGGGGGGAGAAATTCCCCACCACGTTGGCCCAAGCCGTTGGAGCTCACATTCCTCCAGCTCCTCAGATGACGTCGTGGTCGCCGAGCACCGAGACAAGCCTAGGTGGTCGATGGGCATCGGGAAGAAGGAGGGCTGGGAGCGGAAGGTGAGGAAGGTGACCCTCAAATGGGGCAGTCACCAACCCGGCTGGAATTTGGAGATGGAGAGATCGCTCTGTCTTAGCGAGGACGAGGACGAAAGACCAGCCCGTTCAACCCGGTTCCTAGAGCAAGCCATCGACATGCTGAGAGTCGCCTTCAACTCCCTCAAGGAGGAAAAGGCCGATCTGTGTCACAGCACTGTAAACCCAGATCTGGCTGAGGCAGTGAGCAGTGCGGAAACCAAGACAGTGAACCCAGGGCCATCCACCAGTGCTTTGGAAACTACTGCCGCCACCACAGCAGCAGCCACTCCTGCCTGAGCTTCACCGGCTGATGGGGATGGTGACCGACCCAGGAGGAGGAGAGGCCACCGACCCAACCAGAAGTTTCCGCAGCTGGGGGTAAAGTGTAGCGGAGAACCACAAAAATTGGGGTTCTTCTTAGCTCAAGTCCTGAGCTACATGGAAGAGTATGGTCGAGACATCCCCAGTGGGTGGGTGAGAATCATAACCATGGCACTAGAAGGGGCAGCAGCTGAGTGGAGGTAAACCTCCACAATGCAGATGCCCCAAGTTGCAGAATTTTAACCACTTCACAGCAGCCCTTAAGAGATGCTTTGAAGATCCTTTGGCAGATCGGAAGGCCAGAGAGTACATAAAGACTGTCCAGCAGGGTCAACGCCCCATAGCCGAATATACGGAGGAATTTCAAGCCCTGGCTAGCTGACTTAATTGGCCAGAGGAAGTCTTGGTGGGCCATTTCAAAGATGGAGTTAACGACGACCTATATTATGCCTGCATCCCCCCTGGAGACCCTGATCGGCTCCACAATTTGTTCATCCTAGCTGAGGAGGTTTAGATCGCCGAGCCAGAAGACAATGATGCATGGGGAGGTCCTGGGGAAGATCTCTGGTGGAGGGGCCCTGGGACCCGGCACTTCCACCACTCCGAGATCAATCGGCTGTTTTAAGTGCGGGAAGGATGGACATCGCACCACCAAATATCACTTGAAAACTCCAGTGTGGAAGCCTGACCATACCACAGGGGGGAAGCCTGGGAAAACCCCACCGAAGCTGAAAGAAACAGTCATGAAAAGCAGAAAGTGCAGTAGCTGTGAGCGGTGGGGAGCTGGAAGGCATACCAGAGAAGTATCGGGACCTGGCTGAAGTGTTGAAATCCTGCTGGGGGCAAAGTTACGTAAACCAAAACTATACTCCATGACCCCGTGGGAGCTAGAGGAATTACAGAAATTTATAGAGAAAAATTTAGCAAGGGGCTTTATCTAACCAGCAAAACCAAAAACCGCGGCCCCTCTGCTTTTCTGTGAGAAAAAAGATGGGTCTCTTCGTCTCTGTGTGGATTATAGACCTCTCAATGCAGCGAGTGAGAGTAATCTCTACCCCCTCCCTCTGATGAAGGACATGTTGGCACATTTGGCTAAAGGAAAGATTTTTTTCAAAATTGGACTTGAGGGACGCAAATTACCAAGTCAGAATTAAAGAGGGGGATGAGTGGAAAACAGCATTCAACTGCCCCTTAGGTTGTTTCCAATTTAGAGTCCTGCTGTTTGGGCTTCAGGGAGCACCTGCAGTATTCATGCAATTAATAAATGAAGTACTCCGGGAACATCTCTATAAAGGGGTGCTTGTCTACCTGGACGATATCCTTATATTCACAGAAACAAAGGAGGAGCATGTGAAATTGGTCAGAGCAGTACTGAACAAGTTGCGGGCAGCCCGCTTGTATGCCAAATTATCCAAGTGTGAATTCCATAAGGACAGAATCAACTATCTTGGGTACCGCATATCATCGAATGGCATAGAGATGGACCCCAAAAAGGTGTGGGCTGTACTAGAATGGGCTTTGCCCCACACCCGAAGGCAACTGAAAAGCTTCCTCAGGTTTGCAAACTTTTACCGCCAATTCATCCCCTCTTTCGCGCAGATCATACTACCCATCACAAATCTGCTAAAGACTAAAGGGGAGGGGAAACTGAAGCCCAGCCAACCGTTAAAATGGACTGTGGAATGTCAAGCCGCTTTTGAGAAATTAAAAAGGTTATTCTCAGCAGAACCAGTTCTAAAACACCTGGACCCAGAGAAACCTTTTGTTATTCAAGTGGATGCCAGTGACATGGCAGTGGGGGCAGTGTTACTCCAGGAAAATAATGAGGGGAAGTTACAACCTTGTGCGTACATCTCAAGAAAACTTACAGAGACAGAGCAAAAGTGGGTGGACTGGGAAAAAGAAGCTTATGCAGTTTGATGGGCTCTACTAACCTGGCAACATTTCCTAGAAGGGAACAAAATCCCTTTCCAAGTGTGGACTGATCACAAAAATTTAGAAGCCCTTAAGACACCCAGGAAATTGTCTCCCAAGCAGGCTAGGTAGTTCTAACATTTCCAGCGGGTTTAATTTCATTATAAAACACTTACCAGATGGAAATAATTTCTTGGCAGATGCACTGTCACGACTGCTGCAATACAATAGCACCAAAATAGAGATAACAGACCCACTCATGCCATCAAAGCAGCTAGCAGTGCCAGTCACCACACGAGCACAAGCAAAAGCCCCAAAGACTTTAGTAAGCCAATCCAGAGTGGAATTCAGAAATGCTCTAGAAAAGGATGAACGGTTTTTAAGCCATAAGAACTTATGTGCAATGAATGATGGATTGCCGTGGGTGGGAGGAAAACTCTACATTCCAAAAAGCCAGAGATTAACCTTCATGCAGCTCTGTCATGATTCCAAATCCTCCGGTTACTTTGGTTTCGTGAAAACCCTCCACTTAGTGAAATGGCAGTTTTGGTGGCCATCGATAAAAAAGGACATTGAAAGCTATATAGCTAGCTGCCCAATATATGCAGCAGCTAAATGAAGACAGGGGAATACCCCAGGATTGCTACAGACGGTGGCCACCCCGTCAGCATCCTGGAGGGAGATTTCCATGGATTTTATTGTGGAATTACCAGAGTGTGGGGAAAACACGGTGATTTGGGTTATAACCAATTTATTTTCCAAACAGGTGCAATTCATCCCATGCCAAAAAATCCCCACAGCCAAAACACTGGCAAAATTGTTCGTGCAACATGTTTACCGGCTGCATGGAGCTCCACAACGAATTATATCATCTAGTCATCATCTGCAAACAAATGGCAGGACTGAACGTTCGAACTCAGTACTGGAACAGTACTTACCAGCAAGACAATTGGACTCCCGTTTGCAGAAGTCACCTACAACAATGCTGTGCATTCCAGCACTGGCTACACTCCATTCCAGGTGGCGACGGGGCAAAGTTTCAACCCAATGCCTGAACTGCCCTCTACTGACCCGACCATCCCCTCCCTGAAGGAGTGGATCACATAATTCCAGAACACCTGGCTAGTTGTGAGAAAAGCATTAGATGAAGCTAGGGAAGCCTATAAGTTCCAGGCCGATAAAAAAAAACCTGAGCCCAAACCATTTCAAGTGGGGGAGAAAGTATACCTGTCCACTAAATATTTGAAATCCCTGCAACCATCTAAGAAACTAGGGCCAAAGTTTGTGGGACCTTTCCCCATTAAAAGGATAATGAATCCATTAACAGTAGTATTAGAGTTCCCGAAGACACTCAGACAGGTTCATCCAGTATTTCACTGTAGCCTCTTAAAACGTGAACTGAATTCGCCCTTAAGGCCAGCTGCAACCCCTCCTCCTTCCCAAATCATGGTGGAAGGAGAGCAGCATTTTGAGATTAAGGACATTCTGGACTCTAGGAAATATCATGGTTCCACACAATATTTAGTAGCCTGGAAACACCTGCCTCCCTCTCAGAAAGAATGGGTCCATAAGCGCCATGTCAGAGCCCCTAAGTTACTTAGTAAGTTCCATACTATGTACCCGGATAAACCAGACTAATCCCTGTGTTTCTCTCCTCTCTTATGTCTCTACAGGTGGATCTCTCATTTTTTTAAGGGGGGGGGGGCAGCATGTCAGAACCCGTTTCTTTGTTGGGGGGGATTTCTGTTGGTTGCCTCTATTCTTTCCTTTCTGCAGGTTCTGTCATACTCCTGGAGGGAGGGGGGAAGCTTTGGGGATTTCACATGTTAATTCCTTCTTTCATTTTGCCACTATAATGTATCCTCTCTGCTTCCTCTATCTGCTTGCTCTTTGAACTGTCTCCCTTTTGATACCAGTCTGGGGTGAGAAAGGAATGTGCCTCCGGCCATATGGCTTATCTCTTGTGACGGAAGGAGAGGTGCGAAGACTCAACAATGTTTTCACAGCCTTGGGAATGGAGTCTTATCAGCCCCGTTCCCACAGCAGACTTAACACCTGGGGATTGGCCCATTTGAACTGACAGGATGAACTATTGGGGTGGGGTTTGCTTTTTGCTCCTTTAACCTAATGATTTGAGCGGGAAACCCTCAGATCCTGCCTTCTATGCCTGCTGTCAACTTCTCCTAATAAAAGTTCCTTTTGGAATGGAATTGTTCCAAGAGTTCTGCTTTCTTGGGAAGAGGTTTTGAAGTGGGTCCTTACATTCCCATTATTTAAGCCATTACATTATATCCAAAGTTCCTTGCCAACTGAATCATGCAGTGCTTTACATATTTATTTTCCAAATTCAAATTCAATAATAATTTATAGACTTTAGGAATAATATGTTCATCACTACTACAAAGTAGGATTTCCAATTCATTTTTTACAAAATTAAACCCATAGCTCTTTTTGTCTGATTTAAATCTTTCTTTCAATTGTAAATATGTAAACCAATGGCAGATATGTCTTTCTGATTCTAACTCCTCCTTAGACTTAAGAATAGGATCATCAAAATTGAAAGATATGATTTCACCTTAAGTCCACCAGTCTGGCTTCACCACCATCTAAACAAAGCTTCCTGGTGGGGCACCCAAAGAGGCATCTTCACAGAAAACTTTTTTTTATATTTACTCTAAACTCGTAGGATGGCACGGCTAACAAAATGATTATTAAAACCAAAATTTACTTTAACCTTGTCATACCATAAATAACAGTGCCATCCGAATCTTAATTCATAATCCTCTAAATCAAGTAGCCTCTTAGTTTGGAGATTCACACACTCTTTTAGCCAGACCAAACAGCAAGCATCGAAATACAATTTCAAATCTGGTAAACCCAAACCTCCTCTTTCCTTAGCATCTTACAAAAGTTTATATCTAATTCTTGGTTTTTTTCTCTTGCCATATAAACACAGAAATATCAATCTGCCATTTTTTCAGTTGCAAGTATTGGTAATGTCTGAAACAAAAAAAAAAGCATCTTTGATAAAACATTCATCTTAATTACAGAAATTCTACCCAATAATGATAAATGCAGTTTATTCCATCTTAGTAAATTCTTTTTGATATTATTCTAAAGAGCACATAGTTATTTTGAAACAGTTTTGCATTTGTATTTGTCAATATAACTCCCTAATATTTTACCTTTTACTTAACCTTAAGATGAGACCTTTTAGTCAATATATCAGTCCTGAGAGGTCATATTCTTGATAAGCATTGTTGTTTTCTGTTGGTTTATTTTAAAACCTGCCAAAACCCCAAATTAATTTAATTTCCTCATCAAATATTCTATATCATTTTTGGGTCTTGCAAAAATATAACAAAGTCATCAGCAAATGCCCTCAATTTATAAACTTCCTTTTTGATATTTATACCTGCTATTTTCTCATCTTGCCTAATATCTGTTGTCCCCAAATGTGGGTCTTAGCCTGGTGCCAAAGCCAATGAAAACTACCAGACACGAGGTGCAGGATTGACTTCCTTTTATTGAAGCGCTTCAGCAAAAGGGCTCCCAGCCAGCAAAATGCCAAGACCCAGAACAATGGATTCAACAAGCCTTTATACAGTTTTCAAGGCGAGATAAAGAAACAGTGTCTAATAGGCTTTTTGAAAGTTACCTAAAGGATCCTCTATTGGCTCCATGCCATACCTATTTCTAAGTCTTAACTAATAAACACTTCAAAAGTTACCTAACATATTCGTATTCTATTGGCTCTACTTCAACCCTATTCCTAAAAGCTAATTAATAGGCATCCTGAAAGACTTTTAGCAAGTCTTCTGTTGGCTCTGTCTTAGCCCCATTCTTTATCTTAGCATATGATATGCTTGACAAGTCAGCGCTTGTTTTCTACATTGAAAGGGACTTCACCTGTCTACACTCCCTCTTCCTTTATCTTTGTTATGCAGGCTTTGCAAATATACCTCCCTTCCTTCTGAGTTCATGCCATAACCTTGCATTTTTACAGCAAATGGCTCTACAGCAAATGGCCCATCATATCTCTATTCAAGACTTCCAACACCCATATAAACAACAAAGGAGATCTTATCCCTAATTCCTAAACTTCACACAAAACATGAAACTCTTCCACCACATGCAACAAAAGAAAAAGGAGTATGCCTTTACTGTTTCAGATCTCACCAATCTTTTCATGCCTTGCATCCTGCATTGGAATTTTTTTTATGCAATACATTGGCATAGTGGGAGAGCAGCTGAGTTCCCCCTCCGGAACTTCCCCATACATTCAAGGCAGGCAAGTGTTTTCTGGCTGCAGTGACATTTGCTTTTTCAAAATGTTTTTCAGGCATCAGCTCAGCATTTTGCCATCATCAAATACACCCAAGCTCTGAGTTAGTGTCAGTGTGTGAGCTTGTTCCACTGATGAATGTCTATCACTGTAATGACCCACTTCAGTTGTCCTCCCAAGAATTCAAACTCTTGAGGCAATCACTGCTTCAAACAGGAGTCTTTTATTTGGGGATCAGTAACAGTGGGGGATCAAGGCAAGGTCTGAGGTAAAAGCTCGCTAACACCATATAGTCATCCAAGCCGTAAAACCCCTCCCACCAAAGCTGCGCAGGGATTTGAATTGTATCCAATCAGTTGGAGTCTCGGGGTGATCAGCCGTTGCTTTTGGCGCGCGACTTCCTGGCTTTGCTGACATCCGGCTCGTCGCAATCGTCTTCAGAGAGCTACCATACCCCTCCCCATGGCAATCAGGAAAAGGAAACAGAACTGGCGAACAAATACAAACATGCAAGTAATGCTGGACTCCCCCCTCCCGCAACAGAATGGCAGGTCCCAAAGATGGAAAGACAGAAGGAAGCTAAGTAAAATAGGGAACCGTTTGGGACCTGACAATCACATTCTAAAAGAGGTTGGAACCCAAAAAGATTCTTTGTGGTAATGTTGACAAACAAATACAAACTGAATCATTTGAAAACAATATGTCTAAGTTACTGTATCTGGCATCTTTTTTTTTTTTTAATCACTCTAAGGGTGCGGGGGGGGGGGCCGACATTGCCACAGACATTTTCTTATTGCAACGGAAATCAACTACTCTTTTTTGGAGCACTGCATACAAATGGAAAGTTACCCAATCGGGGCCCTTGTAGTCTCTTGTCGTACTATGTAGCATGCTGAAAGGATTGTGAGCTTATGAAACTGCTGCTCTTATGAAGCAGCCTCTCCATATGTACGTTTGATGGACTTGATTTTTCAGTTTAACAAAGATCCTTGCTATTACAACAGCATAAGTCAAAACTGAGGCTAGTTGTAGCAAGTCAGAGCCTCTCATATATGAAACAATTTTCTGTATTTTTTCCCAACACAGAACATAATTTAAAGATAGGGATCCTGTTGCATGCCTATAATATAACAATGGGAAAAAGAGTTCATAATTCTGTAAAAGGCTGTATAAATGGGGACTGTAAAAAAGAAATTTCTGGATTTACCGAAATAGTATTTTCTTTCCTCCTTCAACATTTACAATTCTGAAGAAGGAAATTACATAGTGAGTTTGCAAGTATAAGCTGTCTCCACATTTTTAGTTTTCTGATGATATTACAACATTCAACAGTTGCTTCTACAGGTGATAAAGTGAGTTGTGTTTTTGGATTGACAGCAACTTTTGATTCATTTACTTGAAAGGTGATCAGCACCTGTATCTGATGCTTCTGTCTTTCTCCTAAAATAATGTTTTCAGCAAAACTTATATTTGTCAGAAACTGGCTGCTCAGCATGATTTTCCTCACTTCAACATAAAATACTCTTCATAGCTGTGGAATAATTCAAATGCAGCCTCTGAGCCCTGGTGGACTTTCATCTATTATAACAAAAATAACCAACTTTTTTCTAAGTTTACTCTAGGCCATCATGGCCTAACGTGTTCTCAGTTGCATCAATCTGAGTTGCAAAGTTTATGAGGATGTGGTTGATCACAATCAACAAAGTGTTTCCGTCCACAACTTGCATAGCAGTAGAATATTCCAGGGAAGAAATTAAAGTGAAATTCTAAAAGATGAAAATGGAATTGATACCCTGCAAATGTTTAAGACTCTAGAACAGGGGTAGACAACCTTGGCTCTTTTATGACTCGTGGACTTCAACTCCCAGAATTCCTGAGCCAGCATACCCCTGCTCTAGAAGCTCAGGAGAAGAAAATGGGAATTATGAATAAACCCCCACGGAAATTACAGTACTTAACCAAAAATTCAGTTCTTTGCATAGATTGTGTTGATTGTGTTGTCATAACATCAAATTTTTATGGAGACCATCTCCAAGAAGAGCATAGTTACTGTATTTGTAGGAAAGAAAGGAGTAAATGCTCTTCTGAGGTTGCATATCAAGTCTGCAGTGTTTCAAGGCAAGCATTCCTTCTTGGTCTACTTGCAAAGGACACTATCTGGAATGAAAAATTAAGGCAGAATGCAAACAACAGCAATTGCAGCTTCTCTGTAAGGACCCACTTCAAAACCTCATCCCAAGAAAGCCAGGACTCTTGGAACAATTCCATTCCAAAAGGAACTTTTATTAGATGAAGTTGACAGCAGGCATAGAAGGCAGGATCTGAGGGTTTCCCGCTCAAATCAATAGGTTAAAGGAGCAAAAAGCAAACCCCACCCCAACAGTTCATCCGGTCAGTTCAAACGGGCCAATCCCCAGGTGTTGAGTCCACTGTGGGAACGAGGCTGATAAGATTTCATTCCCAAGGCTGTGAAAATGTTGTTGGGTCTTTGCACCTTCCTTTCTGCAGCGAGAGATAAGCCGGGTGGCCGAAGGCACATTCCTTTCTCACCCACAGGTTGACATCAAGGGGAGAATAGTTCAAAGAGCAAGCAGATAGAGGAAGCGGAGAGGATACATTGTAGCATTAAAGCAAAATGCCATTACACATACAATCCCCCAAAAGCCTCCCCTCTCCCCCCAGGAGTTTGGCAGAACCCAGAGAGAGGAAAAGGAAAGGAAAGGAATAGGAAAAGGCCCTCCCATGAAAGAAGTGGGTTCTGACATTCTCCTTATACCTATTATAATTATATCATTTTGGCTCTTCAGATCATCTCTCTGTGATGTTTATGCCAGTATATAAGCCTTTATTAATTAGAGAGAGACCAACTATGAAACAGGTGAGAGTGTGGCCAGCAGGAGTATGGAAGCTCTACAAGATTGTTTTGGGTGCACAAATTGGAACATATTTAAAGAGGCTGCAACATATGGTCAACATACTGGGTATGCTTCTATTGTGTCTGCTTATATTCAAAAGTGTATGGAGGATGTCAGTGTTCTTAAGACTATTGTTATGTGATGTTGAAGGTGAGAAATGCTGCTTTTAAATCAGACAATGTAGCAACACTTACTATAGCAAGAGCTGATTTGCGACATGCTATAAGAACAGCAAAGTGGGCCTATATTCAGAAAGTACAGAACTTTTTTCAAGATCCTATGGACCCTCGATGCATGTGGCAAGGTATCCAGGTTATCACTATTTGAGCAGTATTTATTTTTTCTCGCTGCAACATTGTCTCAATAGATCCCTGACTTGCTGAACTAGGTGTTCCAACAGAGGGTGCAGAATTTTAGTGAGATTTGGTGCACTCATTTTTCAATTGAGTAAGTTTGTAAATCCACAAGAAGAAAAGCAAGATAAAAAAAGCCAACTGCCTTAGGCTATAATCCAACCGTAAAATGAGCCAACTACTTTAGGCTAATCCAAATGTTCCAGTTAGTTTAAAGATGTAAAAAGCTCTCTCTTTCCAAATAGTTTCTGTTGTAGTTATGTTCAGGGTCAAAAAATATGACTGTAGAGAGTCTTTTCTAACATAGAGTCATGTAAAGCTTTTTGTTTACACCAGGTGTTGTTTCAAGGTCATAGGCTTCTCAAGTTCTTTTGATATTTTGGTATTGTTGTAATATCTCCTTTCACCACTAGATGTCCTTATTTACTGTATTGTCTATATCCAGGTTTAGAAGATTATTAAAAAGTTTTTTTAAAGTTCTTTTTAAATTATTTCTCGTAAAAATTGAATATGAAAAGATTTTCCACACCATAGGGGTTAATTAAGTTTTCTTTAAATCAGTTCAAATTCCATTTTTATATATTCTTTTGTATTCCTTAATTTCCTTCCCCTATTTGTAATTTCTCGCCGCTTTTAACTCCCTTCTTCCCTGGTCTTTCCGGGGTCATTGCTTCAGAAATTTTTCCCAATCAGGGGATCTCTATTTCCAAGTCCATAAGGGAGAGGAATAAAACAATCTCACCCAGTTTTCAGCACGTTGTTGACAGTCAGCTGTTCGGCGGCGTGCCGCAGCTCCTCACTTTTTTCCTGGCTGACGATGACTTGGACTGCCTGTGTCTACAGGCAGCCTTTCTTCCATCCATTTGAAGAGGTTCCTTGTTTCGTTTGGACCGACTGCCGTCTGGTCCAGACTCCCAAAGCTTCCCTTCTTCTTTGTTGCCTCTCCAGGGCAACTTTCTGACCCCGTGGGGTCGCCAGACAGAATGAAATCGGGCTAAGAAATTGGAGCTACGGTTTCTTCCATCCATCTCGTCATAGCATCAGACCGGAAGTCCAGGTTATCACTAATTATAAGGCAGCTTCCCTCACATGTAAGAGTGACATAGATTTTCTAAATAAGCCAAATATGTTTTTGGGATGGTTTGAGGCCTCAAATAATGTTCCAGCAAGAAAGGCTGTTCCCCTTCCTGATGAACAGGTGCTTATATTTGATACAACCGCTGTTTGGAAGATCTTGCTTACTTCTGCTTAAGTCTCTGTGTGTCTATCTGTGTATGTGCAGGAAACATGCATACATGCAGTACAGCAAAAATGGGATACAGTATTTTTAGGCAGTCTTCAAGGACAGAGTGGCTAGTCCCGCAAGTGCTAAAATTAGTGTAAATTCCTCTCTTCCATTTTTTTTGCATATTCTTAGTTAAAAGGGATCATTTGCCATAGCCAAGGATCTGCTCTGCAACTCCAGATCAAAATTTTATTTATTTCTCCAAACTAGTGATAAGATAGCATGATTGATTTCCTTCAACATATTCTTCCTTTCTATTATTTATAACTTCTATGGCAGAATTGTAAATAGTCAATTCTATTCCATTCAATTCAAAAGTCCATTCAAGATGTCCATGATAGCTGCAGATGATCAGAGTATGAGCAATAAACAGGGTGAATTAGAAATTCAGGTAAATGATGGCAGATATGATATTGTTGCCATTACGGAAACTTGATGGGATGAAACCCACAAATGAAACACATAGCTCAAGGGATTTAAATTATTTAAAAGAAACAAAAGAAATAAAAGAGGAGGTGGAGTTGCTCTCTATATAAGAAATAACTACATCTCTACAGAAATAAGCACAATGACAAAAACTGTCTTGAATGCATTTGGGTCAATATAAAAGGGGGGAAAATGACATTGCCATAGGTATATACTATAGGCCACCCAACCAAATAGAGGAAATAGATGGACTTTTTGCTAGTCAGTTAACTAAGGTATGTAGGAAGCACATCACAATACTAATGGGGGACTTTAATTACCCTGATATCAACTGGGAGACAAACTCTGCACCAAGTGGAAGATCAAACAGATTCCTGACAAACCTAGTAGACAACTTTGTCGCCCAAAAAGTAGAAAAGGGAACTAGGGGATCAGTCATATTGGACTTAATTCTCACTAACAGAGATGAAATGGAAGGTGTTGAAGTCATAGGAACCTTGGGGGGGAGTGATCCTGCAATATTGGAATTCAACATTATGCAAGCACAAGCAATAGAACATAATCAAACTAGAGTCTTGGACTTTAAGAGAGCTAATTTCAATAAACTTAAAGAGAGTTTGGGAAGGATTCCATGGATGAGAATCCTCAAGGGGAAAACAACTCAAGAAGTTTGGGAAATTTTGAAAAGTGAGATTATAAAAGCCCAGTCTAGCACAATACCAACAAAGAAGAAAAATAACAGCTCTCAAAAGAAACCAGCATGGCTGCATAAAGAACTCTCTGATAAATTGAAAGACAAAAAGGACTAGTATAAAAAGTGGAAAGAGGGGCACATAACTAAGGCAGAATATCAGCAAATAGCCCGAGCCTGCAAAGATGAAGTGAGGAAAGCTAAGGCTCAGAATGAACTAAGGCTTGCAACAAAAGTCAAAAATAACAACAACAACAACAACAATAGCAAAAAGCTTCTTTCAACATGTAAAAAACAAGCAACAGGGAGAAAGCAGAACTACTTAACTTGTTTTTTGCATCTGTCTTTACACAAAGGGAAAAAACAGTCCAACCTATCAAAAATAGTACCGTAAAAAACACAAGTTAAGATAGGCAAGAAAATGGTAAGTGAGCACCTGTCCACCGTAGATGAGTTCAAATCACCAGGACCAGATGGATCACACCCCAAGGTTCTGAAGGAACTGGCAGATGTGATGTCAGAACCACTGAACTATATCTTTCAAAGATCCTGGAGCACTGGGGAACTACCAGAGGACTGGAAAAAAGCTGATGGAGTTCCCATCTTCAAAAAAGTAAAAAAAAAATGGATCCAGGAAACTACACACCTATCAGCCTGAACTTAATACCTGGGAAGATTCTGGAAAAGATAATCAAGCAACAAATCAGCAAACACCTAAACAAAGTCATTACCAAAAGCTAACATGGGCTTGTCAAAAACAGATCATGCCAGACAAATCTTATTGATCAGGTGACAAAATTAGTGGACCAGAGAAATGCTGTAGATATCATTTACTTGGACTTCAGTAAGGCATTTGATAAAGTAGACCACAACCTACTACTTGATAAGATAGAAAAATGTGGGTTAGACAGCATCACCAACAGATGGATTCATAGCTGGCTGATCGTCCGTACTCAGTGTGTGGTCCTCAATGGAACTGCATCTACATGGAAGGAAGTGTGTAGTGGGATGCCCCAGGGCTCTGTTCTGGGCCCAGTGCTCTTTCTTGCCTAAATGTAGAACCTTACTTTTTTCACTATTGAATTTCATTTTATTAGATAGTGCCCAATGTTCAAGTCTGTCAAGATCCTTCTGTATCTTAAGCCTATCTTCTGGAGTGCTCAGTGCTCTTCAACATCTTCATCAATGATTTGGATGAGGGGATATATGGGGAACTCATCAAATTTTCAGATGACACCAAGCTGGCAAGAATAGCAGGAATAGCCAATACTCCAGAAGATAGGCTTAAGATACAGAATGTTCTTGACAGACTTGAACATAGCGTGCTATCTAACAAAATGAAATTCAATGGTGAAAAAAGTAAGGTTCTACATTTAGGCAAGAAAAACTAAATGCACAGGTACAGTATAGATGATACCTTGCTCAATAATAGTTAGAGGGATCTCGGAGTCCTAGTGGACAATCACTTAAAATATGAGCCAGCAGTGTGCTGCAGCTGCCAAAAAAGCCAACACAGTGCTAGGCTGCATTAACAGAGGGATAGAATCAAGATCATGTGAAGTGTTAATACCACTTTATAACACCTTGGTAAGTCCACACTTAGAATATTGCATCTAGTTTTGGTCACCACGCTGTAAAAAAGATGTTGAGACTCTAGAAAGAGTACAGAGAAGAGCAACAAAGATGATTAGGGGACTGGAGGCTAAAACATATAAAGAACAGTTGCTGGAATTAGATATGTCTAGTTTAATGAAGAGAAGGACTAAGGGTGACATGATAACAGTGTTCCAATATCTCAGGGGTTGCCACAAAGAAGAGGAAGTCAAGCTATTCTTCAAAGCACCTGAAGGCAGGACAAGAAGCAATGGATGGAAAATAATCAAAGAGAGAAGCAACCTAGAACTAAGGAGAAATTTCCTGACAGTTAGAACAATTAATCAGTGGAACAACCTGCCTCCAGAAGTTGTGAATGCTCCAACACTGGAAGTTTTTAAGAAGAAACTGGACAACCATTTGTCTGAAATGGTATAGGGTTTCCTGCCTGAGCAGGGGGTTGGATTAGAAGACTTCCAAGGTCCCTTCCAACTTTATTATTATTATTATTATTATTATTATTATTATTATTATTATTATTATTATTATTATTATTATTATTATTATTATTATTGTTGTTGTTGTTGCTGTTGCTGTTGTTGTTGTTGTTGTTGTTGTTGTTGTTGTTATATTTTGGGCAAGAAAAACAGCTGTTAGGAGTTTTCAATTCTGGAAATAACTAACAAATTTTCCAAGCTGTTCTAATGATGAAATTCCATGATAATAGCCTCTCTGGCTATTTATAAAGGCATAAAGATAGGATGAATGAAGCTGGGGAGACTGAGATAACAACTGAATATTCTGCATTGATAGTACTATGCAAACATACAGCATCCAAAACTGGAAGCTCAAGTAAGCAGAATATATTTCCTTTGTGTTCAAAATATTTACATGAAAGAGGTGGGAGAAACCAATAGAAAAGCATACCCCTCACCATTTTTTCTTGCTATTACTCTAGGATGATTTATTTCTAACAAATATGCTTTAAATTATACCTTTTGATCAAGTCCTTCTGCTGTCAGACTACAGTAATAAAAGGTGTTCTGTTTGGAAGAGCTAGATACATGGCCCTGCCAACTATTCTAGATTTGCCACTGTCTATGCTTGACTCTCTGTTTCTGTATAATGTATTTCCAAATCCCTGCTTATCTTATATTTTTGTGTGTGACATTTAAATACCTCAGTTTACATAGGATTCTATAGCCCAATCTAAATGTGCAGTTTTTTGTGTGTAAACAGTCATCTGTTCTCTCACATATCCACATTGTTGTGCATTTTAAAAAAAAGAAAATTCCCCATATATTATAAACATTTTTCTAATTTATACATTTTATACAATCCTTTCCATTTGCAATTGCCTTTATTATGCAAGTTTTGTATGTAAATTTCGATTACTGAACTGAATTGTAAAATCCAAAGTCATATTCCTTAGAAAAAAAATATTTTTCTACTCCGCTTATTGTTTGTGCTTAATTAATTGGGTGCAGGAGTTGGCAACCTGCAGTCCTCCAGATACTCCAGAACTAGAAGTTCTACCAATGTTATCCTTACCATTCATCATGCTGGCAGGGACTTCTGGGTTCTGAAGTTTGGCACCATCTGAAGGGCTGCATATTCCTTGCTGCAAATTGGACAGGAAGGGAGGCCAAAGAATACCTTCAGCAGCTGCATGGGAGCAATAGCAGGGAATGAGAGAAGGTGAATGAGATGGGGAAAATTGGACAAACCACTTTGTCTTTTATCCTGGAAATAATTATATTTTTTGGCATATACAAAGTATGTGGTACAATATTTCTTCTCTTCTGTTATGATATATATTTGTGTGTCAAATTTTTCATTGCTACACATTTTCTGAAAACACTGGAATAAGCTTGCTGCAGAGCTAAAGCAGAATAAACTTAATGACCCAATGCTATAAAATATGATTTAAAAACTAATTTAAACATCCTAATTTCCACCAAAATATCCTGCAACTCACAGCTCAGCTCTGGAGAATTTCTTCTTATGATATCTAGTTGTTCTTCATAAAATTACAATTTCCAAAATTATCTAGGTCAGAAATTAACAACTGGACAAATCTAAATTGGTAATATAATTATATCAACTTTCTTTTGAGACAATTGAAAATTGGCCATTCAAATTAACAGGTTTTAAACCATTGCATTTTTTCATTTTCTTTTATAAAGCACAAATAATTTAAAATACTAAAATCCCAATAAAATGCAAATACAAAATTTGAAATACTGGATAAATAACTAACTGAAACAATGAATAACAAGAAGAGGCTATCACCTACAATACCTTCTGCAATTCAATGTTTATAGTGGTCAAAAAACTAAATAGCTATGTTGGTCTAACAAAATAAGAAACTATAATACTCTGGTGCCCACCAATCTTCTTGCTTCATCTGATTTTTTTTTAAAGGACTTCTTTTGTTAAAAAAAAGTAATAAAAAACCTGGAATGTTGCAAACCATTGTACCAGTCTCTTCTATCTTCTTTATATCTGCAGATGCCTCTTGGTGCCCACATTAGCTCCTTAGTACTTATTAGAAAAATATAGGACAGCCCAGATGGGTTGCTCCAATCCAATGTGCCTTCTTGAACAAAACAAAACAAAACAAAACAAATCCTGGTTGATATAGAACATCCCGAATGCATGGTGTTGTGACCTACTGGCAAAATGAACTGGACAACAAATTGTTGCTCATTATTCCCTGCACTGGTATACATCTATAACTAATTCACATCCAAATTAGAAATCTGGTGAACTGTCTGTTCAGTTTTGTGAGACCTATTTCAGCTTTTGAAACATGTGGATGTGAATTTGCACTGCTCAAATTTTAAACCAAGGGTCAGCAAACTACGGCCCATGGGCCAAATCCGGCTCATTGCATGAATTTGCCTGTGTTTGTACAGCCTGCAGGGCTAAGAAGGGACAGTCAGTTAGCAGATTGCCAGGTCTGAGCATCAGCTGTACTCTGAGTGAGAAGCGGAGCTGAGGCCAAGGAAATCTATCAGTGGTCTCCTTTAATGTAATTAAATTATTTTATATTATATTATAACATTTAGAATTGGGATGTATTTATGTTTTATTTAATATGTGCAAAGGCTTGTTGAAATGTTGCATATTACAGTAAACTGTTTTCTTTTTCTGGGGTATATTGGAGGAATTCTAATGCTTAAGAAATGGTAACTGTACATCTTGGGCTAACTACATTCTTTTCTTTTGAGGTTCAGATCTATATGTGACTGAATCATGCTTGGTCACTTTGCTAAATAACCTTCATATAGAGAGCAGTTGTTTATTCTTTGTTGCTCTTATTGTTTCAGCAACGTCTCAGAATATTGATCACAATATCATTGTGTGCTGAAGTGTGAGTTGTGAGTTGAAAACAAGGGTCAGGCTCCTATATGCAACTTCACTTTAAAGATAGTCTCAAATAACCCACATAGATTAAGTCAGATTTCCCAGGTTCTGGTCTTCCTCCAGGGCTATTCAACAACTTCAAAAAACCAGTCTGAAGTAAAGTTCATCTGTATGTTGATACCTATATACTACTAAAACTCTTGTATCTGTTTATCTGTTTGTCATCTTGAAACAGTGCATCATAGGATGACTTTGGGCCAGTCATTCTCTCTCAGCCCAACTCACCTCACAGAGTTTTTGTTGTGGGGAAAACAGGAGGAAATAGTATTGTGTGTGTGTTTGCCGCCTTGAGTTATTTAGAACAGAGAATCATAGGGCTGGAAATCTCCTCCTACTCTATTTCTCTCTATCATCTAAGCAGGGTTAACTTTAGACTCTTCTCTGGATAGGATGGTAGACTTGATAAGGGTCAATAAGCTGAATTCTGAGAAGCTAGAAATATGGCAGGTTAGCAGCTGTTTTATTGAGGTTTGAAAAGGTTTGAGCAGGATTGTTCTCTCCTTGAAAGAATAAATTTGTAATATAGAGCATTTCTACATTCGTCTCTATCAACGGTGGCACACATCATTTTAACAAGGAGAGTCTATTCTCCTCATTATTTATCCAACTGGGGAAAAAATGGGGAAAGTATCACTGAGCAGTATTGCAGGCTAATTCTGCCCACAGCCATGATTTTGATCCTGACCGTCTCAGCATTTACTCAACCTTCCATTCTTCTGAGGTCGGTAAAATAAGGATCCAGATTGTTGGGGGCAATATGCTGACTCTGTAAACCACTGTGAAGCACTGTGAAGCGGTATATAAGTCTAAGTGCTATTGCTAAGTGCTATTCAGCTCTAACTGGCCTATCAACTACAGCAGTTTCTGGACAGAAGTAACCTCACCACATTGATCAATGTATTAATAAGACTAGAAATGGCCCATGTTTAGAAATTTAAAATATGGTCTGAAAGATTTATAAGGGGTTAAAACTCACACCTACTTTTTGCCTTGTTTCCTCAAACATGGAAAGTTTTTAGATAGAGTGGTTCTACCAAACTCCACAGTCCTGCACCTATTTCTGTGCTATACAATAATAAACTATAAAAAGAAAATAATAAAACAATCACAACCACAAAATTAAAACAGAAGAAATATTAGAGCAGCATTAATAGACACCTCTTATTCAGGATTTTGGAAAAAGAAATTGCTTTTGCACTGAGGCCACATTTGAAGCACTGCATTCAACCTCTCTTCTCTCTTTCTAGATATCTGCACACAGGAATCCCAGACAGGCCTTGCACTTTGGCTGACATTCAAAATGATCACATCTTTGTACAAATTAACTTCAAGGGCTCTGTAGTTTTTCATACTTAAAATGTTATTACTGAGAATCAACACAGCTTGCCAAAGGCAGCTGAAGGGACTGGTTGTGACTGCATGTACAGTATATTTACATCTGCTCACAGAATCACTGTTGTCACAATCATGTAGAAATCCACATAGATAGCCCCTTGTTCTGAAAAGCTGAAATTCGTAACAGCCAATCTTTTCATTTAAAAAAAAAATCTTCTGAAAAACAACTTTGGGATTATTTAATTGGGTGGAAGAATACTTCGGAAAATGCAGAATCTTTTGTCACACTGTTATGTGGATAAACTCCCCAACTTATTCTAAAACATCACCTTGAAAAATATTCAAACTACTGCAGCTCCAAGAGAAATTAACATTTCCTCATTCTATTCTGCACAGAAAAGAAAATAGCACCCATGCATGCATGCACTGACACACAGTAGGCCACATCACTTCATGTTGTGTGCATTTAGCTTGGCAAAAAAAAAACACACCCCAATTCTTTAAAGGAAGAAATAAAGAAAGTGCCAGACAGAAATCCTTCCTCTTGAAACTCTGAAGTTCAAGAACTAGAGGGTCAAATTAGGTAAGAATTCTTGCAACTAAAGAAACGGAACTCAACCGCTACATTTCAATCAAAGCCAAAATGAAATCTACAGTATTGCAATAAAAAAGCCAGGGTTGCAGCCAAGCCAGAAATAATTCAGCTCAGTTCTTGAGCACCTGGCATGTGGAATCACAGAGCTCTGTAGGGTCCTTTGGAGGAAGTGGTGGTAATCCATTCTAGGAAATTATGGGCTCCAATCTGTTTCCAGTTGCCAATATTTTGGGTGAGCAGAAATATCATTCTAGGTGTTTCCTGCTCTCCATTTACATGGTCCTATCTTTTATTGAATAATTAACCATTTCAGTAACTTCTTGACAGGATGTACGCAACTCACACAGATGCTTTCTCCTGTCCTTAAAAATCAAAAGTGCAGTTGGGCATTTTGCCCCCTTAAAAGACTCTTGGAATGCACTCCTATACAGTTAACAAAGCTCTTTGGCTGCACTGCCATGTCTGCATCAAGCAGAAGCGTACATTGAAAAACTGTTCTGTTGGGGGCACACACACATACACATTTTTGAAACAGCCTCAGTGATACTTTCCCCCCTTTTTCCCAGTTGGATAAATAAAATCCAAGTATTATGAATATTTGTTCAGTCTTTTTCAGTAATACTTCAAAATTGCAAATAAAAGCTTCCAGAACAAATATGATTGGGACCCGCCAGATAGCCCACATGCCGAGCAAACAATGGACAAAGGGAATGAACTGTGCTTTCCCTTGGGGTCTTGCCCCTACAGAACAGCCCTGCTCTTTGCTACATTTTTCCTTAGCTCAGGGGTTGTTCAGCTTGCCCACAGAAACATCGTTCAAGGACCTGTTAAAACACTCGGGCTTGAAATGTCCTCCTCCAGCAATAAATATATAAATGAAAGTACGTCATGCCTCTTTCTTAGGCATGGAAAAGAGGAAGGGGAAACTTTTCTCCCGCAGCCCACATGGGCTCCTTGGAATGGCAGAGCACAAGGTGAAAAGTCATGGGAAGGACAAGCTGACTGATGGGGTTTAGGTTGGAGGGTCAGCACGAGGCGTCAAGCTGGGGGCTCAGACAGAGCCATTTCCTCTGTGATTTTTATCTTTCGTCTGTTCACATATCAGGCCACCTGGATTTCATTCCCAAAGAGATGAACCTTTTCCGCCTCCCCACCCCCTACTGGCACATCTTAACCCCTTCCCTGCCTTGCTGTGTAGTGTCTTTGCCACAGAGTCCTGCCCTTGCCTACCCACCTGGCAACCAGAGGCCTGCCTTTACGAGGTGGTGTAAATAATGTAACAAGTCACCTTTTTATTACCTCAGACAAGTACAAGTAGCAACTTTCCTGGCTCTGCCTTTGGCCTGAGTTATGATTTACCTGCAACATTCTCATTTTAACTAGTTGTGAAAGTAGCCACTAGAGTTTTATGGCATTCTGGAGTTTTATGCTTCCCTATTGCCGTGAGGCTTCTGATTATTTCCTCATAATTCTAGGTGTTTGGGCTAAATGGCAAGGTGCAGGCAGGACGGTTGGCCTGCTTGCTTCACTGAATTTCATCCCATTTTTTAAAAAAAATCTGGCACCAAAAGTCATCCAGCAGAAATTCCATAGATGCAATTCCCCCCCTCCACCTCACTAATAGCAGTTCTGCCCATTGTAGAAGAAAGGTATCTGTGTTTTTCTCCCAGACCCTGCAGAAAATGTTGAAACTGTTTCCCACAAGACTATTGCATTTGCAGAACAATCAGCTGCTGTTTGTTTGCATTTTGAGTATTTTATATTCTTGGTTGCCTCTTACTTATGTCATTCTGCAGGAATGACATAAATAGCAGCCATCATTTAATCATTTATCCTCTAATACTTAAACAAATGATTATTAATGCAAATTCAGATCAAATTACAAAAAATATTTTGTTTCACAATTTGTATGCCTATTGTTTCAACCAACAGAAAATAAAATTGAATTTAAAAGAGAAACAAGAAAGGAATATTATCTATGAGATAGGATTTATCACCTTGTTCAAAAGTGCTGAAATACCATAAAGTGGAAAATATCAGTGCTCAATTTTAAAGAGATTCGTAATCTATCAGTAATTTGTGGTGTTAAATTATTCTGAATTACAGTATTTCATAACTGCTAGGTAGCAAATTCTCACTTATCCTCATTTTTCTATCGCTTTAAATTTTACAAAGTTTCTCAAATATAATGTGCTTTAAATTCATATGTCAACGTTGTGACAAACCGAATTGAAGCCATTTTCACTTTGTCTTCATTGCCACTTAATTAGTTAGAAGAAGGAGGGAGGGGAGTAGTTCTCAGTTAGCCAAAACAATTTACATGTATGGGAACCAAGGTCATTGCTGATAACATTTTTACGGGCTGGAGCAGCTGGGAGGAGTGCCTGCAGTTTCTAACAATTGGTGAATGTGATTTATGACAGCAATTTGGGGTGGGAAATGTAACTTGCAACTTTGTAACCTAGGGGAGGGGAATTTAGTCTTGGGTTCACCTTTGTATGTGCCATTATGTTGTAGCCAAATAAAAATGTTCTTTAAGGAAGAAACTCTTGCCTTGAAGTTCTTTTAAATGGTCTCATCTATCGGAACCAGACATTAACCCAAGACTCAAAAATATTCTAAATTCACAGGGTCCTGAGCTCCAGTTGCCTACCCAAAGCCTAGGGAGGATGACAAAGACTCAGGGAAAATTCCAAAATGGAGAGGAAAGAGGAACCTGTCACCAGCACCGAAACTACAGCAACTACATCAGTGAATGGAGTGCAGGCCATAGCTCCGATAGAGAGTGTGATTTTGGTGGCCCTGGCAGCAGGTGTGAGACCAAAGGAACGAGAGGTCCAGCGGAAAGTGGTATCGCTTGGCTGTAACTTTTTCCCTCTCCGCAAAGATCATAGTCCCTAAGACAGGTACCCAAATAGACTTACATGTATTAGTAGACTCTGGGTGCTCACGATGCCTGATCAATCTCCCTACTGTTCTCAATTTAGGCATCAGAGCAAAAAAGCTTTCATCCTCCATGAGATTCGAACAGGTGGATGGATCCTTAATGGGTGGAGTTTTAGCCACCCACCTAACGGAGCATGTATGACTAGAGGTGGGGGAACATTGGAAGTTTATTCAATTCGTGGTAGCCCCAAAAATGACTGAAACAGTGATTTTGGGATTAGGTTGACTAGACAAATGGAAACCTCTAATATGGTGGGAGAAGGGGATGAGAACCCTAAGATTACCCATAGATCACCCCCCCAACCCCTCCGATGCCACCAGAGGAATCTCAACGCAGCCATCAGAAACTCTAAGAACAGTAGCAGACCCTCTGCCAGGAGTGCCTCTCATTCCCAACGAATACCGAGATTTGGCTGAAGTGTTTAGTGAGACAGAATGTGACATCCTACCCCCCCTCATAGAACCACTGACTGTGCCATTGAGATCCTGCCGGGAGCAAAATTGCCCAAACCGAAAATGTATGCAATGACCCCTCTTGAGGTGAATGAACTACGAGAGTATATAGATAAAAATTTGGTGAGGGGCTTCATTGAACCCACAAAAATCCCAAGTGGCCGCCCCCGTACTGTTTAAGGGGGAAAAAAGATGGATCTCTTAGACTCTGCATTGATTTTAAAGGTCTGAACGCAGTCAGCGTGGAAAATATGTACCCTCTCTGTTAGCCCACCTGGCGAAAGGGTGAGTATTTACCAAATTAGACCTACGAGAGGCGTATTATCGCGTGAGAATAAAAAAAGAGGATGAATGGAAAACTGCCTTTAACAGCCCCCTGGGATGTTATCAGTTCAAAGTCATGCCTTTTGGATTACAAGGCGCTCCTGATGTGTTCATGCAGCTGATCAACCAGGTGCTGCACGATCATTTGTATAAAGGGGTTTTGATTTATCTTGATGACATCTTAATCTATACAGAAACTATGGCAGAACATACAATTTTAGTATGAGAGGTGCTTAAAAAACTGCTGAAGGCAAAACTCTATGCAAAACTCTCAAAATGCGAATTCCATCAGGCACGTTTGGATTATCTTGGTTACAGAATCTCCAATGAAGGAATAGAGATGGACCCAGCTAAAGTAAAAGCTGTAATCAAATGGCAGCCCCCATGAACTCGAAAACAACCTCAGAGCTTTCTAGGATTTGCTAATTTTGTATCACCAATTTGGCTGTGGGGGCAGTCCTGTTACAAAAGAACCCAAAAGGAGAATTACAACCCTGCGCTTACATTTTGAAAAAACTCACAGACACAGAACGGAGATGGGCTGTCTGCGAGAAAGAAGCTTTTGCCATCCGATGGGCTTTATTGACTTGGCATCATTTTCTAGAGGGGAACAAGGTGCCTTTTGAGGTTTGGACTGATCACAAGAACTTAGAGGCACTGAAAACTCCCCACAAACTCTCTCCCAAACAAGTTCACTGGGTGCAATATTTTAACCATTTTAACTTTACCCTGAAATATATACTGGGGGGGGGGGGATTTTGGCTGACGCCCTCTCTAGGTTACCTCAATACAAAAGCCAATGTGAACAAATCATAAACTCTATTATGCCACCATCACAACTTATTTCTCAGATAAACCCTGGAAAACATGTGAGGTCATCTAATCCAAGTGACCCATTAATAGAAAAAATAAAACAAGAATTGAAAAATGATCAATGGTTCAAGGAAAATCAAACCATCCTGACCCATAGGGATGGAATGGCTTGGAAAGGGAAAAAATTATATTTGCTTGAACCGCTCAGACTCCAAGCGCTCCAATGCAGCCACGACGGAAAGCAAGCTGGTCACTTTGGTTATTTAAAGACACTACATCTCGTTCGGAGGCAATTTGGGTGGCCAAATTTAAAAAAAGATGTGGAAAGTTATGTAAAAAGTTGTGCAGTCTGTGCTACCATGAAAAGGATCCCAGGAAAGCCTCCTGGGCTTTTACAGCCTGTTGCAGATCCTTCCCAACCATGGGAAGAGATCACTATGGATTTTATTGTTGAATTACCGGAGAGTAGAGGAAATACGGTAATATGGACTGTGATTAATCTTTTCTCAAAGCAAGCTCACTTTATAGCATGCTCCGGACTCCCATCTGCACAGAGACTAGCCAAATTGTTTCTAAAACATATCTACCATTTGCACGGCACACCAAAATGAATAATTTCTGACCAGGGGGTTCAATCTACAGCCAGATTCTGGAGGGATTTCATCAAACTAATTGGTTCCACACAAGGACTATCATCGGCTTTTCATCCCTCTATGAATGGGGCGGCTGAAAAGGCTAACGCAATGGTGGAGCAATATCTTAGATGTTATGTGGATTACCAGCAGACAAATTGGACTGATCTCCTCCCCTTCACTGAAGTGGCTTATAATAATACTGTGCACAGCAGCACTGGACTTACACAGTTTAAGATAGCCACTGGAAGAGATTTTATCCCGATGCCTGAATACCCCAGGAGCCCCCTACTTCTCCAACGTTAGATCAGTGGGTGTCTGCTTGGAGGGGTGTTTGGGACAATGCAAAGAAAGCTTTGACATAAGCCTCAGAGATTTACAAAAAGCAAGCTGATAAGAAAAGAGCGCCTCAGAAATTGTTCCGCATGGGGGGGGGGGAGTTTATCTTTCTATTGCTCGTGGAGTTCCAGGCTTTGATGAACTCATGAGTGTGGCAAGTGGTAACGTAGCCAATGATTTTAGTGTTGCTGCAATTGAATTGGTGTTGTTTGGTGTCAGTGTGGGTAAAGTTTAAGGATTTGGGATTGTGGCATTTGCCAGCTGGTGTTCGTAGATCCTGGTTTTTAATTGACGTGAGGTTTGTCTCACATAGAATTGGTTGCAATCATTATAGTTGATTTTGTAGATTACATTGTTTCTTTCATCCTTCTATATCTTAACTTTGGTTCTGGATAATTCCTGGTGGAGTGTGGCTATGGGTTTGTGGGCTATTGCTATTCCTAGGGGTTGGGAATTCTGGCTGTCATTTCTGACACCCTTTGGGTTGTTTTTGCGTGATGGTCAGCTGTGTGGGGTGTTGTGGTTTGGGTGCTGTCTGTCAGAATTCAAAGTTTTTGGGATAGCTGTTATTGAGAAAGATGTCAAGCAGCCTTTTCTCTTCTGCTTTTCTTAGTGTTGTGGTGCTGCAGTGTGTTCTGGCCCTTCTGAAGAGGGTTTGGACACAGCTTCTTTTGTCTGCAGTGGGATGGTTGCTTGCGAAGTTGAGGATCTCGTCTGTGTGCGTAGGTTTGTGGTAGATGCAGGTTTCCAGTTCTCTGTTGTCCAATCTCCTTGTCAATGTCGAGGAATGGGAGTCTGTTGTCTGTTTCCTCTTTGCTTGTAAATTTGATCCTAGGGAATATGTTATTAAGTAGGTGGCATGTTTCTTCAATTTGGGAGCTTTTAATGATGACGAAGGTGTCATCGATGTAGCATGTCCAGAATTTTGATTGGATGGTGGGTAAAGCTATGGATTTGAGTTGTTGCATGACTGCTTCTACTATTAGGCCTGATATGGGTGATCTCATTGGGGTACCTTGTACTTGCTTGTACATTTTCCCATTGAAGTTTGTGCTGAGGCATAGATCCAGGACTTACATTATGGTTTCTGTGGACATGGAATGTTCTGTAGTGGCATCATCTTTGTGAGTATGGTGTTTAGTGAGTAGGTGGTATATGGTTTGTTTAGCCAGGTTGATGTCAATCAAGGTGAAGAAATTGGTGACATTGAAGGAGACTATTGATCTTGGGGTGTTCAATACATTGGAGAAATTGTTCTGGGGAGATAATACTTCTTTCCTAAATCCATCTCCCTCATTGTCTACATCTGGGTAATAAAAATTATTCAGCCTTAATTGCATAATTATGCAATTATGAGATCCAAGTGGGCTTTTTAAGGAGAGAAGACTAGCCATTTTAGGAAGGAGCTAAGGGAAAATAGATATAAAATACTTGAGTTCTCTTATTTTTATTACATCAGAACCTAGCAAGATGAGGAATAAAAAGAAGAGATCAAGAACAAGTTGAGAGTTTGACTTCAGGTAGAGCCAATAAACAATATCAAACTGACATATTTAGTGACTTTGAAATATCAAAAATGTGCTAAACGTGTAAAGGATGTGGCAAAAAAGATTCAATTTTTTGATAGGATGGAATCATTACCAACCACAATAAATGTTAATTTGGTTCAGAAGAGAATCCTCACATAATGTAAAAATATTTAACAATTTTATCACCCAACATATTTTTCAGATTTTAAGATGTACAATATTCTCAGAGGGTAAGGAGATTAGAAAAAATCAAAAGCAAGAAAGAAACTGTCTTTCTTGTTGATGATCTTCCTACTGTTTCAGGTTTTGTTGACCTAAAATACTTAATATTTTAATATACAGGCTAACTGCAGAGAAGAGCAATTTTTACCAGGAAAATACAGATGCTATGATGATAATAGCATTTCCAGTGATAATGACATTACGTAAATACTGGGAAAGGTGCAGTGTTGACATACTGTATTATCCAATTCATTATTCATTTTGCAACTCAATGAGAAACAAAAAAAAGCAACATTTGCAAATCAGTCTGCAATTATTTTGTCAGCAGTTACTTGTTGTGCTGCCGATATGGAACACAAAATGAGTGGCTGACAGGTCTGAATGACATCTCACTGAAGAAGACAGCCAGAATTTAGACTGCACAGAGAAGAGTTCAAAGGCAAGTATAATGGAAGAATATTAGATATAGCAAACACCATTTTTCTGTTTGGACCAATGTCACTCACAACAAGCAGTACACTTGAAAGGCCATACCATTTCCTTTTTTCTACACCTGTTACTTATTTTATTTGGGAGGCAGCAATCTAGAAAGCACTTTTTTATTTCAAAAGTCAACTCAGAAGAAAATCTGAAGAATCTCTATTATTCCGTCCACAAGGGTATCCTAGGTTTATCTATAGAGTCCCATTTCCCTGGAGACATGTAAAGGCCAGCTAGCAATTAGAACTAAACTCTCAAAATATTTTCATTTGCATTATGGAAGCCAAAAGTAATAGAGGAACAGATTTCAAAAGACCAAATTATTTACATTAGGGTGGAATCAAGTAGTTGGAGATATTGTATATTTAAGATGTTTAATTTCTATTAAAAGTACCTTTCAAATTTGGGGAATAGAATAGAGCTCAAAGGGACCTTGGAGATCTTCTAGTCCAGCCCCCTGCTCAAGCAGGAGAACCTATATCATCTCAGACAGGCGATTGTCTAGTCTCTTCTTAAAAATCTCCAGTGATGGAGTGCCCACGATTTCTGGAGGCAAGCTGTTCCACTGGTTGATTGTCCTCACTGTCAGGAAGTTTCTATGTGTCAGGTCCCTATAGATCCCTGTTGGGCTGCTGCCATCCGCATGGGAGGGGGGACCTTTGGAGCTCTCTTGTGATGTGTTTAGCTTTGCTTTGTTTACTCTGTTCCTCTGCCCTTTGATGTACCTTGTTAAGGGGGAGGGAAGTGCCATCTGCTTCGCCTCACCAAGGAAGAGAACATCTTATCGCAGTTTCTGTCCGTAGTTCTCACAACATTTTTGCACTCTGGATTGGCTCCTATGGACTGGGCAGTTTTGAACACTGGGTTTTAGCCTAACAATTTCACACGGGAACTTCAGATTCTGCCTGCCTTCTCTTGCTTTCACTAACTCTCAATAAAAGTTCCTTTTGAAATGATGCCAGTTTCAAGAGTTCTGCTTTCTTGAGAGATTCAGCTGAGGCAGGGCCTTACAACCTGTAACCATCTCCAAATATCCTATGCTTAGTGCATCTGATCATTTCTTCAAATGCTTTAAATAAATGTATACAGATTAATGGTTGCTTCCCTCCAAAGTCTTTTTTGTCAGTTCAGAAAAATCTTTCAGCCTCTTTGATTTCATGACATCAGCTATATACATGAGCAGAATCATTTTACTGCTGGCTCATCTCTGGTGGTCCTTTCAATTGAAATGATAAATTTTGAGGAATTTCAAATACATTGTTCTCCTATTGGTGGAAATGCCTATCTCCCCACCTTTCTCCCTTCTTTCTACATGTACCCTTCCAGGTTTAGCTGCCATAGCATTGTTTTTGAGGTCAGCAGTAATGAAGATGAACATGGGCCTGATTCAAACAATATTTGAAGAATTGGGCAACAGAAGCATGGGAACTGGCCATAGAAATATGGGGACTGTAAAAGTGCTCCTTGTCTGGTTTCAGTGCTGGGAGAATGGCCCCTAGAAAACAAATTGTGCAAGTCAAATTGTGAACATACTCCTCAGCTTTTCATTAAACCTTAATATATTGTGGCTTGTTTTTATTCAAAATGCTTATACATGCATCACTGTTGTTTTCTCTTTATTTTATTTTATTATTTAAAACAAACTGTATGGAAGAAAACTTAATAGATGTTTTGGGCTTGTCTGTACAAGTATTTATGTATGAGACATGGTTTAAGTTGACAGAAATGTAATTGCAGATATTACAAACATTACAGTGGCTTTGTTAAAGTAGAAATGTTCAAAATATTTCCTTTTAAAATTTTGATAATGTATTTTCTAAACTTTGCTTAATATTAATTGAATATATTCTATCTATAATGCAACTGCATTTGTTTTAGTAATTCATACCTAATCACTGAGATCTTAGCAATTGATACTTGCTGGTAAGCAAGCTGTTATAGATTATCTCATATTATTAGGAAGTAAATGCTAAGGTGATTTTCAAATACCCTTCTAAGAAACATTTCTCACTTCAACCTGTTTACCAAATAACTCTGTAAATTGTTGAAGATTCTGAGCTTATCCTAGGGTGCAAATTTAGTTCATATGGAGCCAGTGCTGGGATTCAACATCATCCATCATGAACTGAGAATCCGCCAACAAACACACTCAACATTCCCTTGTGACTAGACCATCAGAGGGAGATTAGTAGCAGTAAAGAAGCAGTCTTTCATGGAAGCTTGTTGCCATTACTGAATTGAACCTAGAGTGACCTGGATGACAGGAAGAAAAGCACTTCATGTATCATATTTGAGGGTAGCAATGGTATATTATGTAATACAATTGCAAAGGATGCTTGCATTTTTAATTTATTGTATGTCATTTGATGGACAACATGCAGCTGTAATTAGTATTGGATAGCTTGCCAGATGTCATAATGGAAATTGATCACAATCAAGAAAGGTCACAAATATTGATTCTTTGATATTAAAATAGTATTTTAAAACATTTTTTTTTTCATTCAGGTTAGTGTGAATTTTTTGTCTTTTTATGAAAACGTAAGTGGAAAAATGTATGCCTTTATGCCCTGGTTTCCCTTACAGCATTTTCTGGGTTGCACAAGAATATAAGGAAGCCGGGATAGAATGAAAAATGCTATATAATTTAGTCAGGAATGTGGTGGAATCAAGCAAGTAAAATACCTCATTTCTGATATATAGTTGCTTCTCTCTGCATAAGGAACTTTGTGAGTCATGCCCCAATGTGCCTTCAGATCCTTCCCACCCTTTCAACTCTTCCTCACAAGGACTCATAACTGGAGTTTTCTATGCATTCATAGGGAATTTAATGAATGGCACAGGGCAACATCTCTTTTTTCCCTCCTTTTATTTTATTTTCTTTTCCATTATTAAGTGAAATCAGTTAGTTTCATTTTCCCAGTCTAGTTCTGCAAGCACATTTACAACTAGCTAATTGCATTTCTCCCAATAATTCTGTTACCTGACTTTGTAACCTGCAGAGAAAACTTTTTTTCTCTACTACAGAATATGATTGTCTAACATTTCTCTAACTGTGTTAGCAATGTGTTTGCAAGGTATGATGTTGCTGAAACAAGAATGTGCATATTAACATTTCTAACTACTCTGCTCCCTGTCTACATCCTACTTTAGAACTAAGGAAAAGACTAACCATATAATGACCATCCTCCTTTCTCTTTCAGACTGACATAGATTTTCTCCCTTGGCTCTGACTGATAGACTGTATTGTCTTCTGCAATCCTTAATCCCAGAGAGATCATCTGCAAAGCATAAACAAGATGTTGCATTCTCTTCATCTTCACTGAGCCTTCTTTTGGATCTTACTGAACAACTCTCTTCAGCAATCTTCTCCAGAATTGCCCGTAAACACATGAGCCTTCAGCAGTATGCTGATAGGCACTCTATCCCTGGAGATTTTCAAGAAAACATTGGACATTCATTTGTCCATGATGGTAGAAGGACTCTGGAGTTGGACTTAGAAGACCTCCAAGGTCTCTTCCAGCTATGATTCTAGTATAACACAACCTAATCAGATTTACTTTTATCAGACAGCATTACTGTGTACTAAAGCAATAGTTTTGTTTCTAAGGTATTAGTGTGGAAATGATGGCGATGAGTGAATTGCCCATAATTTTCCTGTTTGATTTTCATCATCATCTACAAGTAGATATATAGGAGGAAATAACCAATAATGGTTATTAATTGTGAAGGTTAATGTAAGAGTCAGAAAAATTGCGAATAGCAGTAGACCGGGGACTGTGAATGGCAGCAGACCACTAGACCGGGGACTGCGAACGGAAGCAACCAGTAAACCAGGGACTGCGAACGGAAGTAGACCAATAGACAGGGACTGTGAACAGCAGCAGACCGGGGACTGAGAAAGGCAGCAGATCAGTAGGCTGGGGGGTTGTGAACAGCAACCACACAACAGACTCTGGGAAAAATAAACTGATGCTATTTTGATTTGCAAAACATAGAAGAAAAATAGGCATAATTACCTAGAACAGAGAAGGTAGACCAGGGACTGCAAATGGCAGTAGACCGAGGACTGCGAAAGGCAGCAGACCAGTAGACTGGGACAGCGAACAACAGCAGACCAGTAGACCAGGGACTATGAATGGCAACCGCACAGCAGACTCCTGGAAAAAGAAACTGATGCTATTGTGATCTGCAAAACATAGGATAGAAAATAGGCATAATTACCTAGAACAGAGAAGGTAGAAACATGGCTAACAGCAAAGCACATCCACCAACCATAAAAGAGGGATTTTCAAACAACAAATTCATGGAACAGGTGACGGATACTATTGTGGCATGCAATATATGTTCCATGTAGGTGCTTATGCCCAAAGAACACTCAAACTATACATGCATTAAATGTAAACTATGTGAACACCTAGAGGAAAAAGTAAGGGACCAGGAGGCAACTCTATCAAACTCCAACCTATGCAAGAAAGCTATACCCAAACCGAACCAAACAATGGACAAATAACTCCCAGAGGATTTGAAACCTACTGATAAATCCTTGGAGGAAGACAACTTCCCCCTCAAAGAAAAAACACAGACACCTAACAAAGAAACAATACAGGTAGTCCCCGAGGTACGAGCCTAATAGAGCCTGCCCATTAGGCTCGTAATCATCAAATGAATCAGACTCAATATTACAACATTTTAAAATCAAACTCATTAATTGAATCAAATTGGTCATTAAATGAACAAAGATTTGATTTACTATTTCCTCCGATGGCTGCCTGAAATGAAATCAGCTGTTTCCGGTTTCAGTAACCACAGTATTTGTAAACTGCCTCCCAAGTAGGCAGTAAGCTTTTTTTTAAAAAGCATTTTTTGCTAGGCAGCTCAAGCTTCTTCAGAGGGGGGTGGAGAACTCTACGATTGCAGCTGCCACTAAAGTAAAGTGTCTCCAGTTTACAGAAATCTCCGATTGCTTTAAAACACACACACAAACACTTGCCGGCCATTAACTTAAGCGTCTCCAGCCAGGCATGCAGAGGGAGATGGGGTGGAGTTTACAGAACTGTTGGCTTGCAACAGTAACTGAGATGGAATGGACCTTGAGGTCATCTAGTCTAACCCACTGCTCTCACAAGAGAGTACAGTACTGTACTGTATTTCTGATAAATGCCTATCCAGACTCTTCTTAAAAGCCTCCAATGAGAGAACACCCACAACTTCTGGAGGCAATTTAAATTTAAAACCTTTAAAAAAAACCTGCTCCTTATCAGGACAAGCCTCTCCAGCCAAAATCCAAAATGGGGTGGGGGTGGGGGTGAATTTCCTTTCAGTAAGTGTTAGCAGAATCTCTGGTGGGTCTATGCTAGGGAAAGGAGCAGCAGCAGCCACATGCTATAAGTTTCAGGCAAATGCAAACAATCAATCTTGCAAAATACTGTACTTACAAAACAATAAAAAGCAGAGCAATTCCCAAAGTAATTACAAACAATACAGTACAGTATTATAGAGTAACAAAAAAGAATACTTTAAAATACAGAAGTAATTCTAGCTCTCTACAAGCCCAGTCCTCAAGCCCAGCAAGCAGCAGATCTTCCACACATAGCTCCAGGAAAACAAAAATAAACGGTCCTGCCGGCTGCAAAAATCTTGCTTGGCCATGTGACCAGGCACAAAAAAAAACAACCCCACTTCCGGCTTCTTGTAGGCCCAAACTGGCCCAGGCAAGTCACAGAGTTGAAATGGCCACCGCAGCGGCCAAGACTGAATCCAAGTCACATGGCTACAGAGGCCTGTTTTGGATCGCAATTTGAATTTTTTAATATAAGTACCCTTTCTGAATAACCTCAGCCTTAGCCGTGTGTTTGTGGGATTATTGGTTAAAAAAAAAGTTTAATCAGACTTTCTAATTTCTCACAAGATCTCAAGAAGCTGGAAAGTCTGATGGAATTTTTTTTTTACCGATAGTCCCACAAACATGCGGCAAAGGCTGAGAAGCGAATGGAGAAACAGAATGCAGCTGAAAGGCAGGTTAGTAAAAAAAAAACACTTGGGGGAAGCGAGGGCATCTGGGCGGGGGCAGGCACGGCAACCTTACCCTGCATGGTGGCGGGAGGGTAGGGCGCATGCCCTTCCCATGCCAGGCCAGCCCCTGCAGCCCAGGGGCAGCCATGCTGGGCAGCCGTGGGCAGGGCATTGAGGTGGGGGCTGGCAGGCTGACCAAAGCAGCAGGTGGGGCACAGAGGCTCGGGGAGGGAGGGTGCTGAAGTGTGCGGTCGGGCCATTGGCAAGAGCAATGTGGTTGAGCAGAAAGTGGCCTCAGAACAAGTGGGGCAGGTAAGGAAAGAAATCCTCACTCCCCCCAGAAATTGCCTTTCTTTCCCAGCCCTGTGCCGTTTCTCCTTCGTGATCTGCCATCACCACATGCAAGGGAAAAAAGGAAGTTTTTTGGGGGGGGGAAAGGGTCAATTAATCAATTCCAACTTCGCAATCTGTCATGAGAAGTTGGAATTGATTGATTAACCTTTTTTCCCCAAAAAAACACCTTCCTTTGTTTCCTTCCATGCGGCCACGGCAGTGGGTCGCGAAGGAGAAATGGCATGGGGCTGGGAGTCAGGTAAGGAAAGAAAGGCAATTTCTAGGGGAAAATATTAAATATATTTCCCTAAAGGAATAATGGAGAAGATCTTTAAAAAAGACAAAAACCAGCTCCCAGAAATCAGCCCAGCCCCTAGGCAGAAGCCAGCTTTTAGAAATGCAATTTCAATAATCCTTTCAGAAAAGTTGGAGCCTTCCAGCTAGAAACTGAAAAAATTAGGAAGACAGAGCCTTAAAATCTACATACCCCACCCAAACTCTAAGACAGGACATAATGATAGGATTAACCCACCAATACCAAAAGGGCACACTCAGACTCAGGTCCAAGTACATGACACAGGAAATACAAAGCCTCAAACAGGAACAGGAAACAACCTCAAGAGCCCCAGAAGGTATAAAAGCCCACCACTCTGCTCCATGTGGTCAGTTATTTTTCCAGAGCCATCTTTCTGTCTGGCTCTCCTCTTCAATAAACTATAACCTTCTTTCTAAAGCAGTCTCCATGTTGTTTATTTCCGGGTTGGACTCGACCCTGATGAAGACTTTTCTTTCAACAATTTGGCACCCCAGATGGGACTCCAAGCTAACCTCTCCAGTGGACTGAGACTGGTAAGCCCCATCTTGCCGGCAGCAGACCTCTTGTGTCTGTAGATGGGTTTCCCAGGCCTTGCCCATGTGGAGCAAGGGTAGTAAAGGGAGTTTTGAGTTTGAGCTCAAGGGCTGCTTTGGAAAGAAGGTGAGTACCTCTAAATTTTACCTTTAAAGCCCAAGGGAGTGAAGGAAATTTGTGTATGTCTGTGTGTGTGTGGCATCCTCCTCTGGCAACAACTGGATCCCACTTCCTTCATGTTCTCTCTAGTTGCCCCCCGTCCTGCTGCTAGCTTCTCAAAGCTGTGACTGGCAGGACCCAGGAAAGTAAGGGGGGAGAACCGAAGCATGGGACATTCTGCAAATAGAGAGAGGAGCCGAGCAGGCAGCGAAAGTGTTGAAGGGAAAAAGTTTTTACTGGTAGACCAGGACCTCCCATCAAAAGTTAATAAGCAAAGCCCTGCAAAAAGGAGGAGTCCATACCTCTGGGAAGCAAGTAGAGGTCCTCCCGGACTCTACTGAGTCCAAAAAGTGAGGCGGGAAAAGGAAAAGTCCAGGGAAGGAGGTGCCTATACTCACTGCAGGGAGCAGTGGAGTCCTCCCGGACCACCTTTTGGTCCAAAAACTGACAGCAGAGTTCCCTTGGGAGGAGGGGTCCGTATTCTGTAAAGGGAAGCAGATCCTCCCAGATCTCTTTTTTTTTAAAATGAAAACTGAGATGGGGACGAGGGTTTCACTAGGAAGCCCAAGATTTGCCGGGACCTGGTGGAGCCATATTGAATCCCTACATTGAGAATAGGGAAACATGGGATGCTCCAGCTCGAGGGTCAGGGTAGGCTGCCCATTGGAAGACTTGCTTGATGCCTGGGACTGGAAGCAGTTGCCTGTCTAGGCAGGTATGAAAAAGAAAAAGGTGAAAGATTTGTGAATAATGGACTAAATAAAGGTACTTAAAAGGAAAATAAAATGTAGGAATAGTGATTTTCTCTCTCTCTCTCTCTCTCTCTTTCCTTTTCTGTTCTCTTTTCCTTGTCTTTGTGTGTGTATGTGTGTCAAAGTCTTTGTGTGAGAGGTAAATGTAACTGTTAATTGTCTCTAACCCAAAGAGAAAAGAATTTTAAAATTCTGCTAGAAATTCTGCTTAAAATAAGCCACCAAAAAGAAAATACCTTCACCCTTATTTTGTCTGGCCAACAAAATAGAGTGAAGTGAAGAGAATTGAGTTCCCTTTTGCCTTCCCTTGTACGGAGGGAATGTTTTAAGCTCATTTAGAGGAAAAAGTTTTATTTGTGCATTTTCTGTATGTTTTGTAAATGGGTTTTATCTGTTATCCTTTTCCTGAAACATGAGGTGTCTCTAGCTACAAGAGCCTCATGAGCTCAAGTTTGCTTGTGTAGGGAAATAATCTTCTTAAGTTACTTTTCTTATCCTATCACTAATCAGTGAAACTACTATGAAACTAATCCTGGAACACATAAGCATTTATTTTCAATCTCTAATGTGATATTTTTATCTAAATTGTACATTGGTAATGCTGGGCAAAATGCTGTTATGATGTTTAAATATTTTGAAAAAAGATATAAAAGGTAGACTCTCCTGCCCCTGGGCTATTGCACACCTTAAAATATTAGGCTTTTAAAATTGTTTGGGGCTTTCAGCATTCCCAAGCTGCCCAGCATTTTCAAGTTGCAAGTCCTTAAGTCCTCTTTAACATGTTGCAAATGTTCAGTTTCAGAAGTGAGACTTTTCATTTTTTTGTTGTTCTCTTACCAGAATCCAGCCTCTCTTTTGTCCTCATCTGTGGTGTCCCCATTTTGTCTGCTTATCTTTTTCTTTAACAACCACAGTAATGTCTTTTCAAACTCTGCCTGCAAGCTTACCCCCCCCTCCATCTACTTCTTCATTTCTTATCTTCTGTTCTCCATGCTTTTGTCTGATCAGCAAAGCCTCTCCTGGGAGAGTCCACACAGAAAGGGGGGAGGTGATCTTGTTCTCATGTCTTTCAGCCCTGTAAAGACGACCCCTGCAACCCTTGGAAGCAGAGCACACTGACCCAGAAGCTGCCTCCATTCATTTGAGCCATGGAATTGGGTTTGAATCCACTAGAAAGTCACCATGCAACCAGAATGGAACAGATCTTCCCAGTCCTACCATCCCCCCAGAGGCCTGTGAAAGCTGCAGAGGAAGGAAGGAGTCCTGGAGCCATTGGCCCCCACATGAAACCTCAGAAGACAACTGGAAAGACTATGGGGGGAGGATGGAAACTCATTGTAAGATTTTCTTTCTTTCCTCATTTGTATTGTAATAAGCCATTTTAATGTATTTATGGAGGGATGGCATTTGGGAATGATTGGCACAGCAAGTACTGAACACCTTGGACTTCTGTCTGGTGGGAGGGAAAATTTGTCCAGGATGCTTGTATTGCCTGTTTTGTATACGTAGCTACATGCACACATGCACACACACCATTCAGAATCACACTCAGTCTACCCCCTTCACCTACCTTCAGTAAAGCTCCTCAGACTGATTTTTGCTCTGTGGCACCAAAGCTTTGCATGCACAACTTCTTGCAGATTCCAAGGGGGAGGGAATTAGCCCCCCTCAGGCAATTTGCAATTCATATGCTTTCACTGAGGAGGTAGCAGGAAAGAGATCTCCAAAACCCAAGCCCTGAATATGTTGCACTGGTGGACTCAGAGTGGGTGTCCTAGGGCTCACTGTGTGCACTTTAATAGCCTGGCTTGCACACTGGCTAACCACAATTGGACATCACAAACCTGGATGCACTGAACTAAGGGTTAAGGCAGGCTCAGGAAGCAACCCTTGAAAATGGGCAGCCAGTGGTTATGTACTGAGGAAAAACATGGCTGTGAAGAATTTTGGGGCATGTGCTTCAAAAACCTGACTGGAAGCTCAAAGTGACATCCAACATTTGAAAATAATTGGCACAGAATATTGGACACTATAGATTTCTTTTTCACCTAACAGAACGTTTGCCCTGACTTTTAGACCTTTGTGGGTTGTAAGCTCCCCTTTTGGGAGCCACTGCAGGGATCTTTTTCTGCTACCTCTATTAGTGTCTTCCCCTTCTTGCATTAACAGTTTAAAAGCTTGTTTTCCCCACATCCTGGAGCCCCCATAGAAGCGCCTATCAAGTCTCCCTGACCAGAACAATTTTAATCTTGTGCCAGTAAAAGTGTGTCATCCACACTCTTATGGCACAAAGGGGGGATATTGTGGGAAGAATCAAGAGAAAGAAATATTTTGGGAAATATTAAAAAGGCAGGATATATTTCCCCAAAGGAATAATGGAGAAGCTTTTAGAAATGTAAATTCAATAATCCTTTCAAAAAGGTTGGAGCCTTCCAGCTAGAAACTGAAGAAATTAGGAAGACAAAGAGCCTTAAAATCTACATAACCCACCCAAACTCTAAGACAGGACATAATAGGATTAACCCACCAATACCAAAAGGGCACACTCAGACTCAGGTCAAAGTACATGACACAGGAAATACAAAGCCTCAAACAGGAACAGGAAACAACCTCAAGAGCCCCAGAAGGTATAAAAGCCCACCACTCTGCTCCATGTGGTCAGTTATTTTTCCAGAGCAATCTTTCTGTCTGGCTCTCCTCTTCAATAAACTACATGTGAGTATAGTTAAAAAGACACATGGCTTATTTACTCATTAGCATATCCAGCTGTTAGTTTTCTTTCTCCTATATTTCAGACTAAGTAGCCATTTGTCATAAATAACCCCCATTCAATAGAGGTTGAAGGATATTATAAAAACAGAGCTTTTTCTTTAAGTATTCTGTAAGGTGAGAGGGAAAAAATCTAACAACATGATGGGCAGGAAGATTCAAAGCTTTTACTTAAATATATCTGTTAAAATGAATGAAATGTGATATTATATCTGTGATATTTTTTGAACCAATGATATATCAGGAACAATGAATCATAAAGTTTCTTCTCAACATTTTAAACCAACCCAACATTTACAACTTTAATCATTTCACGTCCTATTCTTAACCATCAGGTGCCCAGACTCTGTGGCTGATTGAATTATAATAAACCAGCTGGGGAATTATTGGCTCCTTTTCCTTGGAGGGTCAAGAGCAGTCAAGAATAGGTAACATAAGAGCGGTCACTCAAGCTATTGGGCTGTATTTGCATTCCATAGGCTAGGCTGCCTAGCAGTAGTATTAGAACAGTCTTCTTGCAAACACTTGGTATACTTGTCCTGTCAGATTCCAAAATTGCTCTCAGAAACCCCAATTGCCATTTACACAATGTTATTTAGCCCATGTATGGCAAGCAATATATTAGGTCATCCTTATTTAGCTGCATGGAAGCCCTGTCAGATACCCAACTAGGAGGCTCAATTTATTCTTTACACTGAAGAGTATTGAAATGAAGAATTAGTTTATTATTTACTTCCAAAATTACTGCTCTGTTTATTATCCCAGATATTAAGTTCCAGGAAGAGAACATTTCACTTGGATAATAGGAAAACAATGTTCTAATAATTATGGGATAAAGGTAAAACCAGTTACAAAAAAAGGTAGCAGAGTCCTCTTTATGGACTATGTTCAGGCAATGCTAGTCATCCGCCTGGGAAATTTTACCTTTACCTGTGCTGAGCAAAAGGTTGGACTTGATGGCTTAGTGAATTGTTTCAATTCATGGATAATTTCATTTCTTTTTTTAATATAATTTTTATTGAGGATTGTAATTACATAGTAAAAATAAATACAAACTAAATTCAGAGGAGAAATAGAAAGAATAAAAAGTGCAAAGAAAGAAAAAAGGATAAAGAAAAAAATATATATACAGAAGTGATTTCTGATCTTCATCACAAGTACAGCCTAAACAAATTTAATATCTCTTTGCCACTATAAGGTTACAAATATCTCTTCTTCCCATAATAGCAATAGCAGTAGTATTTAGGCTTATGTACTGCCCCATAGCACTTTACAGCAGTTTACAATGTAATAATCCATTCCTTATCTGTGTGCAATCTATAAATCTTCCAACTTTTCAGTCCTGATGTCAGCAAAAAAATCCCATAAAGAGTTACCAGAATTTTACAGTACAGTGTCTTATTTTAACCTTGGTCAAACAAGCCAACTTTTATATTCTTTCTTTTTAGTTTTGACGATCTTGATCTTGATCTTTTTTCAGATATCATTGTAGGATTTGATCCCTCTTCAGTTTTTCTTTTTCCCATACCAAAGGTTTCTTTAAGGCTTTAACAAACCTCTTTTGTAAATCCAGCAAAAAGTCACTATCCCGTTCATTCCCTTGGTTTATCGTTTGTATTTCCACTTTAATTGTCAAATCTGTAACCAACTCCTTTTATATATCTAGAAAATTCTTACTGAGGTCACTCTCATGGTTTATGATTTGTGTTCCACTTTAGCTGTCTTCTCTATCTTATAATTCACACTTTTTTATTATCCAGTATTTCTGATATTTCTGCATTATGAAAAAATGTTCCACATATGTCGTTCTTTCATTAGTACCTTTTGGACATTATCTGTAAAAGCAGACATCATTGCTGGCATTGTAACTACTAATTTCTGGCCCCATTCTTTGAAAATCTTTTGGGATATTTCAAATCTTATAACATTTTCTGCATTTTATAAATACCTACACCAAAAACCAAAGGCAGGTTTACACTTTTTTTTCTTTTCCTTTTCTGTCTGGAATCTTTAGTCTGTTCTAGAATCCAATTTCTGAAATCATAAACTCTCAAATCTCTGATCACTTAAGATAAAGAAAACAATTTCGTTCCTTTTAAAAGCTGTTTATTTATTCCAAAATCTTATAATAAAAGTTTCAATATTACAAATTTATCTGGAGTATTAATTCAGTTATAACTTTCTCTTTTATAATTTTCTTAGATCAAAGAAAATTATGTAGGTTTTTGCTCTTTGTTTCCAATCCTTTAAATTCTTAAACTTATGATTAATTTTTCTTTTTTCAAGAATGAAGCTAAAATAACTTGGCTTTTCAAACCTGTCATTGTTAAGGTTTCTAATAGCCTTAAGACAAAAAATGATTAGAAAGTCAGCTTAGTGAACAAGAAGGTATTAAGTTATTGAAAATGTACTTATCTTGATGAAGGGGAAAGTTATTTATTTCTATTTTTTTTGTTTTGCTTTCCTTAATTTGTACTAGATTTTTTATCTTTGTTTTTTAAGACTTCAGTAAAAGATATTTTTAAAAAAGAGTGGTAGAGCTCCACATATCAACCTGTGTGCAAAACTTACAGATATAAGGACTGAGGCTGCTAAGGCAGGATTAGCAGTTCCCAGGCTAAACTGTATTATATTATATTTATACTTTTTATATTATTATATTATATTATTATTATATTTTATATTATTATTATTATATTATTATTTTTTATACTATTATATTATATTTATGCTTTAGAAAGGAGAAACTTCCTAAATGTGAGGACAATTAACCAGTGGAACAGCTTGCCTTCAGAAATCGTGGGAGCTTCATCACTGGAGGTTTTTAAGAAAAGCCACTTGTCTAGAATGGCATAGGGCACAGGTCGGCAACCTGTGGCCGGAGCCGCATGTGGCTCTTTGAGCCTTCCCCTGCGGCTCCCAGTCTCTTCTGCCATTTGCAGAGGCACTTGCGCTTCCCTCTCTCTCTCTCTCTCTCTCTCTCTCTCTCTCTCTCTCTCTCTCTCTCTCTCTCTCTCTCTCTGTGTGTGTGTGTAAAAAAGAGAGTGGACTCACGGTGTTCTCCAACGAGCTGAAAAGCTTATTGGGCGGGGCTCCTCCCTTTGCTGCATCTCTGCAGGAAACAGGAAGCAGGAAGGGCTTTATATATCTATAATAAAGGTAAAAAAGGATATATGCAGTGTTATCTTGATTTTAGATATCAAAAGGGTTTTGTGGCTCCCAGTGTTTTATTTTCGGTGGGAAATGGGTCCAAGTGGCTCTTTAAGTGTTTTGGTTGCCTATCCCTGGCATAGGGTCTCCTGCTTGAGCAGGGGTTGGACTAGAAGACCTCCAAGGTCCCTTCCAGCTCTATTCAGATTGATTGATTGATTGATGGATGGATGGATTGATTGATTGATTGAATGATTGATGTCTGAGCTGTCCATGACCACAAGTAAATTGCCAAATATCCATTTATTTCCAAATATGGGAGAGAAAAACCTATCATAACTATCATCCTGAGCTTTCAGCCTGGCTTCGCTAGATGCCAGCCTGCCATAGACTATGGGGCGAGGGAGCTGCTGAGATGGGATACACTGAAACTATTCATTGTGCCTTCCTGAGACATTGGCTCATTGTCCCAGGGCCAGAGACCTGGGAGGGGAATGCAATGGCCCTCCATCTAGCCCGCTGATGCAGGGACCATTACCAAAACAATTCCTTTGAATGTAACTGGACAATAGGGAGATAACCGGGGGAGAAACAGGAAAGGGAAAGTTATCTAGGGAACCTTTGCACACAAACATTTAGTTTTGGCTTTGCTGTATTGTAACCACACACATCCCCACTTGTGCGAGCAGTGGGCAACATGTGTACATGCACTTCATTTATGTGAGTGGCAGATATGTGTGCACACTGCTCATGTAAATGGAGCTGCATGCATGCCTTGCCACTGCTTGTGCAGAACCATCCCTCTCCTCCTCCCCTCTGCCAGTATGTAAAGCCAGAAAGGTTGGGGAACTCTGCCTACATTAATAGATATAATACAACAATATTGCAAATCATCATAATATTTAGTTAATAGGAACAAATCTCCGATTATCAGAATAGAGCTGGAAGGGACCTTGGAGATCTTCTAATCCAACCCCCTTGTAAGGACTCCCTTCAACTAACTACCCAAGAAAGCAGAACTCTTGAAACATTCATTGTCTCAAAAGATTACTTTTATTAGGGGTCAGTGACAGTAGGGAAATCAAGGTGAGATCTGGGGAAAAAACCGTGGAAACAGTATAGTTAAGCTAGCAATATTCCTCCTCCCACCAAAGTCATAATGTCCATTTGAAATCCAGCCAATCCACAGGTGGCACGAAGTCTGGCTGGCTGGTACAGTTGGCACGCATCTCAAGGTCTTCTCCAGCTTTCGTTTCTCTGTAACCATCTCCCTGATAAGGGAGACACATTCCTTTCTCAAGATGATAGAGGCAGAGGAGAGAAAGTAGAAAGCGAAAGTTATCCCAAGCGAAAGCATGCTCCCCCTCCCCCTAGCAGAATGGCAAAAGTAGAATAACTATGCAGGGGAAACAATGAGGATTTTGGGGACCTAAAAACCCTGCTCAAGCTGGAGATCCCATACAATGTGAGACAAGTGGCTCTTCTTAAAAACCTCCAGTGATGAAGCACCCACAACATCTGAATGCAAGCTGCTCTACTGATTAATTATCCTCACTGTTAGGAAGTTTCTCCTTACTTCCAGGTTGCTTCTCTCCTTGATTAGTTTCCATCCACTGCTTCTTGTCTTGCCTTCTGGTGCTTTGACCCTCTCTTCTTTGTGGCAGCCCCTCAAATATTGGAACATCATATGACCCCAATCTTTCTTTTCTCTAGACTAGCCATACTCAGTTCCTGAAACTGTTCTTCATATGTTTTAGTCTCCAGGCATTTAATCATCATATTTGTTCTTCTCTGCACTTTTTCCAAATGTGGTGATCAAAACTGGATGCTGTATTCCAAGTGTGATCTTACTAAGGCCAAGGACTGTATTGGTGTTTTTTGGGGGGCTGCTTCTACACACTGCTGGCTCATATTTAATTGATTGTTCACTAGGACTCCAAGGTCCCTCTCACAGTTATTGTTTTAGAGCCAGGTTTCACCTATTCTGTACTTGTACCTTTGTTTTTTCCTGCCTAAGTGTAAAACCTTGCTTTTCCCAACATTAAATTTCATTTTGTTGGATAGAGCCCATTGTTCATCAGTCAAGATCTTTTTGGATTCTGAGCTTGTCTTCAGGGGTGTTGGCTATTCATGTCAGCTTAGTGTCATCTGCAAATTTGATGAGCTCCCCTTCTATTCCCTCATCTAAATCATTTATGAAGATATTGAAGAGTACTGGGACTAAGATAGAATCTTGTGGTACCCCACTGCTTACTTCGCTCCATGTAGTATCATTAAGGATGACTCGCTGAGTACAGTTTGTCAGCCAGTTACAAATCCATCTGGAGGTGATGCTGTGTATCCCACGTTTTATCTCATAAAATAAATATCATTTATTTTGTATAGAAATTGGTGTAATCATTTTGTAAAAATTGGATTTTCTATTGTTTTTGTTTTGAATTCTGTTCAATGTGGGAATAATCATTCTAAGGAAATTTTCATGTAAATATACCAAATTGATCATATCAGGTTAATTTTGATATAAACATATGGTAAAAAGCATTTCTTTGCCAATAGGGTATTTTCAGCAGAAAGATATTGAGAAAGGTATGGCTATCTTATGATGATAGAGAGTTAGTTTCTTGATTTTCAATTTTATAGTTATGATCTCTATTTCCTTGTGTCATGGCTGCATCTCTCCTATTTCACCTTGTAAAATTCAAGGGATTGAGTTCCAAAATTATTTTTGGACAAAAAATTGTCCCAAAATTGGCTAGAGAATGCATTAAAACAGTGAGGCAAGGTCGTCGCCCGGTGGCCGAGTATACGGAGGAGTTTAGAGACCTGGTGTGCCAACGTAACTGGCCAGAGGATGTCCTAGTGGGCCATTTCAAAGACGGGCTAAACGATGACCTGTACCATGTGTGCATCTCTGGGGGAGATCTGGACCACCTCCACGATTGGTGTATTCTAGCCGAGAAAGCCGAGATTGACCAAACCTGAAGGCAGCGATGCCTGAGGCAAACCTGAAGACACTCCCCCTTGGGAGGGAAATAGGAGGTGAGAAAAAACTCCTCTGCAGCACTATGCTCAACTGCTTGCTTCAAGTGCAGTAAGGAGGGGCACCTGGTTGCAGAATGCCGTTCGAAGACTCTTGCAAACCCAACCGAGCCAGTGGAGGGAAGCTTGGGAAGACTCCGTAATGACCAGGGAGACCGCCATGAAGAGTGCTAAGGTTGTCAAGGTCCATTCTCCCAAAACCCGGGCGGTAGTGAATAAATTGCGGGCCACCCGACTCTACGCCAAGCTGTCAAAGTGTGAGTTCCATAAGGAAAAGATTGACTATTTGGGATATCGCATATCAAAAATGGGATAGAAATGGACCCAGAAAAAGTCAGGGCAGTGCTGGAATAAGCACCGCCATACACAAGGAGGCAATTGCATAAAAAGAGTCATCAACCCAGTAACCGTAGAACTGGAACTCCCAAAAACATTAAGACAGGTTCACCTGGTTTTTCATTGCAGCCTGTTAAAACGTGAACTGAGCTGGACTTCCGGTTTAACATCACAGTGTGATAGGTGCAGGAAGACGGGGCTCCGTCTTCCACATTCGATTTCACCCCACTGGGGACCCTAAAAAGGATCGAAAGTCACCCTAAAGAGGCAACGAAGAAGGAGGGGACCCTCATCAATCACGGAGGGGTGGTGGCCCTTCCACTGGATCCAAGGAAGCCCTCCAAACCAGCAGGGGAAAGACTGGCTACATTCATGTGGCCAATCAGAAACTGTTGACAACCGAAGACAAGCACTAACTAGCAATTTCTGAGCAATGTGGATGAGACTTTATCCTCTTTTTATGGCCTTAACACTACTTTCCTGGAAAAAAGAATGCCCAAAGCAAAGAATCCTCCCCGATGAGAGAGGGAAGGGAAGTTATTGCCACGCTCCCTCAGGAAAAGAAAAGTGATGAATTAATTGCTTTGGGGGGAAATAGAGGAAATTACAAGATCAATTTGGAACTAATACAGATCTATAGCTTTGAAATTTGGGGACTAAAAGTACCTTTGAGACTTTTTTTTAGAAAAAAATGTTTGAAAGTTTGCAAAATAAGCTTGGATTTGGAAAGCTGGAAGACGATGTCAATGACATCTAGTGGCAAATTATGGCACTACAATTTATTGTGCTTAAGGGAAACTTGGCTTGAAGCCCAGACTCAGATAAGACTATTTGTTGTTCCTGAAAACTTTCACTTTTGTAGACTGCAGCTGGGAAAAGGGAAAAACAAAAACTCTTGGGCTACTTATCTGGGTTGGAGACCCTATTGGACTATAAAGACTACATACAAAAACGAAATGAGTGATCCATACTCAGCCTTAAATGGTCTCCAAAGTGCCCAGCTTGATATATCAACAAGAAAATGTTAATGAATCTCAGAAAGAAATTCTTTTCATGTTGAAATCAATCCAAGAGACAATTGTTTTATTTCAGGATGAGACTAAAAATAATGCAAATGAGATAAAAGAATAATTTTCTAACCTAAACTTACAAATTCAGACAATGACTGAAAAGAAGGAACTAATAACCCAGAAAACAGAAGGAAAATTAGAAGAATTGGATCCAAAGATGGAGGACCTAAAGGAAGGAATTAACGGACAGATATAGACAAATGAAAAATTAGAAGATGCAATGGTAACACCAGAAACAGAAAAGATATCTTACTTGTCAAGATGTCAGAAAACATTTGAGGATAAGGAAGAAGAGCTGATCGAATGGATGATAAAGCTTTTAGGAGAAATGCTGAATATTGACAAACAAGAAATTAAAAGGAAAACTGAAGGAGAAAGATGTAGACTATTTAATGAATATAAATGGGTTGAACGTTCTTCCAAAAATACTTCAATCAAATTCTCTTCCTCATTCCAAACAATATATACAAAAACAGAGGAAGAATTACTTGATGATTTAAATGTACTGACTTGGAAAGTTATTTGGCAAAGGAAGAAAGCTAGAGTAAGACTGAAGAAAATAGAGGTTTTGACCTATTAGATGGGATATTATACTATTAAACAGATGTTTGAATATAGTTAAGAAAATAGATAACTGTTAGAAATAAAAGTATTATTATAATTAGAAGGATAGGATTTATAACTAGAATATTATATTTTGTTATGAGATGGGAAATATGAAAATTCTAAAAGGGTTTGAATAAGGAAAGCCTTTGGTTAACCAAATATAATTTATTATGAGAAAATTATAAGTGATAGAGATATTTTGAACATCGACAGGAAATTAAAATTCTAAAGAAGCGGGGAAAACGGGATATTGATTGAATAAATGGATTTTAAGTGCAAATGCAATTGAGATATGTTTTGGCTAGGAAAGATATTATAAATTGATACTATCAATATTATGTATAACACCAGAAAAAAGTGATGAAGATGTCTATATTTAATTGTATATGTATTAACAGGAACAAGAATTGTATTTGCCCAGTATGGAAAAATGCATACTACCAGAAGAAGAGAGGACCAAGGAAGCACTGGATGGTGTAGTATTGGACTAGACTGAGAAAGTTAATATGTACCACTGAATTACTAGTAGACCCAGACAATACGTTGCTTATTAAGAACTAGGGGCAAGGAAGAAAACACCAGGAAACAGGAGCGCAGTGAACGAACTGCTGCACATGGAGCCAGAGGCAGCCGGCAGCAGAGAATAAGAGAGCCAGCTCAAGAGCACAGCTAAGCAGCAAAATGCTGGATGCTCTGCATGAAACTTCACCCAGGCTGCAGGAGACCCAACTGTATCTGAGAAGCCTACCCAAGAGACCAAAGGCCCATTGAAGAGGAACCGGAGCACCCCCCCCCCCAACTGACAGAGTGGCTGTGCAGGATCACAAAGGGGACACTGGAGGACTTCCAGACCAATGGAGGCCCACCTGAAAGGCCCAGCAACCTAGCGACCCAACCTGGCCCAACTGGCATAGCAAACTGGACCACGTGATGCACTGGCAGCTCAAATGGAGGAGAGGAGGCAGGACGAAGCAGCAGACCGATGAGACGGCTGAGGGAAGCGAAAAGGAGCCGGCTGGCAGCAATGCGAGACAATGCGAAGCAATGGACCGGTGAGGCGGCTGGGGGCAGTGCAGAGGCAGCGGGAGGCAGCAGCAGCAGACTGGGAGGCCCACAGGCGGCGGTGAGGCAGCAGCTGGAAACCGGAGGCCTGCAGGTGACGGCATTTTTTTTCTTCCCTTTTTCTTCTGCGGACTGAAAAAAAGGACAGCAAAATAGGCATAATTACCAAAAACAGAGAAGCTAGAAACAAGTCAACAGCAAAGCACAACCACCAACCAAAAAGAGGGACTATCAAATATCAAACCCATGGAACAGGTGACTGAAACTATTGTGATATGCAATACATGTTCCACGTATGCACTGATGCCCAAAGAACACCCAAACTATACATGCATCAGATGCAAATTATGTGAACTACTACAGGAAAAGGTTAGGAACTTAGAGGCAACTCTAGCCAAACCCAGCAACAACGTACAAAAGAAAGCTCCACTCAAACTGAATCCAACAACGAACAAATAACTCCCAGAGGATTTGACCCTACCAATAAACCCTTGGATGAAGACAAATGGAGGTATGTTACACAGAGAAGGAAACACAACACTCAAAGAAAGAAACAGCATGCAGCAAACAAACCCCTTCTGCCCAAACCTACCCAACCAGTAGCAGCCCCACTAAAACTGAGCAATTGATTTCTCCCCTTAGATGGAAAGACGCAGACCCACAACCTCCCCCTCAAAGAAGACATGCAGACACCTAGCAAAGAAACAACTTCATATATCCCTAAAAAGTCACCTCAAATATCCCTAAAAAAGCCACATCAACAAACATATCTGAGACAAATAGAAAAGCATCCCAAAAAAGAAAGGAGAGTGTTGGTAATAGGAGATTCTATCCACAAAGGAATAGAATCAGCCATCTGCAGACCAGACATACAATTCAGGGAAGTATGCTGTCTCCCTGGAGCAAAAATCAAAGATGTGGCTGAGAACCTAACCAAAATAATTAGGCCCACAGATTACTACCCTTCCTCCTGCTCCACATTGGAACAAATGACACAACAAACAATCTGAGTGCAATAGTGAGGGACTACAAACAACTAGGCAACAAAGTTAAGCAGCTAAGAACACAAGTAGTGTTCTCGTCAGTGCTCCCGACGAAAGGCCAACACCCATTGAGGGAAAAAAGAATTTTAGAATTAAACCACTGGCTAAAGGGTTGGTGCTGCCAAAAAAACTTTGGTTTTTTTGGACTGAATGGACTGAATTTCCTACACGAGGGACTCTTGGCAAGGGATGGGCTACACCTCACGAAAACAGGCAAAAATGTACTTGGAAAAAGACTGGCCCAACTCATCAGGTGGGCTTTAAAGTAAAACCGAGGGGGGAGGGTAACCAATCTCTAGAACCTCTAGAACCCCAAACCAATCTCAAATCGCAAGAAAACAAATCAAAGAATGAGGTAGGCAGTGTTGACAAAAAAGAAAAACTCCAACAACAATCAGAAGATGTAGGAAAAATACCCACGAATAGGCATAGAAGCCTTAAATGCTTATATACAAATGCTCAAAACTTGGGGAACAAACAGGGCGAAGTAGAAGCAATAGTACACAAGGGAGGGTATGACATAGTTGGCATAACAGATACCTGGTGGGATGAAACCCATGAATGGAATGGACTGGTAGATGGTTACAAATTGTTCAAAAGAAACAGAACTACAAAAAGAGGAGGGGGAGTTACACTATATGTAAGAGAACACTACATATCTGCAGAAATGCACATGATCCAAGACAAAATCTCTCCAGAATGTATATGGGTCAATATAAAAGAGAAAAAAAGTGACACTGCCATAGGTGTATATTACAGGCCACCCAACCAATCAGAAGAAATAGATGAACTCTTTGCCAATCAGTTAACAAATGTATGCAGGAAGCACACCACAGTAGTAATGGGAGACTTCGACTATCCAGATATCAACTGGGAGACAAACTATGCAGTGAGCGGGAGATCAAACAGATTCCTAACCAACCTAGCCAACAACTTTGTCACCCAAAAGGTGGAGGAGGGAACTAGATGTAAAGCTATACTGGACTTAATCCTTACAAATAGAGAAGAAGTGATAGAGGGAATCAAAATTACCAGAACTTTGGGTGAAAGTGACCACGTCATACTGGAATTTAATATAATGCAAACAATCCAACCAATGTCCTACTCATCAAATTCGCAAATGACACCAAACTGTCAGGAGTAGACAACACCCCAGAAGACAAACTCAGAATCCAAAAAGATCTTGACAAACTTGAACAATGGGCCCTACCCAACAAAATGAGTTTCAATGTGGAGAAAAGCAAAGTCTTACACTTAGGCAGGAAAAACCAAAGGAACAAATACAGATTGGGCGAGACCTGGCTTTAAAACAGCAACTGTGAGAAAGACCTTGGAGTCCTAGTGGACGATCACTTGACTGAGCCAGCAGTGTGCAGCAGCAGCCAAAAAAGCTAATACAATCCCGAGTTATATAAACAGAGGCATAGAATCAAGATCACGCGAGATATTACTACCACTTTATAAAGCCTTAGTAAGACCACACCTGGAATACTGCAGCCAATTTTGGTCACCATATCACAAAAAAGATGTTGAGAGTTTGGAAAAAATTCAGAGAAGAGCAACTAAGATGATCAAAGGCCTGGAGACCAAAACATACGAAGAACGGCTGCAGAACTTGGGTTTGACTAGTCTAAAGAAAAGAAGAAATAGGGGAGACATGATAGCACTGTTCCAGTATCTGAGGGGCTGCCACAAGGCAGAGGGAGTCAGGTTGTTCACCAGAGCACCAGAGGGCAGGACGAGAAACAATGGTTGGAAACTGATCAAAGAGAGAAGCAACCTGGAATTAAGGGGAAAATTCCTGACAGTGAGGACAATCAACCAGTGGAACAGCTTATCCCTGGAAATTGTGGGTGCTCCATCATTGGAAATTTTCAAGGAGAGACTGGACAATCACCTGTGTGAGATGGTATAGGTTCTCCTGCTTGATCAGGGGGCTGGACTAGAAGACCACCAAGGTCCCTTCCAGCTCTATTCTATTCTAATATAACGTAATGTAATGTAATGTAAAGAGGACTTTAATGTTGGTTTGTTCAATCAGAGTAAAAATAGATACAGTGTGTTGTCATTTCTGGTAAGCTTTTTTCAATAATTTTATTAAAAATTATATTTTACCAAAAAAAGCCTAGTACAGCTGCATAATACAGAAGTACATTTTTTAAAAAAAAATTAAACAGTTTGGAAAAAGAAAAAGAAATAAGGGGAGAGAAAAATAGAAAAAGAAACCTCCCTCTTCATCCCCAGCAAGTGTAATCACTTACCACTATCTCTTAAAATACAACCAAACTCCTCTTGTTCAATACTTCACCTCTCTATAAGCCATTCTCTAAAAAAAAAAACACCTGTTAATCAGCAGAAGTCAGATATATTTCTAGTAATGCTTAATGGACTCTTGATGATTAGGGCTGAAAGGACAAGGTTTTAAGGATTTGTTAATAGATAAGAGCTGGGACATAAGAAAAAGAGATCATTTGTTGTATTATAAGAGAGGTAGTAAATTACTAAAGTTGTTTATATTTGTTGTGATGTAGGAAGAAGTATTTCTTTAGATATTTTCTTTTTCTTCACTATATTTTTCTTTATTCATTTATTCTTTTCTATTTTTTCTTTTTCTATTTTTTCTTTTATTTTTTTAAAGTTTGTATTAGTTTTCAACACTCTAAGTGTAATTTTAATTAAATCACTATTTTAAAAAATACCCAGATGGGAGGTTTCTTCTGTTACCTGGGGCAAGGAGGTTATGGGATAAGCTCCGAGTTTTTGTTAGCTTGATGCTTTGGTCAGCCAAGAGGCATGGTCCCAGTGGTGGGATTCAGCCAGTTGGCACCAGTTCAGCAGAACCGGTAGCTATTTTTTTGTTGCCCAGGCCCAGAATGGACTTCGGGAAGCGAACCACACAGAGAACCGGTTGTTCACATATTTGAATCCCACCACTGCATGGTCCTTTATGAATGTCTGAGCAATTATGTTCACCATCACACTTCCTTTTATATACCCTGGCAGGTACAGAATTCTCTGCTAAGTTTCAGGATACTTGCAACATTCTCATTTTATATCTGTTGCTTCTGTATGCAAACAAGCTGAAGTTAAGATGCAAAGCACCAGATTGCAAGTATGTTTGGAGCATTTGCAGAACAAGAAGAATTTACTTCCCAAAGGAAAAGTAATGCTATGTATGCTTATAAGCAGTTTTTCAGTAGATTTTTAAAGCTGCTCTTTGCAGGAAAGGAATTTTTCAGTCTTCAGAGGCACTCAAAATACATTTGCAAAAAGAAAGGCCTAATTTCTGTTTATATGTGCTATATTACAATGTCTAATTCCATTTTGCATGCAGAGCAGTGATGGGATTCAGCTGGTTCACACCAGTTCGGCAGAACCGGTAGTAATTTTTTGTTGCCCAGGCCCAGAATGGATTTCCAGAAGCAGCATCCACACAGAGAACCGATTGTTCACATATTTGAATTCCACCACTGATGCAGAGTGTATAAATGTCTAAAGCTGTAAGATTTTTGAAAACCTGAACTTCCATTTTGTAATCCCAGCATAGCAGGCAGAGTTGAAGCAATAAATTTCCTGCTGTATACTAGCAAACAAAACACTGAGTTTTGGGAAGCAGATGGCCACTGTCGTCCCGTCACCAGACTTCAGCAAAACAAATGTCATGCCCTGAAAATATAAGCCCTGATGTTCCTTATCCTAACTATGAGGGCTCTATAACAGACCTCATAAAAGTTATCATAATAAATCCATGCTGTAAAAAACCATCTAGATACATATCCTTTTCTTGTACAAGGTGCTAGAAAAGTAGATGACCCATCCGCAGACATGCATGAAAAATATAGACCCACATCAAGGCTTATATCCGAAGCAGCTTGTTTACTCTGTGTGATAATTTTTTGTATAGTTTGTGGGAACTGCTTCCCTCTTCTCAGATCTTTCAGTGGATTTTGATTCCATTGAAAATAGTAGAATGGCTGTGAAAAAGAACAGATCTCTTCTCATTTAGTTTTGACTCCCTTCAAAGAAAGAGGTGGAGAGTGTAGAAAGCCAGTTTGGTGTAACGGTAAAGGCGCTTGGCTAGAAACCAGGAGACTTGGCTAGAAACCAGGAGACTACCAGTCATTCTCAGCCCAACCTACTCCACAGGGCTGTTATTGTTTAGGAGACAGGAATACAAGTAGTCCTCGTTCACTGACCACTCACTGAATTTTATAAACAGCTTATCCACATGAAGAGAGATAGATAGTAGATCATCCAGGACAGAAGTAGGCCCATCCAATCAAAATATAAACCACTTAACCAATGAGTGCCTGGTGCAGTAATACTTCAATCTTTATGTATTGCTGAAAGAACTGAAACTAAACATGCTACAGAAATCTGCAGAATCTACAGAGGGCAAGATCTGCCATAAATCTCTGCCTGCTTTTTGCCGTCAAAGCAGGTACATGTATGGTTTGGAGCTTGAGAAGTAGCCTTCATGCCTCTTCTCAGTCTGCTCTTTCCAATTAGGAGATGAGTGGTAAAAACACCCTCACTATGAATGCTAGAAGAGCCATTTTCTCCAGTAAATAGTTAAAATTCTTTTCTCCTGTTGAAAGAAAAATCTTCATCAGGGTCCAGTCCAAATCCGACACTCTCATTTTCCCTTCCATTCCATTTTCACACAGCCTCTCCCTTTTCCCTAACAAAAGGTCCTGTGCTCTGGCCAAATCCCCATGGTTTCCAGGGTCTGTCACTTGAACAGATCCTTTCTGCGGTTAGGAAAGGCCAGAGGGAGCAAGATCCAACTGTGATTGGGAAAAGGGTCTTCTTACTCACACACACAGACATACACATATTTCTCTCACTCCCCTGGACTTTCAAGTTAAAATTTAGAGGTACTCACCTTCTTTCCAAAGCAGCCCTTGAGCTCAAACTCAAAACTCCCTTTACTACCTTCGCTCCAAATGGACAGGATCTGGGAAACCCATCCACAGATACAAGGGGTCCGCTGCCGGCAAGATGGAAGCTTACCCAGTCCCAGTCCATTGGTGAGGTTAGCTTGAAGTCCCATCTTGGGTGACAAATTGTTGAAAGAAAAATCTTCATCAGGGTCCAGTCCAAGCCGGGAATAAATAAAATGAAGACTGCTTTAGAAAGAAGGTTGTAATTTATTGAAGAGCAGAACATGTGGCTCTGGAGCAGCTGACCACATGTTGCTGGGAGTGGTGGGTTTTTATACCTTCTTGGGCTTTTGTGTTTGGAGTTCTTCCTGTGGCATGAACTTTGACCTGAGGTTCAGTGTCCCCTTTTAGTATTCTGATGGTGGTGGGTTAATCCTATTATGTCCTAAAGGTCATGTCCTGCTTCCCTTGGGCTGTGGCTGAGGGCTATGTCCTGTGTTGGATTTTTTGGCTGAGGGGTTGTTGGCTCTAGGGATCTTTGTCTTTCTAATCCCATCAGCTCTAAGTTTCCTGGCTCCAGTCTTTCTGAAAGGATTGTCAAATTTGCATTTCTACAGACCTGGTTTCTGCTTGGGGCAGAGAGACTTGGGGGGTTGGGTGTTTGCCTTTTAAGATCTCCCTTATTCCTTTGGGGAAATATAATATTCTGCCTTTTTAATATTCCCCAAAATATTTCTTTCTCTGGGGGGGGCCTAACTTCCCACACTCCTGTGGATCTTCACTCAAAATATATAAACACTATCTCATTAAACAGCCTCCCTCCTTCTCCAGTTTCCCACAATTCTCCTAACAGCTCTATCTTCCATTCAATCGGCTCTTCTTTCTTATCCTCAAGTGTGTCCTGAGATCTTGACAGGTAAGATATCTTTTCCATTTCCGATATTATTGCTACGTCTTCTAATTCTTCGTTTGTCTGAGTCTGTCTATTAGTTCCTTTTTAGGTCCTCAATCTTTGGATCTGCTTTCTCTAATTTTCCTTCTATTTTCTGGGTTGCTAGTTCCTTTTTTGTAATCATTTTCTGAGTTTGTAGATTTAGATTAGAAAATTATTCTTTTATCTCCTTTGTGCTATTTTTAGTCTCATCATGAGCTAAGGCAATTGTCTCTTGTATTGATTTTAACATAGAATTTTTTTCTGAAATTCATCAACATTTTCTTGTTGGTATGTCAAGCTGGGGACTTTGTGGACAGGTATTAGGGATGGATTTTTACCATTTGAAGCTAAGTATGGAACATCCATTTTGTTTTTGTATGTAGTCTTTATAATCCAATCTATTTAGGGATTTAAAAATTGTTCATCAGTCAAAGATTTATAATCCAAAGTATTCCATCATCTCAATCAATAATGCATGTTTCTTCTACTGGGAAATAGCTCCATGACACAGCTCTAAAGGTCAATTAGTATTTATATTCGTAGTTCAGGCAGGCCAATTTCAAAATAGTTTATTGTCTCTGCCACACAAATAAGCAGCCCAAGAGGGGTTTTCCCCCCCTTTTCCCAGCTGCAGTCTTCAAAAGTAAAAGTTTCTGAAAACAACAAGAGTCTTATCTGAGACTGGGCTTCAAGCCAAGTTTCCTTTAGACATAATAAATTGAAGTGCTGTAGTTCACCACTAGATGTTGCTGATGCCGTCTTCCAGCTTTTTACATCCAAACCTATATTACAAGCTTTTTAAGTCTCTTTTTTAAAAAAAAATATTTCAAAAGCACTTTTAGTCCTCAAATTTCAAAGTTATATATGTATATTGATTCCAAATTAATCTTGTAATTTTCTCTGTTTTCCCCCAAGCAATTAATTCACTGCTTTTCTTTTCCTGAGGGAATGGGGTGGAAATTCCCCTTCCCTCTCTCATTGAGGAGGATTCTTTGCTTTGGGGCGTTTTTTCCCAGGAAAAAGTCTTGAAGTCATAAAGAGAGGATAGGGTCTCACCAAATTCCATCCACATTGCTCGAAAGTTGCTAGTTAATGCTTATTTTTTTTCCGGTTGTCAGCAGCTTCTGACTGGCCACACGAATGTAGCCAGTCTTTCCCCCACCGGTTTGGAGGGCTTCCTCAGATCAAACGGAAGGGCCACCACCCTCCTGCAATCAACAAGGGCCCCTTCCTTCTCCGTCACCTCTTCGGGGTGACTTTTGACCCTTTTTAGGGTCTCCAGCGGGGCAAAATCGAGTGCAGAAGATGGAGCCCCATCTTCCTGCGCCCGTCACGCCACGACGTCAAACTGGAAGAGTGTGCCCTTTTAGTATTCTGATGGTGGTGGGTTAATCCTATTATGTCCTAAAGGTCATGTCCTGCTTCCCTGGGGCTGTGGCTAATGGCTATGTCCTGTGTTGGATTTTTTGGGTGAGGGGTTATTGGTTATAGGGATCTTTGTCTTTCTAATCCCATCAGCTCTAAGTTTCCTGGCTCCAGCCTTTCTGAAAGGATTGTCAAATTTGCATTTCTACAGACCTGGTTTCTGCTTGGGGCAGAGAGACTTGGAGGGGGGGTTTCTGCTTTTTAAGCTCTTCCCCCTTATTCCTTTGGGGAAATATAATATTCTGCCTTTTTAATATTCCCCAAAATAGTTCTTTCTCTGGGGGGGCTGACTTCCCACACTCCCATGGACCTTCACTCAAAATATATAAATAATAACTGTAAACTATTCTTATAGCAAACTAAGTCCAGCTAGGAGGTCTTTTCCAGGGAACTGACAAGATGAAATGGCAAGGAGGCTCTGCTGAAGAGTCTATAGACAAAGGCCTATTCTGGAATCATTTCAGAAAATACTTCATTAATTTTCATAGCCCAGTTTTAATTGCACATGCTTGCATATATCAGCCTTCTTATTTTCTACACTTGACATGGCTGACACCTTGTTTTGTGTGCTTGTCATTGCCAGGACTAATTAAAGGGATTTGAGGTTGCTGGGGAGGTTTCCTTGTGTCTGGCATTTCCATACTATTTAATTCTTCTCAAGTCCAGATGAACAGAGCAGTAAAGCTGACAATTAGGGCACAGTGCTCAAAATACGTTTATATGTATGGTGGTGGTGATGGGTGTATGATTGTGTGTGTGTGTATTTTGCAGGCAAATTTCAAAAAGATTAAAGGATCTGTTAATTCAATACACTAGAATATTTATAATATATACATAAATGTTCTAACAATTTTCTTCATTATTATTGTCAGAACTAGAGTCATTGACAGGCCAGAAGGAAAAAAAAACCTTATTTCTGAATCTTTTAACAGAAACATTTGTAAAAAAAAAATATGGCCATGAGAGAAAGATGATGAAGTACAGGACATGGGAGGTAAAAGTCCCTTCAAATGTTGGAGGTATCCTATTCAGAGATACCTGTTATTATTTTGTTAATTGTTTAATTACTTCTTCATCTCATTCCTTAACACTACATCTAAACTGATGCACTAAATAATGGCTTATTTGTTATAGTTACTCATTGAAATCTATCTGGGGAGATGATATACACCAGGGGCCCCCTTGGGACAGAAAAGTGACAGGTTTTCTTTGAAAATGTAAAAATAAGTTTCATTTAATTGGGCTAGCTAGGTAGTGGCTGTGGTTCTATGTGATAGGTTTCATGTAGGCAAAATAATGGCTTCTAATTACTCCAGGCATCTACTGATGTATCATCTCCAGAAACTGTTGACATCAAAATTTTAATTAAGACATTTAACCTCAGCTGGGATTTTGTCAAATACTGATTACAAGTTGTTGTTTTTTACATATCCAAGGTACAATTGAAAAGGTGCTAGGAAAGGAAAACGCAGCTGAATGCCTGTCAGTTACCTGATTGATAACAGGGTTGAAGTTTGAGGATGATAATGTAGCTCTCATTTCAGGCTGGAATTCAATATATAGCTCTAGCAAATCTTTGTTAATGTTTTCTTTCCCCTGCTGTAAAATGAAAACTCCTGTTTTGCTTGTTTGTGTAGGAGATGACCAGGCTGAGCCCGAGGGAGGAGGTCAAATGCATCATAAGTCATGAGTCCCTGCATGCCCTGCAAGAGATCAAAGTCCACCTTCCCTTGAATGCCTCTCTTATCTCCCTTGACCCCTCGTTAGTCAGATTCTTGTAGAGAGCTTAAGCTTGCAATAAATTTTTATACTCATTTGAACTGCTTGAATCTCTTGATTTCCCCGGTGCTTGACAGTTTGTTTTAACTTGATTTCAGAAAGACAATATGAGAAGGAAACCATGTACACTGTCTGTTGGAGCCTGTTCCAAAACTCTTAGGCTACAACAAGTTCCCTGTTATTGCACTAGCAGCAGTATCTGTAACAAGCAATGACATCATCAAAGTAACATTTTAATGATGTCATTGGGCAAATTACACAGCCATGTGATAATGTTGTGCAAATTACACAACTATATTTGTGCACTAAACAAGTGCAGAAGTGACATACTTTGTGTGATGACATTATCATGCCTTTGGCAGCACTCTCCCCCTCCTTGTTCCTCCCTAAAGAGGTCCATAAAGGATTTTCTATGCAAGCTTAATTTTATCATACTTATTCCTCAGCAAGAGGTCTGTGCCAATTCCAAATATTCTAATCTCTGTATCAGAGACATTGAAGCTGAAATCTGGAATGCTGGGGTCTAATCTAATGTTCACTGAGGATAAGGCATGTTGAAACTTCAGAGCCTCTTTAGGGACAGCCACAAATTAACTGTAAGTGGACTAATTTACTTCATAATCACTGACACTCCAGGACAGCCCAAGATAAAGACAGCAATCATAGTTTTCACTGGTACTCATGGTTACCACCTTCCTTCTGCCTCTATACCCAACCAAGGACATAAGAATAAGGCTAAAAGAAAGAAAGTATTTTCCCCTTTTTTTGTTAGTAAAAGAAAGCACAAGGGCAGTATAATCTTGACTAATTGTAAAAGAAAGCACAAGGGCAGTATAATCTTGACTAATTTTCAGAGGCCTAGGGCGTCTACAATTCCCAAGACACAAACTGGGCCCAAAATAGTCTTGCTGTATTAGAAAACATGCAATAGTAAGGGGAAAACAGGTGAGTACTGGGTTTGGAGCATGATCAATGGCATAGTAGGGGGATGGGAAGTATTACAATTAATTACATTGAATCCATGTGGGAATTTTAGAGTTGGTTTCACTTTTGATCATGCTGATATTATGTATCCAATAAAAATGTTCTTTGAGGAAACTTCAAGTCTCGGAGTTCTGATTTGTTTGGGTTCATTAGTCAGAACCTTGACATTAAACCAACTCTCCAAAAACTTTTTTACTGCTCTGAAATAGAAGACTATCGAAGAACGCCCTAACCCTAACCCTAACCCCTGCAGATGAGTCATGGAAAGCTGCCCACACTGGGGATGCAGTTCCACCAACAGGGGCTTGACCAAAAGTCCATGCAGACAAGTCTGACAGGCCAGTGGTGTGGAAAGAAGTTCTAGCCATTGTGGATCTCTACTGAGCAGAGGAAGACTTCCAGTGCAAGAGTACCCCTAAAGCTGCCGAAGGCTGAGTTCTCCTTGATCCCTTCCCATAGCCCTCTATCTCTAATATCGAAATGGAGAGTAAAGAGGGCAGTGGGGTAGGATGAGTCAGGGGAATGAAAGTACCTGACAGCAGTCCATGGGCATTTGGTTGAGAGGCTGAAGGAGAAATTCAACCGGATGGAAATTAGGGAAGTGACCCCGATTGGAAGGCTTGAGGTCCAAGCTGGAGCCGAGGCCAGGACAACCCAACCGCTCCTCACCCATTGGAGCCCAGTCTGGTCATCATGACCCATGTGACTTCTCCACCTCCCAGGCCAGCGGCGGCATCGAGCCTGGGACCCAGGCCAAACCCCACCCACCAACTGCGAGCCACAAGCCCAGTGGGGCAGCCAAGCAGGTTCCATAGATGGGCTCAACCTCAGCCATGGGCCAATCACCCTGGTTAGTGCCCAGCATGCTGGGCACCTCCACACCCCCACAGACCCACCACTGATCAGAGCCACATTTGATGGTGATCCGGATAAGCTGTCATTCTTCATGAACCAGGTGTGAGCTCATCTAGACTGCTATGCTCCTACCTACCTTGAGGAGAGCATGATGGTGAATGTGGTGGCAGCAAATCTTGAAGGGGAAGCTGCAGAGTGGATGACCAGTCTTCATGATGAGGACACACTGGAACTGAGGAGCATATATCTTTTTCTGGAAAAGCTAAGAGCCAGATTTGAAGACAAGTCCCAGACCCTGCCAGCTGAGGTGGAGATATGCAACCTAAAGCAGAGAGGTCGACCAGCGAAAGAGTTTGTTTAAGAGTTCCGAAGGATTGCTGGCAGGATAAGACAGTGGCCAGAGCAATTGTTAATCCATTGCTTTAAGGAGAGCTTGGACTGTGACCTGTTCCAAGCATGCACCTACAGGGGAATTCCTGAGCAAATCCACGAGTGGTACCGAATGGCAGTGACACTGGACATTGAGCTCAAGCATTACAAGAAGCCCAGTGCTCCCAAATAGAAGCCAAGGCAAAGCCAGGAAAGGTGCCAGTTTGGCCAACATCCAGCAGCAGCTTCAGTAGCCAGCTCTCCCAGAGCTCCCACTGGCCTCCCTATCAAGTGCTTCAGGTGCAGTCAGCAAGGCCATCAGGCTGCTGAATGGCTAGTGCCAGCTCCCCAGCTAAAAAGCACCCCAACCACCCCAACTAAGCCGAGGAAGCCTCAGCGGCAAGGTCAAAAGAAGATGAGCTGGGTACGCCAGAGCCAAGCCATCGAGGTCTCCTCCCCCCATGGGTAAGAGAGGGAACTCTGGTCAAATGTGATCAACTACCAGCTCCCTATGACAGTAATGATAAAGGCAAGAACAATCTGATGATAAGTCAAGCCATCCCTCCCTTCACCATCCTCACTAAACTTATAGTGCCTTAAACTGGGGTCCAGGCAGAAATAGATGTCCTAACAGATTCAGGCTGCACCTGACACCTAATTAATCTCCCAATGATACTTAAACTAGGGATCTGAGCCAAACGATTACCCCTGGCCATGAAGTTTGAGCAGGTCGATGGGTCATTAATTGGAGGATCACCTGTAATGCACCTAACTGAACCAGTGAGACTGGAAATGGGACAGCATTGGGAAACTATCTGGTTTGTGGTAATCCCCAAAATGACCAAAACCATGATCCTGGGACTGGCATAGCTTGACAAGTGGTGCTCTACTACATGGTGGAAAAATGGGATGAGAACCATGAGACTAGGAAGGGGCCCTTTTCCTCCTACTCATAATGGTCAGGAAAGGAAAGCCACCTGCACTGAAGCAGAGAATGAGCCAACTGAGCCTTTGAAAATCACAACAGAGTGGTTGCCAGGGATCTAACTTATTCCAAAGGAATACCAAGATCTGGCCAAGGTGTTTAGTGAGAAGGAATGTGATGCGCTTTCCCCTCATTGTGCCACCGACTGTGCAATAGAGATTCTACCAGGAGCGAAACTCCCTAAGCCAAAAATGTATTCCATAACCCCCAGAGAGATGAACAAACTAACAGAATACATTGACAAAAACCTAGCTAGGGGTTTCATCCAGCCAGCTAAATCACGCGTGGCTGCCCCATGTTACTCAAACAAAAAAAGATGGGACACAGCTTAAACACTGTGTGAAAAACATGTATCCATTCTCTCTTATGAAGGACATGTTAGCTCACCTGGCTAATGGAAAATTTTTCACTAAACTGGATCTGCAGGAAGCTTACTACCGAGTAAGAATTAAGGAGGGAGATGAATGGATAACTGCCTTTAATTGCCCATTGGGGAATTTCCAATTCAAAGTGATGCCCTTTGGTCTCCAGGGAGCTCCTACTGTGTTTATGCAGTTGATAAATGAAGTGTTGCATGTCCATCTATACAAAGGGGTTTTAGTTTACCTTGACAATATCCTCATCTTTACAGAAATGATGGAGGAACATGTCAGATTAGTTCACGAAGTGCTCAAAAAGTTATTAAGAGCAAACCTTTATGCCAAACTATCCAAATGTGAGTTCCAGTGAACCTGCCTTCACTACCTAGGGCAGGGGTCCTCAAACTATGGCCCGTGGCCGGATGCGGCCTGCCTTGTCTTTTTATCTGGCCTGCCAGGTGAACGTTGGTGGTATAGTGGTTGCTTGTGCAAGAAGGAGATTCTCCTTCTCGCACGACTCTTCTGCAGCCATTGGAGGAGGAAAGCTCAAGGAATTATAACGCTGATGTCATCCGGCGCGCTTTCCTCCGCCGATGGTTGCGGAGTGTCATGTTGTCAGCACGGTGCCCAAACAACTGTGTGCAACTAATGAACTCCTTTCTCCTTCCTCCTTATATGATGTGTGTGGAGTGTGGCTTTTCTTGTAGCTGTCTGGCTTGGGCCAGAGTGTTGAATATAGGCAGGGTATGTCATCTATTTGCTTTTAATAAACTGCTATTATTAGATAGCTCTGGATGTCTCTGTATGGGCAAAGTTATTGTTGCTGGTATATTCTTTTGGTAGCGCTGTATTTATTGGTATTTTAGTAATAGCAATTTTTAATCCCCAGGGAATAATTATGTCAAGAAAAAGAAAAATTGACTCTGAATGCAGGATATTCAAAGAACAGTGGACTTACGATTACTTTTTCGTGCAGTACAAGGAAAAAGCTATTTGTCTGATTTGCCAGAATTTACTGTCTGTCTTCATGGAATACAATTTGCGTCGACACTACGAAACTAAACATAAAGATAAATATGATTGTTTGGGCAGACAAGTGAGAAAAGATAAAATATTAAAACTGAAAAATGAATTGACAACTCAGCAAAATACTTTTGTGAAGCAGAAGTGGCTAACTATTTCATCACTGCAAGCAAGTTTTCAAGTTGCCAAGCTAATAGCATGTACTGGCAGACCATTCGTAGAGGGAGAATTTGTTAAAGAATGCCTTCTTTCTGTTGCTAAAGAGATGTGTCCAGAGAAGGCTGATTTATTTAGTGCAGTGAGTCTTTCAGGACCTACAATTATATGAAGGATTGAAGAAATGGGGACAATTTGCATCAACATTTGCAAGCTCCTCAAAAAAAACTTTGCTATTTTTCGTTGGCACTTGATGAAAGCAATGATGTTCGTGATTCTGCACAACTTCTAATTTTCATTCATGGGACAAATGATTATTTCAAAGTCACAGAGGAGCTTGCTGCACTGAAAAGCATCAAAGGACAAAGAACAGGAGAGGGTAGCTATGAAAAGGTTCGCCAAACTTTAAATGATTTGAAACTGGACTGGGGTAAACTAGCCAGTGTGACAACTGATGGTGCTCCTAGCATGGTGGGGTCTATGAAAGGAGTGGTTTCATGCATTAACCAAGAAATGGACAAACATAACCATTCGTATCCAATAGCCATACGCTGCCTCATCCACCAACAAGCGCTATGTTGTAAATCACTGAAGTGGGACTCTGTCATGAAAATTGTGGTATCTTGTGTTAACTTCATTAGAGCTCATGCACTAAACCACAGACAGTTTCAGGAGTTTCTGTCTGAGCTAAATGTTGCTTATGAAAATATTCTGTATTACACAAAAGTCCATTGGCTGAGTCGAGGGAGAGTTTTGAAATGTTTTTATGACTTACTTCTGCTTTTCTGCTTTCAGAAAACAAAGAAGTACCAGAGCTCAAAGATGCTGAATGGAAATGGCACCTTGCCTTTCTGACAGATGTAACAGAGCTACTCAACAGTTTCAATGTGCAACTTCAAGGAAAGGAGAAGCTCATCTGTGATATGCATTCCAATGTGAAAACATTTGAAGTAAAATTGGACGTACTCATTAAACAAGTGAGGGAGGAAAACCTCTGCCATCTTCCCACAACTCAAGAACTATTTGCGGAAAAACCAGCAGTTGCATTCCCAAACAAAACATGTGTGGATTCACTGGAAATGTTGCAAAAGCAGTTTCAAAGTAGATTTAAAGAGCTTCATCTCCATGAATAGGACATACAGTTTTTCCAGAACCCATTTTTTATTGACATTGAAATTGTTGATCCGATTTACCAAATGGAACTGGCCGAACTATAGAATTGTGACTCTCTGAAAGATGCATTCAAGTCAAGCAGCCTTACTAATTTCTATGCATCTCTCCCCTCTGAGACATATCTTAACCTCAGGAACCATGCACTTAAAATGGCAACATCTTTGGCAGCACCTATGTCTGTGAACAGACTTTTTCCCAAATGAAACATCTGAAATCTCCAACCAGATCCAGACTAACTGATGCTCACTTGCATCACTTGTTACGACTATCAGTGACAAATATGGAACAGGACATTGACTATCTCATAAGCCAAAGGCAGGCCCATACTTCCCATTGAAATACTAATAAGCTTATGTTAAATAAAATTATTCTTCGTTTTAAATATTGTATTGTTTTTTCCTGTTTTTTTGCACTATAAATAAGATATGTGCAGTGTGCATAGGAATTCATTCAGTGCAAGTAAAAAAAAAACGGACCCAGAAGAAAATATTCAAATATAGTCAAATAATTAACTTAAATAGATTTTTTATTAATAAAAACTTAAAAATACATTCCACTTCCCTCTTACAAATTTTAAAAAGTATCTGTCATGATTCTGATAGATCAGACCAATAAGAAGAGAACTCCAACTCTTGTATATTTTCTTCATTTAAAAACTCATTCAAATAATTAACCAATTCATTTTTCTTGTTTCATTCTTTCATTTTATACTTGATTTTACATTGTTCTATAATCATTAATTTTTTCCAACTATAATCTGACCCCCCAACAGTCTGAGGGACAATGAACTTGGCCCCTGTTTAAAAAGTTTGAGGACCCCTGACCTAGGGTATCGAATCTCAAACGAAAAGGTGGAAATGGACCCAGAGAAAGTCAAAGCTGTTCTGGAATGGCAACTCCTTCAGACTCGCAAGCAACTGCAGAGTTTTTGGGGATTTGCTAACTTTTTTTTTTAATTATCATAAATAATATATTAATTAATCGCTCAATGGTCTTCTTGCTAATATATATTCAAAACTACCTATCACATTCCTTTCTCTCTAACTCGTTTTTCTAGCCATTGGTAGAAATTATCCCATGTTCTAAAGTACACTGAGTCTTCTTTCTCTTTTATGTTTAAAGTCAATCTATCCATTTCTGCACTGTAAAATTTTCTTATTTAGTACTTCTTCAGCTGGTAAATTTTCATTTTTCCAATGTTGGGCAAATACTATTCTTGCTGCAGTTAGTACATGTAGAATTAAATATATACAGTCTTTCTCATAATTAGCTCCTATTATTCCTAACAAAAATAATTCTGGCTTAAAGTCTATTTGTTTTTTAGTCATTTTCTCCAACCATAAGTGTATTTTAACCAAAATCTTTTTGCTTTAGGGCATGTCCACCAGATATGGTAATAAGTACCTGGTCTTTGTTTGCATTTCCAACAATTGTTTGAAGTATTTTTAAACATTTTTGCTAATCTCACTGATGTCATATGCCATCTGTAAAACATTTTATATAAGTTTTCTTTATATGCCACTGCTTTAGTTAATTTAACATTTCTTTCCCATAACTTTTGCCAGTTTTCTAATTCTATATTATATCCAAAGTTCTTTGCCCATATTATCATTGTTTCTTTTACTTGTTCTTCCTCCATCTTTAAGCTTAACAGATATTTATAGAGTTTCTTAATCAACTTTTCATCTGTTTTTAACAGTATCTGGTCGAATTCTGTCTGTTTTTTTAGAAAATCCCATTGTTTTAACATTTTTTTCATATCTCATTTGGATTTGCAAATATGGCCACCATGATAGATCAATACCTTGTTCTTGTAAATCTTGTCTGTCTTTCAATTTTCTTTCATTGTCCAAGATATCTTTATAGGTCACAACTTTGTCATAATTAATTAAATTTGGGTAAGCAAAAGCTTCCATTGTTGAAAGCCATCCAGGTATCTTGATATAAATTTTCTCTTTTATTTTTTTCCCATTCTAAAAGAAGTGCATTTCTTATAAAGTGGTTTTGAAAATATCTATGTATTTTATTCTTCCCATATCACAGAAAGGCATGTCAACCATTTTGTAGGTCATGCCCCTCTAGGTATAATAGTCTTTTGTCTCTAAGCATTATCCATTCTTTAAGCCATGTTAAAATAGTTGCTTGGTAGTATAACATCCAGTCCGGCAGTCCAAATCCTCCACTTTCTTTCGCTTTTTGAAGCATTTTCAGTCTAATTCTAGCTTTTTTTCCTTGCCAGATAAATTTCAGTATTGTTGTATTCAGTTCATCAAAAAAGACTTTTCCCAGTCTTACAGGAATCATTTGAAATAGAAAGAGTATTTTTGGTAAGGTATTCATTTTCACTGTTGCTATTCTCCCCAGCATTGAAAGTTGTAAGTTTTTCCACTTTTCCAGATCCAATTTTATTTGTTTTAGCAATCTTACATAATTATCTTCTTTTATTGTTACGCATCTTGCTGTTAGATAAATTTAACTTTTTTAACTATTTGAAGATTTTTTTTCTAGTTGGTTTTTTTGTTTTTCCAATAGATTTTTTGTTAGCACTTTAGTCTTTTCTCTGTTTATTTTCAACCCTGCCACTTCTCCAATTTTTTCTATTTTCTCCATAAGTTTAGTGCTTGTTTCAAGTGGATCTTCCAATATAAAAACCAAGTCATCTGCAAATGCTTGTAGTTTATATTTTTCATCTTTTATCTCCAGTCCTTTAATTTCTATATCTTGTCTGATGTTTCTATTCAATACTTCCAGTGTTAGTATAAATAATAATGGAGATAGTGGGCATCCCTGTCTTGTGCCTTTTTTAATGTTAAGTTTTCTGTAAAATCTCCATTTACAATTATTTTGGCTGTTTGTTTACAATAAATTGTTTTAATTACATTTATAAAGTTTTCTCCAAAGTCCATTTCCGCTAGTTGCTGAAACATAAATTGCCAGTTTACATTGTCAAACGCTTTCTGTGAATCAAGAAATATTAAAGCCATCTGTTTCCCTGGATGAATTTCATAGTTGTCTAACACATCAAGAATCATTCTTAAATTATTTTTTATCTGTCTTTTAGGTAGAAAACCATTTTGGTCTGTATCTATAAATTCGGTCAAAAATTTTATAATCTACATTTAATAGCAATATTGGTCTATAGTTTTTTATTTGTGTTAGATCAGAGTCTTCTTTGGGTATTAAGGTAATATTGGCTTCAATCCATTTATGTGGTATTCTAGCCTCCAAAAGTATTTCATTACACAGTTCTTTCAAAATAGGACTTAGTATATCTTGTAATGATTTATAAAGCTCTGCAGGTAATCCATCTGGACCCAGAGTCTTATCATTTTTTTTGCCTTTTTATAGCCTCTATAATCTCCATCATTGATATTTTTCCATTTAATATATTTTGAATATTCTCTGAAATTTTTGGTAAGTCTGCTTTTTTTAAATACTGCTGTATTTTTTCTTTTGGAATTTCCTCTGCATTGTAAAGTATCTCGTAATAGTCTTTGATAATTTTTTTAATTGTATCATTTTGAAATTGTAATTCACCTTTAGAATCTTGCAGCTTATTTATCAGTTTTTTTCTCTTTTTCTTTTTTCAATCTATATGCTAACCATCTCCCCAGTTTGTTGGCATTTTCAAAAAAGTTCTGTTTAGCTCTTTTAATCTGTTGACCCATTATTTCCATCTCAGCTAGATTTAATTTGTGTATTATTATCTCCATTTGTTTCTTAAGTATTTTCTTTTGTGGGTCTATTTGTAATTCTGATTCTAACTTTCTGAATTCTTCCTTCAACTTTAACTGTTGTTGTTTCTTTTCTTTATTCTTTTTAGCGATATAGGTTATAGCCAACCCTCTGAAATATGCTTTAGCCATATCCCACACATTTTGAAGCAATGTTTCTTCTTTCTTGTTTATTTTGAAAAAAAATCCATTTCGTTTGTCGCTAGTTGTATAAATTCTTTTTCTTTCAATATAGATTTGTTCAAGGACCATCTTAATTTTTTCTTGGTTCTTCTCCAAGTCATCTTTATTGGGTTATGATCTGCCCAAACATTAGTTTCTATCTCAATTTCTTGTATCATTGTATTAAGTTCCAAAGATGTCCATATCATATGAATTCTAGACCATGATTTATGTCTATTTGAGTAAAATGTATATTGTAATTTCTTTGGATTTTTTTCTCTCCATATATCTTGGATACAGAGTTCTTCTGTCATTTTTGAAAACGCTTTAGGTAATATATTTCCTCCTTTCCTTCCTTGTTTAGCACTTTTATCATCCAAAGTTCCATCTGTTATTGCATTAAAGTCTCCCATTATACAGAGATTTCAATTCAATTCTAATATTTAATAATAATAATAATAAAGTTGGAAGGGATCTTGGAGGTCATCTAGTCCAACCCCCTGCTCAGGCAGGAAACCCTATACCATTTCAGACAAATGCCTGTCCAGTCTCTTCTTAAAAACTTCCAGTGTTGGAGCATTCACCACTTCTGGAGGCAGGTTGTTCCACTGGTTAATTGTTCTAACTGTCAGGATGTTTCTCCTTAGTTCTAGGTTGCTTCTCTCCTTGATTAGTTTCCATCCGTTGCTTCTTGTCCTGCCTTCAGGTGCCTTGGAAAATAGCTTGACTCCCTCTTCTTTGTGGCAGCCCCTGAGATATTGGAACACTGCTATCATGTCCCCCCTCGTCCTTCTCTTCATTAACCTAAAAATACCCAATTCCAGCAACCGTTCCTTATATGCTTTAGCCTCCAGTCCCCTAATCATCTTTGTTGCTCTTCTCTGTACTTTTTCTAGAGTCTCAACGTCTTTTTTACATCGTGGTGACCAAAACTGGATGCAGTATTCCAAGTGTGGCCTTACCAAGGCATTGTAAAGTGGTATTAATACTTCACGTGATCTTGATTCTATCCCTCTGTTAATGCAGCCTAGCACTGTGTTGGCCTTTTTGGCAGCTGCAGCACACTGCTGACTCATATTTAAGTGATTGTCCACTAGGACTCCGAGGTCTCTCTCACAGTTACTGCTTTTGAGCAAGGTACCCCCTATACTATACCTGTACATTTGGTTTTTCTTGCCTAAATGTAGAACCTTGCTTTTTTCACCATTGAATTTCATTTTGTTAGATAGTGCCCAGTGTTCAAGTCTGTCCAGATCCTCCTGTATCTTAAGCCTGTCTTCTGGAGTGTTGGCTATTCCTGCCAGCTTGGTGTCATCTGCAAATATGATGATTTCCCCATCTATCCCCTTGTCCAAATCGTTGATGAAGATGTTGAAGAGCACTGGGCCCAGAACAGAGCCCTGGGGCCCCACTACACACTTCCCTCCATGTAGATGTGGTTCCATTGAGGACCACAGCTGAGTACGGCCGTCAGCTACGGATCCATCTGGTGGTGATGCTGTAACCCACATTTTTCTATCTTATCAAGTAGTAGGTTGTGATCTACTTTATCAAATGCCTTACTGAAGTCCAAGTAAATTATATCCACAGCATTCCTCTGATCCACTAATTTTGTCATTTGGTCAAATAATGCAATAAGATTTGTCTGGCATGATCTGTTTTTGACAAACCCATGTTGGCTTTTAGTAATGACTTTGTTTCCCTCTAGGTGTTCACTGATTCGTTGTTTGATTATCTTTTCCAGAATCTCCCCAGGTATTGAGGTCAGGCTGATAGGTCTGTAGTTTCCTGGGTCCATTTTTTTTCCTTTTTTGAAGATGGGAACTACATCAGCTCTTTTCCAGTCCTCCGGTAGTTCCCCAGTGCTCCAGGATCTTTGAAAAATATAGTTCAATGGTTCTGAGATCACATCTGCCAGTTCCTTGAGAACCCTGGGGTGTAATCCATCTAGTCCTGGTGATTTGAACTCGTCTAGGCTGGACAGGTGCTCACTTACCGTTTTCTTGCCTATCTTAACTTGCGTTTCTATTCTGTTTTTTATGGCACTATTTTTGGTAGGTTGGTCTGTTTTTTTCCCTTTGTGTAAAGACAGATGCAAAAAAAGAGTTAAATAGTTCTGCTTTCTCCCTGTTGCTTGTCACCTTCTTGCCACTTTCATCCACTAATGGACTAATTTCTTTATGTAATTTTTGTAAAATTGTTCTTGTTTATCATTTGGTGCATATATTGCTACCATCAGTATCTGTTTTTGATCCATCATTATTTCCACCATTAATATTCTCCCCTCTTCATCCGCATAAATTTGTTTAGGGTTCATCGTTTCTTTAATGTATAGAGCTATTCCTCTTTTCTTTTGAAGTGCTAATGCAAAGTGAAGTTTACTAATTTTCGGTTGTTCTAACAACTTATCGTGTTGTCTCTTAATATGTGTTTCTTGGAAGCAAATTATATCCATTTTTAATTTTTGTAGTCGTGTAAAGAATTTTTTCCTTTTTGAGGGAGAATTTAGTCCATTTATATTCATTGACAAAATTCCACTCTCCTTCTCCATCTCTTTCAATTATATCTAGGTCTTAATCTTCTAGTCAATCTTATCTGTCTCTGATCTCTTGGTCTTGCTCCTTCTTCTGTGTATGTGTTTTTAATTTCTTCCTCCTCTCTTGGTTTGACTGCTCCTTCTACTGCCATTTCTTCCTGTTTTTTGTTTCTCTCTTTGTACCAGATTCAAAATCACCTCCTTCCAGAAATGGATATTGTAGAATTCCATTGCTTTAGGTGGCGTATCTAATCTATATCTTTAGATTAAAATCCCTTCTGGAATCAGCAATCTGAAATTCACTCCTTTTTCAATTAATTTCCTAGTTAGAAACTGGTATTCTCTTTGGGATTCTCTTATTCTTCTCGGGATTTGTTTGAGGACTACAATTTCTTTTTCTTTGTATTTCAAAGTTTCATCTCTTACTCTTCTCAGAATCTCATCTCTTATAGATCTTTTGAGAAATCTAACATGTACTTCCCTGGGGACTTTATTTCTTCTGGCATAGTTTGAGTTGACTCGATAGATCTGATCTAATTCTCCTTCCATTTCCTGTTTCCCAATTCCCAATGCGTCTGCCAATAATTATGTTATCAGGTCTAGAAGATCCTTTTCCTTATCTTCCATTATATTTTGAAATCTTAAAAAATATGAGGCTCTTTCTATCTCCATAACAGCTATCGAGTCTTCTAGTTCTCCATTTATTTGCATCAATTTCTAATTTTCATCTTTTAAGACTTCTAATTTCTGGTCAACCTCAGTTGATTTATCTTCTAGTTTTGGGATTCTTTGTTGGTTATCTGTAACCATCTGTTTAAAATTTTCAAATTGAGAGTCCATGTTATTAATTTTTTGATTCATTTTATCAAGACCACTTTTCATCTCCTCGTGGTTTCTCGTTGTAGCTGCCAGGTGAGTAGTGATTGCCTCTTGAATTGCTTGTAACATCGCTTGAGTTTCCTTTTGGAAGTTATTAGCCTTTTCTTGTTGGAGCATTGTATCAATTGATCTCTGATAAACTGGACTTACAGAAGCAGAAGAGGGAGCAGAAGTTCCTTTTTTCCCAACTTTAGATAGATTGGGGATGCTCATCTTTATATTTTAATCATACTTTATAATCCACCAAATAAATCAGAATTTGTAATCCAATAGGCTCCTAACAAATAGGAGAGATAAATAATAAAAAATAATAAAAAATAAAAAAGAACAAAAGGGAAAAAAGAAAAAAGAAAAAAGAAAAAAATATACCAAAATTTGTAATCCAAAGTGTTCTGTTAGAAGAAGTTTCTTGTTATTCACTCTATCAAAACAGCTTGTAAAAATTCCAGGTCAAGCTGTATTTATAATCCAGGGAAGTCAGATAACTTCAAAAACAATTTTTATTTATAATTGTAATCCATCCTGTAGAAAAGGGCAATCCAAAAAGAGTCTTCTCTTTTCTAGCCACAATCTTCAGGACTATAAATTCCAAGGACACCAAAAAGTTTAAACTATAAGCTGTGTCTGGGCATCTAGCCAGAGCTAGAGCTCCAGACAAAACAACTTAGTAAGATAAAAAAAACAAGGTTAAATGTAGTTCTCAGTTTTGCCACTAGATGTCATTAGATGTCCATTCCAACTAAACTTTAAAAAGTTAAAAAGTTAAAATCCGATGGTTTCCAAACAAGGAATAAAAAAAGATTTATAAATGCCAAAGTTTCCCAAATTATCCTTCTTTTATCCCTCAATTATCTTCACAATATTGTTATAAGTCAGTTTTAATTTCCCCAAAGCTTAAACCGCCGCTTATAGTTCAGGAGGGAGGGGCAGAGAAAAAAATCCCCCCTCCCAAAAGCATGGGGATTTTTTGCTTTTGAGTGCTTTTTTCCAGAACCGGTATTTTTTGCTTGTAGAGAGGTAAGGAAAGTAGTCTCACCCAGATCAGCTGTTTGCTTTCCACTTGTTAGTATTCGTTGTCTCCAACGATCAGCTGCTTCTGGCTGACTGCATGGGTGCGGTCAGCCTTTCTTCCTGCCAGTCCCAAGGGCTACTTTGGATCTACAAAGTTTCACCCTTTGGCCAATCACCTCTACGGGGCGACTTTGAGTCCTATTGGACCCCCAGCTGGTAGAAATCGGGCTTGGGGAATGGAGCTTCATTCCCCTGTGCCCATGTTGCAGCAACGTCACTGGAAACTCTGGGTTTTGCTAACTTTTACTGGCAATTGCAAAAACTTCCTTTGCAAAAATAGCCCTACTGATTACTGAACTTTTAAAAACGGGTAAAGGTGGGGCAAAACCTCATCTCGGTCAACCTTTAAAATGGACTATGGAATGCCAAGCAGCATTTGAACACCTCAAAAGGTTGTTCGCAGGAGACCCAGTCTTCAAAACCCCTGACCCTGAAGAACAGTTTATCATCCAAGTGGATGCTAGCAATGTTGCAGTGGGGGCAGTTTTTCTTCAAAAAAAAACAACAGCAAGGGAGATCTACAACCATGTGCATACACCTCCAGAAAATTCACCGACACAGAACAGCGATTTGCTGTGTGGGAGAAGAAGGTGTTTGCTGTTCGATGGTCATTGCTGACATGATGCCATTTCTTAGAGGGGAGTATCATTTGAAGTGTGGACTGACCATAAAAACCTTGAAACACTTAGAACCCCTTGGAAATTATCCCCCAAGCAGGTTTGATGGGTGCAATATTTCAATCATTTTAACTTAAAGTACATTCCTGGAGGGAAGAACTTCTTAGCTGGCGCCTTATCCAGAATGCCACAGTACAAGACCAATTATGAGGAATTGGTCAATGCGGGACTTCCAGTCTGACGCCATGATGAGACGGGTGGAAGAAACTGGGGCTCCGGCTTCTTAGCCCAATTTTGTTCGGTCCGGTGACCCCAAGATATCAGAAAGTTGCCCTGGAGGAGCAACGAAGAAGAAGGGAAGCTTCGGGAGTTTGGACCAGATGGCGGTCGATCCAAACGGACTGAAGAAATCTTTCCAAAGGACGGAAAAAAGGCTGCCTTGTAAGCACAGGCAGTCCAAGTCATCATCAGCTGGAAAAAAAGCGAGGAGCCGCGGTGCTCCACCAAACAGCTGATTGTCAACAGCGTGCTGAAACTGGGTGAGACTGGTTTTTTATTCCTTTTCCTTATGGACTTGGAAATACTGATCCCCTGATTGGGAAAAATCTACAAAGTAAAGACCCCAGAAGGACTAGGGGAGAAGAGAGTTAAAAGCAGCAAAAAATTACAAGAGGGGGAAGGAATTTAAGGAATATAAAAGAATACTTAAAAATGGAACTTAGATGGGGAGGATTTCTGGTGACATCGCTGAAGATAGACCCGGGGAAAAGACTCTCTGCTCCCCGGGTCTGATTTTCATCTGCCGGTGGGTCCGTTTGGACCGAAAGCCACCCCGGAGAGGTGGCCACCAAAGGGAGAAACTTTGGGAACCACGGGTCGGCGGTAGCCGACTCATTGGAGCCAAAGCAGCCCCCAGAATCGGCGGAAGAAAGGCGGACCGCATTCATGCGATCCGCCATTAACAGCTGATCATCGGAGATGGAGAAAACAATGTAGAATGACAGCAAGCAGCTGTGCTGGGTGAGAACATTCTCTTCTTTCCTGGTGAAGGTGGATTTTTTGGCAAATAGCTCGTTTACAGCCTGAAAGCGAAGCCTTTACTTCTAAGGAGGGGTGGAGTTTTTTCCCCCTCCTGTATACAAGCGGTGGTTTAAGCTACTTTGCAACTTAAAAACAAACTTTCAACACAGTAAAGCTGTCTGAGGCTTAATAGAAATTTGGGAAGCTACTGTTCTTTTTATGGATGCTTTTTTCCTTTGTTTTATGTTGGAAACCCACTGCAATTTTATCTGCTATTCTTAAAATTCTACAAACATTTTTTCCCCTCTTGATTACTTTTTTTTACTTTTACTTTTTTTATATATTCAAGTGCTGGGAATGGATACTTTGTATCACCTGGTGGCTACACTGAAAACTTCTTTTTTTCCCCTTTGTCTGGAGCCTATTCAGATTAGAAGCTTGGCTGTATGCCCAGACATGTTTATGTAAGATCTTGAAGCTTGTTGAGGAAAAAAAAAGGCTCTCCTCTGGTTTTGTTTGGCTGTATAAGACAGACTATTTTTTTTCTAGATAAATGCTACTTTGAGCCATCTCCCTCCTTGGATTATAATTATTCTGTTAAGAACAACTGGACATTAAGGAATTTCTTTTTTTCTTTTTTTTCTGAATAGAATCTGGTGGATTATAAATTTGATATTTTTGCTTTTTGCTTTCTTTTTTTTCTCTTCTTTTTTTGAATTTTTTCTCCAGTATCCCTTTTTATTGGGAGAGTTTTTCTCCCTCTCCCTTTTTATTATTGTTTTCTTCCTTTTTCCCTTCTTCTCCTTGTTGCCATTTTTTAGCTTTTTTTTCTTGTTTTCTTTTTCAACTGCCTTTGTGGATTTTCCCTCCTAGCAATAGGAGCCTACTGGATTACAATTGGCCATTGGGCCACCTGGTGGATTACAATATAAGATATAAACTCAAAGATGAGCGCTTCAAACTTGTCTAAACTTGGGAGAAAAGGATCCTCTGCCCCTGCTTTGACTTCTGCGAGTCCAGTTTATCAAAAATCAATCACGACAGTGCTACAGCAAGAAAAAATGGATGTCCAACAAAAGGATACCCAGGCAATATTACAGGCAATTGCAGCCCAGACGGCATCTTCAACTAAAAACTATGAAGATTTGAAAAATGATCTCGATAAAATGAATCAAAAAGTTGTCAATATAGATTCTCAAATTGAAAGGTTTAAACAGGCGATTACAGATAATCAACAAAGGATCCAAAAGATAGAAGACAAATCAGTGAAAGTTGACCAGAAATTAGAATTCTTAAAAGACGAGAATCAAAAATTGGCCCAAACAAATGCAAAATTGGAAGATACACTGGCGGTGATAGAGATGGAAAGAGCTTCATATTTTTTAAGATTTTAAAATACAATAGAAGACAAGGATGAGAACCTCTTAGGTCTGATAATTGAGCTACTTGCAGACTTTCTAGGAATGGGGAAGGCCCAAATGGAAGGAGAATTAGACCAGGTCTTCAGAGTCAATTCAACTATGCCAGAAGAAACAGAGTCCCCAGGGAATTTCATGTTAGATTTCTTAAAAGATCCACACGAGATGAGATTCTGAGAAAAATAAGAGATCAACCGCTAAAATACAAAGAAAAAGAACTAGCAGTGCTTAAACAAATTCCCAGAAGGATAAGAGAGGCTCGAAGAGATTACCAGTTCTTAACCAGGAAATTGCTTGACAAAGGAATGAACTTTAGATGGTTGGTCCCAGAAGGGATCTTAATCTATTGGGATTCGAAAAGATATAGACTGGATACACCACTTAAAGCATCGGAATTTTTTGACAACCACAGAGCGTTTTTGGAAAAAGGGGATCCTGAATCTAAGAAGCAAGAGGAAACGGGAGCTGAAGGAGTGGCTAAACAATTAGAGGAGGAAGAAGTTAAAAAGTCTTATCCAGAAGAAGGAGCAAGACCAAGAGATCAGAGACAGATAAGATCCCCTAGAAGATTGAGACCTAGATATAACTGAAAGACATGGAGGAGATTGGAATTTTATCAATAAACATAAATGGACTGAATTCTCCCTCAAAAAGGAGAAAAACTTTTACTAGACTACAAAAGTTAAAAATGGACATAATTTGTCTTCAAGAAACACATATTAAGAGACAACATTTTAGAATTTTAGAACAACCGAAAATGGGCAAACTTTACTTTACACTTGCACCCCAAAAGAAAAGAGGTATAGCCCTTTATTATAAAAGAAAAGATGAATCCCAAACAAGTCTATACAGATGAAGAGGGGAGAATACTAATGGTGGAAATTATGGTGGACCAAAACCAGATATTGATGGTAGCAATATACCCACCTAACAATAAGCAAGAGCAATTCTATCAACAATTACACAATAAAATAGTGGACTTAAACTACCAAAATCTCTGCATACTGGGAGATTTTAACGCAATAGTAGATCCAACTCTGGACTATAAAAGCCATAAACAAGGGACAAAAGGAGGAAATGTTTTACCCAAAGCCTTTTTAAAAATGAAAGAAGAATTGTCTATTCAAGATATATGGAGAGAGAGAAATCCAGAAAAATCACAATACACATTTTACTCAAATAGACATAAATCATGGTCTAGAATCGATATGATATGGACATCTTATGACCTGAAAATGATAATACAAGAGGTTGAGATAGAAACCAATGTTTGGGCAGACCACAATCCAATAAAAATGACTTGGAAAGGAACCAAGAAAAAACTAAGATGGTCTCTGAATAAATCTATACTGAAAGAAAAATAATTCTTACAACTAGCAACAAAGGAAATGGATTTTTTCTTTAAAATAAACAGGAAAGAAGAAACATCCCTCCAAAATGTATGGGACACGGCTAAAGCATATTTTAGACAGCTGGCCATAACTTATACTGCCAAAAAGAATAAAGAAAAGAAACAACTACAGTTAAACTTGAGAGAAGAACTCAAAAAACTGGAACTTCAGCTACAAATTGATCCACAAAAGAAAGTCCTTAAGAAACAAATGGAGATAATAAAACATAAACTAAATTTGGCCGAGATGGATATAATGGCACAGCAGATTAAACGGACTAAACAGAATTTCTTTGAAAATGCTAATAAGCCAGGAAAATGGTTAGCATACAGATTGAAGAAAGAAAAAGAAAAAAGAATGATAAATAAGCTACAAGATTCAAAAGGAGAGTTACACTTCCACAATGATGCAATGAAACAAATTATTAAAGACTACTATGAGACACTTTATAAGGCAGAGGTAGTTTCTAAAGAGGAAATACAGGCATATCTGGAAGAAATAGACTTACCAAAAGTCCCGGAGAATATCCAAAATATACTAAACGGGAAAATATCAACGATGGAGATTATAGAGGCTATAAAAAGGCAAAAAAAAGACAAGACTCCAGGCCCAGACGGTCTTCCTGCAGAAGTCTACGTAGCATTACAAGATATATTAAGCCCGACGTTGAAGGAATTGTGTAATGAAATCTTCTCAGAGACTAAAATACCAAATTCGTGGACTGAAGCTAACATTACTTTGATACCCAAAGAAGATACTGATCCCACACAAATAAAAAATTATAGACCAATATCGTTACTAAATGTGGATTATAAAATTTTTGCCTCGATAATGGCAGAAAGAATTAAGAAATTTCTGACTGAATTTATTCACACAGACCAAAATGGTTTTCTACCTAAAAGGCAGATTAAAAAACAATTTAAGGATTATCTTAGACATTCTGGAATACTATGAAAATCATCCAGGGAAACAGATGGCATTAATATTTCTTGACGCGCAAAAAGCCTTTGACAATTTAAATTGGCAATTTATGTTCCAGCAGTTGATGGAAATGGACTTTGGGGAAAACTTTATAAATGCAATCCAAGCAATCTACTATAAACAAATGGCCAGAATAATCTTAAATGGACATTATACAGAAAGTTTTGACATCAAAAAAGGTACAAGACAGGGATGTCCATTATCCCCACTGCTATTCATACTAACATTGGAAGTATTGGCTAGAAATATTAGGCAGGACATGGAAATTAAAGGACTGGAGATAAAAGAGCAAAAATATAAATTACAAGCTTTTGCAGATGATTTGGTTTTCATCTTGGAGGAGCCACTAGAAACAGCTACTAAATTGTTGGAGAAAATAGAAAAGTTTGGAGAAGTGGCTGGTTTGAAAATAAATAGAGAAAAGACTAAGGTACTAACAAAAAACCTAACAGACAAACAGAAAACCCAATTCACAAAAAAGACAAATCTGCAAATAGTCAAAAAAGTTAAATACTTAGGAATTTATCTAACAGCTAGATGTACAACATTAAAAGAAGATAATGAAAGACTGTTGAAACAGATAAAACTAGACTTGGAAAAGTGGAAAAACCTCCAACTGTCATTACTAGGAAAAATAGCCACAGTGAAAATGAGTGTCCTGCCGAAAGTACTCTTTTTATTCCAAACAATTCCTGTAAAATTGGGAAAGGTCTTCTTTGATGACTTAAATGCAACAATATTGAGATTTATATGGCAAGGGAAGAAAGCACGAATCAAAGTGAAAATGTTACAAGAAGCTAAAGACAGTGGAGGATTTGGACTCCCGGACTGGAGACTATATTATCAAGCAGCTATTTTACCATGGCTTAAAGAATGGATAACGCTGAGAAATAAAAGGTTACTGTACCTAGAGGGGCATGACCTACAATTGGGTTGGCATGCCTTTCTATGGTACGGGAAAAATAAAATACACAGATATTTCCAAAACCATGCTATAAGGAATGTACTGTTTGTAGAATGGGAGAGAATAAAACAAAAAATTTATATCAAGATATCTGGATGGCTTTCAACAATGGAAACCTTTGCTTACCCAAATTTAATTAACTATGACAAAGTCGTTACTTACAAAGACATTTTGGACAAGGACGGAAAACTGAAAGATAGGCAAGACTTACAACAACAAGGTATTGACTTAGCATGGTGGCCTTATTTGCAAATTCAAACAAGATATGAACAAGATGTAAAGACAATGGGATTTTATAAAGAACAGATAGAATTTGACCAAATACTTTTAAAAACAGATGAAAACTTGATTAAGAAACTTTATAGATTTCTTCTAAATTTGAAAATGGAAGAAGAACAAGTAAAAGATTGATAATATGGGCAAAAAACTTTGGATACTCCATAGACTTAGAAGATTGGCAAAAGTTATGGGATAGAAACATTAAACTGATTAAGCAGCTTCATATAAAGAAAATTTGTATAAAATGTTTTATAGATGGCACATGACACCAGTAAGACTAGCGAAAATGTTTAAAAATGTTTCGAACAATTGTTGGAAATGTAAACAAAAGCCAGGTACCTACTATCATATCTGGTGGGTATGTCCTAGTGCGAAAAAATTTTGGCTTAAGATTCATACATGGTTGGAAAAGATGACTAAAATACAGATAGAATTTAAAGCAGAACTGTTTCTCTTAGGAATATTAGGAGCCAAATATGAGAAGGAGAATGAGTATCTAATATTGCATATATTGACAGCAGCCAGAATAGCATTTGCCCAATATTGGAAAAATGAAAATTTGCCATCTGAAGAGATCATAATTAAAAAAAAATTAGAATGTGCAGAAATGGATAGATTAACCTTAGAGATCAAAGAGAAAGAAGACTCAGTTTATTTTAAAACATGGCATAATTTTTACCAATGGTTAGCAAAACGAACTAGTGAGAAATGATTGTGATATTCAATAAGATGAATGATATGTATTAACTGATACTCTTTATGATTATTGTTTCTCTTATTTACTATAGCTATTTACTATTATATTAATTACTGCTATTGAACATATGTACCCGGACAATAGTCTGTTTGCTAAAGCTTGAAAATGTTAATGGGGGGTAATCCCATTGTTGTTCCTATCCCTATCCCAACCCCAACCCTGATTCCTACCCTGAACCCCAATCCCCATATTGACCCTACCCCCCTCCCTAACCTTATAAAACTCAATAAAAATAATATTAAAAAATGGAACTTAGATTGACTTAAAGAAAACTGTTTAACCTCCAGGACGTGGAAAATCTTTTTAGATTTAATTTTTAGGGTAAATAACTTACAAAGAACTTTAAAAGAAAACTTTGTAAAAATCTTTTAAAACTGGATATAGACAATACAGTGTATGAGGACATCTAGCGGTGAAAGGAGATACTACAGTAATACCAAACAATAAAAGAACTTGAAAAGTGTTTGGCCTTGAAACAACACCTGGTGTAAACAAAGTGCCTTTATATGACTTTGCATGAGAAAAGACTCTCTACAATTATATCTGTTAACTCTGGATATAACCAAAACAGAAATTATTTGGAGACAGCAGACATTTTACATCTGTTATTTGACTGGAGGATTTGGATTTAGCCTAAAGTAGTTGGCTCACTTTTATGGTTGGATTTTAGCCTAAGATAGTTGGCTTTTTTTCCCTCTCTCTCTCTTTTTTTCCTTGTTTTTTCTCATGGTGGATTTGGATCTAGCCTAAAGTAGTTGGCTCTTTCCATGGTTTGGATTTTAGCCTAAGATAGTTGGCTCATTTTTTTCTCTCTTTCTCATTTGATTTATCTTCCTTGTGGATTTATAAATTTACCTATTCTAAAAGTGAGTGCACCAAATCTCATTAGACTTATGAAAAAAACTTCCTCTGCACCTTCTGTTGGAACATCTAGCCCAACAAGCCAGGGATCTATTGAAACAATGTTTCAGCGTGAGAAAATAAGCACTGCTCAAACTGAGATGCAAACCACATTAAAATTAATTCAAGAATCAATACAGAGAAATCATGAAGAGACAAAAAGTAATTTTGATAAATTAAACGAACAAATGCTGGATATAAAGACACAATTTGAAGCTCATCAGCAAATGATTGTTAAAAATGAACAAAGAACTCAGAACATGGAAAATAAATCAGATGATATTGACAAAAATAGAAGTAATAATGCAAGAAAATGAAAAATTAGAACAAGCAAATCAAAGCTTAGAAGAAGTGGTGGCAGTTTTGGAAATGGAGAAAGCGGCACACTATTTAAGATTTCAAAATATTCCTGAAGACAGAGAAGATATAGCAGTAGTGATTATTAATTTACTGGCAGAGGCTTTAAAAGCAGACCGAGCAGAGATACAAATGGAGATAGACAAAATATTTTGAATGAATTCAAGCTATGCAAGGAAATATAAACTACCCAGAGAAGTTCATGTAAGATTTATAAAGAAAACAACTAGAGATGAGATATTGAGAAAAGTCAGAGATGAGCCATTACAATATAAGAACAAAGAAATTGTGGTGTTAAAGCAGATCCCCAAGAGAGTAAGAGACACCCAAAGACAATATCACTTCTTAACTACAAAGCTAATTGCAAAAGGTATAAACTTCAGATGGCTAATGCCAGAAGGGATCTTAATCAACTGGAATAATACAAGATATTGACTGGACTCAGTTTGGAAGGCACAAGACTTTGATGAAAGAAACCAAGCATTTTTAAATGAAGGAGTACAATATCAACAAGAGGAGAGAAAAGTTCAGAAACAAACAGAAGAAGCAACTGAGGAAGCAACTATACAAACAGAAAAACAGAAAGAGAAGCTTGATCAAGAGAGCAAAGGAATAGCAAGAGAACAGAGGACTACGAGATTGACAAGACCTAAATGTAAGTAATTGAAATGGAGAAAGAAAACGGATTTTTTTCAGTGAATATAAATGGACTGAATTCCCCATCAAAAACAAATAATTTTTTTTTAGAAAACTACAGAAATTAAATATAGATATAATTTGTTGGCAAGAGACACATATAAAAAGACAATATTACAAACTGTTGGAATACCCCAAAATTGGGAAACTTTATTATGCATCAGCGCAGCAGAAAAAAAGGGATGTAGCTGTATATATTAAAGAGACAATAGACTCTAAAATGATTTACTCAGATGAAGAAAGAAGAATTGTGATGGTAGAAATATTTCTACATCAAAAACAAACATTGTTGGTAGTAATATATGCACCAAATAATAAACAGGAAGAATTTTATCAAAATCTCCATAGAAAAATAACAGAAATGGAGTATCAAAATATTTGCTTAGTAGGAGATTTCAACGCAATAGTGGATGGGACATTAGATTATAAAAGTAGCAAAACAGGAAAAAGTGGAAGAAAAAGATTATCTAAGACTTTTTTTAATATGGTAGAGGAAATTGGGGTACAAGATGTCTGGAGGGAAATTAATCCAGGAAAATTATAATTCACATTTTATTCAAATAGTCATAAATCCTGGTCCAGAATTGACATGATTTGGATGATATCTGAATTGAGGACAAGTATGCAGGAGATTGAGATAGAACCAGGTACATGGGCAGACCACAACCCCTTAAAAATGACATGGAAAGAAATACCAAAAAAACTAAGATGGATTTTGAATCAATCTATATTAAAAGAAAAAGAATTTATAGAACTAGCAACAAAAGAAATGGAGTTTTTCTTTAAAGAAAACAAAAAAGAAGATACAACATTACAAAACATATGGGATACAGCCAAAGCATACTTTAGAGCAGGGGTGTCAAACTGTCGGCCCGCAGGCCAGATGCGTCATCTGGAAGCTGCGCCCACCCCATTGCCGGCAATGGAGAAACCATCCCGATACGTTGCACGATGTCACGTGATGTCACAAGTTTGACATGTCTGCTTTAGAGGTATAGCCAGTGCTTTTTTTTGTAAAAAAAAAAAAAAAAAAGTGCCAGAACTCACACATCTCATACAACCCACTTTGCCTACCCTACAAGGTTCCATCCAAAAAAGGTGCCGGAACTCCGTTCTGAGCGTTCTATGAGAAAAAAAGCCCTGGGTATAGCTATAACATACATTGCGAAAAAAAATAAACAAAAAAGACAACAATACATATTATTAAGGGAAGAATTTGAAAAATTAAAATCAGAACTGCAAATGAATCCGCAAAAGAAGATACTGAAAAGAGAAATGGAAACAATAAAACATAAATTAAATCTGTTGGATTCAGAAAAATTGGCACAGCAAATTAAAAGAGCAAAACAAAACTTTTTTGAAAATGCAAACAAACCAGGAAGATGGTTAGCTTACAAACTTAAAAAACAGAAGGAGAAGAAACTGATAAATAACTTAGTAGATGAAAAAGGTTGCTTACAATTTAAAAATGAAGAAATAAAAAAGATAATTAAAGAATACTATAAGAAACTGTATGATATAGAAGAAATTTCACGGGAGAAAATGATTCAATATCTGGAAGAAAATAATCTTCCAAAAATTTCAGAAACTTTTAAAACCATGCTAGAAGAAAAAATAACAATGATGGAAATAACAGAGGCTATAAGAAGACAAAAAAATGAGAAAACACCAGGGCCAGATGGACTACCGGCTGAGCTATATAAATCTTTACAAGATATATTAAGTGAACCATTGAAGGACGTGTGCAATGAACATTTGTTGGAGGCTAATCTCCCAAATACATGGACAGAAGCAAATATTACCCTAATACCAAAAGAAGATTCAGACTTGACACAGATAAAAAAAATTACAGACCGATATCATTATTAAATGTGGATTATAAAATTTTTACTTCAATAATAGCAGAGAGACTGAAAAGATTTTTAACTGAATTTATACATTCAGACCAAAATGGATTTTTACCAAAGAGACAAATTAAAAATAATTTAAGAGTGATAATGGATATATTGGAATACTATGAACTACATCCAGGGAAACAATTGGCACTAATATTTTTAGATGCCCAAAAGGCATTTGATAATGTTTCCTGGCAATTTATGATTCAGCAATTAAAAATAATGGACTTTGGACAAAACTTTATAAATATGATTAAAACAATATACAATAAACAAACAGCGAAAGTGATTGTAAATGGAGATTATACAGAGAACCTTGAGATAAGAAATGGTACAAGGCAAGGATGTCTATTATCTCTATTGTTATTTATTTTAAGCTTGGAAGTTCTAAATAAAAATATTAGACAAGATACAGAAATTAAAGAACTAGAAATAAAAGGTGAAACATGCAAATTACAGGCATTTGCAGATGACTTGGTATTTATTTTAGAAGAACCTTTGGAGATGATTCCTAAACTACTGGGAAAGATAGAACAGTATGGAGAAATAACAGGACTGAAAATAAACAGAGAAAAAACTAAAGTAATAGTTAAAAATCTCTCAGATAAGCAAAAAAACACTAATGTCAGAAAAAATAGAACTACAAATAGTTAAAAAGGTTAAATACCTGGGAATATATTTAACAGCAAGATGTTCAACGATAAAAGAAGATAATTATACAAAATTATTGAACCAAATAAGAGTGGATTTGGAAAAATGGAAAAACTTGCAATTGTCAATACTAGGAAGAATTGCTACAGTGAAAATGAATATATTACCGAAAATTTTATTTCTATTCCAAACAATACCTATAAAACTTGAGAAAAAATTCTTTGAAGATTTAAATTCATTAATTTTGAAATTTATTTGGCAAGGAAAGAAAGCTAGAATCAAAATGAAAATGTTACAAGATGCCAAGGAAAATTGAGGTTTTGGTTCACCAGAGTGGGTTTTATATTATCAAGCATCTGTATTAACATAGGTAAAAGAATGGATAATTCTTAGAAACAAAAGGTTGTTATATTTGGAGGGACATGATTTACAATTGGGGTGGCATGCCTTCTTATGGTATGGGAAAAATAAAATGTAAAATATAATCTGAAAATTCCAAGGTGGCTTTCAACAATGGAAACATTCGTACACCCAAATTTAGTTAATTTTGAAAAAATCCGGACATACAGAGATATTCTAAATGCTGAAGGAAATTTAAAATCTAAACAACAAATGGAAAATCAGGGTATCAATCTCTCATGGTGGGCACATTTACAAATGCAAGTTAGATATGATAAAGATGTTAAACTGTATGGATTTTACAAGGAGCAAACTTTGTTTGATAAGATATTATTAACTTCCGCCGAGAAACTAATTAAGAAAATTTATAATTTTCTATTAAATTTGAAAATGGAAAGTGAACAAGTTAAAGAAACAATGATAAGATGGGCAAAAATATTTGGATACAATATAGAATTAGAAAAATGGCAAAATTTGTGGGAAAGAAATTATAAACTGACAATGTCAACTTCTTATAAAGAAAACTTATATAAAATGTTTTATAGATGGCACTTGCCACCAGCAAGACTAGCAAAAATGTTCAAAAACATGTCAGATAGATGTTGGAAATGTAAACATAAGTCAGGTACTTATTACCATGTTTGGTGGACATGTGCCAAAGCAAAGAGTTATTGGAAAAAAAATACATGCCTGGCTAGAAAACATGTTGGAAGAATGCATAGATTTTAAACCTGAACTTTTTTTATTAGGTATAATGCCAGAAAAGACTGATAAACAAAGCATATGTTTGATTCTGCATGTTACAACAGCGGCAAGAATTATATTTACGCAGTATTGGAAAAATGAAGAAATACCATCAGATGAAGAAATAATTAAAAAAATACTAGAATGTGCGGAGATGGATAGACTGACTCTGAGGCCGAAAGAAAAAGAAGAAATGAAATATTATAAAACTTGGGACTTATTTTATCAATGGCTAGAGGAAAGAATAAAGGATTAGGAACTAAATATGTATTAGTGAATGTAAACTCAGACAGCACGTTTGTTGAACAAATACTATTGAATGTATGGGAAAAAAAACAATAAAAATCTTTTTTAAAAAAAGGAATTGGTCAATGCAATCATCCCCTCACCACAAAAAGCCTCTCAAGTGACCACTAGACATCAAGCTCAGAAGCAATCCACCGGCCCCGGCAGCAGCTTAACCCAGAAACTTAGAACCGAACTGAAATCTGACCCCTGGTTCAGAGACAACAGACAATTGTTGACATATAGAGATGAGTTAGCATGGAAAGCTTCCAAATTGTATCTTCCTAGCACCCTCAGGATCCAAGCCCTGCAATGTAGCCATGATGCCAAGCAAGCCGATCACTTTATGTTTCTAAAGCCTTTACACTTAGTAAGACGGCAGCTCTGGTGGCCAAGAATAAAAAAAGACATTGAAAGCTATATTAAGAGCTGTGCAATCTGTGCAGCCATGAAAAAAAGACCAGGAAAAACCCCTGGACTATTACAACAGGTAGTGGAACCATTCCAGCTCTGGAGGAAATCACAATGGACTTCATCGTAGAGCTCCCTGAAAATAGTGGAAATACTGTAATTTGGACTGTTATTGACCTTTTCTCAAAGCAGGCTCACTTCATAACCTGTCCTGGTTTTCCCTCCACCCAGAAACTGGCAAAACTATTTTTAAAACATATCTACCAACTCCAAGGAGCACCAAAAAGAATCATATCGGACCGAGGAGTCCAGTTCACAGGAAAATTCTGGAGGGAGTTTGTGAAACTGATCAGATCCACCCAGGGGCTCAGCTTGGTTTTTCATCCAAGTACGAATGGAACTGCTGAACGAGCAAACGCAATGGTGGAACAATACCTAAGATGCTATGTTAACTATCAGCAAACTAACTGGGCTGACCTTCTGCCTTTTGCTGAAGTGGCATACAACAATACTGTGCACAGCAGTACTGGACTTACCCCTTTTAAACCCATGTCTGAATATCCCCAGGAATCCCCTTCCTCACTAACACTGACCCAGTGGGTAAGCTCGCTGCAAAGTGCTTGGGCAAACATAAAATGTGCCTTAGCCAAAGCCACAAAGATTCAAAAGGAGCAGGCAGATAAAAGGCAGGTTTCCCAGAAACCACTTAATGTAGGAAAGAAAGTCTATCTCTCAACCAAATACCTAAGATTAAAACTACCATGTAAAAAGCTAGGACTTAAATATATTGGTCTCTTCCCTATTGTAAGAATCATAAACCCTGCCACAATGGAGCTAAAGCTCCCATGATTCTTGGGGAAAATACATCCAGTTTTTCATTGCAGTTTGTTAAAACCAGTTGTAGAATTGACATTGAGACCAGTACCTCAAGTAGTCCCAGATCCCATTATGGTAGAGGGTGACATCCATTATGAAATAAAATGGATTCTTGGTTCTAGACTGTATAAAGGGAAATTACAGAACCTACTTCAGTGGAAGGGATATCCTTTGTCCGAGGCCAAATGGGTGAAGAGTAAAGATGCAAAGGCAGATAGATTAATACAGAAGTTTCATAATAAACATCCCCAAAAACCTAGAGAGCCTCCAGGTAATAGAGTAGAAGATTAGTAAATCACTAATGTGTATCTATGCTTGTTATTTTCTCTCTAGGGGAGTCTGACTGTCAACTTCTGAAATGAACCTGGCTGAAGCCATCTTTGTTGTTCTCAATTGCTACACAGGTTGGGAGGAAAGGGGAAAGAAAGCAAAAGTATTGCTAGACTAAACACAGAGCGGTCCCATGGGAAACAAGGTCATTCCCACGGGTGCTAGAAGTCAGAGAGAAGGAATGTCATGGAGCCCACCAATTGCCCTCATTGGGTAGCGTGATCAATGGCATAGTAGGAGGGTGGGAAGTGTTACAATTAATTACATTGAATCCATGTGGGAATTTTAGAGTTGGTTTCACTTTTGATCGTGCCGATATTATGTATCCAATGATCTTTGAGGAAGCTTCAAGCCTCTGAGTTCTGATTTGTTTGGGTTCTTTGGTCAGAACCTTGACATTATGTTGACTTAGAAGAGGCTGTTGCATCAGAATGAATAAGAGAGGGGAGAGAAGCAAGAGTGAAACAACAACAAGAGAGATCACAGAAGCCAGTAAAGATGAGGAATTCTGTATCAGTGGCAGCTGATAGTTCAGTTCAGTGATCTGCAAATAGCAGTGGCAGTTAGTGGAAGTTGGTGCTAGATGAAGGAAAATAATGCTCTGCAAGTTGACGATTATTAAATCACACAGTACTTCAGTGAGTCACTGTGAGCAGTAACACTGTCAGAGTTTGAGGAGAGTACGGTGGAGGAAAGTAGGAAAGTGTGGGAGGCAAAAGTTGAAAATAGAATGTCTTTCCTCTGGGAGTCATAGGGAGAGTCCACCCCCACCTGACTTGAGAGAGTTGAGTCATAGAGAGTGAGGAAGCCTGGGGAGTTGTAAGGGTTGCTAATCAATAGATGGGGTGTGGAAGCTTACAGTGATGGCTACAAATTTTATGTTGCTAACTATGATTTCATTATGGGCAAATCTGGCACAATGTTACTGAGGCCTGGACTGACGTGAGGGCAGGGAGGCTCACAGAGAGAGAGATGCCTGCCTAGGTTTCAGATCTTGCATCAAACAAAGAGAAAATAGGGTGTCAATTGTCACACAAGACTTTGCGGGTTACTGAACACACTATTCTGCAGTTAAATTTGTGAAGTTAGGCCTCAGGGACCAGTTATGGGTATTGTTGTATGGACCTCCTTACTGCATAGCCTCATCCCTATTGAGCTGGCTTTCCAAGGTCTGCTAGACTGTTGGTTCTAGAAGATGGCAACTTACCTACTCTGAGGATGAAGGGAATAGATAATGATTTTGTGGCCAGCATGACAACTGTGGGCTGTCTCAGGTGATCTCAGGTCCAACCCACATAGGCACTTTTATAATTTGTTTGTCTCAGAGTAAAAGAGACACGATCTGAGGGTGGGTAGCATTTCTATCCGTCCTTTGTCGAGGTCAGCTCTCTATTTCTATGAAATTAATCAGTGTCAAAAGTTTTGAGAAGCTTTTGCAGCCTGCTGGGTTCTTGAATAAGAGCTCAACTACAGCTCTTGACAGAATTGCTCCTGAGTGGTCCTGCCTGCCAATCACAGGGAGCTGTCTGGATCACTGAGGAGCCCTGAGAGAAGAAGCAACAGAATTATACTGGTATAAAATCAAGAGTGAATGTGCCTGAAACATGGGTAAGAGCTGAAGTTCATGCCCATATCTTTTATTGTAATGGTAAGGTTAAGGTAAAGGAGAGCCCACTACTTCCCAAAGTAGCCTGCCATTGATGAACACTTACTGTTAGGAAACCATTCCTGATGTCTGACCAAAATCAACAACCATGTAACTTTAAAAGCCATCATTTCTTGTTCTGCCTTCCTTCTCACAACTGCTGTTATTGCCAACTTTCCAATGTGGCATATTCCATTGATCTACCTGCCCCCAATTTTTCTCTTGCACCCTTCAACTGCCACCACTGCTACTGTCACCTATGCCCCAGCACAGCATATCACACAAGCCTACCCATACCCCAATTTCCTACAACTTCCTCTCCTTTCCTCATTGCTGCTGCCAAATTTGACACATGTCACTTTGGCATCATCTATTGTTAAGGTACTTCTTCTAGCCCATTGCATTGTCTTCCAACATTTGCATCATCCACTGTGACTATTGGAGGGAAGAAGATAATCTCAAGAGCCCATTACATGAATAACTGCACTAACTGCAGACCAGGGAATGGATGAAGGCCCTCGCCACCTCCCCCCATCCCATTGCAGCCATTGATTCTTCTTCTTCCTTTCCTTTTCCAGCTTGCTTTGTCCCTTCTTTCATGTCTGGTGCTTTTTCCATCCTTGCCTCCTCCTGATTCCCTATCACCAAACCTGCCAGAACTAGCCATTCCCAATGAATTTTTTTCTGATCTTTGGCCCTCAATTTCTTCAGCCTCATTCTCTCAGACCTCACAACACTCATTCGACATTTTAAATTTTCCACCTAAATAACTATGCATATTTATTTTGTTCTAAATTAAATTTATGGAGATGATGATGATGGCTAAATGGAATAGCTAACTGAAGAGGAACTGGTGAAATATTGGAGCAGGATAGAAATTGGGAAATTAAGTGCAAGTAACCTGCTGCTCAGCCACTAAGGGTAATGCTGATGAAACAACCCTGCCTGCTTTTTTGTTTAGTCACATGTGTTCAGAGGAATCTGTGTTTTTTGTGATGATCTAGAAATGGAGCACACATTAATTGCAGCAGTTCTATTTATTTAGAGCAATCCAGATGGAGAATTTGTTGCCTGGCCTTATTTTTGCTGGAATGTAAATAAAATCTAGTAATTCTAATTCTGCAGATAGATATAAATTTAGCATGAGCATATTTTATGTGTACCTTTTTCCTAGACTTTTATATGCCCTTGAATACAACAAGGGCTATTTGCTGTTTTATGTTCCAAGGGATGGATCTGATTCCTGAACACTATAAACTTACAGTATGTTCTTAAGAATTTTCTTAATAATAACCATGGCATTGTCCCTTCATCTGCCAATTCTGCTTGACCCCAAACGTGAGACACTGCAAATGGCCATTTTTCAACAATCTTCTTAATTTTGACTGGACCAGTTTTATCGTATTTTACAAACACCCTGGGTATATAGAGGCTATATCTAAATTCCAGACCAGACTAGTCCTGTCAATTGTTTTTTTTTAATCTTATTCAGAAAACAAGAACATGGAAATCAATTTTTCCCCATTTCAGTTATGGCTGGGAACCCATCACTTTCAGCTCAGCTACCGGATTAATCTATTGAAGAATTTGCAGTAGTTTTGCTGACATGTAAGCATTTTCAGAATATATTACATTGCTCCCCCTCCCAGCAGCACTACTTTATAAAAACAGCTCTACTTTTGTCCTGACATTCAACAAGAAGGGGGGGAGGGAGACGAGGAGGAGGAGGAGGAGGAGATTATGATGATGATCTTGAGGATCTTCTAGTCCAAGCCCTGCCCAAGACTGGAGTCCTTGTACCATTTCATACAAATGTCCGATCTTTTCTTGAAAACCTCCAGCAATGGAGCACCCACAACTCTGGAAGGCAGGTTATTTCATAAAAAAAACCACAAGCATAAACATAATCAAAGAGAGTATTTTCTCTCTACAAGAGGTATGCACTATGGGCAGCTTGATACCAGCCACAAAAGTCAGTTTACATCCAGTGCGTTCTTCAGAAAAAAGTTTGTGGACCCTATCAATATGTGTTCAGTTCAGCTTGGGGCTCAGGTTTAAAATGAGATCTTATCTGGGTAAAAAAGAAACAACTGGAACTTTTAAAATATTCTATTGAGCAAGTACAATTGACCATTCTGAGAGAATGATGAATGCCATTTTGAAGTGGATCCTGCAGTTTTAGATTCAAGCTCCTTTAATTTTTACTTTTTTTAAAAAAAAAATGCATGTTCGTAAAAATATATTGATTTTGACAAGGTTTTGATGTCATAGACATAGTTGCTCCTTACTGAGAGATAAAAAGGAAAAGACACCCTCAAGCTAAGATAGACTCCTGGAGAAAACCCCATGCAGTTTTCTTTGCAGCAGTGCATGCCTGCTTTGGCATTGCCTTGTTTCAGAATATTTTTTCAGCTTGCCTACAGCTCTGGAATTCCCAGATGCTGCTCCTTCCAGGAACTAACGAGGGCCAGATTATCTGGGATTAGCAAAATGAGCTAAGTACTGCAAAGTATTATCATATTTCACAGACTGATACAGAAGTTCTTGGAAAATGAGTTTTATAATATTTTCAATCCACAGGCCATACTAAACCAGCTGAACAGAGAACAAACCCCCCAAAACCATGAACAGTTGATTTTACCTGATACAATTGCCTCTTTTTGACCTTCTTCCTTGTGAAAAACAATAGGGTTGTTTGAATGTACCAATGAATGTACCAGTTCTTTAAGTGGTAACAATCCACAGGATTTTGATCAAAGGGTGACAGCCTAGAGCATTTTAATCATGCTGAAGCCTCTACAGATCACAAACATAGAGAGGTGGCCAGTGGTGGGATTCAAATATGTGAACAACCGGTTCTCTGTGTGGATGCTGGTTCTGGAAGTCCATTCTGGGCCGGGCAACAAAAAATTAGCTACCGGTTCTGCCGAAGTGGTGCGAACCGGCTGAATCCCACCACTGGAGGTGGCCCAATCGAATCCTCCAATAATAGGCAAATTATTAACACAACCTCTGCCCATGCTAAATCTCCTTTTGTTAATGTTTTCAATTTTGTTTTCAACCTGATTACAATTTAACCAGTTAAAAAGTACTGAAAATCTTGTGGCAGGGGCCTTCCAATGTTCCTGGACTTCAGCTGCCAATAGGCCTAACTCACATGGCCTAAGTTGATAAATGCAGAAATTTGAAGGTCAGCAACATCTGGAAATCCATACATTCTATTTGTCTGTTTTAGGCTTCTCTGCTTAATTCAGTTCTGTGCCAACTGAAGATAAGTACAGAATTAAATATTTGTTAAATATAATTTAGTCAATACAGCAATAATTTACAATTTATAAGCTTGAGAAGATAGAGGGACTTTCAAGACGAGATTAGACAGCCATTTGTCTAGAATAACATAGGGTCTACTGCTTGTGCAGGGGCTTGGACTGGAGGACCCCCAAGGTCCCTTCCAATCCTATTATTCTAAGAAAATAGTTGAAAGTAATCAGATAACTGCAATCCACAAGTAATGGGGGGACAAGTAGTGATCGTCCTCCCATAGGCTATCCCACCTACCTTATTATAACTTTAATGCATATTTTCCCAAATGGTCTTTTGGGCCAGATATATAGTACATCTCCATGATACCATTAGGCTTCTAACCATTTTTGCACATGACTTCAATTAACCAAACAGTAGTAGGAAAATTCTACTGATAGTTAAAGATCCAAAACTGGGAAAGGGCATATGGATATACTCTTAAAATAATTCATGTCACCCACTGTATTATCACATCATTTTTCACTTGAACTTCCCCTTCATTAATTTCTGCATCATCTGGAATGATATTACCCCTGAAATCTGGATCACTCTCACCCTGTAGCACTCTGGAAGGCTTAAAGACCTGACCATTCTCCCAGGCTATGGTTTCAGCTGGCTGGAGTCTCTCTGCTGATTGAAAGATGTTACTTGGATGTTTTGGGGTGTCTGCTGGGTTTTCATCTGGTTCCATTGTGTTCTTCTTCAATAGCTTAGATAGACAGACAGACAGACAGACAGACAGACAGACAGACAGACAGACCGATGACAGATAGATTTTTGTTATATGCTGTTTCTTATTACATTGTTTCCATCTTTTTTTATATAATATTTTATTGATTTTCTCATTTTACAATTGGATATTTAAAAAGCAACGTGATGACTGGGTTAATCAATAGTTCAATAGTGTACGTAAATCTTTAGTATAAATCTCATGTTACAACATCAGATATTTCCTCTCTTTTCCCATTAATATCTGTTATCTCACATTAGACTAGTACGATTCTTATTGTTATCAACTAAATAAAAACATCTTTGTTACAGTTATCAATAATTTTTAGCTTATATATATCTTAATTGCGTTTGCACTTAATCCTTGTATACAATCAATGTCCTGTTATTGCTTTTTTTTCAGGCTTTAATTTCCCATCAATATTCAAAGTAATACTATTATTTATGATTTCCAAGTATTTTATGTTTAGGTGATCAAAAGTTTCCCTTATCTCAACTTCTCCCTTTTTCCCTTTTAATAACAAAGTCTAATATTCTGGTTACACATCTTATCTATTTAATTATAATATTGCTCTGTTTTCTAAAAGTTATCTATTTTCCACCATGTTCAATTATCTAATTGATAATACAGTATCCCCTAATAAATCAAAACCGTTATAGGTGTTGTCTGGGTTAACCAATAATTCAGTAATATACATAATTTTTTAGTTTAAATATAATATTAGAACATCAAATAAGTCCTCTCTCTTTCCAATAATATCTGTTATCTCATATAGGGCAAACACAATTCTTATTTTCAACTAAGTAGAAATATCTTTGTTACATTAATCAATAATTTTTAGCCTATACATATTTTGATTGCATTTGCACTTGTATAAACAATACCCTGTTATTGCTTTCCCCCCCAAAACTTTAATTTCCCATCAATATTCAAGAAAATACTATTATTTATGATTTCCGAGTACTTTATATTTAGGTGACCAAAAGCTTCCCTTATCTCAACTTCTCCCTTTTTCCCTTTTCATACCAAAGTCTAGTATTCTAGTTACACATCTTATCTATTTAATTATAATGTTACTCTATTTTCTAAAAGTTATCTATTTTCCACCATATTCAACCATCTAATTGGTAATATAATATCCCCTCTAATAAGTCAACGTCCTTATTTTCTTCAGCTTTACTCTGGCTTTCTTCCTTTGCCAGCTAACCTTCCATGTCAGTGCCTTTGAATCATCAAATAGTTCTCCCTCTATTTTTATATATATTATTTGGAATAAGAAAGACCATTTGGTTGAAGTTTTTTTGGAAGAACAAGCCCATTGGTATTCATTAAACTGCCTCCCTATTCATCCAATTTCCCACAATTGTCCTGATAACTTTATCTTCCATTCAATCTGTTCTTCTTCCTTTTCCTCAAATATATTCTGATTTCTTGATTTGTGAAAAGTCTTTTCCATTTTCAATGTTGTCATTCCATTTTCTGATTTTTCAGTTGGCTGGGTCTGTTGGTCGGTTGGGTCCTATGTCTTAGTGTTTAGTTGTTCCAATTTTCCTTTTGTTTTCTGTGTTGTTACTTCTTTGCTTGTAATCAAGATCTGGGTTTGTATATTTAAGCTAGAACATTGTTACTTTCTGTTGCTTCTTATTTTATCACAAGCTGAAAGGATAGTTTTGTGTATTGATTTCAATATGGAAAGGATTTTTTCCTGATCTTCATCCATATTTTCTTAATAATATGTTAAGTTGAAGACTTTAGAATCAAACGTTAAAAATAATTTTTGTCTTTTGTAGCTGGGTATGGGACATCTATTTCATATTTTATAGGTGGTTTTATAGGTGGTCTTTATAGTAGAAATTGTTTATGAAGTAAGAGTTTATAATCCAAGGTGTTCCATCATCTCATGTAATAACATATGCGTCTCATTCAGGGAAATAGGAAAGCAGTTCCCCAGGCATAGCTCTGAGAGTCAGTAAAAGTTTACATTCATAGTTCAGGCAGGCCAGCTTCCAAAACAGTACATCATCCCTGCCACACAGATAAGCCAACCAGAAATCCCTTCTTTGCAGCTGGGTTTTTCAAAGTTAGTAACTATCAAGGCCAAACAAATTTTATCTGAAGTCTGGGCTTCAAGCTAGGTTTCTTTTAGGCAATAACAAATTGTAATACCATAATTCGCCACAAGATGTCACCAACACCGTGTCAACTCTGTGACAATGGATGTCGTCGCTCTGACAACTGAGAATCAGCAGCCATTTTTTCTTTTGCTTTTAACATGCCTTTTCTATTCTTTTAGAGTTCAGATGTAGAAGGGGGGATGGGATAAATGCTTGGGGGTTTAGCTAGCCATAACAATGTAGAAGTGTGGGAACTCTAGGACATGGTCTGATAAGGTTTTGGTGGGCTGAAGAGCCAGTGAGAAAAGCCCGTGTCTTGCATTAATTGGGGGATGTGATTTATGACAGCGTTTGTGGGGTGGAAATTGCAACTTGTTACTTTGTATCTGGGGGGAGGGAATCTCAGTTTTGGGTTCAACTATGTAAATCCGATACTTTGTTTCCTAATAAAATATTCTCTAAGGAAGAATTCTTGCCTTGAAGTTCTTTTACCGGTTTCATCTATCGAAACCATAACATTAACCCAAAACTGCCTTTTTCTTTAAAATTACAGGGTCCTGAGCTCCAGTCACCTACCCAAAGTAGAAGGGAGGCTGACAAAGACTCGGGGAAGATCCCAATATGGAGAAGAAGGAGAATCCTGTCACCAGCACCGCAGCCACAGCTGGTACATTGGCGGATGGAGCGCAGGCCATCGCGCCAGTTGAAAGCACTGTCTCGGATGCTTCGGCGATGGGGGCAAGACCAAAGACTAAAGAACTCATTTGGTCATCTGAGTGGGCCATGCCTAGTGAAGACCTTAAGCGATCAGAAACGAGCCAGCTGAAGAGGGATTCTTCAAAAGCAGTGGAGACCGAATACTCACTGCCAGCTCCCCAAAGAACATGCTCTCCTGATAGACGAGGGGTGAAGAAAACAGCACCATAGGATGACTCAGGTGATTGGAAGTACCTGACCACAGTCTGGAGCTAGTCGGTCAAGCACCTTAGGGAGATATTTGAAGGGCTGGAGGTGGGAACCAAGGAGCGTGCCACCCGTCTGCTGCCTACCAGCAAGAAGGATGATCGAGACAGGGGCAGTTCCTTGACCAGAAGAAGTCCTAGTCCTGTGCTAGGGGCCAGGGCTCCCTCCCCACCTTCAGAATCTCCAGCATTAGCCTCGAGCCCCGTGCAAGAGAGAAGTCCGGACCATCAGCGGCAGCGAGCCAGTCCCGATCATCACCAACAGTCATCGAGTCCAGCCTGTCACCGTGACAGCCTTGGTTGCCGAGAATGGTAAACATAGCCCTGAGCGACATCGCTCCTCTGAGAGCACTGATTGCTACCCGCGTTACCACAGCCCCGACTATCCCCAGAAAGAGTCCTGGCCATTACAGAGACTGGGGCAGCCTTGATCAGTACTGGGATAGGGACAGCCCTGACCATCATCATTATCGATGGAGTCCTGAGCCTCGTCACTGCTGACACAGCCCTGATCCTTACCCTCATCGTCATGCCAGGCCCGGGCCCCTTCCCAGGGCTGAATGAGAAAGAGACCTCCAGTGTGACCTGATGCAGTATTATGGGCGAATGCATGATCTGCTAGACCGACAACAATGCATGGCTGTTCCCCCCCCCCAAAAGCTACATTTTACTGTATTTCCTTTGCTTTCAGGTAACTCAACTATAAAATCTATAGCGATCTCTTCCCATGGCTGGGAAGGGTCCGCGACTGGCTGTAATAGTTCAGGGGGCTTCCCAGGAATTCTTTTCATGGTGGCACACACCGCACAGCTTTTGACATAGTTTTCCACATCCTTCTTCAAACATGGCCACCAAAACTGCAGGTGAATTAAATGTAGCATTTTCAAATAGCCAAAGTGTCTGGTTTGTTTTACATCATGGCTGCGTTGAAGTGCATGGAGGCGGAGGGTTTCAGGCAAATATAATTCCCCCCCTTGTAAGTTAGTCCATCTCTACAGGTTAGGGTGGTTTGATGGTCTTTAAACCATTGATCATGGAGGAGTTCGTGCTTTAGCTTTCTCCTCACAGGGTCATCTGGGTTCGGATCTGCCATAGACGGGGTTTTCTGTTTTGAGAAACAATCTGTGCCATAGGCATGATCGAATCATTGACTTGTTCACCCTGGCTTTTATACTGAGGTAATCTGGACAGAGCATCAGCCAAAACGTTCCCCCCCCCCCCGGTATGTACTTTAGGGTAAAGTAAAGTATTGCGCCCATCGTACTTGTTTGGGGGAAAGTTTGTGAGGAGTTTTCAGTGCCTCTAGGTTTTTGTGATCAGTCCATACTTTGAAAGGACAAGAAGTAATGGATGGAAACTAGTCAAGGAGAGAAGCAACCTGGAACTGAGGAGAAACTTCCTGACAGTTAGAACAATTAACCAGTGGAACAACCTGCCTCCAGAAGCGGTGAATGCTCCAACACTGGAAGTTTTTAAGAAGAGACTGGACAGCCACATGTCCGAAATGGTATAGGGTTTCCTGCCTGAGCAGGGGGTTGGACTCGATGACCTCCAAGGTCCCTTCCAACTTTATTATTATTATTATTATTTTTTCAACGCAGGCTCATTTCATCATCTGCAAGGGACTCCCATCAGCCCAGAAACTAGCCAAAATGTTCCTTAATCACATTTACAGGCTGGACAGCGTGCCAAAACAGATAATCTCTGACAGGGGGGTGCAATTCACAGCCAAGTTTTGGAGGGGTTTACTGAAAATAATTGGCTCATCACAAGGATTGTCATTGGCTTTTCATCCATCTACGAATGGGGCGGCTGAAAAAGCTAACTCAATGGTGGAGCAGTACCTTAGGTGCTATGTGGACTACCAACAAACGAACTGGACTGACCTCCTCCCTTTTGCTGAGGTGGCTTACAACAATACCGTTCATAGCAGCATTGGTTCCACTCTTTTTAAGATTGCCACAGGAAAAGAATTCAACCTGATACCTGAGTATCCTCGAGGACCCTCTACCTCCCAGACTCTTGACCAATGGATGTCAAAATGGGGGGAGGTTTGGGACAGAACAAAAACAGTGCTGATAAAAAGCGATCTCCCCAGAGATCTTTCCATGTTGGGGAAAAGGTTTATTTATCCACAAAATACCTATGACTTAAGTTGCCTAGTAAGAAGTTAGGACCAAAATACCTAGGTCTCTTCCCTATTGTCAGAATCATAAATCCAGTTACGGTGGAGTTGAAACTCCCAGGACTTTTAGGGAAGATTCACCCTGTATTTCATTGCAGTTTATTAAAACCATTCAGGGGATCTACTTTACGAACTCTTCCCAAGAGAGCACCTGGTTCCCTAGTGATAGCTGGACAAACACATTATGAAGTAAAATGTATTCTTGATTCTAGGATTTTTAAAGGAAAAATGCAATATTTAGTTCAGTGGAAGGGATATCCATTATCAGAGGCCACATGGGTGAAATCCAATGATGTGAAAGCTAATAGGCTCATCCGTAAATTCTATGACAAGCACCACAACAAGCCAAGGGGCAACCCTTAACCTATGCTTCTGTGTAAATTGCAGGATTACTCCTTTCTGTTAAGAGGGGCCAGATGTCAATGTTGTGACAATGGATGTCGTTGCTCTGACAACTGAGAATCATCAGCCATTTTTTCTTTTACTTCTAGCATGCCTTTTCTATTCTTTTAGAGTTCAGATGTAGAAGGGGGAATGGGATAAATGCTTGAGGGTTTAGCTAGCCATAACAATGTAGAAGTGTGAGAACTCAAAGACATGGTCTGATAAGGTTTTGGCGGGCTGAGGAACCGGTGAGAAAAGCCCGCGTCTTGCATTAATTGGGGAATGTGATTTATGACAGTGTTTGTCGTGTGGGAATTGCAACTTGTTACTTTATATCTGGGGGGAGGGAATCTCAGTTTTGGGTTCAACTATGTAAGTGCCGATACTTTGTTTCCTAATAAAATGTTCTCTAAGGAAGAATTCTTGCCTTGAAGTTCTTTTACTGGTTTCATCTATCGGAACCATGACACACTGTTTTATAGCTTTTTAAGTCCAAAACTTATATGGTGGTTTTTCAAGTCTTATTTTTTTTAAGAAAAAAACAACAGTCTCCAATAAGAAAAAGAACACTTTTAGTCCCCAAGTTTCAAAAGAATATATATCCAATTAGATTAAAATTAATCTTATGGTGGCTCTGTTTCCACTGGGTAGTCAGTCGACGCTTTTCTTAGAGGGTGGGGTAAAAATTCCCTTCCCTCTCTCCTCACAGGGAGAAAATGCTTTGGGCAGCTTTTTCAGGAAATAAAACTTAGAATCTTAAAGAGAGGATCAGGTCTCACCCAGTTTCATCCACGTTGCTTGAAAGTTGCTTGGTGGTGGTTTTGACTTCGGCTGTCAGCAGCTTTGTTATCGGCCATATTAATATGGCCGGTCCTTCCCTCGCTGGCTTGGAGGGCTTCCCCAGATCAAACAGAAGGGCCACCACCCTCCCATGATCAAACGGGGGTCCCCTCCTTGCTCATCGCCTCTATAGGGCAACTTTTGACCCTTTCCAGAGTCCCCCAGCGGAGCGAATTCATGCGCGAAAGACGGAGCCCCATCTTTCTGCGTCCACGGAGCTGTGACATCAAGCCAGAAGTCCACACTGTTTTCATCTTGTTGGGTGTATTGTGAACTGCCCAAAATCACTTAGAGACAGGTGGCACCAAATTGAATAAAATAAACAAATCTCAAGACCCATGGTAGTTTTGTTTTGAATATAAGTTTGTACCTGGGTTGTTGTTGTTTTTTTACACATTTGATGTTGTGGATATGATTGCTTCTTTGACTGGGTTTTGAAATTGATGCCTTTCCTAGAGCAAACCTTCTTGTAATATGACTTTCCTTTAATTCAGTAGATGACATATCCAGATTTAACCGTAGCTACACTCATGTAATATCTATATGAAGAGATGCATGCTTAGAAAGTGGACCTGTTTCTTTGGTCATATCCTATCATCTAGAGATGCCTCAATACTGCAGCTTTATTTGCATAGATATTTCTCCAGTTGCAGAGACCCTGACCTTGATCTCTTTGTCCAGGATTCTAAAGAAGCCAAAGCAGGTCAAAATCTGTTGAGTAATGTAAATACCCATGCATAATAAATAATTTTCTATGTATAGGTTCCCATCAGGTAAGAAATATATAAAGGGGGACTGTATCCCAATTATTATTGCATTCTTTGAAATGTCTGTATCTAAATATTAATAAATATATTTCTTTCAGTGAGTCCTTGATATTTTTTTAAAAAATTAACTCTTATTTTATGTTGTGGGAAGTCAACCTCCCCCCCCCCCCCAGAGAAGGAAATATTAAAAAGGATAGAATGTTATATTTCCCCAAAGGATCTTAAAGGCAGAAAAGCAGGCCCAGTTTTCTAATAGCCCCAGGCAGAGACCAGGTCTGTAGAAATGTAGATTTGATAATCCTATTCCGAAAGCTTGGAGCTGATGAGATTAAAAAGACAAAGACCCCTAAAATCTACATACCCCAGCCAAACTCTAAAGACATGACCTTTAGGACATAATAGGATTAACCCATCAATACCAGAAAGGCACACTGAACCTCAGATCAAAGTTCATGCCACAGGAACAACTCCAAACACAAAAGCCCAAGAAGGTATAAAAACCCACCACTCCCGGAAACATGTGGCCAGCTTTCACAGAGCCACATTTCTGTCAGGCTCTGCTCTTCAATAAACTATAACCTTCTTTCTAAAGCAGTCTCCATTTTGTTTATTCTCGGCTTGGACTGGACCCTGATGAAGATTTAGACCTTCAACAATGTTAATTGTCAACTTCTGTAGTATTCTTTTCTTAAGCATAGAACTTTTAGAACAGCATCTTTAAAGGCTGAATCCTCCTGAATAATCCCCCCCCCTCTCTTCTCCCATAATTCCCAACAGTGACTTCCATAATTTCAACCCACACTGCATTGATTTGTCTGGTCATCTGCAAAATAAAGCAAACAACCAAAACTGATAAGCCCAAAATATCTAATGGAATGAAGTTGCCTGGCATAATAAGTGAGGAAGTGTACATATCTGTAAAAATCCTAGGCATCACAGTTTAATACCGAGCCTATTTAGAGCATATCCAAGATTATAATGGGCTTAGAAAAGAGGTATGATACATGAGATAACTGTCTTTAAGTAACTGAAAGACTGTCACATAAGAAAACAAGGCAGAATTGTTCAGAATTATTCCAGTAGACAGTAGATAGGACAAAAGAGAATGGTTTAAATTACAAGCTGGTGGGATTTGATTGTATATCAAGGGGGAAAAACACACCTAAGGGTAAAACATTGATGGTGGGCTCTCCTTTGTGGACAATGTGGTCAGAGCATTGGACTAGATTATCTCCAATTATGTTCCAATCCTCATAAATTATTTTTTCCTATATTAAAAATCACCTTGAAAGCATAATAGTACAACATCAACTGGGTAAGCAGATGCTTTCCCTAAAAGCTGTAATCATAGCCCATGGCAGTAGTAAAGTAGAAGGGGATAGATGGTTAACACTAAATAGACACATACCTTTTAGGCTGCAAGAACTAAAACTAATTCTAAATTTATTTCCAATGTCACCATTTCCAGTTTTAAAAATTCAGTTTCTATCTGACTCTATAAAAAATGGGGGAGGGGAAATGCCAGTCATTTTTACCCCATCTCAGTCAAGACTTTAAGGAACTCCTCAGATGACTGAAGCTTTGGATCCAAGAGGAGAGGTGAGATAAGAGTGCCCTCTGATGGGGGCATGGATTGCCCACAAATTCTGAAAAGCTTTACCATTGCAAAAAGACACATTTTTTGCAATTTGCATTATATCTCAGTATTTTTAATATTATACCTCATTCATTGCTGTAGTGGACACAACAAAGCTGAAAGTGTCAAGGACTCCATTTCCTGGCTTCATTGCTACTGGCCAAATATCTCAGCTACTATGTATACTTATTTTGGATGTTTTTAATGTTTTTTTAATTGTTTTAAAATGTTTATTGAATTGTAATATATTTATTGAATTGTAAGCCTCCCAGAGCCATTGATTGAGATGAATGACTAAAGAAATTGAATAAGTAAATAAACCAACCAACAAACAAGAAGGAACAGTGAAGCAATCCTATGCCTTCATATTCTGAAGTCAAAACCAATCTGCAGTGTTACATTATACAGTGCCCATTCTCATAATTTTGGAACCCATATCAATGGGATATGAGATAAGAGACAAATTAGACATTGCTTATTACTCAGTTCCTTCTCACAATCCATTTTATTAGAGCTGGTGGCAATATCTAGCTGAGCTTGGCTGAACTTGAAAAAACATTCTACAGGACTGGAGATCAACAGGAAATCCTAAAATATTAAGAGTAATAATAATAATAATAAAGTTGGAAGGTTGTCATTTGTACTAACTAATTTGTACTAGTTGTCATTTGTACTAACTAATGCAGTTACGTAAAAAGTAACTTTTTACCTGTTTTTTCTTAGCAATAATATAGAATGGGTTTGCTTATGGTCTTCTTCTGGGATTACTTTTAATTTACCTTTAAGTTAAACTCAATTTAATAAATAGATCTGATTAAACCTCATACTGTAGGTCTACCTTCACATCTGACCAATACATAATTAATATATATTATTATTAATAATAATACCTCCAAATCAGGCTTTATTCTAATTCCTCCCTTTTGCAGTTTGAATATAAAGTATAAAAGATTAAAAAGAGATTTTCATAGACATCCCAGCCTTTGAATTACCCAAGGAACTGAAACAGCAAAGTTTCGCTGTCAGGCAAGCTTCCATGCCAGCCGCCTTTCTTTCCTCTCACTTTGCCTTTTTTTAACCTCACACCCCACCTTCTGTAAGGGAAGGCAAAAGGCTCATTCATGCTCTCATGAAAGATGGCTTCCATGTTTATGTGTCTCCTACTGCCACCATCGGCTTCTACACCACATGGTCCGACCCAGCCAATCAAGCCATGCTCTAGCTGTGGTGCTCCAGCGCCTAATGGCTCCTCCTAGAGGAGGCAGACAGCACCAGAGGGGACCCCACTTGCACCATACCACCAGTGGGGCATTTTCAAAAACAAACGAGGATAGGAAGGGAAACAATAGGAAAAGAATGCAACTCTGGAAAATCCATCGAAAAAAGGTGCCGGAACTCTGTTCCGGTGCGTTCTATGACAAAAAAAAAAGCCCTGGTTCTAACATTTATTCAGGTGTCATCTTCTAGAACTTGGATCTTGGAGTCTTAATGGACAATCAATTAAATATGAGCCAACAGTGTGTGGTGGCAGCCACAAAAGCCAATGCAGTCCTAAGTTCCATTAACAGAGGGATTCAATCAAGATCACACGAGGTACTAATACCACTCTATAAAGCCTTAGTAAGACCACACCTAGAATACTGCAACCAGTTTTGGTCTCCACACTATAAAAAAGATGTTGAGACTCTAGAAAAAGTGCAGAGAAGAGCAACAAGGATGATTAGGGGACTGGAGGCTAAAACATACAAAGAACGGTTACAGGAACTGGGCATGGCTAGTCTAGTGAAGAGAAGGACCAGGGAGACATGATAGCAGTGTTCCAATATTTGAGGGGCTGTCACAGAGAGGAGGGGGTCAACCTATTTTCCAAAGCACCTGAAGGCCAGACAAGGAATGACAGATGGAAACTGGTCAAGGAGAGATTCAACCTAGAAATAAGGAGAAATTTCTGACCATGAGAACAATCAACCAATGGAACAGCTTGCCTTCAGAAGTTGTGGGAGCTTCATCACTGGAAGCTTTCAAGAAGAGATGGACTGCCATCTGTCAGAAATGGTGTGGGGTCTCCTGCTTGGGTGGTGGGTTGTACTAAATGCCCTACAAGGTCCCTTCCTACTCTGTTATTCTGTTAACTCTCAGTTGATACTTCATCCACCTTGAAGAACTGCCCGGTTGAAGGAATTTCTCCTTGTAATCTATTTTTAATAGTGGCCAACCAGATGCCTTTTCCTTCATTGCTTCCTCTTCCTCAACCCTCTTTTAATTCTTTTACACAGCGGCCCCAGTTCTCCTCCACCTTCTAGTTTTACATAAGCATCACTGAGAAGCAGGCCTCTGTGATCTAGCTGGCATTCTTTCACAATAACAGATGCATCTTAAATTGACATATCATTTTCTTTTGCCCTTTCCCTTCTTTGTAGCTACATTTGCATATATATGTCAAGGCCCATTCATACATCTCATCTCCATAAACAAAAAGAAAAACATCTGCTTACTGTTTTCACACTCATTGGGAGATGCCTTTGTGGGATTAGATCTCACATTAAATGGAGTTTCCACTGTTGTCTGTGCTGTAGAGCCACCTCCTGGCTGTAAGGAAGAGAACGTGCTCTCCTGAAGTCTAGTTGGCTTTTCTCCTTTGATACAGATTTGATATATATCTTGTTTAAATGTGTATTGTTAAAAAAAACTGTTTTTCAGTTAGTTTCTCTCTAGAAAGAACAGCATATTCTTTCATTGACCTTTCATTGGCTGTAAATGGGGCCTCTCATGCCTGTTCTGTCATGGTGGTTCTTAAGGATATCATGTTGTGAAAGATCCAGAGGAATTAGCTTCCCCATCTTCCCATGTATTTCAATTCCTGAGTGACCAAAGTAATTTTAACCCTAAACCAAAGGTGAAAGTCAGATCAAAATGGATCTAAATGATTCTGTCCAAAGAACATGAAAGTAGAGTCATTGCAACATGCTCTAACATGTGACAAAATTCAGTAGGCTTAATATAAAATACTATTTTTATGAAACTAGCTAAATCTGAGTCTGTATGTGTCCAGACACACAGGTCTCAGGTTAGAACCAGGGGCCATGCACCCAGGATCTGGGACTGATTTGTTAGTTTATGTGGATTAAAATCAGGCATATGACTAAAACAGACACATGCCTAATATCAAGATATCAAGAGAGAATCCAAAGTGCTGGATACAAGTGTATAGTCAGATTCTAACATAAGTTGAAACCCCAGAGAGCACCCAAGAACAAAAGTAGTTGCTTAGGGAGCCATTGCATAAAGCAAGGTCTATACGTTCCTCATAGGAGCCCACTTCTAATACTTATCATGCTTTGGCCACTGCACTGTAAAACTAGGGAAGTGTCATCCTTGTGCACTACAGCTCATCTCTCTATTCACAGATACCTAGAAAAGTGTACAGATCTTGGATTATCATAATAAATATTAAAAAGAGCCTAATTATATTATAGTTAAGGAGCACCTAAAGAATACAGGCAATCCTCAACTTACAACAGTTCATTTAGTGACTGTTCAAAGTTACAACGACACTAAAAAAAGTGACTTATGACCATTTTTCACACTTATGACTGTTGCAACATCCTCATGGTCACATGATTTACATTCAGATGCTTGACAACTGGTTCATATTTATTACGGTTGCAATATCCTGGGGTCATGTGATCACCTTTAGTGATCTTCTGACAAGCAAAGTCAATGGGGAAGCCTGATTCACTTAACAACCATGTTACTAATTTAACAACTGCATTGATTCACTTAACAAATGTGGCAAGAAAAGTTGTAAAATGGGGCAAAACTTACTTAACAAATTTCTCAGTTAGCAACAAGGGCTAACTGTAGTCTTTCTGTCACTACTTACAAAACATAAACAAGATGTATTTATCCTAGTAGGAAGAGGCAGGTTTTAAGAAGTAGCAAAAACAGAATGAGAGGCCATGTAAGCCCCTCAATGCTGGCAATACATATTGTTATCCATCTCCCCACTCTTCTGATTCCACTTTAAAATGCAGATTGGATGTGTGTGGACATCAAGATATTCTAAGTACAGGCATGTTTGCAAGACCACATAGGTCACAGAAAACAAAGTCCAGTTGCCTTTTGACAAAATACTTTGGGATAACCATGACCTGGATGACTGAGAATCTCCATAAACAGTCACAGAAAACAGTTGATTAGCACTTCCTCTCCTCAGTCAATAACAGAGCATAGAAGAAATCAACCAAGCTGTGCTTGCTTTCCAGGTACTAACAATGCCACTCCCTTCTGCCCCTTCAATTTTGTATTTAAATACCCTCTCTTTTCCCCTCTTGCATCCAGCAGATAGAATTTCAGGAAATACCCTAATGGTAAGCACATGTGGCAGAACCTGGCTGAACTTAGCTGATCTCAGAAAGCTGAGGAGGATTGGACTTTGTTATTGTACTTAGATGGAAGACCACAAGGGAACCCCAGGGTTGCAGGCTAGACCTGCAATGGTGCACTGTAATAGATACATGTAGGTTTCTTTGGACACAGCATAGATATGGTTACCAGAAATTGACCTGGAAATAAATCTACCTTAAGCATCCAGTTACAGATTTATGTGATCAGCAGAGAACCCATCATATACTATTACTGGAACTGCATCATCTGTAAAATAGCCCTAAGTTGTCACCAACCTAAATCTATTTTAATATTAGTTTTAATTACTTTCAGATTGCAATTCTATATATATATATTTATCTCAGAGTAAACACCATTGAATGGAATTAATTTCTGAGTAATTCACTGCACCCTTAGTCAATCCATTGGCATTCAAGGTTGACCCAGCCTTCCATCCTTCCAAGGTCAGTAAAATGAGGACCCGGATTGTTGGGGGCGGCAATATGTCGACTCTGTAAACTGCTCAGAGAGGGCTATGAAGAACTGTGGAGTGGTCTATAAGTCTAAGTGCTAGTGCTAGTGCTAGTGCTTAATGCTATTACAGAACAGAACAGAAAGTTAATTGTTGACAAAATGCAGTATTGGAAAATGCCCTGAATATTTTTCCAATAAATAAACACATTACCAATAAATTTCATGGTCTCGTTTGATCAGTTTTTAAATATTTTATCAATGTGCTTTATTATTTGTTAATCTTTATGCCCCTTATAGATCCACACCTGATGTAAGGACCCATCTCAGCTAACCACCCAAGAAACAGGCATTGTCTCAAAAGGAACTTTTATTAGGGGCTAGTGACAGTAGGAAAGTCAAAGCAAGAACTGGGGAAAATCCCACTCAAATGGTATAGTTAAACTAGCAATCTTTCTCCTCCCACCAAAGTCATAATGTCCATTTGAAATCCAGCCAATCCAAAGGTGGTACGATGTTTGGGTAACTGGCACAAGTTGGCGCACATCTCAAGGCCTTCTCCTGTTTTGTTTCTCCGTAACTGTCTCCCTGATAAGGGAGACACATTCTTCTCTCAATTGGACAAAGGCAGGAGAGGAAGGATAGAAAGCGAAAGTTATCTCATGCAAGTCCCCCCCCCCAGCAGAATGGTAGGCCCCAACAAGAGCACATATGCAGGGAAAGCAATAAGAGTTTGGAGATCTGACATACGCCCCCCCTAGAAAAATGGGAAATCTACCTAGAAAACAAAAAGGAAGGGGGAAAAGAAAAACAATACAGATATATCAATCAGGTTTATCAGGATATTTAGCATGGAAACGTTTGAGAAGTCTAGGGGCTCTAACATGTTTCTTGTACACCCACTCATTCTGGGCGGGAGATTCTTCCAAGCTATTAGGTACTGTGTTACCCCATGATGTGTTTGAGAATCTAAAATGTCTTTAATTTCAAAGTGTTGTTCACCCTCAACCATGATAGGCATGGGTGCCTGAGGTGCAGGAGGTCTAAGGTTAGAAATAACCTCCGGTTTGAGTAAACTGCAGTGGAAAACAGGGTGGATTTTCTGTAGGTTTTTTGACAAGTCAAACTCAACTGTCACAGGATTGATGATGTGTTTGACCAGAAAAGGTCCTACAAATTTAGGGACTAATTTTGTTGAGGGTTGTAAAGATTGCAAATACTTAGTGGAGATATATTTCCTGTCCCCAACTTTATATGGTTTTTGTTCTACCCTCCATTTATCAGCTTGAGTCTTATAGGCCTCCCTGGCTTCATCCAGAGCTTTCCTGACTACTGGCTAGGTATTTTGTAACTGTTTAATCCATTCCTGCAAAAAGGAGATTTCAGGTTCTTTGGTAGGAAGTTCAGGCATGGCCACGAACATTTCACCATTAGCTACCTGAAATGGAGTGAAACCTGTACTGGAGTGTACAGCGTTATTATAAGCAACTTTAGCAAATGGTAATAAGTTGGACCAATTGTCCTGCTGATAATTAATAAAACATCTCACCTATTGTTCTAGAACTGAGTTCAGTCTCTGTCCCCCCATTCGTTTGAGGATGATGGGAAGATGACAACCCTTGACTAGATCCCATCAAGTTCAGAAAGGCTTTCCAGAACTGAGAGGTGAATTGAATCCCTCTATCTGCAATTATACGTTGTGGGGCCCCATGAAATCGATATACATTTTGCACAAAAAGTTTAGCTAAAGTCTTTGCAGTTGGGATCTTGGAGCATGGAATGAAATGAACTTGTCTAGAGAACAGATCCATTACGACCCAAATTACAGTGTTTCTAGCACTTTCAGGCAGTTCCACAATAAAATCCATAGAGATCTCGCTCCAGGGTGCTGACGGACTTGCTACCGGTTGAAGCAGTCCTGGAGATTTTCCTTGCTGCCGTTTAGCCACTGCGCATGTGGGGCAGCTGATTGCATAGCTTTCTATATCCTTTTTTAATGCAGGCCACTTAATGAGATCTGCCTCTTAATGAGATGTAAGGTTTTTACAAATCCAAAATGCCCAGCAGTTTTGGAGTCATGTCCTGCTTGCATTACTTTAAGTCTTAAGGTTGCTGGGACATAAAGTTTTTCCCCAGTCCAGGCTAATCTATCCTTTAACACACAGAGATTGTTATGGTTTTGAAACCACTCATTGGATTCTAACATGGTTTTAAAATCCTGCAACAAAGTTTTTCCCACAGGAGCCACAGGTCTTGATTGGGCCCTGGTGGTTACAGAGGCTGCTAACATGAGGATATAAAAATGGTTTAATCACTTCTGCTTTCTTGCTGTTATATTGTGGTAGTCTGGACAATGCATCAGCCAAAAAATTCTTTCACCCAAGGAGGTAATGGATAGTGAAATTAAAATGATGAAAGTGTTGGGACCATCTTGCCTGTTTGGGCGATAGTTTTCTGGGAGTTTTCATCGCTTCAAGATTCTTATGATCAGTCCATACTTGAAATGGTATTTTACTCCCTTCCAGGAAATGCATCCAAGTGAGGAGAGCCCATCGTACAGCATAGGCTTCCTTCTCCCAAGCTGCCCACCTCTGCTCAGTCTCTGATAATTTCCTAGAGGTGTAAGCACAAGGTTGCAACTGTCCTTCTTTATTTCTTTGTAGTAAAATTGCTCCCACAGCCACATTGCTGGCATCAGCTTGGAATATAAATGGCTGTTCTGGGTCCAGATGTTTCAAAACTGGCCCCACAGAAAAAAATCTCTTAAGTTTCTCAAAAGCTGATTGACACTCTCCTGTCCATTTTAATGGTTGACTGGGCTTTGGCTTATCCCCCCCCCTTGGGTTTTTAACAAGTTTCTGATTGGGAGGGCAATCTGTGCAAAAGACAGGATGAATTGTCTGTAAAAATTTGCGAATCCTAGGAAACTTTGGAGTTGTTTCCTGGTTTTTGGAGGAGCCCAGTCCAAGACTGCTCTCACTTTCTCTGGGTCCATCTCTATCCCTTCGTTGGATATATGATAGCCCAAGTAATCAATATGATCTTTGTGGAATTCACACTTTGACAGTTTGGCATACAGTTTGGCAGAGCACAGTTTTTTTTACAACCGCTCTAATTTAATGTGTTCATCTTTGGTTTCGGTGTAGATAAGGATGTCATCCAGGTAAACCAAAACCCCTTTATACAGGTGATCATGTAGGACTTTGTTGATCAATTGCATGAATACTGCAGAGGCCCCTTGTACTCCAAAAGGTAGAACTTTAAATTGGAAGCAACCCAATGGGCAGTTGAAGGTAGTTGTAAGGACCCACTTCAACTAACCACCCAAGAAAGCAGAACTCTTGAAACAGGCATTGTCTCAAAAGGATACTTTTATTACGGGTCAGTGACAGTAGGGACGTCAAGGCGAGATCTGGGGAAAATCCTGCTCAAACGGTATAGTTAACCTAGCAATATTTTTCCTTCCACCAAAGCCATAATGTCCATTTGAAATCCAGACAATTCACAGGTGGTCTGATGAGCGGGCAATTGGCACAGTTGGCGCACATCTCAAGGTATTCTCCAGCTTCATTTCTCTGTAACCGTATCCCTGATTAAGGAGACACATTCCTTTCTAAAGGGGATAGAGACAGGAGGAGAGAGTAGAAAGCAAAAGTTATCCCAAGCAGAATGGCAGGCCCCAAAAGTAGAATATATATGCAGGGAAAATGATGAGGGTTTGGGGGACCTGACAGCCGTTTTCCATTCATCTCCTTTCTTTATTCGAATGCGGTAATAAGCTTCTCTCAAGTCTAGCTTGGAGAAAATTTTCCCTTTGGACATGTGCGCTAATATGCCTTTCATTAAAGGTAGTAGATATATGTTTTACACACACACAACATTCAGACTCCTATAATCTATGCATAGATGAAGAGAGCCATCTTTATTTTCTCTGAATAATACAGGGGCTGCTACCTGGGGTCTAGCTGGCTCTATAAAACCCTGCTCTAAATTCTTTTTGATGAACTTTCCCAGTTCGTATAATTCCCTGGGAGTCATACAGTACATTTTTGGTTTTGGCAGTTTCGCCCCTGGAATGAACAGAACAGAACAGAGCTGGAAAGGACCTTGGAGGTCTTTTAGTCCAGCCCCCCTATTCAAGCAGGAGAACCTATACCACCTCAGACAGGTGGTTGTCGTCCTTACCTCCGGTGCTCTGGTAAACAACCTGACCCCCTCTGCCTTGTGGCAGCCCCTCAGATACTGGAACAGTGCTAGCATCTCTCCCCTATTTCTTCTTTTCTTTAGACTAGCCAAACCCAAGTCCCACAGCCATTCTTCATATGTTTTAGCCTCCAGGCCTTTGATCATCTTAGTTGCTCTTCTCTGAATTTTTTCCAACCTTTCAACATCTTTTTTGTGCTATGGTGACCAAAATTGGCTGCAGTATTCCAGGTGTGGTCTTACTAGGGCTTTGTAAAGCGGTACTAATACTTCACGTGATCTTGATTCTATGCCTCTGTTTATACAACCCAGGATTGTATTAGCTTTTTTGGCTGCTGCTGCACACTTCTGGCTCATAGTCAAGTGATAGTCCACTAGGACTCCAAGGTCCCTCTCACAGTTACTGTTTTTAAGCCAGGTCTCACCCAATCTGTATTTGTGCCTTTAGCTTTTCCTGCCTAAGTGTTTTTGAACCAGGTCCTGCCTAATCTGTACTTAAACCTTTGATTTTTCCTGCCTAAATATAAAACTTTGATTTTCTCCACACTGAAACTAATTTTGTTGGATAGGGCCCATTGTTCGAGTTGATCAAGATCTTTTTGGATCCTGAGTTTGTCTTCTGTGGTGTTGGCTACTCCTGACAGTTTGTTGTCATCTGCAAATTTGATGAGTTCCCCTTCTATTCCCTCATCTATGTTATTTATGAAGATATTGAAGAGTACTGGGCCTAAGACAGAACCTTGTGGTACCCCACTTCTAACTTCTCTCCATTTGGATGTAGTGCCGTTGAGGACTACTTGTTGAGTTTGTCAGCCAGCTAGATCCATCTGGTAGTGATGTTGTCTATTCCACCTTTTACTAGCTTACCAATTTGTAGGTTGTGGTCTACTTTGTCAAATGCCTTACTAAAATCCAAGTATACTACGTCCACTGTGTTTCGCTGGTCTACTAGTTTAGTCACTATATTGAAGAATGAGATAAGATTGGTTTGGCATGATCTGTTTTTAACAAACCCGTGCTGGCTACTAGTTATGACTTTGCTTCTAATTGTTCGCAGATCTGTTTTTTCTGATTTCAATAGCACAGTCTGTAGGCTGGGGAGGAGGGGTTCATCTGCTCTCTGCTCACCTCAGCCAAATCTCAGTATTCCATTGGGAAGTTTTGCAGGTCTGACTCACTGAGGGCGAAGGCAAAATCGCGGCATAATCCACATCTCCCACCATTTTCTTTAGAGACAGGTGGGGCTTCCCCTTGTGGGAATTTTAACCGTTCTTCCCTCCAGTTGATCATAGGGTTCCACTTCTTTAGCCAAGCCAGTCCCAAAACTAATGGCCACTCCATCCCTGGTGCCACAATAAATGCTAAAGTCTCTGTGTGGTCCCCCAGGTCAATATGTAAAAGTCTGGTGGCAAAACTGGCCGGTACTCCCCATGCAATTGAGCTGTCCAGTTGGTAAAAGGTAATTGGAGTTTTTAGCCTCCTGAGGGGTATCCCCAATTTTCCCACTAGTTCTGGGCTAATCATGCATCAGGTACACCCCGAGTTCAGCAAGGCGGCTAATTTTACTGTCCTTCCAGTGCCGGTTATGGAAAGTTCTAGGGGCACTGTTATGGGGTTAATTGGCCCACTTACCAATGGGTGAGCAATAAGGGTTTGGGGATCTGACACCTGAGCACAATTGTAAGAGACAATTACACCTCACTTGGATTAGTCATTATTTTTCCATAGCCTCATCTTTAGGCAGAGCAGAAACATTCTTCACTGATTCTTCACTTGGCCTCTTATTTATATCAAAGTTGCTAACCCCTTTTCATATATGAACCTGTGCAAGTGGATAACAAACACTGTAGTTTTAATTACAATTTAATTCAAGTTGTTAAAGCAAGATAAACAGATAAATATGCATTTGTCTTTCTTAAATTCAAACCATATACAGTACATATGTTTTATTAAGTAAATAATTCAAGCTAATAAAGAAATTGCTTGTTTTTCATTAACCTTTTCTGACAATCTACAGTCCAATATTATGTTAAAAGTTTTGCCTTCAACAAGTTTCAACCTTTCATTTAGCCCCATCCTCAACTTCCTAAATTCTGTACTAGTTTCTTTGAACATTGTGCTGCAGGATCTGTTCTCGCACTACCCCACTGCCTTATCAGCCTCAAGATGACAACAGTCCTCCTGTGATGTAAACTCCCATCTTATGTTTCAGCATGTTGACCTGACAATGTGCCACCAGAATTTTAACAATATGGCTCTAAAAACCTTTCTTCCTGTCAACAAATATTTGAACTTGAAGTGAAGTCAGCAGCTGAGAGGAACAAAATGGAAAGGTAATTACCCACAATCTCCTCCAGCAGATGACAGAAAGCATGCTTCTTGCAACTTGGTGGTTCATGGGCTGAGCTCAGCTTATTACAGCTACCCCTCAAATGCAAGCAGCACATTTTTAATGGCACAGTTCTGATATTCAGTCACAACACCAGGAAAATCAAAGCAGCCCATCCTTTATTAGCTAGCTGCACAGTGAGCAACTTTCCAGAAGCCAGAAATCTGCATTTTCCAAGGAGAAAGGTTTTTTTATTGTATGTGTGTGTGTGTGTGTGTGTATGTATGGCTAAACTAAGATTTTGTGAATATTACCTTTTCTAAACCACTTAGCCAAGATCAGTTCTACAAATTAGAATGTTCTTGGGCAAGATTGACTCTGAGTTTCCTCCCAGACAACTTGCGAGATATGTTCACAGAAACGTGAGTGCTCTTGGCATGCAATAGGGCATGTGAAAGTCAGAATGGATAAATCAGTGGGGTTTCAGAAGAAATAGAAGCTCATAAGTTGTTATATGTATCGAGTTTCAGATAGAGGATCCAGGTTAGTTAAGGAGATTTTTTTGTGCGGGCCAGGCTTGTAGTAATTTCTCAGACCAAATCTGGAATTAAGAACTCAGCATGAGGCTTCTCTTTAAACCTTGACAACTGGGAAACAAATTTTGAAATTACTAACAACTATGAAAGATGAAGGAATTCTGTCAAGAAGCAAGACTCATGGAAAAGATCTCCCCCAAAGCAAATTTCCCAAGGCTCTTGTTCATTCTCTTGCTTCCCAGATGTCTCATGCAATTTGCCAAAATGCGTCTCCTGCCCGATACCTGATTTATGGAGATGGTACTATATGATGGAGGCTACAGGTGATCCATAGGTGTGCCTTTCTTGGCAAAATCTATTTTTAAATGTATTCATTTGATGGCTCACCCATTAAGAAGCAATACGCCCCTATTCTAGGAAAGAATAAAAATTTAGAAGAATACAACTGTGTAACGTGTCAGTTAGAGATGAAGGAAATACATGTACTCAGAAATAAATAGCAAGTTACAAGGTTTGGCAACAAGAAGACAAGCAGCAGAAACCCAAGTAGGGACAAAGGACACGTAAAACCTAAGCAAGATATACAGTAACTCTATAGGGGCGAGGTGCAACTCCATAGACAGACATGTAGACTAAAAGCAAGTTAGAACTCCAAAAAAGGTAATAGTTTTGTGAAATGTTACTTCCCTATTTCTGGAAATCAATTGTATAAAAGATCATGCTATGCTGTTGTTCAAGGTCTCAGCTCCTAAATTGGACTGGGACCAGTGGTGGGATTCAGATATGTGAACAACCGGTTCTCTGTGTGGATGCTGCTTCTGGAAGTCCATTCTGGGCCTGGGCAACAAAAAATTAGCTACCGGTTCTGCCGAAGTGGTGCGAACTGGCTGAATCCCACCACTGACTGGGACCCTTTTGCTGAAGTGCTTCAATAAAGGTTTTGCAAAAGTCCATGTCTCGTGTCTGGCTCTGAATGACTTCTGTGCCAATTTGAACCAATTCTTGGACAACAGTGGGGAGGGAGATATACACATACATACCAACACTATCACACACATATACATTCTCACACATTTGTGGAGGCACCACATATGATCAAATGTTTATGGTTGCAATTACAGAATAAATACTAATTGTCTACCATTGTCTGGTTGATGGGGGAACCCACTGGGCAACAAGCAAATATTTGGAAATTATTGTTTCCATGACAACACACACACACACACACACACACAGAGAGAGAGCTAAATTTACATATGAGTTTAAAGCATCAAAATGCACATATATGCAGGCACAGCAACTCTTCCTCTCTTCTTTCCATCTTGGTCTCCTTTTCTCAGCAAAGTTTCTTGGGGAGCTGGAAGTGAAAGCCATGTCAGAAGACTAAAAAAATTGTGCAGCCCTAAATATTTTTTAAAGAAATAAAAATCCAAAAGGAGAACTAATTACTAAGGAAAAGAAAAAAATCACATACATACACAGATGCCCCTTGAAGTTCTGTGAATAAGCCCTAGTGCAGATAAAGGAGCAATCCTACTTCTCTGAAGCAGTAAACTGAAGTATGCCAATCCAAGCAGAGAGTATTTGAGGTGACACAACAGGAAAAGGGTATGGAAGTGGAACAAAAAAACACATCCTGGATCTCTTTAAAGGAGATAGGGGAAATAATTGTGGGTGCATGATCCATTTCTTCCCTCCAGAAATGATTATCTACATGCTCTGGCAATGTGACAACCAAGCAGTGTGGATAAACCCTTAAACTGAAGAGTTTGAAGATATTCTGTGAGGTATCTTGACTGATTCCAAACCTTCTGTTGGCAGACTATCTCCCAGAGCTTGGTGCACCAGAATTTTTAGACTAATAAACTGATTTAGGAACTGTAAAATGCAAATCCACACTTTTCAGCACTTTGCAACACTATCTGTAACTCAAAAATACAGGCAAAAATATATTCATTATAAAGCACACACACATAAACCCAGCAAATATACTGTACATATTTGAAAAATACACATAAACTGCATTTCGTATGAAAATATTGCTAGTAAAAACTGCTGATTAAGAAAAAAAAACCTATAATAAATATGTGCAAACTGCTTCTGCCATATTTGTAAGGTGAAAAGTTAGGCATAGTTCATTTGCCCCAGTGCAAAATTCAAGGTACACAAGCCAGTAAAGTTATTGACAATTTGCTCATTGATACCATATATCTTTGTTCTTTTATTAGAGAGGTTAATAGTTAAAAATTTAAAATGAGTACCTCACAAAAACTAAAGGTTAAATGTTTTCAGATTTACAAAATAATGTTAACGCTGTGACAATGGATGTCGTCGCTCTGACAACTGAGAACCAGCAGCCATTTTTACTTTCGCTTTTAATGTACCTTTCTATTCTTTTAGAGTTCAGATGTAGAAGGAGGAATGGGGTAAATTCCTGAGGGTTTAGCTAGCCATAACAATGTAGAAGTGTGGGAACTCAAGGACGTGTTCCGATAAGGTTTTGGCGGGCTGAGGGGCCGGAGAGGAAAGCCCGCATTTTGTGCTATTTGGGGAATGTGATTTATGACAGCTCTTGTGGGGTGGGAATTGCAACTTGTTACTTTGTATCTGGGGGGAGGGTATCTCATTCTTGGGTTCAACTATGTAAGTGCCGATACTTTGTTTCCGAATAAAATGTTCTTTAAGGAAGAATTCTTGCCTTGAAGTTCTTTTACTGGTTTCATCTATCGGAACCATGACAAATAATAATATAATAGAGAACAATTATTACAAAATATAAGATAATTTCTTCTTAAAGTATTTCAATAAGCAGAATGCTTCTTGCCCAGTTGTGATTCATTTTTGTTTTCTTTCTGTTGTTAGTGTCAAAGCACATATGTGCTACCTACTTTATCATTTCAAGATGAGTGATAAAATGGAAAGTCTCTCTCCTACAGTAGTCTATCATTACTCAATCAAATGCAAAATACTGTATGCTCAAGTAGGCTTGCCAATTCAGCTGTTCCACAAATGTGCATTTCTCTAAAAGGAACCAGAAATTAAAGAACTATTGGCTGAAAGTCTATGGAGATTCTCAATCTTCCAGATCATGCTTGTCCCAAAGGGGCTTTTCTTGTTTTTTTCCTTGAAGACGTTTTGCTTCCTATCCAAGAAGCTTCTTCAGTTCTGACTTTAGAAAAAAAACAAGAAAGTCCAGTTGCCTTTTGGAAAAACACCTTTGGGACAAGCATGATCTGGATGATTGGGATATTGGCCAAAAGGCTACTTAGTCTGGCCTGTTATATTATTTAGTCTGGTTTCTCTGAAATGACATAGGATCTATCTATCTATCTATCTATCTATCTATCTATCTATCTATCTATCTATCTATCTATCTATCTATCTATCTATCATCTATCTATCTATCTATCTATCATCTATCTAGTGATGAGTAAGAAACCATTGCATTAAAAGCAGAATAACAGAATAATAGAGTTAGATGGGACCTTGGAGTTCTTCTAGTCCAACCCTATACCTTTCTGGACAAATGGCTGTCCAATCTCTTCTTAAAAATCTCCTGTGATGATGCACCCACAACCTCTGAAGGCAAACCTGTTCCACTGATTAATTGTTCTCCCTGTCAGGAAATTTCTTCTTAGTTTTTGGATCTTTACTTGATAAGTCTCCATCCATTACTTCTTGTCTTGTCTTAGGGTACTTTGGAGATTTGGTTGCACCCTCTTCTTTGTGAGCCCTTCAAATATTGGAATACTGCTTATGTCACCCCCTAGTCCTTCTCTTTTATTAGACCAGATATATCCAGTTCCTGCAATCATTCATCATATGTTTTAGTCTCCAGCCCTCTAATTATCTTTGTTGCTCTTCTCAGCACTCTTTCTAGAGCTTCAACATCTGTTTTTGTATCATAGTGACCAACGTTGGATGTGGTATTCCAAGTGTAGTCTTACTAAAACAGTACATAACAGTATTTCACATGTTCTTAATTATTTCTGTCAAGCTACGAACCCTACGGTCTTTAGGACTGCTACATGCTTCTAACTTGCCAACAGTGCAGGAGTGAGAGAGGAGAGAATTTTGAATTCACAGGTGTCCTTATCAGTGTGAGAACCAGAGCTGTTGAAGAGTTGTTTTAGCGAACTAAAGTTTCTTCTCATAATAATTACTGAACGATGTATTGGACAATATGACCTGAACCTGTCAGAGAGGGGAGGGAAAGTTCCATCCTTTTAATTAACTGCTTCCCGCCATTTACTCAGAACTAGTTTTCCTTTAACCCTGCCGGTTTGTATTTGCTCAATAAAGTATACATTAGAGAATGCAATGGCTCTGCTGTTTTGCTTTGGTTGGGCTTTTCAGCCGGAGCTTGACACTAAACTAGCTCTCTAAACAATTTAAATTCCATTGAGGGGTCCTGAGCCCCTACACCTTACTGGAAGCCTCCAGGGGGGTGGTGAAGACTCAGGAGAAGATGCCTGAAATGGAGAAGCCAGCTGGAGCTGACTCGGGGTTGATCAGTGGAACTCCAGCTGGAGCCGAAGGCAGCTTCATAATTCCAGCCTCAACCTGACCCAAGGAGCAAGTTGAATGGAGGGAGCCAACCCCAGAGTGATGGGATAGGGGGCAGGGCCGCTTCCCATCTGACTGAGCCGGTACAACTGGAATTAGGGGAGCACTGGGAGACCATTTGCTTCATAGTCACCCAAAAGATGGCAAAGGACATGATCCTGGGCCCGCTTTGGCTAGCTAAGTGGGGACCCTGAATCTATTGGGAGAGAACCATGAGACGGAGGATCATGGGGAAGCGGGCCCCGAGCCCCCAAGAAAAAAGGGGAGAGCAGCCCAAGAAGGTAGGGGAGTGAAGAGAACTCCTGAGTACAGCAAGGTGTGTCGGAGGAAGGAGAGGGACTGCAATCCATCCCAAGGGAGTACTGAGACCTCCTGGAAGCATTCAGTGAGAAGGAATGTAACATCCTGCCCCCCCATCACCCACGGACTGTGCCATAGAGATCCTGCCTGGGGCAAAACTCCCCAAACCAAAGATGTATTCCATGACTCCAAAGGAGATGAAGGAGTTGAGGGAGTACATTGACAAGAACTTAGTGGTGGGGTGGGGGGTTATTCAAGCCATGAAATCTCGACTTGCAGTACTCTTTAAAGGAAAAAAAATGGCCCACTTAGATTGTGCGTGGACTTTTGCGGAATTAAATGAGTGTGCATGGAAAACATGTACTCCCTCCTCCTCATGAAGGACATGCTAGGCCACTTAGCCAAGGGGAAGATATTCACAAAACTAGACTTGAGGGAGGTGTGCTACCGAGTGAGAATTAGAGAAGGTGATTAATGGGAAATGGCCTTCAATTGTCCCCTAGGGAGCTACCAGTTCAAAGTGATGCCATTTGGACTACAGGGGCCACCCGCAGTGTTCATGCAACGTATAAATGAGGTGCTGCATGAGCATCTTTACAAGGGGGTCTTCGTGTACCTTGACAACATCCTCATTTACACTGAGACCATGGATGAACATGTGAAACTTGTGCGGCAGGTGCTTAAAAAGCTATTGGATGCTAAGCTATACGCCAAGCTGTCTAAATCCAAATTTCACAAATCTAAACTGGACTACTTGGGCTATCGTGTGATGTGCAATGGAATAGAGATGGACCCAGGGAAGGTGAAATCCATCTTGGAGTGGCAAGCCCCTCACACTCGCAAGCAGCTGCAAAGTTCCCTGGACTTTGCTAACTTCTATAGACAATTCATCCCCTCTTTCACCAAGATTGCTCTGCTGATCACTGAGCTGTTAAAGACTGGGAAAGGGGGAGAGAAGCCTCAGGCGAATCAGCCCTTGAACTGGACAATGGAATGCCAAGCAGCATTTGAAATTGAAGGGGCTATTTGCCACTGAACCAGTGCTAAAGCACCCTAACCCACAGGAATCTTTTGTGATTCAGGCAGATGCCAGCGATGTGGCTGTGGGAGCCATCCTCCCCCAATGCAATGAGGGGAGGACCTGCAGCCATGCTCATACACCTCCTGAAAGCTTAATGAAATGGAGCAGAGATGGGCGGTGTGGGAGAAAGAGGCTATTACGCTGCGGTGGGCGCTACTAACCTGGAGGCAGTTCCTGGAAGAGAGCAAAATCCTCTTCGAAGTATGGACTAATCACAAAAACTTAGAGGCCCTGAAAACCCCCCACAAGCTTTCTCCTAAGCAGGTCAGGTGGGAGCAGTATTTCAAGAGGTTCGACTTTGAACTGAAATACATCCCCAGGGGGAAGAACTTCCTGGCTGATGCCCTATCCCGCATGCCCCAGTACAAAAGCACTCGGCAAGAGGTGGTGAGTTCCATAGTTCCTAATAGGCAGCAAGTGGCGCAAGCCACAATGCGATGACCGGAGAAAAAAAGGAGCTCACCCCCACACCACCAATGCGTTTGCCCAGCAGCTGAAGCAGGAGCTGCAAACCGACACGTGGTTTGAGGATCATCAGGCCGAATTGACCATGAGAGAAGGGTTGGTGTGGAAGGGGGACAAGCTATATGTCCCAGACTGCCTGCAGCTTCAGGTCCTACAATGCAGCCATGATGCCAAGCAGTCAGGTCACTTTGGTTTCCTGAAGACACTATAACTGGTAAATCATCAGTTCTGGTGGCCAAAGATGAAGGACACTGAGAGTTATGTGGGAAGCTGTGCTGTTTGTGCTGGCAGAAAAAGACTGCCAGGGAAAGGTCCGGGACTTCTACAGCAGGTGGCCAACCCAGTTAGACCGTGGGAGGAGATAGCCATGGACTTTATAGTAGAGCTACCAGAGAGTGGAGGGATCACCGTGATTTGGACCATGATAGACCTGTTTTCCAAGCAAGCCCTTTTTATCACCTGTACCAGTCTCCCCTCAGCCCAGAAGCGGCGAAGATGTTCTTACAACACATCTACCGATTGCACGGAGCTGCTAGGCAAATCATTTCAGATCAGGGGGTCCAATTTACAGCCAAAGTCTGGAGAGAGTTTGTGAGGATGATTGGATCTTCCCAGGGGCTCAGCTCTGCATTTCATCCTAGTACGAATGAATCCACAGAATGAGCCAATAGAAGATAAGATAAGATAAGATAAGATAAGATAAGATAAGATAAGATAAGATAAGATAAGATAAGATAAGATAAGATAAGATAAGATAAGATAAGATAAGCTTTATTGTCATTTTTTTACTGGGCACAATGGCACACATCAAAAAATGAAATTTAGTTGCCCGCTCTCAATACTATACTACAATACAATACAATACTATAGTGGAGCAGTACCTGTGTTGCTATGTCAACTACCAGCAAACGAACTGGGCAGAGTTGTTGCCATTTGTGGAAGTGGCATATAACAACGCAGTGCACAGTAGCACTGGGTTCATCCTTTTTAAGTTAGCATCAGGGTGGATTTCGTACCAATAGCAGAGTGCCCACAGGAGTCTCTCTCTTCAAGTACCCTGAGTGACTGTGTAGGTTCGTTCCAGCAAGTGTGGAGTGATGCGAAGAAAGCTTTAGTCAAAGCAGCCAAGAGTCAGAAAAGACAGGCAGATAAGAAACAGGCTCCCCAGGAGACATTCCGTATATACTTTATCTACAAAGTATCTTAAGCTGAGACAAAGTTGCAAGAAGTTAGGGCCAAAGTACCTAGGCCCTTTCCCCATAATGAAAGTCATTAACCCCATGACAGTAGAACTAAAATTGTCATGGTGGTTGGGTAAAGTGCACCTGGTGTTCCATTGTAGCTTATTGAAGCCATACAAGGAATCCACACTGAGGCCAGTAGGGACGGCAGCTCCCACCCCAATAGTGATAGAAGGGAAAATGCATTACAAAGTTAAGCGAATCCTTGATTCTAGAATCCACAAGGGGAAGTTGCAGTACTTAATCCAAAGGGAGGGCTACCCGATGTCAGAATCTAGGTCAGTGAAAGCACCTGTAAGTACGGATCGTTTGGTAAAATGGTTCCACAAAAAGTACCTCTGGAAACCAGGACCAGCGCAAGGGAAAGTTTAGCAAGCATTAATGTGCATTCTTTTGTTTTCCAGGTTCCCTTTCCTTCCTTGGGGGGAGCGACCTGTCAAGCTACGAACCCTACAGTCTTTAGGACCGCTACATGCTTCTAACTTGCCAACAGTGCAGGAGGGAGAGAGGGGAGAATTTTGAATCCACAGGTGTCCTTATCAGTGTGAGAGCCAGAGCTGTTGAAGAGTTTTGGTGAACTAAAGTTTCTTCTCATAATAATTACTGAATGATTGGACAATGTGACCCGAACCTGTCAGAGAGGGGAGGGAAAGTTCCATCCTTTTAATTAACTGCTTCCCGCCATTTTCTCAGAGCTAGCTTTCCTTTAACCTGCTGGTTTGTATATGCTCAATAAAGTATACGTTAGAGAACACAATGGCTCTGGTGTTCTGCTTTGGTTGGGCTTTTCAGCCGGAGGTTGACAATTCCTCTGTTATGCAGTCTGGCATTGCATTGGCTTTTTTGGCAGCTGCAGCACACTGTTGATTCATAGTTAAGTGGTTGTCCACTAGGACTCCTAGATCCCCTCACAGTTATTGCTATTGAGCCAGGTACCACCTATTCTATACCTGTGCACTTGGTTTTTCTTCCCTAAGTGTAAAATTACTTTTCTTGCCACTGAATTGCATATTGTTGGATAGGGTCCAGTGTTCCAGTCTGTCTAGATCATTTTGGAACTTGAGCTTATCTTTTAAAGTGTTGGCTATTCCTCCTAACTTGTTGAAATCTGATGATTTCTATCCCCTTCTATCCCCTCATCTAAATCATTTATGAAGATGTTGAAGAGTACTTGGCATAAGACAGAACCTTGGGGTACCCCACTGCGTAGTTCCATTGAAGACTACATGTTCAATAATAGCTTTCTTTGCTTCTAGGTGTTTGTACAGACATTGCTTATCTTTTCTAGGATCTTTCCAGGTATTGATGTCAGGATGATTGGGTCTGTAGTTTCCTGGATCCATTTTTCCCTCCTTTTTTGAAGATGGAGCTCATCAGCTCTTTTCCAGTTCTCAGGTAGTTCCCCAAACTGATGTCTCTCTCTCACTAAGCTAATAACCTCCATTAAACTTCCAAGCCAGAATGGTCCTCCATAAAAATATTGTGTAGATGGGTTCTTCTCCCAGATAGGCTATCTTTCCATACATGGAAGGTTTTGTTAATTTTATGAGCCCTCATTTGAGGGCACAAGGTGACCTAATGAATGACAAAAAAACCTCTGGTGTTATTCACCCTTTTTTTTCTACCAAGATGGCGGCAGCGTAGAAAGTAGGATCACGGGGAGAGAAGTAACCAAACTAAGTAGAAAGGTACTAGGAGAGGGGGAAAGGGGAGGAAATAGAAGCAGAAAGTTAGATAAAGGATAGAAAGGATAAAGGAAAAGAAGAAATTGGGGCAAGGAGGAAAACACCAGCAAACAGGAATGCAGTGAATGAATGGCTGCATGTGGAGTCGGAGCTGGCAACAGAGAATGAGAGAGGCAGCTCCGGAGACAGCTAAGCAGCCCAATGCTGGAAAAAAGGCAACTGAGAGCAACAAACTGGCAGCTGAATTACAGACAAGGAGGGAGACTGTTGGAAGCAGTGAACCAATGGATCACAGCATATGCTGTAATTGCCTAGACCCATATCCCAAACTAGGCAGCCCAGCTTGAGGGGGCAGCCAGGCAGCCCAACCCAGGGCCCAACAAAGTAGAGACAGCCCGACTACCACAGCTCTCTCCCTGCCTCCTTCCAGCCCCACAACCCTCCCCAGTGGAGACCTGCCTCAGGTGGAGGACTGGATCAGCGTGCCCTCCCCAGTGAGACCAGCAGCCCCCTCCCCCACCTCCTGCTAGCCTGGTCTGGTAGAGGACAAAAGGCCTACAGCAATCCCTCGGCTGTGAGGAATCAAAGGCAGCAAAACTTGAGCCGGGGGGGGGGGGAGGGGGGAGAGAGAGAGAGAGAGATGCAGCAGCACCACCACCAGCAGCAGCAACAGAGACGCTTGGAGCCAGAGAGCTCTGATCTCTGAAGCTGAGGGGCCGGCTGAGAGGAGAAGACCAGACAGTGGAGCTGAGCTGACCAGAAAGCTGAACGGAAGCCTCACCAGAGCAGAGACGAGCACTGAAAGACAGAAGGGAGCCAGCAGAAAAGACAACAAGAGGCCGGAGCAGCGAGCAATGGAAGTGAAGGCAACAATTAAGTTTGAGGTCCCAATAGGAAGGGAGGGAAGACCCCCAGTAAAGAATAAAAAGGAATTGGAGCTCAAAAACTTTTTAAAAAATAGATGTAAACTATGTGACCTACTTGAGGAAAAAATAAAGCACTTAGAGGCAACTCTAGCCAAACTCCAACCTAAACAAGAAAGTTATGCCCAAACCGAACCAAACAACAAACAAATAACTCCCAGAGGATTTGACCCTACTGATAAACCCTTGGAGGAAGACAAATGGAGGTATGTCACACATAGAAGGAAACACAATAATCAAAGAAAGAAGCAGCAGACATCTAACAAGCCCCTACTGCCCAATCTAACCCAACCAGAAGCAGCCCCATTAAAACTGATCAATTGATTTCTCCCCCTATATGGAAATATGCAGACCCGCAATCTCCCCCTCAAAGAAAACATGCAAACATCTAGCAAAGAAACAACACCAAACATCCCTAAAAGAGTCACATCAACAAACACACCTGAGATAAACAGAAAAGCACTCGAGACTGCACCCTCCAAAAAAGGAAGGCAAGTGTTGGTAATAGAACATTCTATCCTCAAAGGAACAGAATCAGCCATCTGCAGACCGGACATACAAACCAGGGAGGTATGTTGTCTCCCTGGAGAAAAAAAATCAAAGATGTGGCTGAGAACCTAACCAAAATAATTAGGCCCACAGATTACTACCCTTTCCTCCTCCTTCACATTGGGATGAATGACACAACAAAGAACCTGAGTACAATATTGAGAGATTATAAGCCAGGGCTTTTCAACCTTTTCACCCATTGTACCACTTTTCGGATAAGGCAACATCCGAGTACCACCACTCGCCCAGCAAGGTATCAAAAACTTGACACCCCCGCAAAAAGGAAAAAAATGATAAAGTACAGGTAGTCCTCGACTTACAACAATTCGCTTAGTGACTGTTCAAAGTTACGATGACACTAAAAAAAGTGACTTATGACCATTTTTCACACTTATGACTGTTGCAGCATCCCCAGGGTCATGTGATTTACATTCGGATGCTTGGCAACTGATTCATACTTATGACCGTCACAGTGTCCCAGGGTCATGTGATCACCTTTTGCAACTTTTTGACAAGCGAAGTCAATGGCGGGGGGGGCAGCTCATCACTCAGGTTGCAGGGTGCCTGTGTGGGGGGAATCCATGGGTCTCTGGTGGAGGAGGGTGGGACTGGGGTGGGTGCCCTCCTTCCCTCCCTCTCTCCCATTGTCCCTTCCTGCTTTCTTTCCTTCCTTTCTTCCCTCCTTCTTTGTCCTTTTCTCCTTCCCTCCCTTCCATTGTCCATCCCTCCCTCCCTCAGGTTGCAGGGTGCCTGTGTGGGGGGAATCCATGGGTCTCTGGTGGAGGAGGGTGGGACTGGGGTGGGTGCCCTCCTTCCCTCCCTCTCTCCCATTGTCCCTTCCTTCCTTCCTTCCTTTCTTCCCTCCTTCTTTGTCTTTTTCTCCTTCCCTCCCATTGTCCAGCGCTATGCCACCCAGACCCCAGCCTGGAGAATATTACAGCCCTCCCTGTGCACACGCAGAGGCAGAGGAGAGTGCCACCTTTAGGACATAACAATATTCGAGTACCAGCTTACCAAGGTGTCAAAAACTTTATTGAACAAAAAAAAACAGGAAAAAAGTGTACCCATTTTCCACACTTTTAATGGGAAACCTGTGCCTGCTTCTCTGCCATTAATGTTTGCAGTCGTGGCTGGAGAGTGTTTACTGACAGAATTAAGTCAGATTCCAGCTGCAGGCAATTCCTTTCCTTAGTTTTTATACATGTGGAGGAAGAAAATGCCTTCTCACATAAGTATGTGGAACCAAATGGCAGTAAGGCTGCGATAGCCTTTCTCCCAACTTCCGGGTATAGTTTTGCGGTTTGGCTCCAGAACTCAGTCAGTGTTTTTTCATTAAACAGTTCTTTCAAATGGCGGTTTGATGTTAGTTCCACCAGTACCTCTTGCTCTGGAGAGGAAAGGTCACTTTCCTTTTGCACTGATGAATGTATGAGGAATTTCTCCATATTAATATGCACCACTACCTTGATGGTCAGGTGGCTGGTCAGCTGTTCTTCCTCTCTCTCTCTCTCTCTCTCTCTCTCTCTCTCTCTCTCTCTCTCTGTCTGTCTGTCTCTCTCTGCTACTGTAATAATTAAGATGAGCAATGTTAAGTCCAATATAAAGGAATAACTACATCTCTTGTTACAGGAACAGTTGCAAAAATTGCATGCCAAAATTCTGGTGCAAGAAATCTCAGCCTTTGTGTAAGAGCTACAACCCACCATAAAAGACCCCAAAAGTTGTTACTATTGTGAGTGGGCAGGAGGGAAACCAAACTTTTCAATGGGCATGTTACTGTTTATACTCTGAAGGGCAAATATGCTACTTGCTAAGTGAAGCCCCAGGATAAGCGGGCAATGTGTGTGTGTGTATATGTGAGAAAGGGAGAGGGAGAATGTATATGAATATGCACATGTATTTGTGCATACATTTATATTTTACAGTGCTATTCCAAGTTCATATTATCCAGATTGCATATTTAAATTTCATCTTGTTCTATATCTGTAGTATGAATAAGCCCTTTTAACATATTCTGATTTGATATTGTTTTTTAGCCAAAATGTTTGTCTGAAAGTACTTTTTTAACCATCCTGAATTTCTCACTTTAGTTTTGGATATTCTGAGTATTTGAATGCCAATTCTTTTGTTCTGGTTAATGACTGCAATAAAGTTAAGATGATGATAATGATAATGCAAACCAGAAGGGTGCAGTAAAGTTGGGAAATATTGAAAAGAATAACACTTTGATTCAACTGATAAAGGAGAGTATTTATAGCTCAGGGTTGACATAAGCCATAAGGGGTCCTTGGTGCTCTCTGAACTTGGTTGTTTTCTTGCTACACTTCTTCCCCCAAGGATCCCTGCGTTGTGTATGTGTATACACACACTCACACACACACACAGACCCACAAAGCGCAACACCAGCCCAAGACCTGCCAGAGCCTCTCGCCTCCCCCCCCCCCAGCCAAACTCTTCCAGCCACTTTCAGGCAAATTACAGCCCTGCATCCCTCCAGCCTGGCCCCATGCAAAGCAGGCTCCTGCCCAGTTAACTTGCTTGTAGAAAGCAAGCAGAAAACAAGAAAGGAACTGGTGCTGGTGGCTGCAGAGAGAAAAAGGGCTGGATTCCTTTGCTCCTGCTGAGCCAATTGAGGAAAGGGGGGGGGAAAGCGGAGCCAGGGGGAGGAAGACACTCCCCCTTGCACGCCTCCTGCGTTGTGTGTACACACACACACACACACACACAGACCCATAAAGTGCAACACCAGCCCAAGACCTGCCAGAGCCTCCATCCTCTCGCCTCCTCCCCCCCCCCAGCCAAACCCTTCCAGCCACTTTCAGGCAAATTACAGCCCTGCATCCCTCCAGCCTGGCCCCATGCAAAGCAGGCTCCTGCCCAGTTAACTTGCTTGTAGAAAGCAAGCAGAAAACAAGAAAGGAACTGGTGCTGGTGGCTGCAGAGAGAAAAAGGGCTGGATTCCTTTGCTCCTGCTGAGCCAATTGAGGAAAGGGTGGGGGGGAAGCGGAGCCAGGGGGAGGAAGACACTCCCCCTTGCACGCCTCCTGCGTTGTGTGTACACACACACACACAGAGACCCATAAAGTGCAACACCAGCCCAAGACCTGCCAGAGCCTCCATCCTCTCGCCTCCTCCCCCCCCCCAGCCAAACCCTTCCAGCCACTTTCAGGCAAATTACAGCCCTGCATCCCTCCAGCCTGGCCCCATGCAAAGCAGGCAGGAGACGCCTATCTTTTTACACCGGCTCCCAGCAATCTCGTTTGCTCGCTTTCTGCAAGCAAGTGAGCTGGACGCTGATCCCAGCTCCTGCCCAGTTAACTTGCTTGTAGGAAGCAAGCAGAAAACAAGAAAGGAACTGGTGCTGGTGGCTGCAGAGAGAAAAGGGGCTGGATTCCTTTGCTCCTGCTGAGCCAATTGAGGAAAGGGTGGGGGGGGGAAAGCGGAGCCAGGGGGAGGAAGACACTCACCCCTTGCAAGCCTCCTGCGTTGTGTGTACACACACAAACACACACAAACACACACAAACACACACAGACCCATAAAGCGCAACACCAGCCCAAGACCTGCCAAAGCCTCCGTCCTCTCGCCTCCCCCTCCCCCAGCCAAACCCTTCCAGCCACTTTCAGGCAAATTACAGCCCTGCATCCCTCCAGCCTGGCCCCATGCAAAGCAGGCAGGAGACGCCTGCCTTTTTACACCGGCTCCCGGCAATCTCGTTTGCTCGCTTTCTGCAAGCAAGTGAGCTGGACGCTGATCCCAGCTCCTGCCCAGTTAACTTGCTTGTAGCTTTGCTTTGCCCTCCGTAAAGCCGGGCATCTTGGTAAGAGGAGAGGGGGGAAAAGTCTGGAGCCCTGGGAGGCAACGTGAGGGCCGTGAGGGGTATCGCAAGCTCATGGGGGGGGGGGAAGAGGAAAAGAAAATGGAAGAGAGTGAGGCCGCAACAGAGAGAGAGAGAAAGGGGAAAAGAAGGAGGGGGCGGTTGTGAGGTTGGTGCTCAGGGCCACGATGCGAGCGGTCTCAAACCCCTACCTGAGGGAGTGGATAGCTCTGTCCCCTTCAGGCTCACTTCTGAAGTAAGAAGAGGGGCAGAAGGGCGACAGGGATCCTGCAGGAGAAGAAGTCAATCTGGTTGCTGCACGAGGCACAAGAAGAAGTCAATCTGGTTGCTGCACGAGTCCCTGGGGAGGGCGGGGCCTTGCTCTGCACCTGCGCTCTTCGCACGCCCTCAGTAGGGTTCCTGCAGGCCGCCTCCAAGCAGCATGAATTCCACAAACAAGTGAGTTGGGAAGGAATGGAGTGGGGGGGGGAGGAAGGTGACGCGAGGGGGGGGAGGAAGGCGATGCCGTGTACCACCAGCCAGGTGGTCGCGTACCACCAGTGGTACGCGTACCACCGGTTGAAAAACCCTGTTATAAGCAACTAGCCAATAAAGTTAAGAAGCTAGGAGCACAAGTAGTGTTCTCATCAGTACTCCCAACGAAAGGCCAACACCCATTGAGGGGAAAAAGAATTTTAGAAATAAACCAGTGGCTAAAGGGCTGGTGTTGCCAAGAAACCTTTGGTTTCCTGGATCATGGACTGCATTTCCTACACGAAGGATTCTTGGTAAGAGATGGGCTGCACCTCACGAAAACAGGGAAAAATGTACTCGGAAAAAGACTGGCCCAACTCAGGAGGGCTTTAAACTAAAATTGAGGGGGAAGGGTGACCAATCTTTAGAATCTCTAGGACACAAAACCAGTCATAAATCCCAAGAAAACAAATCAAACAATGAGGTAGGTAGTGATGAGAAAAAAGAAAAACTCCAACAACAATCAGGAGATGTAGGAAACATACCCATGGACAGGCATAAAGGTCTTAAATGCTTATATACAAATGCTTAAAGTGTGGGGAACAAACAGGGTGAACTAGAAGCAATAGTACATGAGGGCAGGTATGACATAGTTGACATTACAGAAACCTGGTGGGATGAAACTATGATTGGAATGGACTGATGGATGGATACAAATTGTTCCAAGGAAATAGATCTACAAAAAGAGGAGGGGGCGTTGCACTATATGTAAGAGAACACTACATATCTACAGAAATGCACATGATCAAAGATAAAATCTCTCTAGAAGGTATATGGGTCAATATAAAAGGGGAAAAAATTGACATTGCCATAGGTGTATATTACATGCAAATATTCCACTCAACCAATCAGAAGAAATAAATGAACTCTTTGCCAACCAGTTAACAAACATATGTAGGAAGCATACCACAGTAGTAATCCAGATATCAACTGGGAGACAAACTCTGCAGCGAGTTGAAGCTCAAGCAGATTCTTAACCAACCTAGTTGACAACTTAATCATCCAAAAGGTAGAGGAGGGAACTAGAAGTAAAGCTATACTGGATCTAATCCTTACTAATCAAGAAGAAGTGATAGAGGGAGTTGAAGTTGCCGGAACCTTGGGTGAAAGTGACCACATCATGCTGAAATTCAATATAATGCAAAAACAAACAATAGAAAATAATCCAACCAGAGTCTTAAACTTCAAAAGAGCTGATTTTAACAAATCCAGAGAGAATCTAGGAAAGATTCCTTAGATGAAAATCCTAAAGGGGAAAACAATGCAAGAAGCGTGGGAAATATGATCATAAAAGCCCAGTCCAGCACAATACCACTGAAAAACAAAAACAAGAAATTCAAGAAGAAACCAGCATGGCTGCACAAAGCTGTCTTTGACAAACTGAAAGACAAAAAGGACAAGTACAAAAAGTGGAAAGAGGGGCACATAACTAAGGTTGATTATCAGCAGACAGCCAGAACATGCAAAGATGAAGTCAGGAAAGCAAAGGCTCAGAATGAACAAAGACTTGCAACAGAAATCAAGGATAATAAAAAAAGTTTCTTTCAATATATTAATAACAAGGAAAAAGTCAAGGAAATTGTAGGTCCACTAAAGAGAGAAGATGGCAAGGAAGTAACAGACAGTAGGGAGAAAGCACAGCTGCTTAACCTATTCTTTACATCAGTCTTCACACAAAAAGAAATTATAACCCAACGTACCAAAAAAACTACTGCAAAAGACAAACTAGAAACAAAAATTAAAATAAGCAAGAAAATGGTAAGAGAACACCTGTCCAACCTTGCCAAATATAAATCACTGGGAACCGAAAGATTACATACCAGAGTTCTGAAGGAGCATGCAGATGTTATCTCAGAACCATTGCACCATATCTTTCCAAAATCCTGGAGCATCGGGGAAGTACCTGATGATTGGAAAAGGGCTGATGTGGTTCCCATCTTCAAGAAAGAAAAAAAGATAGACCCAGGAAACTACAGATCAGTCAGTTTAACATTAATACCTGGGAAGATCCTGGAAAAGATAATCAAAAACAGATCTGCGAACAACTAGAAGCAAACAAAGTTATAACCAGTAGCCAGCATGGGTTTGTCAAAAACAGATCATGCCAAACCAATCTTATTTCATTCTTTGATAAAGTGACTAAATTAGTAGACCAGCAAAATGCTGTGGACACAGTATACTTAGACTTCAGTAAGGCATTTGACAAAGTAGACCACAACCTGCTGCTTAGTAAGCTAGAAAAAGGTGGGATAAACAACAATACCATCAGATTGCTCTGTAGCTGGCTGACAAACTGTATTCATCAAATTTGCAGATGACACTAAACTGACAGGAGTAGCCAATACCCCAGAAGACAAACTCAGGATCCAAAAAGATCTTGACAAACTTGAACAATGGGCCCTATCCAACAAAATAAGTTTTAATGTGGAGAAAAGCAAAGTTTTACATTTAGGCAGGAAAAATCAAAGGTTTAAGTAGAGATTAGGCAAACCTGGCTCAAAAACAGCAACTGTGAGAGGGACCTTGGAGTCCTAGTGGACGATCACTTGACTATGAGCCAGCAGTTTGCAGCAGCAGCCAAAAAAGCTAATACAATCCTGGGTTGTATAAACAGAGGCATAGAATCAAGATCACACAAAGTATTAGTACTGCTTTATAAAACCCTAGTAAGATCACACCTGGAATACTGCAACCAATTTTGGTCACCATACTACAAAAAAGATGTTGAGTCCTTGGAAAAAGTTCAGAGAAGAGCAACTAAGATAATCAAAGGCCTGGAGACTAAAACATATGAAGAATGGCTGCAGGACTTGGGTTTGGCTAGTCTAAAGAAAAGAAGAAACAGGGGTGACATGACAGCAGTATTCCAGTATTTGAGGGGCTGCCACAAAGAAGAGGGGGTCAAACTGTTCTCCAAAGCACCAGAGGGCAGGACAAGAAACAATGGTTGGAAACTGACCAAAGAGAGAAGCTACCTGGAATTAAGGAGAAACTTCCTGACAGTGAGGACAATTAACCAGTGGAACAGCTTGTCTTCAGAATTCGTGGACACTCCATCACTGGAAATCTTTAAGAAGAGACTGGACAGTCACTTTTGTGAAATGGTATAGGTTCTCCTGCTCGATCAAGGGGCTGGACTAGAAGACCTCCAAGGTCCCTTCTATTCTATTCTATTCTATTCTATTCTATTCTATTCTATTCTATTCTATCAAAAGAAAGGAAGAGGCTGAAGTATCGGGAGTTTTCCAACTTCCTTTCTACTATCTTGAAAATTTGTTTGCTAAGGCACAGTAGACAATCTCAACCCTCAGCCACTAAGCATCATGTCTCCAAAGTATCAGTGTCAGTTACTGAAGTTCTCTCTTTATCCACATATTAGACTGCAGGGGAGACAGCCCTGCTCAGAGCTTCCAAGCACTCTTTCAGTAATAACCTTAGACCTGACCTTTGTAGATCTGGTGGTCCCTGGGGAGAGCAAGGTAATTCAGAATCCATTTTCATTCTGTCCAGCTTTGTGACTGCCAGTCTTGCAAAGAGGTGCCTACGTGGACAGATTGTGAAAACCCTTGGCGATGAACTGGTGGCTGTCCATTGCTAGCAAAAATCAGCCTATGTATTGAGGGTGCAGGGCCAATTTCCCATTGAAAGGGAAATGAATAAGGAATGCTTTTATCTTGCAGCAAATGTGATGTTTATACACAGGAATGGATGACAGGTCGGTGATAGAAAATATGTTTTGCAGAGTTTAAGAATAACATCCTCTTTCAGTGGTTGAAATGAAGATCCTCTACATTCCCTCCACCACCACTTCAACTGAAAACATTTTCTTTTGCTGTGATTATTTCTCTCTCTGTAGGGCAGACCAAAGGCTTTTCCTGTGTGAAATGGAGCAGCAAATATAAATGCTACTTCACTTGCCCTATTGCAAAGTTCAAGGTACACAAGCCAGTAAAGTTATTCACAAACTCTCCCCTCCATCAATATTTATTTTGAAAAGCAAACATCTTAAATTAATTAACTAAGATTTGCTGTCGTTCCATGACATCCATAATGAGCTGCTGATACAATCGTCTCTTATTTTTAAAGACTTGCTATATAGCAGCATTAAGTGCTCATTATATGGTCAGCCAATGTTGGAGAGGCCAAAAAATTTGCCAGCTTGAAGGAATGCTGAACATACCTTCAACTTGTACTCAGGTACCAAAGGAATTATTTTCCCTAATTCTCCTGCCATCCATGGGACAGAGAGGGAAATGTTTTTGATTTCAGTTCACCCAACGCTTAAAAGTCTCCCCCAAAGGGTGATAACTAAGCAGCAGTTGCTACCATTTCTCTTCCCTGTGGGCACTTCTGTAATAAGCTATTGCAACTCTTCTGCAGATGTACTAGGCCTTGACAAATTTCTTGAATGTTAATGTTGTAATGCTGGTCTTATTCTTCAGGAAGGGAGCTTTGACTGAAAGCGCTTAGGTTTGAATCCCCTTTAGTTCCACCTTGGAAGGAATTTGGATTTATTTATTTGTTTGTTTGTTTGTTTGTTTGTTTATTATTTATTTATTTATTTATTTATTTATTTATTTATTTATTTATTTATTTATTTATTTATTTATTTATTTATTATCCTGCCTTTATTCCTTTTTTTTAAATATAAATAACTAAAGGCATAATACTCCTTCCTCCTCCTCATTTTCCCCACAATAACAAGCCTGTGAGGTCAGTTTGGCTGAGAGAAAGTGACTGACCTAAAGTCACCCAGCTGGTATATGCCCTCTCTACTGGTACACTTTGATCAGGCAGATTGTGTTCTAAGCAGACCATTCTACTTTTTTTTTTATCCTATTCTATTTTGCCTTCAAACAGTAAAGTAATTGAGGCAATTACACTCCTTCTCTGATCTATCTATAGTAATAGCACAAATCTGTTGTTGGGCTAATACTTATTAGGAAGTCTAATATCAAACTAGGAGATATAAACTGGAAGAACTACATAAATGGTCATCGCAGGTACCAATTAATAATACAATTTTGCATGTGAGAAACACCAAATCTCGCATTAGTATCATTAGAAAAGACAGCTGAAGAGCCAGATTGTGCATTGAATGGGGAATTGGTTTCCATCTGCAAGGTTTCTTCCAGTTCTGGTTTGTTGTGCCAGAGTTTTTTGTTCTTTCATTATTTTTCTCATTTGTATAGGATTTTGGTATAAAGGATGCCTTCTCATATTTTGTGGCTTCCTTATTTCTGTTCATTAACCTTCCAGTTTAGTTTATTTGATCCATGATTGGTAGATTTGTTCTTTTTGCAGTCCATGATTCCCTTAGTAACTGTCTCCAAATCCATAATTCAAATACATCTATCTTTCTTCTCTTGCTTTTTCTCAATGTCTAACTTTCACAGCCATATATTGCCATTGGAAATACCATTGTTTTAACTGTTCTGTTCTTTGTTGTCATTGAGATGTCCTCATACTTTATGAACTTGTCTATGTTTGTCACTGCCTTTCTTCCCAAGATTAATGTCTTCTCTGTTTCTTCAGCAGCAGACTTGAGACTCTATTCTTAAAGGAACAGAATCAGCCATCTGCAGACTGGACATACAATCCAGGGAGGTATGTTGTCTCCCTGGAGCAAAAATCAAAGACGTGGCTGAGAACCTAATAATTAAATAATTAAGCCCACAGATTACTACCCTCTCCTACTGCTTTGCATTGGGATGAATGACACAACAAAGAACTTGAGCATAATACTGAGAGACTATAAGCAACTAGACAATAAAGTTAAGGAGCTAGGGGCACAAGTAATGTTCTCATCAGTACTCCCAACGAAAGGCCAACACCCATTGAGGGAAAAAAGAATTCTAGAAATAAACCACTGGCTAAAGAGTTGGTGTCGCCAAGAAAACTTTGGTTTCCTGGACCATGGACTATATTTCCTACACAACGGACTCTTGGCAAGGGATGGGCTGCACCTCATGAAAACAGAAAAATATACTCGGAAAAAGACTGGCCCAAATCATTAGAAGGGCTTTAAACTAAAATTGAGGGGGAAAGGTGACCAATCATTAGAATCTCTAGAAGACAAAACTAATCATAAATCCCAAGAAAACAAATCAAACAAAAAGGTAGGGAGTGATGAGAAAAAAGAAAAAAATTAAACAACAACCAGGAGATCCATGAAACATACCCATGGACAGACATAAAAGTCTTAAATGCTTATATACTAATGCTTAAAGCTTGGGGAACAAACAGGGTGAACTAGGAGCAATAGTACATGAGGGTGGGTATGGCGTCATTGGCATTACAGAAACCTGGTGGGATGAAA